>CM048746.1:367826341-369096341 GCA_026315105.1 Locusta migratoria
CTTGAAAAGTCACATCTGGTACCTCTACGGTGAGGAGATGGCCAACGATATTCATGAATTTGACAAGTTACGCAAGAAGAGAGGTAGACTGCTGTGCTCTATGGCCTTCTTATTGAGATGTCGTGACAAGCAAACAATCCCGACGTTTGCCAAATTTAAACATTACATTGACTCTGCTGCCGCTGCGAGAATTAAACGACGAGCTGGTGCTGCCCTAGTGAGAGAGAGGGTACGTTATATGCGGCGGGAACTGCACTTGCTGTCCAAGAAATTACTATCACTACATCTGAAGATCTCTTCAAGGGTATCAGCTGTATCCTGGGATTGGATTGATAGCTCTACCTGGGCGCTAGCTGACTGGACTGAACAACAAATGAAGAACCGACAAGTGTCAAAATACAATCGTCTCGAGGCCCAAGCACAAGAAGAAACTAGAATTCGTCGACGCACCGTGTTTAATCTCACGGATAGAATTTTGGACGACGCAGCCGTTTCGGTGCTCGAGAAGGGTTTGAATTTTGCACCAACACCAGGGACAGCTCCGGTTCGAGAAGTTATATCTGGGATAGAGCAAGCAATTTTGAAATTTCCCAGTGACGTAGCAGAAGAGATTAGGAGAGACACCTGCAGAATCCTGACCAAAGCTCAGCCGAAGAAGTTTAATATCTCTTCAGCAGAAAGGAAGGCTCTGAGTGACTTGAGGGCAGACAAAGACCTCGCAATTTTACCTGCTGACAAGGGGAACGCCACTGTCCTTCTCTCAAGAACTGAGTATAACTCCAAGATCGAGGCACTGCTTGACGACCCTGCATATCGCAAGTTGAAAGAAGATCCGACTTGCAAGATTCAGAGGAAAACATTAGACCTCATTAAAAAGAGTTCTATTCCAAATAACCTTAGGAAAGGCCTGCGGCAACAGGCTGCAGTTCCTCCGAGACTGTACGGCCTACCGAAGATCCATAAGGAAGGGACTCCTTTACGTCCAATTGTGAGCAACATTGGTGCGCCTACCTACTTCTTGGCTAAATATCTTGCTTCTCAGTTGGCACCACTTGTAGGCAAATGTGAACACCACATCAAAAATTCGGAGGACTTCATACAACGCCTAAGGACTCTTCAACTACAACCAACAGATATCTTGGTCAGCTTCGACGTCGTTTCTTTATTTACTAAAGTACCTTTACAGGACTCACTGCAGCTCATCAGCAGTAAGTTTGAGAAAGACATTGTGGCATTGTTCGAGCATGTGCTTACCTCAACGTACTTCTTATTTAATAACCAATATTTTGAACAAGTTGACGGAGTCGCCATGGGGAGTCCTCTATCTCCCATGGTGGCCAACTATTTTATGGAAGACTTTGAGGAAAGAGCACTACTGTCAGCGCGTCTGCAACCTTCTTGTTTCTGGCGCTATGTGGATGACACATTTGTGGTGTGGCCTCACGGAATAGAGACGTTACCCACGTTTCTTCAGCATCTGAATTCACTCCATCCAAGTATCCAGTTCACCATGGAGTTGGAAAGAGACGGAAGTTTACCTTTTCTGGATGTTCTGGTAATAAGAAAACCTGATGGTACGCTGGGCCATAGTGTCTACCGCAAAGCGACACACACAGAACTATATTTGCAGGCCACAAGTTGTCATCATCCTGCACAACGCGGTAGCGTCTTACGCTCTTTGGTACACAGGGCACATGTGGTCTCAGATACTGACAGCTTGCCAGGTGAACTACAACATCTAAGAACTGTATTCCAGCAAAACGGTTATTCTGAGCGACAAATACGAAATGCTTTTCAATTGAAGCAATTTCAACGAAAGGATGTTGATGAAGATTCGGAGGCACCCACTGTAACGGCGTTCTTGCCTTATTTTGGTGGCATGTCATCTAGGATAGAACGTATCCTGAAGAGACACGACATCAAATGTGTGTTTCGTCCGCCATCAAAACTGAGGAATATATTGTGCTCGGTCAAAGACGAACTCGGCCTTCGCAAACGCGGCGTATATAAAATACCATGTCAGTGCGGAAAATCTTATATAGGGCAGACATGTCGAACTGTGCAAGAACGCTGTACTGAACACCAACGCCACACACGCCTAGGACAACCCAGTAAGTCAGCGGTAGCAGAGCACTGCCTGAACACAGGTCATCGGATGTGTTACGAGAAAACGGAAGTTCTATCGTCAGTATCATCATTCTGGGACAGTATTTTTAAGGAGGCCATACACATTCGTACGGCGGATAATCTTATCAACAGGGATGCAGGTTTCCAGATGAGCGCAGCCTGGAATCCACTATTGGCTGCAATCAAAGCAAAACAGGAAAAAGGAGAAAATCGGAAACACGGAGGAACGCAGCGCAACGCAGATACTTAGTTCCAATTTCCACCACAGGAGCGTCCGGCAGCACATCATTGCCCACAGCGCACGCGCGGAAGACACCTCCTCGGCTCCCAGCAGGGGGCACCAGAAGCGCCGCCGCCGACCAACACTGAACGGTCTCTCGCGCATGCGTAACCTCTGCACACGCCCTGATAAATACCGCCGCTGCCGCGCAATTACCATCAGTCGCGCCTTGAAGTACTGACAGCTACCACCACCTGAAGATGTCGAACAGTTGTGTCGGCGAAATATTGTGGGAGATTCACAATGTCATCCGGCGGCAAACCCGCGAAGTGTATTTACAACAGATCCGCCGTGAAAGCTTGAAAAGTCACATCTGGTACCTCTACGGTGAGGAGATGGCCAACGATATTCATGAATTTGACAAGTTACGCAAGAAGAGAGGTAGACTGCTGTGCTCTATGGCCTTCTTATTGAGATGTCGTGACAAGCAAACAATCCCGACGTTTGCCAAATTTAAACATTACATTGACTCTGCTGCCGCTGCGAGAATTAAACGACGAGCTGGTGCTGCCCTAGTGAGAGAGAGGGTACGTTATATGCGGCGGGAACTGCACTTGCTGTCCAAGAAATTACTATCACTACATCTGAAGATCTCTTCAAGGGTATCAGCTGTATCCTGGGATTGGATTGATAGCTCTACCTGGGCGCTAGCTGACTGGACTGAACAACAAATGAAGAACCGACAAGTGTCAAAATACAATCGTCTCGAGGCCCAAGCACAAGAAGAAACTAGAATTCGTCGACGCACCGTGTTTAATCTCACGGATAGAATTTTGGACGACGCAGCCGTTTCGGTGCTCGAGAAGGGTTTGAATTTTGCACCAACACCAGGGACAGCTCCGGTTCGAGAAGTTATATCTGGGATAGAGCAAGCAATTTTGAAATTTCCCAGTGACGTAGCAGAAGAGATTAGGAGAGACACCTGCAGAATCCTGACCAAAGCTCAGCCGAAGAAGTTTAATATCTCTTCAGCAGAAAGGAAGGCTCTGAGTGACTTGAGGGCAGACAAAGACCTCGCAATTTTACCTGCTGACAAGGGGAACGCCACTGTCCTTCTCTCAAGAACTGAGTATAACTCCAAGATCGAGGCACTGCTTGACGACCCTGCATATCGCAAGTTGAAAGAAGATCCGACTTGCAAGATTCAGAGGAAAACATTAGACCTCATTAAAAAGAGTTCTATTCCAAATAACCTTAGGAAAGGCCTGCGGCAACAGGCTGCAGTTCCTCCGAGACTGTACGGCCTACCGAAGATCCATAAGGAAGGGACTCCTTTACGTCCAATTGTGAGCAACATTGGTGCGCCTACCTACTTCTTGGCTAAATATCTTGCTTCTCAGTTGGCACCACTTGTAGGCAAATGTGAACACCACATCAAAAATTCGGAGGACTTCATACAACGCCTAAGGACTCTTCAACTACAACCAACAGATATCTTGGTCAGCTTCGACGTCGTTTCTTTATTTACTAAAGTACCTTTACAGGACTCACTGCAGCTCATCAGCAGTAAGTTTGAGAAAGACATTGTGGCATTGTTCGAGCATGTGCTTACCTCAACGTACTTCTTATTTAATAACCAATATTTTGAACAAGTTGACGGAGTCGCCATGGGGAGTCCTCTATCTCCCATGGTGGCCAACTATTTTATGGAAGACTTTGAGGAAAGAGCACTACTGTCAGCGCGTCTGCAACCTTCTTGTTTCTGGCGCTATGTGGATGACACATTTGTGGTGTGGCCTCACGGAATAGAGACGTTACCCACGTTTCTTCAGCATCTGAATTCACTCCATCCAAGTATCCAGTTCACCATGGAGTTGGAAAGAGACGGAAGTTTACCTTTTCTGGATGTTCTGGTAATAAGAAAACCTGATGGTACGCTGGGCCATAGTGTCTACCGCAAAGCGACACACACAGAACTATATTTGCAGGCCACAAGTTGTCATCATCCTGCACAACGCGGTAGCGTCTTACGCTCTTTGGTACACAGGGCACATGTGGTCTCAGATACTGACAGCTTGCCAGGTGAACTACAACATCTAAGAACTGTATTCCAGCAAAACGGTTATTCTGAGCGACAAATACGAAATGCTTTTCAATTGAAGCAATTTCAACGAAAGGATGTTGATGAAGATTCGGAGGCACCCACTGTAACGGCGTTCTTGCCTTATTTTGGTGGCATGTCATCTAGGATAGAACGTATCCTGAAGAGACACGACATCAAATGTGTGTTTCGTCCGCCATCAAAACTGAGGAATATATTGTGCTCGGTCAAAGACGAACTCGGCCTTCGCAAACGCGGCGTATATAAAATACCATGTCAGTGCGGAAAATCTTATATAGGGCAGACATGTCGAACTGTGCAAGAACGCTGTACTGAACACCAACGCCACACACGCCTAGGACAACCCAGTAAGTCAGCGGTAGCAGAGCACTGCCTGAACACAGGTCATCGGATGTGTTACGAGAAAACGGAAGTTCTATCGTCAGTATCATCATTCTGGGACAGTATTTTTAAGGAGGCCATACACATTCGTACGGCGGATAATCTTATCAACAGGGATGCAGGTTTCCAGATGAGCGCAGCCTGGAATCCACTATTGGCTGCAATCAAAGCAAAACAGGAAAAAGGAGAAAATCGGAAACACGGAGGAACGCAGCGCAACGCAGATACTTAGTTCCAATTTCCACCACAGGAGCGTCCGGCAGCACATCATTGCCCACAGCGCACGCGCGGAAGACACCTCCTCGGCTCCCAGCAGGGGGCACCAGAAGCGCCGCCGCCGACCAACACTGAACGGTCTCTCGCGCATGCGTAACCTCTGCACACGCCCTGATAAATACCGCCGCTGCCGCGCAATTACCATCAGTCGCGCCTTGAAGTACTGACAGCTACCACCACCTGAAGATGTCGAACAGTTGTGTCGGCGAAATATTGTGGGAGATTCACAAAGTCATCCGGCGGCAAACCCGCGAAGTGTATTTACAACAGATCCGCCGTGAAAGCTTGAAAAGTCACATCTGGTACCTCTACGGGGAGGAGATGGCCAACGATATTCATGAATTTGACAAGTTACGCAAGAAGAGAGGTAGACTGCTGTGCTCTATGGCCTTCTTATTGAGATGTCGTGACAAGCAAACAATCCCGACGTTTGCCAAATTTAAACATTACATTGACTCTGCTGCCGCTGCGAGAATTAAACGACGAGCTGGTGCTGCCCTAGTGAGAGAGAGGGTACGTTATATGCGGCGGGAACTGCACTTGCTGTCCAAGAAATTACTATCACTACATCTGAAGATCTCTTCAAGGGTATCAGCTGTATCCTGGGATTGGATTGATAGCTCTACCTGGGCGCTAGCTGACTGGACTGAACAACAAATGAAGAACCGACAAGTGTCAAAATACAATCGTCTCGAGGCCCAAGCACAAGAAGAAACTAGAATTCGTCGACGCACCGTGTTTAATCTCACGGATAGAATTTTGGACGACGCAGCCGTTTCGGTGCTCGAGAAGGGTTTGAATTTTGCACCAACACCAGGGACAGCTCCGGTTCGAGAAGTTATATCTGGGATAGAGCAAGCAATTTTGAAATTTCCCAGTGACGTAGCAGAAGAGATTAGGAGAGACACCTGCAGAATCCTGACCAAAGCTCAGCCGAAGAAGTTTAATATCTCTTCAGCAGAAAGGAAGGCTCTGAGTGACTTGAGGGCAGACAAAGACCTCGCAATTTTACCTGCTGACAAGGGGAACGCCACTGTCCTTCTCTCAAGAACTGAGTATAACTCCAAGATCGAGGCACTGCTTGACGACCCTGCATATCGCAAGTTGAAAGAAGATCCGACTTGCAAGATTCAGAGGAAAACATTAGACCTCATTAAAAAGAGTTCTATTCCAAATAACCTTAGGAAAGGCCTGCGGCAACAGGCTGCAGTTCCTCCGAGACTGTACGGCCTACCGAAGATCCATAAGGAAGGGACTCCTTTACGTCCAATTGTGAGCAACATTGGTGCGCCTACCTACTTCTTGGCTAAATATCTTGCTTCTCAGTTGGCACCACTTGTAGGCAAATGTGAACACCACATCAAAAATTCGGAGGACTTCATACAACGCCTAAGGACTCTTCAACTACAACCAACAGATATCTTGGTCAGCTTCGACGTCGTTTCTTTATTTACTAAAGTACCTTTACAGGACTCACTGCAGCTCATCAGCAGTAAGTTTGAGAAAGACATTGTGGCATTGTTCGAGCATGTGCTTACCTCAACGTACTTCTTATTTAATAACCAATATTTTGAACAAGTTGACGGAGTCGCCATGGGGAGTCCTCTATCTCCCATGGTGGCCAACTATTTTATGGAAGACTTTGAGGAAAGAGCACTACTGTCAGCGCGTCTGCAACCTTCTTGTTTCTGGCGCTATGTGGATGACACATTTGTGGTGTGGCCTCACGGAATAGAGACGTTACCCACGTTTCTTCAGCATCTGAATTCACTCCATCCAAGTATCCAGTTCACCATGGAGTTGGAAAGAGACGGAAGTTTACCTTTTCTGGATGTTCTGGTAATAAGAAAACCTGATGGTACGCTGGGCCATAGTGTCTACCGCAAAGCGACACACACAGAACTATATTTGCAGGCCACAAGTTGTCATCATCCTGCACAACGCGGTAGCGTCTTACGCTCTTTGGTACACAGGGCACATGTGGTCTCAGATATTGACAGCTTGCCAGGTGAACTACAACATCTAAGAACTGTATTCCAGCAAAACGGTTATTCTGAGCGACAAATACGAAATGCTTTTCAATTGAAGCAATTTCAACGAAAGGATGTTGATGAAGATTCGGAGGCACCCACTGTAACGGCGTTCTTGCCTTATTTTGGTGGCATGTCATCTAGGATAGAACGTATCCTGAAGAGACACGACATCAAATGTGTGTTTCGTCCGCCATCAAAACTGAGGAATATATTGTGCTCGGTCAAAGACGAACTCGGCCTTCGCAAACGCGGCGTATATAAAATACCATGTCAGTGCGGAAAATCTTATATAGGGCAGACATGTCGAACTGTGCAAGAACGCTGTACTGAACACCAACGCCACACACGCCTAGGACAACCCAGTAAGTCAGCGGTAGCAGAGCACTGCCTGAACACAGGTCATCGGATGTGTTACGAGAAAACGGAAGTTCTATCGTCAGTATCATCATTCTGGGACAGTATTTTTAAGGAGGCCATACACATTCGTACGGCGGATAATCTTATCAACAGGGATGCAGGTTTCCAGATGAGCGCAGCCTGGAATCCACTATTGGCTGCAATCAAAGCAAAACAGGAAAAAGGAGAAAATCGGAAACACGGAGGAACGCAGCGCAACGCAGATACTTAGTTCCAATTTCCACCACAGGAGCGTCCGGCAGCACATCATTGCCCACAGCGCACGCGCGGAAGACACCTCCTCGGCTCCCAGCAGGGGGCACCAGAAGCGCCGCCGCCGACCAACACTGAACGGTCTCTCGCGCATGCGTAACCTCTGCACACGCCCTGATAAATACCGCCGCTGCCGCGCAATTACCATCAGTCGCGCCTTGAAGTACTGACAGCTACCACCACCTGAAGATGTCGAACAGTTGTGTCGGCGAAATATTGTGGGAGATTCACAATGTCATCCGGCGGCAAACCCGCGAAGTGTATTTACAAAGGAATTATTTACTGAAAACGAAACACTCCCAGGTCAAGTTTTTCTTGTGTTGCCTTCGTACATAATATTTTCTATAATAAAGATCACGCTTGTTGTTCCGTATTAAGAGACCGACTTTAAATAAAATGAACAACTGCCATTTCTTGTTACGAAAAATTCATTGGTTCATTTAAGACTTTTTCTTATTCATAGATCATATGACTTCAACTGCGAATGAGCAAAAGCTGAAAATTTGTACCCAGCTGGGATTCGAACCCGAGTCTCCCGCTTTCTAGGCAGTTGCGCAGACCCCTACACCACTGGTGACAGTGATCACCGCACCTAAGCACGTCTCCCGTCAGAAAACAGTGGTGTAGGGGTCAGCGCAACTGCCTAGAAAGCGGGAGAGTCGGGTTCGAATGCCGGCTGGGTACACATTTTCAGCTTTGCCCATTCGCAGTCGAATTTATATATTCTATGAATACGAAAACAATAACAACTGCAGGATCAGAACTGACGTCTGTTCTTTCGGAATAGTCGCCACATGTATATATAAGACTTTTCTGTTACAGAACCAGTAAATTCATTCAGCAATGAACACGGAATAAAACAGTACCTGTTTCGAGCGTCACTCTCTCACATTGCCCATAAACGAAAGCTTACAAACGGGAGATGCGGCCAGTACACCTAGATCATTGTTCCTTGATTTATGGAGGTTCTTGAACACTGTTCCACATTGAAGAAAATAATTGTGATTGTGCGTCCGCTTCATACCCAAAAAAAAAAAAAAAAAAAAAAAAAAAAAAACCAGGGAACTGCCAATGTTTCGACCCTTTCGCAGCGGTTCTCTTAACAACTGATAACTGTTGGATACTGCAGAACTTCTTCGCCTATATCTATTTCGGGTGTCTGGTTGCTACGACATCCTGTCTGGTTTGAAGACTATGCTATTTGACTGTGCTACTGTGGTCGGTGGCTGAAACACTGCTATAGCAGGCAAACAAGTGGTAGACAACGAAGAAACGGCAGGCTTCTCTAGTAACACATCCTCCGATGCGTACAGATTATTTCCTCACATATGTAATTAGCTTGATGAATATTTTGCTAACAGAACCCAGTACTAAATGAAATTGGAAGTTTCAGCTTGGTGGGCCAGATGAAATATTTATTTTACAAAAATTCACATGATTTCGTTCCTATGATGGAACATCAGTGCTGTAAAATCAAGTCTCAGTCAGACATTAACATAAAAATTTATACGTCAAGAATGTTATGATTTTATAACAAATTACATAGCAGAATTGAAAGTTATGGTGGCTTATGTACTCTGTTTAAAACAGTCACTGAACATGCCCATAAAATAATTAAAATGTCTTCCTGGTACACGAGACAAGTTTAAAATGAGGCAGCCGCTTGCATACACCTAAGCAGCTTTACCTGAAGGCAGTTGGTGCCTGGCGCCCTCTTCTTTTGAAAAGTTCAGTACATTGTTACATTTTTTAAAAGATAAATAATATTAAATGGATAAGAATGCGTACATGACAATACAAGGTGGAGTTTAATAAATTAAAAGTACATAGATTAAGCAGTATTTCTTAAAAATATGAGTGAAATTAACAGTTTTCAGCGCTCTCAGGCGAGTCTCTATTAAAACATACATTACAACATCAAAATTTGCCTACCTTAACCATTAAAATTTAAGATTTACAGTATATCAGGTACAAAATTCTTTGCTTTTAAAACTGAGTTAAGAGGAACATAAAAGATCAACAATTTTCATGGATTACTTCTGTGAGAGAGAATGTAATACACGCCATCTGGCATTGTTTTCTAACAATACTTTGTTGGCCGACTTTATTTATCCATTACACTTCGTAATGGAAGGAAGGGCATCCGGCCACCCTGTACATATTAACCCATGCCAAATCCGCATTTAACTCAGGGCCGACCTTGCATGTGCGGGAAAAGGGCTAGAGAGAAAGAAAGAAGTAGCTTTAGGAGTTCGATGAAAATGTTGATATGTGCATGTTTATATGATGTTAAATAATCCGTAATTCCATTGTGAGCATATTACACTACTGCTGTAAACATTTCACCCTTATAAGGTGTATATAACTGGAATTATAATATTGGTGTAAATTTATTATTTGATATTGTTATTAATTTTTATTCAGATATCAGATGTTATTATTTCGTTATCAACATTTACGTAAGCTGCAGAAATAATGACTGCTGACTTTCACAACAGTGTGGTCCACCTCCACATGGTGGGGCACGGGCAACGTTGCACTGGGCCCCAGTGCAGCGGCTAAGAGACCAGTTGTGACATCACGACCCGCTATATTGTATAGGCAGGGTCTAAAAGCAGGCAGCAGTGAAAAAAAGTGTGGTATCCCCACCAAGTGGGACTGACAGACGATTTAGAGAAAATTCAGAGAAGGGCAGCTCGTTTTGTATTATCGCAATATAGGGGAGACAGTGTCACGGAAATGATGCACGAGTTGGGGTGGATATCATTAAAAGAAAGGCGTTATTCGTGCGACGAGATCTGTTTGTAAAATTTCTTTCACCAACTTTCTCTTTCGAATGCGAACATATTTTGATAGCACCCACCTACATAGGAAGACACGATCATCAAAATAAAATAAGAGAAATCAGATCGTAAACGGAAAGATTTAGGTGTTCTTTTTTTTCCCTCGACCTATTAGAGAATGGAACCGTAGAGAAATATCTTAGAACCGGTTCGATGAACTTCAATGTGACTTTCTGAGTACTTATGTAGATGCAGACGTAGATAACAGTTGGAGCGTCCCTGCTGTAAGCTTGTTTTACGAGAGTCGTCAAAGTGTCCCTGATGAAGAGCGCAGTTACGTTCTCCCTCCAGAGTTTAGGCAACTACTTTGAGCTGAAGACGACTGTCATACGCTGGTTCTATTCACAGGGCCGCGCGGATTGCCGCGTGGTCTAAGGCGTCATGCAACGGACTGGCCGGCCGTTCCCACTGCAGGTTCCAGTCCTCCCTCGGGCAAGCGTGTGTGTGTGTGTGTGTGTGAGAGAGAGAGAGAGAGAGAGAGAGAGAGAGAGAGAGAGAGAGAGAGAGAGAGAGAGAGAGAGAGAGAGAGAGACAGTGTGTGTGTGTGTGTGTGTGTGTACGTGTGCGTGTGTTTCGTACTTAGTGTAGGTTAGTTTAAAATGTAATAGCCAATTCATCAATCGTTTGTTGACTATTCGGGACAAGGGAGGCAAACCGCAGCTCGTTGGGATAATATCGGATGTGGTCCCAATTGTTATAGAAAATTTGTAGAGCCGACATATGCTGAAAACAAATACCTTTATTTAGAATGTTACATTCTCCTTTCTTTTACAAAATATCGTACACACTGTTAGCCTAATGCTATAAAAAAAACATATCTTATCATAGATTCCGTCACACTGTTTTTAGACGGTTCCTCTCCGGACAACTGCAGACCAATAGAAAAAGGATTTGATCCTTGAAACAATCAATTCTTGAATGAAACTTTCACTCTGCAGCGGAGTGTGCACTGATATGAAACACCCTGGAAAATAGGAAAGTAGGAGGCGAGGTACTGGCGGAAGTAAAGTTGTGAGGCGAGATCGTGAGTCGTGTCGGGATAGCTCAGTCCGTAGAGCGCTTGCCCGCAAAAGGCAAAGGTCCCAGGTTCGAGTTCCGGTTGCGGCACACAATTTTAATCTGCCAGGAAGTTTCAATCTATTCTTGACTTGACACAATCTTTCCAAATATGATCATGTCTTAAATTCCAAAACTTTACAGCTTTTCTCTGGCTTACTATACTTATAAACTTAAACCTATTTCTCCCATTATACTTCCTCTAAGAAACTCCTGTTGAATGGCTCATGGTGCTGCAATTTGGTGGGCTACTAGTGTATTAGGAGTCCTTTCTGGTGATAAAATATTGCCGGCCGCGGTGTCCGAGGGGACTGCAGTCACGGTCTGCACGGCCACTACGGTCGGGGGTTCGAATCCCCCTCGGGCATGGATATTTGTGCCGTCCTTAGGATGAGCTAGTTCATAAGTAGTTTGTAAGTTTAGGGACTGATGACCCCGTAGATAAGTCCCATAAGCTCTACAAACATTTGAATTTGATAAAATATTCTAGGGTAACTGTGTGTAGCGAGTAGTGTGTTGTAAAGCTGAAATATAGTCACATTTCCATACTCAGAAGGGTCCGTCCTGTAGAACAAATAACCCCATCTGAGATCGTCAAAACAATTAGAGGATCAGTTGAGATATCTAGGTTCTGAAGTATTGTCACCGCCAGAATGAACTAAAATGGTTTGACATCTTTCCTTCGGTTCTGTGGGGTTGAGTCAACAATACGGCAACCGAGTTAGTGGTACATCAGAGAGTTGCTTCAGAGGGGGTTGCTGGTAACTTAACCGAAACTATGACACGTAGAGCCATAACAAGGTTGGAAGCGAGACAGACAGAAAGGGTTGTGGCTGCAGTCATTTTAGTGTCCCAAAGTGTAATTTCGATGATCCGGACGCTCTTTCCTATAACAGGAACCGTTAAAAGAAGGGAAGGCCAAGGTCGTTCACGGCCAACATCAGCAAGAAATGACCGTTATCTCGACACAGGAGGCTGAAAGCAACACACCCTCCAGGCAGCAACAGGAGTGTGCAATATCAACATGAACATTACAAAATCGCCTTCGGTGATGTGGCTTCTGCGCACGGAGGCTTATGGTGTGTGTGTGTGTGTGTGTGTGTGTGTGTGTGTGTGTTCCCATTAAAACCAACACACCGTTTAGCCCGTACAAAGTTGGGTTGGCGGAGGAACATCAGGATTAGAGTCATAACGAATGGCGCCGGGTTCCGTTCACAGATGAGTCATAAATTTGTGTTCTGCCGGACAATCGTTGTTGCCTGAAACATTCAGATATCATGGTGGTGGGGGAATGGTGCGGGCAGAAGTCAGTGTTGATCGACGTACGGTCCGCTGTGTCTTCCAGAATGGCGCTCTGAGTGATCAGAGGTATAGAGACGAGATCCTTCAACCTCTTGTTGTGCCCTACGCTGGTGCCATAGGAAATGGGTTCCTTCTGGTGGACGATATCGGTCCTTATTACAGAGCTGCACTGGTGGACAACATGCTTGAAGCCGAGGGAACTGAAGGAATAGTGTGGGCAGCTTGTTCACCGGACTTACACCTGATAGACCATGTCTGGGACGCAGCGAGACCAGCACCTCCCACAACGTTTGCAGAGCCGGACGTTGCTCTCATGGAAGAATGGCCAAATATCTCTCAAGAGCTGATTGATGACCTCACACTGTGCGTGCCACGCAGGTGTGCAATTCTACGACGCGGTGGAGTAGCCGAGCGGTCTAAGGCGCCTCGCTGCGGAGCGTGCGGTTGCTTGCCGTCGGAGGTTCGAGTCCTCCCTTGGATATATATATATATATATATATATATATATATATATATATATATATATATATATATATATATATATATGTGTGTGTGTGTGTGTGTGTGTGTGTGTGTTGTCCTTAGGTTAGTTTACCTTAGTTTAAGTAGTTTGTAAGCTACGGACTGATGACCACGCAGTTTGGTCCGATAGATTTACAAACATTTGAACATTTTTTGCAATTCTACTGGCTTCCGAGGTGATCACACACCACATTAGAGGGCAATGAGAATGGCTTTTTAACTATTATGGTAGCCTCATGGCGCCTCACTCTAAGTAAACGCCATGTAAATCTCAAGTAAAGAGACAACAAAATATCGTACTGCATCACACACAAATTACAATTGAAACCAATATGTGGATAAAATACGTTACCATATGTATATTGTGTATAGTGGCTCGGTAGCACAGTGGTACAGTGCCAGACTATGAGTCCAAAAGGTCGCGGGTTGATCCCCGACAGGTTCTAGGATTTTTATCTGTCACTTTTCACTTCTTTCCCCTCTGGCAGTGTTACTGATGTGAAAAATATCGACTAGCACCGTGGTTCGGAATCCATGTTAAACTGTAGGTCTCCCTATAACTGGCTGGGTAAGTCAGTTCGCAGGTCGGAGGAAGACAAACAGGCCCATGCCTACTAAAGCACTGTGGTGCTCAAACCAATCTTCGGATGAGATCCTTCAACCTCGTGCCCTAAGCTGGTGCAGTAGGAGATGGGTTCCTTCTGGTGGACGATAACATTCGTCCCCACAGAGCTGGACTGGTCGACAACATGCTTGAAGCCGAGGAAGTTGAACGAATAGTGTGGGCAGGTTGTTCACCGGACTTACACCTGATAGACAATATATGGAGAGCCTTGGCAGTAGTGGCAATTATCTTTGGAACACAGAAGTTGAATTAAAGTTTGTGACGTGGAGGGAGGTCGTACATAGACTATTCCGAGGCGCCTTAATCGTTAGTGGTGTGGTGGTCTAACGGTAAGACGTCTGCCTAGTAAGCATGGAGGTCCGGGTTCGATTCCCGGCCGTATCAAAAATTTTAATACTATGCTTCAGATTCATCATTATAATCTTCGGATTGTTGGCTGCTTTACCTTACCTTATCTCAGCTGATCTCCTAATTGTTTGGAGCAGAAGCCGGCCTTGGCTTTCGCCTGACCGCGCGCCGTGCAGAGACATTGCCCTGGTAAAAACGGCCGTGCCGGCGGGCTGTTAGCGGCCAGCCAGCAGCGAGATAACGCCGTCGGCCTCGCCGCTGGCATGGTCGCCACGTCACGCCACAGTTCCAGCGGCGGGCGCAGCTGTCCGCCGCAGATAACCATTCCCAGCTGCTTATCCGCTGTTCCGTCTTTTGCGCGTCGCGATTAACTTCCGAAAGCACTGCCGGAACCATGTTTGGGCGTAGATAATGGACTTCACAGGACTCAATATCAGTCAGCCACCTTATTTAGCACAAAGAAAAGGACGTTTGGTGTTTAACGCCCCGTCGACAGCGTGGTCATTAGGGGCGGAGCTGACGGTCGAATTGTTTGGGTAAGGATGGGAGAAGGAAATCGGCCGTGCCATTTGAAAGGAACCATCCCGGCTGGTACACCTCCCCATCTCAGAAAGCAGTGCGTTAGACCACATGGCTAACAAAGCGGGTTCAGAAGAGAAGACACTCTCTCACTGGAAATCCTTCACTCAGACTGGCCTGGAGTGATTTACGCAAATCACGAAAACCTAAATCTGCATGGTCGGAGGTAGATTTGAACCACCTTCCGCCCGAATGCGAGTCCAGTGTGGTATCACTGCGCCACCTCTTTCGGTTTATTTTACACACTGGTCGCTTTGGATTGTCGCAGATGGTATGTAGATGGCGGTCGTGTGAACTAACGCTGATGGCTAAGCCAATGCAGTATACGTGACGGCGATGTTCTTCGTTTTTGTTAGTAGCGCTGTAGGAATCGTAGATGAAAGGACAGAATGGCTGAAAAATTGTTATTAAGGCACGAAGGAATTTAACACATTAGCTGCCAGTGATCATTGGTTTAAATCAATAAGGGAAATTGAAAATTTGTTCCCGATCGATATTCGAATCCAGGTGTCCTGCTGACCACTACATCATGCTGACACAGTGGTTACCATAACTGCACGATGTACCCTAGCGTGCCTTCTGACAGACGCATTTTTTTTCCCTTAACTACGTACTATCTTCAAATGATGCATGAATCTATCTTCTACCGGATGTTCGTGTCGCTCGGACACAATATTTCGGCTGCATACCTCGATGGCTCCTTCAGGTGTTTCCTAAGGCTGGGCCGGCCGCGGTGGCCGAGGAGACTGAGGCGCTTCAGTCACGGTTTGCACGGCCACTACGGTCGGGGGTTCGAATCCCCCCTCGGGCATGGATATTTGTGCCGTCCTAGTTCGTAAGTAGTTCATAAGTAGTTTGTAAGTTTAGGGACTGATGACCCCGTAATTAAGTCCCATAAGCTTTACAAACATTTGAACATTTTCCTAAGGCTGGACACGTTTCGCCAAAACATCAGGGTTAGCCTGAAGAAGGCACCGAGGTATGCAGCCGAAATATTATTCCCGAGCGACACGAACATCCCACAGAAGACCCGTTCACGCATTATGTCAACAGATCGTCGTGAAAGCCTGAAGAGTGACGCATACTATCTTCTTTACTCGCTGCATTTCGCCGGACCCGTAAGAGTTCTAGAATTGTATACATTTATACTCGAGCTATCGGACACTTCTGAAAGAACAGACACCACATACACAGGTTGTTAAGAATAAAGAAAAAGAAAAAAAAAAGACATTTTTATGGCAAAAGTCCGCAAGTAGAGTCCAACAGCTTCCGTTGGATGAATGCGGCGGCCGCGAGGCTGTTGATTTGTTTGTAGACATGTGATATAACATGACGGAAACCGATCATATAGTTCTTCCTTAACAATGCTCAGGGAACTCAGTTGCGGATGTTTGGTCAGCCGAATTCTGGGAAGTCCAATAAAAGTGGGTCAGGAAATTGTGTATAGGACGTGTTCCACGTGGTCCTCATTCATAATAACGCATCCCTCCGCCCATCAGAATAAGTAACGGCGCAACCTTTGGAGTATACGCACTGAAGACACAACCCACTGGTGTCTGCACCTCGGTGATAGGAGCTGGGTAGACCACGTCCTTCAAGTGTCCCCGTAGCCAAATGCCTACTGGATTGTGGTCTGAACAACGAGCAGCCCAAGGTGTCGACCAATCCAGCAGTCCTGAAATATCTGCGTCAGACAACCGCACACGTTAAGTGTTGTGGTGCGCTGTTCAAATGTTCAAATGTTTCTATAGCTTGTGGGACTTAACTACGGGGTCAGCAGTCCCTAAACTTACAAACTACTTATGAACTAGCTAATCCTAAGGACGGCACAAATATCCATGCCCGAGGGGTATTCGAACCCGCGACCGTAGTGGCCGTACAGACCGTGACTGGAGCGCCTCAGTCCCCTCGGCCACCGCGGCCGGCTGGTGCGCTGTCATGTGTGATCTTCGGACACGTGGCTTATCCTCCAGAAAGTCCAGATAATTCGATCCATTTGATCTTTGTGGTAGCATGTAAGGCCCTGTTAATCTATCCCCAAGTACGCCTGCACATACATTGATTGACAATCGGTGTTGATGCCATCTTTCCTAAATTTCTTGGGCGCTTACAAATGCTCTTAAGCCGCTTTTACACGAACTACGTTCTTGTCTCAGTTGACTACTCGAGCCGAGTGTGACTACTGCAGCGCTCCTGGCGTGGTATTCGCGTACTAAGTCTCGTCTGTTTTAAGTGGTCAGCAAACATTTAGAGCTGTCTGTTGCGTAGTTTCGCAGCTCAATGGCGAAGTGAGGTTATAGGGCACTTTTTACATGGGAGAAGGCAATGTTGTTGCGGTCACTCATGACTAAAGGGTTATACGTATTTTCTATACTCGTCTAATATCATGTGACAAATTCTGTACTCTACTTATGACCCAAAAAAATAACTAAGTATGATCGAAAATTTTCAAAACTTATACATTTATTATCTGAAGAAAATTTATACTTCCGGCACATAAAAAAATTCCGAAAATGAGTAAAAAAGCACCTGATTACTTCATATCTTGTTTTCTTGCTAACGTTCAAATTACGTCGAAAATCATTTTCTCTTCTAATAAATCTGAGTCTTCATTGTTGAAATAATTTTCATTAAAACACATTTATATATTTACATTCATATTTATGCATAGCCGGCCGCGGTGGGGACTGAGGCTACAACCCTTCAAAGTTCCGGGGGCGGAGGCTGCGATAGCGTAGCTGACTGGCCGAGTGGATATTCCCTGGGGCACGGCCCACTGTCTCATGACCACCAGCCAGTCAACTACGCTGTCGTAACCTCCGCCCCCTAAACTTTGAAGGGTTGTAGCTCCCAAACTGTGATACGAATATAGTTTAAATTGATTTGGACACAGCTGGTTTCAACGAATCCAATCCACGATAGAAAAAAAACTATTGTTCCATTTTTAAAATTATATCTTTGTGGTGTAACTCTTTGGAAAATGATACAATAAACTATTTTCATAGCTCCGCAGAAAGTGTAACATTTCTTGTGTTGACCTACCGCATTAAAATTTCCCATTACCTATTATTTTATGTTACAGAGGCAAGCACTCTTAGTGAAACGCACTATATATAAGGTGAAGACTGTCAGTGGAGTGACAGGAGGCGTGCCAGGGTAGTCCGTGCAGTTATGGTGACTGCTGTGTGTGGGTGGTGTAGTGGGCATCGAAACAGGATAGTAACCAGGAGAGCCGGGTTCGAATCTCTATTGGCAGAAATTGTCAACTTCCCTTAGTGACGTAACTGACTGCCCATAGGGAGGTAGCTGATATCTTCAATTCCTTTGTGGATTGATTCGTGATGTCTGTCATTTCGGACAGCTCAGAAAGAATTGTTAGGCTGGGGTGTGTGCCTGAATGAAGTTGCCCTATTTGATGGTGTCGTAATGCGCAATGTCAAAAGTGAGCGTAAGGAAGTTTGTTCACAGTATCTATCACAGTGTAATATACACATTCGCGACACTCATTGCTGTAAAAGTTGTTACCAACTGACGGTTGCAACGCCACTAGCGCTCGCAGTGGTGGGCAAGGAGCCGTAAGAGTAATTTTTGTTTATAATTTGTTATGGCCGAGAGGGGACTCGGATCCCCGACGGCGGACGGACGCGCACACCGCAGCACGGGGCCCCAGTACGCACGGCGAATTCGCCGCGATGTTATAAACCCATATACTTTTGAGTTTAATTACTTTTGATTTTATAATTTTAAAACGAATGTCTTAAACATTCTTGCTGTTTATGGTTCAAATGTTGGTTTCTGCCATGATTTTTTTTTTCCTCTTAAGTTTGATTCTCATGATTGTGAGGATTTTCCTTCAGCTACAGATGAAATGGCTGATCTGGTACATTACGTAACGCAGGTATTGCGTTCCATACATCTTACGGTCAACAATTACTGATTTGACTGAAATTGTAGTGAATAAACCTTCACGTTTTTTAGTACGAAGTCTTTCTGCAAAAGGTTGTTTATTAGCAATTTTGCGTCTTAGCAGAAAATGAAATTCTTGATTAAAAACTCGTAGATATGAAGATAATCATAAATAAACTGTCCTGCAAAGTACCGCTTCATACCTTCCAATGGTACATAGCAAACCTAAATGTGGATTTTCTATTTATTATCGATTCTTATGGCATTACATACCTTCCCTGTTGTAAGAGGTACTATTCACACTCATCCGATATCGTATTCAGAAATGTACCTCGCCAGCCGCTTGGAGCGCTGCTGTCGTGGGGTATAACAAAAATTAATGGGAGTGTAGTCTTGCACATGTTAAACTATGGTGTCGTCATTATCGCACTAGTTGTAATTCTATGAGCCAGAGAGAGAGAGAGAGAGAGAGAGAGAGAGAGAGAGAAGGGTGTGTGTGTGTGTGTGACAGAGAGAAGAGGAGACCAACAGAATTCAAAAATAAGTCGTGAGTGAAGAGGAGTCGCACGCGAGGCAGACGTATAGCTGACGTGGCGTATTTCGGTCCGCACACAGGGCAGGGGCAGGCCCTGGACAGGCAGTCAAGTAGCCAGGTGGCGATAATATCTCGCGTCCGCCACGCAGACAGGGGACACCTTGTGGCCGCGGCATCGGCCTGTCCGCCGCTGGAGGTGGAGCACAGAAGTAGCAGGCCGGCCATCTTTAACGGCCACGGCCGCTGTCTGCGTCATCGGAGTATACCATTTGCCACAGTTTACCGTGGTTATCACTGAAACGGCGAATATCGTAAGTAGTGCTTCCAGTGGCGGCTGCTATATAAGAACGCACGAGGAAGTGAAAACCTCGATTCCCGAGACCTCCCGTATTTATTGATTACTACCTGAAAACTCGGCGCTGTCTGGGTATTTACACTCCTGGTCATTAAAATTGCTACACCACAAACATGACGTGCTACAGACGCAAAATTTAACTGACACGAAGAAGATGCTGTCATATGCAAATGATTAGCTTTTCAGAACATTCACACAAGGTTGGCGCCGGTGGCGAACCTACAACGTGCTGACATGAGGAAAGTTTCCAACCGATTTCTCATACACAAAGCAGTTGACCGGCGTTGCCTGGTGAAACGTTGTTGTGATGCCTCGTGTAAGAAGGAGAAATGCGTACCATCACGTTTCCAACCATGATAAAGGTCGGATTGCAGCCTATCGCGATTGCGGTTTATTGTATCGTGACATTGCTGCTCGCGTTGGTCGCGATGCAATGACTGTTAGCAGAATATCTAATCGGTGGGTTCAGGTGGGCAATACGGAACGCCGTGCTGGATCCCAACGGCCTCATATCACTAGAAGTCGAGATGACAGGCATCTTATCCTGTGGCTGTAACGAATCGTATAGCCACGTCTCGATCCCTGAATCAACAGATGCCGACATTCGCAAGACAACAACCATCTGCACGAACAGTTCGACGACGTTTGCAGCAACATGGACAATCAGCTCGGAGACCATAGCTGTGGTTACCCTTGACGCTGTATCACAGGAGTGCCTGCGATGGTGTATGCAGCGACGAACGTGGCTGCACGAATGGCAAAACATCATTTTTTTTTCGGATGAATTCCGGTTCTGTTTACAGCATCAGGATAGTCGCATCCGTATTTGGTGGCATCGCGGTGAACGCACATTGGAAGCGTGTATTCCTCATCGCCATACTGGCGTATCACCCGGCATGGTGGTATAGGGTGCCATTGGTTACACGTCTCGGACACCTCTTGTTCGCATCGACGGCACTTTGAACAATGGCCGTTACATTTCAAGTGTTACGACCAGTGGCTCTACCCTGAAACTTGGCGTCAGTCACAAAGGCTTCTGCGCTTGTGAAAGTACCTTCGGGTCAAATACCAACGGATTCGATACACACTGTCACAGAGTATCTTTGTCTGTGGCATTGTTCACAGTTCGTCGCTAGTGCTGTAAGTTCACGTCAGTACCACTAGATGGCAGCACACTGGCATACGTGTACTCCGTTAAACTTTACGAGACTCTATAGCCTGCTATAAATGCTGGAAGTTTACGACATTCTATTAGAATCCTTACCAAAAATAAATAAATAAATAAATAAATAAAATAAAAAATAAATAAAAATTAAAATTAAAAATAATTTTTTTTTTAAATCGCACCGTGTACGGACCATTTTAGATTTGTAGTTTTATAATTTTTTGCAAATATTGCTGACAACAATAATAATTTAAGTAATAAAAAATTATAGTGATATGATTACGACATGTCGATGCACCCAACACGTAACCCTCTTAGGGGAAAAGGAGAAAAAAATTTGGTAGTGGCGGGTTCCGAATCATATGCCTTACAATCCAACGCGCTGCCCACTACACTACCGCGGACAGTTACGAAACTCGTCCCATATTTTCGTACTATTGATGGCAGTTAACTGATGCTAATAAGGCATTTTTAGACAGTAGATTAATATTTATCGTACGAAGAACGACGTGTTTTTGTTAATTCTTCAGTGCGCCGCTCCTTTGAAGCAACAACGTGTAAGTTATAAGAAGAAAACACAATAACACAATATGGCGTATGCCAGAGACAGTTCTGAGCGTGGGATGTCACGTGACATATAATGGACGACGTCAAATCGCCATTATTTTTGCAAATATCCCTCAAACGATACGAGATATGAAAAAAACATAAGAGAGAAAAGTTGTAGAGAATTTTCTCCTCTACAAATTCGGTTACTCAATTTTCGTGTCAGATGAACGGTTCGTTAGCAATTGCAATTACATTACAAACAGCTTCTTTTTAGCGTTCTATTTTTTTTTTTTTTTTTTTTTTTTTTTTTTTTTTTTTTTTTTTTTTTTTCTCCGAAAAATTTGGAAAAGTGAGGTTATGGTCTCTGACGGCCTACAAGTATGTCTGTAAAATTTGGTGCTGATTGGTTGAAGGGCTCCGCTTAAAAAGTGGAAACACGTAACGGAGAGACAGTCAGACGAACAGACAGACAGTCCAAAATCGCCGTTATTTTCGCAGATATCTCTGAAACGATTAGAGACACGGAAAAAACATAACACAGCAAAGTTGTAGAGGAAGTTCTCATCTACAGATTCATGTATTCAGTTTCCGTGTCAGATGAACGGTTAAGCCGTTATTTTCATTTAAATTTCGAGCTGTCAAAAGACGATCGCATAGGCCCACTTTTAGTGTTACTACCGTCACCTAAAGGGGGCCAAAAAAAGGTAAAACAGTCAACAATCCAAGAATGGTTTCAGTACCGCAGTGCTTTACTAGTCAGGTCCTCTTTGGAGTTGGTACGCCATTAAATATTTTTCATGGATCAAATCTGCAATTAAAAAAATCGCACTGACGTGTTTTACAGCCCACTTTAGATTTGTCGTTTTATAAGTTTTTGCCAACATTTTGGACCAAAATAATAATCTAAGTAATAAAAAATTAATTAATAAGAGTATCTGAAACCCTTTTAGGAAAAAAGAATTAGGTAGTGGCGGGTTTCGAACCACCGAACTCTAGCGTCATAGTCTACGATACGACTATCAATCAAGAGATAAATCTTTTAATCATATACTATTCATGGCCGTTGTTAACTGATGCTAATATGGCATTTGTAGTGTTGTTAATTCTTCAATGCGCCATTGTTTTTAAATGACAACGTGTAAGTTACAATAAGAGAATCATCAAATACGCAACGCAAGATGGCGTATACCCGAGAGACTTCTGGTCGAGGAATCTTACGTGACATCTCCGAACGGCTGGTTTTCGTTAATTCAATGGAGGGTGTCAAATCTCCGTTATTTTTGCAAATATGTCTCAAACGATACGAGATATGAAAAAGCATAAGGGAGCTAAGTTGTAGAGAATTTTCTCCTCTACCAATTAGGTTATTCAATTTTCGTGTCAAATGAACGGTTCGTTTGCAATTAAAATTATATTACAAACGGCTTTTTTGTATTATTACCGTATTTTTGTCCAAAACATTTGAAAAAGAGAGGTTCTGGTCTCTGGCGGCCTACAAACATGTTTGTAAAATTTGGTGCTGATCGGTTGAACGGTTCGTCTTAAAAACAGGGAACACGTTACGGTCAGACAGACAGACGGACAGACAGACATACTTCGCAAAATCGCCGTTATTTTCGCAAATATCTTTGAAACGCCATAAGAGAGCGAAGTTGTAGAGAATTTTATCCTCTACAAATTAGGTTATTCATTTTTCGTGTCAGATGAATAGTTAAGCAGTTATTTTCATTTAAATTTCGAGCTGTCAAAAGACGATGGCAAAGGCCCACTTTTAGTGTTACTACCGTAATAGGGATTCCTATTTAATCTTTCAAAGTCATCCCTCCACTGTGGGTGGTGCAGGTTGGATCGAACTTTGTTACTGGATGACCCTCTTCGAGGTGAACAACTTTTATTACATTTTTTTTAATCCAATTTTTCCAAATACTCCGATAGGCAGATTGAAATGCTTCACCCTGTATATCGTACCGTAGACCGTGGCCTGTCAAACATGTAAATTAGCCGTCGTATGTTTATGAATCCAGAGCGTTATAACGAGCCTGAAGGAGAAGTTTAGAAGCAATTGTGAACGTCGCTGTCTTCGGCGCGTTCTTTGTTGGTTCAAACAACAGCCTGCGTGCTGAGTCACGCCCCTCTTTGCATACTCGAAAACAGCCAATTCCGAACCCTCGCTGTGGAAGTCGAGATCACTTAAGGAAATGAGCGACGGAGGGACAGCAACAGCCCCTGTTCCTCCCTCCGCGGCGTCGGCTGCCGCTTCCCACCAGCCACCAGCCTAATGCGCTCGCTCTCCCGCTGTGCAAGAGACGCACGCGCCCCTCCGAGCGTCCAAAGTAAAAATGGTTCGGCTTTGTCCCGCAATTGCCGAGCACCCGCTTGAAAACTAATGCTCGCGAAATGGAAGATGTCACGGTCATTACGAATACAAGGGAAAGGTCTTTCTTATGTCTGCGGCGAACTACAATGAATACTCATTTTGTAGCAGCCCCAGGAAATGTCTGTAAAATGACTGCTCACGAATACAAAGTGGACAATTATCTGCATTTACGTGATGAATTTGCTGTCATTCCTACAAAGGACAGCTCCGCTGTTACGCCACTGTGTTTGTGCATACGTCTACATGGGATAATCTGCAAATCACATTTAAGTGCCTGACAGATTACATTAGATCCGTGTTGAGGTGATCCTCGTGGATGTGGAACGTCTGGTTTCTTTTTTTTTTCTTTTTATTGTTTGATAATATAATATTACTAATACAGGTACATACACTTTTTACAAGCTGAATATAATAATACTAATAGTATGAATGCAGATACATGCATCATTTGGTTCTATTTAGGAATTCGTCAGTGGAGGAGAAGAAGCTGGCCACTAGAAAGTCTTTTAGGCTCTTCTTAAAATGATCTTTATTTGCAGCTAAATTTTTATGGCTGTTGGTAAATTATTGAAAATGTGTGTTTCTGAGTAGTGGACCCCTTTCTGAACTAAACTAAGTGCTTTTAAGTCCTTGTGTAGTTTTTGTTTTGTTTTGTTCCTAGTATTGTAGATATGAACTCAGCTGTTTGTTGGGAAAAGGGATATATTATTTATGACAAATTTCATTAAGGAATAAATATACTAAGAGGCAGTTGTTAATATCCCCAGTTCCTTGAAGAGGCTTCTGCAGGATGTCCGTGAATTTAACCACAAATAATACGTATTACACACATTTGGACTCTTTATACCATATTACATTATGGAATGAAAGTAAGCAAAGTATGCAAGCTGTTTTATTTTTATGTTTCCTATGTCTGATACCACTCGTATTGCAAATACAGATTTTTTCAGTCGTTTATGCAGTTCTGTGGTGTGCTCCTCCCAACTAAATTTATTATCAAGCTGTAATCCTAGGAATTTAATACTGTCAAACTCTTCTATCTGCTCTTCTTCATACTTACTGCATATGCTGACAGGAAATCTCTTACATGTTCTGAACTGCATATAGTGAGTCTTTTCAAAGTTTAATGTCAATGAGTTGGCTTTAAACCATTTATTAATGTTAATGGAAATATCATTGGCAGACTTTTCTAAAACTAAGCTCAACATGCAATTTATTGCAGTACTTGAATCATCTGCAAACAAAACGAACTGTGCTACTAGCAGTGTAACGCATGAGAGGTCATTAATGTACACAAGAAAAAGCAATGGCCCTAAGATGGATCATTGTGGAACACCATAAGAAATTTCTTCCCAATCTGATGATAACTGTTGGCTTAATTCACTATTCCCTTGCACTGACACCCTTTGTTTCCGTGAGCAAGGTACGACTTGAACCATTTTGCAGCAATTCCCGTGACACCAGAGAAGCCTAATTTACTTAAAGGGTTCGTCGAAACCACCTTTATACTATTTATCTCCCATTCCATTCTCCAATAGCGCGCGGGAAAAAAGAACACCTGAATCTCTCCGTTCGAGCTCTGATTTCTCGCATTTTATTCTGATGATCATTTCTACCTATGTAAGTGGGAGTCAACAATATATTTCCGCGTTCGGAGAATCTTAGCGATTGGAGTTTCGCAAGTAGCCCACGCCGCAGTGATATAAATGCCCAACCCAGTTCCTGTATCATTTCCGTAACGCTGTCTCCCCTGAATAGCGAAAATACAAAACAAGCTGCTCATCTTTGGACTTCTACGATGGCTTCCGTCAAACCCACCTGACAAGGATCCCACACTGGGCAGCAATACTCAAAAAAAAAAAAAAAAAAAAAAAAGGACGGACAAGCGTAGTTTCTTTAGTACTTCTGTTGCATCTTATAAGGGTTCCGCCAATAAAACACAGTCTCTGGTTCGCCTTTCCCACGACATTATATACGTGTTATTTCCAGTTTAAGTCTGAAGTAATAGTAAGTCCTAGGTATTATTTTGTGAAGTTTACGGCCTTGAATTTCGATTGATTTACGAAGTTTAACGGATTTCTTTTCATACTCATTTGGACGACTTCACGCTTATCATTATTGAGAGTCGTCTGCCAATTTTTACACCATACTGATATCTTATTTAGATCGTTCTGCAGTTGGTTTCGCCATGACGGCATAATATCGCGATCACGAAGACAGTACAAAACTGTAATATAATGGCGGTCCAAAAAGCAATACCGAGATATCACAGCCAAATTTATTTGGGAGGAAACACATATAAAGTTCATAAGATTACAAGCAAATGAGAAAGATGACGGCATTTCTAGCAGAGTACTAAAACCTTGTTCCCAACAGATAGGTAAGATTCTCAGCCATATATGTAGACAGCTTTCTGAAGCAGGGTATTTTCCCAGATAGACCAAAACATGCTATTGTTTAACCAATGCATAAGAAGTGCCGTGGTGGAGTGGCCGAGTGCTCTAAAGCTCCTAGCTGCGGAGCGCGTGATTGCTCGACTTCTGAGATTCGAGTTATCTCTGGGACGTGTGTGTGTGTGTGTGTGTGTGTGTGTGTGTGTGTGTGTGTGTGTGTTGTCCTTGGGTTAGTTTAAGTAGTTTGTAAGTTTAGGGTCTGAGGACGGCAGCAGTTTGGTCCAATAGGTATTCAAACATTTGAACATTTACGTCCGATGTCAACAACAGCCGCTCAGTCTCCGTATGACAGCTCTATCCAGCGATCTTGAGCAAGTAATGTATTCAAGAGTAGCTTTCCATATTTGTAAAAATAAGGTACTACCAAAATGTCTGTTTGGTTTCCAGCAATGCTATTCAACAGAAAATGCCACTCATTATTTCAATGATGAAATCCTTTGAATAACCAGGCATAACCCGTTGGGATTTTTTGGGATAGTGTAAATCATGGAATTCTTCCTGATAAACTAGTCCGGCAGTGCAGAAATTATTTAATGGAAGAGGGCAGAAAGTTCAAATAAGTGGTTGAGGTGAAGTGCGAAAATAAGCTGGTCCTCATAATAGGGTGGTGTGAGGAATGGAGTCCCACAGGGTTCGGGCTTGGGTCTCTTAAAAAAAATGTTTGTAGAGATTACGGGACTTAACTACGGGGTCATCAGTCCTTAAACTTACAAACTACTTATGAACTAGCTACAACTAAATACGGCAGAAATATCCATGCCCGAGGGAGGATTCGAACCCCCGACCGTAGTGGCCGTGCAGACCGTGACTGAAGCGCCTCAGTCTCCTCGACCACCGCAGCCGGCATGGGTCTCTCGCTCTTCTTGATAGATCTTAATGTTCTGTACACACGATGATGGAATGCTAGTTCATTTTTGCTGATGACACAGATATGGTAATCACAACCGACAAACAAGAATTGCCTCATGAAATAGTAAATAATGTTTTTTTCAGAAAATTATTAAGTGGTTCTCTGCAAACTGACTCTTATTAATTTTTGATAAAACACAGTTTATGTAGTTCCATACGATAAATGGCAGCCGGCCGCGGTGGCCGAGGGGACTAAGGCGCTCCAGTCACGGTCTGCACGGCCACTACGGTCGGGGGTTCGAATCCTCCCTCGGGCATGAATATTTGTGTCATCCTAGTTCGTAAGTAGTTCATAAGTAGTTTGTAAGTTTAGGGACTGATGACCCCGTAGTTAAGTCCCATAGAGTCTACAGACATTTGAACATTTTTGATAAATAGCATGGCACCGTTAACAAATATACTCTGTGAACAGATGTCTCTAGCTAAGGTAGAAAATTCAAAGTTTTAGGTGTGTGCATTAATAAGAAATTGAATTGGAAGCAACACATCCACAATCTACTAAAACGTTTCAGTTCACCAATTTATGATATTAGGGTTATTGCAAATTTTAGTCACAGACGACTCAGTAATTTAGCTTACTTTGCCTATTCTCATTCACTGCTTTCATATGCTATCATATTTTGGGGTAACTCACTATTGATCATAAAGTTATTCATTGGACAGAGTGTGTAATTAGAACAGTTTCTGGAGCCCATCCAAGACATCTTGCAGACACTAATTTAAGGATCAAGGGATACTCACGGTAACATCACAATATACAGAGTGTCCAAAATAAAGTTCAAATGTTTGTTAAGCTTATGGGACGTAACTACGGGGTCATCAGTCCCTAAACTTACAAACTACTTATCAACTACCTTATACTAAGGACGGCACAAATATCCATGCCCGAGGGGGGATTCGAACCCCCGACCGTAGTGGCCGTGCAGACCGTGACTGGAGCGCCTCAGTCCCCTCGGCCACCGCGGCCGGCTAGAGTGTCCCATTTGTCTTGAGCACCCAAAATTATCTCTGCAACAGCAGCTACAAAGGAAAGCATATTCCGTTTCACATAAACGTATGAATTTTTAAAGGGAGAACCTATATTATTTCTTCGCCAATCTATAGCATGACAAATCAGATAAACAATGGCGTTGATTTCATCGCAATACGCCAATTACATCCCGAGATATGGCGAAGCGAATTTGCCGCTTGAAATACGCAAAACGCGCGGCTAGCGTATGTCCTGAGACTCAGGCGAAAACCCCATGCTGCTCAGGGCGTGCGCTAGCTGCGCGTTTCGCGTATTTCAAGAGGCAAATTCGCTTCGCCATATCTCGGAATGTAATTGGCGTATTGCGATGCAATCAACGCTATTGTTTATCTGATTTGTCATGCTATAGATTGGCGAAGAAATAATATAGGTTCTCCCTTTAAAAATTCATACGTTTATGTGAAACGGAATACGCTTTCCTTTGAGAATGTTTGCAAATATTTACATTCATGTGCCCCTCCCTTACAGTGATACCGGTGAAAGTCGTTTTACGATAGGTATATTATTTCGTCCGCGCGTATGAAATCCTGCACTTTCACAATACAGGCGGTTATAAATAAAATTGCGGATATTCAGCCGTATTTTATTCAAACGGGCCATAATGTTCAGATATTATCGTGTTTGTAATCCTACTGAGATTAGGTTTTTAGAGAACCCAATGAAGTTTGGCTGATGAGTAATTTAATTAATCTGGATGATGGTTTTTTTCTTGACAAAATTTGAAATCTTGTACTCATAATCTTAAACAATAAAAGACAACGGCACTGGAATCCCGTTAACCAAGAGTGTGATAACATATACACTTCATGGATGTCATTACTGCTTCGTACTGCGTCGCCGTCACAGGAGAAAGTACCTGCACCATAAAATAACTAGCGGTCTAGTATTCCAAAAAACGTATGCCTAAATCAAATATATTTCATGTTAAAATTACGGAGTTTCTTGAATAGATCACGGATTGTCTTATAATGCAGTGTGTTAACGGTGAATTACGCAAAGTGTGTAAACTGTTTTCAGGTACCAATCGATAGGTAAAAGAACTTGATACAATAAGTAATTATGAAAAGTTCGAAAGAAAATATCTACTTCTTTACAAACTGTCTATACAGTGAGACCTCTTTCTTAATGGGCATAATACGCTTCTGAATCGTCCCTGAAGCGTGAAACAGTCGTTTAGCAAAATATATTTTTCCGTCGCAGTTCTTGTAAAAATAGGACATTTTATCTAATTCCGAAAAATACATAAAAAAAGCTGAACCAAAGGAAAGAAGATTAAATTTGTCGCCTTTGAGATAACGTAGTTTTGTCAACGTTCGTGGAGAAGGGGAGTAGGGTCACCAGAATATTTTTACTTGGAAGGGAGCCGCACATCAGCACGAATTATTTACAGAAGGATGGAAAAGCTGGTTGAAGCCGATCTCGGGGAAGATCAGTTTGGGTTCAGGAGAAATGTAGGAACGCCTGAGGCAATACTCACTTTACGGCTTATCCTAGAAGATAGATTAAGAAAATTCAAACCTACATATCTTGCTTTTGTAGGTTTGGAGAAGGCTTTTGACAATGTGGATTGGAATAACTCTGAAGCAAGCAGGAGTAAAATATAGGGAGCTAAAGTTGTTTACAACTTGTACAAAACCCAGACAGCGGATGTCAGAGTTGAAGGTCATGAAAGGGATGGAGTGGTTAGGAAGGGAGTAAAACAGGGTTGTAGCCTTTCTCCAGTTTTGGATCCCATCCTCGTCGCCACTTTTGTGTCCCGACTTCGTCGCCGCTTTTGTGTCCCAGCCTCGTCGTATGTGTCGGTGGCCGAGTGGAACGAGACCGACACAGTAACAAAAATAGCACGCTGGTGCAGGTACGGAGGGGTGCAGCCAGAAACTATAAACACTAGAGTAAATTAGAAAGAGATATATATTGCACAGAATGTAACAATACTTAACTTTTACATAGTACTGCAGAATGTTGATACATAGTTGTTAGGGGCCTGCCTAGTGCCTGTACAATAGCAAAGTCGTCACTGGTGCCTATCTAATTACGAAGGTCCTAACTCGTTGCTATCTCAGTCCGAAGTGACCGGGGTTCTTCAGTGGTGGCCCCGAGCAGCGTTCCCGCAGAGGGCGCTCGTGGCTGTCGTCGTGAGATCGCCGCGCCGTGCGTGCATGGCGGCGCGCGGCGAAAGTAAGTGGCGCGCACTTTGTACTTGTGCGACACCACACCCCTCCCCCCCAAACCGCCGCGCCGTCGTGGCGTAGGGCTGAGGGCCACGGCGACGGCACTGGGAGGAGGGCCTGGGCGGGGGCGTTACTGGTGGGACGGGCGTCGTAGCTGAGGCCGGGATCGAGACGCCGTCCGCGCCCCGGCATCCGCCTTGAGATCCTCCAGGGAACCCGCCGAAACCTGGGGAAGGGCGCCCGCCCCCGCCCAGAGGGAGCAGGTCATCTTCTTCTGAGGTGCGTGGCCCAGGCGGCGGCGGCACGCACGGTCCCGGAGTCCCTCTCGGTGACGCTGTCATCTGCGGCGGCGACAGCGGCGGCGTCGCGTCGATCTCCATCGGGACGATCTCGTAGTCCGGGGACGAACGATGTGGTTGTGCTCCCTGGCGGTGAACTGGGTCTGGAATCAAGAAACCGGAGACAGGATCGCGCGGCCTGTGCAGGCGCAATTGGTTTGCGTGGCGCCGCAGCTCCGACCCTGTGGAAGAACGTACAACATACATATTGCTACCGAGCACGCGCTGAATGGTGCCCGGCAGCCATGTCTTCTTGTTTCCAGCAAACACCCTGTACAGCACCGGCGTAGAAACCTGAAAACGCGTAGCGCCATACGAACCGACTCGGTGCGTGGGAGGCTGCAGCAGGTGAAGGAGAGTGCGGTGACGGCGGCCGTGTAGCAGCTCGGCAGGAGACGGGCCGTCACGTGGCATGCACCGATACGTAGACAGGAAAATTTGAAGAGCTTGCTGCCTGGAGTGCTGACCTTTCATCTTCTCCATGTGAGACTTGAATGTTCGAACGAAACGTTCTGCTTCACCATTGGACTGAGGGTGAAAAGGTGCGGTGGTAATATGCTGAATGCCATTCACGCGACAAAACTGTTGAAATTCCGCACTAACAAACTGAGGTCCATTGTCACTGACGATAGTTTCAGGCAAGCCTTCGATGCAAAACACTGATGTTAAGGCACTGATCGTACTAGACGCCGTCGTTGAGTTCATGGCAATCACAAAAGGAAACTTGCTGAAAGCGTCTACAACAATTAACCAGCGCGTATTCCAGAAAGGTCCGGCAAAGTCAATGTGTAAACGTTGCCATGGTCCCTTGGGGCGTGGCCAGTCTGAGAAACGTTGCGGAGGAGCCGCCTGATGCTCCGCACAAACTGTACACTGTGATGTCATGCTCTCTATCTGAGCGTCCATACCAACCCAGGTACAATGACGTCTGGCCAGTTGCTTTGTCCTAACAATGCCCCAATGCCCTTGATGCAGGAGGCGTAACACTTCTCGTTGCAGGGAACGAGGAACAATCACTCTTGCTTGGTCGTTGTCGGTATGCAACAACAGTACACCCTGACTTAAAGATAATGCATGACATTGTGCAAAATAACGTCGAACCAGAGGCCGATCAATGTCTTTGGCTCTGGCAGGCCACCCTGAGCGAACAAAACGTGCTACCACACTTAGGTCTGCATCCGCAGCTGTTTCCTGTGCAACCCGACGAGAGTTCAAAGGAAAGTCTGCGACAGCGGAAGCATCTCTGGAGTCTATCTGACAACATGCCATTTCTGAAGAATCAAATGATACATCCGGGCCAACCGGAAGTCGGGAAAGTGTGTCCGCGTTAGCATGTTTAGTGGTAGGTCGGTACAAAATCTCATACTGATAATTAGACAATATCAAGGACCATCTCTGAAGCTTTTGTGCCGTTCGTGGCGGAATTGGCTTTGTGGGTGAGAACAACGACGTGAGAGGCTTGTGGTCAGTCAACAAATAGAATTTTCTGCCATAGAGATAATGATGAAACTTTGTGACGCCGTAAATGATTGCTAAGGCCTCCTTTTCTATCTGACTGTAATTCTGTTGCGTCGGCGTCAGTAGCTTGGATGCAAAGGCAATAGGACGATCATGACATCCAATACGATGTGACAGAACTGCGCCCACACCGTACGACGAGGCGTCAACTGCTAACACTACAGGCTTCTGTGGGTCAAAGGGAATCAAACATGCATCACTGAGTAGTGCAGACTTTAGTTTGTCAAAGGCAACCTGACAATCTTTAGACCATACAAAAGGAACATTCTTCCTACGTAAGCGATGCAGTGGAGCTGCAATCTGAGAGGCATTGGGAATAAATCTGAAATAATAGTTAAGCTTTCCCATCACTGCTTGCAATTCATGCACATTCTTAGGAGGAGGCAAGTCTTTGATTGCTCGAAGATGTGACTGTAAGGGATGTATTTCTTGGGCATTAATCACATGGCCTAGGTACTCTATTTCAGTTTGAAAAAACGAACACTTTGCTTTATTGCAACGTAGACCAGCTGCAGTCAAAACTTTGAAAAGGCACTCCAGGTTTGCTAAATGTTCTTCAACTGTACGTCCGGATACCACAATATCATCTAAATAGTTCGAACAACACGGTACAGAAACTGTCAGCTGTTCCAAAAAACGCTGAAAAATTGCGGGGGCGGAAGAACTGCCAAAGGGTAGGCGTTGAAATTGAAAAAGGCCCATGTGAGTATTAATGACGAAAAACTTTTTTGACTCGTCATCGAGCGGAATCTGTAAGTATGCCTCTGCTAAATCAATCTTGGAAAAGAAACGAGACTGTCCTAATTTGTCCATTAGTTCGTCAGGTCTGGGCAAGGGATAAGTGTCTACAATTGTTTGACTGTTCACTGTTGATTTGAAGTCCGCACAGAGACGAAGTTTTCCTGACGGCTTGGGTATAATTACTATAGGCGAGGCCCACTGACTCGCAGAAACAGGAGAAATCACCCCACTATCATGCCAACGTTTAAGTTCTTCGGCAACTGTATCACGCAAGGCTATAGGCACTGGTCTAGCTTTACGAAATTTTGGAACTGCAGATTCTTTTAAAGTTACATGTGCCACGAAGTCTTTTGCACAACCTAGTTCCGGCGAAAACAAGTCACTATATTTGTCACACAATGCATTGATTTTATCCTGAGGCACTATTGACGAAATTTGAAGCACATCTCTTTGAATTGATAAACCAAACAAGTCAAAAGCATCTAGTCCAAAAATGTTCTGTGTCGATTTGGCCTGAAGAACTACAAAAGCAACTGTTTTTGTTACACCTTGAAAAGAGGCGGGCAGGCTACACGTTCCTAGCACGGGAATATTTTGACCTGTATAAGCTGTTAACACTTGCTGTGACGGCGACAATTTTGGCGAACCCAGAAGTTCATAAGTATCTTTATTTATTAATGTGACAGCGGAACCAGTATCAAGCTGAAATTGCACCGTCTTATTTTCTATAGAGAGAGTAACAAACAGCTTGTGCTTCTGGCGCACGACCGGTGCGCGAATGTGGGCAACGTCTGCTACGGTTTGTTTACTGCCCTTGCGCGGGCCGCGTAGTGAAGGAAGCGGCGCAGACTCGGCACGCAGCGGATTAACAACACTGTCACTAGATGACACTACCGCCGGATCGGCGTCCGCGCAATGCGAAGCTACTCCAGATGTACTAACTACTGCACTACACTTTTGAGTAGCTACTTGGTGTCTACTGTCACTAGCTACACAGTACTGGGCACTATTACAAGGAACAGTTGCAAAAGGCACTATTTTCACTACAGGAATGCACTGTTCATAGTCATTTTGCTTGTCCCGAACCCTTTTCCGTTGCACTGTTTTACGCGCTCGTCGGCGCTTGCTACATGGTGCACTATATAGTTTTGCCATAGGCGCAGAACTACTTTCTTGCAATTGAGATCCAAGGAAAGGACTGTTCAATTCCACAGCCCGTATAACATTTACAGAATGAACCGTTCTCGCACTCTGCGAAGCACTGTTTCTAACGGTACCGTTCTTTGAGTTTTTAATTTGCATACACACAGACTGTACATGTCCTGATTTGCCACATTGATAACAGGTTGCGTTGCGACTAGGGCAATGAGCACGCTTGTGGCGAGACACACACTGGGGGCAAGATTTACGTACATTTTTCTGAAATGAGCGTTGGCGCCCTTTATTCAAATCACTGTTTCTAACACGACGGGGCGACCTTTGCGTCGCACTTTTACACTGGCTACTGTTCACTGTCAGTTCAGCACGGCCGGTAGAAAAATAAGATTCACTAGTGCTATACTGAGAACTACGGCTAGGAAAGCGTCCGTTGCGGCGCACTGAATTAACACTGTGGCTTTGCATTTCTACATCTGCTAAGTCAAAAGTATCATGCGCTTCTATAAGCTGCAGTACACTGTCTAATGAAGGGTCTGACTGTTTCAGAATTGCTGCCCTAATTCTGGGGTCCTGAATATTCTGCGTAATCGCATCCCTCAACATCACGTCACTATACGAAAGTCCACAAGAGCAAGTGAATTTACATTGGCGGGTTAAGCCCTTCAATTCCGTAATCCACTCTTGGTGTGACTGCTGCGGTAATTTTTTAAGTCTGAAAAATCGGTATCGTGCAGCGGCTACAAGAACTTTTCTCTCATAATGAGCATTTAGTGCCTCTACTATTTGTTCAAAGTCTACATCACGAGGAGATGCGTGCGGGAATAGTTTTTGCAGTAACACGAAAGTTTTGGGGCCCACCACAGACAATAAAAGATGCTTAACCGTCTGACCTGTAAGTTGATGAGCCGCGACGAGTTCTTGAAACTGTGCGAAATAGTCGCTCCATTCTTCCTCACGTTCGTTGTACTGGCGGAACGTCGGAAGCGTTGCGGCGGCAGGTGTGGGCTGCTGAAGCGGCGGATGTTGTTGTTGGTTAGCTGCTTGCGCTGTGAGCTGGGACACAGCCTGGAGGAGCTGGGTAATTTGCGCCGTCTGTAACTGAATAATTTCCATTAAGTTTGGGTTCGGGGTAGTGGCCATGCTGACCGATTAGGCGCCGCGTATACAAGTAAATTATAACAAAACACAAATGCAATATAAAAGAGGACGCTCTGCAACAAAAAAGTCCACAAAACACGTAACAAAATAACTTTCCCCAAAATTGTTATAATAAGGGTGGGTGGGCGGGAGCAATTTTTGCGTGCTCCGACTGCTGCTGTCTGGCTGCTGTAAGCGGGCTGGTCCAAGGTTCTATCACTCCTCGTCGCCACTTTTGGATCCCATCCTCGTCGCCACTTTTGTGTCCCGACTTCGTCGCCGCTTTTGTGTCCCAGCCTCGTCGTATGTGTCGGTGGCCGAGTGGAACGAGACCGACACAGTAACAAAAATAGCACGCTGGTGCAGGTACGGAGGGGTGCAGCCAGAAACTATAAACACTAGAGTAAATTAGAAAGATATATATTCCACAGAATGTAACAATACTTAACTTTTACATAGTACTGCAGAATGTTGATACATAGTTGTTAGGGGCCTGCCTAGTGCCTGTACAATAGCAAAGTCGTCACTGGTGCCTATCTGATTACGAAGGTCCTAACTCGTTGCTATCTCAGTCCGAAGTGACCGGGGGTCTTCAGTGGTGGCCCCGAGCAGCGTTCCCGCAGAGGGCGCTCGTGGCTGTCGTCGTGAGATCGCCGCGCCGTGCGTGCATGGCGGCGCGCGGCGAAAGTAAGTGGCGCGCACTTTGTACTTGTGCGACACCACATCCAGTGTTATTCAATTTGTACATTGTGCAAGCTATAAAGGAAAGCAAGGAGAAATATGGAGAAGGAATTAAAGTTCAGGGTGAAGAAATAAAAACATTGCATTTTGCCGATGACATAGTAATTCTGTCAGCGACAGCAAAGGACCTGGAAGAGCAGTTGAGCGGAATGGACAGTATGCTGAAAGGTGTATATAAAATGAACATTAACAAGAGTAAAACAAGCATAATTGAGTGCAGTCTAAGAAAATTAGGCGATGCTGAAGGAATTATATTAGATAATGAGACAATAAAAGTAGTAGATGTATTTTGTTATTTGGGTAGCAAGATAACTTCTAATGTCCGAAGTAAAGAAGATATAAAATGTAGAATGGCTATAGGAAGAAAAGCGTTTCTAAAGAAGCGAAAAATTTAAATGTTAGAAGTCCTTTCTGAAAGCATTTGTCTGGAATGTAGCACTGTATGGGAGTGAAGCGAGGAAGATAAGGAGTTCATATAAAAAAGATGATAGAAGCTTTTTAAATGTTGTGCTACAGACGAATGATGTAGATTGGATGGGTAGACCACGTGACTAATGAGGAGGTGCTTAACCGAATTGGGGAGAAAAGGAGTTTCTGGCATATCCTGGCTAAGAGAAGGGATAGATTGGTTGGACACATTCTGAGACATCAAGGAATTGTCAACTTAGCATTAGAAGGAAGCGTGTGGGGTAAAAAATCGTAGAGGGAGACCGAGGGACGAATATAGTAAACAGATGCAAAAGGTTGCCGAACGTATTCTCAGATGAAGAGACTTGCACAGGACATGGTAGCGTGGAGAGCTGCATCAAACCAGCCTGCGGCCTGAAAACCACAATAACAACAACAACAACAATTTATTCCATTCCGAAAAATATTGAAAAAACTTCGTCCAATGATTTTAAAAGAAAGCTTAACTAAAGAAAAGCAGATTAAATTTGTTACCTTTGAGATAACGTAGTTTTGTCACCGTTCGTCAGGAAAGTGAGTAGGGTCGTCAAAATATTTTTCCTTGGAAGTGGGCCGCATATTCGAAAAGGTTGAAAAACACTGTTTCAGACAATAGAGCACACTGTTTCAGCCCGTTGGCTTTAGCATGAAGAGAGACATGTGCAACATGACGAGGTGGACTACGGCCCTGAGATGTGGCAGTCCAGCCAGCGCTGAGCCGCGGCTGGCGTGGAGGCCATCGACCGGGGGCGCTGTGTTTGCGTCGCGTCGCCAGGGGACGCGTCCACGTGGGGTGGGGGGAGGGTTGCAGCGTCAGGTGGCACGGCTGACAGCGACACAGATGCTCATCCCCAGTACACAGCTCCGCTGGTTTCTCCATAACCACGTCGTCAGCGGTCGTAAAAGCGTGATCATCTCCGTAATGTATCAGACCACCGCGACATATAAAGAGTAATTCACTGCAATCCATCGCTGTACACAAAATTCTTCAGGGTGTCAGACTGCATAGTAAATCTTTAAAAACTGTCCAGCGATTCGCCCGCTGTATGCGTATGACAGTGAAGTACCTAGAGGAAGACCATTTGCAGTTTATATAAACGACTAGCTTAATTCCCGCTGTTTCGCACGCGTAGACTGGATCATCTGCATTGGTTGTTTCTACTTCTAAATATAAATGTTCATAGATTTAGCTTTAAAAATCCTTTCCTAATCAAGTATACAACTTGCCACTCTCTATTGCGCCATTGATGGCAGAATTCAAAACATCCCGAGACACTTTTTTTTTATTATTACTATTCCAACTACGGTTCTAAATGAAACTTTTCTCATATCTAGCATCAAAACAGTAGCACCCTTAAGAGATTTTCTCTTATTTCACCCGCTTAATGGTCGAATTCCCAAAAATATCGAAACATGTGTTTTTAAAATTGCAGTCAAAGACCTAAATCCGACGGACCGATGACCACGCAGTTTGGTCCGATAGATTTACAAACATACAACCTAAATTCGAAGTTTTGTGTTTCTTGCTTAAAAATTGCCTTAATAGCAACGTATCTCAAAGAAAAAAAGTTCATCCCCTATTTCGCCCCCTTAGGGATGGGAATATCGTGAAGTCGCTGATGCCTACAGTGTAATTTAAACAACGTCTACAAATTTCAGGTTTCTATCGTCTGTAGATTCACTTTTCAGCGCCGTTTTCTGTCTTTTAGAAACGGATCGAGAACGCGAAATTTGTTTCCTTATGCTTTGGCACCTTTCTTGATAGCTTTACTTTTCAAACTGCGATATGCAATTATTTTTCTTTATTCGTACGCTTGTTGCACAAGAAACTTAAGAATGTGCATCACGTTTCGCTATATACAACCTCTTTGCTATTACAATGTCAAAAGTTATCGGTGGCTTTCAGCCCGAATTTTATATAAGTTGACGACTTTCAACCACTATATCGTCCACCCTCGTGTAGGTATCGACTCGGAACTTCTATGGTGTACAATGGGAGACTTTGTACTACTACAATGCAGAGAGTTCGATCGTCTCCATTGTGTAGTTTTTGTAGTAGAACAAAATATTGACACCCACACGTAGAATTCTATATAACTCGGTAACATTCAACTCCCACATATTTCACCCCCTTATCGTTATCAATGCTGCACCACCGTAATGCACAATGGGAGACTGATATCTACTACCACATACAAACACTATTCGTTTGCGATGTGTAGTTTTGGCTGCAAAGTAAAATATAGGCACAAACACCTCAGTTTTTACATATATTTAGATATGCCTTCTAGTAAGAGGTACTTCTATTTCTGTTTGCTGGTGAAACCAGCTTGGTAGTGAAGGATGTTGTTGGTAAATAAAGCAGTTAAATGAGTTTAGAGCTTTTTGAAGATGATTTCACGCTAAATCACACACACACACACACACACACACACACACAGAAGTAAAAAACTGCCATTTTGATTACACAGATTCGGCACATGATAAGCGGTAGCGAACAGTCCAAATTTTCAAGCGTTCAGATAGGTAGTAAGCTGTCGTTCAGGAACTTGTTCAAAAACTAAGTGCTGCGTTATTTACCATGAGAACAGTATCTGAAGAAAGTGATAGATCAGAACGAAAAGTAATCTACTTTGCTTATGTTCATTATTTAGGACATATAATCTTTTGGGCTAAGTCCTCTGAAAAAGGGTATTTATTGCGGAGTAGCGGGCAGTTTCAGCAAGTGGTGTAAGGTCGCAAACCTCTTATCGACCCTGTTTAGTAGCCTGGGAATCTGACATTGGCCTCTTTAATGTTCGTTTGTTGTTAATAATATCTGATTATTCGCAAGAGTTAGAAGCTGTCACTCCATTAACACTAGACATAAATCGAATCTGCTTTTGGACTACAACTCCTTGGCCCTTGTGCAGAAAGGTGTCCAGTATTCTTCAAATTTTCAAATGTCTGTAAATCTATGGGACTTTAAATACTGTGGTTAACAGCTTCTAGGCTTACAAACTACTTAAACTAAAAGTACCACACACACGCACATGCACACACACACATACACACACACACACACAGAAACACACACACACACAAAACCCCGGCCTGAGGGAGGACTCGAATCTTAGACGGGGAGCAACCGTGCTCGCCGCAGCCAGGCGCCTTAGAGCGCTAGTCCAACCACCGCGGCTGCTGCATTCTGCTACATCCAGTTTTGATAAGCTGCCACAAGATATTGAAAAGCTTAGTAGTAATGAATGCACTTTTAGGGCTAAAGTGAAAATTTTCCTAATGGCTCACTCTGTTCTGTCGAGAAATTCCTCGACAGAAGGTCAGCCGTGACGAAACTTGTCAGTTTAACCTTGAACGTCAATACTATCAATGTAAAACGTAAACGAATATTATTACAACAAAAACTTTAGTCTTTTTAGGAGAACGCATATTATTTTATAATGCAATCAATAGCTGAAAAATTGCAAAAAGAATGGCGCTGGTTTAATTGCAATACGCCAATCACATACCGATGTATTTAGGAGCGAAGTTGACACTTGAAATTGATGAAATATCCGTGTTACTTTATCCTAGTGGGTGTATAGGATTGCTATACGTTATCACTAGACTCTAGTTTAAATGTGAAGTACTGACTCGTTCCATCGTAAAGGAGATTTGCTCCTCAATTCGGTTATGCGGAACGTGTAAAATATAAGTTAAAAATAAACACCGGTCGAAATGTCGGACATTTTCATTGCAAATCTTTAAAATAGTCCTTCGGAAAGAAGAGGAAGGAAGGGAGATTAGGGTTTAACGTTTATTGCCATTAGAGACGGACCACACTCTCGGATTGATTTTGCCAAGGGTGAAGACGGACATCGAAAACTAATAAAATTGACACAAGTATGCAGCAAAGAAACAACATGCACGGTGAAAGTGAATGGAAACATGTCAGAAAGGTCAAGGCGAGCACTGGAATGTGACAAGGAGATTGGCTTTCCTGCCTTCCGTTCAGCCTGGTACTGGAAAGAGCACTGAGCAAAGTACCAGGCCAAAGAATACAGCCGGGAAGAAGGATTAGTTCCCTGACCCATGTTGATGATTACGTCTTAATAGCAGGGAAAGAACAAGACCTGGTCCAGATGACTAGAGCATTAATGCAAGAGGCAGTGAGATCAGTCCTGATGCTGGATGGGCGAAAACCAAACTGGTAGTCAACGGATAGAAAAACAGATCTCTAAATGTGGATGACTAAGGCTCTGCAAGAATTTCGATAGGAAACAGATCAAGGTTTGCCCTGGGAGAGCTCCGGAAGTTCCGAGAGCCACGTAAATCAAGAGCTACAAGACAATAATTCAACTTGGAGCCCTATATAGAGAAGAGACCTGGACTATTACCCAAAAGATGTAAATAAATAAATAAATTCCTGGCATTTGAGAATGTCACCCTGAGACAGACTTTTTGGCCAGTGAAGGAAGTGTTGACTGGAGAAAGAGAAATAATCGTGAATTGTAGTGGTTGTATAAATCAGTGGACCTTGTGAACTATTGTTGAGTACATTTTCTGAACACTGCTTTGAGCAACTAAATCGTCGACCCACATGCAATGGAAATATTTTGGAGATAATAGCTACAAACAGGCCAGACCTTGTCCATGATGTCACTGTAGAGGCAGGGGTTAGTGATCGTTGTGTCGTCATAGGGACAGTGGCCACCAAAGTTAATGAATCGATCAAGAAACCTCGAGGGTGAGAAAAACAGAGTGTTTGTGCTAGAAAGAGCAGATAAGTAACTGTTAGCGTCCCACTTAAGGAATGAACGGAAGTAGTATAGTGATAGGGGTTCTGGCGCAGGATTCCAGCAGGTTAACTAGGCACGCTTACCTCCACCGCCGGCGGTCCCGACAGACCGGCCGCCATCCCGACGGCCACGCTCTTGACCTCCCCCTCCCTCCCCCCCTGCCTCCCGCTCCCACGAATGTCACTTGTGCCACAGACAAATATATACAGATGGGAAACCTCCGTAAGGGCCCAGTCCTATGCTCCGGGGTGTGGGGAGGGAGGGTTTCCAGCAGTTCCGTAAGATGTCCCATGATGGCGCTGTGGTCACAAGCAGCCCTTTAAACTGGCCAGAGCAGGCGGCAGGTAGCGGCTGCCCCCACCACCACCTCCCCTCAAACGCCAGTAAGCCGGACCCAGCCGTGGCCTCGTGGCAGGCAGCACGAGCTCTCCCCTCAGCCTCCCCTCCACGCTACCCTCTGACGTGCGGGAGGCACCCTAAGCCAGCGAACAGCCTGACACCTGCTAGCATCTTATGGAACTACGAGGGAAGTGTAGGATAGTGGTTTAGAGTGGGCTGCTCATCTGTATATGTTACTCTGTGCTTGTGCGAACACCGGCCTCACCGCCTCATGCCCACTGCCCTCCATTAAAATTTGTTTAATACAAATAAGCAATCCCTGAGTCGGGTTTTCGGCTCGAATATGTCAAAGACAATAATGATAAATCTGAAGTATAGAATTAAAATTTGTGATACAGCAGCATAGTCAGTAGTGCGAGAGAATGCTGTACAAGAAGTCGTGGGTTCAAATCCCCAACACCTCCCAAAATATTTTATCGTACTTAACCATTCCGAGGCGCCTTAATCATTAGTGGTGTGGTGGTCTCATGGTAAGACATCTGCCTAGTAAGTATGGAGGTCCGGCTACATCACAAATTTTAATTCTATGCTTCAGATTTATCATTAAATTTTGTTTATTCGCATATAAAATTAATTTGGAACAACTTAAGGGGGACGTACACGAAAATGACCAAAATTGTGGAAATATTTTAATGATTTTTCATTCACTACATGGTATTGAAATTACAATTACCAAATATTACGTTCCAATTTCGCTTCCAAATGAGAAAAAAATAATAATTTATACTAGCTAGCATAGGGCCACGCCTTCTTCCTTGTTCTTAATTCTCTCGTATTATCTGTTTAAGTGGCGTTTTCTTTTCAATGTTCTGCATTCAGAATGCAGGGATGTCTTCATGCTACATCAAGAAGGCTGTGCAATAACAGTCCTCCGAAGAAATGTGTTCATTTCCAAACCCAGAATCCTAATTAGTCTCTGAAGGCCCTCATCTGAAAACGTTGCCCCAAAAACTACATTTTTCTCATCCAAGGTAGTTAATATTGCAGTTTATGGTGCAGCTATTTTCTTTAACGGTGGCAGCTTAGAGAGGATAAGAGTCTAGAAAAAGGACTTCAAGCCCGGAGTTTTCACTCTCGATTTATTGATGGGGTTGACACTCAACGTATACTTGCAACCATTAAATCCATTTACGACTTAACAGACCAAAGAAGCCAGAAAAGAAGAAGCCAGAAGAGAAGTCTTGAAGGAAATGAGGATCTGGAGGCTTTTGAAGGTCGGAGTGGCAACGAAAAAAAAAATGTTTTACTTCAAAATGCATTTTTTCAGATCTACCGTTTTTATTATTCTGGTACATTTTTCTCCAAAGCAAGAAACTATTTGACTGATTTTTTGGCATGTCTTTTGCATTGTATATAAGTAACATGTATACAGAGTGATTATTTAATACCATCCATGTATGTCAAGGTAGGGAATAAAGAAAGTAGAATTTCTATGTCTAGTTTTTCAATTAAAAAATAATTAACCCTAAAACTTCGTTAAATATCAATAAATTGAAATGATTCTGTGTGTTTCTTTATATGATGGTTGAGATTATTCTGTAAACAAATTCGAGACAATTTCGTAGAAACTTTCTTAGTAAATGGTACCTTTGTGAATCATGAGTTCATAAACTTAAAAACTCCTAAAAATATTTTAAAAAAATGAATTTAAATTACAAAACAATTTCTGTAGATGCTTGAACTACCGGCCACCATTGTACATTATTTCATTTACGTAACTCAAAAATGGTGTATTTTGTGACAGGTTATGTTTGTACTTGTTTTACGTATATGTCGCCCCTTAAGGGCATCCACCACGTCCGTCTCCCCGCCACCACCCACACCCCCGCCCCACCGACAGTCCTTACTTGGTATAGAGATTGCCGCCCCCCCCCCCCGAGCCCCACATCACGCGACCCGATCCGGGACTCGAACCCGCGCCCTCCCCCCTTTCTTTACTTCAGTTATTACTTGAGTAGCCTATTATCAAAGACGGACATCTGTCGTTTCCCAGAAACTGAGATAAACGTCATTTTTATTGCGAAACGTAGAGCTAATATATTTATAAGCTGATTTGATCATTATCAACTTTAATACTCGAGGATTTATATCTCGAAGGGCTAATATCAATTTGGTTACTCAAGCACCTTCAAACTGTGTTTGAAAATACAGATATCCGTCTTTGATACCAAAATGTGTAGGTGTCCGCTCTTGATGTGAACACGCTTTCTGATGTCCGTTTTTGATACACAGAGATTCTGTTACTGGTGCTGAGAATCTTTTACAGATGTATAATTTGGAAAATTATAGGAATATCAACATAAAGTGGAAAATATTAAATCTGAACTCTATTACATATTGTAAAAATGAAAACTACAATTATCATAATTATCTTTTTAGTTTTATATACAGAATGAAATGTTACGCCAATGACTCTATAAAATTATTAGCAAAAAGTCTGTTGAAAGTGTCGCCAGATTTTTCCGTAAACATCCTTACGTTATTTCTGACATCGAACTTCTTTCCAACAAGTGTTAATTTCGTACAACACACCTTACAATAGAACAGTGTAGTTTACAAGCTAGTCTTTGTTTCTTCTCAAGGTTTATTTTCCACTTTTCAGGTTGTCTCAACCGCTTCCTAGCTTTTCCTTCAGACGCTGGTGATATATTATGTTCCATTTTACGTTCCATTTTATAACACAGCATAAAGACATCCTGGCCGGCTGCGGTGGCCGAGGAGACTGAGGCGCTTCAGTCATGGTCTGCACGGCCACTACGGTCGGGGGTTCGAATCCCCCCTCGGGCATGGATATTTGTACCGTCCTTAGTTGTAGCTAGTTCATAAGTAGTTTGTAAGTTTAGGGACTGATGGCCTCGTAGTCGGGTCCCATAAGCTCTACAAACATTTGAACATTTGAACATTTTTAAAGACATCCTGTGTTGTGCTACAGATGGGTGTACTCTAAGTGTTGTATAATCTACGTACATTTATGGGCAATTATTTAAAAACAATTCTAACCAAACATTTAGGACTATAAAAAAAGTTCCGTCTTTCGGAAGTCGTTCGCCGCCTAAAATGTCTAGGCAAAATAAATGTATCTCTTCGTATAGACGAAGTTTGCAAAGGCCGACGGATGTGTTAAAAATAAAAAGGATCGCGCGTCAGATAATAAACGGGATGTAACGGTAACGATCTCCATAACTCAAAAACGATCTTGTATCCATCTTAACAATCTTTCGATGCCCTGCGGAACTGAGTTAATTATTGCCTTTATTGTACGACGCACGTCCAAAAAGTAAGTTCCGTTTCAATTTATCTGCGCTGCAGCGCTGCGATTGCAGTTCCGTACATGCGCTGTAGACAATGTGTATGAAGGAGAAGAACGTGCGCCATTTGGAGATCGCTGTCGGTTACGTACGCTTTGTTGTGCTTGTTTGAAATGTCGGCGTTGATTGAAAATCCCGCCGCCTGTGAAATCAGGTCGGTGATTCGGTTTCTGAATGCGAGGAAAGTGAAACCGCCGCGGTGGAGTAGCCGAGCGGTCTAAAGCACCTTGCTGCGGAGCGCGCGGTTGCTCGCCGTGGAGGTTCGAGTCCTCTCTGGGGCATGGGTGTGTGTGTTTGTCCGTAGTTTAGTTTACCTAGGTTTAAGTAGTTTGTAAGCTACGGACTGATGATCACGCAGTTTGGTCCGATAGATTTACAGACATTTGAACATTTTTTGAAAGTGAAAACAAGTGAAATTTATCGGCAAATTTGTGATGTTTGCGGACCAAATGCGATGAGACATTCGATGGTGAGAAGATGGGTCCGACAGTTCAGTGGCGGGCGTAGTGATGTGCACGATGAAGAACGAACTGGGCGTCCACCTTTGGTTACAGAAGAACTGGTTCACGCGATTGATGTCAAGATCCAGGAAAACCGTAGGTTTCCAATTAGTGCTCTCGCTATGGACTTTCCCCAAAATTTCACGATCACTGATGCATGAAATTGTTACCAAACAACTGAAATTCCGTAAACTTTGCTCACGTTGGGTACCAAAGATTCTCACTGAGCAACATAAAACACAACGGATGGGGAGTGCACTTTAGTTTTTGACCCGTTATGCTGAAAGCGGCTAAGAATTTCTGAAAAGGACAGTCACAGGAGATGAAACGTGGGTTTCTTACGACACCCTTGAGAGTAAGCGGCAATAAATGGAATGGAGGCACACTTCATCCCCACCAAAGGTAAAGCCGAAGCAAATCATGACACCTCGGAAAATGATGTGCACAGTCTTCTGGGACTGGAAAGGCATCCTACTCATTGACTTCTTACCGCGTGGTCAAACAATCAGAGCAAATGCTTATTGCGAGACACTTCGGAAATTGCTCCGTGTAATTCAGAATAAGCGCCGGGGACTGCTGTCAAAAGGTGTTGTTTTGCTTCACGACAACGCACGACCACACACTGCAAATGTGACGAAAAACCTCCTACAGGGATTTGGCTGGGACGTGTTTGGCCATCCTCCGTACAGCCCTGACCTCGCTCCTAGCGACTTTCATCTGTTCTTACATCTCAAGCCTTTCCTTGGCGGTCATCACTACACCAATGACGACTTGCTGAAAGAAACTGTTCCCAACTGGTTGAAGACACAGGCGGCAGATTTCTATGAAGAAGGTATACAAAACCTGGTGCCACGCTATGACAAATGCCTGCAACATTTAGGCAGTTATGTGGAAAAGTAGTTTAAGAGTTGTAGAATTTTGTGCAATAAAAATTTCTTCTGTATCTGTCTACAATTTCATTTTATTACCAAACGGAACTTACTTTCTGGACGCGCCTCGTATACAAGGCGCATAGCAAACAAAATTAATGGTATATTTAAATTCCAATAGATACACAAATGCAATGATTATTAATATATTACGGGACTGATCAAGGCAGGAAAAATTAATTAAAGATGGAACGCCTTGTATTTGATAGGAGTAAACTGCAATTGGGAATGCTGCTGTGTCGAACATACTCTTTGGTATATACAATGTTGCCTATTAGAACTTCGACATTTCGAAGGGAAGCAATTAATCGAACATATTGCTCATGCATAGCATAATAAGAAACTCTTTCACGCGTCTAGCAATACTTTGCTGGCTTTTTTTTCTAATAAAACCACATGACATTCCAAGCATGTATGTCAACTTTTACCTCTCTATCTACATTATTCCATGATTTATTAAGGTTCCATATAAAGTCGCATATTTATCAGTAGGACTAGTTGTTTCGTATGCAGTGTTACACTACGATATGCAAAATGTTTCAAACAGAGGAAGTTCCATAAGAGCCGCGAGACAAGAGTAACGAGCACACGCAGCAATAACTCTTTCCACGTTCCATACGCTAACGTAACGGAAAGCAGCTCCAATACCTATAATTTACCAGTAGCATAGCAACACATTCTGCCAATCACTTCAGAGTAGTTTGTAGCCATATTATAGAAAGCAAGGCAATAAACGTTAGTGACTTTGGATATGTGCGTGCGCGTGTGTACCAGTTCGAGCAGTGGCGTTCCTTTTATGACGCAGTAAAACGTTTGTGTAAGAGCAGCACTTCTGCGGGTCAGTGGACTCTCAGTGTTGCCAAAAACATGTAGGCAACTTTCAGTGGCGAGCGCCAACTGCGCACTGTGAAGGGGAAAAAGCGCAGCTTCCTGCCTTATACAAGCAGGACAAAAGAACGGCTGCGCAGTTGTACACTAATATTCTTAACGGTGGTGTGCTACTGCATCACTGATCGTGTGCTGACATAGAATTTAATGAGTTCGGTACAGACTGCCAGCGAAGATACGAGCATATGCAATAGGTCCACAGATTTGTGACTGGCTGGAAGACTTCCTAAGTAATAGAACGCAGTACGTTGTTCCCGACGTGAATCGTCAGGCGTGCCCCAAGGGAGTGTTCTAGGACCGCTATTATTTTTTTCTGTGTAAATGATCTGATGGACAGAGTATCTTGTAATCTGATGCTGGTTGGTGATGATGCTGTGGTGTATGGGAGGCTATCGTAATTATTTATCTGTAATAGCATACACTATAACTTGGACAAAATTTCTATTTGGTGTGAAGAATGGCAGCTAGCTCCAAAAGTTGAAAAATGTAAGGTGATGCACGTGAGTGGGAAAAACAATCCCATAATGTTCGAATACAGCATTAGTATTGAGCTTCTTGATGCCGTCGCGTCGTTCAAAAATCTAGGCCAAACATTGCAGTACGATATGAAATGCAACGAACATGTAAGGACAGTTGTGAGTAGGACGAACAGCTGACTTCGGTGGATTGGGAGAATTTTGGGATGATGTACTTCATCTGTAAAGGAGAGTGCCTATAAAACGCTTTTACGACCACGTCTTGAGTATTTTTCAAGTATTTGGGACCCACAATAAATCAGTTTAAAGGAAGACATGGAAGAAGTTCAGAGGCGAGCAGCTAGGCTCGTTAATGGTAGGTTCGACCAATGCGCGAGTGCCAAGGTAATGCTCCGGGAACTCAAATGGGAATCGCTGGAGGAAAGACGACGTTTTTTTCGAGAAACTTCGTAGAAGAAATTTAGAGGTCCGGAATTTGTAGATGACTGGAGATCTTGCTTCCGCCTACTTACATTTCACGTAAAGATCTTAAGACAAGAGAAATTAGGGCTCGTGCAGAGGAATATAGATGTTCTTTTTCCCTCGTTCAGTTTGGGAGTGGAATAGGAAAGGAAATGCCTACTAGTGGTAAAGTGTATCCTTACGCTCGATTGCGGAGTATATTTTGTAGATATAGAAGTAGAAGACCCGTGCCCATCAGTACAGACTGAAAAAGAAACTGTTCACTCATAACATATACGATATTATCTAAACTATAAGATCAGACCACCACATAGGTTGCATAGTCCTAGATTTTCGGAATTCGTTTTACACACATCCACACTACTGATTGTTAACTAAGGTCCGAACAAGTTTCTCAAATATGTGTCTAGTTTTCGATATTTAATTGTGATAAAACCCAGTATACGACATAACTTTGAACATAGATTAAGGAAAGGCAACCTATATTTCTGGCCTTTAACGTGAATACAATATTGCAAATTACGAAGTCAGTAGGGATAAAATATAGACAACGGAAGGTTATTTACAACTTGTTCAAAAACCCGACAGTAGTTATTAGAGCAGAAGGGCATGAAAGGGAATCATTGATTGGGAAGGGAGTAAGGATTGTAGCCTTTCTCCGATGTTATTTATTCTACTTGTCCACTGTGAAGGAAAGCAAGGAGATATTTGGAGAAGAAATTAAAGTTCAGGGTGAAGAAATAAGAACATTGCGTTATGCCGATGAGATTGTAATTCTTCAGAGACAACAAAGAACCTGCGAGAGCATTAGGACGGAATAGACAGTGTGTTGAAATGAGCGAAACAAGGGTAAGCAGCTGGAGTGATGGGTTGTTGGTTGTTGCACCTGCAGGTGTGCAGCCGGTGGTGTGACATGCTGTACTGGGAGCTGATATGAGTGTGCTGTGCTATAGGTGTAGCAGGTTTGGTAGTGTGAGCATTGGGAGTGATGGGTTGTTGGTTGTTACACCTGCAGGTGTGCAGTCGGTGGCGCGACATGCTGTACCGTTCGGTGAGCTTCTGGAGCAGTGTGGTGCCTGTGGTGTAGAGCTGTGAGCTGTACAATAGGTCTAATAGGTGTGGTAGTGTGAGCAGCCGGAGTGACGGGTTGTTGGATGTTACACCTGCAGGTGTGCAGCCAGTGGCACAAAGTGTTGTACCAGTCCACGCGCTACTGGAGTGGTGTGGTGCCATGAGGTGTACAATAGGTCTAGTAGATTTGGTAGTGTGAGCGAGCAGCTGGAGTGATGGGTTGTTGGTTGTTGTGTCTGCAGGTGTGTAGCCGATGGTGCGACATGCTGTACTAGGAGCCGATATGAGTGTGCTGTACACTAGGTCTAGTAGGTTTGGAAGTGTGAGCAGCTGGAGGGATGGGTTGTTGGTTGTTGCGCCTGCAGGTGTGCAGCCGGTGGTGCGACATGCTGTACTGGGAGCCGATATGAGTGTGCTGTGCAATAGGTGTAGTAGGTTTGGTAGTGTGAGCACTGGGAGTGATGGGTTGTTGGTTGTTACACCTGCAGATGTGCAGTCGGTGGCGCGACATGCTGTACCATACGGTGAGCTTCTGGAGCAGTGTGGTGCCTGTGGTGTAGAGCTGTGAGCTGTACAGTAGGTCTAGTAGGTGTGGTAGTGTGAGCAGCCGGAGTGACGGGTTGTTGGATGTTACACCTGCAGGTGTGCAGCCAGTGGCACAAAGTGTTGTACCGGTCCGCACGCTACTGGAGTGGTGTGGTGCCGGTGGTGTGGTACCATGAGGTTTACAATAGGTCAAGTAGATTTGGTAGTGTGAGCGAGCAGCTGGAGTGATGGGTTGTTGGTTGTTGTGTCTGTAGCTGTGCAGCCGGTGGTGCGACATGCTGTACTAGGAGCTGATATGAGTGTGCTGTACACTAGGTCTAGTAGATTTGGAAGTGTGAGCAGCTGGAGTGATGGGTTGTTGGTTGTTGTGCCTGCAGGTGTGCAGCCAGTGGCGCAAAGTGCTGTACTGGAACGATGTAGTGCCATAAGCTGTGCACTAGGTGTAGTAGGTTTGGTAGTGTGAGCAGCTGGAGTGACGGGTTGTCGGTTGTTGTGCCTGCAGGTGTGCAGCTGGTGGCGTGACGTGCTGTATTGGTCAGCGCGCTACTGGAGTGGCCTGGTGCCGGTGGTGCGGTGTCATGAGCTGTACAATAGGTCTAGTAGGTTTGGTAGTGTGAGCAGCTGGAGTGATAGGTTTTTGGTTGTTACACTTGCAGGTGTGCAGCTGGTGACACAAAGTGCTGTAGCAGTCGGCGCACTACTGGAGCAGTGTGACGCTGGTGGTGTGGTGCCATGAGCTATAGAATAGGTCTAGTAGGTTTGGTAGTGTGAGCAGCTGGTGTGATGGGTTGTTGGTTGTTGCACCTGCAGGTGTGCAGCCGGTGGTCCGACATGCTGTACTGGGAGCCGATATGAATATGCTGTGCAATAGGTCTAGCAGGTATGGTAGTGTGAGCAGCTAGAGTGATCGGTTGTTGGTTGTTGTGCCTGCAGGTGTGCAGCCGGTAGTGTGACATCCTGTACTGGGAGCCGATATGAGTGTGCTGTGCAATAGGTCTAGTAGGTTTGGTAGTGTATTGGGAGTGAAGGGTTTTTGGTTGTTACACCTGCAGGTGTGCAGCTTCTGGCACAAAGCTGCTGGAGCGGTGTGGTGCCGTGAGCTGTACAGTAGGTCTAGTAGGTTTGGTGGTGTGAGCAGCCGGAGTGACGGGTTGTCGACTGTTGTGCCCGCAGGCGTGCAGCCGGTGGCGCAACGTGCTGTACAGGTCGGCGCACTACTGGAGCGGTCTGGTGCCAGTGGTGTGGTGCCGTGAGCTGTACAATTGGTCTAGTAGTTTGGTAGTGTGAGCATTGGGAGTGATGGGTTTTTGGTACACCTGCAGGTGTGCTGCCGGTGGCACAAAGTGCTGTACCGCTTGGCTCGCTACTGGAACGGTGTGGTGCCATGAGCTGTGCAATAGGTCTAGTAGACTTGGTAGTGTAAGCATTGGGAGTGACGGGTTGTCGGTGGTTGTGCCCGCAGGTGTGCAGCCGGTGGCGCGACGTGCTGTACCGGTCCGCGCGCTACTGGAGCGGGCTGGTGCCGGTGGTGCGGTGCCGCGAGCTGCGCGGCGCGCTGCCGGGCGAGCGCGCGCGGCTGTACGCGTCGCTGCTGCGGCGCGGCTTCCACTCGCTGGCGCTGCTCGGCGCCGCCGACGAGGACGCGCTCGACCTGGTGCACGCCTTCCCCGCCGCCAGCAAGCACGTGCACTCGCTCAGCCTGCGCTGCTGCAGCATCAGCGACCGCGGGCTCGAGGCGCTGCTCGACCACCTGCAGGTGAGCCGCTCGCCGGCACTGCAAGAGCATCGTTTTACTATGAAAGCGGCTGCGGAACCTCTCTGTAGCTGGATCTAAGGTTAAGAAAGGTGGGCCAGTGGGGAGTGATCATCACACATACTTCTCCAATTTACGTAACACATTCATCTGAGGCTATCTCCAAAGACAAATTTAAGTCAATAAATTCGTAACACAGGGCATCAGATAAGTAATAAAAGCCTACTTGAAACCTCGTGGCAGATAAAAATTGTGTGCCAGAACCGGGATTCGGAGGAAATGAGCATCATTGTCGCTTAACGCAGCAATGTTTCGCGCATCTCATTGTTTATGGCGTCATATCTCATGAACTATGTGTTGTACGTAATTCTTACACTTACGGCGACCGTCCTCATAGGCTGAAGCTTACGTGTACAAAATTTGAAAAAGATCGGAACAAAACTGTAGATTTGTATGCAATACGTACACACAAACATAGGGACACACTGCTTTATATATAAAGAAGAAGAAGAAGAGAATAGCCAGGCAGAGACTTTCAGACTTGGAAAAGAAAGACAGGAAATTCCTAAGAAAGATTCTGGGACCCATAAAAGTATCAAATGAAATTACGTTCCGCCTAAGATCAAATCAAGAAATTTATCAGCAATTTAAAAATATCTCCACCACAATGAAGGAAAGAAGACTGTCTTTCTACGGACATATTAAAAGAATGGAATCAGAGAGGGTCGCCAACAAGATTTTTCTAATTTCAGGAGAACAGGAAGGCCGCGGCGGATTAGCCGTGCGCACTGGAGTGACATGCTTAGGTGCGCGCGGCCTTTCGCCGTTAAAAAGACACAGAATCCACAAGACTGTCAATCTTTTACTGAAACTCGCAACCTAGCGCGGATTTCAATGCGAGAAGCCTATACTAGTTACCACAACGAAATCCTGTCTCGTAATCTTGCAGAAAATCCAAAGAAATTCTGGTCATATGTGAAGTACACTAGCGGCGAAACACAAACAATACCTTCACTACACGATAACAATGGTAATACTACCGATGACAGTACTGCTAATGCAGAATTACTAAACACAGCTTTCCGAAATTCGTTCACCAAAGACGACGAAGTGAACACTCCAGTATTCAATCCAAGAACAGCTGCTAGCATGCGAAACTTAGAAGTAGATGTTCCTGGAGTAGTAAAACAACTTAAGTCACTAAACAAAAAGAAATCTTCCGGACCTGATTGTATACCAACTAGAATCCCCCCCTCCCCCTGGGGCATAGGTGTTTGTGCTGCTCTTAGGTTAGTTTAGCTTAGTTTAAGTAGTTTGTATGCTACGGACTAATAACCAAGCAGTTGAGTCCGATAGATTTGCAAACATTTGAACATTTTGAGAAGAGGAAGACAGAAGATCCATGGGTGAAAGAAGTGCATTGGGATCTAGAAAAATACTGTATCACACAGAAGAAATTGTGAAGAGGCAGGTCTTTAGGAAAAAGTTTGCGGGGATGAAAGAATTCTTCTAGGAGAAAAAAGAGGAAGAACAGAGTATTATCGGCAGAAGAACATGTACGAGAGAGCCAACGGATGAAGGAGTACTGGCGAAAGAGGAAGGAAGAGAGCTTTAGACAGTGAAGGAACTTGTGTAAACGTAACCCATAGCTGGCTGTAACGAAAATAAATAAACAAGAAGAAGATTATACTTGTTACACGACAGCTGAACTGTGGAAGGAATATATAGAAGGTCTATACAAATTAAATAAACTTGAAGGCAGTGTTCTAGAAATGGAAGACGAAGTGGAGGAAGATGAAATAGGAGATATGATACTGCGAAAAGAATTTGACAGAGCGCTGAAGAACTTGAGTCGAAACAAGGCCCCTGGAATAGATGATATTCCGTCTGAACTGCTGATGCCGTTAGGAAAGCCAGTCGTGAAAAAATTGTATCACCTGGTATGCAAGATGTATGAGACAGGGGAAATATCCTCCGATTTCAAGAAGAATATTGTAATTCCAATTCCAAAGAAAGCAAGTGCAGAAAAGTGTAAAAATTGCAGAACTATCAGTTTAATAAGTCATTGGTGCAAAATACTAACACGAGTTATTTACAGACGAATGGATAAACTTGTGGAATCCGACCTCGGGGAAGATCAGTTTGGATTGAGAAGAAATGTAAGAACACGGGAGACAATACATTACGACTTATCTTAGGCTAAGGAAAGGGAAATCTACGTATTTAGCGTTTGTCGATTTGGAGAAAGCTTTTGACAATGTCGAGTGAAATACACTCTTCTAAATTCTGAAGGTATCAGGGGTAAAATGTGGACAGCGAAGAGTTATATTCCACTTATACAAAAACCAGACAGAGGTTATTAGAGTCGAAGGCAGAGGATGGGAAGGGAGTAAGACAAGGTTGTAGCCTTTCCCCAATGTTGTTCAATCTTACAACGTGCAGGCAATGAAGGAATGGAAGGAGAAATTTGGAGAGGGCATTAAAGTTCAGGGAGAAGAAATAAAACATTGCGGTTTGCTGATGACATAGTAATTTTGTCAGAGACCGCAAAAGATCTGGAAGAGCAATTGAATGGAATGGACAGTGTTTTGAAAGGAAGATATAAAATGAACATGAACAAGAGTAAAACGAAGGTAATGGAATGCAATGTCAGAAAATCAGGCAATGCTGACGGAATTAGATTAGGTAATGAGACAATAAAAGTAGTAGATGAATTTTGTTATTCGGGTAGCAAGATAACTTCTGATGGCCGAAGTGAAGATGATATAAAATGTAGAATGGCTATGGGAAGAAAAGCGTTTCTAAAGAAGCGAATCTCGTTAACTTTCCATATTAATTTAAGTGTTAGGACGTCCCTTCTGAAAGCATTTGTTCAAAATGTCTGTAAATCTGACCAAACAATTCCGTAGCTTACAAACTACTTAAACCTAGGTAAACTAACCTACGGCCAGACACACACACCCATGACCCAGGGAGGACTCGAACCTCCACGGCGAGCAGCTGCGCGCTCCGCAGCGAGGTGCTTTAGACCGCTCGGCTACTCCATCGCGGCCACGAAAGCATTTGTCTGGAGTGTATCATTGAATGTGAGTGAAACGTGGACGATAAGGAGTTCAGATAAAAAGATGATAGAAACTTTTGAAATGTGGTGCTACAGACGAATGATGAAAATTAAATGGGTACATCACGTAACTAATGAGGACGTGGTTAACCGAATCAGGAAGAAAAGGAGTTTCTGGCATATCCTGACTAAGAGAAGGGATAGATTGGTTGGACACATTGTGAGACATCAAGGAATTGTCAACATAGCATTAGAAGGAAGCGTGTGGGGTAAAAATCGTGGAGGGAGACCGAGCGACGAATATAGTAAGCAGATTCAAAAGGATGTAGGTTGCCGAACGTATTCTCAGATGAAGAGACTTGCACAGGACAGGGTAGCATGGAGAGCTGCATCAAACCAGTCTGTGGACTTACGACCACAACAACAACACGACCAGGTAAGAGACGGCACCACAGATTTGGTACGCGCCCAGTAAGCACGTCAAATGCCCTCTTCCCAGAGGCAAAAATGTTACTGAAGTGAAGCGGCGGTATAAGCAGGTGTCAGTTCCGCGGAGCGAAGCGTCCGTTTACACGTGCGTGACGCGCAGAGAGCGGACCGCCCTCGCCCTCGCCCTCGCCCTCGGCCCTCACCTTGGCAGCGCCGCCCACGCGGAGCGGCAGGGCCGGCTATTTCAGGGGGCGGCGCCCACGTGTCCCAGGGCCTGACTCACTCACCGCGCATTATCGCCTGCCGCCATCACCTCCTAACTCATTTCACAAAACGGTGTAGCCGTGGAGGTTCGAGTCCTCCCTGGGGCATGGGTGTGTGTGTTTGTCCTTAGGTTAGTTTACCTAGGTGTAAGTAGTTTGTAAGCTACGGACTGATGACAAGCAGTTTGGTCCGATAGATTTACAGACATTTCAACATTTGAACAAAACGGTGTTTGACAGGTTGTTTCTCTAACCGTCTTCTGCAGCAAGTACCCACTTATTTGTTTTTGCAAATTGCCGTTAACTTGCCACAATCCTTTTATTTCCTCCATACACGTTTCGACATCTATTTTAGGGCATCAAAAATGTTCAAATGATTATAAACCGTCTCCATAAGGCCGTGCTGTATCCATCCCCACCACCGCCACGCAACCTTCCTTCCCCCTCCCTCTTTGTGGATATTTTGCCGGGGCGGAATAGCAGCGAGCACTGAGGCGCCATTCTACTGCGTGCGCGGCTGTGCGCCGTCGGAGGTTCCAGTCCTCCTTCGGGCATAAGTGTATGTGTTATCCTTAGGTTAGTTTAACTTAGTTTAAGCATATTGTAAGCTAGAGACTAATAACCACGCAGTTAAGTCCCACACGTTTACAAACATTTGATTTTGATTATAAACCTACTGGACCAGACAGCTATGGTCATCAGTCCCTAGAGTTACAAACTACATCTACATCTACATGACATACTCTGCCGGCCGCGGTAGCCGAGAAGACTGAGGCGCTCCAGTCACGGTCTGCACGGCCACTACGGTCGGGGGTTCGAATCCCCCCTCGGGCATGGATATTTATGCCGTCCTAGTTCGTAAGTAGTTCAAACGTAGTTTGTAAGTTTAGGGACTGATGACCCCGTAGTTAAGTCCCATAGACTATACAAACATTTGAACATTTGAAATACTCTGCAAATCACATTTAAGTGCCTGGCAGAGGGTTCATCGAACCACCATTATAATATTTATCTCCCATTCCATTGTCCAATAGCGTGCGGGAAGAAAGAACACATGAATCGCTCCGTTCCAGCTCTGATTTCTCGTATTTTATTCTGATGATCATTTCTACCTATGTAAGTGGGAGTCAACAATATATTTTCGCATTCGGAAGAGAATGTTGGCGATTGGAGTTTCGTAAGGAGCCCACGCCGCAGCGATAAGCGCTGTCGTTGTAATGATTCCCATCCCAGATTCTGTATTATTTCCGTAACGCTGTCTCCCCTGTATCGTGACAATACAAAACGAGCTGCCCTTCTTTGGACTCTTTCGATGTCCTCCGTCAAACCCACCTCATAAGGATCCCACACTGGGCAGCAATTTTACAAAAATGGGCGGACAAGCGTAGTGTATGCAGTTTCTTTTGTAGTTCTGTTGCATGTTTTAAGGGTTCTGCCAATAAAATGCAGTTTCTGGTTCGCCTTTCCCACGACATTATCTACGTGTTATTTCCAATTTAAGTCTGAAGTAATAGTAATTCCTAGGTATTTTGTTAAGTTTATGGCCTTCACTTTTGATTGATTTATCTTGTAAACAAAGTTTAAAGGATTTCTTTTCGTACTCATGTGGACGATTCACACTTCTCTTTATTTAGACTCAATTGCCAATTTTTAAACCATAGTGATATCTTATTCACATCATTCTGCAGTTGGTTTTGATCTTCAGATGATTTTAATAGACGGTAAGTGACGGCGTCATCCGCAAACAACCTAAGAGAGCTACTTACTTTTTCCCCTAAATTCGTTTGTGTAAATAAGGAACAGCAGAGGACCAATAACACTACCCTGTGGAACGCCCGATATCACCTCTGTTTTTGTCGATGACTTACCATCGATTACTATGAACGGTGACCTCCCTGACAGGAAATCCCCTATCCAATCGCAAACTTTAACCTCAGGCGGTACGGTGGTTGGAATTGAAATAGATGGTACGGTGGGTCGGATTCGACCCGCTCCCTCTTCGATGAGGTTTGTGTGGATATATGTACACAGTAAGTATTATTATTGAATAATATAGTTTACTGAAACTATGTTGTATGATAAACATCCTTTTTGCAGATATAACACATAACCGTAAACTAAAATGTTCAAATGTTTGTTAAGCTTAAGGGACTTAACTGCGGAGTCATCAGTCCCTAAACTTACAAACTACTTATGAACTACCTTATACTAAAGACGACACAAACATCCATGCCCAAGGGAGGATTAGAACCCCCGACGGTAGCCGCCGTGCAGACCGTGACTGGCATGCCGCAGACCGCTCGGCCACTGCGACCGGCAAACCTTTAGCCCTTAACCCTTAGTGGTCGTCAAATCCAAATCGAAGAAACTATACAAAATAAACAGATTCCTGTATTTTTTGACGAACCACAGTGTAATATAAACACATGAATTGAACATTCTTTTTTCCATCAGGGATTTGTCCGATCCCAACGCGAGATTTTTTAGGAACGTGGTCCATGCACGCACTGGGAATGAATCTTAGTTCGTATTACGAAACTGTCCACTGCTGCGATGTCTAACATTCCGAAGAAGTTGTCCTTCGTGTTTTCCGTTTGGTGGTCTCGCCTTTGCAAAGTTTAATCAGTACGTCTACTCCACCTTTCGTAAGGTTGTAGAATTCAACGATTTCTGGCTTGCTTGACCCGTGATCCACTTATTGTTCCACTGTGGTGCATTGTTGACATTATGATAACTTTCTTCCTTCTTTGCAGAGGTGAAAGAAACCAACATTTTGTTGTTTTGATAGAGGAACATTACGGTTCCAGGTGGAGCCGGTGACAGCATGCATAGTGGTATCTCCTCACTTATTTTTCCGCGCAGGCAATTTCTCTGCCAGCTCATACGAAGTGAACCAATTATCAGTTGTCACATTGCGAATGCTTCCTATCACTGAGTCCATAAGTTTAAGAACATACCGAGTTGCCATGGATAAATCATCCTTCTTTGTTTGCTCTTTTACAATATACGAGATGCTTGAAATGAAATAGAACGTTCTGAGGTCACACAATGAAACTATTTTTAGACCATACTTATCAGGTTTCGATGGGATATACATTCTGAATGTCACCGACCACGAAAAGTGATCACATTTGAAGGTGTTCGTGAAGATATTGCACGTAAAGGCTTGTCGGTCCAGACTGTTTGCTCGTCCCCAACTAACTGAAATTTTCTATCGTCTGTTCATTCTTCTTCACTCCTACCTCGCATGTCAGTCACGGTCTGCACGGCCACTACGGTCGGGGGTTCGAATCCCCCCTCGGGCATGGATATTTGTGCCGTCCTTAGTCTTAGTTAGTTCATAAGTAGTTTGTAAGTTTAGGGACTGATGACCCCGTAGTTAAGTCCCATAGACTATACAAACATTTGAATTTTGAACCTCGCACGCACATAATCACAGACGAAAACATCTCCGTCTTTAACACTGTTTATAAGACTTAAATCGCGAGATTCTGAGCCAGACTCTTCAAGGCCAGGGTTCAAATCAAATGTTCGTAGAGCTTATGGGACTTAACTTCGGGGTCATCAGTCCCTAAACTTAAAAACTAATTATGATCTAGCTAATACTAAGGACGGCACAAATATCCATGCCCGAGGGTAGATTCGAACCCCTGACCGTAGTGACCGTTCAGACCGTGACTGGCGCGCCGCAGACCGCTCGACAACCGCAGCCGGCCAAGGTCAGGGTCATCGTTCTCTTGGTCTGAAGGATCTTCCTGGCGACGTAACACAGCTAGAACTGCCTCAGGTGCGTGTAACAGTTTTAGTGCTGATAAAGATATTCCACCAAGGTGTCACGTAGCTGATACTCGCAATAAGCGGGCAGATCTATTATGACGTATGTATTCTAACTTGTAAAGCACTACAACATGAGTAAATCTAAAGGTGCACATGTATTTCAATAGAGATAATATTACACTTTATTAAATGCAAATATCCAAAGAGGAACTTGAGCATCCCCTTCAATTGCGTTACCATTAGCTACACTACGTAAACTACTAGTCCTTGCCCTTCTCCGAGGAGTGGGAGGAGTCTCGGACGCTGCCCATGAAGCGCCAGCAAATGTTTCGTCATTCATCAAGAGATATATGAAGGTGGGCTTCTTCACTTTTAGATACAGCCTACAGGAAAATAAAAGAGATATTTGGAGATACGAAAAACGACTCTATGAATATAAAGAACACAGATGGAAATCCATTTGTCAGAAAAGAAGGGAAAGCTAAAGGTGGAAAGAGTATATAGAGAAGCTCTACGAAGGAAATGAACTTAGAGGCAATACTGTAGGAATGGGAGAAGAAGTAGATGAGGATGAAATAGGAGATACTATACTGAGAGATGAATTTGACAAAGCACTTAAAGACCTAACTCGAAACAAGGCCCCTGGAGTAGATGACATTTCCTCAGAGCTACTGAAGTCTGTGGGAGAACCAGCCATGACAAAACTTTCACCTGGTGTGTAAGAAGTATGAGATAGGCGAAGTACTCTTAAACCTTAAGAAAAATGTTATAATCCCCATTCCAAAGAAAGCAGGCACAGACAGGAGTGAAAACTACAGAACCATCAGTTTATTTAGTCATGGTTGCAAAATATTAACACGGATTATTTACAGAAGAATAGAAAAGCTGGTAGAAGCCAACCTTGGGGAAGATCAGTTTGGGTTCAGGAGAAATGTAGGAACACGAAAGGCAATACTCAATTTACGGCTTATCCTAGAAGATAGATTAAAAAAAGACAAACCTACATATCTAGCTTTTGTAGATTTGGAGAAGGCTTTTGACACTGTTGATTGGAATAAACTATTTCAAGTTCTCAAGCAAGCAGGAGTAATATATGGAGCGTAAGGTTATTTACAACTTGCACGAAAACCAGACAGCGGTTGTCAGAGTTGAAGGGCATGAAAGGGATGCAGTAGTTGGGAAGGGAGTAAGACTGGGTTGTAGCCTTTCTCCAATGTTATTCAGTTTGTACATTGAGCAAGCTATAAAGGAAACCAAGGAGAAATTTGGAGAAGGAATTAAAGTTCAGGGGGAAGAAATAAAAACATTGCGTTTGCCGACGACATAGTAATCCTGTCAGAGACAGCAAAGGACCTGGAAGAGCAGTTGAAAGAAATGGACAGTGCTGAAAGGTGCATGTAAGTTGAACATTAATGGAGTGCAGTCTAAGAAAATCAGGTGATGCTGAAGGAATTAAATTAGGTAACGAAACAATAAATTAGGTAGATGAGATTTGTTACTAGGGCAGTAAAATAACAAATGATGGCCGCAGTACAGAGGATGTAAAATGTAGAATGGCAATGGATAGAAAAGCATTCTTGAAAAAGAGAAATTTGTTAACTTCGAATATTGATTTAAGCCTAAGGAAGTCCTTTATGAAGGCATTTGTGTGGAGTGTTGTGTTGTATGGGAGTGAAACATGGACGATAAACAGTGCGGACAGGAAGAGGATAGATGCTTTTGAAATGTGGTGCTACAGAAGAATGCTAAAGATTAGGTGGGTGGATCGCGTAACTAATGAGGAGGTACTGAACAGAATTGGGGAGAAAAGGAATTTCTGGCATACCTTGACTAAAAGAAGGAATCGATTGGTAGGACACATTCAAAATTCAAAAGTCGTGGTCCGGCTTCGTATTGGCAAAATGTTCAAATGTTTGTATAGTCTATGGGTCTTAACTACGGGGTTATCAGTCCCTAAACTTACAAACTACTTATGAACTACTTACGAACTAGGACGGCACAAATATCCATACCCAGGGGGGATTCGAACCCCCGACCGTAGTGGCCGTGCAGACCGTGACTTGAGCGCCTCAATCCTCTCGGCCACCACGGCCGACGGTAGGAGACATTCTTAGACATCAAGGGCGTGTGAATTTAGCGTTGGAGGGAAGTGTGTGGGGTAAAAACCGCAGAGGAAGACCAAGAGATGGATACAGTAAGCAGATTCAGACATATGTAGGTTGCCGTTCTTACGAGGAGATGAAGAGGCTTGCTCAAGATAGGGTATTGTGGAGAGCTGCATCAAACCAGTCTCCGGACTGAAGACCACGACAACAACACTTTTTCTGTGTTTTGTGTAGCAGTTGCTACTCCACAGAATTTAAGCCGTTTATTACATTTGAAAGAGCGGTCAAAGAAACATAGGCTGATGACTCCTGGTGGTCACGGGATAAAGTTCTCGACTAGCAACCGAAGGATCGCGGGTGCGAAACCCTGTCGGATCATGGAAATTTTCAGTCTGCGTATTAACACAGCCTTCACCCTTAACGATGTAAAGAGTCGACAGAAACTGTAGCCAATCTTCTTACAGGAAAAAAAAAAAAAAAAAAAAAAAAAAAAAAAAACAGGCTGGACATCATTAAAACCTAACAAAACTGAAACCAAATATTGATAATTTATTGAAAAAGCATCAGCTACATCCCTCCCATTAAAAGCCTGTATATATCAGTTTTGTTAAATATACATTTGTGTCATTTAAATCAATAAACGTATGATACTTAACATCTTTCTTTTCCATGTTGTTTTTGACTCTTCCCTTTTACAGTCAAAATTATCAAAGTTAGTAGCACCAATCAGGCGTGACAACACATTTGAAGTTAAGAATTCGAAAAAAAAATTTAAGTACATAAAATTCAGGGGTTCTACAAAGGGCAGAAAAAGATGGTAAGGGGTCTACGGGACAAAAAAGTTTGTGAACCCCTGACCTACAGTTATTATGGATGTGCGGATATACTGTTTATTCGTCAACGTAATGGGCACTAGAGATAAGCTTAATGAAATGGAACATACGGACAAAGATCATTACATAAATACGCTAACACGAAAATGGTGGTTCAGATTACTAATTTATTCGTACAAGAAGGCCAATGAAAGTTACATAATTCGAAAGATTCTTTGTCGTATAATTCACGAATATAAATATTATATGTGCGTTTAGCCATTAGAAGTGGTAAAAGGAAGTAGAAATTTTACTATCTACAGCTTGGATCAAGTTCTACATTCTCCAACAATCAGCTCACTGATTAGCTATTCGCCTCGACCAAAGACGCTGTAATGCAGCGAATCTGCAGTATTAAATTAACGAATTAAAATAAGTGAATATCGAAACATGGAGTGCTCCCAACTCACTTTCTTGTGCCGTTCAAATTCTTCATTTTCGCAGTGATTAAGAGTGGTTAAAGGAAATGGATGTTTTCATATGAATGCCGATATAAAGGATGATGCGCTGGGAGAGGTATGTAGCGGTGCACGGGTGGAACTACGAAGTCGACATGTTGTCAGCTCTGGAATTCTGAATATCGCAGTATCGAAATAAGATTATTTCCTGGCGTTGTATGAATATACGAAGACCGAAATTGTAGTTCCGTTTCAAATATTAGGCTAATGAAAGTTATATAATTCATACCTCCCAGTGCCGATTAAATTTTACAAATATAACAGTGGCCTCCTCTGATAATGTTGGCAACAGATGCTGAATAGTGAGAATCCTGTGAGACTTCATTTTAGCCAATCGCTTGACAACGCTGATATTTTCTCAAGCAATCTTCGCTTTACGAGGGCAATTATTTTTACTGAGCGGACGAGGGTACATACAAGAACCTGTCAACCATAAAGCAGGAACAGCATTATTTGTTTACTTCATGGTCTGTACGATGCACTAATAGTCATTCTATGCGGTTCGAACAAATGGGCAAAGATTATCTATCTTGTTGTTGATGTTGCCAACATAAACACACGAGGCCGCCAACATCATACGTAAAATTTTACCCCCAGTGACCATTGTAAACACAATTGGTCGATTTTCGACCACAGGCAATACTAGTACATATAAATCTCTGGTCAATGCCGGGCCTGCAATGTAGACATGTCGAAAGACACTGACGTCATATAAAACACACACACACACACACACACACAGACAGAGAGAGAGAGAGAGAGAGAGAGAGAGAGAGAGAGAGAGAGAGAGAGATGGGAGTTCATTAGCGGTTGGCAGCAAAGAGACCTAGCTAGCATGTCCAGAGACAAGAACATCAAAGAGCAGGGAAGGGCGGGCTAGTCAGAGCAGCGCTCGCTTAAGACGGCCGGATTCATAAGAGGGGCTCGCTTGAAGCGCAGACTGGCCACTGAAAAACGTGTCGCGGCTGAGGCTCAAACGGCAGCTCAGAGGCACCTTTGCTCAGACTGTCCGCTCAGCATCCTTAACGACGACTGACGCTCTAATTACAGGGATTTAATACCACGCAATCTATACTGCAATAAAACTGTAATCCCTCAGGGTCTGTCATTAATCGCTTTGAAACCATTGATCTTCAAAACTACTCAACGAATTTCCAAAGGGTTTTCACAGGTAATTTGAGCGATGTTTAGGACAACATAAAGGATTATTTCATCAAAATCGGCTTATTGAAAAAAGAAGATATCGTGTTTTATTTAGCTTAGCTGTAACCATATCTCTATGTGAATTTACACTTATGTCCAGAAAAAAGGTTCTTATTCGTAGAACATGTTTATTAGTTTGTTCTGAAGACGTGATCAGCATCAAAAGTATTGTAGGGCAGGCGAACCGAAGACTACGTTTCTGCACGGCCACTACGGTCGGGGGTTCGAATCCCCCCTCGGGCATGGATATTTGTGCCGTCCTTAGTTGTAAGTAGTTCATAAGTAGTTTGTAAGTTTAGGGACTGATGACCCCGTAGTTGGGTCCCATAGACTCTACAAACATTTGAACATTTATTGACTACGTTTCATTGGCAGAACACTTACAAGACGCAACAGTTCTACTAAAGAAACGGCCTACACTACAGTTGTTCCACCTATTTTGGAGTATTGCTGCGCATTGTGGGATCCACATAAGGTGGGACTCACTGACGATTAAGAGGAAGTTCAGAGAAGTTCAAATATTCAAATGTTTGTACAACTTATGGGACTTAACTACGGGGTCATCAGTCCCTAAGCTTACAAACTACTTACGAACTAGCAAACACTAAAGACGGCACAAATATCCATGCCCGAGGGGGGATTCGAACCCCCGACCGTAGTGGCCGTGCTGACCGTGACTGGAGCGCCTCAGTCACCTCGGCCACCGCGGCCGGCGTTCAGAGAAGGGTAGTTCGTTTTGTAAGCACGAGCTGGGGTGCAAAACGTTAAAACAAATACGTTATTTGTTGCGGAGAAAGTTATTTGAGAAATTTCCTTCACCTACTTTCTCTTACAAATGCGAACAGATATTGTTAGCACCCACCTACATAGGAAGATATGATCATAATAATAAAGTAAGAGAAGTCATATCGAAAAAAAGATTTAGGTGTTCCTTTTTCTCGCGAACTATTAGAGAAATATAGAAGTGATTCGATAAACCCTCTGCCATGCTCTTCAGTGTGACTTGCAGAGTATCCGTGTATATGTAGCTGTATATTTCAGTCACGTTGCTTCAGCATGTGTCCTGTTGGCTAGCCTTCATGCACCCGATAACTTGTTCCCTGCTTCATGGCATCAACGCGTAGAAAGAGTGAATGACGTCCTGACTTCAAAGTAGATTATGTCGAGAATTTTGAGAGTTGCGTCGAATGGTTTTGGCTGCTTGTTATTTAACCCTCTAACGTATAGTGTAGCCGATCAGTACATACCTTATGTTTGCGATTATTTCTCAAACTTATCAACATTTTACCACAGATTCATTTGTAGCTGCTTCTAGGCATACACATACATATGATATTAGCTCGTCCTAGAAATTATAAATTACAAAGTGTTACTGAATCAATTCGATAGTTAGCTGCATTGAGTTAATCGTAACATGTGCGTTTGTTTACATTAGTATTCCACCTTTGCCATGTAAAAGTAGTCAATCACATTCTACTGATGCATTATGAGTTGCTTTCTGGAAACATTAGAGGCATAATAGTGGCATTTACTGCATCACGTACATCATGAATGCACTATACAGGGTGTCCTACTCAACTGTTTCACCCCAGATATCTCTGTAACTACACGAGATATTGAAAAACCACTTTCACGGTCATGAACGTACGGCAGGGGCTTATGAAAGTAGGTACTATGAAACAGTCTAAAATGTAAAGAAGTGTTATTTTCAACGCAAGTTTTTTTTAATGGATACCCTATATTAATTCTTAAGCAATTAATAGAATGAAAAAACACAAAAAGAATGGCGTTGGTTGTATCGCAATCCCTCAGTTACATCCGGAGAAACTTCGAAGCGAAGTTGATGTTTGAAATACATGAGGCGCGGTGCTAGCGCGTGTCCGAGACTCAACCGTGAGTCTCGCTTGAGTCTCGGGACGCGTTAGCTGTGCGCTTCACGTGTCTCAAACGTCAACTTCCCTTCGCAGTTCCTCCGGATCCTTTTGTAATTTTTCATTCTATTGATTGCTTAAGAAATAATATAGGGTATCCATTAAAAAAAAAAAAAAAAAAAAAAAAAAAAACTTGCGTTGAAAATAACACTTCTTTAAGTTTGAGACTGTCCTCATAGTACCTACTTTCATAAGCCCCTACCGTACGTTCATGGCCGTGAAGGTCGTTTTTCAATATCTCTTGTAGTTTCAGACATATCTGGGGTGAAACAGTCGAGAGGGACACCCTGTATAGCTGACCAGCTATGAACGTTTTGTTGCTAAGAGTGCATAACGATTTTAAGGTTTTTCCAATATTTTTCTTAATACATACGCACTATACATTAATCGTGGTAGTTTTTGTAGCTTCAAATAAAAAAGCGTGCATTTAAGGGTTAAGTTCTGAACTTCGTGTACCATAAATATAAAAAAGTTCTAAAATCCGATCACCAAGAGGTTAAGTTACGAGTAGATCCAGGCAACACCCTACCTTCTACCACTTAGTCTCCCATGAAGCTGACTGAAAAACCTTCCTGCCTATATGATAGCTTTCCCCGCGCATTGTTGTGGGCGAAAGAGCGAAGGACAAAAATATTATGGTACCTAATGAACAATTCTGTATGCACCCTAAGTTGGTTGCCACAGTACAGATGCGTATGTACCAAATGAAAAATTTGCGGTATGCAATTAACTCGTACCGCCAACGGAAACAGAGTAATGACTTCAGAATTTTGTGCGGCGGCGGCGGCGCGTATAGAGAAGGCAGTTACTCGAGCTGTGCTGAGGGAGCCGGTCATACATATCAAGTCGCCAGGCGCCCAGGGAAATTAGAGAGGGTCGACGAACTGCACGCGCGCGGGGCAGCTGCCGCCTTCTGCAGGCGAGCGACAGTAGGAGGGCGAAGGGTGGCGCCTGGGGGCTGCGCGACGCTACCTCCGTCCCCTCCGCCTTTTCCCTCTCCACTAAAAGCCGCAAATTTAATTTGAGCTGTGGCGTCTAGTAGCGCAGGCCTGCGACCGTGATGTAAATTATGAGATCTACCCAACGCCTGAAAGATGACGTATAATTAAAAAATATTTTTGACGCGTTTCGGGTACACCCCATTTTCCGAGATAAGAAAGTAAATTGAAGAGAGAAGTAATGAGTGCTATCGACAAGGGTTCTCAAATTGATTCCGTATTTCTTGATTTCTACAAGGCTTTTGATACCGTACCTCACAAACGGCTTTTAATCGAATTGCGTGGTTATAGCATATCGCCCCGAATTGGCGACTGGATAGGGGATTTCCTGTAGGAGAGGACACAGTTTGTAGTAATCGATGGAAGGCATCGGCTAAAACAGAGGTGATATCGGGCGTTCCACAGGGTAGTGTCATTGGTCGCCGGCCGCGGTGGTCGAGGGGACTGAGGCGCTCCAGTCACGGTCTGCACGGCCACTACGATCGGGCGTTCGAATCCCCCCTCGGGCATGGATATTTGTCTTAGTCTTAGTTAGTTCATAAGTAGTTTGTAAGTTTAGAGACTGATGACCCCTTAGTTAAGTCCCATAAGCTATGCAAACATTTGAACATTTTTTTGTCATTGGTCCTATGCTGTTCCTTATTTACATAAACGGTTTAGGGGAAAATCTAAGTAGATCTATTAGATTGTTTGCAGATAACGCCGTCATTTACTGTCTAGTAAAATCATATGAAGATCAAAACCAACTGCAGAACTATCTAAATATAACTATAGTGTAAAAATTGGCAATTGACTCTAAATAATGCGAAGTATGAAGTTGTCCATATGAGTACGAAAAGAAATCCGTTAAACTTTATTTATTTTATTTATCAATAAAACGTGAAGGCCGTAAACTCTACAAAATATCTAGGATTACTGTTACTTCAAACTTAAACGGGAAATAACACGTAGATAAGATCGTGGGAATGGCGAACCAGAGACTGCGTTTTATTGGCAGAACCCTAAAAAGATGCAACAGAACTACTTAAGAGACCGCATACACTACGCTTGTCCGTCCTGTTTTGGAGTATTTCTGCCCAGTGTGGGATCCTTATCAGGTGGGTTTGACGGAGGACATCGAAATAGATCAAAGAAGGGCAGCTAGTTTTGTGTTATCACGATACAGGGGAGACAGCGTCTCGGAAATGATACAGGACCTGAGATGGGAATCATTACAACAACGGCGCTTATCGCTGCGACGTGGTCTACTTACGAAACTCCAATCACCAACATTCTCCTCCGAATGCGAAAATATATTGTTGACTGCCACCTACATAGGTAGAAATGACCATCAGAATAAAATACGAGAAATCAGAGCTCGAACGGAGTGATTTAGATGTTCGTTCTTCCCGCGCGCTATTCGAGAGTGGAATGGGAGATGAATAGTGTAAAGGTGGCTCGATGAACCCTCTGCCAGGCACTTAAATGTGATTTGCAGAGTATCCCATGTAGATGTAGATATAGATGCATCTATTTCAAGTTTATAGAAGCAGACTTTAATATAAAAACTTAAATTTTTACGACTTAATCGACTTTAGATGGTTAGAAACTGTGCAGTATTGTTTAAAACAGTTTTTATTCTTTGTCTGTCAACAGTTTGGAATAAGGTTTGTGGTTAAATCCACCTCATTCAAGACACTGTTTTTTTTTTTTTTAATACCCAAACACGTTTCGGCACTTATAGTGCCATCTTCCGTGGGTTTTTGGCTTTTATTTTCCAGAATACAGAATTTGGTTATACATTTATTTGGACGAGTTATTTGATTTGATAACTTTGTTGGATATATTACGCCTAACTTATTTACGATACTTACATTATGTTATTCGCAGTATTTATATCTGCTTGATTGTCGAAAGAGCTTTCACAGCTTGTCATCTGCAAGCAAGACATTTTTATTTATGAAAACTGTTCTACAAGCATCTGAAAGTTATGTGGAAAGATAGATCTTTGTGGCTGTTTAGTGACTACTTACCTTCGAGCTGTGGTGTTTCTGTTTGCTTGTTTGTAGCGTGTTCTTAATGTTATGCCATATTTGTTCAAATGTTCAAATGTTTGTTAAGCTTAAGGGATCTTAACTGTGGGCTCATCAGTCCCTAAAGTTACAAACTACTTATGAACTACCTTATACTAAATACGACACAAACTTCCATGTCCGAGGGGGAATTCGAACCCCCGACCGTAGCGGCCGTGCAGACTGTGACTGGCGTGCCGGTTTTAGTGAGCTTTTTGTTGTGAACTGGTACTGTTTATAATGCCATTTGTATTCTAGAAAATAAATGCCAAGAACCCACGGAAGATTGCACAATAAGTGTCGAAATTTATTTGGGTATTAAAACAAATCTAAAACAACAACCAAGGAAGATACAGGAGCTGCACCATCACAACATGATCAAGTTCGGAATAATTTTGATCAATTACATACCGGTCCGTTGGATCATCTTCATGTGTCAGCTATCCGTCTCGGACGCAGTCGTCATTTCCAACACCGTTTAGATTCCTCACCAGCAGGTGCTAGTTCAGCGACGTAGCGCCGGCCGCGGTGGCCGAGGTGACTGAGGCGCTCCAGTCACGGTCTGCACGGCCACGACGGTCCGTCTGCCACATCGGCTCCGGGCCGTGTTTACAAGTGCTTCCTCGCTGCGGCCGGCGGCGTTCTTCGCGTCCGCTGTTCTTCTATTTGCTGTATCTACGTACTTGTAAGTAATGGCTGATTGTGAAGATCGCGAAAATAATGTGCAATTTGAATTTGACAAGTCGGTTCCGCGGCCGTCAGGTTTCGAAATCCATGGTTGGTTGAAAAACGATCTGAAAATTAATGAAAGTTACGTACTCGGTTTACAACTGGACGCTTTTCTGAACTCTCTCTTTGTCAAACTTAGTACTCCAGAACTGTGTGACACAATTGTAAATGTAGAAGGTGGTGTCCGGAAATTTAAACACTTTGATGGAACAGTGAGTAATGTGGCAGTGTCTAACGCCGGTTACGGACTTAGGACAGTTAGAGTGTTTAATTTACCGTTCGAAATGAAAGATAAGACAATTGAAAACTGTTTGTCACCGTATGGAACTGTGTTGTCTGTTACTAGGGAAAAATGGTCATCTGCATATATCTATCAAGTGGAAAACGGAATTCGTAGTGTCCGTATGATAGTACGAAAGCACATTCCGTCCTTCCTTGTAGTGAAAGGCCACAGGGCTTTTATTACATATAACGGACAGCCGTCGACGTGTTCGCACTGTAATGCCACGGGACACTACAGACAGAACTGCCCACGCCGCAGGCGCCCCGCGCAACTACTGGCGGGGGAGGCGGCAGACGCCGTGACGTACGCCTCGGTCGCGTTAGGAGGGCCCACCTCACCGACGCGTCGCGCTGCCGCGGATGAAACTGTCATGCATGTAGACGCCGCGCTCGCAGCCCCTCAAAATGAAACGGTCAGTGACGTCACAGCCGACGCTCAGAATGTAGCCGACGGTTCCGTGGTAGTTGCGGAAAAGGTAGCTAATCAGATACCACCTGAAGACGCGACGGGATCAGAACCCACCCCAGCTGAAGTTCCACTGGCGGCAGGTGCGGCGACTATGTGGATATCCCAGGTGACAGACGCCCATCTCGAGGTCCATCCTGACGAGTCGGCGACTACTGTGACAGATTCCGCAACCGTTGAAGATGTGCGTCCTACTGACGTCTCCTCAAATGTAGTCCCGGAGAGTCAGACGACGGGACTCGAACCAGCGCAATATGTTAAGCCTGCCGTGTCGACTCCGGTAGATGTGACATTGTCCACGTTGACAAGATCAGAAGCCGTGCAAGATAGCGTCCCCCCCGAAGTGTCAGCGGTTGGAGTTTCTGCCACCGCCGCTGCAGATCGTCCACGCGAACGGGCAGACAGCGCGGGTGGCCGCAAGTCACGTCGCGACAGGGCAGCAGAAAGGCGCGCGCGCAGAGAGAAGGGCCGCAGTACCAGCTCCTCGGGATACCCGGAGCGGCGGGACTCCAACCAGAGGGGGTGGAGTCGGTCCCCCGAATCTCGTCAGTATCAGCGCTCGGCGTCGAAGTCGCTGCAGAAATCTGCGTCACTGGCTTCGTCACGGTCGGATTTAGATTCTCGGCAGGAAGCACAAGCGGGCCGTGGTTATCAGCAGCCCATGACGAGTGGACAGGAATACAGGATGGAGGAGGTGGTCCGGCAGATAAAGGAAAAGCTCAGTGCACCCGACACCGACTATCATATGGCAATGGACTTGTCACGGGACTCGAACCCGGCGCAAGCCGCGGTCAAAAGAAAGGCCGAAGACGACCCGCAGCCGCGCACGCGCGTTTCTCTGCAGGGGGCCGCGGCAGGCCACGACACTGGACAGCAAGTATCGAAGTCTTGGGCGGAGGAGATGGAAGAGGGCGAGACCTAGTCTCGCGCCGTCGTTGAATTCCCTGACTAAATGGTGGCACACCCACCATCACTTGTTGCCACTATCAACATCAATAGATTTGTGTCAATTGTAAAGTTTGAATGTTTATTACAATTTTTGAATTTTTTGAAGGCAGACGTTGTTTTTCTTCAGGAAGTGGTGACCGAACTTGTTCACAATATACCCGGTTACCAGGTGGTTTTAAATTTCGATCCGGAGAGTCACAGTGGAACTGCTATTTTGATACGTGTTGGTCACGAATTCAGTGATGTTGCCACTATCCCAAATGGACACGGAGTAGCGTGTACCATAAATAACATTCGTTTTGTAAATGTTTATGCTCCCTCGGGATCTGATTGCAAACCGCAACGTCGAGTCTTTTACAGTTCGGACATTTGTCACCTTTTTAGAGGCCCATATTTGCCTGTCATAATGGGCGGTGATTTTAATTGTGTACTCGACGACCGAGACCAGGAACCGAACCCATACAAGTGCATAGAGTTAGCAACGCTCGTGACTGAAATGAATCTAATCGACACGTGGCGCCACTTACACCCCCACGATCCGGGGTTTACTTTTTACTACCCGACAGGTAGGAGTCGCCTCGATAGGATTTATATTTCTGGAGAAAAGAAAGACTGTGTACTAGAATCTGCGGTACACCCAGTGGTGTTTTCTGACCATGCCGCATATGTCTGCCGTTTTCATTCACTGATGGCTCAGAAGCCACGTACGAAATGTAGGTGGAAGTTCAATGTACGTCACCTTACCAACACTGGTTTCGACGTTGTGATTAATAGGGCATGGAGTAGTATTTTAACTTATCGCCATTTCTACTCTTCTGCGTTATCGTGGTGGACAGAATATGCAAAACCAGCGCTACGAAAAAGTATTATTGAATTTAGTCAATCTGTTTGCCACTGGGAACGTACCACCTTGCAATTTTACGAGACATGTCTCAACGACGCAATCAATATGCAAACAGACAATCCGTCTTTCCGGATGGCGAACATCAGGCAAATTAAAACCAGACTCTTGGCCTTGAAGAAGGCGTCGTTGCGTGGTAGCGTGGTGCGCAGCCAGGCGGCCGGTCAGCTGGCAGACGAGCAGGCCTCGCTGTTCCACCTGCTGCGCGAGCGCCGCCGCGCGGCTAGGCGTGACGTCACAGAGCTGCAGGCGGCCGGCGGCGCGCGGCTGAGGGACAGGGCGAGCATTCTGGCAGAGGCGCGCAGGCACTTTGCGGACTTGTTTAGCGCAAAAGCAACGGACAACGCCGCCATTACAGATCTATTGCGAGGTGTCCCTCACGTTTTAACAGTCACGGACCGCCGTCACCTCATGGAACCGTTCACCGTAGAGGAAGTAAAACAGGTCTTACAACTATGTGCAAAAAACAAATCGCCCGGTGCTGACGGCCTCCCGCCAGAATTTTATCTCCACTTTTGGCACTTGTTCGGTTCAGTTTTAGTTGAATGTTTTAACGAACTTTTAAATGGAGTGGCAATACCGGCGAGTTTTCCGGAAGGAATAATCACCTTGGCTCCGAAAACCCGAGTGAACAATAGAATTGACAGTCTCCGCCCGATCACGCTTTTAAACGGTGATTATAAACTTTTTACAAAATGTGTTGCGTCCCGTTTAAAGCCTGTTATGTCTAAGATCCTCAGTGACTGTCAGTTTTGTGCAGTGCCGCAAAGGAATATCTACGACGCGGTCACTACATACCGTGACGTCATCGCATACACCACGATGCAGAAAATTCCCTTTGGAATACTTTCCGTCGACTTTGCCACGGCGTTTGATCGCGTTAGTCACCATTACCTAAGAAAAGTGCTTTCTAAACTTGGATTTGGGAATAAATTCACGGCCATGCTATTCAATATTTTTAACAGCTCGACATCGCGTGTGACGATCAATGGTTTTTTGTCCGCACCTGTTGCCGTCGATTGCTCCGTCAAGCAGGGGTGTCCTCTCGCTATGGCCCTGTTTGCAATCTCACTGGACCCCTTGTTGCGACGCCTGCACAGTGCATGCGTCGGACTCAGTGTAGGAGGGAAGAAACAGGTTTGCCGCGCGTATGCGGATGACGTCGGCCTTCTTGTGTCTACGGAAGCTGACTTGGACACCATGCGCAAGGTCCTGACATTATATGAAAATGCATCGGGTGCATGTATCAACAATCGTAAAACTGTGTTTCTTCCTATTTATGGGGCAGCGAACAGATTCCGACGTCCCTGGTTTACCGTGAAACAAGTGCATAAGATCCTAGGTGTTCGTTTCTCGGCAAATCTTTTGAAGACAGCGGCACTCAACTGGCGCCTGACACTGCATGCAATACGCGCTATGGCGCACCTCACTGCCACCCGCACCCTGGCACTGACGCAGCGGGTTTCGATCGTCAACGTGTGTCTGCTCAGCAAGGCCTGGTTCCTCGCACAGGTCTTTCACGTGCCCAAAGAGCTAGGACGAGCCATCACACAAGCAGCCTATTGGTTTCTGTGGAGGGGTGAAATTTTCAAAGTAAGCCATGCTACCTGCACATTGTCCCGAGAGAAAGGAGGCCTCGGCCTGACGCACTTCGCTGTCAAAGCGGCGGCGCTACTGATCCACCGCACGTGCGCCGTTATAGAAAAGGACCCGCTCGGCCCCACGGCCGTTCTGTTCGATGTTCTCCGGCCCGCGTCTGAAATAGCACCGCTCAACCCCACTGCCATTCCTTACCGGCTGCGACATGTGAGAGAGTACTTTGTTCAGAAAAGTTACCTGGACGACGAAGACCTCCACCCGAGGACGCGGACTGTAAAAATCGTCTACCACGGACTGCGAGGACAGCCAGCTGCCAATAAAATGGAGATGCGTTTCCCAGGGTCTAGGTGGAAGAATGTGTGGGCGAATGTCCGCGCCCCCTTCCTTGCAGCGGACGTGGTTAGTTGTTGGTATAAAGTCGTGAATCGAGTCGTACCCACCAACGAAACACTGCACCGGATTTGCCTGCGCGCTTCCAGCCTTTGCGTAGACTGCTCACAGGAGGACACGTTGGAACACCGTTTCCTGTGCCCCACGCGTTCGCCCATCTGGAACGTTGCAACCGGGATGCTGGCGTTTATAAATCGCACCGCCGTGGACACCTTCTCGGTGGACGTAGCCCTCATCCCTGACTTCAAGCCATACCCTGCCACCAAGTGTGCCGCAACAACCTGGATCGTCGCGCATACTATCTACGCCGTTCTACAATTACAGTTGACACAGGTCTATCAGTTTATGATCTACCTTCAGGAGGAACATAACAACCTACGCCGTACAAAGGACTATTCTACTCGTTTTGCTCTGTTTTTGATCGTGGCAATTGAACATGCATACCAAAATCTTTTGTGAGGGGAATTCAATGACAGTCCAAACCCTAATCGGACTACGACTTTTGGCTATGGACATGGTCTCTGGTTATGATGTAATCCGACGGAACACTATCGTGTGACTATTAAACGGAAAGAAACATGATGCAGTAAAATTATATGTTTGTGGCATGTCACACTTTATGTGCGTGTGCGTCTATGCAGAACTCAGCTTTGTTTTATCCTTACCTTTCGGTTTTGTTGACACGGTTTAAGAGTGTATAGTGCTTCGCAGGTCTGCCCACCGACCTTCAGTGTTGAGGATTTTTTTTTTTTTTTTTTTTTTTTTTATTTCCATGAAGAGAATTATCTCTTCTTTATGTCTATGATTTAATTCTCCTTTACCATTTGGACTTTTAGTTGAGACCTTTTACCATCGAACTTGAAGTGCATCACTGAAGAATACAAAGCACTGTACAGCGGAACTGTTTAATTTGCTTCTTACATCGGAGTGTTTTACGTTCACCTGCTATTACTATAGCTTGGAAGCAAAAAAAAAAAAAAAAAAAAAAAAAAAAAAAAAAAAAAAAAAAAAAAAAAAAAAAAAAAAAATAAAATAAAAAAAAAAACATTTGATTTTTTTTTTCAGCGACGTAGCAGTAGCCAACTGAGGAGTTGTCGAAATGGTTACCTCTCTCTCTGCTGCCTGCTAATCTGTGACTGACTGCCCTTTGCCATCTTTTTTTTTAATTATTTTTTATTTCTTTTTTTTTAACGTTTAAACATCGCAACCCCCCCCCCCCCCCCCCAAGGAAGTTGCATTACAGGAGGGTTGAAGAAGCATAAAAGTTCTTCTTGCTTAGGACCAATTTCTGATTTATTTCAATGGCTTGAGTGGTCACTATATAGCAGAGCAATGATTATGGTCGATTTATTCTCGAAAGACGAACGATCAGGGGCGCCGACTCCGTGGGTGCTCCGATGCTAGTGCAACCCCAAGAGTTTTTTGAGGGCGTTGATAACGAACACAAAATGGGGAAGGAAAATAGAATAAAAAAAAACGAAAGTGATATTATAAATGGTACCAAAGAGTTCTTTTGTGTCATGGATGTTATTTAATTGGCCTATTTCAGTTCTATGGCCATCATCAGGCTATCTGCTGATAAATATTTTACGTTAAATAGGTTACACATTTTGGTGTTTTTTCAATTATTATTTTTTTCGTGATATAACTTATTAGTCCATGCATAAGTCCATATTGCATCATGGAGGTGTAATGTTACAGCAATATCTGCATATAATTGCCGTCAAAATATTTAAAAAATCAAATGTTCAATTTTTTGTAAAGCTTATGGTCCTTAACCGTGTCATCAGTCCCTAATCTCACAAACTACTTATGAACTAACTTAATTAAAGACAACACAAACATCCATGCCCGAGGGAGGATTCGAACCTCCGACGCGGGAGGCCGCGCGATCCGCAACGTGGCGCCCCAGACAGCTCGGAAAATATTTTTCAGCTCGTATTTATATAACTTCACGCTTGTCAGATTATGAATTTATTATTGTTTTTTTTCTGACGTTTAAGAGTGACAATTCCTCCAGCGATGTTCTATGGTTACACTTTGTTTATTTTTTATATCGTAGAATCTGTGGTATGAATTGAAATAAAGGTTTCTAATTTTTTTTTTTTTTTTTTTTTTTTTTTTTAGTTTTATTTGTTCATTTAAAATTTTGTCAGGGCTCTTCTTCGGGTGTGAATAAATTTCGATCTCTTCCAGAAAGTTCATATGATAACCTTTTGGTGTTATGTGTAATATGTAAAATTGGGGAAAATTCAAAGCTGTCAATCATGCAAATTTTGGCATTGCGTTCTTGCAAGCACGACCTAGATCGTAGGTTAAAGGAACCCCTTCATGAATATCAAGCTCCAGCCGTGCTGTTTTTATCGGAACAGTATTACTCAAGTGGGTGATGAGTTTTGCAGTCGCTTTTTACGTGGTGTTTTTATGTTGTCTGGCCACAATAACTGTTGTTCTTAATATTTGTCGGTTGTTGTCAGTTAACTTAGGGTTTCGCCGACTATTCCTCTTCGTCAGTAATATTTTACCCTGTTTTGTGTATGCTGTCATTACCAAGGATAATATCGAAACTTTAAACATTGCAACCGGTTTCGCCAGAGATGTTCCCACTACAAGCGAACCACAAAGTTGGCCGCCTTGCAAGTCTGAGGGATCACGCATTTCACCGGTTATTTGTGTTGACCGCCTCAGAATAAAACGTGATTTACACTGCTAAGTAGCCTCCAGGACTTCGTATATCACTTGTGCACTGCGGTCGCATTTCAGTGTTAAGGCAGTGGTGCCAACATGCAACAAGACGTCTTGCATGGTGTTTATATTATTTCTCCCATTCCCCATTAACTCTGGTATTTTGTTACCGTTGTATGAAAACAATACCTACAAACAGCATTCCTACTGTCATTGTCCGAGAAACAATACCGGTAGGAAAGCATTACTAATTTGATTATCTGCACCATTTGAAATAATTCATTTTACTAAATTTCATTGTCCTCGTCTTGGAGAAAATGCAATTGTTCGGGGTTAACATTTGGCGCTATGTGGAAGCTGTGGTTCGCCAGCTCCGACAGTTTCATACGGGTCGGCGTCGAATTAAGTTTAATATGGCCAGCTTTTTCAAAACTCAGTGCGGGACATTTCTAGGATGTGAAGGAGGACTACGATCACGTGACTCATTATGACAGTTATTCTGAAACAAAGAAAGAAACTTAGGCGAGCAGAGTACCCTACTCAATTTTCTTTTAGAGTAACATATCTAACATGAGTGACATTCTATTCTTAATTTTCAGTCTTTATTAAAAGTTCATAAATACTTTCTCATACACCTATTTTGAATTTTAGAGTCTGACAACTTTTACAAATTCTTTCTCAGTTACGTTTTTCCGATCAAATTCGTTGTCTGTACTATTTTTATTTTTTCCAACTGTTATAGCATCGTGCTCCACACATTTTGATAAGTAGCTTACTCCGCCCACAGAATTATGTTTTGCAATAACCTCGAATTAAATTTGATAAAAACTACTTTTTAAAACCATTTCAACTACTCTATTATAGAAGGTCTATCGATGAAGCGCAGAGTTTAATTGTGCGTTACTACGTGCAATGCTCACTCACTTTCGTTGTTGCATTTTCAGAATTTCACCACCTTTTTATTTCTGAAGGAAGTAAGATGAATGCTGATATTGTATTTGCATATCATATTTTAAATACGTTCATACAGACCGTGATAATATTACATCATGTTTGCCACCATGAGCACCGAAAAATATTCCATTACACTTATTGAAAAGTTAAAAGAAAAAAAGGCACAGAAAATATGCCAAAAACATAATTTTTTATTAAATCACCCTATCACCAAATCCAGTACCAGCTTAAAACAAAAACAACTTCCACTGCTACCGAATTTGTCACTTTGAAGTTGTCAGATGACGTGTATCGTGTTTTTTATTTATTTATTTATTTTTATTTAAGAAGACTGCCATTTATTCGTAGATGATGCATTGTGAAGTTGATTTGCCGTACACAAATAGTTTCGGCTTGTGCTCTTAGACAAACGATTTTATAATTGCGGGAATGAGGAACGCTCTTGCCATTTTCGGGACATTTTCAGTAATTATCCCAATGAGGTACAACGAGTCCAAATGCGGGACGCTCCCGCAGAATCCGGGACGGTTGTGCGCCTTAGTTCAGTTGTACACGGACGATGTAGCGTAACCAGTGGTGGTACGTAGACCTCATAACGGTGTACGGTCTTGAAAGTTTGTGTGTGGAAGCGATCTGAGTAACGTGGTGGCACGCGAAGTCTAATTATCTGTTTATCTGTTCATAATCTCAAGTCACGAGAATAAACAATAACTCAATTTATATCTACATTATAAATTCGCAAGAGCGCTGGCAACTTTTGTAATCTGCTTCCTCAAATATTATCTCTGAATTAATAAAGTTGAAATGCATGTTAATGGCAGCCGTGAAAGAATAAAGCACGACAGCCCCGGACGTATTATAGGACTGAGGGAGGATGCAAAGTGATTGAAGATCTGTTATTGAAATCACATCCCCTGTCTGTATATTTATTTTTAGGTTCACTTTCGAACAGTCAAACACCTATTAGGACAAGCGGTTATGACAGCACTAGGGGACTAGGGTACTGAAGCCGGTCGACATTTGTCAAATAGAAGTGCGGCTGCATATTAAAAGAAAGTCTGTGTACGTAAATTAACGTGTTGTTTGTCGGTCGTCGACGATAACTTTACAACTTCGTGACAATTTTTAAGATTAAATGTTGATTTGATGTCCTTTACTGAGTGTTATTAACAATGTGTGTTACATAATCAGTAAGGACAATCAAGAAAAAATGCCACTTTGTTTCTCTGTTGGCTATAAAAACTAAAGTGAAGATTGTTAGATGATGCTTGTGTTCGCAAGGTATGAGGAAATACGGAAACAGTGGGTGATGAAAGTAAACCGAGAAAGCGGGAACCGTAGAGGTGATATATGGAAACCAACGAATTATTCCTGTCTCTGTGAAGTAAATATTTTATGCTTCCCCGCCCAATGCACGGTTACCGCACCGCCTTAGTTGGCTATGTATTGGTGGCTATTCACAATCTTATAATTGTTTAAGGGATGTAAGATAAAAAAGGGAGGGGGGCAGAACTATTGACTCGCTGGATATTCAGTAATCTACTTTGAGTCTGTTTCTGCAGTTTCAGTAGAGATACGATGGGTATTTTTCCGATTTTCTGTGGTACTGTGTTCGTAAAATTATGCACAGAATGACGTCTTTGGTATCTCCCAGCGTAGGAAAATATTATAAGATCGACAGGAACACACTTAAAATGCATTATATATGAGTGGAAAGTGATAATAGTGTACTAGCGTCAGCAATGGATATGCAGACAGAAAAATCTGAAGTGGTATCCTTTTTTTTTTAGATACATTACATGAAATACCTCTCTTTATTATTAATCAACTGGCAACAGTTGAGGTTACCAGAGCAACGTAAAATATGCTTGACGAGACTTATTTGGTTACAAATTTGTTAGGCCTGTATAAACATAGATGAAGGGTATTTCTGTTAACCACGTACTGATTAGTAAGTTAGAATATGTTATTTGGCCTAATGGCTTGAACTGATGCCTTGTTTCAATCGTTAAGTGGTTGATTTCCTGCCTGGGTCGCTATGAAAATGAACATCACGCGCGCGGTCTGGTAAAAACATGGCGACCACCAGCCGGTTGACCACAGCCTCCCTATACAGGCTCTCTAGCCTCAACGTTGGACAGGGGGTAAAGACCGCGAGACCAGGCTTTACCCTCTTGATCTCCTAGGTCCCCTGACTTAATACCATGTGGTTTCCTCCTGTGAGGATATGTTGAACAATGTGTTTACATTCCTCCCTTACCTCGTGACATTGATAAACTAAAAACCAGAATATCAGCTGCTGTATCTTCAGTGACAGAAAACACCTTACGCTCAGTTTGGGATGAATTCGGCTATCGGCTAGATATCGTTCGTGCATCCAATGGAGGACATATTGAACATTTATGATTGATTTTTATAAACTTCCATCTTTTGTGAGTAATTTAGTATGTAGCCTATTGGTGTTAAGCTCTTCTTCCTAATACATATATTTAAAATTGGGTCATTCTTTTTGGGACTCCCCATAGAAGATAAACATGAAACATGTCATGACCTTTGTTCACAACGGATCCTAAAATACTTAACTGGGAGATTAATGTGGAGGTAGTGATGGAAAATCCACCAGCAGACAGGTTTGGAAAAAAATTCATTGTTTCTGTGGGTAAGAATTAAATGCAACGAGATGAAAATTTATGCCCCGATTCCTGATCGAATCCTAATCCTCTGCTTGCTAGGCAGATGCTCTGTCCACTAAACCACCTGGGCACGCTCTCAGCCAGACACAAATTCTCTTCTTACATCCTACAGTCTAGGAAGACCAGGCGTTCTGTATTTTACAGGGTCGTCCCTTATTTAGCCCAAGTGTCCCGTTGTCCCGAGAAAGTAAATTACCTTCAATGTTGTGGTAATTGTCTTATACTCGAAAGAAGGGAGAAATTTAGGCTTTAAAGTATCGTTGTCAGTGTGCTCATTAAAGAAGTTCACACCCCGACTTTTTTTTTAGTAAGAATTGGGAAGGAAATCGACTGGTTCAACGGAACCATTACAGCATTTGCCTGGAGTGATTTAGGAAAGTCACGGAAAACCTAAATCTGGATGGCCGGAGGTGGATTTTAAACACCATCCTCCCTGAAAAGTCGCACTTTCTGGGCACAATACACAGTACTAAAATCAGAGATAAAGAAATGTAAGTACGAGAACCACCGAATTTGACACGTTAGCTTTGGGATGGAGGCGGTGGAGAAAAAAATAATAGCTTTGTTACTTACTGTACTGTGTGTGTATTAATTCGTGTTTTTATGTCTTAATGAGTGACACCAAGGCAGTCATTTTGTATAAGCTTTAAGGGATTACAGCCATGTTGATGACGCCGCTGGTAAAGCTAACATTTGATTTCGTAATCTGCGCTGCCTATCAGAGTCCCGTTTTTTGATTTTGAAAATCTGGTCACCCCAGCCTACACTACCATCGCAGTGTAGTTTGCCCATTACTCTGGTTTACTCGCAGCCATGGTTAGACGATCCCCGTAAAGAGATCGAGGCTCTTGTGCACTCGCACTAAAAATTTAGGGATCTTTTTGCCCGTCGTCGAATTAATTATAAATAAATTCTTTCGGACTTGTCTGAAAGACAGGACAGTAATGCAAAGATTTTTTTTTTTTTAATTTAAATGTCTTTGAAGTTTTCTTATAAGTCGAGAAGATTGTAATGATACTTTTTTTCTGGATTTTATCGCTGGTGTTGTCACAAGGTCAAAGTTGAAAACCGGAATTGAAATTTAAGTAACCGTAAGATCAGCAATGAATATTGATTTTTGAAACGGTTAATACACTGAAAAGACTACATAAGATTCCGCAGTCAGTTCTCAGTAGCAATGTAAGTTAAAAAATTATAACACAAGAAAGCACCATTACATAAGAAAATAGTGGAATCTGTTACCTGGTATGCATTCATTGGTGGAAGCCGTGAACTGCAATTGAACCTGTATGAATTGATTAATATCTTCGTTCTCGTAAACTGATGCTTGGTTTAATGACTATTAATTATTAAAGTTTTAAGACCGTGTGCAATTTTGATCACTATGGTTATCGGAAGTTAAAGAAATTATCGGACTTCGCTTTTAACAGAATGAAGACTTCCTGCAGGCATTGAATTCAATTTTTTTTAATATAAAATGAGAGTAAATAAATTTTGCATCGAGAATATTCTTTTGTCATCATGAGACAATAGGCAACAATGACCAAGCATCAATTTACTAATATTGCTGAAAATCAAGTCATAAATTAAATGAAAGATGGGGAGAAATAGTCCTTATTTAAATAAAATAGGAATTCCAAATGAAATTTAAAATTTATTACATTAAAGGATGCTAACCAGGGCTCACACTTACATGGTTCTGGAGGTCGAGGAAAATACGTCCGCTCAGTATAAAGGTAGAAAAACGAAAGACGACAAGCGATTCCGTTTTCTCTCCAGATCGTTTGAAATAGTTGAAGGTATTAATTGAAACAAGGATAATCAGAGATTTATTGGCAGAGAGAACGAATGCTTGCGACAAGCGTCACATATATAATTTTCAATTAAAAAAATATTCATGTATCGCTACATGCTAATTGTCCTCTCGAATATTGTCCTCTTGACCAGGTCGTATCCTTTAATTATGCTGTGAAAGGAGCACCTTTCATTCTTGTTCGTACTACAATAAACAAGATTCTATCTCTTGAAAATGAAGATGAAGGTTACTTACTTTTAAAAGAACCAAGTTCTACAAGTTAATGGACGACGTTTGGTGTCAAGTTAGAACGCAGTAGTGTGATAACAGTGATTGCGTTACGTTCGTGACTTTCCAAAGTAACAATGTTTTATTGCCTTGACGAGACATGGGTTAATGCACGACATGTTAGCAAAAAGTGACTGATAAGAGACAAGCTTTTCAAGGGTTAAAATATCCGACGGTGAAAGGACGAAGATTAATTGTTGCGCAGACAGTGCGTTTTTGTGAAAGGTGCTACTTCGGTTTTCGAATAAAAAAACGGGACGTTTTCAGGAAGACACGAATGATGAAGCGTTTTTAAATTGGCTTACACATGTTCTTCCCAAATTGGCGCTTTCGTACGTTATGGAAAACGCATGGTGTCATAGCGTTGTAGTTGAACGTAAGCAAGAGAAGTCATGGAGAAAAGACGATACTGTGAAATAGTTTACACTAAAGGGACCTAATTAAAGTATAATTACTGAATCGAGCTGAACGTTACATGAAAGAGTCACATTATCGTCAGGTTGCCGTTGCAATCTCAATGTTGTTGAACTTATTTGATGCCAGGTTAAGAGATAGGACGCAAGACATAAAAAGACATTTTAAATACCTGCTGCACGAAAGTCTGTTTGAAGCTACTGCTGAACACCTGTGAAGCATGGATGGCTCTGTGGATAATGATGATCAGATCGTTAGCAATGTAGCAGACTACAGTTCCAGTGCTGAAATTTTTTCATCCGATTCAGGCATGGAAGGAGTTGAGAGATTAGCGGATGAGAACATGGGGTATGTAATGCTTTCATGGACTTCACTATTTAACTATTCACTGACATCAGGACAGTATTAAATAACGCAGAGAGAGAAATTATCTCATTTTAGGCTTTGTAAACAGATTCTTGGCTAACTAAGGCTCCGTGCTTGACGTATAGCACCTAAGATCTGTATTGTATCTTCACTCATAATTTAAAAATTAAATACCATTAGAAGTTGTATCGGAGCTTTAAAAAAAATTGTTCGTGACTGTTCGCGTCATTGCGAGTTAGCTTGTCGGTAGCTCAAATGCGCCGGTAAAAATTGTTCGATCACATCAGTCCCACTGCAGAACAACACGCAACCTTATTATCTTACTTGACTGTACACGCTAGAAGCCTGTCCGGTAGCCGTATATGCGGAGGAATAAATACTGCAACGTTTACATCCGGTTTATTTTAATGGTGCTCAACGTATAGGTCTTAGCATAAAAAAAAAAAAAAAAAAAAAAAAAAAAAAAAAAAAAAAAAAAAGGAACCGAGAACTAAGACCCCAAAATCGTGATTCTGCTGTCGACTTTTTAAATACTACAATGAATAACCCTTCGTTAAAATTAGGTATTGTAAATTATAAATATTTGTATTTCATAAATTAGATTTTATGACGGGAATTAAAAATTAACAGTTTTACGAATATCAAAATTAGCGGTAAGACAAAGTAGACACGGGGTTACTAGCAGAGAGTGCAAATAATGACGATTACTTTTGTTTCAGGTACTCATATACCAGGTGATCAAAAAGTCAGTATAAATTTGAAAACTTAATAAATCACGGAATAATGTAGATAGAGAGGTAAAAATTGACACACATGCTTGGAATGACATGGGGTTTTATTAGAACAAAAAAAAAGTTTAAAAGAAATGTGCGACAGATGGCGCTTCATCTGATCAGAAAACCCATAATTAGCATAACAAATTAAGACAAAGCAAAGAGGATGTTCTTTACAGGAAATGCTGAATATGTTCTACTTAATTCCTCAACAATAGCTGTAGTCGTTGAATAATGTTGTGAACAGCACTGTAAAGCATGTCCGGAGTTATTGTGAGGCATTGGCGTCGGATGTTGTCTTTCAGCATCCCTAGAGATGTCGGTCGATCACGATACACTTGCGACTTCAGGTAACCCCAAAGCCAATAATCGCACCGACTGAGGTCTGGGGACCTGGGAGGCCAAGCATGTCAAAACTGGCGGCTGAGCACACGATCATCACCAAATGACGCGCGCAAGAGATCTTTCACGCCTCCACCAATACCTTGCTTTTCTTTTCTTTTTTTTCTTCTAATAAAACCCCTTGTCATTCCAGGCCTGTGTGTCAATTTTTACCTCTCTATCTACATTATTCCGTGATTAATTAAGTTTTCAAATGTATACTGACTTTTTGATCACCTGGTATTAGCTAGTCTACGAGTATTCTTAGCACGATTCTCCTGTTTGAATTCTTATCGATCGGAAGTGCGTGTGCCGGGTTGGAATGGCCGAGCGGTCTAAGGCGCCTTCCTGTGGAGCGCGCGGTTGCTCCCCGTCGGAGGTTCGAGTCGTCCCTGGGGCATTGGTGTGTGTGTTGTCCTTAGGTTAGTTTAAGTTTAAAATGTTCAAATGTTTGTTAAGCTTATGGGACTTAACTGCGAGGGCATCAGTCCCTAAACTTACAAACTACTTATGAACTAACTTATACTAAAGACAGCACAAACATCCATGCCAGAGGGAGGTTCGAAGCTCCAACGCGGGAGGCCGCGCGATCCGCAACGTGGCTCAAATGTTTGTTCAAATGTTTGTATAGTCTATGGGACTTAACTACGGGGTCATCAGTCCCTAAACTTACAAACTACTTAAGAACTAACTATGACTAAGGACGGCACAAATATCCATGCCCGAGGGGGGATCGAACCCCCGACCGTAGTGGCCGTGCAGACCGTGACTGAAGCGCCTCAGTCCCCTCGGCCACCGCGGCGGCCGCAACGTGGCACTCCAAACCGCTCGGTTACTTCTGCGCGGCTTAGTTTAAGTAGTTTGTAACTGTGACCACAGCAGCTGTCAGTAGGTTTACAAACATTTGGAAGTGCCTGGTAGCTGTGTAAATCGATCAATATTTCGAAGCTATGACGCGAAGTTTGATAGATGTGAATAGCCTCCAATCGGTTAGAAACATACATCCAGCACGAAAGTTCATAGTCAATGTTACTAAACTCCGTGGATAGTTCGCGGGTAAAATAAGTTAATAAAAAGTAAAATTCAATATAATCTACAGATTTATCATAGACTGGAGAACATAGAAATTTTAACCCATCGATTTACGACTGAATATCTCATATATTCTCATATATGAATATGCGTGCAAATTTAAAGTATACTTTCGTGTGTAAACATTTATTTGGAATTTTATCTTTGGACTGTGTACCTAACTTGTGTAGATATGCAATAGGAAGTATTGTTCAAAATGTTCAAATATTTGTAAATCTATCAGACTCAACTGCGTGGTTATTAGTCCGTATCTTACAAACTTATTAAACTAAGGTAGCCGCGGCGGAGCGGACGAGCGCATTGAGGCGCTATGCTGCGATGCCGAGTCCCCCCTCGGGCATGAATGTTTCTGCCGTCTTTAGTATAAGGTAGTTCATAGATAATTTGTAAGTTTAGAGACTTATGATCCCGGAGCCCTACAAACATTATTTTGAAAACTAAACTAACCCAAGGACAAGACAAACACTGAAGCCCGAGGGGGGACTCGAACCCCCGACGGCGAAGAGCCGCGCACACCGCAGCACGGCGCCCCATTACGACGGCTAATCCGCCGCGGGGAAGTACTGTTCTATTAACAGTTTTCAGACGCGTGTTTAGAACAGTGAATAACTCCTATGACTATTTAAATACAGATAGTGGAAATATTTTATATTTTAAACAAATCGGGCTGTCGAGCGGCTGTAAAATACACGTAGTGACGTCAGAAAATTAAAAAAAAGTAATTCTGTCAAATTATGACCTCTCATGCTTCTATGAAAGTATTTGAGCAAATTTATGGAAAAAAATAAGTTCGGGAATTCAATCCTTTGTGGTGTCCCAGGGTTCGCAACAAATTAAATCAAAACTTTAAATGGAGAGGTAGAAACGTACATTGAAGCATTAGTACACTATGTTATCAAAATGAAAATGACTTAAAAGTTTGTGATGCCCTCCAAAACTCGACCATACCATAACATGACCACCTACAACCGTTAGTGTTGGCACTAAGCACGCTGCCAGATGACGTTCACCGGGCATTCTCCATACTCACATCCTGCCATCGGATCGTCATATTGTATACCGTGATTCATCATTCCACACAATGTTTTTCCAGTGTTCAATTGTCCAATGTTTACCCTTCTTTCAACAAGTGAGGCACCGTTTGGCATTGACAAAAAAAAAAAAAGTTCAAATGTTTGTAAAGTTATGGGATCGAACTGCTGTAGTCATCGGTCCATAAACTTACAACTAATTAAACTATGCTAAGAACAGCATATATACCCATGCCTGAGGGAGGACTCGAACTTCCGACGGCGAACGGCCGCACGCGCTGCAGAAAGGCGCCTAGTGCGCGGCTATTACTCCGCGGATTGGTATTGACCCTGTGTGATGTGTGACTTATGACCAGCCACTCGACCATAAAATTCGAGTTTTCTCACCTCCCGTCTGTCATAGTACTTGGAGAGGATCCTGACGCAGTTTGGAATTCCTGTGTGATGGTCTGGATAGATGGCTTTCTATTACACTATACGACCCTCTTCAACTGTCGGCGGTCTGTCAGTCAACAGACGAGGTCGTCCTGTATGCTTCCGTGCTGTACGCGTCAATTCACGTTTCCACTTCACTATCAGATCAGAAACGGTGGACCTTGGTATGTTTAGGAATGCGTGAATCACGTGTTCAGACTTCTGACACAAGTCAGACACAATCACCTGACCACGTTCGAAGTCCGTGAGTTCCGCGGAGCGCCCCATTCTGCTCTCTGACGATATCTAGTGACTACGAACGTTGCTGATAAGGAGTACCTGTCAATAGGTAGCAGCACAATGCACCTAATATGGGTGTCTCCGGATACTTTTGGTGTATGTGTAGAAGCATGAATATGTTAATTTTAGCAAGAAACATGTGAAGTTAATTGTGGTTTTCGCGAGCACATGTTCTAGCGGCGAAAGGTGGCAGAAGCAGGTGTCGAAACAAGTCTGTTGAGTCCGTCGACTGACGGTATGCAGAGCGTCAGAGCTTGGTATACGCAAGTAGGACATGCCTGACCTGGTTCGGGCAACGCCTCAGCAGAAAACCAGTACTTAAAGGCTCTCTACTGAGCAGTGGGCGACCGGTGACATAGAATGCCGTGACGGGAACGTCTCTACGCCGCGACCTACCAGGGCAGCACGGCAGCAACAGCGGGTGTCGAAATGAGGACCCACAGCCAGCGCGGCACAGGAAGGCTGTCACTCCGCTCCTCTGACGTCATCACGCAGGCTGGGCGGTGGGGGGGTTTCCTCGGCGGGGCCGCCAGACACCACGACGCCGGTAGGCAGCGAGACGTCATCAGCCTACATCTGGGCGGGGTCGGCGCCCCGCGAGGCGTACAGCAGAGCAGCGCGTTTTCTCCACCGGCAGCGCCGTGTGGCACGGTGTGGCGCGGCCCGACGACAGCCGAGTCAGTGAAACCCGAGCCGCGTCCGCAGGCAGGCCTCGCACACACCCAGAACTTCTACCTGCTACTCCCAAAAGATGTTCAAATTTTTGTAAAGCTTAAGGGATTTAACTGCGCGGGTTTCTGTCCCTAAACTTACAAACTACTTATGAACTTATACTAAAGACGACACTAACATCGATGCCCGACTGGGTATTCGAAGCCCGGGCGGGGAACGGTCTCGCGCATCGTAGCATAGCGCCTCAATGCGCTCGGCCGCTCTGCAGCGGCCCCTGCCACTCCCAACGCCTGCCTGAGTGACGGGCAGAGGAACCAGAAATCACAAGAGAGTAATAAAGAAATACGAGGCGCGTTTTTTAAAGTAAATTCCGTTTTGTTGTAGACAATAGTAGTTCCAATATTGCCGGCCGCAGTGGCCGACGGGACTGAGGCGCTCCAGTCACGGTCTGCACGGCCACTATGGACGGGGGTCCGAATCCCCCCTCAGGCATGGATATTTGTGTTAGCTAGTTCATAAGTAGTTTGTAAGGACTGATGACCCCGTAGTTAAGTCCCATAAGCTATACAAACATTCGAACATTTGAGTTCCAATAGTACTTCGGTCACTCACCGCAACGAGCGCATGCGTCGCGTACCGGCTAGAGAGCCTGTATAGGGAGAGAGTGGCCATGCGTGAGACTGCTTATGATTGGCTGAGAGGCCAGGACGCCATGTTTTTACCAGATTTAGCGGGCTTTACTTGTGTGTGAAGAGCTACAGTGTGCGTTTCTGTACTGTGGTGAGTCTTGAAAGCGTCTGACAGCCATTTCAAATGTTCAAATGTTTGTTAACCTTATGGGACTTAACTACGGGGTCATCACTCCCTAAACTTACAAACTACTTATGAACTAGCTACAACTACGGACGGCACAAATATCCATGCCCGAGGGGGGATTCGAACCCCCGACCGTAGTGGCCGTGCAGACCGTGACTGAAGCGACTCAGTCTCCTCGGCCACCGCGGCCGGCTCAGCCATTTCACTGTATATTTACGTCCCGATTGTATTATGGTAGGCACTGCTCCACTTCTGCACGTCTTTTGTCGGTTCTATTTACGTAAATTAACGTGTTACTCAGTCGTTGACGATAACCTTAAAACTCCGCGAAAGTGATTTACTTAGTGAAATTAATAATGTGCTTTACATCATAATCCCCGCAATCAAGAGAGATATCTCGTTGTTCCTCTTCCTCTGTAAAAACCGAAGTAAAGGTTGTTATATGATGCTTCGGTTCGCAAGGAATGAGGAACTACAGGAAAAGTGGGCAGTGAAAATTAACCGACAAAGCAGGAACCGTAAAGGCGACTTATAAAGCAATAAAGTCATTGATGTAATTCAGTGACAGAACTACCGCCTGCGTAATTCCCTCGTGGCGTAGTGGTTGCGTACTGAATTCATTATGTGATGAATGCGCGATTTTTTTTATTTTATTTTTTTTTTCAAAAAAGTTTTTGGTTAGTTTATGATTCTGATTTTTTATATGTCGTGTTACAAGGCATGTTTTAACATTGCTACGGCATTGGCTGTGTATTACTGGCTATTCACAATCCTATAATTGGTTACGGGATGTGACGTGAGAAAGAGAGGGGGGCGGGACTATTGTAGATATTCAGTTACCTCTTATGAATCTGTTTTTGCTGTTTCACTAAATATAGCCGGCCGCGGTGGCCGAGGAGACTGAGGCGCTCCAGTCACGGTCTGCACGGCCAATACGGTCGGGAGTTCGAATCCCCCCTTGGGCATGGATATTTGTGCCGTCCTAGTTCGTAAGTAGTTCATAAGTAGTTTGTAAGTTTAGGGACTGATGACCCCGTAGTTAAGTCCCATAGACTATACAAACATTTGAACATTTTGGACACTAAATATAGTATCAGTATTTATCCGATTTTCTGTGATACTTTGTTCCTAAAAGTATCTACAAAATGACGTTTTTGGTATTTACCACTGCAGGAAAAACTTATAAGTTCGACAGCATACTTAAAATACATTATATCGCGGTGGAAAGTGATAATATTGTACTAATTTCGTGCTCAGACAGAAAATTCTTAAATAGCATTATTTTCTTTGAGATACATAACATGGAGTATCTCTCTTTCTTATTAATCAACTGCCAACTGTCGAAATTACCAGAACATCGTAAAATATGGTATTGACATTCCACAGTCATAGAAACTGTTTCACGAGACTAATTTGCTTAAAAATTTATTAGGCCTGTATGAACATAGATGAATGGCATTTTTTTTTATCCATGTACTGATTAGTAAGCTAGAAGATGTGGTTTGGTGTCGTGGGTGGAAGTGATGGCTTATTTCAGTCGTTAAATGGCTGCTTTTCTGCCTGGGTGTCTATGTAAGTGCACGTGCCGCGCGCAGTCTGGTAAAAACATGGCGGCCACAGGCCGGTTGACCATTCTCTCCCTACAGAGGCACTCTAGTACCGGCATGCCTCGGGAACAACTAAGTTTCAGCTCTGTAGCTATCCTGTACGGTTCTGTTCTGTGTTTTGAAAATGTTTAAGATTATCAACTCGTCCGCCGCTTGTGAGGTTCGCTCAGTGATACGATTTTTGTCACCAAGGAACCTGCCTGCTGCAGAAATTCATCAACAGATTTGCGAAGTGTACTATGATACTGTTACGAGTAAAGATAAAATGCGTAAGTGGGTACGAGAATTCAAAGGTGACTGTGACAACGTCCATGATGAAGACCACTCCGGTGGCCCATCTTCGATTACAGAGGATTTGGAGGTTTCAGCTGAAGCGAGGATTCGTGAGAACATGAGCTTCACAATAACAGGTCTCTCAAACGAATTTCCTGACGTGTCGAGATCAGTGCTTTACAAAACGGCAGTTATCGGAACAGGTGGCAAGATTGTATAAAGAGGGTATGAGAGGCATGATAAGTGTTTGAACAAATTGGCAACTATGTCGAAAAATATAGTAAAGTATGTACTTTCTGAAAATAAAATTAATTTTCTGAAATACACTTTCGTTGTGTACTTCTGTGTTCGCCGTCGGGGTTTCGAGTCCCCTCTCGGGCATGGGTGTTTGTGTTGTTCTTAGGTTAGTTTACCTTAGTTTAAGTAGTTTGTAAGCTACGGACTAATAACCCAGCAGTTGAGTCCCATAGATTTACAATGATGTTCAAATGTTTGTAATTCTATGGGACCAGACTGCTTTGGTCATAACTCCCTAGACTTACAAACTACTTAAACTAAATTAAACTAACCTAAGGACAACACACACATCCATGCCCGAGGTGGCATTCGAACCCCCGCCGCGAGAGGCAGGTCTTAGGAGAGGGGGCGGGGGGCAGAGGGGACAAAACCCCCGGGGACCGAACCTTGCGGGGGGGGGGGGGGCGGCCTTCGGAGGGCCCAGGTTTCTGAACTGACGAAGATCAGACAGCTGTTGTAAAATAAATTTTGTAACATATTGAGTTTTAAAATATCTACACAGAGCCGCGGTGGCCGAGCGGTCTGCGGCGCGCCAGTCACAGTCTGCACGGCTGCTACGGTGTGGGGTTCGAATTCCCCCTCGGGCATGGATATTTGTGTCGTCTGAAGTATAAGGTAGTTCGTAAGTAGTCTGTAAGTTCAGGGACTGATGACCCCGCAGTTAAGTCCCTTAAGCTTAAGAAACACTTGAACATTTATCTACACAGATTCGAACATTTATCACGTATCTGTAGATGACAAATGTCTGTGTTGTGAAGTAAGCGGTATTGTATTACAGTCCTATAAATTTACACGTGGCAGTTAACTTTTAGATTGGCTGCTCTAAGAACGAATAAAACAACGTGAGCACTGAACGGGCCGTCCAACTGCATGATCGCTACAAAGTGACATACGGTATTAGCACAATAATGTTCACCGTTCCTAGCGTCAGGTGACTATGCTCGATGGTGTTGATAAAGGGTTACTGCTTTTGCGGTCAGAAGCTCATCGCTATATCAAGTTATTCGCAAACATAAAGTTAATCTCACCTTGAAATAGATAAAGACTGACCTTGCAAAGAAAAATACCAATTGGAAAATATGTTGAAGCGGGAAATGCTTTCGTAAATGAAGCAGCTTATAGTGCGTATGTTGTGGTTTAAGAATGCCATCATATGTCTTTATCATTCTGAACCGAAGATCATTGAACTTGTCTGGGCACTGATTAAGAATTGACAGGTTTGGTGCAAGAAGAAGGCAGCTCAATTTTTTTCCTGTATTGAGTGCGTTACAGTGACCTGGAGGACTTTGTGTTCGCTTCAATAGCAGTCATATGTTTCACATGCTGTTGACCAATGCCAGTTTAGTGCGCAAGAGTGTAAGTTTGATGTGTTAACATTATGGAGTATAAACACAAATCTGGAGCGATGAAGCGAAAAGAAAAGTATGTTCAGTTAATGGCAGCAGACGTCACACTCACTACTTCAGTCGGCAATGGCTGTCGGAACATCCTTATTCTCCCATATATAAAGGCTACAATGGCATGATACGAGAGTTAAAAAAACGTAAAATATTGTTTAAAAAATTGACTGCTATATTTGTATTAAACATAAGGAGAGGCATTCAATTAAAATTTATGCTGTGGCCGGGATTCGAACCCGGGACCTCCTACTTACTAGGTAGGCGCTATAGAAAACTCAGCTAACACAGCGTTGTAGCCAAAGCAACTCCACGGACTGTCTTAAAGCACGTCTCCCTCCAACACTGTGTTAGCTGAGTGGTAGGGCAGTGTGTCTGTGTGGTTCTGCGTATCTTGTGATCCAACAAGCGTGTGAGTCGACAGTTCTAATTACCGGGCGCCGTGGCTAAGCGCGCGCACGGCCAGGTGGCTAAAAAAAAAAAAAAAAAAAAAAAAAAAAATATATATATATATATATATATATATATATATATATATATATATATATATATATATATATATAAATAAAATAAAAAGCTGATGATCCAACCGTTCAAAGAACAACCACGAACGAACTGAACGAACGACCGCGAACCATAGATCTACCAGATGAAAAAAAAAACACGAGACAATGTTGTCTTAAGGAATTGTATTATTTGTTGATATTATTTTGTCCTATATATTTGTAGTTGGGGCCCGATCTTACTTCCGGTCCGGGGTCGAGTGCTGGCCCTCAGCGCCCCTGGCGGGAGGCCGCGCGAAGACGCTGTAATGATGGTGATTACTAACATTATTATCATTACCGTGGCCGGCCGTGGTGGCCGAGTGGACTGAGGCGCTTCAGTCACGGTCTGCACGGCCACTACGGTCGGGGGTTCGAATCCCCCCTCGGGCATGGATATTTGTGCCGTCCATAGTTGTAGGTAGTTCATAAGTAGTTTGTAAGTTTAGGGACTGATGACCCCGTAGTTAAGTCCCTTAAGCTTAACAAACATTTTTTTATCATTACCGTGGGCAGGTTGACAAGAATTTAGAGTTTGGAGGCTGCGCAACTGTAGCGAATTACGACTCCCCCGAACGAAATTTGTGTGTTCTTCTGGTCGTTCCCGGAACTGTGTTTTTGAGAGTTGGCGGTGTTGTGCGTGACCGCCTGCGGAGCGGTGGAGGCCAACAGAACCGCCGCTGCTTCCAAACACGGCGCGGCCGCTACTCTGGCGTGGCTGCGACAGCGGCGCACAACACAGGCGCTGGCCAGCGGCGCGTGGGCGGCGCGCTGGGGCACTACAGCCGGTCAGGCACTGCGGGGGCGGCGACGGACACATCGGCGGGCCGCAGCCGCGGCGGCTCCCACCCAACAACGGCTGCGCCCGCCGAGGGGCCACCGAGCTGCCGGAAGTCGTGGTAATATTCTTGTGTAGTTCGCGAACGAACTAGTTCGGAAGAGCGCTGTGACAGGCGAACTACGTGACCTAGTTCGCAGATCCCTCGCCTCTTACAAGGGGAGGCCACCAATTGTGAAGTTCAGATTCGATCCATACTGCGAATAATGAAAGCTCGTGGCCAGAGGTGTAATTTGTCAAAGTACCAAGATGCACTTCTCAGCCGTTGTCGAGAAAATAGACAATTAAAAAAAGCCGTTGCGGTGAAATTCTCTCTACGGTCTCTACGATTAGCAATACTGTACAGAGGCGTGGCGCGGCGGTAAGCGCTCGGGTTCGTAATCCGAAGATCGCCGGATCAAATATCGCGGCATACAACATTTTTTTATTATTTGTTTTTTTGTAATTCAAATGTACACACACACACTTTCACTAAGTGTGTTTGCCTCTGTAACTTATAAAATAATAGGTGACGGGAAATGTTAATGTGGTAGGTCAACACAAGAAATGTTACACTTTCTGCGGAGCTATGAACATAGTTTATTGTATCATTTTCCAAAGAGTTACAGCACAAAGATATAATTTTTTTAAATGGAACAATATTATTTAATTGGATTCGTTGAAACCAGCTGCGTCCAAATCAATTTAAACTACATTCATATCACTGTTAGTTTCGGAGCTACACCCCTTCTAAGTTTAGGGGGCGGAGGCTACGACAGCGTAGCTGACTGGCTGGTGGTCATGAGACAGTGGGCCGTGCCCCTGGGGATAGCCACTCGGCCAGTCAGCTACGCTATCGCAGCCTCCGCCCTAGGAATTTTGAAGGGTTGTAGCTCCCAAACTAACAGTGATAAGAATGTAGTTTAAATTGATTTGAACGCAGCTGGTTTCAACGAATCCAACACACGATAGAAAAAACTATTGTTCCATTTAAAAAATGATATTTCTGTGGTGTATTTGGAAAATGATACAATAAACTATGTTCATAGCTCCGCAGAAAGTGTAACATTTCTTGTCTTGAGCTACCGCATTAAAATTTCCAGTCACCTATTATAAGTTACAGAGGTAAACACACTTACTGAAAAATACAATAACATTTGATTAATAATATTTGATGTTCGAAGTCACCAGTTTTTCCACGACAAACGACTTTCAAACAACTTATTATATGCAACTGGCGACTTCAAAGATCATTATGTTTTCCGCAAACAAAGTTGTATTTCACAGATGTTATTCATTGTCTTCATAATGTTTACCACGTATAATTAACGGAAGAAGTATAAAAGATATTACGAAACGAATACGTATAGTGTAAGTCAAACCTGACGAACGATTGAACAATTTTTCAGAATGTCAATCAGGTGTTTTTCCCAAGAGATAATTTAAAAAAAAAAAAAAAAAAAAAAAAAAAAAACAGTTGTTCTTGTAAAAACGCATCGTTTATTAGATGTGCTCGGGGTCGTGCTGTTTTCTGCTTTCCATGCTTCAATCATAACTATCACTCTGGTTCGTGCGATATATATATATACATATATTTGAATTACAAAAATAAAAAAGATATTAATAATAAAAAAAGTTGCGTGCCGCGAGATTCTATCCGGCGACCTACGGATTACGAACCCGAGCGCTTACCGCTACGCCACGCCTGTGTACAGTATTACTAATCGTAGAGATCGTACAGAGTATTTCATCGCAACAGCTTTTTTTAATTGTCGATTTTTTCGACAACGGCTGAGAAGTACATCTTGGTGCTTTGCCAAATTACACCTCTGGCCATGAGCTTTCATTATGCGCAGTATGGATCGAATCTGAATTTTACAATTGGCGGCCTCCCCTTTTAGCTCGTCCGCTCCTTTTCCGAATGCTGACGGGGAACAGCGAGTGGACGCGAGAGCGCGCAGAATCGCGTGATTCCCTTCTGCCAGTTACCTTCATTTCGAGCTGAAATACAGCTCAGCTGTAGTTTCATAGTTCACTGCCACAAGAAATCTATTACGAGTACTCTGTATGCAAAATAGTCGAATACCATTGTATCACCCATTCGTGTAAATAACTGGTTTATTTGCCTAAGTATTTCACGTCAAATTGCCCAAAAATACGGGTAATAGCACACGCTTTGGCAACACTGATTCATTATATAAAAAAAAAGCTGTCATAAAAAAGAGCTCTTTTAGCAGCGTTAGCAAAAGCCGAAAAGAGCGGACGAACTAGGAGCAGCGGACGAACTAGGAGCAGCGGACGATTAAGCCAAACGTATCTCGCTTCATAGTTCGTTGGATTCTTTTCCGAAGACCAACGGGCAATACCGAGAGGGCGCGTAGCAGAATTAAGAATCACGTGTTTGCCTTCTGCTGATGAGTCATTTCGAGGTGAGCGTCTGCCTGCTAGATTACATAGTTCAGTGCTACAAAATTTCTGTTTTGATGTGTTCTGCACTCTGCAACATCTGACTAATAAATTCCATAATGCCGAGATATAGAGCTAACTCTAAACTTAAACGCGAGAAATTATCCACAAACTGTTTCTTTTGGTTTGCGTGATATCGTTAGCGGCTCAAGCAGGAAGCGCATGAAGCAGCTAAGTGGGGGAACTTCCCCCTCCACCTGCATGCGCAGATTACACCTCTCAGCCGTCACTGGGAGCGGACGAACTAAAAGAGCGAACTAATTCGTGGCAGAGCCGCGAACTAAAGTGAGCGCTCCCGATCGCTAACTTTTATGCGCAAGTCTACATGGTATACAGCTATGAAATGCTCAGTAGCGCGTACACAGGGCATGCAAAAAAAAAAAAAAAAAAAAAAAAAAAAAAAAAAAAAAAAAAAAAAAAAAAAAAAAAAAACGGTGCATTGGCACAGCTGTCATTGGTACTGATGTGGAATATCATATCCTATCTTATTATGGCGACAAAGCCCCTTCTACAGTTTTCGCCTACTGTAGCGCCCCTTGCGATACACCGACAAACTACAAAGAAGCGTTAAAGGGTACGCGCTTGTCCAGTCGTCCGCTTCACGTCTCTCGCTTCGTTTGTTGTCAGAGCAGATTTTCGAATATGCGACCCCGTTACAAGTCAAATTATTTTGACGAGCCCCCTGCCCCCCTTCCATCATCAACAAAACTACATTTGTTATCGCAAAGGTAACGATTGTAATTCTCTTTCTGTTAATACAGCTATCTTGCAAATTCACTGACCATTCAGTCGGTTTTGACAGAATTTTTTATTTAATTTTTCCATGGTAGGACGGCTATCTCTTTTCTATTAAACTGTCAAGATCGCAAATATTGATTTATTTTTCCTGATGCCGGTTTCGATACACTAAGATATCATCATCTGGTCACGTGTGTCCTATGTTTTCGTTTGGTGAAGGCGTATGACATTAAAATGTTACGTCACTCATAAAACAATTCACTTTGACCAATGGTACGTCACACATAAAACGGTTAAAATACTTAAAACACATTCTCCATTCTGTCATATTCACCGAGCGCCTTCTTACAACCTTCACCAAACGATAACATAGAACACAAGTGACCCGATGATGATACCTTGCTGGCCGCGGTGGCCGAGGGGACTGAGGCGCGCCAGTCACAGTCTGCACGGCCACTACGGTCGGAGGTTCGAATCTCCACCTCGGGCATGGATATTTGTGCCGTCTTTAGTATTAGCTAGTTCATAAGTAGTTTGTAAGTTTAGGGACTGATGACCCCGTAGTTAAGTCCCATATGCTCTACAAACATTTGAACGTTTGATGATAACTTAGAGTATCAAAACCGGTCATTAGGAAAAATAAATCAGTATTTGCGATCTTGGCATTTTCATACTTCAAAGAAGTTTTTATTCATTCCGAATGAAACACACAATATAAACGACGTTTAAATACTGCTAGGCAGCGCGTTTTTAGTTGCCTATGTATATCATAAACGAGATCAAATTTCTATGAAATTCCGTTTATACATAGACTTGTAACTGAGATAAAGTTTCAAACAATGATCACAGAAAACAGATACATCATATGTTAAATACAGGTTGTTATAAAAGAAATGGCAAATATTTTAGCAGGTGGTAGTATAGACGAAACGCAATAAAATGCCATATAACCGGGGTCCAATAGTTAATGGGTATGGAGAGGCAGTTGCTACTATGTAAACAAACTTAAAGAAAAGGCAAATTATGACGTTTCACTGATTCTTCTGTTGGTACTCGGTAGAAAAATATACTGACTTTTATTTAACTGGCCGTTTTTCGACTTCCTTTAAAGTCAGAAGATACCCTTGTAATCCGAAAACCGGTTAACTAATAGAAGATGAACTTGCAGAAAATACATAAAATTGTACTTTTAAGTCAATAAGATTATGTTCTACCAAGAACCAACGGAAGAATCAGTAAAAATGACTTCTAATGGTATCTGCATAAAGAGAGGATTCCAGATCGCTAGTTTCAAATTGCTGTATTTAGACCAGTTTAGTCAATTCTATGTTGTCATCGTCAAGTCTCTTAACATTTAAACGTTCTGAGCGATGGGTTTGCTATATGTTATATTTTATAAAAGATGCACAAATGTTTTAGTTAAGTGGCATATTATGCCTATGGAGAGCGATCAAAATGTTCAAATGTTTGTTAAGCTTATGGGACTTAACTACGGGGTCATCAGTCCCTAAACTTACAAACTACTTATGAACTAGCTAACTCTAAGGACGGCACAAATATCCATGCCCGAGGGGGGATTCGAACCCCCGACCGTAGTGGCCGTGCAGACCGTGACCGGAGCGCCTCAGTCCCCTCGGTCACCGCGGCCGGCGGAGAGCGATCAAAATTTATATAAAACACATTTACTTCAGCGATGATCGGAAGGGTTTTTTTTTCGGTTTCGATGAACTATGTCTTCATTTTCAGAATTTTTTTTTTCAATTTTCTTCTATTTTTAAGAAAATAAAGAGTTACTTGTGAATATGAAGTATAAGAAAAAGAACATTGTCAAACGATTAAAATTTGCATCACCAAAGTGGATCGTCATCTGTACTGCGCCTGTAAAAATTGTGTGTGTTGCTCCTAAAACACTCTGTATACATGAGACGACCAACTAAGTTTTTCCCCCAGGTGGCTCGCGGTTCTTTCGTGAGAACATGCTTGGCGAGCACGGGGCTCCGAGCTAATGCAGTATTCGTTCCTTCTTTACTTTCCGGACTACATTTCCTATCCTCACTCCTTCCCCTCCCCACCGAGGAACTGATAACCTTAGCAGTTTAGTCCCCCTATGCCAAACAAACAACGCAACCGCCAACCCAACCAAGTTTCTCTGGACTGGAGAAAGGTACAAATTTCTCAAACAAATTCGCGACTTCGCTCTGATCGTCAACTGGGCTCCCAATTCGGCATGCGCGAAGAACTTCAAATGTGCCGCGGCGGAGTGGCCGAGCGTATTGTGACGCTATACTCCGATGCGCGAGACCGTTCCCCGTCGGGGGTTCGAATCCCCCTATGGCATGGATGTGTTGTGCTGTCTTTAGTATAAGTTAGTTCATAACTAGTTTGTAAGTTTAGGGACGGATGACCCCGCTGTTAAGTCCCATAAGCTTAACAAACATTTGATTTCTTTTTTAGTTCAAATGCTTGTAAATCTGGGAGACTAAACTATGTTGTTCATCAGTTCCTAGGCTTACAAACTGTTTACACTAACTTAACGTAACTTATGCTAAGGACAACACAAACAACCAAGGAGGACTTGAACCCCCGATGGCGAACGGCCGAGCGAACCGCAGCTGAGAGCTTTTCTGCGTAAGGATATTCTGCCGCGGCTGAAGAACTTTCATACGCGTGAGAATAGAATTCATCCTATTCTGCTTCTAGCGATCATACGCGTGCGTCTTGTGCAACTGGACCCGTTTACACGATAGGCGAGTGGCGGAACCGGTTTTCTGTTTCTGCATAAACATAAAGATTAGACAGTTTGTCAATTCTTGAGTATATGACGTGTAAATGTACGTGAGAAAGTTTTTCACAATCTCACCATCTCCTTTGCCCCTCTCATTAACCATCTTTCTCCTCCCTCGTCTCTGTTCCTCTATTTCTTCCCTTCCTCCTGTCATCGCCTTTCTCCTCCTTCCTCTCTATTTAGGAAGTAAGCACTTGTGCTGTGGCTCCTTAGTGAAAAAAGGAGTATCTCATTTTCCATTCCAAGATGGTTAACACAATCTATTTTCCTCGGGTTTAGTCACACCTCCGACACGTACAGACGTGATAATGGCCTGGTTCGTATCTGCCAACGTGCCTCCAGTGTGACACAGTGTCGGTCTAAGTAGGCGCGCACGTGAATCAGCGGTGTTAACAAAGCACAGCGGTGACGGGCTTACTGGAGGTAACGCTCATCTGTTCTGAGAAATGTCACTGGGAGCGGCGCGAACCACGTCACTCGTACTTTTCTACCTGTTCTGCCACGACACGATACACCAAATGATGACAATGGGGCTAAATGACACTTGTTTCAACTGTTTATTTCTATCTTATTGTTATCTTAGCAATATGATAAAAAAACTGGAACAAAATACAAGTTAAAATCTTCAGGAACAATTGAAGAGAGAGAAAAATGAAAACGTTGTAAGTTCAATTTTTAACAGTGTGTATTAATTACCATAGTCGCCTGTCTCCTAAGTGACTTTCAGATCTGCATAAATGTTTTAGCCGTTCCAGCTGGGTAACCCGTGAACAGAGGTGTTGTAGAGCGCCGACGTATGGGCCATTCCATATCGGACGAAAACTGAGAAAATTGACTTCGCATTTCTTTTAAATTAATAATTTCTAAATGTGACAATTGATGTAAAAGGAAATAACTTAAAATTCAAAACGCGTTACTTTCTGTGCTGTGTAACTCGAGAACGTGAACTACGGTTCAATTGAAAGTCGAATAACTGAAGTTGATCTAGGTATAGAACAATTGATCCGTTGTTGCAAAATCATTTCATTTATAAAAATAAATGCGGTTCTCGTGAGGATTAAACTTGCACGGGCTTGAAATCCTTTTTATTACACGTTGATTTCCGTTTCAAGCATACAGTATGGTGCCACGCAGCTGGCGTAATACGGAGTAGAGCAACTGCCAAATTTGACGCAGTTTACAGATACATTTTTTCTACAGCTCTCCATTCAAGATACCATGAAACTGTTTACTGAAACTGTTTTTAAATCAAATGCTGAACAATGTGGCATACATTTTATTCTACTTCAAATGCATTTTATAGACTAATTTGAAAAAATGGTGTAAAGTACATGAAATTTAATTCTAAAAAGACCGCATAAATAGCACATCCATCTATACAATAGTGTCTTAATTTTGTAACTCATTTGAAAATTTTACTTTGAATAGTTTCAGAGCTATGACTGTCACAATCGCGTCATTTCATGAAATTACAGTATTATCGCCGCTAAAAATAAAAATAAAATTAAATAAATAAAAAATAAAAAAAATAAAAATTTGCAAGTTGGTCAAAGATATTGGGCCCTATGAATCAGAAAGAAAGAACGTTCCCTGAGTGATTCTCTATTTCCTATGAATAAAAACTTCGAAGCATATGCTTTGAGCAGGAAGTTCATTCTCGCTGGCGGCCGCGGTGGCCGAGGGGACTGACGCGCTCCAGTCACGGTATGCACGGCCACTACGGGCGGGGGTTCAAATCCCCCTCGGGCATGGATATTTGTGACGTCCTTAGTTGTAGCTAGTTCATAAGTAGTTTATAAGTTTAGGGACTGATGACTCCGTAGTTAAGTCTATTCTCGCTACCTCCGCTCCTTCTTGAGCAGGTTCTCCGTGTATGATGTCCGGCACAGGACAACTGTTGAATCGTGTATTTATTTAAACTAGCATTTCTTTAAACTAGCCCAATCAGGCAAATTATTCAGCGTACAAATATGGAGTAGACATTTACGTGTTCAGGAAGAACTGTACTTTGTTTAGAAAATGTTCAAATGTTGGTAGTGCTTAAGGGACTTAACTGCGGGGTCATCAGATCCTAAACTTAAAAAACTACTTATGAAGGCGACACAAACATCCATGTTCGAGGGAAGGACCTCGCGCATGGGAGCATAGTGCCTCAATGCGCTTGGCCACTCCGTCGCGACTCTATGTTTAGATATTAGTTTGTTGTGTAACAGCATATTATGACTAAATATGGAATTTTTACGAAAATGTATTCTTCTGACAATGTTACAAAGTTTTTGTCATGCAAGAAACTTTTTTCTGTTATTGAAGTTGGGTTAGGACAATTTGCGAACGAAATTTTGAGAATGCATCAAATATTCATCTTTTTCGACGTGGAACGCTGTCAAAGCTTGCTAACACGAGATAGTTGTTGTTAAATATGACACTCAATAAGGCGCTAGGCCATACGATTTTGTTACAAGAAACAGGCTGCTAGGTATGCAACCACAACGCATGAACCGAAGAGCACACACACACACACAAACACACACATACACAAACGCGCGCGCGCGCTCGCGCGCACACACGCACACGCACACGCACACATTTTGAAGCTATCGTGTAAACGCAAACGATCACGCAAAACAAATGAAACACGGAAACCACCAGGGGTGCTGCAGTCGACACAATCAGTTCGAGTAGGCAGCCAAGACAAGAAAGTCACCGGCCGCGGTGGCCGCAGGGACTGAGGCGCTTCAGTCACGGTCTGCACGGCCACTACGGTCGGGGGTTCGAATCCCCCCTCGGGCATGGATATTTGTGCCGTCCTTATTATAAGGTAGTTCGTAAGCAGTTTGTAAGTTTAGGGACTGATGACCCCGTAGTTAAATGCCATAAGATTAACAAACATTTGAACATTTTTTTGACAAGAAAGTCGCTCGTGTAAAAGGGACTTTAGTCTAACATCTACTTTCTATGACGGAAAAAATAACCTCACAAAAATGCAAGTTTTCCTGCTGTCCGATTTGAAATGAATTGGATGGAAGGAAACTTGGGGTTTAATGTTCCATCGACAGCTTGGTCATTACAGACAGAGATAAAGCTCGGAGTTTTGAGTAAGGATAAGAAGTAAATCGGCCGTGCCCTTTTTGAAAGGAGCCATCCCGGTATTTACCTGAAGTGATTTAGGGAAATCAGGGAAAACGTAAATCAGGATGGCCGGAGGTGGATTTGAACCACCGTCCTTCCGAATTCGAGTCCAGTGTGTTACCACTACGTCACCTCGCTCGGTGAAACGTATTGTCCCGTATACGGCAGGTGTGCGCGCGCCTTGGCTCGCCTTATACTGCAGGCCTACCGCTGCGCTGTACAGGTCGCGTGGCGGCGTTTAGTGGGTCGCGCGCGCGTCGGGCCGTTACAGCCGGTGCTCGTGTGGGCGCTCATACGGGCCCGCCAGCAGGTTTACGCCCCACACTGGTCCCAGTTGTGCTGCGTCACGGGCGGCGCGCGCCTGCATGCTGCCTGCTTTGACTCGCCGCTACACACCGTGTCAGCCACGGCAGGCTGTTCCAGCTCGCGCGATCGCCCTCAACTTGGGAGCGCTCACTTGCTCGCGGGCCACCGCTTCTCGGCAGTGAGCTATTGTCGCATGGAGATGTGAGATACACAAGCAATAATACGGGCTGTGTTTTTGCCCTCTTTAGGTTACGGTAGTAACACTAAAAGTGGGCCTTTAAAATGTTTGAAAATCTATCGGACCAAACTGCGTGGTCATCAATGCGTAGCTTACAAACTACTTAGTCGGCCGCGGTGGCCGAGAGGACTGAGGCGCTCCAGTCACAGTCTGCACGGCCACTACGGTCGGGGGTTCGAATCCCCCCTCCGGCATGGATATTTGTGCCGTCCTTAGTCTTAGTTAGTTCATAAGTAGTTGCTAAGTTTAGGGACTGATGACCCCTTAGTTAAGCTATACAAACATTTGAACAAATTACTTAAACCTAGGTAAACTAACCTACGGACAAACACACACACACACACACCCATGCCCCCGGGAGAGCTCGAACCTCCACGGCGAGCAACCGCGCGCTCCGCAGCGAAAATGGGTCTTTGCGATCGTCTTTTGACAGCTCGAAATTTAAATAAAAATAAAAGCTTAACCGTTCACCTGACACGAAAATTGAATAACCGTAGAGGAGAAAATTCTCTACAACTTAGCTCTCTTATGTTTTTTTTTTTTTTTTTTTCTTAATATCTCGTATCGTTTCAGAGATATTTGCGAAAATAACGGCGATTTTGGGATGTCTGTCTGTCTGTCCGTCCGTCTGTCTGTCCGTAACGTGTTCCCTGTTTTTAAGACGAACCTTTCAACCGATCAGCACCAAATTTTACAGACATAATTGTAGGCCGTCAGAGACCAGAACCTCCCTTTTTCAAATTTTTCGGACAAAAAATACGATAGTAATACCAAAAAATGTCGTTTGTAATATAATTGTAATTACAAAAGAACCGTTCATCCGACACGAAAATTGAATAGCCTAATTGGTAGAGGGGAAAATTCTCTACAACTTCACTCTATTATGTTTTTTTCATATCTTGCATCGTTGCAGATATATTTGCAAAAATAACGGCGGTTTGAGGATGTCTGTCTGGCTGTAACATGTTCCCACTGTTTAGGTCGAACCGTTCAACCGATCGGTACCAAATTTTACAGACATAATTGTTGGCTACCAGAGACCAGAACCTCGCTTTTTTAAATATTTCGGACAAGAAATACGTCAGTAATACCACAAAAGCGGTTTGTGATGTAATTTTAATTGCAAATAAACCATTCATCTGTCACGGAAATTGAGTAATCGAATTTGTAGAGGAGAAAATTCTCAACAACTTTGTTCCTTTATGTTTTTTTCATATCTCGTATCGTTTGAGAGATATTTGCGAAAATAACGGAGTTTTGACACACACTATTGAATGAACGAAAAGCAGCTGTTCGCAGATGTCACGTGACATTCCTCACCCAGAACTCTCTCTGGCATACACCATTTTGCGTTGCGTATTTGATGATTTTCTGTTTGTAACTTACACGTTGTCATTTCAAAGCAATGGTGCACTAAAGAATTAACAAAAACACGTCGTTCTTCATACGATAAATGATAATTCAGTCTCTACAAATGCCATATTAGCATCAGTTAACAACGGCCATGAATACTACGAGAGTAAAGAACGTAAATTCCAAGTGTCAGCCGTAGCACTGTAATGCTGAAGGTCAGAGGTTCAGAACCCGCCACAACCTAATTAATTTTTTATTATTTAGATTATTTTGGTTTAAAATGTTTCAAAAACTCATAAAACTACAAATCTAAAGTGGTCCGTAAAACACGACAGTGCGAATTTTTTTGTATGCAATAATTTTGTGACACTTGAGACATGGCGGACGTCCGTCTCTGTTAGCGAAGTGCTACAGTTCTTCTAAAGAAGCACGCACTGGGCTCTCGATAGTAGATATTTTTGCTATTGTCACAACTACCCATTGACGAGAGCTAAACGAGCGCGTCTGTTGATTTATGCCCGCCGATTACTGGCGTGCGTGACGTCAGCTTACCCCACTTCCGCAGCTCTGAGGTTGGGGCAGTGAGTGCTCGTGTGCGCTCCGGCTCGTGGAGCAGCCTTTCGGAACAGGCTGAGCTACGGGCTGTGGCGTGCATGCGAATATAGTGTATTTACAAGTGAATATTGGAGTTCTTACGCTTCATTATATTAAAATTACAGATATAAATGATATGTCAAATGAAAGAGTTTTGTCTGGCACCAGTGCGCATGCACAGGGCACAGCAATCCGCTAGACAGCGGTAGTAACAAAGATGGCGACTAGTGAATGAAAGGCGTTTAGTGTGTTGTAGTTTGCAAAAAAGCGAATCTGTTGTTACTGTGCAACGTGCGTTTCGGTTGAAGTTCGGTTCTGATCCTCCAACGAATAATAACATTAATAAATGCTATCATCAGTTTCAAGTTACCAGCTCCCTCTGGAAAGGACAAAGCACGGGATGACTAAGAGTTAGTGAAGAGACTGTTGAGCGAGTAAGAGTCATTCACCCACAGCACAAAGAAATCAGTCCGGAAGGCTAATCGTGAATTACAAGTTCCTGTGTCGACTGTGTGGAATGTTAACGTGTAAAACTACGTCCATACCGTATACAGGTATTTCAGGCTCTAAAGCTGACAGACCACAGATTACATGTTGTTTCATGACGATAACAATTTTCTGGATCATGTTGTCTTCAGTGGCGAATAGAACTTATTGGACATGTTAACAACCACATGTGCGTTTGAGGCTCAGAAAATCCTCACGAGATGCTACAACTGCAACGAGATTCCCCTAAAGTGTTTTATGTGCCGTACCCTGGAGGAAAGTCTATGGACCTTTCTTTTCTGGCGGAAAGTGTATGGACCTATCCTTTTTTAGTTAATTGGCGTATTACGCCTGTGGAGAACGATCGAAAACTTATATAAAACACACTTAATTCAGCCAAGATCGCTTGTTTAATTGCTGTTTTTTTTTACCATTTTCGATTAACTAAGTCATCTTCAGAATTTTTTTATTTTGTTCTTCTATCTTCAATAAAATAAAGAGTTACTTGTGAAAATGTTATATAATGAAAAGAACATTGTAAAAAAGGATTAAAATTTGCATCTTTCTTTTTTTGGTGAACCTATGTAACTTGCACTTCCTACCTTGATTCAATAGAGCTGTTGCTCCCGAGTGAAGTCTGGCTTGGGAAGTCGACGTCACAGGTTAAAGTACTTGCACCATAAAATAACTAGCACTTCAGTAATACAAAAACGAATGCCCAACTCAAATATATTTAATGTTAAAATTACGGAGTTCCTTGAATAGATCACCTATTGTTTTAAAATAAGTGTGTTAATGTTGAATAAGCACAAAGTCAGAAACTTGTTTTCAGGAACCAATCGAGAGCTAAGAGAAATTGATACAATAAGTAATTCTGAAAATACATAAAAAAACTTTCCAACAATTTAAAAGAAAGCTGGAGTAATGGAAAGAAGGTTGAATTTGTTTGCTTTGAGATAACATAGTTCTGTTACGGTTCGCCGGCCGCGGTGGCCGCGGGGACTGAGGCGCTCCAGTCACGGTCTGCACGGCCACTGCGGTCGGGGGTTCGAATCCCCCCTCGGGCATGGATAATTGTGCCGTCCTTAGTACAAGATAGTTTGTAAGTTTAGGGACTGATGACCCCGTAGTTAAGTCCCATAAGCTTAACAAACATTTGAACATTTTGTTATGGTTCGTGACAGGGGTTGCTAGAATACTTTTATTTTCGAGGGGATCGCCAGAATAATTTTACTTGGAAGGAGGTCGAACGTTCGAAAAGTTTGAAACACTGCTCTAGAGCAATGGCTGTTCCCTCAGTTGGAAGAATATGAGCGACAGAACTTCTTTTTAAGATGATGCGCCACCTCACTGGCTTAGGTACGTACGTGATTGGTTGAGCGTCACTATACACAAGTGCAGGATAGGCGACAAGTGCCCCAATGACAGGACTTGCTTTGCATGGCCTCCACGTTCACCCGACCTAACGCCATGCCATTTTTTCCTTTGGGGCTTCATCGAGGATTGTGTGTACGTGCCTCTGCAACTAGCTTACCTCCCTGAATAAGGGAACTGGATTGAAGCAGCTGTTGCTACAATCACTGAAGACATGTATCAACGTTTGGGAAGAACTTAGCTATAGACTTGAAGTGTGCCATGTGACAAATAGTGCTCACATTGAACATTTATAAGGTTCTTGGCAAAAAAGTTTGAGTTGCTCTTTCATTTGACATATTTACAATTGTAAGTTTAATATAATAAATATTATAAAATGTTAAAACCCCGATATTCTTTATTAACACCCTGTATTTCCTTTCTCCAATTGGTAGGATCAATGCAGCTGACTCAATGTCCGGTAGGTAATGTCGTCCTCTCACGGAACATGGAAACGAACGTGATCCAGAAATTGGTGACGCTACAGCGCTCTGAAGGATCTGGAATGTTTAATTTTTCCTTCGTGGGGTGGAACTTAGCCAATGTGGTGCGACTTAGTTTTTCATGTGACAAGCGGAACTTTTGAGCCTCCATATATCCAGCTGAACTCCGTATTTTGCACCTTCTATCATTGTGAATGTGCGCTACGTTGCACAATGGTGACGTGCCAAATCCAAAGGTCGCGGGTTCGATCCCCGCCAGGTCCTACGATTTTTATCTGTCACTTTCCACTTCTTTCAGCTCTGGCAGTATTGCTCATGTGAAAAATACCGAGTAGCACCGTGGTACGGAACCCATGTTAAGCTGTAGGTCCCCATATAACTGGGTGGGTAAGTCAGTTCGAAGGTCGGAGGAAGGCAACGGCATACCACCTCCAAACAGGACCATGCCTGGTAAAGCACTGTGGTGTTCAAACCAATCTTCGGATTGTTGACTGCTTTACCTTTTCATCATTGTGAATATATGTTTTTTTTAAAGCTTTAGAATACTGAGGAACTTTTGAAAAGGCGTCATTTTACATATGATTTGTTACAACAAAATTTCCGAGAACTATAAGGGGCATTCAAAAAGGAATAATTACAAAAACCAGTACCTGTGTGTTGAAGGTATTGACTCAGGCTATTGAGACACTAGTCCCACTGTGACACAAGGTGGTGAATTGCTGTTTCGAAAAATTTCCAGGCTGTGATGTGAACCAGTTTCGTAAGTATAGCTGGATGTCGTCGTCCGACGAAAATCGTTTGCCCCTCACAGTGTTTTTAAGGGGAACCTAAAATGGCGTAATCACAGGGAGAGAGGTCTGGACTGTATGAAAGGTGGTCGAAACTTTCCATTAGAACTTCTGCAAGAGTGCCGCGACTTCATTGGCCGGATGAGGCTTTGCATTGTTATGGAGCAGAGTGATCACACGGGTGAGACTACTTGGTCTTTTGATTTGATCACTAGGCGAAGGGTTTCAAGGTTTGTGAGTAACTATAGGCAATTTTTGTTGTCCCGTGCTGCAAAAAGTGCATCAGAAGGGGCCATCTTGGTTAAACTAAAATCTCTGAATAACCTTTCCTGCACTCGTGTGGATGTGGCTGTTTTCGAGTGGTGGTGAACCTAGATACTTCCACTAGAGACTTTGTCGTTTTGATTCTTGTGCGAAATGATGACACCATGCCAAGAACTATTCTCTTCCCGACCATAGAGCTGCACATGAGCAAGACATTGAGCCATTTAACATGCTTCCTGGTGTGGTTGAAAACTGTATGGCAATACACTGGACACACATTTTGCGGAAGTGCAGTTGTTCCTTCATGATGGTGTGAACACTTCTGACGTTCAGTCCTATCACGACGGTTATGGCTTTCACTGTCACTCGGCGGTCCTGGGTAATGAGTGCATCAACCGGCTGGAGGACGTCATCAGTATTGCAGCGTGGTGCTCCAGACGGTGCATCATCAGCTAACAACACCTGTCCTTACACGAAGTGCTTGTGCCATGCCTGGACCCATGCAAGGGGGCATGCAGTGTTCGCCGTACACTTGTGACATTCGTCGATGAATGTCAGTTCGCCGGCCGCGGTGGCCGAGGTGACTGAGGCGCTCCAGTCACGGTCAGCACGGCCACTACGGTCGGGGGTTCGAATCCCCCTTCGGGCATGGATATTTGTGCCGTCCTAGTTCGTAAGTAGTTCATAAGTAGTTTGTAAGTTTAGGGACTGATGACCCCGTAGTTAAGTCCCATAAGCTTAACAAACATCTGAACATCTGAATGTCAGTTCCCCTTATGACGCCTCTATGTCACTGTTTGCAATGCAACTGGCAGGGTTAGACTATTGATGCATGCTACTACTGCTGCCTTTGTATAGTCACGTGACGTGCACGCGTGCCCTCTAACGACGAGCTGTGAACTACCACGCTCTGGTGCACACCTCATTACATGCGCCACGATATTACACGCCTATCAACGGTTTGCGCGCACGGCTCGTTTCTCTCCTTATACATATTGATAGCTTTAAAGGTTATCGTATTTAACGCATGTTTGTGTTATAATTTGTGTACTGTGAAAGAATGTCGTTCCTATCCTACGGTAGAACGCCATTCTATCAAAGGAGCAACTTTGTGATGCTGTGTCATAGCTAAATAACAAATTATAAGAAGTTTTACATGCATACATATTGTTATGTGTATCATGTATCAGTTTTTATGAAATGTGGTGAAATATATTAGATTCGTGTCTACCTTCTTTCTAAGGTTTTTTTTCTTTGTGTTCAAATGTCTGTAAATCTAAAGGACTCAACTGCCGCTGTTATCAGTCCCTAGGCTTACAAAATAACTTATGCTAAGGACAACACACACACACACACCCGTGCCCGAGGAAGGACTCTAACATCGACGTCGAGCAAACTAGCGCTCCGCAACTAGGCGCCTTAGACCACCCGGCGACACCACCGCGGCTAATGTGTTTTTGAATATTCTGAATATGTAATTCAACGTGCAAAATACGAGTATAAGAGAAATCAACACAAGTGGAGTTGCTGCAGGTGATGTATTTCACCGATGATTTATTTATTTATTCATTTTTTTTATGATTTCTTGCCAAAAGTGGTTTGTTGTATATTTTGTTATCATTATCAACTGCTTTCCGATATACCCTCTCTGTATTTCTTGAAAGAAATTAGAACTTCTGGAAACGTATTGCATGACACTTGCAAACAAACGTACATATCTACCTGTGACACAAGGAAGCTACCGTATTCAGGTTTCTTTTTCGAAGATCGCTGACAGAGATACGAGTATTATGCAGTTCTATGCACATCCAATGGCACTGAGCTACGGAGGCGGACACTAGTAACCAATAAGCTTACGGAAAAGAAAATGCGCAATACCGCTCTTTCCCGCCAGCCAATCATCAACTACAGATATTTCTAGAATAATGTATTAATAATAAATTTAGAAAATATTTACAAAAAAATAAGTTTCACTTTAAATAACTCAATTATCTAAAACTATATCAATGCTCTCCAGATCACATTGAAGTGCATGACAGAGGGTTCAACGAACCCCTTATGATGTTTCTCATTCTCTAATAGCGCGCGGGAAAAAGGAACACCTAAATCTTTCCGTTTTCGATACGAGTTCTTTTATTTTATTATGTTGATCATGTCTCCCTACGCAAAATAATCTTTCAACAGAAATGAGGAAAATATTTGTTCCAGCAATCAAGTAATATTCATACAGGTAAGTGGTAAAAAAATATGTTCGCGTTCTAAAGAGATAGTTGGTGCAATAAAATTCGGAAACAAATCTCGCCGCAACAACTAACACCCTTCTTTTAGTGGTTTCCACCCCCTACTCGTGCATCATTTTTGTGAGACTCTCTCCCCTATATCGCGAACCGAGCGAGGTGGCGCAGTGGTAACACAGTGGACTCGCATTCGGAAGGTTGGTGGTTCAAATCCACCTCTGGCCATCCAGATTTAGGTTTTCCGTGATTTCCCTAAATCACTCCAGGCAAATGCCGGGATGGTTCCTTTGAAAGGGCACGGCCGATTTCCTTCCACATCCTTACCCAAATTCTCCGAGCGTAAGCTCCGTCTCTAATGACCACGCTGTCGACGGGACGTTAAACTCCAAGTTTCCTTCCTTCCTTCCTTCCTTCCTATATCGCGATAATACAAAACAAGCTGTCCTCTGGACTTTCTCTATACCCTATGTCAGTACCACTTGGTGGGCATCCCACAGTGGCAGCGATTCTCCAATATAGGACGCACAAGTGTAATCAAGGCAGTATCTTTAGTAGAACTGTTGTATCGTCTAAGAGTTCTGACAATTTGACGTAGCCTCTGGATCGTCTTCCCTACAGCATTTTCTTTGTGTGCTTTCCAATTTACGTTATCTGTAATATAGTTGTTCCTAGGCATATAGTTGAATTTACGACCTGTAGATTCGACTGATTTACAGTGTAAATGAAGTTTAACGGATTTGTTTTAGAGTTCATATGGATGACTTAGCATTTATCATTATTAAGGATCAATTATCAATTTTTTCACCAAGCAGGTATCTTATCTAAATCCCTTTGCAGTTGCTCTTCATCTTCTGGTGAGTTGACTAACCGATAAATGACAGCATCATCCACGAACAGTCTAAGACAGCTGCTCGCTTTGCTTCTAAATAATAACAGTAGCTAAGTTGCATAGATTGGAAGATTTGAAACATAAGGAAGTAGTAGGGGGCCCTATGACACTTCCCTGAGTAACGCCAGATATCACTCTGTTTTACTCGAAAACACACACACGTACGAATTTCTACGGCAAGAAGGTAACAGTTGAATCGAAATAACAGTTTTTATTTGTCAGATTCTCTCCACATTCACAGAGCTATTTAACTAAATTTAAGAGTTTAATTAAATATTAACAACTTTAGAGTATTTACTCTTTTTATTTACTTTTTTTTCGTTCAATATTACATTATTGTTCTGACTATAGTTCGGGTCAGCTTCTGCGTAGTGTTAACTACGTGTCGGCAAGGTACGCTAACGCATGCAGTAGCTCACATGACGCACGAATGCGGCCAACTGCCTCTCAAGTAAAATTAAAACACACGACTCTAAAGAGTGAGATACGGTGACACATAGCCGCTACGCTACAATATCACTGTTGTTTTCCCTAATTTTTTATTGTAGTTCTTGTATCTGTGGGGGAAATCACGCCACATTACGCATCCCCGGAGAAGCGTCAAATTTTGCTACAATTATTTTTTCATCGAACGCATGAATTACGCTATAATTATGGAGTAATAAAACGTGTATTTTGCTAATGAATTAAACCAACACTTTTCAAGTAACAGATCGCTGAACAATTTATTTTGTGTTTACGAAGAAGAGAATTATCCAGAAGGAATGCATAAGCATATGCACAATGTCCGTATGCGTAATTGCGAGGAACTCCGCTACGTTACAAATATTGAACGAGACTACACTCTTTATCAGGGAGGAGGATTAATGACTGAACAGAACCAATTGGTCGAATATAAACGACTAGGAGAGGAGAACGTTGCCTGACTATAAACTCATCGCTCGTAGATTGCCGAACATGAACAGGTATCACGTCGAAAAGGAAGTAACGTCGTAAATGTGTCATAAAGTCGCGTGGTAGGCAGGCAACCACAATGAAATTAATCGGTAGTGCTGCACAGAAGCTGGATAATCTCAGTAATTCAAGGTCACACTTCAGGCACAGCGTGAGTTTGTTACGACGCGTCTGCATATGTCTATACAGTGAACACTTATATATATAAATCAGCACCAGTTTCTGATATTTCAGGAACGGCACGACTTTCGAATTTCCGGACTACAATTCCAAGTAAAAGACGTCTCTGTTGAAAATTGTCTATTAATAACGGCCACGCGAGAGTATCCGAGCGGTCTGGTCTGCTTCATTACGGATAGCGCGGCTTCCCGCGTTGAAGGTTCGAATCCTCCCTCGGGCATGGATGTTTGTGCTGTCTTTAGTATAATCTAGTTCATAAGTAGTTTGTAAGTTTAGGGACTGATGTCCCCTCAGTTAAGTCCCACAAGCTTTACAAACGTTTGAACATTTGAACTTAATAACGCGTTTCCCGCTTTTGGCGCATCATCAGATTTCTGGATTTTTTAGGTTACTAAAATCTTTTATGACAACCTCGCGTACGTATACAGCACCATTTGTTAATGGATAATTGAAAATAGTGGAATAAGTCACTTGTCATCAAGCTGCGAAAACCGCATTAGTTATATGTAAAACCTTCTAAAATCATGTTGATTACGGAAATGACCGTGTCCATCATTGAATTAAAGTAATCTGAATTTACAAGTGAAATCAATAAATTGAGGAACGTAACTCGGATTAACGGTTACAAAAAGAATAACAACTAGTATTACTATAGGACATTGATTTTCCATTGATCTGGGTATAAAATAAAATCATAAAACTAAATTTTAAAAGATCCCTGCCTGAGGGGACAGTAAGATGAATTACTAATATTTAGTGTTCGATAAAGCTGATACGTAATCGCCCAAAAGTTTTAATCCACTATATATCTACAACAAGGTAACAGCTAAATTCTAAATGAGCCATTAGCGTATCATGAACGATCATCTGCAATTTCTGTGTTATGGGTGTATTTCTGTTACAAAAATGAAAAACCTTCCAAAAATTAGGAACTCTGATCCTGGTGAAGAGGTCTTGGTTAACAGACCTGACGTTTATATCAAACAAACGAGCCTTCTGGGGGCACGATTTCCCCACGCAGCGATCTGTTCTGCACGAACGCTAGACGGCACGGCATTTCTGGCAATATCTGAAAGCCGAACGCGTTGCGCCATTAGCGCTGAAATCATGCGGTGGCACGCAAGGCGGACGGTAAATTCTGCATTTCCACAGGGACAATACACTGCGTGCAGCGGACAGAATGGAAATCACATTCCAGGCGTAATCCGACAGCTTCCCATTTGCAAAGTTTAAACAATGCTTTGGAGGGGTATAGTTTTTGTGTAAAAAAGAACAATAAGCTGTGGTGACGGAATGAGTCCCACTTATTTACTTACTTACTTTACTTTACGCGATCGCGCTCAGAGGACCGCGCGCATATACCAGGCTCCTCCTCTACTGCCTTCTGTTTTGGCCCACTTTAGGTTACGGCAGTAACACTAAAAGTGGGCCTTTGCGATCGACTTTTGACAGCTCGAAATTTAAATAAAACTAACGGCTTAACCATTCATCTGACACGAAAATTGAATAACCGAATTTGTAGAGGAGAAAATTATATACAACTTTGCTCTCTTACGTTTTTTTCATATCTCGTATAGTTTCAGAGGTATTTGCAAAAACAACGGCAATTTTGGGATGTCTGTCTGTCTGTCCGTAACGTGTTCCCTGTTTTTAAGACGAACCGTTCAACCGATCAGCACCAAATTTTACAGACATGATTATAGGCCGCCAGAGACCAGAACCTCCCTTTTTCAAAAAATACGGTAGTAATACCAAAAAAAGTCGTTTGTAATATAATTGTAATAGCAAACGAACCGTTCATCTGACACGAAAATTGAATAGCCTAATTGGTAGAGGGGAAACTTCTCTACAACTTCCTTCTATTACGTTGTTTTTTCATATCTTGCACCGTTGCAGAGAAATTTGCAAAAATATCGGCGATTTGACGATGTCTGTCTGGCTGTAACGTGTTCCCGCTTTTTAGGTCGAACTGTTCAACCGATCGGCACCAAATTTTACAGACATAATTGTTGTCGACCAGAGACCAGAACCTCGCTTTTTGAAATATTTCTGACAAGAAATACGTTAGTAATACCAAAAAAGCAGTTTGTGATGTAATTTTAATTACAAATAAACCGTTCATCTGATGCAAAAATTGAATAATCGAATTTGTAGAGGAGAAAATTCTCTACTACTTTGTTCCCTTATGGTTTTATTTTTTTTTTTTTTTTTTTTTTTTTTTTTTTTTTTTTTTTTTTCACGTATCGTTTGAGAGATATAAGCAAAATAACGGAGTTTTGACACCCTCCATTGAATTAACGAAAACCAGCCGTTTGCAGATGTCACGTGACATTCCTCGCCCAGAACTGTCTGTGGCATACGCCATCTTGCGTTGCGAATTTGATGATTACAACTTACACTTTGTTATTTCATGGAATGGCGCATTGAAGAATTAACAAAAACACATCGTTCTTCGTACGATAAATGATAATCTAGTGTCTACAAATGCCATATTAGCATCAGTTAACAACGGCTATTAATAGTACAAGATTACAGAACAGATCTCCTGACTGTTGCCCATTGCATAGTGGGCAATGCGTTGGACTGTGAGGCTGACGGTCAGTGGTTCGGAACCCGCCCCTACCTACAATTTTTTTCCTAAAAGGGTTTCAGACACTCTTATTAATTAATTTTTTATTATTTAGATTATTATATTGGTCCAAAATGTTTGCAAAAACTTATAAAACTTCAAATGTAAATTGGGCCGTAAAATAGGTCAGTGCGATTTTTTTGATTTCTGACGCCAGTCCGTTTCTATTACGATTTACAGCAAGACCTCGCGGATTCCATCCCTCCATCTCTTCTTTGGTTTTGCTGGTGGGCGTCTTCCACAGGGAGTTTAATCCATAGATTTCAAAGGCCATCGGCATTTATCCGTCCGACAGACATGTCCAGCCAATGCAAGGCTCTTGATCCTCATCAGTCCTACCACGTTTGGCCTATTGTACATTTCGCCCACAATTATATCTGATCCTCCATTGTCCAGTGATCTCGTCTTGCAGCGGACCAAAGATCTACGTTAAGACTTTCCTCTTAAAAACTAGACGATTGTCGAAGTTTCTTTTCCGGACACTCTAAGTTTCACAACCATACAGTACTACGGGTTGAATCATTGTTTTATAAAGCTGGAATTTAAAATTCTTCGACTGACAACGCGAAAAAGTTGTCTGAGACCAAAGTACGACCGGTTACCGCCTTGGATCCTCGCGTTTATTTCTGATTCATATGCTGCATATTCTGTATTTAAGATCATGAAGCTTTTCCTACAATCAGGTATAACAGTGAAAGGCTGGAGTGGGTCTCTTGCATACGCATGAGTCCTTCTTAAGAGATATACCGTCTTACAAGGAGACGGCACGACCGTGGGGTCGAGGACTTGTCCGAAATTTTGTGTGGTGAAAGAGGACCCCTAATACCTCACGTGGTTAAAATATTAGGACGCACTACTCGGAAAATCCCGAGAGAAATCGATACAAAGTTTCTTAGGTGCCTTATGAGTGTAAAATGTTAGTCCGTTCCGAACCGCCGTCTGGCCTAGATGGTTAGGGCTCGGACTCTTACGCCAGAGGTCTCGGGTTCGATTCCTCCTCCCGTAATTTTTTCCTTCTGTTTCTTTTTCTTTTCTTACTCCTACAATTATTCGAAAAGTTTCTCAAACCTAAATTACGTTTAAAATATTATTTTAGCTCAAAAGCGTAAAGTTTTTCAATCACTGAAAAATATTCGTGCTATTTCGTTTTGTGGGGTTACAAGGTTTAAAAGGGCTTTGTAAGGGCCCCCTTTGGATTATAATGGCCATTGTATAATTCACCATCAATTATCGTTACAAATATTTCGAGGCATGATTCAATGTGCCTAGTTTGCCTCAAAATTATCAGAAACTCGAAACATTTTCGTAAATGTTAATGGGATATGTTTTTGTAAAGATTTATTGCAAACGGCCTGTGATTGTAAAAGAAATCCGCTTTTATATGTTGCGTAGATGTATTGGAAGGGGGCGTGCCTTATGACTATCCGTGCAGTCACTGTAATCATTGCGCTTCGGTGGCCTAATGAGGCTCAGCGCTACCGTCAGGGTGCTCTGCTCCCTGTGTGATAAAAAAAGCTGAGCCAAGGAGACACTAAACAACAGTGAACAAACACGACAAGCGACCGCAAGGAACAGAACTGCCCACAGAGTAAAAAAAAAAAAAAAAAAAAAAAAAAAAAAAAAATGTTTATGGCGTCTGCCTAATAAGCTGGAGTTCCTGGGTTCGAATTCAATTCATCTAATTCACATTATGAGGAGGCGATCCAATTATGATATGCTACAAAAATGTTACAGCCAAGATCGCTGGTATATAATTTTATTTGGACGACCGGTTTCAAATTATTTTATATAACAACTGCGGCTGGGTTTTTTAAAGGAGGCTAAACGGCTAGGTTATCAGTCTATAACAACTGTTGACATTACAAGATGACGGCTATGAAAAACAATTCTTGGACTAGATAATGCTGGCAGAGACCAGTGAAACCGATCGTCCAATTAAAATTATATACCAGCCATCTTGACTGTAAAATTTTTGGAACATATCCTCTAATTCACTTTAATATCTTTAAAAGATATCGAGACAAAATATGTCTCTGGGCAATGTTTATTTGATAATGAATTAATTCTTATCATGTTTTGTTAATGTACCTACATCAGATTTATATATTCAGATTCAAAATGAATCTTAGTTCATTGAAACTCGGTATGGGGTTCTTGAGTTATACAGTGTCGCTTTCGGAAAATAACGCTACCTTGACAGAATTTAAAGAATAAATTCATGACACTTGCTTCGAAATCAAAATATCTAAAAAATCTCTTAATATAGACGGCGGCTTGCAGCTGAGCACAGCTTGGGACACGGCCATCGGACGGTTGAAGCGGGCGCGGCAGGCACGCGGCCAAAACATTGCCATAAATGGCGATGCGGCTGAGCACCAGTGACGTCACAGGAGGCGGCGCAGGTATATAAGGCCGCGCAGGTATATAAGGACGGCGGCAGCCATGATAAGAGTCACCACTTGACAATGGCCGAGGAGGTTTCGACCGAAATCTCGTGATATCAAACCACTTGACGCAGCTGGAAGGCCGAGAGAATTTTATCAGCATAACTCGCCGCCAAACTATGCATTCATACTTGATTCCTTGTACATTAATTGGCACATGTAGACAATATTAATGATTAAAAAAATACGAGGTCAATTTCCTCATTATTCGTCCGATGTAAAGTGGACTAGCCCGCCCATAGCTTTTGATGTTGCTTCGGCGGCGCTCCAGCGTCGGCGCCTGCAGTGCCGCTACCCGCAGCGCGCAGCCCGGCGCGCGCGACCTTGGCGGAGTGTCGGCAGGCGCACAGTGCGGTCCGTGGCCCGGGCCTCGCCGCCGGTTATCGCTGGCCGCCGCTGCTGGATCGATAGGTCGCTACGTGACGAGCCGCGCGCCACCAAAATAAACCGCGGAGGCCGGCCGCCCGCCCCCGCACCGGCGACACTTCCGCCGCTAAGTCATCCTATTTGCGGCCGTGGCCACGCGTTCTGGCACGTCGGCGGACTGTCTGGCGCAACCGCCGGCACTGGATTTAATTTGTCGATGGCTTTACGCGTCGCCGTCACTGATTTATGACCACCTAGAATCCGAGGCGGGCGCCGTTGTCGACATAGGCCTCGTAGGAGAGGCCCGAGGGAAGCTGGTGCTTTGTAACGCAACCTTCAGAGGCACTACTGCTTTGTTTCACAATTCGTTTAAGGTCGGGTCCACACATTGGAACCAACGATGGCGCCAACAGTGTTTGCCCAATGTATGAATCGCTGAATTCGCATTGGAACCAATGTCAGCTCGGCTCCGTTGCTTGTCGGTATTTTGACCAAATATCCAAGGGAGACAAGGCGAAACTGTTGGCAGAAGGATACAAGTTGTTCTACAGTTGTTCTACAGCAGTGCAGACAAGGTTGAACAATGGAAAAAAGCTCTAGAGGAAAGGGGGAATGAGAATTAGCAGGGTGAAAACAGAATATACGTGTACAAAGAATGCTAAATATCTCTATATTAACCTGCAAGGACAAAAAAATTTATATACCTGAGCTATTACATGCAAAGTGATGGAGGACTTGACGCCGAAATACAGCACAGGATAAAAAGTGAGTGGATCAACTGAAGGAAACTGAGCGATAAGAAGGTTAGCTGTAGAATGAAACGAAAGCTGTACAGGTCTCTGGTGAGGCCTGCTATGCTGTATAGTGCAGAAACTTGGTCAGTTACAAAAGCCCAAGAGAAAAAAATGGAAGTGGCAGAAATGAGAATGTGAAGGTGGATGAGTGGGGTGACACGAAAGGATAGACTAAGGAATGAGTACATCAGCGGAACAGTGAAGTGAGGCCCATAGGGAAGAAGATCCAAGAAAGTAGGCTAAGATGGTATGGACGTGTGCAGAGGAGAGTACTGTGTGAGGAGAAGAGTTGAAGACCTGGAAATCGAGGGGAAGAGGAAGAAGGAAACTGAGATGGAAAGACAAGTTATCAGGGGAACTACGGGAGAAAGGATGGCTTAGAGAAGAAGCACTGGACAGACATTTGTGGAAGAGAAGGAGTCAACAAAATAACGCCGACCCCACATGACGTGGGAAAACGCTGAGAAAATGATGATCAAAGGACTTTGTGACAATATGAGTACGTCGTTCACGCATTGGCGCCAATGTTTCATTCTGTCTGCGGTCCGCTCTTCGTGAAACTGTTTGTTTCTTAGATCATTCTTCGTCGCCGTTTATTTTAAAATGTCAAAATCTCTTTCTAAATATGAGCACTGTATCAGAAAGTGATTCATTGGGGAAGTATCCACAAAAATCGAAATGCAACGTCAAAACTTTTGACACACTCAATTACTAGATGCAATCTTAAAAATTAACATTACCTAATAATCCTAACATTACCTAACAATTCTCTCAAGTTTCACAAATTGCTTTCCAAACTTCAAGCACTATCAGTGATATTAATCACACGGTTATTTTATAAAGGATGTGTAGGCTTCTAAAACTGTCTCCTTTAGCAAGAAATTGAAGCGTCAATACCAAAAGAACTTTAGCAGGTATAGCATCCTCGGATCTTTCTTTTTTAAGTTCAACCAATTAAATTAGCCGGTCTAAGTTTTAATAATGTGTACCGATTACTTGTAATATATTTTAAAACTTACTGATTTCGAGGTTAATGTCCGGTAATAAGTGATAAACACACTCTAGCATGTTTTACATATGTTTCTTTTTTGGTTTACAGTGACAAAATGTAATTATTCTCACTCAAAACCACTGATACATCGGCCGCGTCTGATATGTTTACGTTGGCTCGCGGGGAATTCAACTGAATGTTGGCGCCAATGTGTGGGCGCTGTCGCAGAAATATTGGCCGATATTGGCGCCAGCGTTGGTACCAATCTGTGGACGCGGGTAATACACTTTCAGAGGTTATACGGGGGGCTTAATCAGTGGCGGCGCGTCCTATGTGTTGACCAGTTCAGTGAACGCCCGGAAAAAAGCTCGACGTGAAAAAAAGTAAACAAATAATAAAATAAAAATTGTTTTTAAACTATCATTTTCGTTTCGTTCTTCTATCAGATCATTTCATATGCACAAAGTATTTTTATCGCATGAGAAATGTTTCACGTGTCGGAGACAGCACGTATACGAGCCGTAGCTCGGCCGCCGGGCGGCAGTGACCGCAGCGTTGCAATGCGCATGCGCGGCCGAGGTTCAAATTCTCTTCTGAACCTCTTGGAGGCAGCACATGGACTCTTCCGCGGCAGGGAAGGGCGAGGGGAAACGCCGCTTTTAACATTGGCGTTGCAGCTGGCAGACACTACTCCAGCTCTGGCGGTTACACTCGAGTGGTCCCAAGCAAGACAATGGAACTATGGCGCACGTCGCCTTGCGGATAGGCACATCCTCAATGAAGGCAACATCCGCCCCCTGATATTTCTTTTTGGTGCATTGAACATTTATCAAAAACACGTCATATTTGGTAAAATATAACTCTCAATTAAAGACGCATCAACTGTAAAAGCCCTCAGAAGACCCGATCATTAATAACGAAGTCACTACTGTCCATCTAGCAAGAATAGCCGTGTGGTTAGCGGCATGGCGCTGCGCCGTCGAAGGTAGTGGATTCTAGACAGACTACAACCATTTTTTTAAACCCAATTTTTTTTTTTAACAGATACGGTAACAACAATAACTTTAGTATTGGTACTTGCGACATATCTTTGGACGTTTCGGCAAATGTGTGCCGCTTTTGAGGATAAATGGCATTTATACTCTTCGTTGTAACAAATATTTAACTTTAAACATAAGGAGAGGCATTGAATTTAAATTTGTGCTGTGGCCGGGCGAACCCGAGACCTCCTACTTACTAGGTAGTAAGTTTGAAAAGATATTGGGAAGAGCAGCTTTAAGCTTTAACTCTGATGTAAGTGGAACGTCAGGAATGTTTCAGGGAAGAGCTATGGAGACTCCTCTGCTCTCAGTGTACATTAAACATCTATATGTTTTCCACTGTATTCTTCAGGGTTATTTCATTTTTGTTCAAATGTTCAAATGTTTGTATAGCTTATGGGACTTAACTACGAGGTCATCAGACCCTAAACTTACAAACTACTTATGAACTAGCTAAGACTAAGGACGGCACAAATATCCATGCCCGAGGGGGGATTCGAACCCCGACCGTAGTGGCCGTGCAGACCGTGACAGACGCGCCTCAGTCCCCTCGGCCACCAGCCGCCACTAGGCTTAATACTTCCAGTTTTAACACAGGGACCCATTAGCGAAGTGTAATCCAATGACGTTAGTCGCAGTCATTCATCACCGACGTTGTTGTTATTTCTGCTGTAGCCTGCGAAGACACTGTTGTCTACGCTACCTTGACCTGCACAGACATTTTCATCTCTGAATCGGCAAACAACATTTTCAACCTGCTTTCTGTGTTTGTCTCTCCGTCTTCCTCTGTGAGTTTTATCTCACACACTCACTTTCAATGCTAAACTGGCTATTCGTTGATAGTGAATGTCTTCTATACTTACCCGTTATTAATTGGGGAGGTGACGTTCAAAAGGACAAATCACTATGAAGAGGGCTGATTCCTCTGCTGCAAAACTCGTCGTCTTCAGTTCAAATGTTTGTTAAGCTTAAGGGACTTAACTACGGGGTCATCAGTCCCTAAACTTACAAACTACTTATGAACTACCTACAACTAAGGATGGCACAAATATCCATGCCCGAGAGGGGATTCGAACCCCCGACCGTAGTGGCCGTGCAGACCGTGACTGAAGCGCCTCAGTCCCCTCGGCCTCCGCGGCCGGCTCGTCGTCTTCAGAATAATATCAATGTAGCCTTGTAAATTTACCAGAACAATATATTTCATAAAAATTCGATAGATAGTTTTGTACCATAGCACACGGTATGCATAAAACAATGGTCTGTACTGTACTTTGACTTTTTATTACAAAGTGTAGGATTTAAACGCTCTCTGTGCACCATTTCACAATTATGGTGAAAAATCAAATATGTGAGACTCGTAAGAAACTGATTGCAAACGAAAGTACAAGTGCAACTGTCTGGAGACGAATCGATTGGTTTTATATACCCTATTTTCGAGTAATGATCTATTAAACAACGAAAACACTAATTACTGACTGATGAGAATAAATGTTGGCAGCGTGTCTAGCGGTTATCTGTAACTAACTCTGGTTAAAATAAACAAAATCGCTATGGCGTGTTTGAAAGCCAACTTCAGATTTTCCGGTAGTTTTATGATATTTTATAAACATTTCGGACAAACTTAATAAAAACAATAAAAATTACGAGTATACTATTGTGATATTATCTATGCACTACACAGGTAATATTTTAACAAAGAGACAAAATTTTTTGAGTTAAGCTTTAACAAACATACTATTTTTTTTAACTTTTACCTCTTTAAACTATTGTTTTAAGATCTTTACCGTCTAATAAAAAAATCCATTTTCAAGCAACGGAGTACGTCTTTGAATAGTAACGATAAACAGTGACTATCAGCAACTATTCCACTGTTTGTCGTCATTATTCCAAATTTCTATTTTCTTAATACTATATAATCAAAACAATACAGAAGAAGGTAGAGATAAAAGCAATGATGTAACTACAATGAAATTCTGGAGGGTAAACTTCCATACTTGCGGTATCTGCATATGCAAGTGACATTTGTAGTTTCAATTAAAGGAGAAGAGACGTATTAATGGGAGCCACATTACAGAAGGCAAGAATTATCAGAGAGAAATATCTGAAGAAACGACACACAAAGCGGTCAATATCAATTCAGCACTTGTGGAAACCAATTCATAGGGTTACATGTTTCATTTAAATATGTGCTACCCATTGTTTGGGACTTTTTATTTTCGATACTGCCGAGGAAAGAAGTCTACTGTCATTTCACGATGATTTTATTTTTCAATCAAAATGGACATTTAAAACTGACCACGCCTTGACTATGACAAGTGCTATTACTATGATATTTGTCGTATTTTGTTCGTGTACACGTGAAAACTGCTAACCTGCGAAATAATAATAAATAATTACACTTTCTTCAGTAAATTCACACCTAAAATGAATTGAGTATCCATCATATCGTAAAAAGGAAGTTCAAGATTTTTCAATCCATCAGAGTTGTGCCAGCTGGCACGAATTTGTGTCAGCCAATACCTGTCACGGGGTTTTTTCAACTTTGACAAGGCCAACAGCCTATAAAAACAACTGTCATCAGCCATTGGCCAACAAGTTTTCAGTATCACGGTTGCGTGTTACTGAGGCCTCACAGAGTTTTCCAGGAAATGCCCTGCAGATCGTGACGAATGTAATCATCCACCCCACTATGTAATCAGAGTTCGTAAACTCTTCTTAGTGTTAATCCTCGCATACTGTGAAGATATAGAAAGTCATTCCTTTGAAGGTGTGGCGGATGGCAGAACACTTTAATTTATGGCTTTTATATACAGGGATATGGGAAAAGATAAGTGTTTTTGGTGACGAGGTGGAGAAGCATTGATTCATGAAGCAAAAATTAAATACAAGAAGATTGTTGTTTAACGTCCCGACGAAAACGATGTCATTGGCTTCGGATGAAAAGAGACAAGAGCTGTGTTTTCTCAGAATAACTACCAGGTGATTCAAATCGCATTCCCTTACTTATATGGAGGCTTATTGAAGAGTTAATTCACTATATTTTAGGTCATTAATATCTTTTAAAGACAGGCATTATGAAAGCACTGAAATCTGCTGTAATATTTATTCACAAGCATCTAATTTCTATTTAGCAGCCCCGATAAAGTATGGCAAGTTTGTATTCTTCTGGGCACGCTGCGTCATATATGATATTTGGAGACACTGTTAAAAATTAGTTATTACAAAGTCGCTGCTTTTAAATAAATTATTTATGGCGACAAACCTGTTTCGGCGTGAATGCCATCGCCAGGTTAATTGTTAAATAAATGTGAGGGTATACTATTAAATTTAACTGTATAATAGTAACTCATAAATATGCTCTTTAAACATATGTTCGTAGCTCTTCTCCTTGAAATACCGCTATTTATCTATTCTGTTTCGTTGTTACGTTAACGGATAAATTAGAACTATAGTTCTTCACGGAAGCTGGTCATATATCAAATTTATTCATATTCACTGACTGTTCCGTCGGTTCTTGACAGAATATTTTATACACTCTGCAAATTTATTGGTTTACTAACCGGTTTTCGTCTGTTATGCCATCATCAGGTAAAGATGACAAGTTTAAGTTTTAACGTTCTCAAGTTGGTAGATATGTAACTATCATGGGAGACTATTGTTTCATTTATAACTTAAGTGAGGGAATTATTATAATTCAAGTTGTGGTGTAAGTATATCAGTCAGGAACGTACACCACAACTTGAATTATAATAATTCCTTCGGGTTAGTTATAAACCATAGCACTAGTCTCCGATGATAGTTATATATCTATCAAGATCTTGGAAACTTAAACTTGTCATGTTTACCTGATGATGGCATAACAGATGAAAACCGGTTCGTAAACCAATAAATTTGCAGAATATCTCACACTTATCTTGTGTGTTTCATTCATAATGTATCAAATCTATTCTTATTTCTGTCGCTGTATAACACCTATTTTGACAGATGAGTCAGCGATATTATAAAGCTTACATGCAATTTATAATGTGTGGTTGTCAGACGGATTGTGGATAGTACAAACCTACTAACAGTCATAGGCAATATAACTCAATGGAAACAGGTAATACGGAGACATTTGTGATAGATAAAGAACTTCCACGTTCAATGATGTGTGACAAACTTTACTGGTCACAACATTAACAAATGCTGTGGAAACCATTTTATTTTATTTTATTTTTAGAAGGGTAATGACAACAAGAGAATAGAACCTACTTGCTCACACATTGCTGTCAGCACGGTAATTCAGCTCTCTCACACTCTGTAACGTCCCCTCCACACACACACACACACACAAACAGCATAGACAATGCATTATAATGTGTAATGTTTATCATTACGTTTAAACTTTCATTACTAGCAAACATTTTCCAAGTCTCCTGTGTCATTTCCTACCTGATCACGCTGCAGAGTTCAATCATTTACACGCATCTTGATCAAGTAAACTTTCCTGTTATTTATTAAATTTAAAGGTGCCTACCTACACACAGAAACTACTCGCCACAATCAGAACACTATTTTACGTTTTGTATTTTTTAATTAAAAGTTCGTTATTTAAGGTATCAAATTCCTGTCGTTGGAGTCCACGCATTACCGGAATAATCCATGCTTCCAACTACGCAAGTGGAATTCTCCACTTGTATGGACCTAATTCTCAGACCAAAAATGCGTTAAAGATGCCCGTCGCAGCATCCAGGTTTCATAACAATTGCAACACTGCATTTCTCATCACATGTTACCCGTGCGGTTCTGTCTTGCATTCGACTCTTATCTAAGCGCAAAGCTTTAACAACAGCTTTTAAAACCACCAATTGCTAACTATTACTGCTGAATAAGTCCTGATACTATTCAGTCTGGTCGTTCATCTTCTGTAATTACTTGATTACAAACCAAAATCTTGTTAACTAAACAGAATTCGGAAGTATGACAATTTTTACAGCTTTTCAACGTGGATAATTTAGACCCTGAACACCAAATACAAGTGAAAAAAATTCAGTATGGTATTCTGTTGTGGTAGTCGTGAGATGATCTTAGCCTTTCTGCCCCGGAATTACTGTGGACGGACTTTCCTCGTGTGTCCATCTATTTTCTTTCACAAATGACTGTAATACCCAGAGTAGTAGTTTAGTTTTTCGTTTTAGAAAAATTATACTTACGGAAATGGTGTGAATTCTCTTGGAAGGTAATGTACGCAAACGATTGTCATGTAAAAAAATTTTAATATGTTTGTTCTTGATATTTGTAATTTTATACATTTTAATTCTTTTCTTATGTTAATTTGTTTTTATCGCAAAGAAATTCCGCACGCGTAAGCATATTAGTTGCCATCTCATGATTATTTCTAAAAACTGCATGAATATTACTTGTCTGCTGGAACAAATATTATACTCATTTCTGTTGAAAAATTACTTTGCGTAAGGAGACATGATCATCATCATATTATTCTAATAAGATAAATCAGATTGAAAATTGAAAGATTAAAGTGCTCCTTTCTTCCGCGTGCTATTAGAGAATGGAACGGTAGAGAAATATTATAAAAGCAGTTATATAAACCCTCTGCTAGGCCCTTAAATGTGTTTTGCAGAGTAAATATGTAGGTATAGATGTAAAAAACCAATTAGGTTCGTCCATACATCACCAGTAACCACTTTCTTTACAAACATTTTCGTTCTATGCATTGTAAAAACTATCCCTGGAATTTGCCTACTGAGATTCAGGGAGCTCACGGAAAATCTAAATCTGGATGGTCGGAGGTCGATTTGAACCACCTTCCTCCCTAATGCAAGTCCAATGAGTTACGACTGTTCCACCTCGCTCGGTATGAAGAGCAGAAAATAAGTCGCGAAAGAATCGCAAAATAATTTCTTCAACGTTATCGGAAAATGATTGTTGCACTTATGATAGCGGGATACGATATTTTGAAATAGAACTGAAGTATCAGTCATCGTAATGGAAAAGTTCCGACTATACATGTCCGATAAACTTCCGCCGACAAGATTAGAACATGGCACTGGTGATGACGTTTGATAGGCGCTTCTACAATGTTGTGCACACGAAAATTCGTCGAAGAAGATTGGATTGCATGCAGCTCCTCATTTTTCGCAATAATGCAAGAGTATTGACTTACCAATGAGAGAAACGCTCGACAGTTGATATGGATGGAACATACTTCTTCTCCTGATTTGAGCCTACGAGACTTTGATTTGTTTTCCAAATTGAACGAACCACTCCGTGTGAAAGAGATACGAGTGAGGTTACCAGAGTAAGTAGACAGTTTGACAGAGAAGGTCATGTGCGAAATACAGTATTTGCCAAAATGTTGGCCATAGGCAAGAATGGTGATTATATGCAAGGTGAAGGTATTTTGGTAAATAATTTATTTAATTTTATCATAAGTGTGTAGAATATTTGAAATGACCGTAGTAAAATTTAACCCTTTAATGCATGAATTCTTATTTGAAGCTATAAAACTACCACAATTAAAATATAGGGCGTATATACTGAGAAAAATATTGAAAAAAAATTCCTTACAATTATTATGCACTACCAGCAACAAAACGTTCATAGCTGGTCAGCTATATACTGCTTCCATGATGTATCCAATGTAGTAAAAGTCATTACTATGCCTCTCATCTGTCCAAAAAGTAACTCATAATGCAACAGTAGTATGTGATTGACTAGTTTTACATGGCAAAGAAGGAATACTAAACAAATGCACATGTAAGGCGTAACTCGATCCATCTAACTGTCGGAATGATTTAGTAGCACTCTTCAATTTATAATTACTAGGGCGAGCTACTAGCATATGTAACACTATGTATACAAGCAGCTGCAAATTACGGAATTTTTTTTCCAGCAATCAGTCGTAAAAATATATTTATTTATTTGCAGATCTAGATTTCTACCACTGTGTGGTCATTATCAGTACTTGGCGTTACGTTTCTTGAGAGGCACGTCTTGTTGAAGTGGTCGAAATCTAGATCTGCAAATAAATAAATATATTTTTACGACTGATTGTTTAAAAAAAAGTTCCCCATGTCAAATACAGTCATGGAACACAAATTCCACCATGGAATCAGCTGCAAATTAATTTGTGGTGAACTGTTGATCAGTCTGAGATATAATGGAAAAAATAAGGTATGTAGGTGATCAGCTACACTATGCATTAAACGGTTAATATAGGAAAGTCGTTGCCCAGAGACGTCTGTGACACGACTAAAGTGATGAAGAAACATAGTAGATCGGATGGTGGAGCATTATTCCATCAGCACCGTTATTAGAGTTGTGAGAGACGGTCACTTGGCGCTGACGACACGGGCTGCAGTGAATCAAGCACTCACTTTGTCGGCTGACAGCTGCGGATCGCCTGGATTGTTGGCACAGAGCAGCCGAGCAAGGTGCAGCTCAGCATGCGAAACGGCGCTCTTGATTCCGCACGAGCCTGCGGTCAGTCGGTCGGTGCCAGGGCTCCAACTGACCCACCACCGCTGCCGACCGATCCTCGGCGCTCGGATGACGCCCCTTGTTATTCCTGCAAGGTGACTCCGCGTCCAGTGATGGGCGACTGCTGTGCTGCCGCCGCTAATGCCAGAGGTGGACAAACGAACGTAAGACGGTCGAAACCGACCATATCGTTCATACGAAAGATTCTTGAAAGTTCGTAAAATAAGAAGAAAATCGTCTGGAAAGACGCGCAAATATGCGATAGGTGTACAAAATATTAACACCAAATTCAAATCTGGGCTTCAGCGATCAATCTCGTCCGTTTGTATTTTCCGGAAAAATTGCACTTTGACGTAACAAGGCCAATAATTTTCAATGTATTCCACCTGTTTGTTGGAAGCATATTATTTGACACAGAACAATAATAAAGACGAAAGTCGTACTTTTGTTAACAGATGTCCTAAAATCTACAACACAGAACGAAACGAAACGGAAATTGTGTGTCATATCCGTTAACTTTGAAGCTACACGTTCAGGCTTATTACGCTTAAAACTGATTATGTATCTTGATGTAAATTATTTCGATTTTCGATGGGGAAAGCTGCAAAAATATTCGGATCGGCATGTATTCCTGCGTTAGTAGGTACCAGATTGCGTCAATTCACATTTTAGTTCCACTATTGTTTATTTTTAGCATCATCCTTTTCGTCTGATATTAGACTAACGCCCTCTATTTTATTTTAGGCTCGAGGGCGAGGCTTTCCTCTTGGCTACTGCCCGTCGTTTCAGTACTAACACAGTCTAACATAGCAGTCGCGAAACTCACTAGTGTAAAATCTGTTACAGTCTGACAGCTGGGCAACACTAGAGCTCCAAGCGGTGAGCAAGGGAACCCCTTTTCTAAGTAATTTACGATATGATTATTTTATTTTAATCATATCGTAAATTACTTGGGCGAAAATGAATTGTATCCATACCATGCATATTATTCTAACAGACGGTTCCCTTGCTCACCGCAATAATCATATCGTAAATTACTTAGAAAAGGGACGAAAATGAATTGTATCCATACCATGCATATGATTCTAGCAGACGGTTCCCTTGCTCACCGCTTGGAGCTCTGGTGTTGCCCAGCTGTCAGACTGTAACAGATTTTACACTAGTGAGTTTCGCGACTGCTATGTTAGACTGTGTTAGTACTGAAACGACGGGCAGTAGCCAAGAGGAAAGCCTCTCTTCTACTGATACCCGGCAAACTAGTAGTTAATGTTATTTCGAAATAAAAGATACGAGATGAAAAAATTTTTACAGAAATTTATACGGTTGTCGATTAAAACCAGTATGGATGCGGTATGACATGACTACGCAAATAATCAGTTGTTCAACGCAATTGTCAATACATAAGAGTAACAACATGGACATCTATTGGCTCAAGGTCAATACGAATTTAGGAAATATCGTTCATGCGAAACACAACTAGCTCTTTACTCACACGAAGTGATTCCGTATTTCTAGATTTCCAGAAGGCTTTTGACACCGTAACTCACAAACGGCTTTCAGTCAAATTGTGTGATTATGGAATATTGTCCCACATTTGTGGCTGGATAGACGATTTCATGTCAGATAAGACACAGTTTATACTAATCGATGGTAAGGCATCGATTAAAACAGAGGTGATATCGGGCGTTCCGCAGGATAGTGTTATTGGACCTCTGCTGTTCCTTATCTACATAAACGATTTAGGGGAAAATGTGAGTAGCTCTCTTAAGTTGTTTGCAGATGACGCCGTCATTTACCGTCTAGTAAAGTCATGTGAAGATCAAAACCAACTGCAGAACAATCCGAATAAGATATCAGTATGGTGTAAAAATTGGCAATTGACTCTAAATAATGAGAAGTGTGAAGTCGTCCGCATGAGTACGAAAAGAAATCAGTTAAACTCCACTAAATGACCAGGAATTACTATTACATCAGGCTTAAACTGAAAAGAACACTTAGATAATGTCGTAGGAAAGGGGAAGCAGAGACTGCGCTTTACCACCACCACCTAGAGAGAAGGCCGCGGCGCTCTCGTGTAACGACAGGCACAGCAGGCTGCGCGCGCATTGCTGACTGGCTCGTTACTTCGGCATACTGGGCCGTGCCCCAGCGGCTACTCAGTCAGCTATGCACGCACAACCTACTCTCCTGACGTCACACGAGACCGCCGCGGCCTTCTCTCTAGGTGGTGGTTGTTTTACTGGCAGAACCCTTAAAAGATGCAACAGAACTAACACGCTTGACCGTCCTCATTTGGAGTACTGCTGCCCAGTGTGGGAATCATATCAGGTGAGTTTGACGGAGTCCAAAGTCCAAAGAATGGCAGCTCGTTTTTTATTGTTACGTTACAGGAGAGACAGCGTTACGGAAATGATACAGGATCTGGATGGGAATCATTACAACAACAGCGTTTGTCGCTGCCGCGTGGAATACTCACGAAACTCCAATCGCCAACATTCTCCTCCGAATGCGAAAACATATTGTTGACTCTCACCTACATAGATAGAAATGATCATCAGAATAAAATAAGAGAAACCAGAGCTCGAACGGAGAGATTCAAGTGTTCTTTCTTCCCGCGCGCTATTCGAATTGGCAGATCACTTACAAAATGCAACAGAACTACTCAAATCAAATGTTCAAATGTTTGTAGAACTTATGGAACTTAACTACGGGGTCATCAGTCCCTAAGCTTACAAACTACTTATGAACTAGCTAACACTAAGGACGGCACAAATATCTATGCCCGAGGGGGGATTCGAACCCCCGACCGTACTGGCCGTGCAGACCGTGACTGGAGCGCCTTAGTCCCTTCGGCCACCGCGCCCGGACGGTAGCCATAGAAAGAATCCAAAGACGGCAGCTCGTTTCGTATTGTCACGATACAGGGGAGACAGCATTACGGAAATGATACAGGATCTGGGATGGGAATCATTACAACAACGGCGCTTATCGCTGCGGTATGGTCTACTTACGAAACTCCAATCACCAACATTCTCCTCCTAATGCGAAAACACATTGTTGACTCCCACCTTCCTAGGCAGAAATGATCATCAAAATAAAATAGAAGAAATCAGAGCTCGAACGATGAGATTCAGGATTTCTTTCTTCCCGCGCGCTATTCGAAAACGGAATGGTTGATGAATAGTATGAAGGTGATTCGATAAACCGTCTTTCAGGCACTTAAATGTAATTTGCAGAGTATCCCGTGTAAATGTAGATGTAGAACAACAAATTTTTTGTGTCACCAAATTAAATACAAGGCATCAGTTAAGTCATTTTAGGTATTCATCAAATTTCAGCGATTGCACCTCTTTTCTTCCCTCCACCCCGGATAGACACGGGGTCGGTGCGTTGCTGTTGGATTTCGCGTTGTTAATTATTAAGGGGCGGCTGGATGCCCCTTTTACTGCCGCCTCATTGTAAGTGGAGGAAATGTATGTAGTCCAATTTTCTGTCAAGGAGACCAACTGGGTATAAAATTTTAGATTTTTTGACTTATGGTAGGTAAATTTCAGTGCTCAAATAATTATCATCAAATGTTATTCGACACAATTCTCAAAAATCATAGAGAAAATCGGCTTTGAAGTTTTGCGAGGACATGTAAGTACCAATAATTACAACAGACGTAGCATATTTCGGCGAAGTGAAGGTGGTAGCGTTCTGGCCTTACAAGCATAGGGTCAGTCGTTCAAATCCCGCCGTACCAGATTTTGTTGTTGTTGTTTTCGAATACTTACAGCATTTTAATACCATATGGTAATTTTATGAACAATACACGTATATTTGTTTATTCGTAATTTTCTATATTTTATAAAAGATCGTCAATAATGATGATTTAAACATGTAACCAATCAAGCAATCGAACTCTTGTGCGAGGAGTATTTCATGGAGGATGTGAACAAATTTGCACTATTTCAGATTGAGTTACACAAAATATTTTGGAATCTCTAAATCCACGTGTTGTGTCAGTTTTTGTCTACGTATATGTAGATGACACCTTGTCACCAGAAACGATGGTTGAGGAGATTATCTGTTTGGAAAGAGAACCATTAGTAGCCATGGAGATAACTTTCGAAAAACAGCATTATAGCTCTTCACAAACTGAACAATCAAAGACAACCGTCGACAACTAATAGTCAAGCAATTACTTTTTCATTTTTTTGTTTTTTTTTATTGAAATAGTCATTCCAAACTGAGAAAAATACGTTCATTTTTTCTTAAAAATTACCATTACATATTCAAATTGCATAATTATTCGAAAACAACGAAGAAAATGTGCCACAGCGAGATTCGAACCAGCGACGCTATGATTGTAAGGCCAGAACGCTACCACCTGAGCTACACCGACAGACCCAGTGTCTCTTTCAATAATTGGTACTTGTGTGTACTTTCAAAATTTCAAAGTCGATTTCATTTGAGAATTTTTGAAAGTTGCGTCGAATGGCTAATTGTTATTTGAGTTCTGAACTTCACGCACCATATATATCTAAAATCCGATACCCATGTGGTCTCCTTGTGAGTACAGTCACAGTGAAAAAACAGGACATCTGAAGCGATGCTAGGGAAAGGGATACTAGACTATCATAGTCAAAACGAACATAAAATGCTGATGACTAACCTGTTTTAATACCTTTTTATCTATGATGATGGTCCTGGACCGAAACTAGTCGATTTCAAGGATTTTAATAAAACAGCTGATGGTTAAAGATGCATTTAATAAAAAAATTTATAAAAAATAAAAAAATAAAAACATGACGGCTGTTAGCACTGACCTTACCAAAACTTTGAAATTGTTGCCAAAAATTAGTTTGTCTGTTTTGACGACAGGTTTCAGCACACTGAGGTACCATCTTCTGTTCTATGGAAAAATGAAGTACAATGTATACAGACGCCTAAAACGTAACTCCGGGAACCGTATGTTACATATTAATTACAGACCTGGTACCTTAGAGCATTTATGCCTTTACAGAAGTGCTTATCTATTTTTTAATGAGATGAGACTCACTGACACACTCTAGCTGCATTTGTATCTTTGATGTAATTGCATCGCCGTTAGCCATTCGTATGAAGTCGGTCTGATAGGCAACAGCAAATTATAATGGTGTATTTTATTGTGAATATGATGGTATATTTTATTGTGTATATTTGTATTGATTTTACACTTGATTCACCATTTGTAGTAACAACAACTATGTCGAGCTCTTCTATAAAGGCATAAATACTCTAAGATACCACGTATGTGATTCATATGTGAAATATGGTTACCAATGTTATGTTTTAGGCATCTGTATACATTGCTTCATTTTCCATAGACCAGACGGTGGTACCTCCGTGTGCCGAAACCGGTCGTCAAGACAAATGAATAAAATAATTTTGCGATCTAGGAATATTATTGATTTGAATTCTAAAGATCGCCAATCCAAAATATGAGAAAATTATGACAGTCAGTCTGTAATTAATTCTCAGCTAATGGCACCATGTTTGTCTACACCATTCGGAATTAAAGTCCAAAAATAGGTTTCTGAAGCGTGCTTCTTTCACACTTTAAACTTGTACGATAGGATTCAAATTTTGTCGAATGTTTTATCCAATAATCACTGACAGTCGTCGAGGTATCGTGGTTTAAAGTCTACCTTAATTTTGTATGTGCTGAGACTCTTTAGACGTCCAGCAAGGCTTGACTTGATATCTGGTGGTATTTTGTCAGTTTACTATGGATTAATTGCGTATACGTTAATTTCAGTAAGCTCTTAAGTAAATCCAAGTATAAACTATGTAAGAAACTATGTTAGGTATCCAGAATGAAAATGCTCTTATCACAGTACAACAAAAGGCAAATGTGCCATGACCGAAATGTAGAAAAGGAGAGCTGGTTTCTCAACTTATGTGACAGCATAAATAAATAAATAAATAAATAAATAAATAAATTTAAATAAAAAAATCTCGACATACTGTCGCTTTCATATGAGGTAACCTCAATTCCCCAGCACATTGAGCTCTCAAGGATGGGGGTGGGACAGGCATTTGTAATAGCACGTATGCATGAGTGTGGATGCATGAATCCAAAATTTCGAAGGTTAGATAGCACGACAAGAGAAATTCCATGGTAGAAACATTATGATTAATGTCATGTTAAGCGACATGACATTAGAAATCCTTTTATTTTACATATGCTAGTACATATCAATTATTGATGTATTTAAACTCTTTTTCAACTGCAAGTGTGTCTTTTAGGGGACGCGCGATAAACACCCTGATGATAGTAAAACTTCTCTCATACTTTTGTAAGGAATGTGAGAAGTCGCCGCATATCGTGCTGTTGCCATGAAGTGCTGCAGTTCAAACATAGTTGTTGTCGGGAAAAATGCACTACCTGACCGAAAGTATATCTACACCTACTATTTCCTTGCTGTCTGCATTAGACTCCAGTTAGTCTTTGTGGCCACTTGGATGCACTCAAAAGTAATATAAACGTCTTCACCACACTTAACGATTTATTTATGTTCAAATGTTTGTACAGCTTATGGGACGTAACTACGGGGTCATCAGTCCGTAAACTTACAAACTACTTATGAACTAGCTAATCCTAAGGATTGCACAAATATCCATGCCCGAGGGGGGATTCGAACCCCCGACCGTAGTGGCCGTGCAGACCATGACTGGAGCGCCTCAGTCCCCTCGGCCACCGCGGCCGGCAATTTATTTATACCTTACGAGTTTGGACTTTCGTCATTCACGGAATTATGCACTTATCGTGGTAGCAAAGAAATGGTCTAGGTTTAACACTGCTGTGGAGACACTATGCAATGGAATCTACTATTGTCGCTGATTTCACACGTTGTTGACATACCTACCTTACCTCCGAGCAAATGGACTCGCCCGTCCCACGTCACTGGCGTGCACACAATCGAAGGAAACACGGTAACTCGTGAGCGAGTGGTCTAACGTAACGGTATCACTATGTTTTCGAAACAGGAACAACGGAGTTGGATCAAGATTGAATGTGCCAGAGATCGTACAGCATGACACTGTCATCAACGTCTTCAAGAGGTGTGAGAGGAATCGGCATTACCGTACAGAACAGTTAGACGATGAGTAAAAGCCTTCAAGGAAAGTCGGCCAACAAGCATAGGGCAGGTCGTCCTAGCGTCTCTGAAGAAGAAGTGCGTACTGTTACCGCGTCAGTCGACAGTGATCGACGCCAAACTTCGTGGTGTTCGCTTCAGAACTGTTCCAGAGATTCGATAGGCAGAGACCGCTCCATTCGCACCATCAAGAGAACAGGCTCTGCTAACGGTATACTACGCCTTCCACATCGCTGGCTACGGGTTCTACACAATGCTGGTGACTACTTTGAAGGACAGTAACAGGTGCAAATATGTAACTCTTTTGTATCGGTTGTGAATAAATACTTGGCTGCGTTTAAGTTCCAACCTTGTACTTTAAAGATCAGTTTCGTATGAAATGACGTACGTCTGTGGCACAAATTGTTTTCAGGGGAAATAATTTTTTAACAAACTCTTGAAAGTCGTAACGCGTGAAGTATAAATAAATTACTAATTGTGGTTAAGACATTTACATTTAGACCTTAATATGCTGTGCTTCCACTTTTCTCCTTTCTAATTGCTTCAGCTGTTCTGAGAGTCTTTGAGCGCTTTGTCTAATACGGTTCTGGTGGATGGCAACCCATTTGTCCTCAATGGTTGACATTAGAGAAGGTAGTGGTGTTGGACTCTGGTGTCTGAAGTTGACTTTCTAACTTCACATCGAAACTAGTACATTCAGTTCAAATGGCAGGGTGCACTGTCATGTTGATAAAACCATAGACTCATTTTAGAAAAGTCAGAGACAATATTACTGAATAGGGGCCATTCGCGACTTCAAATACCGGCTTTGATACGTCGGATCGTCATCAAAGAGGGATGGGGCCTGTTGTATTACGCCAGTACTTATATCAGATTTTAAGTAATGAATAATTTAGCTCCATCGATGCTCCGTCCCGCCGGAGGTTCGAGTACTCGGTCGGGCCTGGGTATGTGTTTTGTGATTAGGGTAAGGTAAAGTAGTTTGTAACTCTAGGGACTGATGACCATAGCAGTTTGCTCGAATAGGTTTACAGACATTTGAACATAACGGAAGAAGACACAGTGGCTGTCTGGAATCGAACCCGGACGCCCCTTGGCGTGAGCCAGCTCTGGCGCGCCACACGTTGCGGATTTATTGATCCGAATGCAGGTAGAAATGCTTGTTTTGTCGAATCTGACGAGGGGCTAGGCGGCTAATCGACGAAGGAAGGAGAAGATAAATATCTGTAGTACTCACGTCAAAAGATCAGTTATTAATGACTGCAGTAAACACTTACTAGCTGGCCGCGGTAGCCGAGGGGACTGAGGCGCTCCAGTCACGGTCTGCACGGCCATTACGGTCGGGGGTTCGAATCCCCCCTCGGACATGGATATTTGTGCCGTCCTTAGTATTAGTTAGTTCATAAGTAGTTTGTAAGTTTAGGGACTGATGACCCCGTAGTTAAGTCCCATAAGCTTTACAGACATTTGAACATTTGATTTTTACACTTACTAGGATATCTGTACACCACTTTCTCCTTTTTCCAGAATCTAAAGACTGAAAACATTTGTGCATCAGCAGAGACTAACCAAACATGCAATCCCTACAAGTTTTATTTTTTATTTTTATTTTTCGTAATAGTACTTTAAATGTGGCATGTGCCTAACCTGTATTATTTTTTGCTACCTCCGCATACTTTACTATAACAGCACCCATCATAATTAGTGTTGCACATCTTTCGCACGCTCTAAGATACTTCCATTTTACGGCTTCTAACAGCTCGTAGTTAATTATCAGTTGTTGTAGGAGATGGGTGGCTTAACTCTCTTATTAGGAAATTGAAATGTTTGCAAATTTATGAGACTTAAATACTCTGGTTATCAGTCCCTAGGCTTACAAACTACTGAAATTAACCTAAGGACAAACGCGCGCGCGCGCGCGCGCGCACACACACACACACACACACACACACACACACACACACATATGCCCCAGGTAAAACCCCGACGTCGAGCAACCTTATACTCCACAGCAATGCGCCTTAGAGCGCTCGGCCACACCACAGCGGCTGTCTTCTTAGGCATGCGTTTTTGTAGATTCTCCTCTCTTGTAATTTTTGGTGCTTTATATTTTGTCTGTTTACAGGAGTTTAACATTGTTCCTTAGCTACTTAGAAACTAAGTTACCTCTTCTGGTCTGATTTTCCGTGCTGAACTATGCTGCGCTCCAGATGTACATTTTCAAGAGGTTTTTAAGCATCCAATGTTTGTAAATCTATGGGACGTAACTACTGAGTTTATCAGTCCCTAGGCTTATAAATTACTTGAACTAACCTAAGGACAACACACACACACACACACAAATCGGTACCCGAGGGAGAAATCGAACCTCCGACGGGGAGCAACTACACACTCCGCAGCAATGCGCCTTAGAGCGCTCGGCCAATCCACCGCGGCTAAGAGCTTTTTGCGTCAATTCCTTATTACAATTCGGTGTCAGGAAATATTTGCTAGACAAAGCCTTCTACGCATCAACTAATCTAACACTTTAATTGTTTCGGCAGTACTGCGTTATCTTTCTTCTTAAATTGCACCAGACTTATAAACTCCTTGAACTAACAGAATTACATTTATCTCGCTCTGCAGCGCAGTGTGCGCAATAATGAAATTTCACGACAGATTAAAATTGTATGCCGGAACGGGCAAAAGAACCTGGGTCCTTTTCCTTTCGCGGGAAAGCGCTCTACCGACTGAGCTATCCCGGCATTTTTCACGGTCCGTTCTCACAGTTTTACTTCTGCCAATACCTCGCATCCTACTTTCCAAACTTCACAGAAGCTCTCCTGCGAACCTTGCAGGACTAGCACTCCTGGAAGAAAGGATAAGCCGGCCGCGGTGGCCGAGGGGACTGAGGCGCTCCAGTCACGGTCTGCACGGCCACTACGGTCGGGGGTTCGAATCCCACCTCGGGCATGGATATTTGTGCCGTCCTTAGGATAAGCTAGTTCATAAGTAGTTTGTAAGTTTAGGGACTGATGAAAAATGTTCAAATGTTTGTTAAGCTTATGGGACTTAACTACGGGGTCATCAGTCCCTAAACTTACAAACTACTTATGAACTACTTACGATCTAGGACGGCACAAATATCCATGCCCGAGGGGGGGATTCGAACCCCCGACCGTAGTGGCCGTGCTGACCGTGACTGGAGCGCCTCAGTCACCTCGGCCACCGCGGCCGGCAGGGACTGATGACCCCATAGTTAAGTCCCATATGCTATACAAACATTTGAAACATTTGATTTGAGAAAGGATATGGTGGAGACATGGCTTAGCCGCAGCCTAGTAATAGGAGCTCCGGCGGAAGTAAAGCTGTGATGACGGGCCGGGAAGCGTGCCGGGACAGCTTAGCCGGTAGGAAAGGGAAAGGTCCCAGGTTCGAATCCCGGTTCCGGTACACAGTTTTAATCCACTACGAACAGCAAGCATATCCCTGCCCATGGTAGAACCTCCGATGCCTGCAGCCACGCGATCCGTAACGTAACGTAGCAGACCCCACGGCCCTTCTGGCGCGCCCATAAATTGGAGAATTACTGCATATTTTCTATTACGATATCTTACCCAATACGGCGTTCTTCTCTTTATCATTTTCTGTCATTTTATTATTAGTTTTTTTTTAATACTGAACTCGTATACTACAACTTGACTTCCATTCGTTTAAATCTTTCTTACTTCCAACGAGCGACTGAAACTCTTACTGTGGACACTTTTTTTCCTTGATACTTCATAATTATTCTGAAATTATAACATACATTACAACCTACCTTCACGACCCAGCCGCGCGGGAATGGGAGCGCGGTCTGGAGCGCCACGTTGCGAACTTTGCGGCCGTTCCCGTCGGAGATTTGATTCCTTTCTTGGGCATAGGTATATGTGTGACATTATCATAAGTAGATTGTACGTTTAGCGACCGATGATTTTAGCAATTTGCCCCTTAGGTTTCCAACCTCTGTTTCACGAACTTTTGTTCTTGGCGGTGCTATAGATAACTCAGCTGTGTACTTATCTCCATCATCTATAATTTCAAAGATATTAATCCAACTTCAATTCTTTGCCTTACCCTAAGTTGCTATAACAGACAGAAAATTAGAAATCGTGCCTTGAGCGATCGAAAGAGAAATAAAGAAAAATATGGAACTTTATAAAGAACCGTCATTAATGAGAATGCTCTTTTATGCAGTTTCCGTTTTTGTTATGGATTCATTCCTGAGATATGAAATGGATAAATGAAGTAGAAATAATTGTGTCAACATTCCCTGTGACTTGCTGTCCTTTGAGAGCTATTTATTTAGTGTCAGTTTCCCTACTAAATGTTCAAATTTTTGTAAAGCTTATGCGACTTAACTGCGGGGTCATCAGTCCCTAAACTTACAAACTACTTATGAACTACTTTATACTAAAGAAGGCACAGACATCCATGCCCGATTGGGGGGGGGGGGGGGGTATTAGAACCACCGACGGGAAACGAAATCTTCAAATGTTTGTAAATCTATCGGACCAAACTGCGTAGTCATCAGTTCGTAGCTTACAAACTACTTAAACTAAGGTAAACTAACCTAAGTACAACACACACCGCCATGCTCCAGGGAGGACTCGAACCTCCGACAGGGAACGGCCTCGCGCATCGCAGCATATCGCCTCAATGCAGTCGGCCACTACTCCGCAGCAGTTTCGCTACTAATTTCATGAATCAGGTTCTCATTTGGCTTCACGAGGCTATTTGCTTTTAGTTATATAATGTTGTTAGTAGAGTACTACAGTGAGTTACGGAGAGTACAGTATACTTGATGGAATTACTGAAGAAGCATTTGAAATATGAATAAGCATTTTCCTTCTAGTCTGTTTATTTCTTTCACAACTGGATTTAGCTCTTGATCCTAGTGTCCAGTGATACCTGTATAGAAGAGAGCAGTATATTCCCACACTGGAACTGAAATACAATGTCGTGAAAGTCAATCTATGGAATGATATTTATCTAGCATAGTTGCAAAATGTCTAAAAATTGCAGCAAGTTTACATTTTATATTTCCAACTTTTTTAAAAATCTGTTTGGGTGCTTTTACAATGTGTCGCCCGCTGCCTCAGTGGTGAAGTGCCAGACTACAAAGGTCACGAGTTCAGTCCCCGGTCAAACGTTTATCTCTCACCACTTCTTTCAGTTCAGGCGAAGTTTGATTTGAAAAACGCTTTCACATTGGATATGAATCCCGTTAAACTGTAGGACCCTCTATGATTTGCTGCATAAGATTAAAAGACGGAGGAAGGCAACGGCTTACTTTCAGTCATCAGATTGATCACTGCTTTGCTTATGCATACGAGTAACAGTTATACTGTTTGTATGTGTATATTGCACGCCTGTGTGTGTGTGTGTGTGTGTGTGTGTGTGTGTGTGTTCTGATAGTCTTCACTTTTAAAAATCTCAAATTGTGTGTTATCATCGTATCAAAAGATTAAAGAAATACAAGTCACTCACGAAACAATGAACAGATAATTATAAACAGCAGATAAACATCAGTCATAATTATTTTGTTTGATGCTAAATATTTGCTTGAATCAAGGTGTGCCAACATACCAACGTCACAGTTCCCAAAATTATGTTGTCTGGGTAATTCTTTTATTCTGAATTGATAAATAAATGTGTAGTTTATACTAAGTGATTAAAACACACTGGAATATAATTACGATGGACACTGAGAAAAGTGACACGTGAGTTGCTCCTGTAGGAACCTCGAGAATACGCTCACTCTTTCCGTAATCTAATTTAGACATCAGTCGATAAATGTTATGAGCCACTGACAATGAAAAGTCGGAACCCATACAGTCAATAAGAAAAACACTAATGTGATCATTGACTGTTGTAACCTTTAGAGTCAAAATTAATAATCTCACAGATATTCATAGCCAATGAATTGCCAAATATGAGCAGAGTAAGCTTGTTAAGATAGCGCTAATGCTACCACACGTACTTTTAAAGGTGAATGGCATAGACAAACCATCCAAACTGGTAAAAAGGTATTTTATAAGCACGTTTCCAGCCTTTTTGCCGCATCGTACGAGGTGAAATCCCTGGTTAGTACAGTCTTTGTGAAAGTTTGTTATTCTGGGAAAACATTGTCTCCAGCTGTGCCATTTAGTTTCCGATCTTGTGAATAAGGAGAGGATAAATTTAACAAAACTGTAGACAACAAAGTCATTTAAAATGAAGCACAAAACAAGGAGGCTTTGTAATAATTACTCCTCTGTTAGTGTGAACTAGATTAGAGAAATTACGAAAAAAAATTCATTCCTCTTGGTAATACGTAAATCACTTTCTCGATTTTTTGTATATTGTTTCCTTCCTTTATTTTTGATTAACAAACGTTTTCTGGACACCACATGAGCTGGCTAATACTACTTGTATTCTGGTTTTAAGATTTTTCACAATTCGTGACAAAAAGTGTAATATTTTGTGGCTTACACGCATTATTCATTTTTGTCATTAATGAAATGCGGAAAAAGGGCTTACGGATTACACTTCATCAAATTAAAGCTGACACAAATTGACAGTTGTCGTTTTTGACACCCAATAATCGGCTTTACAGGGAGCGCAGAGTGAGGACCTGCACGCTCGAGTATTGGGCTGCGGAGGGAGCGAATGACACAGCTGAAAACTATGGAAAAACCTTTCCGCTGCCCTATCTACTGGTTCCTAAATGGCACACACATAACTGTGGTAGGTATGCGAGAATTAGAAACATGATGGAGCACGCCGTTTTGAAGTTACAATGGCGCTGGTATCGCAAACGTATGGCGAACCATGGTTCTAAAATTCCACTAAGTGGTCTACTACAAACAGCGGTCAATCTGAAACGCGGTTATTATGATCGTAAACTTGCGCGACCTTTGAGCTATATCTCAAACACACTGTTCCTTTTATTTTCCTACAAAATAACAATTTTATTTACGAACAAACGACAATTAGCCGACCTTTAATTATTTCCTTACGCATCTCAAGAAATTTGTCGTGATCAGCATGGCGCATATTGCAGCACTTAAATGTTCGGTGATTGAAATTTTTGAAGTGGACTGTATTTATCAGGCTATTTCGAGTACTCGTGTGTGTCAGCTAGGTATTTTTAAAAGAAAGAATGCAAATTCACTAATACGTCCTCTTTAAAAACATAAATGTTATGTCTTAAAGTCTCTGATAAAAAAATAGAAATATGCATACTTACCTGAGCAATGTGTTATTCGTTACTTGTCCGTTTTCATTCGTGAAATTACATGGTGCAATACTCTTCACCATTTCTGCACGTATTATGGGACATGCAGGTAGTACAGTTTTGTCTAGCACGTACTGTAGTTAACAATCAGCAACTGTATAATGTTAGATCTACAATCGTATAAATCGCTGTACCCTTTAACATGCCAGACTCTTACCAACACACAAACATACATGAACTAGACTGGTAGTAACGTAAGCAGTATAATTGGTGCCACTGAAGCCAACGTTCTGCACTCGTCGCTGTATTACCACAACTACTTGTGTACGGATGAAACAGTCATAACACACAGAAATGCCACGGTGGAGTAGCCGAGCGGTCTAAGGCGCCTCGCTGCGGAGCGCACGGTTGCTCGCCGTCGGAGGTTCGAGTCCTCCCTGGGGCATGGGTGTGTGTTGTCCTTAGATTAGTTTACCTTAGTTTAAGTAGTTTGTAAGCTACGGACTAATGACCACGCAGTTTGGCCCGATAGATCTACAAACATTTCATTTCATAACACATAGGAATAAACTCGCAGTAACTGTTACTGAATGTAGCGTGTACAATTGGTTTTTGCCAACTAATCCCTCTACTTATCTGAGTGTTCTCACGAAAATTTTAGTCTGCTTTCAACAAGTGTACATGTTTGTGTTTCTCTCATAATACGATTCTACTAGCTATATGTTCATCTAGTACGAAATATTAACTCATGTGGAGAACTTGTTTACACTACCTCGAAAAGCTTGAAAACGTAATCTTGCTTCAGAAAGACGTACAAGTAACACACGCAAACTTCTTGACGTTTATGACGGTAAGATGGTGGCATCAGGATTCAGTAATTGCTGCGACTCTGTCAGTCTATTTAATGTACGTGAAAGGGACTGTGAAAGAGTGAAGCCTGCTTCCACCATATTGCTGAGTCTTGCAGAAGTGTTCTTTTTGTAGTGCTGATGTTTGACGTCACTTTAAACAGGAATAAAACGGTCCTGTTGTTTTACCCTGACGTATGCCATATTAAAAGAATGAAAATTGGTGTAAAATGTTAAGTTTTCCTATATCTGATGATTATCTACGAAAGTTTCCATGTTCATCTCTTCACTGATTGCCAGTTCATTGTATTAACAGAAAGACGGTCGGTTAAACGAAAACTCGTAACGGAGAAACAACATTCTACGACTCGCCAAGATGGCGGAAGGCTTGAATTGAGGTCTGTGCTCGACATAGATAACGCCATCTCTCTTTCTGTAACCTTCCTGACAAACAAGCATTTATTAACTTCGTGAGATTATACGGTCGAAGTTCAGAACAAAGGAAAACTAATTTTAAGCTTATACGATTTAATTTCGAAATAATATTGGCAACTGTAAGCAATAAAATACATTTCAGTACGATTTTCAACTTTAAGGTAAAAGAATATTATGATCTATTTATTAACACTAGGCTAAGCCTGACCATGCTTCGTTGTTTCAGTCTGATATGAAATGAATGGGAAATGGAAATGGAAATGGAAAAATTCTTGCGGACCAAGAATTACCGCGAAATTGCACCAGTATAAATGCCCAGATTTTGGTTGCTGTGGCTATGTAGAATGAAATGCAAGTTATAAAAAAATGTGTTCAATTAAACTACACTGTGCACCATGATTAAACCAATATACTTAAAAAAAAAACTTCAGAATTGGTTGTAACTTTCGCTGTTCAACTACATTAATGTCATCATACGTAAATGTGCAAGGGAGTACGACCGATTTAATCACAATCGAAAATATAAAGCAAGTCAAACACTTTGTATCACTCATATGAAAATGGAAAAAGTATGTTATCAAAACCATAAGTATAACTCATGTTAGACACGAGAAGAAAGATGCGCGCTTGCGATGGGCGACATTGTAGCTTTTCCGTCAGGTGCGGCGTTAATGCCAGAGTTGGCCCTATTCCTGTGGGGTTTTCTTAAAGACAAGATTTGTGTACCACCACTCCCACTGAACCTGGAAGAGCTGAAGAACCGAATCCGTACTGCCACAACATCAGCGACGAAAGATATTAACTTGAGAGGTTCGTAAATATGAATGTAAGGTTTCATATTTGTGTGTCTTAAAGTTTAATTAATACGTAGTTATTGTAGTCTTCATTCTGGAGGCTGGTCTGATGCATCTCTCCACCTATCCCCAGCAAGCCTCTTCATCTCCTCATTAGAACGGCAACCCACATCCATTTGATTCTGTTTGCTTTATTCATCTCTTGGTCTCCCTCTGCGATTCCCCCACCTCACACACACACAAACACTCACACACACAAAAACACACACTCCCCACCAATGCAAATTTACGATTCCTTGATGTATAAGAATGTGACCTACCAATCGATCCCTTCTCTTAATCAAGGTGTGCCAAAAACTCCTTTTTTCCTCAATTCTGTTCAGTACCTCCTCATTAGTTACGTGATCTGCCGACCTTCTTCAGCATTCTCCGATAGTAGCACATTTCAAAAGCTTCTATGCTCTTCCTGTCTGAACTATTAATCATCCATGTCTCACTTCCATACAAGGCAAAACACAAATACCTTCAGAAGAGACTTCCTTACATTTCAATTAACATTCGATGTTAGCAAGTTTCACTTTTTCGAAAACGCTTTTCTTCTCATTACCATTATCATCTGTACTGCGACTGTCATATGTTATTTTACAGCCCAAGTAACAAAACTCATCTACCACCTTTATTATTTCGTAACCTAATCCAATTCCATCAGCAGCGCCTGATTTTTTAAAGGCTGCACTCCATTACCCTTGTTTTGCTCTTGTCCATGTTCATCGCAAACACTCCTTTCAACACACTGTTCATTCCGTTCAATTGTTCTTCCAGATCTTTTGCTGTCCCTGGCAGAATTACAATATCGGCAAAACGCAATGATTTTATTTCTTCAGCCTGAACTCTAATTTCTTCACCAAATGCCTCTTTGCTTTCTTTCACAGATTGATCAATGTACAAATTGAAAGAGAAAGGCTACAACCCCTTCTTACTCCCTTTCCAACCAGTGCTTCCCCTTCATGGCCTTCAACTGTTAATAACTGCTGAGTGGTTGATGTACAAGTTGTAAATAACCTCCCGTTCTCTATATTCCCTGATGACTTCCGAATTTGAAAGGGTGTAGTCGAAACAACATTGTGAATAACTTTTGCCAAATCTACAAAAGCTAGAAATGTAGGTTTGCCTTTCCTTAAACTATCTTCTAAGATAAGTCGTAAAGCGAGTATTGCCTCCGGTGTTCCTACGTTTTTCCTGAATGCGAACTGATCTTTTCCGAGGTAGACATCTATTAGCCTTTCTATGCTTCTGTAAACAATTCGTATTAAATTTTGCAACAATGACTTATCATACTGATGGTACTGCAATTGTCGCACCTGTCTACGCCTGTTTTCTTTGGAATGGAGATTATTACATGTTTCTTAAAGTCTGAGGGTATTTCGCCTGTCTCATACATCTTACACACCAAGTTAAATATTGTCATGGTTGGTTCTCCCAGTGACTTCAGTAGCTCTGTGGGAATGTCATGTACTCCAGGGGCCTTGTTTAGACTTAGGTCCTTCAGTGCTCCGTCAAATTCTTCTCTCAGTATCGTATCTCCTATTGCATGTTTATCTACTTACTCTTCCCTTCCTAGAATACAGTTAATTTCATTTGTAGAGCCCCTCTGTATATTCTTTCCACCTTCCAGCTTTCCATTGTTTGTTTGCCGGCCACGGTGGCCGAGTGGACTGCGGCGCGCCATTCACGTCCTGCACGGCCACTACGTTCGGGGGTTCAAATTCCCCCTCGGGCATGAATATTTTTGCCGTCCTAGTTTGTAAGTAGTTCATAAGTATTCTTGAATGGTTCACGGGAGTACCGTCGGATACTATTGTAATAATCGCACAATATTTCTGCGAGACAGCTGCTCGCCATCTTCAGGTGAAGATGGCGAGCAGCTGTCTCGCAGAAATATTGTGCGATTATTACAATAGTATCCGACGGTACTCCCGTGAACCATTCAAGAATATGTTACGTCGGGAAAGCCTGAAACAGCACAGTTCATAAGTAGTTTGTAAGCTTAGGGACTGATGAACCCGTAGTTAAGTCCCAAAAGCTCTACAAACATTTGAACATTTTTTCCATTGTTTGCTGCTTTTCTTGTCCCCAAATGTCTCTTTTATTTTCCTGTATCTATTTCCCCCCTATTTAAACATTCATTTGCTTTCTAGCCACTCCTACTTAGCTATTTTGCAATTCCTGTCAAACTCACTTGTTATGTGTACTTAATTTTGCCTGTTAAATTTAATACATTTTTATACTTTCTCCTTTCATCGATTAAATTTTGTATTTCCTGTGACATGCAAGTATTTTTGTAGGTCTTGCCTTTCTACCTATTGTGTCGTCTACTGCCTTCATTATTCCATCTCTCAATGCAATTCCTTCCTCTTCTACTGTTTTATTTCCCCCCGTTTCTGTCAATCGCAGCCTAAAGGTGTCTCTGAAATTCTCAAAAACTTCAGGTTCCTTCAATGTATCCAGGTCCCGTCTCCTTATTGTCCTACCTTTCTGCAGGACACCTGGTCACGCTCCCTGGCGCACACTTTAATAATTGATTTTTTTTATGTTTGTAGAAGTTATGGGACTTAACTACGGGGTCATCAGTCCCTAAGCTTACAAACTACTTATGAACTAGTTAAGACTAAGGCCAGACACATATCCATGCCCGAGGGGGGATTCGAACCCCCGACCGTAGTGGCCGTGCAGACCATGACTGGAGCGCCTCAGTCTCCTCGGCCACCGCGGCCGGCGCGCACACTTTGAGAGCCACTGAATCAGAGTGTTTACGTGTGGCCAGCTGCAGCAGTGGCGTCCAGTAGGTGGTTCCGCCCGCCGCCCACACCTGCAGGTGTCGGGCCCAGTTGGCGGCGTGCCGCAGGTGCAGAGTGGGTGCACGCTGCCCCAGAATAGGCCGGCGCATTCCCCAGCACAGGTTCCTCGTCTGACTCACGCCGCTGGTCCCATTGGCACGCGCGCCACCTGCTCAAGTGGCGCACTGCTTAATTACTGACGGGCCTTCCAACCAGGCCGCAGCGCGCGTCCAACTCGGGGACTCCCCGTCACGCCCACGACGACACTGTCAGACGGGCCGGCCAACACTGGCTATTTTTACATTCGCTAATTACCGACATTCAGTTGCTGTAGCTTCGTCGTTTCACCGAGAACACGGAGAGTCCCAAATTTCTGATACAAGCCACAAAGGATCAAATACATATTCCGCAATCCACCCAAAGGTGCGTGGCGTGACAATTAGTTACTTGCTTTCCTGTTCCGCTCCCATACAGAACGAGGAAAAAACGAATACTTGTATGCATTCGTACGAGCCCTAATCTCTCTAATGTTATGCTTGTAGTCTTTACGCGAAATTTAGGTTGGCGGCAGTACAATTGTTCTGCATATCACCCCAAATCCCGACCCTCTAAATTTCTTCAACAGTGCTTCTCGGAAAGAACGTGGGATGCCATCCAGCGACTCCAAATGTTCAAATGTTTGTAGCGCTTATGGGACTCAACTTCGGGGTCATCAGTCCCTAAACTTACAACATACATATGAACTTGCTTATACTAAGGACGGCACAAACATCCATGCCCGAGGGGGGGGGGGGGGGGGGGGGATTCGAACCCCCGACCGCAGCGATCGTGCAGACCGTGACTGGCACGCCGCAGACGCTCGGCCACTACGGCCGGCTTCCAGCGACTCCCATTTGAGTCCATGAAGCATTTCGTAACACTCACGCATTGATCGAATCTACCAGTTAAAAAACAAACGCCGCCCGCCTCTGAACTGCCTCTATGTCCTCCTTTAAACCGATCTGGTGCGGGATCCCAAACACTTGAGCAATGCGCAAGATGGGCTTGTACAAGCGTTTTATATGCTTCTCCTTTTCTCACGAATCACAGCTTACCAAAATTCGCCTAATAAAGAGAAGTCGACCATTTTCCTTCCCCACAGCTGTTCTTACATGCTCATTCCATTTCATACCGCTGTGCAGCGTTACGCCTAGGTATTTAACTGACGCGACTCTGTCAAGCAGCACACTACTAATGCTGTATTCGAACATTACGGGATTGTTTCTCATACTCTCATCTGCACACCTCACATTCTTTTACGTGTAGCGCTAGTTTCCATTCCTCACTACACCTAGAAATTTGCTCCAAGTCATCCTACATCCTACTACAGTCATTCAGTGACGACACCCTCTTGTACAGCACAGCATCACCAGCAAACAGCCGCAGATTGCAACTCACTCTGCCCGTCAGATTATTTACATAGACAGAAAATAACAGCGGTCCTATCACACTTCCCTCCGGCACCCCTGACGATATTCTAGACTCTGTTGAATACTTGTCATCGACTACAACGTACTAGGTTATATTACTTATCTTCGAGCCACTCACATATTCGGTTACATATCCATAAGCTCGTACCTTCGTTAGCAGTCTGTAGTGCGGAACCGTGTTAAATGCCTTTCGAAAATCGAGAAATATGCAGTCTGCAAATCAAATGTTTGTAAAGTCTATGGGACTTAACTACGGGGTCATCAGTCCCTAAACTTACAAACTATTTATGAACTACTTACAAACTAGGACGGCACAAATATCCATGCCCGAGGGGGGATTCGAACCCCCGACCGTGGGGCCGTGAAGACCGTGACTGGAACATGCAGTATGCAGTTATCTTGTATCGGTACAGATGGACCTGGAAGAGCAACTGAACGGAATGGCCAGTGTCTCGAAAGAAGCATATAAGATCAATAGTAACAACAGCAAAGCTAGAGTAATGGAATGCAACTGTCTTTGAATTGAGCGGACGATTCGCACGTGTGTTCGGCGGTGGCGCTACTTCCGTCTGTGTTTCCGCCTGCAGCCGAGACCGGACAGCAGGTGAGTGGTCGCGGCACGCCGATTAAGGCGCTTGTATCGGGCCGGTGCTGTCACCACGCTGTCCGCTCGGTCCTCTTGCCCGATCCCATGTTTTGTTTCGTGTCTGTGGTTGCCCCCTGTCTGTGGAAGTTATGTAACTTTGGGTTGTGTTAATTTATTCTGCGTTTCTCACATCTCGTCTCCCAAAAGAGTACGATCTTGGTCCCTTCTCGTCGTAGCGGCCGACCACGAGTCGTAATTTTCTTTTCTATGGTTAGTGCTTTTGAGTGACCTGATCATTTGCATATACATGGCAGATATTTTGATCCGTGACAGTTAGCTGTAACTTTCCCTTTGAGGGAAGGTTTCATTCCAACTTGTTGGACTCCCATTTTGACGTCAGCTGTGGCGATGCTGTCCCTACTAATGTTGTCCTACCTTGGTATCTGAGTTTGGAAGAGGGCCTTGCTAAATCATGTAGTGGCGCCTGTTATTGTTAAGTTAAAGTTATTTAATCTGACGTTTTTAAGGCCACTGTTGACTGTATTCATAATATTTGCTGGCCAATGATTTTAGCATTTTTAAAGAGGGCCTTGGTAAATTACGTATTGCCGCCATTGATCGTATTGTTCGTGCCAGTTAACTAGATTTTTCAAGAGCCGCTGTTATCTGTCTGTAATCTTGACAAGTTAATTAATTATCTCATTATAAAAAAATGTTTGTACAGCTTATGGGACTTAACTACGGGGTCATCAGTCCCTAAAGTTACAAACTACTTATGAACTAGCTAAGACTAACGACGGCACAAATATCCATGCCCGAGGGGGATTCGAACACACGACCGTATTGGCCATGCAGTCCGTGACTGGCGCGCCGCAGAGCGCTCGGCCACCGCGGCCGGCTATCTCATATGTACCTCAGCTTTGCAAGATGTTGTTGGCCAATAGATTGCTATTTTACTAAAATTGTGAAGGCTTAGTGTTATCAGAAGTTATACCATTGTATATATGCTGTATATTTTCAAGTTATCTCACTATTTGTATCTCAGTTTTGGAAGGTCTCGTTAATTAACGTAGGGGCGCTCGTTGATGAATGGTGGAAACTTCTCAACTAAAGATTTTTAAGCCACTGTTACCCCTTTTAAACATTACCGGGTCAGTTAATTGCCTTACGGTTGTCGTTTTCGTATTTTAACGCAACGCTTTATGAAGTACGTACTGACGCCTGTGGTTGTACTGTTCGAGTCACTTAAACTATTTTTCGAAGGGCGCTATTACCAATCCTCTTAATCCTATCAAGTTAATTAATTGTTTTTACCTTTGTTTTTGTTTACATAGTGATGCTTGTTGTCGTTCTGTCAGTCTTTTGGTCAGATATTTCAAAGGCAGCTGTCAAACTTTTGATACTATTAGGTCTTTTTATTGTTTTACTATTGGTATTTATTCCTAAAAAAAGTGGAGGTCTTGTTAAATTAAGCGTTGGCGCCTATAATTGTACAATTCAGATTATTTAACTAGATATTTCAAAGGCGGTTGATATCTGCTTTATAATCTTGCCAAGTTTCATAATGATTTTGCTATTTGTGTCAGAGCCTTGCAAGATTTTATCAGTATTACTTTGTTATTTTAAGTTGTAAAGTCCTGAAGTTGTAAGAGCCAAATTATTTATAAAAGGTAAACCTTGTATTTATGAATCTAAATTTGATATATCATGTAATAAACCTAATTGGTGAAAACTCTATCATCGATACCTTTCTTTGCCTGATTACCGCTGCAGCTTGGTTCCACAGCTTTACAAAGATCCGAGCATTTGAAGTTTCGTGATCCACACACCTAATCTTCAGCATTCTTCTGTACACCACATTTCAAAAGTCGCTGTCCTCTTCCTGTCCGAACTCCTTAATGTCCATGTTTCACTTCCGTACAAGGCATCACTGCTCACAAATGTCGTCAGAAAAACTTAAATTAATACTCGATCTATGAAACTTCTGTTTTTCAAAAACGTTCTTCTTCCTATTACCATTTTGCATTTTATATCGTCTGTAGGCCTACTGCGACCATCATAAAAAAATCAAATGTTTGTTAAGCATATGGGACTTAACTACGGGGTCATCAGTCCCTAAACTTACAAACTACTTATCAACTACCTTATACTAAAGACGGCACAAATATCCATGACCGAGGGGGGATTCGAACCCCCGACCATAGTGGCCGTGCAGACCGTGACTGGAGCGCCTCAGTCTCCTCGGCCACCGCGGCCGGCGCGACCATCATATATTATTTTATTATTTAAGTAACAAAACTCATATATCTCCTTTATTGTTTCATTACCTAATCTAATTCTTTCAACAGGAGTTAGTATAACTAAAAATATTAAAAATACAGTGGTCTTCTTAGGTAAAACCTGTCAGTCAACACAACATAAAAGGTAAGAACAGACTTCTGTTCTTACCTTTTATGTTGTGTTGACTGATAGGTTTTATCTAAGATGACCACTGTATTTTTAAAATTTTTAGTTATACTGACTCCTGTTTGTCTTAGCTAGCTATATTTTATTTGATGCATTTTACCATTCATTTTTAACACCTTTTTATCTATGTAGATGGTCTATTGTGCGAAACTGGTTGATGTATAAGGTTTTTAATAAACAGCCGACGGTTTTAAAAATGCATTTTATGAAGAGCCGACGTGGTTTACTGGCAAGCGTTTTTCCCGCAAATCATACACCACTGGTACTGGGAAAGGAGGAAATGACCCTGCTGCACAAAGCGCCCTCCGCCACAGACCGTAAGATGGCTCGCGAAGTAACTGATGCAGATCCTGATAAATTCGCTTCCACTCAAGTTGGTATGAGTCGGCCCACTCTCACCACATTACTGCCGTAACTCGCAAGTAAGATCGAAATGGCGCCCTTTGATCCAGAGCACTTCTATTTAGATAAATGTACACGGTTTTCCTTTCAGAGGGACAGTCGAGTCATTAATCTGCCGTACAGGCGCAGTCGGTCGAAGCAGTGCGTCAAGGGCAATTAATTAATCTCGGGACGCAGGGGGGCACTACCACACCAGTATTCAATTATTTCACAACATCGTAAGAAATATGAAAAATGTATATTTCGGAGCTACTGGATTGTTTTCCGAATTAACATTTTCCTTTGTGGCAGAGTGCAAGTATCCCGAATATTTTAATTAAATTAATTAAATTATTAGAAATTTACAAGTTATCCTGAGGATAAATGTTTAATGGTAATTGATCAATAGTGCGTGCTACATACGTAAAAGAAAAATTAAACTGTTAAAAACCGAACAATTTGGTAACTACGACCACCGAGGTAAGCCCAAGAAAACGTTAGTGTGCGCAACGGTCACTCCCAGTAAATGGGAAAACTCGAACACAAGAATTTAAGGCCCTGTCTAAAGTACTTCCAAAGGGTACAACGAAACTGATGAACTTAAATAATGAAAAGGGGGAAACAATCTGACTGCGACACAGATAAAATAAAAATATTGACTTACCTCGTATCTTCTTATTACAAAACAGGAAACAGGAAGCAGCTCGCGTCATGCAGCATTTCACTATTAAAATATTCAAAAATGATAGGTGGGTAGTAATTAAGTTCAACAATAATCATAAATTAAGAAAGTGAAAGGAAGGGGGAAACTAACTACCAGATGAGGACGCAGAACGCAAATTGAATATTACAAATTATGTATTCTTAAAAAAAAATATAAAGAATAAAAATATTACAGAAAATGAACATCATGCATTACAATAATGGCGTGCTGCAACATATACTTAACGACTGCTTTCACCAATAGCTACCTCATCGAACAGAGAACTCTGTATTTATTTATTTATCAATTATTATTTTTTATTTTTTATTTTTTTATTTATTTTGCCCTTGAGGGAGTAAGGCCAAATAAAGAGAAAAAAGAGTTGCCTGTTCGCAACTAACTCCCAACACAGCTCTCAACAGACTTGCTACTGACTGCTCTCTCGCAGAAAGAGCGCTTAGTCTACAATCCAACTTCCAAAGATTACTGCGCCACTTACAATATACATCTGTGGCCAGTTTACATATGTACAAAATATTACAAATAAACCGACTTACGTCGGGGCCTTAGGGCCATAACAAGAGGAAAACTGTCAAACTATTCATATTTCAGAGGTTTTTCCAAACCACTAGAAGCAAATGCCGGGACGGCTCCGTCGAAAAGAAAATGCACGGTTTCCTTCCTTACTGCGTTCGTCGTTATTCTCCGCCTCCAAGACTTACACCTATATGGGGGTACTGCGCAAATTACATATGAGCGCCTGGCATAGGGTTCATCAGACTACCTTTGTATTCCATTAATTAAATTATTCTGGATGTCAGACCGCAATGTCAATCGTTATGAAACTGAGCGACGTTTCGGCCACTGTTACAAGTCGCCTCCTTCTGGGTCTTTGTCTGACGGTCAGTTTCATAAAGATATTGCGGTCTCACATCCGTGTCCCAACATTTCTCCTGAATTCTAACTGATCAAGTCAGATTCTATCGATTTTTCATTCGTCTGTAAATAATTCAAGTTAGTATTTTGCAACTATGACTTATTAAACTAATAGTTCTGAAATTTTCACAGTTGCGTGGACTTGCTTTGTTTCTAATTAGAATTATATTTTTCTTGAAGTCTGGGGGTATTTCCGCTGGCTCATACATCTTGCACACAAGGTGGAACAATTTCTTCATTACCGGCTCTCCCAACGATGTCAGCAATTCAGAGAGAATGACATCCACCCCAGGGACCTTGTTTCGACTCAAATCCTTCGGCGTTCTGTCAAATTCTTCTAGCAGTATCGCATCTCCTGCGACATATTTGTTAACTACCTGTTACATTTCTACAATACTGCCTTCATTTCCTTTGAATAGACCCTTTATATATTCCTTACATTTTTCAGCTTTTCCTTTTTTGCTTAATACTGGTTTTCCATCTGAGCTTTTGATAATCATGCAACTGCTTTTCTTGACTCCAAACGTTTCTTTTATTTTCCTGTAGTTGGTATCTATCTTTCCCTTAGTTGTACATTTTTCTATAGACGCACTTGTCCTCTAGCCATCCCTGCTTAGCCAATCTGCAATTGCTGGTAACCTCATTATTTACCCGTCTGTACTCCCTTTTGCCTGCTTGACTTATCTAAATCGTTCTGCAGTCGGTTTTGATCTTCACACGACCTTGTTGGCTTCCTTCCTTTGTTTAATGCTTGATTAACGGCGAGGTAATGCCAGCCTTGTCGGTACATTAGTTCAGTAGGATAGTAGGACGAGGATGAGAAAGGAATGACATCGTTGGTTCCTCGGTCTCACAATTGCAACATCCACTTCAAATTATTTGTGAAAATAATTAACTGCCCTCACGGATTAAGCCACTGCTATCCGGGACGGGAGGTGCGTCGATTCCAGTTCAACGACATGGGGCAGTGTACAGCCGAGCCTGGATTTGGTTTTTAGGCTGTTTTCCAAATCCTTCAAGGTGAATACCGAGCTGGTAGCCAAGTTTCGGACAGCGGACTCGCAGTCGGAAGGGCAGTATTTGAAATCCACCACCGGCGATCCAGATTTAGTTTTTCCGTAGATTCCCTAAAGCACTCTGGAAAAATTCCAGGATAGTTTCTTTGAAAGGGAACGGCTCTCATCTTTCCCATAAAAATCCGGTGGTGAGCTGCAACTCTCATGACGACTCGTTTGACGGGACGTTAAACCCTAAACTTCCATGTTCCGCGTACGTTAAACGATTGGCAAATAATTAGACAAAGTTTGGCACACGTTCACGTGAATAATGCTATTCGGTGACAGTTGGGGTACACACATTTCCTCCCGTAGAAGGACGTGGTATTTTTGGGGGGGGGGGGGGTGACGGGAAGCTGTAGTGGGACGGGCGAACACAAGTCTTTATTGGGTTGGGTAAGAGGCTGCCTGAAAAACTGTTAATTCTTTTTACTGCTAAACAAATTACGGTTCTCACTATAACAGCACAGAAGTTGTTTATGGCAGGCCTACAAACTTAAACTTTGTTTAACCGTGGATAGACTTCGACTCTGATTTGCCGCTCACAAACACACGAAAAGATATAATTAAGTTCTTCCTCTCTAAGAAGTTGTCTCATTTAAAGAGGATTTTAGTTTCATTTCACTCTTAGGTCCATGTGCACAAGAGCCAGGAGTCACAAATGATTTCATAAAGTTTTACCTTCAATATATTCCACCAAGTAAAAATTCACATACGTTATTGCAAGAGTTTCATGAGTTGGTTACCCTTCAATTTAAATAACCAACGATGACATCTAATTAACTCTCATAACTTCGCCGTTCACATAAACAAGTCCCATTAAAGTTCTTTTTATATTCCAGAACATTTCTGAAGTGTACTCTTCATAGAAATAATTGTGTGAGTAACATTCATTTCCATTTAAACTTCTAGACACTTCAATAAAATTCATATGTAGTAACATATTTTAACAAACTTTCACATTCATTAATATCACATGATCTGTACAGCTTGACATGACAATCGGAATTAACTCATTTTTTTCAAAGAATTTTCTCCATAATTTTTTACAAAGAGAGAGCCTATTAATTTTTAAGTAAATGCCTTCTTCGATCGCGACGCAACAACGGGCAGCAGTTTCTCCTTACGCCGCATGACCGTCGACTCGCGACGGTTAGTGGTCAGCAATGACATCTTTGGTTCCGGCGTGGAGGACTCTGCTGACCGCGTTGTGACACTCTCGAAGATACATGAAACAGAAAAACAAAAACTTTTAAGTACACAATTTATAAAAATTAATAACATTATCACAAAACATTTAATGAAACAAATTATAGTTTTTAATGTTTACCTGAGAAACTGAGCTTATAAGGGGCTTGTGACGAGATGTAGGTCCTTGTCCCACTACAAAGAGCATGGGGCGGCCTATTAAAATTAACCACGCTAAATCCTTAGTGAACTGCGCAGACCCCGCACAAGCGGGACAGTGGCGTAATCAAATGAAGAAGACATAAGTTACAATGACGAGATGAGGATTTGCATCTCGCTCTTCGGCAACACTAGTTTGCCACTTCGCTTGGTGTGTCAGTGTAGGAGTTGGCCAACAATGACCAGCGATTGTTCTCGGCTTCTTTTACGTGGTGGCAAAGGCGGGGGCAACGAGTTCTGCCAGTGGTATAATTAGCTGGTGCAAACAGCTCGCTCCCCACTGAGTCATCAGTTGCACTTACCGCGCTGCGCACTGAGCATGGACGCGAGGTCGTCCGAGTCATATTCGTTGATGATGAACTTCAGATACTTAGCTATTTCAAGCCAAGATAATTTAAAATTCCTTGTTCGTGGTCAGACATATTTCTGAATGCGTATGAAACGGCGTTGGTAAAGGAAAGTGTTACCTGCAAAGGTGATTATGACTCCGCGAGGCATTTGTGTCCGTTAGATCGCTGCCTGTTTGGCGCAAATATTTTTAGCTGACGCGACTTGCGTGTCAATCAATAATGATGAAATTATGATGAGAACGACACAACACCAACTCCCAGAGCGGAAACAATGTGCCGCGCGGGAGTAACCGAGCGGTCTGGTGCGCCTTGTTACGGATCGCGCGGCCTCCCGCGTCTGAGGTTTGAATCCTCTCTTGAGCATGGATGTGTTTGTTGTCCTTAGGTTAGCTCAACTTGGTTGAAGTAGTTTGTAATACTAGGGACTGATAGGGACTGATGACTAACGTGGTTTGGTCCCATATGATTGTTCAAAATTTTATAATCTCCGACCGAAACAGAAATCTAACCCGTAATTTGATTCCATAATTGAACATGTATATTATTATTTAGAAAGACTGGGCTTAATAACTGGCATTACCCGGCTAGTTATTTCTTCCAGTCTCCTTTCCCTCCCCATTCTGAATTATTTTCTCCCCCGCTTTTGGTCAATCCCTACCTTCTTCACCCTCTCCCGACCCCTTGCCTCTTGTTTCCTCCCCCACCTATCTATTCCCTTCTTCACCCTTTGTCCCCCTCCTCCTCCCCCCTTCCTCTGCAGAGATATGGCCGCGCGGTCTAAGGTTCTACGTCAAGTATGGCACACTCGCTCCCGTCGGAGGTTCTAGCATTTCCTCGAGCCTGCATATGTGTGTGTTGGCCGTAGCATTAGTTACCGTATTTACTCGGCTATAGTACCCCACATTAACTTTTGAGATCAAAATAAGAAATTTAAAAATTTTTGAATTTGTTTGTTCAAATATTTGTTAAGCTGATGGGACTTGACTACAGGGTCATCAGTCCCTAAACTTACAAACTACGTAGAAACTAACTTACGCTAAAGATAATACAAACATCCATGCCCGAGGAACGATTCGAACCCACCGCGCATCGGAGCATAGCGCCTAAATGCTCTCAGCCATACCGCAGCGGCAATTTGTTTGTTATGTGAAATTTGGCAGCACTAATCTACGCGAAATTTGGCAACACTGCCTGCTGCTGGCTCCTGGAACAATTGCATTTTTACAACATAACTGGGTAAGTCAGCTCGAAGGTCGGAGAAAGGCAACGGCATACCACCTCCAAATAGGACCATGCCTAGTAAAGTACTGTGGTGTTCGAACCAATCTTCGGATTGTTGACTGCTTTACTTACTTAGCTGTAACAGTAATTGACTACCCCCATCCCCCACTCTGCATTCAATATCGCTAGGCTTTCATTTCTCCCCAATTAGTGTTCAATCCAGATTTATACGGTGAACAACACGCATTGCTTAACTTGACAGCTGTCAAGTTTGCAACGAATAATGGTATCCAGCGGCAACTCATGAATTAGAAGTTTTGGTATTTCTGTTGTTTACTTGTGACACGTGGCTTCTGCTAACCACGAACTGCCACGTAAGAAGAGCGTAACATGACCTACTTTTGCGATGGAAAGTGTGACGTATTGAATAAGATTCAAATGGCTGTAAATTTTAGTCAGTAGTTTACAAACTACTTAAACTAAGTTAAACTAAACTTAGGACAACACACACATCCAAGCTCGAAGGAGTATTCGAACCTCCGTCTCGGGAAGCTGCGCGATCCGTAACATGGCGCTCGGCTACTCCCGCGCGTTTCATTTAAGGTGTGATAAAGTGCCTAGAGTACCCTCCCTAACTTCATAAGTAAAAAAAAAAAGAAAAATTGGAAAAAGGCGGGTACTATAGACGAGTAAATACGGTAGTTTACGTAGTTTCTAAGTCTAGGAACCAATGACCTTAGTAGTTTGGCTCTTAGTTTTACAAACGTTAGTACAATAGTAGTACATTCTCCCTCTACTTTCACCTCATTCTACTCCTCCTCCTCCTTCCCTCCCTCGCATTCCATCTAGGTAGATATACCATTACCGTAGCACCCACGGCAAGTCTTTCTTTATACACCCCGACCAATGGATAGCACTATCAGTCGCATATTCCAGAACATATCAAAAAAGCTTGGAATGGTCAAAAATGTTCCAGAACCTTCTACCACAGTCGAGAATTTTCTAGAATTTTTGTCAATAATCTTGGGTGTTCGTGGATGTTCCCGAACGTTCTGTAATCATGCCGGTCTATTCTCGAATATACTAGAACATCCCGAATCATTTTGGGACATTCCAGAATATTATGGAACGTTGTGGAATGCTTTCGATTGTTCTCAAATGTTCTGGAATGTTTTCGAATACTGTTGAATGTTCTTCCGTGTGTGTCTCTACGTCTACACACACACACACACACACACACACACACACACACAAATCTCCGCTCATCACGTATGGAGATGGTCTTACGATGATCGTCACCGACCGAAACCTCTCAACTTTATGTGATTCATGCAGTTTCAAAAATATTTTATAACACATTTGCAATTGATCGCTGTTATTCTATTATATATTTGAAAAGATTAATACTTCATCTTGATCATCACCATTCATTGTCATTAGATACTGATTATGCCTTTCAGCCTTCAGTTTGGAGCATAGTGCCCTTAATACAATTCCTCCATGATCCCCTATTCAATGCTAACACTTCTGTCTCGTCTGATGTTAAACCTTGCTACGGCGGATTAGTCCTGAGCACTTGGACGCCGCGCTGCGGTGGGTGCGGCCGTTCGCCGTCGTGGGTTCGAGTTCCCCTCGGGCATGGGTTTCTGTGTTGTCCTTAGGTTAGTTCACGTTAATTTAAGTAGTTTGTAAGCTATGGACTAATGACCAAGCAGTTGAGTCCGATAGATTTACAAGCATTTGAACATTTTTTATGTCAAGATCTCAATTTTATTTTTTATTTTATTTTTGCCTATTTTTTTATTTTATTGTTAAGGCTTTTAATTCAAACTCATTCTTCACTGAATCTAAGAACTTTCTCCTTGATCTACCTCGACTCCTCTTACCCTCTATTGCCGAACACATGAGTGTCGTAGGTTTACCCCTTGCGTGTAACATGATTCCACTATCTCAACCTGTTCGCTCTAACTGCTTCATCTATGGTGTTCATTCCCAGTTTTTCTTTGATTTCCTCATTATGGACACCCTTCTGCAACAGTTCCCATCTATTAGTACCTGCAATCATCCTTGCTACTTTCATATCTGCAACCTCAACATTTATCTACCCAGGTTTCACTCCTATACAACAAAGCTGGTCGATAGATACAGCTGCTTACATTTAACTTAGTCTTGATAATGACTTCCTTCTTGCAGAAGACACTAGATCTTAGCTGAGCACTGACTAGATTACGTTTGCTAGTTCTCAAAAGCGCTCCCACTGGCGAACTACACAAACTATTTTTCAGATCTCTCGCCTTTTAGTTCATTCACTTCTTTTCCGAACACTGACGAGGAACAGCAAGAGGACGCGAGAGCGCGTAGAATCACGTGATTCCCTTCTGTCAGTTATCGTCATTTCCAGCTCAGTCCGTTATTTATATAAAAAAAAGTATTTTTATTCACCAAAATAAACGCATTTAGCATATTTTATAGCATATGATTCTTCAATGACCTAATAAAAATGTTGTAGAGCTTATGGGACTTAACTACGGGGTCATCAGTCCCTGAACTTACAAACTACTTATGAACTAGGTAATACTAAGGACGGCACAAATAGCCATGCCCGAGGGGGGATTCGAACCCCAGACCGTAGTGGCCGTGCAGACCGTGACTCGGCCACCGCGGCCGGCAATGGCATAACAAATAAATAAATAATAGGTATATTTGCCTACTTGATGTCTAATTGCCAAAAAATAAGGATAATGGCACATACTAGAGCAACACTAATCATTGCAAAAAAGCTACTATAAGAAAAGAAACAACACGTACAGCAGCGGTAGCAAAAGCCAAAAAGAGGTAACGAGTAACGATCTGTTTCGGGAGTGGAAGCTAACGAATTAAGAAGAACGGAGTGACCTACTTCGCGTCGGAGCTGCGAAATAAAATGAGAACTATCGGTTGCGAACTAAAATATGCGCTACCGGTCGCAGACTGTTATGCCAAACGTACCTCGCTCCGTAGTTCGTTGGACCCATATCCGACGACCGACTGGCAATAAGGAGAGGGCGAGCACCAGATTTAAAAATCACGTGCTTGCCTTCAGCCGATGAGAGCCATTTCGAGGTGAGCGTCTGCAGCTAGAGTTACATTGTTCATTGCTACAATATTTCTGTTTTTAAGTATTCTGCACTCTGCAGTATCTGACTAAAAAATTCCATAATGCCAAGATATAAAGATAACTCAAAACTTAAACGCGAGAAATTGTGCACAAACTGTTTCTTTTGGTCTACGTGATATCGTTAAGGGAATCACACTGCAAGCGCATGAAGCAGTTAGTTGGGGAAACTTCTCTCTCCATCTGCATGTGCAGACCACACCGTTCAGCCATTAGTGGGAGCGGACGAACTAAAAGAGCGGACTAGTTCGCGACAGAGCTGCGAACTAAAGTGAGCGCTCCCGGCCGCGATCATTATGCGCAGGACTATTTGAAACTGTCCACCTGTGCCAACTTTGTTCCTCCTGTTTGCAAATCTGTTTAAATCTCTTTCCCACAGACATTACTTTCGTTTTGGTGATGCTGAACTTCATGTCATAATCCTTACACCTCTGACTGAGCTCTGAAATATTATTCAATAGAATGTGCCATCACAACTAAGTTGTCTGCATACCAAGACTGCTTATTTTGTTTCCACCTATTAAATTATTTAACAGTAATAATACGTCAATGATAATAAAAGGAGAACACTGTGGCGGATTTACATATAGGCACGGGCCTAGCGGCGGCACCTTAAGTGGGCAGCATTTTTTGCTCTGTACTCATGTTTACCTTTTGCGTATTAAGATAACTGTGCTTACACTAAAAAATTTTAATATTGTTAAAATGATGTTGGATTCTACTTAACACTACCATACTACATCTACATACGGTATGCACACCGCAATCTACATCTACACACATACTCCACAATCCACCCAAATGTGCGTGGCGGAGGGTACTCAGTACCACTACTGGTTACTTTATTTCCTGTTCCATTCCCATACAGAATAAGGAATGAACGAATCTTTGTATGAGCCCTAATCTCTCTAATCTTATCCTTGTGGTCTTGATGCGAAATGTAGGTTGGCGGCAGTAGAATCGTTCTGCTGTCCGCCTCAAATTCCGACCCTCTAAATTTCTTCAACAGTGTTTCTCTAAAAGAACGTCGCCTTCTCTCCACGATTTCCATTCGAGTTCCTGAAGCAGCTTAGTATCACTCGCGCATTGTTCGAATCCACCAGTTACAAACCTCGCCGCCCGCCTCTGAACTGCCTCTATGTCTTCCTTTAAACCGATCTGGTGGAGATACCTAACACTTGAGCAATATTCAAGACGGAATCGTAGAATCGTCTACTTTACAGATGAATCACACCTTCCCAAAATTCTCCTAATAAACCGTAGTCGACTATCCATCTTTCCCGTGACTGTCCTTATATTCTCGTTCCATTTCAAATCGCTGTGCAGTATTATGCCTAGGTATTTAATTCACACGACTCGGTTAAGAAGCATACTACTAATGCTATATTCTAACATAACGGGATTATTTCTCCTACTCAACTGCAGCACCTTACATTTTCCTACATTTATCCTAGTTCCCGTTCCTCACACCATCTAAAAATTTGGTCCAAGTCATCCTGCATCCTACTACAAGTACGCCACACCATCAGTAGCAAACAGCCGCAGATTGCCAGGATCCCTGAGAAGCTGTATAAACTAATCAGCAGTTTCTTAAGAGCTGTAACACGTGTGATCCTCAGTATGTAAAACCCCACTCTAATTTCTTACAGAAATTACAGGGAAGTATCCAGTCAACCAACAATAATGTAATTAATGTGAAAGCTTTGTGACCTTCAATATCTGAGCTTTGATTTAATGACACCCGTCTAAGAAAAAGTGTTGAGGGAATGTTTTAATTTTATAAACTCATGTTTATACGAAGCAACATAAGCATAATACCTAATAGTATGTGAAATATACGTCATAACAGTTTAAAATTTTTATGTAATTACGTAATTACTATATTTGGGCGAAAAATCCAACGGTGTTCTATATCTTTCCTTCCTCCGCACAAGTTGTAGAGTTCTGGATTATAGGTTTCCACTAAATTTTTTCCCTTTCAGTTAGAAAAAGTTCTTCAGAGTCCGCTTGTTCGTCATCGTGAAGTTTGTATTTTCGTGATCTTTTATAGGTGCTTCGTGGTTTATATCAGTCAGAAACTCCATGGATTTATTTTCGTAACAGCCGACCCTGCCACGAATAGATGCATTAAATCCTACAAGTAGTCATATAATTAACGCACTATTGTAGTATAATATGTACAATTTGCAATTTCAGGTTTTCACTATTAAATCTCTGGAGTATGACCTTCCAAACTGTCATCATGAATACTGTTGCCAGTCTGCTGAGATGACTCAGTAAAGCTGAAGCCTCATTTCGTACAAATGGTTTTTCAAACGTATTATTGGCAATATCCCTGAGAGCTTTGATAACGCTCCTCAGTTTTTGTATAGACATACTCTAGCTGCCTCTCTTGCTGACCGTGTACTTTGATTAAATTTTTACCGTTTTGCTTCATGGCTTCATGGAAGAAAGAAGTTTATACCGCCGCTGTGTATGCTGTGTAAAAGCAAAGAAAAAATTATAGAGTTTTTGTACTACATTGAAAAATGAACATGCTTCCCGACAACAACTTGGAGCACTCGTGCCGACTACATTCAAAGAATGAGCTGCACAAGGCACATTATGCGCTTTCGGATTTCGTTCCTTAATACATGCCTGCAAAGCAATGTTAGAACAATGCAGCGTGTTTTATCCGCTGACGTACACCAAGTACAGGTCAGGAACCATAATACAGTTTGATTGGGCGTGACTAGACCGCTGATGCGTCCTTCAGAACAACGAATAGCAGAGCACGGATAAAAGAACCCAGCGCTCCCAGACAAAATGGCGATTTTGAAGTGAGTGGCTAATAGTTATTATTTAAAATATGTTTTTAGCGCATATAATATGGTGTGCCTAGGAGGGCAACATTTTTAAATCCGCCAGTGGGAGAACATGTTTTTCGAGAAACGGTTGCCCTAGTAGTTTCCACACTGGTAGCTACAGTCACCACGATCAGATAAGGGCACAATAAAGGATGGAGATTTAGCGTTCGTTAAATACGAACAAGGGTGCCTCTTCTCTTAATGAGTGCGCTGAGGACGAGGCTTTAAGCACTAAAAATGACACAGTGGGAGGCAGAATAAAAAGAGGAGCGAGTGCGCGCGCGAGAGAGAGACGAAGAGAGAGAGAGAGAGAGAGAGAGAGAGAGAGAGAGAGAGAGAGAGCGAGACAGAGAGATAGAGAGAGAGAGAGGCGGGAAAGGAGGGGTGGGGCTAGAGCAGGCGGTGACAATGGTGTCAGAGCGGCGCGCGCGCGGCGACAATGCTGGTGCGTGAAGCCGCAATCACACCAGGTGGCTGCCGCTGTGCGTGTAATGGCTCATTGTTTGGCGGTCGCGGCCGATGTATCGATTGGTGCTGGGCTTTCATTTTTGTGGGGCCGGCTGGCATTATGCGGCAGCGCGACGCTCGATACTGGACGGACGAGTCGCCGCTTTGTTTGCAGACCGACTGCAGCCGCGCTGCGCCCTTGTTCTGCTGCCGCCCAAGGCACGCGCTTCCACGGCTATTACGCAACGAGCGCTACGCGCGAATCTAAAGGGCGAACGGATAGCTCTACACCTGCAGTGAGTCAGGAGGGCTGCATAACGCGTACGGAGGGGAAGGGGGTGTCAGTACTCAGGGTTTTACGGGGCGATAAAAGTTTAATGTTGTTGTGGTATTCTTCAAAGACTTGAGACAGCTCTCCATGCTAAACTATCTTCTGCAAGTCTCTTCTGAATAACAACGGCAATCTAAATTCCATTACGTGCTAACTGTATTTGTCTCTCGTCTCGCCGGCCGCGGTGGCCGAGGTGACTGAGGCGCTCCAGTCACGGTCAGCGCGGCCACTACGGTCGGGGGTTCGAATCCCCCCTCGGGCATGGATATTTGTGCCGTCCTAGTTCGTAAGTAGTTCATAAGTAATTTGTAAGTTTAGGGACTGATGACCCCGTAGTTAAGTCCCATAAGCTTAACAAACATTTGAACATTTTCTCTCGTCTCTTCAATATCCCTCTAGTACTACGAAGAGGAGACGGAAAATAAGATTTCTCTGTCGACTGTGATCAGAGTTGCGTATTTAACAAAATAAAAAAAATAAAAAAATAAAAAAGAGACATTAAAGATAAGCAGTGGCGAAGGCGAACTATGGAAGGGGGGCTGACCGCCCTGGGCCTCTATTCTTGAGGGAGGTGGGCCTCCAAATGCCTTGAAAGTATAAGTGTGTGTCAATGTGTGTGTGTGTGTGTGTGTGTGTGTGTGTGTCCGCATTGGATCTTGTTCTATAACCTCAAAATATCGAAAGCTATTTTTTCCTAGACTGTCCGTCCCTCTCGTACTGCGTCCTTGGCGGCCTCCAAATCTCGAAAGTTACTTTTTTATAGTAGTACGTGCATTTCCAAGTGGACGGGAGGCCACATTTAGTGTTATCGCCGCCCCCGGCCTCCGAAACCTTAGTCCGCCACTGAAGATTTCTTGATTTCCACAAGACGTTTGAATCAGTTCCCCAGAGTCGTTTATTGAACAAAGTAAGAGCATATGGTCTACCAGACCAATTGTGTGATTGGATTGAGGAGTTCCTAGATAACAGAAGGCAGCATGTCATTATCAATGGAAAGAAGTCTTCCGAAGTAAGAGTGATGTCAGGTGTGTCACAGGGAAGTGTCGTCGGACCGTTGCTATTCACAATATTTATAAATGACCTTGTGGATAACATCGGAAGTTCACTGAGGCTTTTTTTCGGATGATGCTGTAATATATAGAGAGGTTGCAACAATGGAAAATTGTTTTGAAATGCAGGAGGATCTGCAACGAATTGACGCATGGTGCAGGGAATGGCAATTGAATCTCAATGTAGACAAGTGTAATGTGCTGCGAGTACATAGAAACAAAGATCCTTTATCGTTTACCTACACTACAACAGGTCAGCAACTGGAAGCAGTTAATTCCATAAATTATCTGGGAGTATGCATTAGGAGTGATTTAAAATGGAACGACCATATAAAATTTATCGTAGGTAACGCAGACGCCAGACAGATTCATTGAAAGAATCCTGAGGAAATGCAGTCCGAAAACAAAGGAAGTAATTTACAGTACACTTGTTCGCCCACTGCTTGAATACTGCTCACCGGTGTGGGATCCGTAACAGGTGGGGTTGATAGAGGAAGCAGAGAAGATCCAAGGGAGAGCAGCGCTTTCATTTACTTATCATGAAAGCGTTACGGAGATGATTGATAAACTCCAGTGGAAGACTTTGCAGGAGAGACGCTCTGTAGCTCGATACGGGCTTTTGTCGATATTTCGAGAACAAACCTTTACGAGGAGTCTAGCAGTATATTGATTCCTCCCACGTGTATCTCGCGAAGAGATTATGAAGATAAAATCCGAGAGATTAGAGCCCCACAGAGCCATACCGACAATCTTTCTTTTCGCGAACAATACGTGACTGGAATGGGAGTGAGAACCGATAGTGGTACTTAAGGTACCCTCCGCCACACACCGTCAGATGGCTTACGGAGTATGGATGTAGATGTAGAAAATATATCTTTATTTTTCTATATAATTTCCAAGTACATTGAGTCATTTGTCATACCGCTTTATAATCTTCAAAAAGCCATCCAGGAAAATATTGCCGCAAGACCGCAAGTTATTCGACTGCCGGCGTCACCGATTGCGGTGCTGAAGGTCGTAGGTTCAATCCTGTCCACCGGCAAAAATTTATTTCTTTGTATTTATCATTTCCAGAATTTTCTACTTGTTTTTCATGTTCAATTACATGGTCGACCCCTCAGCGCGCCCGGCCAGAGGGCTCAACGCTCTCTGCAATAAAAAAAGTTGAGCCAACAGCACACCGAACAAGAACGAACAAAAACGATCAGCGTCCGCAACGAAGAGAACTACCAGCAGGAAAAAAAACAACAATCTTGTAATTCAAAAATGTTCAAATGTTTGGTAAGCTTATGGGACTTGACTACAGGGTCATCTGTCCCTAAACTTACAAACTACTTATGAACTACCTTATACTAAAGACGGCACAAATATCCATGCCCGAGGGGGGATTCGAACCCCCGACCGTAGTGGCCTTGCAGACCGTGACTGAAGCGCCTCAGTCTCCTCGGCCACCGCGGCCGGCACCTTGTAATTTCAACATGTTTCTTATGTTAACCATTCTTCTAATTCTGTCTGTGTATAAATAGCAAGCTCTCTGCCCGAGAGGCAGTCAGTGCTATGTGTATGTTTCAGTTCGCAACAAACCTGCTGTCAGTATGTTGTGTTCAGTTGACAACCCTGCCTTAGAAGTCAAGCCTGCTACCATTTCAACGAGACATTATCAGGGCGTTGCATACGGAAGAAGCGTTGAATAGCTTGTCTGACGTCAGCATTGCTTCCAAAGCACCTTCCGCCGAGAGTCTTCTTCAAAGATGGAAGTCAATTGGTGCGCGATCAGGACTGTATGGCGGATGGTGTAGGTGCTCCCAACCAAGAGATGCAATATGGTTTTGCGTTGCCGTCGCCGAGTGTGGTCACGCAACAACAGAATACCAGATCTGAGAAGGCCAGGCCGCGTTTTCCGAATCACCTCCTTCAATTTCGACAGAGTGGCACAGTACCGCACAGCATTGATGGTTGCATCCTCCAAAAAGGCCAGGAACAAAACTCTTTGGGCGTCCCAGAAAACGGTGAGTAGCACTTTACCTGCAAAAAGAGTGCTTCCGAACGTCTTTCGCCCAGATGATGACAGATATTTCCACTTCATGGATACATCCTTCGATTCGGGCGTGTAATGGTGGACCCAAGTTTCATCCTCCGTCACAATCCAAAAAGGAAATCGTTGCCATATTCATGGTCGACATCTACCCAATAGTGTACGAGTATCGGCGTCTTGCACGTGCGCGTTCACCTGTTGTGTCGTCTTTCGCTCATAGTCGTTCAACGCTTCTTCTGTATGCAACGCCCAGATTTTTTCCTTTGGTGGCTTTTTGAAGCTTATAAAGTGGTTTCACAAATGTCTCAATGTATTTGGAAATTATGTAGAAAAATAAAGATAAGATATATCTTTAATGTCTCATTCTATTTTGGTCCACTTTAGGTTACTGTAGTAACATTAAAAGCGGGCCTTTGCGATCGTCTTTCGACAGCTCGAAATTTAAATGAAAATAATGGCTTAACCGTTCATCAGACACGAAAATTGAATGACCTAATTTGAAGAGGAGAAAATTGTCTACATCTTTGCTCTCTTATGTTTTTTTTTTCTTTTTTTCATATATCGTATCGTTGAAAGATATTTGCAAAAATAACGATGTCACAGCGACAGTATGTGTGTGTTTGTGTGTGTGTGTGTGTGTGTGTGTGTGTGTGTGTGTGTGTGTGTGTGTGTGTTTGTTTTTGTGTGTGTGTGAGAGAGAGAGAGAGAGAGAGAGAGAGAGAGAGAGAGAGAGAGAGAGAGAGAGAGAGAGAGTTATCCTTAGGTTTGTTTGTAAGCCTAAGGACTGATAACCTCAGTAATTAAGCCCCATACCTTTACAAACATTTTAACATTTTCCATAAAATTAGAGACATTTGAAAATTTTAATAGAATAAACTGCGATCCACACAGCATTCCAGAATCGAACGGTAGATAAATAGTATGAAGATGGTTCTTAGTACGCTCTGTCAGTCACTTAGATGTGATTATTTTTTCAAACTTTCTTGTAGGGTAACGATCTTCATGAATAATTAACCTCGGACATGTCCGAAAGAACAGACGCCACTTTTGATCCTGCAGTTATCTATTCATATTCACGAAATTTGCCACTGACGGGCAATGATCCTTTCTTCAGTGGGAGGCACTCCTAGGCCCTTACTCTTACGGGAATCAGTACTAAGTGACTACGAGTTTGAGTTTCAGTGGGCAGGGTAAAGTTGCAAATTTGTATCTGCCGGGAGGCGTGCTTGAGTAATTCCGTGCGTTCCCGTATTGGGGTGTGCAGTAAAGTTTTCTATGTCTAGAATGATGTTTCCACTCTGCATCGGAATATGCGCTGCAATCAAACGTCCTGGCTGTTTAAAACTGTGTGCCGGATAGGGATTCGAACCCAGGACTTTGCCTCTCGCAGGCAAGCGCTCTACCGACTGAGCTAGCCTGACACGCCTCTCGGCCCCTCCTCACAGCCTTAAGCCCTCGGCGCGTGTGTCTCAACGTGTAGTGACGTGCCGAGTCCACCGAGAGGCTTAACGCTCGGAAACAGTGCCACTTGTGCACACGAGACGGATGTGGGCATGCATCAGGTTCTGCACTCTCAATGTTTACAAAATGAAAGGATTTAAATTCCTGCTTTACCTCTAATAAAACAAATGTGCGTCAATATCCAATAACAAAAGGCTTTTAGGACAGTTGCATTAACAGTCAATAAGGGCAGCAACTTTCAAATGTTTTATGACAAATAGCGCGATATGAAATTAGAATAGGCCTTCACGTAAAGAAAACATTACTGCATCAGTGTCGCTTTTTATTAAAACTTAAAGGTCGTTCTTCCTCAGTCACTGTTATTATTCAGTAATAGAGTCTTTAGAACGTGTAAAATAAATGACTTCAAACAATGAAGTGTCTATTTCACTCCAAGTAAGGTGCAAAGTGTACTGTTCATGAAACCAATCGAACAAACTCACTCGTCAGAGGAGCTGCACTTATCTACATCTACATGGATACTCTGCAAGTCACATTGAAGTGCATGGCAGAGGGTTCATTGAACCACTTTTATGGTATTTCTCTGTAGTTCCATTCTCTAATAGCTCGCGGGAAAAAAGGAACACCTAAATCTTTCTGTTTTCGATCTGATTCCTCTTATTTTATTTTAAAAATTTTAAGTGTTTGTTAAGCTTATGGGACTTAACTACGGGGTTATCAGTCCCTAAACTTACAAACTACTTATCAACTAGCATATACTAAAGACGGCACAAATATCCATGCCCGAAGGGGGATTCGAACCCCCGATCGTAGTGGCCGTGCAGAGCGTGACTGAAGCGCCTCAGTCCCCACGGCCACCGCGGCCGGCTCTTATTTTATTACGATGGCCATGTCTCCCTATGTAAGTGGGTGCTAAACAATTCAGAATAGAAAGCTGGTGAATGAAATTTCGCAAATAGATCTCGCCGCAACATATAACGCTTTCTTTTAAATGATTTCCACCCCGACTCGTGCATTATTTCCGCGATAATACTAAACGAGCTACCCTTCTCTGAAACTTTCTCTAAATCGTCCGTCAGTCCCACTTGGTGGGGATCCCACAATGTACAGCAATACCCCAAAATAGGGCGCACGAGTGTATGTAGGCAGTTTCTTTAGTAGAACTGTTGCATCTTTTAAGTGTTCTAGTCAGTGAAAACGTAGTATTTGCACCTTCGAAATATTATACAGCGTATTTTCCTCCCGGCCCTGTGGCCCCTCCTCGTTCCTCTCCGCCACCTCTTTCCCTAGCTCACCACCCTATCACACATTGCCACTTATTTTGTGGTAGTGATATATCCACGTGTGTTTTCACAAAGTTTTTATTTTTATTTTTTATTTATTTATTCATTTTAACGAACAGCGAACGGCCAAACCTGCAGCCAACGCCGTGTGTGTTTTAACTTGACTGTTTTTTTCCACCACCCTCTCGCCCTTCTACCCCTCTCCATCCATGTCATCATCTTCGGTGTTTTAATGAGTGTTTCGTGAATTTCGTGTTGTCTCAGTATGGTATTTTATTTTAATGAACAGTGAACGGCCAACCCGCAGCCGACAGTTTGTGTTTCTTTTAGATGTTTTACGTGCTTCGTTGTCTCCATTTTATTTATTAAATATCTTCATTGTCACCGTGTCCATGCAAAAAGACTGCAGTCTTTTTCCATTTTAACTCGTGTTCTGTTACTTTGACACTGTCACCATATAAATTTTAATTACCTTCTAATTTTATCACCTGTCCTTCCTTTGTGCACTTCTTTTTTGTTATTTTGTATCTCTCAGCAGAAGAGCGCCTGTCTGCGCTGACAGCCTGCCACATTTAGGGGAATTGAAATGACAAAGAAATAAAATATACTGTGTACTTCCATTAAATTAATGAAAAACTCTTTGAACCTCGGAGAAAACGCGAAAATGGGGGGAAAATGCATGCAACGACGCCGGAACCTACGCCGCGCAGCATATTCCGGTTCGTACTCCGTAAGTCTAACCAGCAACTCTTACTACCTCCGCTACGCCTGCGGGGCTCCATGTTCCATCTTAGTGAGTGCTGAATATACTGCTCGTAGACTACTGACATGTAGCTACAAAAATCATGTAAACGGATCTACAGTTCGTCGTTGGCTTGAAACGGCAAAGTTTCATAATACGAAAATTCTTCAACCGCATTATAACACGATTCTAGTCATTTTATTTCCACAAATAGCATCTATAACTGCTCAGAACGTCTCAGTTTACTGGGTTACTTTGACATGCTTTGAAATGATCAAATGTTTGTAAATCTATCGGACCAAACTGCGTGGTCATCAGTCCGTAGCTTACAAACTACTTAAACCTAGGTAAACTAACCTAAGGACAAACACACACACCCATGCCCCAGGGACGACTCGAACCTCCACGGCAGCAACCGCGCGCTCCGCAGTGAGACGCTTTAGACCGCTCGGCTACTCCATCGCAGCGACATGCTTTGAAATGACATATATCCATAAGAGCCAAGCTATACATAGCGAAGCGAAATTCGCGCACTCGGTCTTCGCATTGCGATTCCTCACATGCCAGAAATAAATAAAATGTCTCTCACAAAATTTCGTCCTACGCATATTTCCGGCAGTAAATTGACGTCGAAGGATGAGGTGGGCGTGTGTTCCATACGTCAGTGTGTTTCGAAATTACACAAATACACCAACTTCTATGGGCTGTAGAAGGGACTTGAGGAACAAAATGAGCACGGAAACCCATGCCCGGAAACGCCATTCAACGACGCCACAGAGAGTCCAAGTTACAGGCCCCGGAGCCTGTCGTCACACATCCCCTCCAGCAACTTCCGACGCGCTGTAGTGGCGTTAGATGGCGTTTCCGGGCATCGGTTTACACTTTTTCGGTGTAATGGGGTCTCTTAGAAAGGGAACTTCCGATTTCCTTCCCTATCGCTACGAAAACAATCAGAGCTTGCGCGCCTGCCGCGGTGGCCGAGGGGACTGAGGCGCTTCAGTCACGGTCTGCACGGCCACTACGGTCGGGGGTTCGAATCCCCTCTCGGGCATGGATATTTGTGCCGTCCTAGTTCGTAAGTAGTTGATAAGTAGTTTGTAAGTTTAGGTACTGATGACCCCGTAGTTAAGTCCCATAAGCTGTACAAACATTTGAACATTTTAGAGCTTGCGCTCCTTCTCTAACAATCATACAGTTGATGGGCCGTTATGCAATAATCTTCCTTCCTTACTTTTCATTACATCATGCACATTTTTATGAGATTACTGCCATTAGCACAACAGACAACTATCCTTTCTACAGGTGTAGGATGCATTATTTATTTACAGATGAGTTACAATTACAATTTTTAAAATCATCTGTAAAGGAACTATAAAAGTAACTGTTAACTAAGTTACTTTTACTGGGAAGTAACTTAAAATGTAACTCAAGTACTTTGAAAAAGTAAGTTTTCCAACCCTGGCTGTAGATTAGATTAGTACTTGTTCCATAGATCATGAATACGACACTTCGTAATGATGTGGAACGTGTCAGGTTAATGAAAGGTATCTTTACAAATTATTATTTTGTACTAAATATTACAAGACACAATATTTTTTTTTCAGATATACTAATTTATATCTAAAATTTCATCTATAGTGTAGAAGGAGTTGCCATTCAGAAATTCTTTTAATTTATTTTTAAATGCTAGTTGGCTAAATGTCAGGCTTTTGACGCTGTTTGGTAGGTGACCAAAGATTTTTGTGGCATCATAATTCACCCCTTTCTGTGCCAAAGCTAGATTTAACCTTGAATAGTGAAGATCATTCTTTCTCCTAGTGTTATAGTTATGTACACTGCTGTTGCTTTTGAATTCGGTGGGATTGGTAATAAGAAATTTCGTAAGTGAATATACATATTAGGAAGCTACTGTGAAGATCCCTAGCTTTTTAAATGTCTGCGGGATGATCTTGGTTGGAGTCCAGCAACTATTCTGATTACACGCTTTTGTGCAAAGAATACAGTTTTACTCAATCATGAATTTCCCCCAGAAAATGATGCCATACGAAAGCAGAGAATGAAAATAGGCATAGTAAGCTAATTTACTAAGATGTATATCACCAAAATTTGCAATTACCCTAATAGCATAAGTAGCTGAACTCAAATGTTTCAGCAGATCTTTTTTTCCAGTTCAACCACTCATCAATCCATACACCAAAAAGTTTGGATATTCTACCTTTGCTACAGATCCAAGTCTATATTTATTAACGATGTAATTCCATTTACTGTACGGAACAGTATATCTTTGGCACGTAGTACCAACCTACTACCAACGTAAACCGTAACTGGTGCACCTGGGTCCCAGGAAACCGAAAGAAATTTCGCTGCGGTGGAGTGGCCGAGCGGTCTAAAGCGTCTCGTTGTGGAGCGCGCGGTTGCTCGCCGTGGAGGTTCGAGTCCTCCCTGGGGCATGGGTATGTGTGTTGCCCTTAGGTTAGTTTACCTACGTGTAAGTAGTTTGTAAGCTACGGACTGATGACCACGCAGTTCGGTCCGATAGATTTACAAACATTTGAAAGAAATTTCTTTTTTCCAGCACTGTGATGTGTGCTTCTCCCTGTACTCTCCTAGCATTCAGTTAGCTACCAGCCCGGCCGCGGCGGAGCGGTCGAGCGCATTGAGGCACTATGCTCCGATGCGCGAGGCCGTTCCCCGTCGGGGGTTCGAATCCCCCCCCTCGGGCATGGATGTTTGTGCTGTCTTTAGTATAAGTTAGTTCATAAGTAGTTTGTAAGTTTAGGGACTTTATGACCCCGCAGTTAAGTTAAACATTAGAAACATTTGAATATTTGAACATTGAGCTACCAGCCCACGACATCGTTGCAGGCATGTCTTTTTTAGTTTTGTTTCTATAAAGGTGATCATGTCCCGAAGATCCAGGTGAACCTTTACTGGAAGGGTTTTCGTGGCATCGTTTTCAGTATGTTCTATTTATGGTAGAATGCTTCACAAAAGTGAAAGAGGAAAATATTGCAGATACTCTGAATGAATGAATGAATGGCCTGCAGCAGTCATCTACGCTAGGATAATTATAGCAGGTGTAAAGGCTTTTACATTGTATCATGGGAAAGTAGATACTGATGGTGTGAGACGCATAGAATTCCTCACTAAATTAGGGACTTAACTAGCAAGTGGTTGTATGAAAAGAAGATTTTATTACAATTTTAAAAAAGATATCAGGAATTCCAATTGTGATATTCTAGGCACGACTCCCTCCAAGGCATCAAGACTATCCCAAGCTCACAGTGAAGCGATGTGTTACTAAATCCAAGAGGAAAAGATGTTCAAGGATAGGAAAGCATCATCGAATGTGGCGATGTCATTGCGTTTGAAATGTTCCACTGTTTTATGTCCAAACTGATTCTGTAGTTTGGATGAAAATGTCATTTAAAATTATCCAGAAAGTTGTGTCTGCAGAAATTTTTATGTTGCTTTTTAACTTTTCTGGTTTGCAATTGTGAAGCATGATTTTGTGTTTAAATGTGAAGTTTCAGTTGTGTAGCTTACTATTTGTAACTGATGTGTAGGACTTGGGGAATGTGTGTGTTTCACATTTCATATTTTATGCACTTCACTGTCTTCATTCGTAACGTCTTTAAGATATGACATAAATGAGAAGTGAAGTTTTAAAACAATAGTGATATTTAAATTTCACCTTTCTTATCCAAAACATGCTCAGACTTTGTGTATATCCTGAGGAGTCAGATGTACCCTATACGTTATAGTTTTTAGGTGTACCAGTTACGGGTTAGTTATTTTTCTACCAAAGATATATCTAAAGACTTGTTTCAGCCGTGGAAGAGTAGCACTCCTGGAAGACAGGATACGGTGGAGACATTGCCACACGCTAGGGTATGTTTGCAGATTGATGTTTCCACACTCCGTAGTGGTGTGTGAGCTAAGAGTGATGTCAGGTATGTCACAGGGGAGTGTCGTGGGTCCGTGGCTGTTCACGATATATATAAATGACCTTACGGATAACATCGGTAGCTCACTGAGGCTTTTTACAGATGACGCTGTAGTATATAGAGAGGTTGTAACAATGGAAAATTGTATTGAAATGCAAGGGGATCTGCATCTAATTGACGCATGGTGCAGGGAATGGCAATTGAACCTCAATGTAGACAAGTTTAATGTACTGCGAATACATAGAAATAAAGATCCAGTATCATTTACGTACACTACAGCACGTCAGCAACTGGAAGCAGTTACTTCCATAAATTATCTGGGAGCAGGCATTAGGAGTGATTTCAAATGGAACGACCATATAAAATCAATCGTCGGTAAAGCAGATGCCAGACTTAGATTCATTGGAAGAATCTTAAGGAAATGCAGTCCGAAAACGAAGCAAGTAGGTTACAGTACACTCGTTCGCCCACAGCTTTAATATTGCTCACCGGTGTGGGATCCGTACCAGGTGGGATTGATAGAGGAGGTATAGAAGATCCTACGGAGAGCAGCGCGCTGCGTTACAGGATCATTTGGTAATCGTGAAAGCGTTACGGAGATGATAGATAAACTCCAGTGGAAGACTAAAATGTTCAAATGTTTGTAGAGTTTATGGGACGTAACTACGAGGTCATCAGTTCCTAACCTTACAAACTATTTATGAACTAGCTAATACTAAGGACGGCACAAATATCCATGCCCGAGGGGGGTTTCGAACTCCCGACCGTACCTGTGGAAGACTCTGCAGGAGAGACGCTTCGACACTCGGTACGGTCTTTTGTCGAAGTTATACCTTTACTGAGGAGTGTAGCAGTATAATGCTCCATCCTACGTATATCTCGCAAAGAGGTCATGAAGATAGAAACAGAGAGATTAGAGGCCACACAGAGGCATACCGAACAGAGGCATAGCGAACGTGACTGGAATAGGAGGGAGAAACGATAGTGGTACTCAGGGAACCCTCCGCCACAGACCATCGGGTGGCTTGCGGAGTTTGAATGTAGATGTATAATATGAAAAACTCTGGCAGATTAACCCTTTAACGCCGGAGGTAGCTGCACGGCGTGGCCTCGCGTGATATGGAGTTGTCCACACCAGGGCCGTTCAGCAAAGGTGATCGGGAATGCGGAGCCGCGAGAAGTAAACAGCGCGGCAGCCGGAAGCGGCGGGAAGAGATATAAAATACATAAATTCTCAACAGTTGCACTTTGTTATCGTGCGTAACGCGCAAAGTACCGCACAGATCGCTAAATGCTCAGTTACGTTATCCACAGGACAGGTAGCTAGCACGGAAAGCAGGTAGTGATGGAGACAACGCTACACCTTCTGTTTACGAACGACTGCTATCTACGGCCGTCATTTGACGGGCTTCGTAGTGAGGGCATATTACCGTCGGTCAGCCATATGACGGGCCCCGTAGAGGGGGCACATTATCATCGATCCGTCATATGACGGGCCCCGTGCTTAAAGGGTTAAAACTGTTTTCCTGGCCGGGATCGTGTTGTGATTGTGGACGTCGTTTACCGCCGGCTTGCATTTATCGCGAATCTTTAATTCAGCGCAAAGTTCCTAGTGATTGGAAAAAAGCGCAGGTGACTCCCGTTTATAAGAAAGGAAAGAGAACTGACCCACACAATTACAGGCCAATATCGTTGACAATATCGTAGAATTTTGGAGCATATTCTCAGTTCGAATATAGTAAATTTCCTTGAAACGGAAAAGCTTCTTTCCATGAATCAGCACGGGTTTAGGAAACATCGTTCATGTGAAACTCACCTTGCCCTTTTCTCACATGACATCTTGCGAGCCATGGACGAAGGGCAACAGACGGATTGTGTTTTTCTCGACTTCAAAAAGGCGTTCGACTCGGTACCACACTGCAGACTGCTAACGAAGATACGAGCTTATGGAATAGGTTCACAGATTTGTGACTGGCTGGAAGACTTCCTAAGTCATATAACGCAGGACGTTGTTCTCGACGGCGAGTGTTCATCAGAGACTGGTGTATCGTCAGGCGTGCCCCAGGGGATTGTGATAGGAGCGCTATTATTTACTATCTATATAAAGATCTGATGGACAGAGTAAGTAGTAATTTGCAGCTTTTTGCTGATGATGCTGTGGTGTATGGGAGGGTGTCGTCTTTAACTGACTGTAATAGCATGCAGGATGACTTGGACAAAATTTCTAGTTGGTGCGAAGATTGGCAGCTAGCTCTCAATGTGGAAAAATGTAAGGTTATGCGCATGAGTAGGAAAAACAATCCCATAATGTTCGAATACAGCATTAGTAGTGAGCTTCTTGATGCTGTCGCGTCGTTCAAATATCTAGGCGTAACATTGCACAGCGATATGAAATGGAACGAGCATGTAAGGACCGTTGTGAGTAGGGCGGACAGCCGACTTCGCTTTATTGGGAGAATTTTGGGTAAGATGTACTTCACCTGTAAAGGAGACCGCGAATAAAACGCTTGTACGACCACGTCTTGAGTATTGCTCAAGTGTTTGGGACCCGCAGCAGATCAGTTTAAAGGAAGACATAGAGGCGGTTCAGAGACGAGCAGCTAGATTTGTTACCGGTAGGTTCGACCAATGCGCGAGTGTCACGGAAATGCTCCGGCAACTCAATTGGGGATCGCTGGAAGAAAGACGACGTTCTTTTCATGAATTTCTGTTGAGTAAATTTAGAGGGCCGGAATTTGAAGCTGAGTGTAGTACGATCTTTCTGCCGCCTACTTACATTTCGCGTAAAGATCACAAAGACAAGATAAGAGAAATTAGGGCTCGTACGGAGGCATATAGGCATTCTTTTTTTCCCCGTTCAGTTTGGGAGTGGAATAGGAAAGGAAATGCCTAGTAGTGGTACAGTGTACCCTCCGCCACGCACCTTACGGTGAATTGCGGAGTATGTATGTAGATGTAGATGTAGAAGGGCAGCAGCAGTTGCGCGTTGGCTCGCCATTCACCTGCAGAGTCCAGCCGGCAGGCGGCAGCGGCGGCGTGTAATCCGCCAACCTGTGGCTGCTGCTGCTGCTGCTGCTGCTGCTGGTGGTCGCTAATGGCCGGCCACGGCCACGCACGCGCTAGCGCCACCCCTTTATGGCTGGCCGCTTTGTCCGCGCGCCGTTTTATTCCGCACGCCGCCCTGCCGCAGATTATTTTTGCATCCCCGTCTGAACGGATCCCCTGCCCCGCCACTCGCGTATTAGGCTCGACGTGGGAAGCGTCAAACTGCCCTGTTTTCATGCGGTACGTTCAGCCGTGTCATCACTGGCGGATTTTCACATTTGCCGACAGCAGGCTATTCGAATTTTGCCGCCCCTACCGACCTCTACAGTTCGATACCCTATTTCACAATCATACCAATTATAATTCTTTGACAGTGAAGTTGTACTTCCATGATTTGTGCACTGACGATCTAATTATACCACCTTCTTTCTGTAATTACTATCCCTGTGAACTACGGGATCGAAGGATCAGTTCCCACATTATTTTTACAATCCAACTGTACTTATTGCCTGTCGTTAATTTAGCTAATAATGATAATGCCGCAGCGGAGGAGTGGCCAAGCACATTGAGGCGCTATGCTCCGATGCGCCCCCTCAGGGAGCTGATGGTTCTTTCGTGAGTACGTGCGTGGCGAGCACGGGGCCCCGATCTAATGCAGTCTTCCTTCCTTCTTTACTTCCCGGACTGCATTTCCTTTCCCCCTCTCCTCCTTTCCTCACTCCTTCTCCTCGCCACCGGGGGACTGATAACCTCAGTAGTTCAGTCCCCCCTATCCCAACCAAACAACCCAACCCCAACCCAATCCAATCCGATGCGGTGCGCGAGGTCGTTCCCCGTCGCCGGTACGAATCCCCCCTTCGGGCATGGATGTTTGTGTCGTCTTTGGTATAAGATAGTTCATAAGTAGTTTGTAGGTTTAGGGACTGATGACCCGCAGTTAAGTACTTTATGCTTCACAAATATTTGAACATTTATTGAATGATAATGATTTTTTTTGCGTTAGACTCCAACTGGGGTCGTGTTCAGCCTGCCTGGTGCAAGTCTTTTTACCTAACGCCACTTCGGCGACTTGCGTGTCAGTGATGATGAGGACGACGGAATACACAGTCCCCGAGCGGAGAAGATCTCCGAGCGGACCGGGGCTCGAACCCGGGCCCCCTTTGTGGCAACTTACTATGCTGTCCACTAGACTACGGAGGCGGTCGTTAATTTAGTTATTGATTGGCTGTTGAAAACGGAGTTATTCGTTTTTTTCATAGTTAACATCCGTTAAACTTTGTTTACAAGGTAAACAATCAAAAGTGAAGACCGTCAACTCCACAAAATACCTAGGAATTAGTATTACTTCAGACTTAAACTGGAAAAGACACGTAGAAAATGTCGTGGGAAAGGCGAACCAGAGACTGCGTTTTATTGGCAGAACCCTTAAAAGATGCAACAGAACTACAAAAGAAACTGCATACACTACGCTTGTCCGTCCTTTTTTGGAGTACTGCTGCCCAGTGTAGGATCCTTATCAGTTGGGTTTGACGGAGGACATCGAAAGACTCGAAAGAAGGGCAGCTCGTTTCGTATTGTCACGATACAGGGGAGACAGCGTTACGGAAATGATACAGAATCTGGGATGGGAATCATTACAACAACGGCGGTTATCGCTGCGGTGTGGGCTACTTACGAAACTCCAATCACCAACATTCTTCTCCGAATGCGAAAATATATTGTTGACTCCTACTTACATAGGTAGAAATGATCATCAGAATAAAATACGAGAAATCAGAACGGAGAGATTCAGGTGTTCTTTCTTCCCGCGCGCTATTCGAGAATGGAATGGAAGATAAATGGTGTAAAGGTGGTTCGATGAATCGTCTGCCAGGCACTTAATGTGATTTACAGAGTATCCCACGTAGATGTAACTCAAATCCGTAAAACAATTAACGTATAACATAAGGTATTTTAAACAGTACTATTTTGAAAAATGAAATATTCGCAGTAAATTTGCTTCTGCTGGTACCATCATACCTTACACAAACATTAATCATGATTTCTAAAACCAGGGCTTATCTCTCTTTTTCTCACACGTACTATCTCGATTTCAGAAAGCCACTGCCCGACTTCCGATAATATGGCGACTAGTAGTACAACGTGACACCGCAGGGAGCGCTGAAGATCGTGTCACCGCACCTCTATGTGTATTCTCTCTCTTTCACCCCGTTTACATGGGCACCCACAACCGGATTTCGTCCGCTTTTGGTTGGTTATGTAAACACTCCAAAATCTATTCTGGAAATCTGCTTCTGTAAAGTGGTTTTTCCAGTTCCACAATCGATTTTCGTGCCTATGTAAATGCAACCGTTTTTGAAGCGTTCGTGGCTTGACAGATTGTGCTTTCTTGTTAAGAATTTTCGGTACATATTGAAAGAGTGATATTTTCTAATGTGAAATAAAAGTATAAATGTTAGAGTGAACATGAATCTGAGTATTGAAATAAAGAAAAATAGATGTTGTGCTGACTAAATCAGGAACTGAATCGGCTGTTTTACAGCCGCCATATTAAGTGGGTTGAGAAATCCAATTCAGTCTAGGTCATTAAAAACAACAGCGATAAACGATTTACGAAAATCAGTTTTCGTCAAAGAGGTATATAAACAACATAGAAAGGCTAGAGGCAAGCTACAGCGCTCTGGGTGGCAGCACTCAGCAACACTGGGCGCCATATTTGAGAACGTCAATTTGAAGAAACAGAGTGAGCAGATGCTTCTGTTTGTAATCTGAACTGACGTGTAAGCGCTATTATTAGTGGTAAATCAAGCCCAGTGTATGTTCGGCGTACAACTGCAGCAACCGCAGTGATAAAACTGTTGGAATATCATACATAAAGAAAGAGATATGTAATTATATAGGTCGTTGTGTATCAGCGTGTATTTGTCTATAAATATTAATTATACTTAACATACGCGTTTATCAAGTTTCAAAATTATGTTTCCTTCGACCATCAGAAACCTAGGCAGATGACGGTTGTATTTAATGAGTTTTAATGTAATGACAGTTGTCTATATAGTGTACAAAAGCGTATTAACCATTGGGTAACTAGACTAGGTATATGAACTGTAATTAAAATGTTCTTTATACAGTTTTCCTTTGAAAAACAAGAAGTTGCTAACCCAATGGGTAACCAGTATGAGGCGCGATAAGTGGCAGCCTACAGCGTATAGTTACATGTGCTCTCGTCAGTTTGAAGAAAAGTTCATGTATGCTGCCAGATGGAAAGTGGCTACTGGCAAATGCCATTCCAACAATATTTCAGTTGAGCAGCTACAGAAACTAAGAGAAACCAAGGAAACTTCAAATTGAGGAGAGCTTAATAAATACGTAATGTACGTCGAAGCATGAAACATCATTGGAATCACAGCAGAATAAAGGTAATTAAAGATGTTAAAGAAATTCGCCTGTATTTATATGTCGGCAAATACAAACGATTATCGACATTATAGTAACTTCAAATAATGCAGCAATTCGACGAGTTTAAATATTATACTTAGGATACAGTAGTAAACGAGAGATGCGTCGTCCAGAAATTAAGGAAAAATCAAGACGCAGTGATTAATATACAACCTATGATTCAGTGTCAGCAGACACCCAGTATCACCTGGCGTGACACTGACGTTCTAGATAAAACAATTAATTTCTCTAACTGGGGAGTTATCAAAAATGGGGTCCCACAAGGTTTGGTCTTGGGTCCCATGCTGTTCTTAATATATATTAATGACTTGCCATTCTACATTCACGAAGATGCTAAGCTAGTACTTTTTGTTGATACAAGTATAGCTATCACATCTGACAAACAGCAATTAACTGATGAAATTGTAAATGATATCTTTCAGAAAATTAAGTGGTTCTCTACAAATGGACTCTCATTAAACTTTGATAAAACCAAGTATATACAGTTTCATACAGTAAATGGCATGACACCATTAATAAATTTAGACTTTGTACATAAATCGTTAGCTAAGGTAGTTTTTTCAAAATTTTTAGGTGTTTGCATTGATGAGGAACTGAATTGGAAGAAACATATTGAAGATCTCCTGAAACGTTTGAGTACAGCTACTTATGCAAAATTTAGTGATATACATCTCAGTAAATTAGCTTACTACGCCTATTTTCATTCATTGCTTTCATATGGGATCATATTCTGGGGCAATTCAACATTGAGTAAAAACGTATTCATTGCACAAAAGCGTGTAATCAGAATAATTGCTGAAGCCCACCCAAGAGCATCCTGCAGACATTTATTTAGGGATCTTCACTGTAGCTTGACAATACATATATTCACTCATGAAATTTGTTATTAACAATCCGACCCAATTCAAAAGTATAGCAGTGCATAGCTACAACACTATTTATTCAAGGTTAAATCTAACTTTGGCTCAGAAAGGGGTAAATTATGCTGCCACAAACGTCTTTGGTCACTTCCCAAGTAGCATCAGAAGTCTGACAGATAGTCAACTAGTATTTTTTTAAAAATGAAAGGAGTTTCTGAATGGCAACTCCTTCTACAATGTAGATGAAGTTTTAGATAAAACTTAAAAAAAACTAAAAAATTTAAAAAGACAACAAAAAATGTTAAAAATAATCCTTGAATATTGATTGTCACGTGTAGACAACATTTACTAGACTGACACGTTCCACATCATTACGAAATATCGTATATATGATCTATGGAACAAGTATTAATCTAATCTAATCCAAAAATGGCGGCAACCTTTCCAATTGGCTTCAACTATGGCGGCGCTGTTACCAGTGTATGTTGTTTATATAGGTCTTAGGTTTTCGTCTTCCGGAAGATATGTTGCATGTACACGTAGTGTTAGTGAGCCAGGCGAGTGTCGGCGCCCTGACTGCAGCGTGTCCTTTTCTGTTGGGGCAGGCGCTGTTCGAGCTGGAGCTGGCGGGCTGCAACGAGGTGACGGAGGCGGGCCTGTGGGCGTGCCTGACGCCGCGCATCGTGTCGCTGACGCTGTCCGACTGCATCAACGTGGCCGACGAGGCGGTGGGCGCGGTGGCGCAGCTGCTGCCCTCGCTGTACGAGTTCTCGCTGCAGGCCTACCACGTCACCGACGCCGCGCTCGGCTACTTCTCGCCCAAGCAGAGCGGCTCGCTCTCCATCCTGCGCCTGCACAGCTGCTGGGAGCTCACCAACCACGGCATCGTCAACATCGGTGAGTCCGCAGCACCGCCCCTCTCTCCTCTCTCGCTCCCCAGCTGGACGCCTACTCTGCAGAGTTAACTGCGCCTCTACATATTGTAGTCATAACTGCCCATATCTTTCAGTTTATCTCGCTAGGCCAGCAGGTGGACTATACATCAGTCATCAAAATATCCACGGGTGTACTGCCGGTCTATAGTGTCCAACGGGCACAATATTTCGACGATCATACATGTCGCCATCATCAGGTGAACTGACGGACTGAGCTCCTGGAAACGCGCCGGCACGGAGATCCGCACGCTACGGCGGCTCGAAGGGAACTGGGTTCTAGCCGCTGACGCTTTTATTAACGGGCCCCGACCTGGGCCCGAATGGTTGCTGTTCCTCTTTTGTCATATCTTGATGGTGTGATGTTTCCTGACTTCTTGAATGGTCTTAAACTTGTTGGTCCTGCAACAGAAAAAGTGGGATCCTAGCTGCTAGCAACAGCTAGCGGTTTGCTTTCCCGCGTGCTCCACTAGCGCGCGGGTCTCTTCTCTCCCATCTACTCATCTGCCTCGCGGCAGATGATTTCCCATTGATTAGGGGAAAAGATGGGGTGGAAATTAAGGAGGAGTTTGAACTCCTTGTTGGACAGGATCGGGGATAGGTGCTCTCTCAGGTGTTGAGAGAGACGGACTGATTTGTGACGGAGACTGGGTTTAAGATGGGACGGAAGGAAAGAATAAGGATTATCTAGGTGAGGGTATGTCCTGTCTCGGATGGAGGAGACGACCTTGTCAAGGACCTTCTTGACACTGTGCTTGTCCGGCATGGGCAAGCACTCTTCCGTTTCCGGGGTCTCATCCTCCATGACCACGGTTTCTGTGGTGGTTTTGCTCCAAATCCATATGTCCTCCTCTTCAGCCCGGTAGCGGGCGTTTTAAAAACCCTCGGCCCGTGGAGCGACCCCTCTGTGGTCCGCGCCCCGCGCCGCAGTCGCGCAATGCAACCGATTGCGACGGCGTCTGAGATGACGTCGATGTGAAGGCTCTGTCCGCCGTGGTTGTCACTACCTTACGTTTGCTAGATTTACTCTTAATTAACCCAATCGCTGGTTCCCAAGCTTTGCTATGATTATAGACACAGTCACAGTTTATGAGGTCATCACTTGTGCGAATTTCAATGGCCTCTCTAACGACGCAGTCCCAGTATCTCGACGTCTGTACCACAATCCTTGTGCGTTCATACTCCATCGCGCGATTCTCCGACAAACAATGTTCAGCGACTTTCTCGGATACATCTATCGTATGTGCCTCTGGTGTTCAACGCATCGATCTTCGACGGTACGCATCGTCTGTCCAATATATGACTTGCCACACTGACACGAAATCTGGTACACGCCGCCCTTCTGTAAACCGAGATCTTTGGTGCTCCCCACCAGTGCACGAATTTTATTCAGCGGACTAAAGGCAGTTCCAACCTAGTGTTTCTTCAAAATGCGGGCGACCTTCCCCGAGAGTGCGCCGGTAAATGGAATTAACGCACCAGGGGAAGGTCACATTTCAATTTGGTTCAGTTCTGACAATGGCATCCATAAGAAAACTATATAAGTCTTAAATTTGCATTAAGTATGTGCGCGACAAATGGATGAATAACTCAATATGACGCCAACCGATTTCGATGATTCTTTTTGTATTGGCCGGCCGCAGTTGCCGAGCGGTCTGCGGTGCGCCAGTCACGTTCTGCAAGGCCACTACGGTCGGGGTTCGAATCCCACCTCGAGCATGGATATTTGTCGCGTCATTAGTATAGCTAGTTTGTAAGTTTAGGGACTGTGACCCCGTAGTTAAGTCCCATAAACTCTACAAACATTTGAAAATTTTTTGTATTGGAAAGGATGTACTTCAAGGGTAGCTTGATGAGAGTCTGAATAGGTTCTGATTATGGGATCCATGACTAAGTAACGGAACTCTACAGTTCTTAGGAGCAAATTAACGATACTCGGCCGAATCTTTTATAGGCTCTCCGGATATTTGAGTCACTTACCGTAACGTGTTTATGGTCAAGTAATTTCCTGTTCAAAACTTTTTTAATGTAAAGCCGCATTTTTAAATCTATTTTTGCGCTCTTACGTATCTTTTGAAATTGTCGTCGAGGTAGATTTCCTCTGTTTAGGCGTTTCCCCCTGACTTCTTTTGTTTCGTTTAAACGGCGCTGTCTCACATTACCAGCACGTCTAGTAGGTGTACCCATATTCAGAAAAAATAGTTAGTGTACTTAAGATTTACTAAATATAAAAAATAAATAAAAATATCGCCTTAAAAAACTATTCGAAAACAAATTAATATGCACTAAAAAGTAAAAAAAATAATTGCGAATTCTTCTAAAACCTAATGATCAGCTTAATTTTCCTGCTCATCAGTATGTAGATAGAAATTATTTTTTAGACTTCTCCCAAGTAAAATGAAATGAAAAATATTAGGCTACTTAAAAGTCAGTCAAGTTATTACGATAATATAATGTAGTTACAATTATTGTTATTTTTAGAGTGGTTGTCAGCCAAAGAAACAGTACAATATACCTAGCAAAAATAACACCAGAATATTGAGGCCGAAGTCGGGTCAGAACGGGATCACAAGAGATCGGCCGACCGACCGAGTGCGGCGGCAGAGTGTCGCCGCAACGGACACCGCGTAGCGACACCACGCTGTAGACAGAGTACCACGATACAAAGTGCAATTACAAGTCCATAAGGGAGAACCGAATCGTAGTCCTAGACGTAGCTGCGATATACTGTACCATCCACCATACTCCTTGGACTTAAGTCCTTGTGACTCATTTGATTCCGAAGAGATATTAAACACTCAGAGAGGACTGCGATGCGGTCGGCCACGGGTTGGAACTTAAATAGTAGCAACACTGCTACTGAGACACTATGCAATGCAATCTACTATTTCTTCAATAACAATAACAACCGTCTAGATAGCTAAAATTATATTTATTGATTACGTCGTTTCGACATCTGCCATCATCAGATCTAAAAACCTCTGAACTTGCACAGTTAAGTTCAGCGTCAATGATAAAATATCTACCTCGTAGGTACATCAACTACACGTCCACAAGTTCATAACTGTGCAAGTTCAGAGATTTTTAGATCTGATGATGGCAGATGCCGAAACGACGTAATCAACAAATATAATTTTAGCTATCAAGACGGTTGTTATTCTTATTGGAAAAATGAAGATCGCGGACTCGTACAGGAAATTCGTTTCCTTTATACAAAGACAAAATAATAATAATAATAATAATAATAATAATAATAAAGGAATCTTCCATTGTCGGTGAGAGCGACCTTACCTCCAATCAAATGGAATCGCCCATCTCACGTCCCCGGAGAATCAAGGGAAACACAGTCACTTGATAGGGAGCTATCTAACGTAAAGCTGTCATTATGTTTTCGAAGCAGACTCAATACAACGAATAGCGTCATCGTGGGTCGTCGCGAAAGTCGGAAGTGCTTTAGAGCCCCAGTATGTTGAAATTTCTGGTGATTCTCGTTACGTTCCTCCACGGCAGACCGTCAGTGCACAGTATTACTGTTCGTTTTTGGAGCATCACCTGCGACCAGCTTTTCGAAAGAAGCGGCAACAGTTTCTGCGCAACCCCCACATATTTTTCACGACAATACGTGGACGTATACAGCCCAAGCTGTGGCTGCTCTCTTCGGTCGGTGGGACTGAGAGGTGCTGTACCATCCACCATACTCCCCGGACTTAAGTCCTTGTGACTTTGATTTGATTCCAAAGATGAAGGAACCGCTTCGTGGCATTCGCTTCAGAACTGTTCCAGAGATTCGATAGGCAGTGGACCGCTCCATTCGCACCATCAACAGAACAGTCTCTCCTAACGGTATACTGCACCTTTCACATCAGTGGCAACGGGTTCCACACAACGCTGGTGACTACTTTGAAGGCGGATGGTACGGTATGGAGAGTTAGCATGTGAAAATCTTCCTCTGTGCAGAATGTAAATAATAATGTATTTTAACGTTTTTTATTCGACTTTTAACGACTCACTGCACCTGAAGATGGGACACAAATCCCGAAATCGAGTTACGCTTAGCGTTTAGAAAATAAAAACGTACAACAGCTGCAGCTTTTTTTAATCCCTTCAGTGGTCATACTGTGGAGGTACCAACTAGTGAAAGAAAGTTTTCACACATGTCCTGGCCATTCCATTTCTAATCAGACTGCAGGAAACCTTGCATTTTTTTGAGGTTCCATTTTTCTGTTGTTGAAAGTAAACGTTAATATCTTTGATAAACTCGCAGCTATGATACGCAATCGCTTGCGGTTGTTTTTTAGAGGCGAAAGTAACGCAATTTCATGAAACACGCTATTACGGTACTCATATCTCGGAAAATATTCATAGTAAAAAGTTCAAATAAATTTCAAAATGAAGGTACTATTGTACAACGCAAACTGTGGCTGCTTTGTTTGGTGTATAGGACTGGGAAGTAGTGCACCATACTTTCCGGCTTTATGTCCTTGTGACTCTGACTCATTCCGAAGACGAAGAAACCCCTTCGTAGCATTCGATTCAGAACTGTTCCATAGATTCGACAGGCTGTAGACCGCTCCATTCGCAACGTCAACAGAACAGGCTCTGCTAACGGTGTACTACGCCTTCCACATCGCTGGCAACGGGTTCTAAATTTTGAAGGACAGTCACAGTTGCAAACGCTTTTGTATCGGTTGTGGATAAACAATTGGCACTATTTAAGTTCCAACCTTCGTATACAGGTTGTTTCACTAAGTGTGTTTGCCTCTGTAACTTATAAAATAACAGGTGAAAGGAAACTTTAATGCGGTTAGTCAACACAAGAAATGTTACACTTTCTGCGGAGCTATGAATATAGTTTATTGTATCATTTTCCAAAGAGTTACACCACAAAGATATAATTTTTTACATGGAACAATAGTTTTTTCTATCGTGTATTGGATTCGTTGAAACCAGCTGCGTCCAAATCAGTTTAAACTACATTCCTATCACAGTTTGGGAGCTACAACCCTTCAAAGTTCCGGGGGCGGAGGCTGCGATAGCGTAGCTGACTGGCCGAGTGGCTATCCCCTGGGGCACGGCCCACTGTCTCATGACCACCAGCCAGTTATCTACGCTGTCGTAGCCTCCGCCCCCGGAACTTTGACGGGTTGTAGCTCCCAAACTAACAGTGATAGGAATGTAGTTTAAATTGATTTGGACGCAGCTGGTTTCAAAGAATCCAATACACGATAGAAAAAACTATTGTTCCATTTAAAAAATTATATCTTTGTGGTGTAACTCTTTGTAAAATGATACAATAAACTATGTTCATAGCTCCGCAGAAAGTGTAACATTTCTTGTGTTGACCTACCGCATTAAAATTTTCCGTCACTTATTATTTTGTAAGTTACAGAGGCAAACACACTTAGTGAAACACCCTGTATAAGGACACGGGGCCGGCCGCGGTGGTCGAGGGGACTGAGGCGCTCCAGTCACGGTCCGCAAGGCTACTACGGTCGGGGGTTCGAATCCCCCCTCGGGAATGGACATTTGTGCCGTCCTTAGTGTAAGGTGATAAGTAGTTTGTAAGTTTAGGGACTGATGACCCCGTAGTTAAGTCCCATAAGCTTAACAAGCATTAAAAAAAAGGACACGGGGCAATGTTGGAGTATTTCTGGGTGAATGACATTTCTAGATGTGCCAATTCTTGAATGAGGACAGCCTCGAGATGTCCGATAAAGAGGAGTCGGGCAGCCGTGGTGTGGGCAGCGGAGCGCCCGCGGCTGCGCTGGGCTGAGCCGCAATCTGTCAGGCGGGACGTGGCGTCAGACGCAGCGGCCTGGCCGTCACCGCCAGTGGCTAGCCGCCGCTAATCGAAGGGCCGCCACCGCGCCCTGCCCTGCCCTGCCTCCACCAGCCCCACCCTAACATCGTGCTCACCGTACTCCCACTGATTTATCTTATACACCACGACAGCAGCGCTCCCCGCGGCCGTCAAGGCAAATTTCTAAATACGATACAGGATAAGGTTTTTATTTTATACATCAGCGGCGTGTTTTCTGAATACCTCCGTGAGGGTATCAAGGCGGTATTCCCGGTGTAACGTGGAGCATTGCTTATGATACGTAGCACCTCGTTCTGTATGAGCTGCGAGCGGCGCAGCCGTGTCGGTGCTGCGTAAGCCATGCACGGAGCACCGTACGTCATCAGAGGTTTCACAAGTGTAGCCGCGGTGGCCGAGGGGAGTCAGGCGCTTCAGTCACGGTCTGCACGGCCACTATGGTCGGGGATTCGAATCCCCCCTCGGGCATGGATATTTGTGTCGTCCTTAGGATAAGCTAGTTGATAAGTAGTTTGAAAGTTTAGGGACTGATAACCCCGTAGTTAAGCCCCATAAGTTTAACAAACATTTGAACAAGTGTGGTGTACATGATCCTCGACACCAGTCTACTCGCTTTGCTTTGACTGTTCATCATTGGATAGAGTTGTTTGAGCTTCGCGTTTGCCCAGTGTGTGAATGTGAGTTTGAATAGTTGCCGGCCGCGGTGGTCGAGGAGACTGAGGCGCTCCAGTCACGGTCTGCACGGCCACTACGGTCGGGGGTTCGAATCCCCGCTCGGGCATGGATATTTGTGCCGTCCTTAGTCTTAGTTAGTTCATAAGTAGTTTGTAAGTTTAGGGACTGATGGCCCCGTAGTTAAGTCCCATAGATTATACAAACATTTGAACATTTTTTGTGAATAGTTTCATACAAATTGATATTATCTTACTTCTTAGAATAAGGAAGGTATGTAGTGCCATAAAAAATCGGTAATAGCTACAAAATAACTCCACATTTGTCTTTATCAAGTTTGCTAAGAACCATTGGAACGTATGAAAACGTACATTTCAGGACAGTTAATCGAAAATGCTTTTGAAATTTTCTGCTTTTTAATGGAGAATTTCACTTTTTATTAAGAAATAAAAAGGCTAATTAACAACAGAAGGCCTTCTACAGAAAGTCGTCGGTTTTCTATTCAGTAAGGTCAAGGTTTCTTCGCTACAATTCCGCCGCGGTGGAGTAGCCGAATGGTCTGAGGTGCCTCGCTGCGGAACGCGCGGTTGCTCGCCGCCGGAGGTTCGAGTCCTCCCTGTGGCATCACTGTGTGTGTGTGTGTGTGTGTGTGTGTGTGTGTGTGTTGTCCATAGCTTACTTTACCTTAGTTTAAGTAGTTTGTAAGCTACGACCGAGAGAGGTGGCGCGGTGGTAACACACTGGAGTCGCATTCGGAAGGATGGTGGTTCAAATCCACCTCCGGCCATCCACATTTAGGTTTTCCGTGATTTCCCTAAATCACTCCAGACAAATTCCGGGGTGGTTCCTTTGAAAGGGCATGGCCGATTTCCTTCCACATCCTTATCAAACATTACGAGCGTAAGCTCCGTCTCTAATGACAATGTTGTCGACGGGACGTTAAACGCCAAGCTTCCTTTGTAAGCTACGGACTGATGACCACGCAGTTTGGTCCGATAGATTTACAAACATTTGAACATCACTACAATTCCAGTCAAATCAGTGAGTGTTGAACGTAAGGAACGTAAATGGAATGAAAAAGCTACATTATTATATGCACCAGATCAGCGACCGTAGCTGTAGCTGAAGGGAAAGACCTCACAAACATGACAATAAAACGATCATCACCTGCTAATGTAGACAAAACTGCTGTGTTGATCAGCTTCTTCACAGTATCCAAAGTTGTACTGAAATTATTTAATGTACCAGCCTAGGTTTTCCTAGTAAATAGAAGTACACTGCTGCACATTTGATTTCTTTTATTACCTTCCAAAAACATAAATACAACGATTTACTTAAAAAAATAATCGTGGTGTTACAATCCAAACTGAGACTGAGCCAAACTAATAACTGACTGTGATCCGTCACGTTTGTATTTATAGGTGATGCCAAGTTCTAAAGAGTTCCAGAATAAAGTTGGTACAATAACATTCCTGACTTATGTTTACGTTATTAAAGACTGCACGGAGACACATGGAATGTTGGCGCAGGTAAATGGAAGGGAAGCCGCAAGCAAAAAATGTGTTTACGAATTTTTGAACGCTTCAGTGAAGGGAACAACCGAGGATGAGCTACATTCAGGTCGGCCATCGACAAGTGGAGCCCCAGAAATGATCGAGAATGTGCGGCGGACTCTCATATTGATTGTGGAACAAGTGGGCATCGGCAAACGACACGCTGGACACCATCGTGTGCGATAATTTGGGTAACTGGAAGGAATTTGTTACTGCAGGTCAAACCATTAATACTGCATTTTACCAGTTCGTTTTTGATCCGAATGCTACAGCGTATTCGGTGGCTTCGGCCAGATTTGCGAGGGACTCGAAAATGGATGCTACCCCATGACAATGGCCCTGCACACTGCGCGATCCGTCTGCCACAATTACTGGCGCAGAAGATTATCCTCGAACACCCTCGGTGCTCACATGATCTGGCTCCTGCTTCTTCCTATTTCCCCGCTTGAAATTGGCCGTGAAAGGTGAACGTTTTGTGGACGTGATTGCCATCAAAGATCGTGTGACAGCCATTCTACGATCGATTCCACAGGAGACCTTTGTTGATAGTTTCCAGAAGCTGCACGAACGTTGTCGAAAGTGTATTGTAAAGTTTGTCGACTATTTTGAAGGATAATAAAGAAAATTTGTTTGTATATTTTGTTGTTGTTGTCTGATAGCATTCACTGAACTTTTTAGACACACCACGTAAGCCATTCATGTCATTGTGAATTTCACTCGCATTAAGCACTTTGATATATCGATCTAACTTCGTCCCTATTCACAAGTTAAAATTTGTTTTGATGTAATACAAAGCTCAAGAAAGTATAGTAAACTGTAAACAATCCACATGTCCCTAAGAACTTCACACCCTATATACTCCTTCAAATAAAACTAACTTGCTCATATTTCCTTTAGAAAGAATCGTCTCATCAAATCGCTATTTAAATGGGAACTGCCTGATTCTTCCGCATGGTGCTGCTTAAATATAACCACGCTCGTACTACTGGAGAATCACGGCGCCAGATGTAAGCTCAAAAGATAAAGACCTTCCCCTTTAATAGAAAAATTATCATTTTTCATGATCGTACTATAGTTGTACTAGCTCTGAAACCCGGCTTCGCCCGGATACACATTTCTCCAGTCTTATGAAAATAAAAATTGGGAAAAGATTTCATCTTCTGCCACTATTTCTGTCAACATAATCCTTCCCCTTCTCTTCTCCTCCAACCCCTCTCTAAGTAAGTCTCGTAAATCACAAGTCGGGTGATGAAGTTTTTGTGACTTATTGTTTACGACGTCATACCTCTTGAACTATGTGTCAAAATATTCAAATGTTTGTATAGATTATGGGACTTAACACGTTCGCTGCCGTTCACACTCTGGCGCGTTGATGCTAGGTGTCACTTCACGCTCTAGTTTTGAGCCACTGAATGTTTTGGTTTAGTTTTCAGTTTTTTTCGTATGGTTTTTTTTATTTGCATTTGACTTTTTGTGAAAACAACAAATGAACAATATAAACAGTACATACAAGGTATTTCATAAAACATATGCTTATTTCTATATCATCAGCAATATAAGTATGAATAATATCAAAACTAAGAAGTATTTTTATAAACTAGTAACTAATAGAAATAAAATTAAAATAATCAAAAGCAATGAAATCAGAAACAAATGATTACATGAATAACACAAGATGTTCCTCTAAAGAATGTTGCAAGGTAGATTTCAAAAAAAGGACACTATGCTTAAAGCTTGTGAGTTATCACTGCGCAATCTAAACAGCAACCCGGAGCATTGGGGCACGAATCACACACATAAATTGTATCCTTGCGTTTCCCCCTAGAATGACAATCATTGCAATATTTTCTCATTATTTTTCTCTTTGCGTGTCGTCAACCTGTGGTAAGCTTTCCGGCAGGTTTTCTTTCAGGTTGCTGCTCTAGTAATTCTCTTATCACTGCTAGACGAAAATCATAGAGGTTGGCTCTCTTTCCAGAGTATTTGTTATATAAATTGTGAGCATTTATCATTATCATTTGTAAAATGTGTATAAAAATTTTCAATGGCCATCTGATAGTTTTTCTTTCAGATGGCTAATAGGAAAGCATTTCATCTTGTCTGTCAATGCCTGACTATCGGAAGTGGCTTCTGACTTATTTGACCTCGTTTGTTTGCGCTGTCGACCATTTCATTTTTGTATTTTTAGAAATGTAGCATACTTCTCCTTTGTCTTTCCATTTTCCTATAAAACTCCATTGGCATATTTTGCTATTGTGTCTCCTTTCATTAGCTTTTTTTTTTCTTTACGTCTGTCGGACAATTTCTCCTGTCTATTCTTAGTGTGCCGGTAGTATGAGTTTCATTTTGGGATAACTTCCGAGCAAGAGCATAACTGTTATAGTAATTGTCCATGAATACACTGTGCCCATCATTCAGTTTTTCCTCAAATAGTTTTAATACTACCTTGTCAGTATGGCCTTTACCACCGGAATCGTCCAACATGCCGGTATACACCATAAATTTCAAGATGATTTCTGTAGGATTTGTAAGCATATATAGCTTTATGTCATATTTGTGTTTTTGTTTTTTATGTACTGTCGAAATGTAAGACGACCATGCCACAAAACCATAAATTCATTTAGGCTGAGTTCCCGGCCAGGATAATAAATTTCATTCATTCGCTCATTGAATAAGTGTATTATACCTCTAACTTTATAAAGCTGCTCATCCGGATCTGGTTCTCCTTCTTCAGGGTTTCTTTCAAAATGTAGCAGCCTCAAGATCAATAGAAATCTATTCCTGCTCATGTTTTGTGAAAAAACTGGAATGTTGAACAATGGGTCTTTTTTTTCAGTAATCCTGCAGTTGATTCAATTTGATGTGGCCCATATGCAGTAACAGTCCTAGAAAAATCAATAGTTCATCCGAAGTTGTTTCGTTCGATCATTCCACGCAATAACTCTGGATTTCTCTTTAGTTTTCTCCGATAAGAAAACCTCTACAGCATAAACATTAGTTTCCTCTACTAATTTTTCTATGAAGCTGTCTGTCAAAATATGTCGGAAATAACTTATTGGTTCATTTTCGGGAGGAGGAATCAACAATTCTTCATTTCTGCGGAAAGGAAAGTTTCTAATACTATCAGAGTTATCACTCCACTCTACATATCCGCTCTTCAGAAGAGTTTTGGTGTTTCTGGTTGTTGCTCCATCTCCAGTTCATCATCGTCTTCATGCTCGGATGACTCATCTTCAGATACATCAGAGGGGTGGAAATCAAAGTCAGAGTCTAAAGGTTCGATGTCACTTTCATTTTCTTGAAGTATCTTCTCTAACTCTTCATCCGTTAGTTTTTTCTTGTCTTTCCACCACTTTCTTTGTCGGGTACCCGACATGCCTGACGGACCAGGCAGAGGTTCATCTTTATTTGCCATAGTTTTACCAAGAAATAAGTGTTTTGTACGTATTTCTTCTGCTGAATGTAAAGCATCTGCAACCTTGCAGTATACGTGATAGTCAAAGACTGAAATCGGAAAATATTTTACACTCTATACTTTCGGAGAGCTGGCAAGGAAATTAGCAGGATATAGTGTAAGTACTTGAATCAGAGGCGTGAAATATCGAATGCATAATTCAACATGTGATGCAAAGAGTTCCAAAACACCGCTATGATCGTAATTCCCCCATAAACGATGCTTGTTTACATAAGTTCACATAACTGCCTAAAGTGTGTTCAGCATCCAAATGCTCAAATCGAAATGATAAAACGACAAGTACTTCGTCCAAGAACATCATATGTTTTGCCTTGTTTGATCTCAGTCTGTCTATACTCTTACAAAATGGCACTGATGGCACGTAGCTGCCCCAAGAGTGAAGCTTCAGATGAACTATCCTGCAATTCCCTTGAAGTACACGCCAAAGAAAATGCCCAGTTTTCTACCTAGTGTGGTTTGAGCCATATCTTCTTTTGTCGCTCCTGTGGTTGACGAAAAGCACATTTTTGAGTGTGTACACATTCTTTAAAAGTATTTTCATCTGTTGTTGACAATAGTTGATCGAGCGTGGTTGACATGTAACCAGTGCAAAGTGTGAAAGCAGTAGTGACAGCCAGAATTTTTCCACTTGTATATTTCTGTGTCCTTTGCAGCAAATATATACTTATTTCAGCGTGGCAACAATGAAAGTTATTAATTAACATTATTTCGGTGTGGAATGCTTTTGTGGTAGATGACCAGTGCGCATTTTAACTGCAGCATTTTGTTGTCACTTTCGTATTTGTACGCAAATTTCTTCCACCAAAGTTCACAACTAAATCCCTTAACAGCAATTTCTCAAGTTTGTAGACTTAATAGGTTTAGTAAACACAAGATAAATGTATACTAGACTTTATGAAAACAGTTGTTACAACATATTAATAACAGATGCAAATCCATTGTCATGATTGTTCGTCATAACAATTACTGGTTCAATGTATGTTTCGCAGCTCGTTTAGACCATGTACTTGCATTAAGATCTACACAAGTATTTTCACAGCGGCACTTTCGTTGTTATTGCAAACCGCATGTAACTGTTATACTTCGAACAGGAACTGTAATAGTTAAAGGTTCGTGTTTTTTAGAAAATATATTACCGAGCTCGTCAATTCGCAGCTTCGAAATAGTCTGACGGAACTTAATGCACAACCGTATTAAATAGTCTATCTTTATTTAAATCCTGGAACTGTAAATAGGTACAATTCTCGAGTGGGTGTATCATGCGAGCTGTTAGCCGATACCCCAAATAACAAGGCGGACGCCAATTCAATTTGCCTCAAACATGGCGGACATATCGCTACTCTATGTAATTTAAGCTCGTTGTGTAGCAGTTATTCGGAAGTGTCATTGTTTGTGACGTCATATCTCCTGAAATATGTGTCCTACTATGAAGTAAATTCGAAGGTACATGCAGTGGTATATGTACCTAATGCCTGAAAAATAAGTCATGAATGGTGTTGGCAGTAAAGACGTAATACATCGAAACCTCATGCGTGAAGATGCGGTATTTCATGAACCAAATTGTGTATGACTTCATGCTTCATGAACTATATGTCGAACTGTGATTTAGTATCGAAGGAACATTAATTGGTATGTGTATAGTCTGTGTATAGTTGTTTGACGAATACAGTTCACAGTGTAGAAGTAATAACTTGTAACGTCATGCCAAATGCCGTAGATATACATTATGAACATCCCAAAAGTAGTAAGCGATAAACTTTTTTCCTTTCATAATTTTCTCGGGGTTGTCAGCGAGTAAAAGTATTGCAAAGATTGAAATTGTGTTCAAAGTTTATTGCAAGTCACTAAGTGCTCTCATTATCAAATAGTTTACGAATAAAATCACGGTATCAAGATGGAACCATTTTCATTGTTCATGACGTGATATCGTATGAACTATGAATCATAGGTGGCTTTTACAACGATAGCAAATTATTCCTGACCTTAAAGAATATTTGTACCAAATTTGGTTGAAATCAGTCCATTAGTTTAGGAGCGGAAGAGGAATATTATCGTATGAAGTGGTCGTTTTTCACGACTGTCATTGTTTATGACGTCACATCTCCTTACGTATATGTCGTAGGGTTCTTACCCCGACAGCGATTGTTGCTGGATAGTAAGGAACGTGTGTACCAAGTTTGGTTGAAATCGGTCCAGTAGTTTAGGAGGAGATGTGGAACATAGATACACACATACAGCCTATTTTATAAGATGTATAGATTACTCTTAATTACAGGAGTTATAGGATATACACTTAGGTGAAGGCGCTTGCATCGTCGATAGAGGATACGTAACATGCAACGCCATCTTTGAGACGAAATTGTCAACATAAACCTGTTGACAAAAATAAAATTGTACGATCCTGATTTTACATGCTGATCTAAAAGATGGCGTTTCTTCAGTAACAGAAGCAAGCTCGTAACAGTATTTTGCAAAATCGCGACAAAATTGGGTCTTGTCCGGATGGCGAGAGAAGAAGGTCCGTAACGGTGACGGTCCTAATTTATTTGGACGTATGAAATGCATAATTTACGGCCGGCCGCGGTGGCCGAGGGGACTGAGGCGCTCCAGTCACGGTCTGCACGGCCACTACGGTCGGGGGTTCGAATCCCCCCCTTGGGCATGGATATTTGTGCCGTCCTTAGTGTTAGCTAGTTCATAAGTAGTTTGTAAGTTTAGGTACTGATAACCCCGTAGTTAAGTCCCATAAGCTATACAAACATTGGAATTGAATTTGCATAATTTACCTTCCTTCTCATTCTAAGTAAACACTCCATCTAGATAACGAAGTCGAACAAAAATGGCTTTTGTAGTTATCAAATACATTAAACGGAATATTTGCGAAGACAACGGAATACGTCAGTAACATAACGGTCGTCTTAGCGTTTTAGGTTGTTCGAAGAACACGGATGTCTGAACACGAGGAATGCGTTATCTGAATCCTCTGTTATAACATTGTTCTTAGTCACAGTAAATACGTAAAAAGAAGTAAGAAACGAATGTTTCAATGTGAAAGAGGTCATACCATTTATTTCATTCTTTGTTTTGACAGACACGATCCCAGGTGAATGCCGTGCTTATTGACTTCCGCATGACATTCGATACCGTCCGCGTCGTGACCTGGTGAGCAAAGTGTGAGCATATGGAAAATCAGACGAACTGTGTGACTAAGATGTTTCTAGTTAAGAGAACGCAGCATGTCACTCACAATAGAGAAGGCTTCAGACATTAAAATGATTTCAGGCGTGCACCATGGGAGCGTTACACGATACATATAAATGACCTCGAAGATAACATCGGAATAGGTCTTTCCGATACATTCGTATTGCCCACCTCCACCAACAGGCCAATAAACCAACACTGGCGGAGGCCATAAAGGAACGCTCCTGGAAGATTCATCGCCATTTGGAGCACCCTCGAGAAGGAAATGTACACATTCGTCATTTGGGTATCACGAGTCCTCAACCTTGTCACAGATTTCACGTCCCTAGAGCAGTAATACAGGACATGGAAAACGATAAATAGCCCAATAAGGCGCTCAAAGCCGCCCTCAAAATTATTATAAATGGTGCCCCTAAACAATCCCTACCTGATACAATGAAGAGCATACCACCAATGGTGGTGGCACCTCGGTCAACGACACGCACGCACGCACACACACACACACACACACACACACACACACACACACACACAAATAAATAAGAAAATTAAAACATCGGAATTTCATTGAGGCTTTTTGCGGATGACGCTGTAGTTTATCGACAGATCGCTACATTGAACAAGGTTACCCAAATGCTGGATGATCTACAGCGTATTGACGCATGGTGCAATGAATGGCAATTGAGCTCAACATAAACAAGTGACAAGTACTGCGTGTAAATAGAAAGAAAGATCCTGCCGCGCGGGAGTAGCGGAGCGGTCTGGAGCGCCACGTTGTGGATCGCGCAGCCTCCCGCGTCGGTGGTTCGAATCCTCCCTCGGGCATGTATGTGTGTGTTGTCCTTAGGTTAGTTTAAGGAGTTTCTAAGTCTAGGGACTAATGACCAACGTAGTTTGGTCCCATAGAATTACAAACATTTGAGAAAGATCCTTTTCATGCAACCACGCAATAACAGGACAAATACTGAAAGCAGTACTTCCATAAAATATCTGGGCGTAAATTAAACGGCCGCAAAAAAAGTTAATCGTTGGTAAGGCACATGCCAAGTTAGATTCATTGGAAGAATTCTCAGGAAATTGAAATAACTGTAACTGTCTTGATCAAAATTGCACTTTATTAAGGTCCTACCCTTTTCGACATACGTCATTATCAAAGGCTATAAAAATGCAATGATATTAATATTATATTCAACACTTTGATAAAACATATCGATTTAACACTAAGGTTAAACTCAAGGAAATTATTTAATTTTTTTTTAATTTCTCTTAAAACTATTAGTGTTATACACATATGTCATACATAAAAGATGTTTACAATTCAGCCCAGAACATCTCTGTAGGATGATCAGTGCAAACTGAAGTCTGTTTAACAGTCAGGTATTATGCGGAAAATCCGCCAGATGGCGATACAGGCAGTTGCGCTGACCTCTGTACCACTGGAAACCCAGCGATCACCACACCTGCTCGCAATTACTCAAGTACGCCTCCCTTCAGATATTAAAACCTTACCTCTGCCCACTAGATTGAAACTCGTAGTTATTGTAAAATAATTCCCATAAGAGTAAGGGCCTAGGAATGCCCCCGTACTCAAGAAAGGATCATTACCCGTCATCGGCATTTCTATATATACGTCCAAAAGAACAGACGCCACATATCTATTTTATTAAATTGTTGGATGGAATTAATACCATTGTCTTTTCATCCCCTTTGATAATGACATATGTCAATACGTGTAAGGCCTTGATAAAGTGCAATTGTGATCAAGACAGATAAAGTTATTTCAAGTGCATCAAAATGGCCACCACCTCTCACAAATGTCTAATGCATACAGCAAGGAATTCTCAGAACCGTCAACAAAGGAGGTACGTTGCAAAACTCTCGGTCGGGCAGCGCTTGAGTATTGATCATCAGTGTGATATCCGTACTGGTTAGGGCTAACAGAAAACGTAGAGAAGATCCAAGGGAGAACAGCACGCTTCGTCACGAAGGGGATTAGCAACTCCATTAGCAGACACTCCACGAGATACCTTCTTTTTGGGCTTCTGTCAACATTCCGAGAGCATAAGGTTTTCGATGATGCAACCAATATATGGCGCCCTTCTACGTGTATCTCGCGAAACGAAGACCAAGATAAAATTATATACATGTGGCGTCTGTTCCGAAAGAACAGACGTTACTTCTGATCCTGCAGTTGTTATTCTTTTCATATTCACAGAATATATGACATCAACTGCGATTTGGCAAGTTTGTGGCCCTTACTCTTACGGGATTTAGTTTCATAACTACGAGTTTGAGTACTGTGGGCAAGGTGAAGCTGGTAATTTGTATCTGACGGGAGGCGTGCTTAGGTAGTCCTTGCAGGTGCGGTGATCACTGTGTCCCTACACGGAGAATGCACTCCCCAGTATCAAGGAATTTACTTAAGTTTTTTGTTCAACACAGAAGATGATAAGACAAATTGTAAAACTTACCTTTTATTTTTTTTTCTGTATGTGTGAGTATTCTACAGTTGAATAAACAAATAAAAAATTTAAGGAAAAGTAAAATTAAAAATAAAATCAAAAAAGAAAGTAAATAAAAAATTAAATAAAATTGAAATAAAGATACCTAAATGTTAAAAAAGTGAGATGCTTACAAGAAGTCGTATATAAATAGGTTTAAGGATGTTAGTGAGGTTTTGTTTTTCAAAGGTTGAAAGTTTTAAGGGATTTAATTGTAAATGTGTATTATAGATAATAATTATAGCACTAAAATAATCTTAAGTTTATATGAAAATATGTTGATATTGCATGTTACAGGACAGTTGCATTTGTTATAAAAGTATATACTTTTTTTGTTTAAAAAGTGAGTTTTCACTTCAGACTTTTCATAATTTTGCAGTTGAAAACAAGATGCACAATTCAGTGGATTTAGGGCATTTTGATTATTAGTGTTCCAGTATTGAAAATGTGCAGAATTGTTCTGTTGTGGTTTCTTTTATGCAGATAGAAATACTCTTTTAAGTTCTGTATGTTACTTTTGTATGACCATAACACTTCTGTATAGTTTTAAGATTTGCAGCAGCATAATTACATTCCTGTAGTTCAACGATGAGAAAACATTGGTTACCTGAGAACGGTCGCCGTAAGTGTAAGAATCACATACTATATATAGATATGACGTCACAAACAGTGAGAAGCGGGAAAACTGCTGCATTTTGCGACAATGCTGCCCATTTTCTCCTAAACCATTGGACCGATTTCAACCAAGTTTGGCACACACATTCCTTACCGTGAGATAACAATTGCTGTATGGTTAAGAATCACATACGGCACATGGTCCAAAAGCTATTACGTCATAACCAATAGAATTCGCAAAAAATGCCATATAATGCGGCGAAGCTTTCGAAGTACACTGTATGAGAATGACAGTACTTAGCGACTTGCAACAAACTTTAAACTTAATTTCAAACCTTTATTAAACTTTTTCTCGCTGTCAACGATAGTAAAATGATGAAAGGAAAAAAGTTTCTCGCTTACTACTTTCCCGCTGTTTATGGAGTTAAACTACGGCTCTCGGTATGACGTTACAATTTATAATTTGAGCACTACTAATTGTAGCCGTAGGAAATTTTGCAGGCATATAGTGGAGTGTAACTTACAAATTGTTTCACAGTACGACACGTAGTTCATGAGATATAAGCACATAAACAGTAACGTTCATGGAAAATCGCGCCATCAGGCACCAAGTTTTAATCTATTACTTCTTTACTACAAATTGTATTCCCAAGAGATTTTACATACAGCCCTTATACAAATGAACATATACCTGAAGAATGACAGGAATAAATAAATAAAAACGCGGGCAACGCCGGGTTTTCAGCTAGTGTCACATATTCTGTGAATATGAAAAGATAAAACTGCAGAGATAAGTGCCCAGACCGGGGCTTACCGGCACAGGTGTTTCCCGCGAACCATACGCGACTGGAATAGCAGGAGGTAGTGACAGTGGTACACAGCACCCTCCGCCACATGCCGTGTGGTTTCCGCAGTGTGGACGTAGAGGCGGCAGACTTTTTGTTGACGCCGGGAGCGCGGCTGCCGGTGTTGACAGCTTGCTGCTCGGCAGGGGGCTGGCTGGCGCGCAGCTGTTGACTGTCGAGCGCCTAGCGGCCGCTCGGCCGTTAGCGGATGCCGCCAGATGACGCCGGCGTGTCAGGGTCAGGTGCGGCTCGGCTTACGTCGCTGACGCACCGCCGTGAATCATCCGGACAGCTGCGGCGTCTGGGGACGCAGCAAGGTCAAGACTGTGCCTCCCCTGGTACTCTCCTATATACAGCAGGAGGCAGCGCGCTGCGTGTGCTTACCGTCCGTCGCGATATATCGAAACCCTCACCCAATCCACATCTACATAGATTCTCTGCAAATCACATTGAAGTGCCTGGCAAATGTTTTAACTACGGGGTCATGACCCTAAACTTATACAATATCCCATAAGCATAAACGGACCTTCTTGTCCTGACATGCCGACATGCCCTAGTTTTTCAAAATGCAATTACAAGCTAGGCTCAAGTTGAAACGTGTCCATAAAAAATTATTTTGTAAGAAAATGTCCAATATTGTGCCTCCTGTTTTGTATCGAGTAACTTGCTTGCAAAAAATGTATAATATCGCTTCTACTGTATGTATCGATATGTGTCCTTTATGAAGTTTCATCTTTGGCAAAGATAATGTATTATATAGCATTGTAGCTCGCACTGAGAGAGAGTTCTACTAGTTAGAGTTGGGCAACACGATTCTTTTTTAGGAATCGATTCCTTCGATTCAATCGCACATTGTGAATCGATTCCTACCATTCGTTCACGATTCTTTCGCGATTCTTTAGTCTGCATTGGCGCGATTCTTAGTTCTACATTTTGCTCATAGATGGCAATACATGTCTGTCATGGATGTTGGAATCTTAACCTTTTGCATCTGCTCCTACGATTGGTTCACGATTCTTTCTGGTCTGAGACGGCACGATTCTTACAAAATGCCGAAAAGGTGACAATATGGGTATCGGATTTTTTAATATTTAAGGTGCATAAAGTGCAGTCTTAAAATAATAATGAGGCAAAGCCATTCGATTCAGCTCTCAAGAATTCTCGAGAAAATAGTCTGAAGTTTTGCGAGCGGTTATAAATACATATTACTCTGCCAACTATTTCTGCTGTCATCATAGCTCATTTAGTAGTGTTGTAGGTTTAGTGAACGTAGGTCACTTATTTCGAATCCTGCTGTAACCTTATTTTTTTCGTTCTCTTTGAATACTTCGACCATTTAATTATAAATTTAATTAAAGCTCTGGTAATTAACACACATATAATCATTATAAAATGATTATTATGTAAAATCAGTAAGTTTAATGAAACATGTCTATATAAATAAACATTAAAAATAAAACTTTGTCTCTAAATATTAAATTTCTTTCGAGATACAAGAAATTCGCGTTTATTAAAATGTTTCTTTTTTGTAAAATCGGTATATTTCAGGAAAGCTGATAACGTAAAAACCAAAATGGTAAAAAAGATTTTTGAAATGGCTTCAAAAACATTTAAAATCGCGTTTTTATATAAAAAGAATATTTTTGCAAAACTGAGTTTTTACAAAAACTACAACTACGTGGATGAACTCGAAAAGCTCAACCTCTCTACACACAAAACATAATCCAAATCGCTACAGCCATTTCCGGGATACGCAAAATATAAATGTGTAAAGATTGCTCCTTTAAATACATAATATGTAAACTGTATAAAAGACGTATATTCGTATGTATTGGCAGCTGTGTATTTCGCTGCGTTTTGTTTCTGTCATTTGTAATTCGTGAATAGGCTAATAATTAACAGCTCACGATCTACTTTCTGTCCTTCCTTTGTTCACACGCTATCTGGCCTTCGTAATTAATCGGCACGATTCGCCACTTGCTTTCGAATCATGAATCGTTGGATCTTGGAATCGTCACGAGACAGGCGATTCTTTTGAACGACGATTCGTCTCCCCTCTTCTCTCCGGCATTCGGCAAGATTCGGCAGTCGCCTTCGAATCGTGAATCGTCGGATCTTGGAATCGTCACGAGACAGACGATTCTGTTGAACGACGATTCTTTTGAACGACGATTCGTCCGGATCACGATTCGATTCTTACGATTCTTTATTTGTATTCGTTCAAATGAACGACTCATTGACGAATCGCCACAACTCTACTACTAGTGGTTCAGCTCGCTTAGAGAGCGGTGGGGTTGTGTGTATGGCTCCGATGTAGAGCAGAGGCTGCTTTGCCAGCAAGTCAGAAGTTGTATTATGTAGGTAATGTAACGCTGATTATTAATAATAAGTAGCTTAAACTTTCTTTCATGTTTCATTTACGTAGTTAGAAAATTAACCTACTTCCTTCATTTGATAATTAATTATTAGTGGATTTAAAGTGCAGTATTGATGCGAATAATATTGTTGAACGGATTTCATTATTGGTGCCATAGCAAATGATAGTTTATTGACTATGATACTAAATTGATACTAAATTTCAATAATTAGAAACTGATCTGCATAAAATTCTCACAGTCAAGCATTAAGAAAGTGATTTGTGGGTTTTTTTTAATATCTTTCTCGCAGTCAAAATTTTTGAGTATAGTCAGTGTCTGTTTCAAAAGGCTACATGTCACAGTTGTTTTGTTAAAAATATCCGTTGCGCACATAATCAGTTTCATGCACTGTTTCTCACTTAATAGCATATACATCAGTATCAGGGCCATAATTAAACCAAATTGCTGTGTCAAGGAACAATTTGTTGTCTGATCTAACGATAGGTTCAACATCCACACAACACACGTACAGCTTTTAAAGTACTTAAATAACGTCATCTTTTAATGCAAAATGCAGTTCCAGAGTTTTTATTTACTTACCTCCAACATTGATAATTCTATAATATTTGATTGGGTGGCCATCTTCTCAGCAGCTATTAAATTATAATAGATTCCCCCTGTTATGCTGACTGTAATTGGGTTTTCATTTTGAAAACATCTTCTATGGTTCAATATATGAGGATATTCAAGCTTGTACATTTTATAGATTAGAAACAGTGTTACATTACAACATTCAAGTATCTGATTGAAGAGACTGATCTATATATAATTGGCGAGCTGGCTGCTGGAGCATGGCCGCGCGATCTAAGGCACCTTGCCATAAATTGCGCGCTCGCTCCCGTCAGTGGTTCGAGTCCGGATATGTTTCCGCTTCCACCTTACAAGCACGAACTGCATTCTTCTTACACCATGACCATGTAGGCCTTTTTGGCATTGGCAATTCCCACCGTCCACTCACAACATACCACTTGGACTGTCACACGCTGACTAAACAGTAAGTCGCAATGTACCCAAGGAACACACAAGCACGATATAATCAAACATAACATCATACCTAGCAACTACTCAGATTGCGTGGGGTAAACGAGTGTCGGATTGGAAACGTTTCACAATCAAAATATCTCGTAAACGAATGGCATTAGATCCTGAAATAAACCCCCTGAAATTCTGATTTACCCTGCTTTTCGTATGTTAGTGTCGAAAGGCATTGTTCCATTTTTTAATGCACATTCGCACAAACAATATTTTTTTATCAGAATCTCTTTATTGGCTATCAGTACGAGCCCCCGACTACCAGTCCATCCTGTGAAAGCCGCACATCAATAGCACTTTCCATTTCCGCAACATTTGCGGTATAAGTTCTGGGTGATTTACGCTTGTCATAATTCAGGCACTTCTCACTTTTACGCGGTCAGGCGTGCCACCAAAGTTAGAGCTCTCCATCTGTCTCTGTCTTCTGCTACCTGTCTCCAGTTTCCCGTGACTCCCAACGGCAACATCAATCCATTGATCCACCTCTTCCTAGGTATTCAGACTGGTCTGCTGCCTGACGGGATCCAGTCCATTGCAATTTTGTTGCCTCTATTCTAACTATATGTCCAGCCCATTGCAGTATTTGCTTCTTGTCACTCCCAAGATGTTAGGCTCATTGTACAGCTCTTGTAATTCTATGTTACGACGTCCTCTCTGAACTCGGACTGGTCCAAATAATTTCCTAGGGAACTTCCTTTCAAATGTCGATTAAGGTCTTGTTTACGAATGCTCCAGGTTAGAGAACCATAAAGTACTACTGGTATTACTAATGCCTTATATAATCGTAGCTTTAGCTGCTGAGACACACTTCTACACTTTAATATAGGATTTAGAGAAAGCGTTGTCTGGTGGTAATGTTAGATTCTATGGAAATGGCTGCTTGCTACTTGCTCCCCCCTGGAGAAGTGGCGATCAACATCTCACCTGAACTTCTGCTGCTGCTTGACCGTGGCTGGCACTGAACTCTCTCTCTTCTAGCAGGGTTTCAGTGCTATTGATATTAGTAATAGGACATCAGTGGAGGAGTTACAGACCAAGTAAGCAAACAGGTTTACCTGGTATAATTGTCTGTATTGTCCCTTTAAGCAAGAGGAATGTGAGGTAGCCTGTTACACATTAAAGACGGTTACTTCTGTAATCAAATATATAAATAATAACTAGTCTCGCTGCAGGACCAAGATACTATGAAAGTCAATTCAGTACAATCATTCAAACTGAAATAGCCCAACCCTTAACAGAGAGAAAGAGAGAGAGAGAGAGAGAGAGAGAGAGAGAGAGAGTGCGCTGAGAAATATTATGTATATTTGGGAGTTAACGAAATAGCCCAGGCAGGGGCAACGGCTACAATCCTATCGGAACATTCCATACACTTTCGCCCGTTGATTGGCGAACGCGTTTACTCGTCCCAGCGGAAACATAACCGATAAATAGCGGACGACTGCTGACTCAACTAACCCTGGCGTAGAAATGCACACGACTGGGGCGTCGGGAGCGTCTCTCTTCACTTTTATGTCCTTCACTCCAGGGCACTGTATCGCTCCGCCGAGAAGTGGGGCTCCAAAGCCAACCTGACAACGCGCCTTCTGCGCCCTTCTCCCGGCCCGAGCGGGCAGGGTCGGCGCTCTGGGCGGTTGGGACACCTGGACTAGCAGTGGCGTGTGTTCCTTCGCCGTTGGTGAGGAAGAAGCGAATTTAAACTAACGGCCAGAAGAGTACGTCATATAGCTTCATTTCCGTATTAATTAAATTGTACTTGATAAAATTATAAATCCTCCGCCAATAGGGAGTCAAGGTGTCAGCCAAGCCTGTGGAGGTTCTTACTTGTCGGGGAAAATTCACTTCATGAGATTAAATTAACAATTAATTTATAGCACTTGTAAAGTACTGGGCCGACCAGCCAGCGACCGATATCATTCTATTCGTAATTTCAGCTAAGGGCCGAATCTGCTGTCAAATTCATGTGATTAATTTTATTACGGCACCCTCCCTTTGTCACAGGGCTGGACTATCTGTTATTTGCATCTGCCTTCCTTCAGCAGTTAGGTAACCCAAGATATTGGTGCTACAATAGTATCTGCTTCCCACCTGCAGTCTTGCTTTTAACTTTGCTTCAGTAGATGTTACATTCCTAAAAACTGATCCGAGATATTTGAACTCTTTCACATGCTTATACCTGGTGTGGTTCACTATTAAATCTTTATAGTTTTGGATCGTTCTTCCTATGGTAATATACTCAGTCTTTTCACAGCTGATTTGTAGACCGATCCTTGCTGCCAGTAACTCCAGGGTCTGAATACTTCTTTTCTACTTCCTGTGTGCATGCTAATATTGCAATATCATCTGCAGAGGCCAGATATGTTTTCACTTTCATTTTGAATGCCCTGGATGTTCTCTTTGTTGGATTCCCACATTACCTTTTAAATTGCCAGGTTGAAGAAGACAAGCAATAGCCCATCTCCTTAGCGTAATCCTATTACAACTTGGGAGTTTCTGTCATTTCATTGCCTATCTTAACCTTAATGTTTGTGTCATTCAACCATACCTCTACCAGTTTGATCAATTTCGTTGGCATACCAAGTCCTGTCAAGGTTCTAATCAGGCTAGGTCTATGTATACTGTCGCAGGCCTTCTTGAAGTCTACAAACAGGAGATGTAGTTCTCGGTCGTATTCGTACATTTTACCGCAGACCTGTTTTAAGACAAAAATCTGGTCTGCTGTTGATCGTCCTGTTTGAAAACCTCCCTGGTATTCTCCAATTTACAAACACAGCATGGCTATTATTCATAACTCGGTTTCGATTTTATCAATCAGATGTGTTTCTATTCGTGAGCTTCAGCTACACTCAGACATGATAGAAATGTTAGGGACGGTACATATATGTACCTAACATCTGCATCATGTCTACGTGGGAGCTTTCACTGACACTGCCATCATTAAGTATGCTGAACATAGTAGAACTGTGATTAAGAAACTGTGCTTGCATTCAGAGGAAGCGGGCTTATATCGCGGTCTGATTATCCAAATTGAGGTTCTGCGTTGTTTCCGTATAGATTAAGACGAGAGCTTCGGTGTTTCCTTTGATAAGGAAGAGTTTTTGTTCCATAACTAATGAGCGCGACTTCAACAGGACGTTTGACCTTATTATTCTTTCTGTGTTCCATTTGCTTCTTTCTCTAATTTATATAGAAATTCTCAACAAAATCAACTCTAACGCTACAGCTTTCCCCCGTCTTCGGCAGCAGAATAGTGCCTTATAACTAATTCTTCAGTAAAGACACCGTACTTTCATGATTGTAATAAGCCTTACGCGTCTGCTTCATCCACGGCTGTCTCTGGCCGTTCTAATTCTCGTCAGAGATCTGCGCTATTTTTGCACAGACCAATTTTTCGGCTGGTCAACTATATTCGACGGATAACGGAATTCAGCCACCTTTTACACCTTGTGTAATGGTAATTTAGAGATTTTGCAAGAAACTGTAACAATAGCTGGATGTGGATACTGGCAATCATTTATTGGTTTTGAAGTGTTAGTAAATTAAGTATTCAGTGGTGTAACGTGATACTGAATTCTAAAAAGTGAGTACGACTAGCACACATGTCACAATAACACGGAACGATAAATAGTTTCTTTAATGGCCGTTGGATGTTACACATTCAGCGAGTCTTCAGTACATGGTTTCTTACAAATTACTAGTTATAACCTGGATTCGTGGTTCTGTCTTTCTCCTAATGGGATCCACAATATTTCTGGAAAATATTTTCGCGAGTCAGTATAGCCGCTACAGTCACTACACAGCAGTTAATAATATTATAAAAAATATAAATAACATGGGAATTAAGTGTGAATGCTTAGCTATGTAAGATTTTTCAAATGGGAAATGGAACATTATTAAAGAAAATAAACAACATATTGTCAAATGAGGAATTTATTCTACTCAATTATAATGGTAACGGTAGTGTTTTGTCTTGGTATTAATACGTTCTACTTCTGGATCGGAACTTACTAATTGTAAGCGTAAATTGTTTCACAGCCAAAGTTCTTTTCTACGTTTAGAAAAATAAATAGGAATTGCACTCTCGCTTAAGTAAGTTGTTGTTAATCGACAATGAGCATAAGTATCTTTGCACTTGCACTACAGTATGCCATACCTGTAAATGTGTCATGTTCTTTGGTGCATCAAATCAGCTGAGCCGCGGCGGAGCGGCCGAGCGCATTGAGGCGCTATGATGCGATGTGCGAGGCCGTTCCCCGTCGGGGTTCGAATCCCCTCTCGGGCGTGGGTTTGTGCTGTCTTTAGTATAAGGTAGTTCTTTAGTAGTGTGTAAGTTTAGGGACTAATGACCACGCAGTTAAGTCCAGTAAGCTTAACAAACTTTTGAAATCAGTTGATGAAACAAACGCCGCCATCTTGAATTTAGTGTCCCTCACAGATCAACATGGAACGATACAAATACACATCTCTGTATCCTATTATAAGGCTTTAAAGAAGTCCTTTCTGTGAAAAAAGTTCAGTATATAAGCAATAGGTGTAATCTTAATTCAAGTGTAAACAATACAAAGAAGAAAACTTTGTTATATCGATGATAAAAATATTTAAACTTGTAACCTAATGGATTCACATAACTTTGTTATTTTAGGAAACCAACATAAACCTGAAATCAACACTACCGTCTGATGAAGGACTCAGACACGAAACTAATAATGTTGAAATAAATTGATTTATAAAAATCATGTCATAATACTGCAGTATTATTACGAAAACTTCTGCGGTGTTCTCTAACCACAAATAATGGATAATGGGAGTAATGATACTTTAAAACACTTTATTTATTTATTTACTTTTTTCACGAGGAGCTTTCTTCCGGGGGTTCATTGAACCAGTAAACAGTAAACAGAAAGCGCCACCACTGATGGTGACCAATAGTTTCCTGTGGTACATACTGGAGTACCATGGGAGTGCAGGGAGTATTGGTAGTATAGCGGTATATTGCCTTCATCTGTGTTGGCTGATAGTTGTCACTAAGGTCTACAATACCACCGCTGTCGAATTTTTAAAAAATGTTCAAATGTTTTTTAAGCTTATGGGACTTAACTGAGGGTTCATCATTCCCTAAACTTACAAACTACTTATGAACTACATTATACTAAAGATAACACAAACATCCATGCCCGAGGGAGAAATTGAACCCCCGACGGGGAGCGGCCTCGTGGATCGGAGCATAGCGCCTCAATGCGCTCGGCCACTCCGCCGCGACTGTCGAATTCAGAAGCGTGTTGATGGAAAATCTCCTTACTTATTCGAGTGATTGCGCGGTATACTGGCAATAAAAATTCTAATGTGATTTCTGAATGAATATCCTCCTATGTAGTCTCCTTTTCTTTTAATGTAGTATGTCCATGTTGTTACTATTATGTATTGACGATTGCGCTGAAAAACTTGTTATTTGTGTAGTCATGTCATACCGCATCCATACTGGTTTTAATCGACATCCGTATAAATTTCTGTAAAATCTTTATCCCCTTGTATATCTTTTATTTCGAAACTATTTTCAACCCGCGGCTTCGCTCGCGTGTTGGTTGATTATGATAGATAAGTTATCTTTCAGTAGTGTGCTTTGAGACTGGTTTTGAAGGATGAGATGAAATACAATACCTTCTTTAAAAACAAACATTTTAAGCAACATTCAAATAAAGAAAATAAAATTATGTGAAGTGCTTAATGATTTACAATAAATAATACATAGATTATTCCTTATAGCCTATGTTGCAATATCCCAACACGTATGGTGAAAGTAATGTCCAAATTCATTTTAATTTCATTTTAGGGCATTCTCGTAAACTACGTCATTTGTAGTCTTGTTTGGAGCGTATTTCTGAGGCATTTTGTCTGAATGTGATCTATTAAAAGAAGATGTACTGTTGCAATATGTGTAAAGTAACGCAATGCGCTTTTATCTACGGAGTTTAAATAACAATTAAATTAATGTAATTAATTTCACTCATTTTTGAGGAAATGTCACTGATAAAGCGGAACTGAAAAATATTCCTATCAGATTGCAGAAGTCGATGCACTTAACATTTATGAAGAAAGTAACTAGTGTAGATCAAATCAGACGTAAAAATGCACTCGTTTCGAAAAATCCAGTCACGAAATTCAACAATAATGATTGTAATAATAACAAAGACCGATCACTTGTAATTCACGAAACGTCATATCGATTTTTTAACATGTGTATTAAAAGAAATTTCTTTTTTACTGCTTTATTTATTTATTTTTATATTTCCTTATTCGTAATCTTATCCTTACAGAGAATGAGCTGAGGACATTGTAGCAGACATAGACCAAAGATATGGTGTGTGGCATCACGGCTGTGTGTAACGTCCTTGGTATAGAGACGAAAACGTCATCGCTGGCCTTCAGTCCGAATTTTTTTAATAATTTTACGACTTTTAACCACCATATCTTCAACCCCCTTATAGCTATCGGCATGGAACTGCTATGGTGTACAACCGGACACTTCGGACAACAATTACACACAGACCATTCGTTTGCATTCTGTAGTTTTCGCTGCAGAGAGAAATATTAATACACATACACATAGAATTTTATATAAACCGATAACTTTCCAGCCCAATATACTCCACCCTTTTATCATTTCAACCGTCAAGCAACAATACAACCAATAAAACCATTTTCAAAGAGTAAATATAATTTTCAAAGAGTAATTATTTTCCACATTTCGCGTTATAGTCTTCAAATTACTAAATATGTATCAGATTGCTATAAAACAATGCCTGAAACCTTCCTCAGGTATAAATTAGTAAGTGTACAAATATTTAAGTCTCTGCGTCTTGTTGTTCGGACGTGATAAGCGTACACCGGACAGACATATATATATATATATATATATATATATATATATATATAGCTATCCGATCGCCATAAAACCGTGCCTAAAGCCTTCCGCGGATAGACATCTACATCTACATCTACATAGATACTCTGCAAATCACATTAATATGCCTGGCAGAGGGTTCATTAACCACTTTCATAACTTTTCTCTACCGTTCCATTCTCTAATAGCGCGTGGGAAAAAAGAACACCTAAATCGTTCCGTTTTCGATCTGATTTCTCTTATTTTATTGGGATGGTTATGTCTCCCTAAGTAGGTGGGTGCTAGCAAAATATTTTCACATTCAGAAGTAAAAGTCGGTGATTGAAACTTCGCAAACAGATCACGCCGCAATGAATAACGTCTTTCTTTTAATGATTTCCACCCCAATTCTTGCAACATTTCCGTGACGCTTCCCCCCCCCCCTCCCCCCCGTAACGTGATAAAACAAAACGAGCTGCCCTTCTCTGAACCTTCTCAATGTCTTCTGTCAGTCCCACCTGGTGAGGGTCCACAATGGGCAACGGTACTCCAGGAGAGGACGCACAAGCGTGATGTAGACAGTCTCTTTGGTGGAGCTGGTGCATCTTCTAAGCGTTCTGCCAATGAAACGTAACCTTTGGTTCGCCTTCCCCACGATATTTTCTGTGTGTTCTCTCCAGTCAAAGTTGTTCGTAATTGTAACTCCTAGGTATTTATTCTTTCAAACCGTCTTGATTGCAAACTTTTTTATTAGTCAATGACGCGTTTCGCCCTTTAGCAGGGCATCTTCAGATTATCTGCGTGACAGAATTTACATAAAATTACAAGGCGGAATTACAAACGGTTATAATTCCGCCTTGTAATTTTATGTAAATTCTGTCACGCAGATAATCTGAAGATGCCCTGCTAAAGGGCGAAACGCGTCATTGACTAATAAAAAAGTTTGCAATCAAGACGGTTTGAAAGAATATTTATTCTAACTGATTGCTGTTACACCATGGATTGGAAATCATTTCCTACGTATTTGGTAGAATCTACGACCTTAAGGTTTGACTGATTTATCGCGTAATTGACGTTCAGCGGATTTCTTTTAGTGGTCATGTGTATTACTTCACACTTTTCTTTATTTAGTGTCAATTGCCAATTTCCGCACCATTCAGAAATTTTGTCTAAATCGCTTTGCAGTTGCTTTTGATCCTCAATTGACTTCACTAACCGATAAACGACAGCATCAAACATTAGTAACTGTACAAATTTTTAGCTCTTTATGTCTTGTGGTACAGACATGATAAACGTACACCGAACAGACATTCACATTTATAGATATAGATAGATAGAAGATGACGTTGTAGTATGCCGGGTATCAGTAGAAGAGAGGCATTTCTCTGGTTACCGCCTGTCGTTTCAGTACTAATATGTGGCGATGTGGTACTGCGCGGCTGCCAGGGCAGAGTCGTAAGACAGAGGGCGACCGTGGGCCGTCGCGTCACTCACAACTGACGACCGGCAGGCGCGAGGGACAAAAAAACTGACGACCGCTACCGAGGCGAGGCGGCAGCGGAGGTGGTAGTGGTAGGTGTGATTTAGTGCGCGTCGCCGCTGCCGCTTTCCGCGGCACACGCGTAAATCATACTCCCCCCTCCCCACCCTCTCCCTCCTCCTGCTCTCCACCGCACTTCCCTCCCAACACACACACACACACACCTCTAATTCACAGCGCCGCACGTGCCGTCATCAACTGCAACGACACTGTCACAGTCAGACGCACAGTAGCTACCGATGTGAAAGCTCAAAGGGTAAGGTGCATGCTAGTGGTTTCCCACTGAGCGTAGCACAGAATTGTTATTGTTGCGTCAGTGATGTCACATAAACTACTGAGCATTATTACTGTTACTGTTACAGGGTGTCCAGAAAGAGCTCCCTGATTTCAAAATTAAATATCTCGAAAACAAAGATCGATAGAGGAATGCAGTAAACGGTATGTTTATTGTGAAAGCTGTAAGAAGTTTATACAGCAGTTTGAAATAATAGTTATAAAAGCTGCTAACAGATGGCGCTGTAATCGACATACGTAGGGGCTGCAGTATGCAGCAGAGGCATTATTCGAGGAACGGTCACTGGTGCACGTTACGTTGCAATTTTGGAACAATTTGTTGCCACACAGCAAGCGTTAGAGGATCCACCAGGTACTAAATGGTTTATGTAAGATGGAGCTCGACCACATCGGACCGAACAAGTGTTTCGCTTTCTTGAGGAATACTTCGGGAATCGAGTCATTGCTTTGGAAAATTCAAAATTTACTGGTGCAGGCATGGATTGGCCTCCATATTCGCCGGATTTGACTCCCTGTGACTTTCTTTTGTGGGGCACAGTGAAAGACATGGTCTACCCGAAGCATTCCGTCACGCTAGACGAGCTTGAATCGGCGATCTCTGTGGCATGTGAATCCATTTCGGTTGAGACACTACGAAATGTGATGGCGAATTTCATTCTTAGTTTGCGCCACCTCTGTAGTGCCAATGTTGAACATTTTGAAAACATTGTGAGGTGATTTTTTGCGAAGAGTGTTATGATACGATTATTTCACTTATGTATACTGATACGAGCTGTACAGCGCCATCTGTTAGCAGCTTTTGTAACTATTATTTCAAACTGCTGTATAAACTTCTTACAGCTTTCACAATAAACATACCGTTTACTGCATTCCTCTATCGATCTTTGTTTTCGACATATTTAATTTTGAAATCAGGGACTGGACACCCTGTATATAGTAAAGGCCACAGACAAACAGAAGTCAAATTGGCATGTTTCGATATGCAACTTACTCCAGTCTCAGAGAGTACACTTTGTACATCTACAATAAAAACAACCCCCCCCCCCGAAAAAAACCTGAAATAGGCATGTGTATGCAATCAGAGATATGTAAACACTCAGAGGACGGCGCTGCTACCAGCCATCCCCCTATATAAAATAACAGTTTAAACCTGATTTCGAAATCTATGTTCTTACCATTATAAAATCTGTATGGTACCTTCCGGTGTCTCTTGGTCTTTTCAACGTATCCAACCTTCTTTCATGGTTCTTAAACTAAATGTTTGTTACAGCTAAATTCAATGAGGTAATAAAAATACCATCGTAACCTAGAGGTAATTGTTATTTTCCAGAGAGAGTGGTTTGGATAAAATCTAGCGATACTGCGTGACTTCTGCAGTTTTCGCTTCTGGAGTTACATCGGTTACTGCTGGTACAATTGCAGGTTATCACGATTGAAGTGAGTTTGAACGTGGTGTTATTGCCTGCAAACGAGAGATGGGACACGGCATCTCCGAGGGATTTTCCCGCACGACCATTTCAGGAGTCCATCTGGAATACGCCAGATCACCGACATCGCTGCGGCAGGAATAAGATCCTGCAAGAACAGAACCAACGACCAGTAGAGACGAGCGTTGTCGTACACCAGAAGGAACTCATCTGCTGTGGTAACAGCGTAGGGCACAACGGAATGTCGAAGAACCTCTTCTCTATACCTCTGAGCAGTCAAAGCGCCATTCTGACTTCTGTCCATATCATCCCTCCAGCACCATCAAATTATGATGTTTCCTGCACATAAACAGGATTGTTCCGAGTTCTACGTTCTCTCAAGATGAGGAAACGACGATTGTCCGGCAGAACACAGAACCGAACGTTCCTGATGGTTAAACAGTGTCTTCGTCGTAATGGGACACACAACATATGACTCCGTGCGAAGAGACCACATTACCGAAGGCGATTTCGGACTGTGTGTTGCTATTGCGCGTCCTGTTGCTGCTTGGAGGATGCGTTGCAACTGAGTTGCATTCAGCCTCCTGTCTCGGTTGGTTGTTAACCGGAGATAACGGTCATCTCTTGCTCATGTTAGCCGTGGACGACCTTGGCCTTGCCTTCTTTTAATAGTTCCTCTTGTCTGAAATCGTGTCCAAGTCCTGGAAATTATACTTTGGGACACTCCAACAGCTGCAGCCACCTCCCTATGTATCTGTCACGCTTCCAATCTTTCTATGGCTCTTACAAAAGGAAAATGTCTATAGGGGATAATGTTAACCGGTCCTATATCATTTTCTTTCCTCCTCCATGTTGCCATGGATGACGCACAATAGTTTGGGTTTGTGCCGCAATGACTGCGTGAAGAGTAGAAACTCTAAAAGTTCACCAACCTGACCTCTTCTATAGATGTCCCCACGCAGATGATAGCACGCAGGTCGGAGTTCCTGATTGAGGCTGAAATTATTAAACTATTAGCGGGGACTCATCTAATTACAGAATAAAACTGAAGCCCTCGGGGATCGGGATCTCATTTATTTAAAGAAAGCAGAAAACCAGCAAACTGCATAATAACATCCACTTGAGACACATTGTCTTAACTGAAAGTAAATATAAATTCATTTCGCCTTGATCTAAGATGATTAAATAATGTTTTATGACCACCTAGTATGCATGTTACTCCTCCGAGTGTATGCTCTGAACTCACATGTTATTCCTCCGACTGCCTGTTCTGAACTGAACTGTGTCGGCTCGACGCAAGGCTGCCTTCGCTCCACAATTTGGCGCGCAAACATGGCTCCCGTGCATCGTCCGTCTTAAATTAATTATTTTGTTTATTGAATTAGCAATTGTTAATATGTTTTACCTACTCAGGGCATAGCTTAGCTTTGAGGTGTTTTTCTAAATTAAATTCGACATTGAATAAATAATTGGTTTATTAAATATTAATAAAATATGATTGCGTTTTGGCGCGTGACCGCCAGTGCTACAGCCAATCCAGTGCCTGCAGCTCGGGGACTTCCCTAGAATTCGTGGAAACTTGCCAGTGCTCTTTTCCATGAGAACCCGACGTATTGTACCACCTGATTCTCACCAGCTTTTACCATCTGTCATCTACTGGTCCTAAGCGGCTACACTGAAGCAATACTTGGATCTTAATATGATGGCTTTAAGCCAGAAATATTACACTCTCATGCCACAGCTTCGGATAAGTTACGTTGTTGTTGCACTACACTACCTGCTTACACAATCTGAACGCAACTGCTGGTGTAATTCGTTTGGTGGAGTAATCGTAAATCAACACCAATCTTACCTGCAGAAACTTTCTGTTATTATCACATTATCTCGGTTGCGGTAAGGTTGTTGTCTCCACTCTGAAGAACCGACAGAAAGACGTCGAACCATTTTAGTTCATTCTAGCGATGACAATACTTCAGAACCCTAGATATCTTATCTGATCCCCTAATTGGTTTGACCAGTATATTTCTGTGCGAAGAGTCCCCCCCTCTCCTCTCTCTCTCTCTCTCTCTCTCTCTATCTGTGTGTGTGTGTGTGTGTGCGTGCGTGCCTGCAGGTGTTGTCTGATCGTTCTTTGTTAGGCTGGCGTTGACGGTGATGTTCCGCGTCGTTTGGTTGTCGTCTCGTGTGAACGCCACCACTGTGAACCCCTCGTGGAGCGCCTTAACGCCCCGTGACGTGGTTAACGCGCTAAACACCGTTGTGCAGCGGCGCGGGTCGTGACCCCGCGGCCTGGGGACCTGTCGGAGCGTTGTCCGCTGCCCGCTGCCCGCGCAAGCCGCGGCGGCTCCCGGGCTCTGCCAGCGGTAAGGCTTCCTCTGGGCGCACACGAAGCCCGACCGCGCGGCTAGCCTCTCTGAACCCGTACAGCTGACCCGGAAGTGTCACAATGCAGTCCGCCACCTGTCCGTCTACAACGCGCTTTAAGAGAGTGCGCCGATTTCGAAAACTCCAGCTGTCAGTATCAAATGATTGTTCAAATGTTTGTATAGCTTATGGGACTTAACTACAGGGTCATCAGTCCCTAAACTTACAGACTACTTATGAACTAACTAATACTAAGGACGGCACAAATATCCATGCCCGAGGGGGGATTCGAACCACCGACCGTAGTGCCTGTGCAGACCGTGACTGGAGCGCCTCAGTCCCCTCCGCCACCGCGGCCGGCATGTCAGTATCACTAGATTTTATATTGTCGCGTTGAAATGGGAGCAGGCTTGACTTCGAATGCAGGGTTGACAACTGAACACAGCAGTTATACTGAAAGCAGTTTTATTACGAACTGAAACGTACACGCAGCACTGACTGCCTCTCAGGTAGAGTGCTCTGCTATTTATAGACAGACAGAATTTACCAGAAATTTGAAGAACAGTTAACATAAGAAACAACTAGAATTTACAAGTGAACATAAGAAAGAAGTAGAACATTCTGGAATTGTTAATTTCAAAGAAATAAATTCTTGCCGGTGGGCGGGATTGAACCGGCGACCTTCAGCACCGCTGTCCGCTACGCTTATCCCCTGCGCCACGCCGGCAGTCGGTGGTCGTGGTCTCTGGCGGCAATATAAACCATACTCTCTGCAGACTGTAACAATTACCTCTAGCTTATGATGGCATTTTTATTACCTTACTACTTAACTTTACGCGAATAGGCCCAATGTAAGAGTCTTTTGTAGTTAAATATTCACAGAATATATGACATCAACTGCGATTGGGCAAAGCTGAAAATGTGTACCCAATCGCAGTTGATGTCATATATTCTGTGAATATTTAATAATAACAACTGCAGGATCAGAAGTGACGTCTGTTCTTTCGGAACAGACGTCACATGAATATATCTTTTGTAGTTCGCGAACGAACTAGTTCGGAAGAGCGCTCCCACAGGCGAACTACGCGAACTAGTTCGCAGGTCCCTCGCCTCTTAGTTCGTCCGCTTCTTTTCCGAAGACTGACGGGGAACAGCGAGAGGACGCGAGAACGCGCAGAATCGCGTGATTCCCTTCTGTCAGTTACCTTCATTTCGAGCTGAGATGCAGCTCAGCTGTAGTTTCATAGTTCACTGCCACAAGAAATCTATTTTAAAAATAAACTACTACGAGTGCTCTGGATGCAAAGTAGTTGAATATCATTGTATCACCCATTCGTGTAAATAACTGGTTCATTTGGCTAAGTATTTGATGTCAAATTGCCCAAATATACGGGTAATAGCACACGCTTTGGCAACACTGATTCATTATATAAAAAAGCTGTCATAAAAAGAGCTCTTTTAGTAACGGTAGCAAAAGCCAAAAAGAGCGGACGAACTAGGAGCAGCACACGAACTAGGAGCAGCGGACGAACTAGGAGCAACGGACGATTATGCCAAACGTATCTCGCTTCATAGTTGTATTCTTTTCCGAAGACCGACGGGCAATAGCGAGAGGGCGCATAGCAGAATTAAAAATCACGTGTTTGCCTTCTGCTGATGAGTTATTTCGAGGTGAGCGTCTGCCTGCTAGATTACGTAGTTCAGTGCTACAAAATTTCTGTTTTGATGTGTTCTGCACTCTGCAATATCTGACTAATAAATTCCATAATGCCAAGATATAGAGCTAACTCTAAACTTAAACGCGAGAAATTTCCACAAACTGTTTCTTTTGGTTTGCGTGATATCGTTAGCGGCTCAAGCAGCAAGCGCATGAAGCAGGTAGGTGCACGCTCAGCCGTCACTGGGAGCGGACGTACTAAAAGAGCGAAAAGTGAGCGCTCCCGATCGCGAACTATTATGCGGAAGTCTACAATGGACCACGCGCTCCTTTCAGAGATTACCTCCATTTCAGCCTGTACAACATCAGCCAATACCAGCAGATACTAGGCTCTTCATTTATGCCGATGACATAGTAGTAGCCGTTCAGGGGCCAGCCTTTAAAGAAGCAGAGAGGAAAGTGTCTGTAGCAATGGATGAACTCTCCAAGTACTGTGCTGCCAACCACCTTGAACCCAATCCCAGTAAAACTCAAGTGAGCGCCTTCCAGGTACGAAACAGGGAGGCGTAACACAAACTAGACATCGTCACATGATGAGGAGAGCAACTGAAACAGTGTCCAACACCAGTCTACCTGGGACAATCGGTGGCCAAACACTGTACTCAACATGAAGCCTATCGGCAGAAGGCCTGTGGGAAAATTCGAATGGAGTGACTACGTAGCCAAACATCTTCAGAGGACGGGACTGCTGGAAGAATGGCAGAAAAGGGTCGAAAACAAGGTCATCATCACTTCCGTGTCCGGTCGTTCAATATTTCCAATAAATAGCAGCTGCGATAGCTTTGTCATTTCCTTCGTAAACATATTGTGTTGTGCATGGTTGTCCAGGAGGTGGCTTGGATCTTCTTCAGTCCCACAGTCGCAAGAGGTGTCGGCGCTCGCTAGAAGGATTAAGGATTCCCCATTTCTTCAGGTTGGTCTTGCAGCTTGGGACGCCCACTCTTAGGCGGTTGACGGACCTCCATACACGATATTGTAGGTTTGCGCCAGGAGCTATTTCTTCTTTCGGCGATACGACTGCGGGTAGTGACCATTTCCGTGTTCCGAGACGATTTGTCTCTGGTGCTCCCTCTAGTGGCGTAGTTCTAGCAAGGAAACTCTCGCAGGGTTTAAGGCGGGATCTGGCTGCCTGGTGACCATACAGAGGATGTCGGTGGTCATTCCCCTACATTGTTCTTTCATTGTCTGCAGCAATTGCCCTCCGAATATTGGGTAGGGTTATTCCTACAATTGAATACATTTTCTTCACTGGTGTTGGCTTCAAGCACCCCGAGATGATCCCTGCTGTATCGCTGGCCGCAATATCGACTTGCTTAGCGTGCGCTGAAGCGTTCTACACAGGAGCAGCATACTCAGCGGCTGATACACAAAGCGCAAGTGTCGACGTCCTTAGGTAGTGCGGGTTGGCTCCTCATCTGCTGCCAACCAGCTTCTTAAGTATCTGACTTCCCTTCCGTTTCACGTTCAGACATTGATGCATGTACGTTAGGGCCCTAAAAGCTCATTACCACCAGTATAGGATCAAATGAAGGAATACTTTCAAAATGATGTAAAATGGACAGTTTTTTTTTTTTTTTTTTTTTTTTTTTTTTTTTTTTTTTTTTTTTTTTTAGGAACAGTCGCAAAATTACTGTAAATTTGACGTTGCCCTATTCAGATTAAAATATTATCTTGTTGTTGATGATGTAAAATATTGTGTTTATCTCCTGTTGATGGCAAAAATTGCCGAAACCGGTCGAGCATAGCAAATAGAAGTATTTCACAAATCTGGGTACAAAAATGATTTTTCAAAGTAAATCGCGGCTGTAGACTGACACCTAAAAGCACACTTAGAGAGCAGCGTCTTGTGAGAGAAGTTTTAGGCAGAGCCCCGCATGGCCCTTGCCTCCATTGGGCCATTTGGCTTGTGTGCGCTTACCATCCAGTTTTGCTTAAGCCTGTAAACAAGCCTGTATGATGATGGTCTCACAGTAGATCGAAACCGGTCACCCTTTTATCAAATAAATTGTAAAAACATTATGCGAACGTGACTGTTATTTTCATTCTAAAACTGGAAACAATACCGAGCTGATACATTTTTGTCTAATAAAAACGTCTCAAATACAGCGTGCCGGAGATACTGAAAAATTACGTAACTTCAAACACGTGATGTTAAATATTTGTTACACGTACGTTCAGGTGACCTGTACGACGGCAGGCATGACAATCGTAAGCAGAAAAATATATGAACATTTCTGTAGTCTAAAAACCACAGAAAACGGGTGTATCAGCAAGCTAATGAAAATAGGCTAATCGACGCTCCTCGCGTGTTCGCTGTGGCGTGTGCCAACGCGGTACTAAGTGGAGCAAAGTTTAAAGAGAGCGCCGAGGCACGTTAAAAGCGGCGGCGTTAACTGAGGTCGCTGCTGTAGCAAGCTGTTGCCTCGTGCATTGTGCGAGGTTCGCAACTTGGCAACGCGGGATCAATACAACGCTTGTATAATGAAGAGTGAGAAATTCTTTGACAGAAGTGTTGCTCTCTCAAAGCTACTCATTCCTCTTCTACTTCTTTACGTCCCCTCGTTTCTGGCAATTGTTGCCTAAAGCTCCCTTAGAAACTCTCAAAAAACTCAGGTTCCTTCAATTTATCCAGGGCCCATCTCTTCATTTTCCTACCTTTCTGCAGTTTCTTCAATTTCAGTCTACAATTAATGACAAGTAATATATGGTCAGAGTCTGTATCTGCCCCTGGCTATGTCTTACAGTGTAAAACCTGCTTTCGACATCTATGTTTTACCATTATATAATCTATCTCGCACCTTCCTGTGTTTCCTGGCCTCTTTCACGTGTACAAACTTCTTTCATAGTAGATAAACCACATGTTTGTTATTCCTAAATTTAGTGCCCCAATAAAAAATGCTATACTGTTACTATCTGGATCGCAAGAAGAATTAGGAGAAATGGCGGACATTCTGGAAACAACAACGAGGAAAACTGGACTTCATATCAATCGTGACAAGACGAAATACATGGTTCTTCATCGTAGACATAATGGAACGTAAGAACCTCTTCCATGATTACAAACAACTGAAGGTTTTTGTTGTCAAGTCAGGGAGTTCAGTATCTGGGCCACGATGGAGTAGCCGAGCGGTCTAAGGCGCCTCGCTGTGGAGCGCACGGTTGCTCGCCGTCGGAGGTTCGAGTCCTCCCTCGGGCATGGGTGTGTGTGTGTGTGTGTGTGTGTGTGTGTGTGTGTGTGTATGTGTGTGTGTGTGTGTGTGTGTTGTCCTTCGGTTAGTTTACTTTAAAATGTTCAAATGTTTGTAAAGTCTATGGGACTTAACGACGGGGTCATCAGTCCCTAAACTTTACTTATGAACTAACTAAGACTAAGGACGGCACAAATATCCATGCCCAAGGGGGGATTCGAACCCCCGACCGTAGTGGCCGTGCAGACAGTGACTGAAGCGCCTCAGTCCCCTCGGCCACCGCGGCCGGCTAGTTTACTTTAGTTTAAGTAGTTTGTAAGCCACGGACTGATGACAACGCAGTTTGGTCCGGTAGATTTACAAACATTTGAACATTTTTTTCAAATATCTGGGAGCAGTATTCAGAGATGAAGCATCCAGAAAAATGGAAAATCAGGCAGGTAATCTCTCTGCAGAAAACCAAAGAAAGTAGACCGACCTCTGACGGAGTGTCAATCTAGGAGCAGTCATTTGCAATCTGATTTTACAGATTGTTCCATACACTAGCATGCACTTCCTCAGACGAAATATTGTTAAGAAAGGAAAGGACTAATCGTCGCAACAGAAATCAACGAGTTCTGCCACTTTACGACTGACAATGTTATGGAATGTGGATCACATATTTCGATCGAATTATACATTGTCGTGCTACACTTAATGTAAAGAGATCCTTGTTTCGGCTGCTTGTTAGACACTCCGTAGTTTTTGAAAAAAAAAATCATGGTCGACGTTAATGATGGAAAATTGCGTTTTCAATTTTATACATCGAAATATCGTCTGTAGATGAACATTTTTTACTAATAAATAGAGGTCAAACGATAATGACGTTATAGTAATTGACGTGTTTTGTATTTTTATGACGTAACATTGAGCAACTTTCCGAGTGAGGTTCGAACCTCCGTCATGGCTATTTCTTGTTAGATTTTTCTTTGTATTTGTAATACGATTTCTTGCCTTATTTTGAAGTAGAGCATCGGGGAGTGTGATTAATATTCAACTAAGTGTATTATCTGTTTACAGCAGTTTCATTTGCGATACAATGTGTGAGAACAATAAAAATAAGATATAAATAAAACAATTTTTTTACGTAAATTATTTAGTAATTCCTATTACTGGCCGTCTATCCGTCAGCGTGTTCAGAACCAGTAGGCTGAAACTTATCGTAAAAACAACCAAAACACAAATATTTCTCTCACCATGCACAACACACGAACGACATATTACCACATTCACTTGTTTTCCAAGATATCGTTCATGAGCAACATCTCTCATTTATAATAACACATGGTTGATTTCATGGTGGAATTTGAGCTCCATGAATGTATTTGATTTGTTGGAATTTTTCAGCAATCTGTCGTAAAAATATTTATTTACTGTCAGATCCATATTTCAACCACTGTGTGGTCATTATCAATGTTAAAAAACGATTAAAATATTTAAATCATCTCGACCTACATGTTGGAGATTGCGTTTGTACGCGACATATGACGTATGAACGCAACGCAACGCAGAGTCAGATCCTGATGAAGGCCGCCTGGAACAGTGGCCGAAACGCCGGTAGAGTTTATAAAATGACGACGCGGTCTCATACGCGAAAGAATTTTATTGATAGTGACAACAGCCGAGGAAGCCTACGTTTGCATTTTTATGACTGATAGCTGAAAAATTCCACAAATATAATGACACAGTTTTCTTCCTTCGGGACATCCACAATCGCCCATCTTCATCTTTAATAACTGGAACCGCAAACATCCTTTGTACTGAATCATTTTAGTAAAGATGTAGGGTAGCCACTTATTACATAACATACGTCACTATTTTCTTTAATTGTAATTTTCAGATGCATCTGATAATGAGCCATACGCCTCGAAACTCGGGTAGTGCATAGAAATAAAAAAGTTTAAAATTAACAACTATTACGGATCCAATGAATAAAGCTGATTTGTATTGCTCTGTGTATCACAAATAAAACAGCTGTAAAAAAGATAATATACTTCACTGATTATTAATCACACTTCCTGATGTTCAACTTCTCAATACGGCAAGAAAGGTAATACAAATAAGAGAATATTATGAAATACAGCGAAAAATCTAACAAAAAATTGCCATGATGGAGGTTAGAACCTGGATCCACGGTTTTATAGTCCAAGTCCTTCACCGCTCGACCAACGACGGTGCTCAGAAAGTCGCTCATGTTAACGAGTACCATAGCTAGCATGAGAACATAATAACGTTAATTACTCGAACGTCATTATTATTTGACCCAATATACATCTGTAAAAAATTCTCATCTTCAGATGATCATTCGATGACAGCATTAAAAACGTGGTTTTACATCATCAACTTAATTTTTTTCTAAAACGACTGAGTGTATAGCAAAAACCCCGAAAAAATGTGTCACTTTATATTAAGAACCGACCGAATATTCCGTTTCGGCCAGAAACCAGCCGAATCTTTGGCTTGGCTGAAATTAGCTTTCTTGAACTTACTTGTCTGTTACAAAAAGTTCAAATGTTTGTTAAGCTTAAGGGACTTAACTGCGGGGTCATCAGTCCCTAAGCTTACAAACTACTTATGAACTACCTTATACTAAACACGACACATACATCCATGCCGGAGGGGGGATTCGAAGCCCCGACCGTAGCAGCCGTGCAGACCGTGACTAGCGCGCCGCAGATTGCTCGGCCACTGCGGCCGGCTGTCTGTTATATATCACAATGTAGGCTATGTCGAGATGTTAGCAAAGACTCTCCTGCGGTCGACTGTTGGCGCAGCCCATTAACGCCAAATTGCTTCGTCATACGTCATATGTTCAAATGTTTGTAAAGCTTATGGCACTTAACTGCCGGGTCATCAGTCCCTAAACTTACAAACTACTTACGAAATGTTTCAAATGTTTGTATAGCTTATGGGAATTAACTACGGGGTCATCAGTCCCTAAACTTAAAAACTACTTATTAACTAGCTTATCCAAAGGAAGGCACAAATATCCATGTCCGAGGGGGGATTCGAACCCCCGTCCGTAGTGGCCGTGCAGACCGTGACTGGAGCGCCTCAGTCCCCTCGGCCACCGCGGCCGGCACTACTTACGAACTGACTTATACTAAAGACAGCACAAACATCCATTCCCGAGGGAGAATTCGAACCTCCGACGGGGAATGGCCTCGCGCATCGGAGCATACCGCCTCAATGTGCCCGGCCGCTCCGCCGCGGCTGTCATAAGTCCCACATTAATTTTTGCAGTTATTTCACGCAGTCTAGTTTGCCTGTCACCTACGCAAACGCCGCTAGACTCGCTCATTAAATGTAGACCGCGGACCACTGCGTTGTCCATGGTAATGCCAGAAGTTTGGTATTCTCGCCATGCGGTCTAAAGCGTCTCGCTGCGGAGCGCGCAATTGCTCGCCGTGGAGGTTCGAGTCCTCCCTGGGGCATGGGTGTGTGTGTTTTTCCGTAGGTTAGTTTACCTAGGTTTAAGTAGTTTGTAAGCTACGCACTGATGACCACGCAGTTTGGTCCGATAGATTTACAAACATTTGAACATTCTCGCCACACTGTTATCACTGTCTATCGCGAAATATTGAATTCCTTGACGATTTCCTAAATGCAGTGTTCCATGCCTCTTGTTCCAACTACCATTCCGTGTACAAAGTATGTTAATTCTCGACCTGGGACCGATTACCCTCGATGTTTGGTCCGTTATTTTCCAAACCGACCAACAAATTCCCGACCTGCTTTCATAATCACACTGGAAACCTTTCCACGTAATCACGAGAGTAAAAATGACAGCTGCACCACCCCTTTATACCTCGTGTACGCTATATAAAGCCCGTCTGTGTGTGTATCGCTACACCGTGACTTCCGTCACATCAGCGCAGTGTTTCGGGAAATGAAATGGCGAGAGCAAACGAAAGGCCTTTCTCCCTCGCCGGCTCCCGGCTGGCGGCCGTATTTACGAGGGCGCATTCCACTGCGCCGCTTTGCTGTGGCGCTGTGACGTCACGCGTGTAATCCGACGGTTTATTCACAAGTAGCGCGCGGCCTCTGTCTGCGCTTCCCTAATTAGCTCCGCTCGCTTTGTAACGACTACATCCCAACAATTTCTGTCGTAGTTAATTACTCGGTCGTGCAGGACTTTCTTCCGTTTACTGTCTTTATAGAGTAGGTACTTGTCATTCACTCATCGCAATTCCTTCAGTGAAACGTTGTGTTAGCTACATTTTACATCGCGGGCACAATTAATGCCGATGAACTTGTTTATTTTGTATCTTTGCGTTAATGATCCTCCACACTGGCCAGTCATATCCACTTGTGACCCCAGATATTTGAACACTTCCGCAATTGTTTATCTTGCCAAACTCAAAACTCATATCCGATCTTGCCCAGTTTCAACAACATATTCTGTTTTGTTCATACTCACTGTTTGTCCTCATTGTTAATTAGCGTTCATTAAGTTTCCAGTGTGATACGTGACATCATCTTTATCCACAGCCATAAGTACTTTGTCGGCATAAATGTCAACGTTAATGCTGTAGTGCCACCACGAAAATTCTGTCCAGTATATTTCACTAACAAAGTAGCAAAAAAAAAATTTGTTGTCATAAATGTCCTTTCTCATAAAATTTCCACACCTGCCTGACACTGGTAGTGTCTTCTTTTCATCAGCTCTATTAATGAACCATCGATGTAAACATTTGGCATTGTAAGTTGGAAAAGTAAACCCACCAATTACAAGGTTGCAGATTTATTTACAACCGGTTTAGAGCAATTATTGGCCCTTCTTCAGGTATCTGTACAGGAAACGGTTAAGAAAAATATATAAATACAGATATTAAATAAAATTCATAGTAGAACCACGGTATTAAAGGGGCAAAATCTTTCTCGAAAAGTGACAAAATGTAAATATTAATACGCTATTCTGCTGTATATTGATAAGAAACTGTACAAAGTATTAAGTTGATATTGCCGCGAGAGACCACGAATACCAACTGCCGGCGAGACGCAGGGGATAGCGTCACAGACTGCGGAGCAGAAGGTCGCCGGTTCAATCCCGCCCACCGGCAAAAATTTATTTCTTTGTAATTTACAATTCCAGAAGGTTCTACATCTTTCTTATGTTCACTTGTAAATTTTACTTGTTTCTTATGTTAACTGTTCTTCTAATTTCTGGTAAACTCTGTCTGTGTATAAATAGCAGAGCACTCTGCCTGAGAGGCAGTCAGTGCTGCGTGTATGTTGAGTTCGTAATAAACGTGCTTTCAGTATAAGTGCTGTGTTCAGTTGCCTTCGAAGTCAAGCCTGTTTCCATTTCAACGCGACAATATAAACGAAGAATTTTTAAGTACTTACATAAACTGTGCCCTATAGGTTTATATGAATTTAATACTTTGTAAAGTTCCTTATTTTATCAATATGCAGCAGAGTAACGTATTAATATTTCAAATTTTGTCACTTTTCGAGAAAGCTTTACATACAGTTACTTCTTGCCCCTTCAGTCCTGTGATTCTACTGCGAATTTTATGTAATATTGGTATTTGTATATTATTTATAACTGTTTCCTGTACCGGTTGTAAATAAATCTGCAACCTTGGAACTGATCGCTGTTTACTTTGACAACCTACAAAAAACAGTTGCAACAGTGTATAAAACATTTAATTTACCAATATTCATAGTAACCGCCCTGGCACAGAATTGTAGGCCATTTCTAAATCAAGATATACCAAATGGAGATATTTATTTTTTGCTGCCGCCGGCCGCGGTGGCCAAGGGGCAGCAGTTCGCCTGCGGCAGGCGAGTGATGCGGACCTGCAGTGTTTACGTCCTCGCTGCGGCCGGCCGAGCGCTGTTTGGTGAGTGTTCGCTTCGGTGTTGCTTATAAACACACCTCTTATTGAAATTTGAACACTAGAAATGGATCACCCTATTAGAGAAGACACTTTGAGATTGAGTTTTGACCCTAACTACGCAAGACCTAAGCCTTACGAAATTGAGGAATTTCTAGACAGAGTCGTTCAGATAACTGTAGACGAAATTATTGGTATTCACCTTTCGATAGTTAGTTCCACTGTCTACTTAAAATTGATCACCTCCGAAAAGTGCAAACAAGTAATTGAGCGGTGTGGCGGTATTCTCCGATTTAAACATTCTGACGGAAACATTGGCGAAGTTCGAATTTCACAAACAGGAATGGGACTTAAGACTTTGAGAATTTTTGAGCTACCTTTTGAAATAACGGCAGAGCAAATAAACTCGGTGCTGCAAGATTATGGCACTGTGGTTAGCAACGTTGCGGAAAAATGGTCAACTTTGCTGAAATTTCCCGTGTTGAACTGAGTACGACAAGTAAAGATCGACATGATTAAACACATCCCGTCATACATTACTGTATGTGGATACCGGGCGATAGTTATTTATGATGGACAGCCTCGAACCTGCGCCTCTTGTGGTTCGACGACGCACGTCCGAGCACAGTGCATTCAAAGACGTGTAACACAAATACCGGCCGGCGAGAGAGGCCACGCTCAATGTCGACATTACCCCGGACGTACGCTGCGGCCATCCGAAGTGACGCGGCCCCTGAGCCGTCCTTGGAAACAACGGCGCCAGGCTACGGTGACATGCAGACTGAAGTGACGCACATGGAGGTCAACACCACCATTGAACCCAGTACGTCGACTTCTTCTGAAGTCGACACCAACGTGAATGAGTGTCACAACAAGCATGAAGATGAAGATGTCACCGAATCTCGAGCAGAAGACACGACCTCCAGGGAACACCACAATGCAACTCCGGAAAAGAGTGATGCTGAGACTTCCCCGAAGAAAAGGCATAAAAAACGCCGTATTGCACATGACGGTGCAAAACAAGTGGCGCAAACTTTGCGAGACAAAGCGAAGGAAATAGGGCACAAACTTACGGAACTCACGCCTGAATCTCCTCTGGATAACCAAACTGTGTCCAAGAAGACGCGAACGGAAGATGTAGGCGGCGAGAATCACAAGCAAATCTTAAAGGAAGATACAACGGACCATTTAAGGGGCACCGGTATCACAGTTAAGGATGTCAATGAAACACACCTTGGCACGAAGGAACTTCAACCGGCGAAAGACTGAGCAGATGATGAAAGTGTCAGTGATATCGAGATGGCAGACGCACGAGAATCGACAAAGAGGAGGACCTCAGAAACCGGTAGCGAAACGTCTGACCCAACGAAAACTGTTACCACGGGCGCAAGCGCTGCAATTGATGATCCGGAATTTTTCTAAATAAAGGGATGTTCACATCATCATTTCGACATGAAAATCGTAATTAGTTTTTAATTGCATGACGTCATTACAGGCGTACAGGATTGCAACCTTAAACATCAACAAGATTAGAAGCACATCCAATCTAAAACATCTGCAAGATTTTCTGTACGCAGCAGACATTGATGTTGCGGTGCTGCAGGAAGTGACTGACATCCCTTTAGAGAATATCACTTGATATAATGCAATCACAAATCCTGGAGAAGAATACGCCCTTGGCACTGCGATCTTACTAAAAGAAGGTATAATCGCATCTGACACAGAGAAGCTACCGGACAATAGAGGAATAGCGGTAACGATTTACAATACTAGATTAATTAATATATATGCTCCTTCTGGCTTCGTCAACAAACGTCAAAGAGCTGAATTTTTCAAAGAAGGCATGGTGCCACTTTTTAACAGATGTCCCGACCAAGCCATATTTGCTGGTGATTTTAACTGTGTGTTGAGTGCCAAAGATCAAACACCCAATTTTAATAAATCATTAGAATTAGAACGTGTCATTCGAGACCTCAATTTTACTGACACGTGGGAGCTCAAACACGGTGACAGACCTGGTTTTACGTATATTACGAATCACTCCGCCAGTCGTATAGATAGGATTTACACGACGTCCAATTTACGAACCCGTGTCCTACAAGCAGAGCTATGGCCAACTATATTTTCGGACCATATAGCATATGTCTGCACTATCAACTTAGATAAACAAGGGACCTTTCGAGCCCGAGGGCCATGGAAATTAAACGTTGCTCATTTAACAGACCCAGGGTGTCAAGCGGTTTTTAACAGAACTTGGCCGGCCGCGGTGGCCGTGGGGACTGAGGCGCTCCAGTCACGGTCTGCACGGCCACTACGGTCGGGGGTTCGAATCCCCCCTCGGGCATGGATATTTGTGCCGTCCTAGTTCGTAAGTAGTTCATAACTAGTTTCTTAAGTTTAGGGACTGATGACCCCGTAGTTAAGTCCCATAGACTCTACAAACATTTGAACATTTTTTGAACAGAACTTGGGAAGACTGTGAACTCAAGTTTCATAAATACGATTCGGCTCTTACTTGGTGGCTCAAGTGCACGAAACCAGCGATAATAAAGGCAATGAAATCATTTTCCCGTGAGAAAGCTGCTTGGAGGCGAGACACAATAGAATTTTACTTTCAATGTAAGGTCCGCACGAGACTACAAGATGCTGTAACAGATGAAACGACATCAATGTACCACGTCATTCAGGAAAACAAACGTCAGAAACGAAAAATTCTCACGGAAATCATGACTTCAGACGGGAGAATACTGGACAAACAATCCGAAATTCGGGAAGAACTTTATAGACATTTTTCGGCTCTATTAGATACAAAACAAATAGATGAAATGGCTCGGGACGCCATTCTAACGAAGACGTTTGGTACGTTGCGCCAAGAAGAAGCGGACAGTCTTTCAGCGGAAATTACTGAAGAAGAGGTCGCGGAAGCTATCCAAAGGAGTTCGAAAAATAAATCGCCCGGACCAGACGGTTTACCTGCTGAGCTATACCAAGCTTTTCAGGGGCGACTGATTAGTAAGATCACTCTTCTTTGTAATGAGATTCTGAACACCCGACACGAAATTCCGAAGGAATTTTGTGAAGGGACTGTTGTCCAGGTCCCGAAAACTTCAAGAGGAAAGACTATTGAGAACCTACGCCCTATAACATTGCTCAATAGTGACTATAAAATCTTTGCTCGGGTTATGATGCAGAGGTTTAATTCCATCATCGGTACTGTTACTGGTGCATATCAAACGAGCGTGGGAAAAAACAGGACGATCCTTCAGACACTCTGTAACTATAGAGATCTAATAGCGACAGCAGACGCCTGCAGGATACACTGTGCGCTTGTCTCACTCGACTTTGAGAAAGCGTTTGATAAGATTAATCATTTGTATCTACTCCGTACAATGAAAATGATGAAATTCCCAGAAAAGGTCATAAATACAATTGGAAATTTATTACGAAATGGCACATCGCGCATCAGCGTAAATGGGCAACTCAGTAAACCGATTAATGTTCAAAGTTCTGTTCGACAGGGATGCCCCGTTTCTATGGTACTATTCGCCATAGCCATCGAGCCTTTTTTATCTACCTTGACGCAAGAACTTCAGAGACTGCACATACACGGACAAAAGATAACTTGTTATTTGTACGCAGACGATGTAACAGTACTGGTAACAGCAGCAAATGACTACGAAAAATTATTTGAAACAGTAGCGCTTTACGAAGCTGCATCAGGCTCGAAACTAAATCGGCATAAATCGGGGATAATGGACATTGGTCGAGGAATACACGCCAGGGCAAGAGACTCCCTAAAGTCAGTAGAAACAATGAAATGCCTCGGCATCGAGTACACAACCAACATCCGCCACACCGCCGCCGTCAATTACAGAAGATTACTGGCAAAAGTGCGAGCTGTGATACAGAAACACAATTTACGGAGCCTAAATGCCATACAAAAAGTGCATCTAGCAAATACATATATAACATCTAAAATAATACCAAAAACTATAGCTCACCAAATGCAAGCAGCGCTCGGCTTTCTTGTAAGCAGAGGCCAGATATTTAAGGTCTCATATGACACCTTGACTTTACCGACAAGGAAAGGTGGTCTCAATCTCACAGACATATACCACAAAGCACAGTACATCAGTAAAACCTACCAACTGTGCAAAAGATCGCCCAACACTCTAGTTGCTCATTTATTAGATGAAATACAGCCAGTAAACATCGATACGCCGATCGATGTGCACCATATTTCCAAAGAACTCGACCACTTGAAGCACTTTTTCGTCGAGCTTAGCTACATCCGGAGAAGGAATCTGAAAAACAATTGTACATAGTTAAGGAAGTATACAATTCATACATGGAAAACAAACCAGGAAACGTCATAGAACGGAAGTACCCTGGCTATGACTGGAATAAAATCTGGGAAAACATTCACGACAAACGCTTACCAACAACTGCAAGGACCGTATGGTACATGGCGGTCAACAGGAAGTTGACGACAAACGTGAGGTTGCACAAAATTCAACGGGCGGACTCGCCAAACTGCACTGTATGCAACCAATTGGACACGGACGAACACCTTTTCACGTGCAATGAAGTAGAAGACATATGGGCAATATTCAGGCAAAAGCTTGCCAGTATTTTACCCACGTCGCCCAACGCGATCACAACAGCCCGACTGTTCACACCGGATGATGTGCCCTTCCCCAATACCAAGAGGCGGGCAGTTAATTGGCTCACGGGCCGTACCATAAAATATATTTTAACTGAGACACAGAAAACTAAAGAAGACTATTTGATATACTTATTAACAGAACACCAAAGACTCGAGCACATAAGAAAATGGAATTGGTGGGTTCAGGAGGGCAATACGGAACGCTGTGCTGGTTCCCAACGGCCTCGTATCACTAGCAGTCGAGTTGACAGGCATCTTATCCGCAAGGCTGTAACGGATCGTACAGCCACGTCTCGATTACTGGGTCAACAGATGGGGACGTTTGCAAGACAACAACCATCTGCACGAGCAGTTCGACGACGGTAGCAGCAGTATGGACTCTCAGCTCGGAGACCATGGCTGCGGTTACCCTTGACGCTGCATCACAGACAGGAGAGCTTTAGAAAGTGTACGCAACGACTAACCTGGTTGCACGAATGGCAAAACGTCATTTCTTCGGATAACTCATGGTTCTGTCTACAGCATCATGATGGTGACGTCCGTATGTGGCGACATCGCGGTGAACGCACATTGGTAGCGTGTATTCGTCATCGCCGTACTGGCGTATTACCCGGCGTGATGGAATGGGGTGCCATTGGTTACATGTCTCGATCACCTCTTGTTCGCATCGACAGCGGTTTGAACAGTGGCCGCTACATTTCAGATGTGTTACGACCCGTCGCTCTACCCTTCATTCGATCCCTGCGAAAACCTACATTTCAGCAGGATAATGCAGGACCGCGTGTTGCAGGTCCTGTACGGGCCTTTCTGGATACGGAAAATGTTCGACTGCTGCCTTAGCCAGCACATTCCCCAGATCTGTGTCACTAACTGAAAACGTCTGGTCAATGGTGGCCGAGCAACTGGCTCGTCACCATACGCCAGTCACTACTCTTGATGAACTGTGGTATCGAGTTGAAGCTGCATGGACATCTGTACCTGCACACGCCATCCAAGCTCTGTTTGACTCAATGCCCAGGCGTATCAAAGCCGTTATTACGGTCAGAGGTGGTTGTTTTGGGTACTGGTTTCTCAGGATCTATGCAACCAAATTGCGTGAAAATGTCAGTACTAGTTTAATATATTTGTCCAATGAATACCCGTTTATCATCTGGATTTCTTCTTGGAGTAGCAATTTTAATGGCCAGTAGAGTAATTTCTGTTTTATATATTGTAGTTTGGTGGGGGAAAATCGCAGCTAGATTTTTTTATATTTTTTATTTTTTCTTAAAATAGATCGATGCTTTGTGTTTGTTTTTTCATGTTCTTTCTTAGTTGTTTGTTGGCATTTGGTTCAGCTTTATTATTATTATTATTATTATTATTATTATTAGCGGGCGCACTGAGCTACGGCGCCCGGCGATTTGAACAGGGATCTCCCGCTTTGCACTGCAACTCCTTCGATAAATGATCACGGGGTCACGGCTGTTCCACTTCGCTGGACGTTGCAAATTTTGATCTTGAAACACTCCCTTAGCTCCGCTTGCTTTCATGCCGGAAATGTTACGAAGTCTTTTTTTGTTTTCCCGGGCTGTGCTCTGGTCCAGCTTAGTAGTAAATGTGTGAGAGGTGCGATGGGTGGCTAGTTGCCGGTGTTGAGAGGACACGTGTTGGTGTGGTGTGGTGTGTATGTGTCTGGCAGACTGCGGCCCCGCTCGCCTTGCGCCTGCATTGCGGCGTGGCTGGCACGCTGGCACGTGTAACTGCCGGCACCGGCACACAGCCAACCGTGCCGGCTCCACTCCCACTCCCACTCCCTACCTCCACTCCGTTTCCCTCCTACAGATCCATGCCGAACTCACCGTTTGCTTATTTCCCAGCGGTAGTAGCAGTTTTGCCGATGACATTGTAATTCTGTCAGAGACAGCAAAGGACCTGGAGGAGCAATGGAACGGAATGGACAGTGTGTTGAAAGGTGCATATAACATGAACATTAACAAGAGCAAAACAAGGGTAATGGAGTGCAGTCTTAGAAAATCAGGTGATGCTGAAGGAATTAGATTAGATAACAAAACAATAAAGGGGGGGGGGGGGTAGATGAGTTTTGTTGCCGACCGTGGGGGCCGAGGGGACTGAGGCGCTCCAGTCACGGTCTGCACGGCCACTACGGGGGTTCGAATCCCCCCTCGGGCATGGATATTTGTGCCGTCCTTAGTCTTAGCTAGTTCATAAGTAGTTTGTAAGTTTACGGACTGATGTTCAAAAAATGTTCAAATGTTTGTAAAGCTTATGGGACTTAACTAAGGCGTCATCATTCCCTAAACTTACAAACTACTTATGAACTACTTACGAACTAGGACGGCACAAATATCCATGCCCGAGGGGGGATTCGAACCCCCGACCGTAGTGGCCGTGCAGACCGTGACTGAAGCGCCTCAGTTCCCTCGGCCACCGACGGACTGATGACCCCGTAGTTAAGTCCCATAAGCTATACAAACATTTGAACATTTGATTTGAGCTTTGTTACTTGGGCAGTAAAGTAACAAATGATGGTCTACATAAAATGTAGAATGACAATGGGAAGAAAAGCGTTTTTGAAAAACAGAAATTTGTTAACATCAAATATAGGAAGTCCTTTCCGAAGGCACTTGTGTGGAGTGTTGCCTTGTATGGGAGTGAAACTTTGACGATAAACAGTGTGGACAGGAAGAGGATAGAGGCATTTGAAATTTGGTGCTGCGGAAGAATGCTGAAGATTAGGTGGGTGCATCGCTTAACTAATGAGGAGGTACTGAACAGAATTGGGGAGAAAAGGAATTTTTGGCATACCCTGACTAAAAGAAGGGATAGATTGATAGGACACATTCTTAGACACCAAGAAATTGTGAATTTAGCGTTGGAGGGAAGTGTGTAGGGTAAAAATCGCAGAGGGATACCAAGAGCTGAATATAATAAGCAAATTCAAACTGATGTATGTTGCCGTTCTTACGACGAGATGAAGAGGCTTGCTCAGGATGGAATAGGGTGGAGAGCTGCATCAAACCAGTCTCCGGACTAAAGACCACAACAACACAGCAGCAGCAGTTCGTCTCGTAGGGGAATTCAGGCCCGCCGGTTCATATTTTTTAATAGTGGGTACAGTAGTTGTCAAAAAGTTGCTCCCCTCTCTAATCCCCCCTCCCTCCCGCTGTCAGTAATCTCTAGACATAAAAATGTTCTGTTGGTTTATGTATAGCCGTTAATCTCCGAAGGTTCTTGAACGATTGCTGTGAAATTTTGACACAACGTTGCATTGTAATACAGGAATGTTTCTAGGTACATATTTATTCAATATTTTGGGTAAATCAAAATCTTAAACATTGCTGCAGTTCAGCAACGGTGCAACACGATCAAATTGTGAACAAATTTCTCCCGACCAGTTATATAATATGGTTTATATGCCTAAACTTTCACCTAGTCAAAAATAATTTCACCTTCTTCAGAAGAATTACCTGAAAAAACATAGTTAACAGAGTAGTCATATGGATAATAGTAATATACATGAAGTTGATAAAATAAATGAGAATAGTGAAGTAGTAGTTAAATAAAACAAAATGAAGTGCCCGTATGTGGCTATCTCCATGTCATGCAATAAAATATAAAATATTAAAACTAATGTCTACAGGACAAAAATTGTGGAGCGCGGCCACAAACAGTCTGAGTGAGCACTGCGTACTGGGAGAGGCGTAGGAACACTAGTGACGTGCGCCCGTACTCGATGGCGCCAAGAGGCGTGAGCGCAGTCGAAAAAAATGTTTCAAATGTTTGTAATTCTATGGGACCAAACTAAGTCGGTCATCAGTCCCTAGTCTTACAAACTACTTAAACTAAGTTAAACTAACGTAAGAACAACACACACATCAATGCCCGAGGGAGAATTCGAACATCCGACGCGGGAGACCGCGCGATCCGTAACATGGCGCTCCAGACCGCTCGGCTATTCCCGCGCTGCCGCAGTCGAAAGAATATGGAGAAAAGAAAAACTATTTACATGTAACAAATGACAGAGACGGATGGGGGTAAAGAAAGATAGGAAACCAGATGAGACTTCACGTGCATGAAGTCTGGAGCTGAGTTATGTACATGGCACGATGAATAGGAGTGCATACACGAAAGAAAGTTAAAGAAAGAAATGTTTGAGTGTATACAGTACGCGCAGCCAGACATATGGTGCAGAAAACACAATCTGAGAAGAGACAAACACCACCAAGGGTAGGGGTGGGGAGGGGAGGGGAGGGGGAAATCATCATGCATCACATACTAGAAAAATATATAAACAAGTGCACAGTCAGACAACAATACCGCGCAGGAACAAATATCGCATTAACAATTGTCTACATAAACAATATTGATTTGAAGCCTTCTAGGTATTGTCTACTTGCAAGTTGCAGTTGGTCATTAAGCATATTGCCGTCGTTAATGATGAGGTGTTTGAAAAATTAATATTCTTCCCATAAATCTAATTTCCTTCCCTTGGCCTCCTTGTGTAAAATTATAGTGTCTTAGGAGCATGATCGGCCATGATTAAACGCTCGGCAAACGTCGAATTATGCACATTGCGTCCTATCTTCCCTAGTAGATGTTCTTTATATTGCACCTTAATTGCCCTTCCTGTCTGTCCTATGTAATAAAACCTATACGTATATTGTTTTTCCGAGTTTTCGTATCAACGTTTGCCCATTATAAAAATTATAAAATTTCATATGACATACACTGAAAAATTATCTTTATAAAATATGTGCATATTCCAGTAGACCGTGGTTAGAATTTCAAAACATTCGTTCAAGAACTTTCGGAGATATAAGAATTTTAACGCTAAACATGGCTTCAGGTTATATTAAGAGGAGACGGAAAAGGCGGAGGAAATTCATGTAGAGAGAGCGGAAGGGCACGAACAGGTAGAGTGATTTTAACACGCACTTACTCGTTAAACGAGAAAGGTTGATTGCGACCACAGTTTCAAAAACTTTTCTGTAGTTTTAGTTCTGTTTCATTCGCTGTAATGTATGGTCTAAAATACATCGAACAGTGAGCTATCGGCCGTTTTGAATAAATTACGTACATATACTTGACAAAGAGTGTCATTTTAAAACAACTGTTACGAATTAAGAAGGGGTTAATGTTTTATTAGAAAGCTAAGATGCTGTCCTACTACGTGTCAAAAATGAGATCTTTAAACCGTATGCTTTCTTCGAAATATAGTGAGCAGCGTTATGAAACTAAAAACTCAAGTTTAATGAAAATTAGGCATTTTCGATTTTCACGAGCAATGGAAAACATGAAAGGAATAAATACGGTGATGAAGCAATGTGGGGTGGTTCTATATATTCCATCAATAGTTATTACAGCGTGAAAATCGGAAAAGTGATTTCCCCCTTTTTCCCAGCCTGACCCGGTCGGAAGTGGTCATCCCCGCGTGACTCATATAAATAAATATTCCTTCAAATCAAGAGTAGGTAATTTAACCACTCTCAATTTTTTGTGTGGGTACACCTACAGCGGTACCCACTTTAACCGCCAGGCCTGTAGGGGATGACAGTTTCTAACTGCTCTCGCTATAGTTTAATATGTTTTATTTAATGCAATCAAAAATCGTAAATCCTTTTTTATTTTTTTTTCAATATCCAATTTACTTTTCCACCACTTTCACCTTGACGTTGAAGCCATCTCCAGTCTCCCAAAACAAATAGAGATTCAATGACCAATGAAAGTACTACAAGCCTATTTAACTCGTGTCGTGGATACGCACAGTTCCTTCACCTACCACCAACGATTGTTGAAGACAGGCAAAATTGTTTGTTTGTGAAACCTTCGGCATGACACCAGTTGAATAGGGTCCTACTACTGTAAAAGGACATGGAGCTTCTATTTGTTTTAGGAGCCTGAAAATGGCTATATTGTGAAGGCGAAAATAGTAACAAAATAAATATTTATAAAAACATAGGGCCGTTAGTTCAAGCCAATTAAAAGTGTTTGGACCAGAAGCAGTCCACATTAGTGATTATCCTGGCCAAACTTACAGACGGTGTGAGTGGCCGAGCGATCCAAGACGGATAGCTACGGAGCGCGCCGCTAGTCGCCGTCGGAGGTTCGAGTCCTCCCTCGGGAATGGATGTATTTGTTGTCCTTAGCATAAGTTAGTTTAAGTACTTAGTAGTAAGCCTAGGGACTGATAACCAGAGTCGTTACGTCCCAGAGATTTACAAACATTTGAACAATTTTTGTAATGAAAATAACAATAATATGTAAGCGACGAAAAACGAACGAAACCTAGGTATGGAGTGCACTACGTACTTCGATATTGCTAATGTTTTCCCCCGGCCGCGGTGGAATGGCCGATCGCTCTAAGGCGCCTTGCTGCGAAAAAGCGCGGTTGCTCCCCGTCGAAGGGTCGAGTCATCCCTTTGGTATGGGTGTGTGTGTGTTTCTTGTCGTTAGGTTATTTTAATTAGTTTAACTAGCTTTTAACTGATAACCTCAGTAGTTAAGATTTACGAACATTTGACTTTTATGGTTCCCCCATTTTTACTAAACTGTGTCTAATAAGTACGCCATTGACATTCTATGAACAATGAACTAGCAGAAGTCGTGGGACAGCGATATGCACTGATAGATTCCGATAACAATGGTGTTGCCAGAGGGTGACAGGGAAGGCAGCTCCCCCCCCCCCCACGCCACCCAATAAATAAATAAATAAATAAATAATAAAAAACAGATATTAAGATATTAATATACTGTTGGAAGAAAATAATTTATAATAATTCCCCGGAGACCATATTTTACCTAAATTGATTTACATTTTACTAATTTTTTGTGCCAACTCTCTTTCTCATCTTGTACCACTTACCACCCCATGCCCTGGGCCAGTACTAGTTTGCATTTCTCGAGTCCGCTTATCCGGTAAACTAAATTATTATACATGGATTTCAACTACTGCACGCTACTAAACTCGATGGATACCAATATGCACAGATAGACGTAGTGTCGCTTTCACGCGGTTTAAAAGGACGGGACATTGGCGGAACTCTTATTTGTACGCCGGTGAATCATGTAAAAAGATTTAAAACGACTGCAGTTAACAGATTTTGAACCCGGAATGGTAGTTCCAATTCGGCAAGCGTTACTGAATTCAATATTCTGAGATCGTCAGTGCCGAGGGTAGAAAATTTCAGAGCATTACCTCTCACCGCGGACCAAGCAGTGTCCGACGACTTGCATTTAACAAACGAGATCAGCAGTGTTTGCGACATTACGAGGCTGGTTTTAAAAGTTCTCGTAACGGAATAGAAAAAAGGTGCCAACCTCACTGAAACTTTTTAAATTTTGAATGTAGTCTCCTAATGCGCTTGCTCCAGCGTTATTCCAGTGCCTTGTTCCCGACTCCTCCAGGCCTGCAAAACAGTTGTCAACTCCGGCTATAAGTACTTCGCTTGAAGTAAATCTTCGTCCACCAAGAAAAATTTTGAGTTTTGGGAAGAGATCGAAGTCTGTCGGAAACATATTAGGTGAATAAGTCGGGTGTGGCGAAAATTCATACCCTAGTTCGTGTAATTTTGCCGTCGCGATGGCAAATGTGTGCTGGGGCACATTGTCTTGTGGAAGATGACTTTCTTCCTTCCTAAACGTGACCCTCTTTTTTTCTTCTTCTTTTTTCTGCGTATCTTTTGTTGCAGTTTGTCCAGGAGATTGGCATATAATTCTCCAGTAATTGTTTGCCCAGTACGGAGACAATCTACAAAACAATCCCATTAACCCTTTCATTCCTACATTATTAATTTAGCTTTGGAAAAAATAAAATTCAGTCTTTTCTGTACTAAGGCAGTGCACTAAACATCAAAAGATGCGCAACACGGACGTTTGCATCGAGGTATTCTATAACTTCGACGTTATTTTGCTGATAGTTATCACTGTCAGATCAATAATGCTTGCATAATCTTCGCAACAGCACCAAAGACAAGACAATTCAATGCTGAAATAAAATAACATGAACCACACTCACGCTCACACTCACTGCCACATACGAATGGCAACGCAACACAACCTCCAAGATGGAAAAATGAATGCCTCAGAAGTGGCTACACGCCGTACCAAGCGGCGAAACGTCGTACTAGAAGTGTGTTGTTCACCTACAAACATGCGACTTTAAAGACTGATACGGAAAATGCGGTTTAAATCAGCTTTTAATACGGTGTTGTCCAGGTATAACACTGGGAATAAAAGGGTTAACATCTCAGAACACAGATGCCATCACCTTTCCAGCCGACAGAATTGTCTTTGCTTTGTTTGGTGGTAAGAAATCAGCATTTGACAGTTGTTTTGCCTTTGGGGTATAGTAGTACACACAAGTTTCATCTGTGGTCAGAAAACTGGCACATAAAATTTTGTTCGTGTCTCCTCGGGCCAAACATTGTTCCGGTTAAGTCCATTCCCAAGCGTTTTTTATCCAGCGTCAATAGTCGCGACACCTACGTTGCATTTTTTTTTTTTTTTTTTTTCATTTCTAATTCTTCAGTTAGTGTGATACACTCTTTCATACGTCATATGGAAAGCGTGAACAAATTCACGCACTTTCAGTCGGTATTCTTCATGAGTGTTTTGTGCACTTTTGCAATAATTTCTGGAGTAGTGACACATCTTGGCCGACAATTGCAGGAATTATCATCTTAAGCTCTCCCGGCCAAATTCAGAGCGCTTGCCCGCGAAAGACAAAGGTACCAGCTTCGAGACCCGGTTCTGGCACACAATTTTAATCTGCCAGGAAGTTTCATATCAGCGCACACTCCGCTGCAGAGCGAAAGTTTCATTCTGGAAATTCTGAATCATTTGTCCACTTGAAAACAGTTGAATATGAAGAAGCAGATTCCCTAGTATATTGTGCAAATCGGCATGAGGCATGAATGTCCTTTGCTTTCATGTCTCTCTTTACGAAGTATTTAATCGCTTCTCGAATTTAGATTTTTTTCTTTTTTTAATTATCGCATATTACTATGCGGGAACAACAACAAAGCCAGTCACCGCCACATCTCTTATCCAAGATCACTAACGTGCCACGTGTTTACAGGCAACAAGACAATGGACGTCACGTGAACAACTCGTTGCGCTCGTGGTGATTCCGAGAACTTTCCAAACCACCTTCGTGTAAACTACAAAATACGTGTGGCACGAGTAGAACACAGGAAGATATTCAGGGACTTGTCCGGTTTTGAAGCGTAAGTGATTTGCTGCACTTCGATCCTTCTGCGTGACGTTAACGATTCGCAATAGTCAACCTCACCAAAGACATCGACAATTCATCAACTTTAATTACTTGTCCACAAAAATGCGACTTATTGGTGCACATCATCTACACCAACAAAACATTCTCAAACGGACCTGAAACTGCGGCTGTGATTTTTTACGAACCGAGTGCACTCTCAATAAGACAAGGTGTGGAAAACCCAGTGCAGGAATATTTCATACGGCGAGTACCCACAAACTAGCCGCAGCCGAGTAAGATGAAACCGCACATATCACTCAACCTGCACGCGATTCACTCGCCGAAGGTCAGGAAAACTGTCGTTACAGACACATGATACGTCCGACAAACACTTCTACTTGTCAACAGGAACACGCTCTTTCCAAAACAACAGCTTTAATTTATCTGTGGGCATTAGTGGACGTACTGTGGGTAAAAATCGAGACGGAAAGCCTAATGTTAAAGTACACAATACACAGGGTTGGGGAGTAACGCGTTACTTGTAACGCCGTTACTAGTAACAGTTACTTTTCAAAGGTATTGGACGGTAACGGCGTTATTATTTGCCCAAAGTAACTTTAACTGTAACTAAGTTACTTTTATCGGTTGACGATTTAACGGAAGTATCGTTACTTTTATGTCGCTAGTAGCGTAACATATTTTTTGTAAGACTCTCAAGCCTGCAAAATATCAGGCTTAGATTTTAGTGAAATACAATATTTATTTCTAAATTACATATTTTCAACAACGTACGCTGGAAATGTATGAATTATAGATTTCAGTACCGTTATAACATAATAATCTGACGCGTCACACATCCATCCCTTTCGACATTATATGGAGAAGGAAGAAGACACATGCATGCCCTGGCCAGCTTATGATTAAGTGTTCGAATTTTGACGTTAGATGGAAAAAAATGATTCCTTTTGCTGCAAATTGTGTCGCGGTGGGAAAACAAATCAAAGCAGTCGAACTTAAGAATTCATGTACAATTAGTTTTTTTTTTTGCTTGCTTCTTGGTGTTAAGGCGTATTTACAATGAGTCTGAAACAAGTTCTGCAACGTTGTCACTGGACTACGGTACCGATTTTCACAACGTGGTGGCAATGTCGGTAAAGAAACAATGTCCGTGGCTTGCTAGCACTAAATGCTACTTTTCAGCGATAGTTTTCGTTTTTTTTTTTTTTTTTTTTTTTTTTTTTTTTTTTTTTTTTTTTTTTTTTTTTTTCTGTGTATCTATAGAGTTACATGTTGTCTCTTCCTGTGTTCATTCACGGAATTAATTAGACAAAAGGCAACATTTACGGATTCGACACGTAATTAGAGACAGAGGAGGCCTGTGAAATGTTCGATGTCATAAAAGTAATTAAAAAGAAGAAAATGAAGAGCGACTCCCTACAGAAAATTGGTACATTGCTTGGCACCAGCCGTATCTGAAGTAGACAAGTCTCATTTCTCAGCACCGCTGCAATAACAGGATTCGTTATTTTATTTTGGAAAAATGTGTCGTCATCAAGATTGTTAGTTGATGGCCTATGAAAGTGCGATGACAACATTTTGATTTTGTAGCGCCTTTTATGAAACAAACTAAATGCGTGTAGGAGGCAGCAGTGTGTACTAAACGTGGATGTGGTAAGGGGATCGTCAGCAGCAGATCCCTTGTCACAGTCATTTGTAGTGTGAGTGACTTTAAGGCTAAAAAAAGCTTCCTTCGTTGAAAACGACGATTTGTAATTACGTCAAAACATAAAAAATAAATACACGATCAATTAAATATGTTTCAGTGCTATTGATATAACTGAATTACGTTTACACAAGCCTTCATTAACCTCTATAAGCCTTCATTAGCCTCTATAAACTGCGGGAACAATAACGACACAAATCTGGCTTTGACATGTGGGATAAATATGCAAGGGTTTCATAGGCACTTCCTGTTGCCGAGAAATGAAGAGTCCTTTTCACAGGAGTTGTTTTTCTCAACTTTGTGCCTTTCTTTCAAACAACTGGCACTGAAATATACATTGTAATTTCAAACAACTGGCACTGAAATATACATTATAATTTCAAAATCTGACGGCGACATCTTGATGAAGTTACAAAAAGGAGATATGTATTCTAAATTCAGCTCGCACAGGCTGTCAGTCACATTCAAATGTTTGTAAACCTATGAGACCAAACTGCTATGGACTTACGAACTACTTAAACCAACTTACATTAAGGACAAAACACACACACACACACACACACACACACACACACACACACACATGCCCGAGGGAGGACTTGACCCCAGGCGGGAACGACCGCCCAGTCCGTAGCATGATGCCTTAGACCACGCGGCCACTCCCGCATGTCATCCCCGTCACATCTTCTGTGTTTTGCATTTTACCCTCCTCGGACAACTACGTCTTCTTCCTCTGCTTATTTCGTTGAGTAGTCAACTATTAATGCAGTGCCTCATGTCACAAATTCTTCCTCTTGACCTGTCGTAGTATAGCTCTCGATGCGAATACACAGTTTGAAATTTTTGCTCATTGCTGTCCTTTTAGCGTAACAGACGCTGCGAATATATAGTAAATAAATTCGGCAGTTTTCACGGAGACACGTACAACGAACAAGATGAAACGTAACTTTCATGAGATGGTACTTTCGAAAAACAATTTATTTAATAACGCATTAATTATGTATTATTAATTACGTATGTATTAATGTATTTAACATTGATTGGTATTAAAGCTTGTTTCCTTACTACACCAGTAAGGTTTATTACCGATTTACAAATGAGTTACAATTATAAGTTTTAAAAGTAACTGTAAAAGTAACGGTAGAAATAATTGTAAAGTTACTTGTAACTGATACAGTTACTTTCGATGTCTAGTAACTAAGTTACCTTTCAGAGGAGCAACTTTCACTGTAACTTAATTACTTTAAAATAGTAACTTTCCCAATCCTGCCCAATACACTTATGCCGACCGCGGTGGCCGCGGGGACTGAGGCGCTCCAGTCACGGTCTGCACGGCCACAACGGTCGGGGGTTCGAATCCCCCGTCGGGCATGGATATTTGTGCCGTCCTTAGTATAAGGTAGTTCGTAAGTAGTTTGTAAGTTTAGGGACTGATGACCCCGTAGTTAAGTCCCATAAGCTTAACTAACAACATTTCCAATACATTTATTTCTGCTACGTGTGCTCCAAAGCCAAGAATTGAGTTCATCGCACTATAGTAGTTATTGGAAGTTAAAATCTGAATTTAGATAACAGAAACATTCTTTTAGCCTGACTACCAGTGATCGCTGATGCAGTTCCCATTTCAGTAAGATGTCTGTGAAATATTCTCGAGCCTTTAATTTTGATAGTATCGTAGTACACTGTGAGCCTTACATAAATTGCAGACCTGATCCCGTGTCAGAATATTATTTTTTTTTCTTTTTTGGGAATATCACACCGATATCAAATCTAATATTGCTTATACACATTCACATATAAAAATATTAAGAAACGAACGGTATATTTGTTTAAAAACTTGTTAATATTAAGCCATAATATAATTGTAAAAATTTCGACTCACGATGTCCTGTAAGGCAAGAGTAAAATGTTAATATATAACATACTCAAATCATATACAGAAATTGAATATTAATTAGGGTGCGTCTCGTCAGGTTTGCCGTCATCATCTGAAGTGGTCTCGGCAAATCAATGAAACTGAAGTTAATTTGAATCACAGTTGCGTATTCGCATCGAGAGCTTGGCTTTCGAACACCCCATTCAAATCATCGTGAATAGATCCTAGGGACATTTGGAACGCTGACGCAAATTAATTAGAGAAATGTCGATATATTTGACTGCTCAGGTGCAGCGCTACAGAAGAAAGGATTATATTGTCAACCGAAGACTAAGAAAACCGTATTTACAGGAGGTATCTACATTTAGTACGATTATATAAATTTTCTTTGTTGCGTAAAAATTACATTGGGTGCTGTAAAAAACGTCTGACAAAAAAAAAAAAAAAAAGAAAAAGAAAAAAAAGAAAGAAAAAAGAAAAAGAAAAAAAAAAGCACCACAGGATCTTTTCGTAATACGTTAGGCAGAAGTTCAAGGTCCTAAGTGAAAATTCAAATAACTGAAGGAACAAAATAAAGTATATTTAGCTGTTCAAAGTGGAGCAAGGAGAAAATAGTAAGAAGCTACAGTAATCTATTAATCCATTTTCAATAACTTACATGTTTCTTTACGAACATAAGCAGGAAGTAAAAATTATAACTCAAAAGCGAATTCATTTTTTTTTTACCTACAGTACTTTTTTAGTAATGTAACACTTAAAATTAATCATATGCACCTTCATACAACAAATTTCATTTAATTTTTCAATGTTGAACTCACTGCGTTATCATTTCTCGTAAGTTCTTCACGAATCATCTTAAAAACTAAGTTACGCCTTTCAATTAATTCCGTAAGCCATCTGAGCAGTGATGAATCCTCAATTGCCAATACTAAGACGGAGGAGTATGTTCTGTCCACTACATTTATATGTACCATCATCGTAGTCCGCCTTTTAAAAAGTAAAAAAGGGCTTTAATTAACGTCTACAGCTCTGCCCTGGTATACAATATAGGCCTACTACAAGATATAAAATAAGTAAAATTAAACTACTTCTATATGCTGCCATGTCAACAGGTACAGTGAAAACTGGTATACCATATCATACATGGGTAAAATAAAAAATAAAATAAAAAAATTAAATAAATAAAATTAAAAAATTAACAAAAAGTTGAAATCTCCGAATTATAGACTTGCATTAAACTACTTCTATATGCTGCCCTGTCAATAGTTACAGAACTGGTATACTATGACATACAAGGGTAAAATTTACAACACCAACAACTTGTCAAAATATTTATTAAGCAGTAAGGATAAGGATAATCTGAGACCCTCGACTGAAAGTGGTATACAGAAAATCACTGTGGAAAAGTGCACATAGATCTGTCAGGCAGTGTTACACGGGCACGAGAGAAGTTGGAGATTAAACAACAAAGACTCAACCTTTGCCGATCGTCTCATATCAGAAAGCCACCCATATGATATAGTATTCACATGTTTACGTGTGGCATAAAACTGACTAACAGAAGTCATAAAACGCATCACTAACAAACTGTCCAAAGAATCACATGATAATAAATTGGCACCTTACATAATATTATCCAGCTTTTCATAAACGAATTTCATTCTCATAGTTTACAAGACTCATCTTCAGATTTTAGACACAGTCACTGATCTGAAAGTACACATCAGAAACTGGCTGCCAAAATATAGTCAGCGAATTGATGAACGTCTTTCAATTACGGAAAACCTGACTGCAACATTTCATTTACAAATTGTACTGAATCGACTGCGGGTTATGTGCTGTATTGAAAAGCATTAGCCGCGTTGGAGTAGCTGACCGGTTTAAGGCACCTTGCTGCGGAGCGCGCAGTTGCTCGCCATCGGAGTATTCTCTTTAATAGAGTTGAAAAAAACTTCATTTCCGAAGTAGTTGCAAATTAAGATTTTAAATAATTTAGAATCACTGGCTCACAACTGTATGGAAAATGATAAAGGAAAAATGAGGCAACAACTGTACTTCAAAGACTAGAACATAATAAAAGTTTTGATGCAATCTGTCATGGAAAATAGCACTAGTAAGCTTTGTTGGTGTTTATTACGAAAGGTAATTAGTTTTTAGTACTTTTCAGGAAAGTTGTCCACTTTCGAATGGCACCTGTCGATACAATGAATTATTTCTTCTGCAGCACTCCAAATGGCCATTCCTGCGGGAATATTTTCATATACTGATTTTTCTAACTAAATTTAAAGTTCGACTAACTGTACTACAGTAGGCAGATTTATTGACAGAACATACTTCATGAAGAAATTAAGTAAAATCGGGCGTAATGAATTTGGATCGACTGTTTACAATGTAATTCCGGATAGGGCTATTTTGCAGACATAAAAAATTTGAAAGAAATTTAGATCAATTTAGGAGGAAGAAGTCGTAGCAGTTGAGAATGGGTGCTCAACTTGCCACGTTTCAAGTCTCGCTGTGGGTGCCTTTCCTCTGGACGAGCCGTCCATATTGAATCGCGTTCGCGACTTTTCCGGGGCTGAAGAGGTGCCCTCTGATGAAGCCAGCTCCGAGTAATTAATATTCATTGCAAAAATCAGCGAGCCGCAAAGATTATGGTATTAGGGAAATGGAAATCAGGCAGTAGGTCGGATAAAGTCCGGAAACTAATTACTGCAGAATTCCTTAGGTGGCCTTCCTGAGACCATTTAATTAGTTGCTTCTTTAAGCCAAAGCTCCTTCACGATCGGCAAACGGAGGTCGGAGCCACTCGGAGAAACTGTAAAGAGCACTTGGCAATGGATTCGATTACAGTTTCGTATTTCTTTCGTGTCCCTCGCAATCGTTACGTGTTCTCACATGATTTTCTAGTGTACTTTACGTATGGCAATAATTTTAGCAGTCATCCCGTATCGTTATCTAAGAAACAAACGTGAGAAATAATGTTTTACTTTGTCGTAGACTGACATAAATGACGTTTATACTTTTCACACTGCCTTATTTATTTACTATGAGCTCATTTCGGCTTTATATTGCCATCATCATGTTTTCTGTAATATAAACGAGATAATTTATAACAACAGTTACATAAGCTACATATATATATATATTGGCTAATACATTTAATTTACTTACATTTAATGTCCTTATTTCTGTCCTTTTTGTTTAAGATGATACTGAATTTATTTAAATTATGACTGGCCTATATGCCTGTAACGGATTTTTTATTTTCTGCCTGATTAAAAATGACTGCTATTTTCAACGTGTTTTAACGACATTATATGTTTACATAGTTACTCAGAAATCACTGTAGTTGTCAGCTAATTTATTTTCCTTGGTATTATAACTTTGGTGGTTGATGTTTATGTTGTTACTATAGAGTGAATATCTGTGACATGTATTTGAATATACATTTTCGTGGCTGAAAATATGAATAAAATATCCAATGTATTTTTTGTGTTTTAGTTCTGTCTACTCATTGAGAAAATTTATGCCTACATAAGTCCCATAAATTTACACAATGAGCAGACAGAGCTAAAACACACAAAAAATTATTCATATAAAGCCGAAATGAGATCATAGTAAATAAATAAAGCATTATAACAGCAGTGTGAAAGGTATAAACGTCATTTATAATTAAAACGTGAGAAATGTTTCACAGCTACGTGTTTCGGGAGTGAAGCTTCCCTCATCTGGCTGTTTTCATTCAGCCCTTCATACACACGTACATAAAAAGCACAGAATTTTCACGAAATAAACCAACTTTGAGGAATGGGTGATAATAATAAGAAACCAACTAGATTATGAGGTGTTACCTCTTTTAGAATAGAACAAGCTATTTATGTCCCAATATCTTTATTTAATCTTATTTTACTTCGTAAATATTTTGTGATTTTTTTTTAATCCTTGATTTGAAGGGCCGAACACAGACAGAATAATGACATTTGACTGACTACCGAAGAACGCAGCTATGGATAAAGTTTTCCATATACTGCTATAATTTGCAATAACAGATTCACAGTGCATTTTTTCTACCTACTTTCTTCCAAACAGCCACAGCAACGCAAAACAGTGTATTGATTTAACTAATATCCTCTTTTGACAAATGAAAAACCTTCCGCCGTTATTTTTTAAAATTTACTGCATGGATCTTATATGGGTCTAAAGATGAAGTTATTGGAATCTTTAAGTTTATTTTTTTTTAATTTAAATAAATTCTTAAAAATTAATTTTTTTAATTAAAAAGAAATTTTAAAATTAAAAATAGAATTTTTAAAATTTAAAAATAACGGCGGAAGCTTTTTCATTTGCCAAATTAATACATCGCCGTCGTCCCATCATCCATCTGAGATGGATATACAGAGAATATCCTCTTTAGTGGTATCTATTTTAAGAAAAAATTTTCAATTATTATCTCATTCATTTGGTATCTGAGTCACGGAGAAACATGTCCGAGGTTAATTAGAATAGTACAATCATATTTATGTTATTTAGGTTATTGTTCCACTATTTAGAAGAAAAACTAGATTTCACAAGACCTAAAATAGTTTCAACGTCTTTTCTACTCGTTTTCAAACAATTGATTATGTTGAAAGGTAGCTGTCAATTACTGCTGTATCTGAATCAGATCGCTGGAAAAAATCTAAAATGACACATGACGGAACAACGAAAGACGTATTCTGAGAAAAGCGTACGTCAGGAGATCAATTGGCTTGTTTACCATCAATTTGACGGCAGGTCAAGTGACGTTGGTGACTCTCCCAGTTTATAAACGCAGTCACGTCTCGAGAGGAACACCATGTGCCGCGTCTCTTCCGAGTGTGTCACATCTTTGTGGATTTTGCGTAATGGTCTTCACACTTATTCAACTGCTCTGTTTTGCACATTCCTTCCGTCAGCGAGCTATGGAAAAAATTAGGACTGTTTCAGCCTGTTAAGGCGAAGTCTGACTCTTGTAACTCAGACATCTGCTTGCGAAAACCATCTGTGCTTTGTATGCCCTCCTTTAAAGCTATTTGCCGCGCGGAGATAGCCGAAGACGGACGAAACACACCGGGGCATGGGTGAGTATGTTGTCCTTAGGGTAGTTTAAGTAGTTTGTAAGTCAAGGGATTGGTGACCTTAGCAGTTTGGTCCAATAGGTTTACGAACATTTGAACAATTTATGAACTTACTGCAAATTGACCTAAAGAATATTATTTCAAATTGAACTGTGGAAAAGAATTTTTGAAAATAGTGTTGACCTCAAAAACAAAGAGATTCTTATAGTTTTTAATAGGAAAGATAAAAAATATAAAAAGTGATTAACATATTCCAAAAGATCCACAGGAGAATCAAATTTATGAAAGAAACACAAAACGAAAACAGTGAACTAAATTTCTTGCCTGTAAAGTTATGTTTCTAAAACAACGAAAATCACATGTTAATGCATAGAACTGAGAAAAGTTGAAACCAAAACCAAAGATGCCATACCATTCTTAGGCAATGTATCGTTCAGGATTGGAAATTCCTTAATAAAAATATAATTTTAAAGTTGCGTTTTCTGTGGGTGATAATTTAAAGCAAAATATTGTTCATACGATTAGTACACAAGAAAATCAGTTCACGAACTGAGGTGTACATAAAGTAATGTGCAATAACTGCCCTAATTATTCACAGGACAGACAGGGCGAGCGTTATAAAGTACTAGCTGAAAACCCGGCGTTGCCCGGGTATTTTTATTTATTCCTGCCATTTTTCATGTGTATATTCTTTTGTATAAGGGCTGTATGTCTATAAAATCAGTCGGGAATACAATTAGTAGTAATGAAGTTATAGGTTAAAACTTGGTGCGTGATGGGGCAGTTTTTTGCGACTCCTATTGTTTATGACGTCATATCTTCTCAATCATATGTCGCATGTGATTCTAAACCCTGCAGCAATTAGCAATTGTTATCTCACGGTAAGGAATGTGTGTACCAAATTTGGTTGAAATCGGCCCAGTGGCTTAGGAGATAATGAGCAGCATTGTCACTAAATGCAGCAGTTTTTCGCGCATCTCATTGTTTATGACATCATATCTCGTGAACTATGTGTCATACGTGATTGTTACGGCGACCGTCCTAATGGATTGAAACTTAGGTGCACAACGTTTCATAACGATTGTAACAAAACTGTAGATTTGTATGCAACACGTACTTACAAACGTACGGACACATTGCTATATATATATATATATATATATATATATATATATATATATATATATATATATATATATATCTAGTCGACCCGTGCGAGTAATTCGCACTCTATTTTCATCAGTCACGGAGAGGTAAGATAGTAATGGAGAAAAGGCAGGTGCAAGTACATATGTATAAAAGATAATACACTTTGAATAGTAGTAACAAATATTAGTCTCATTGTAAGAAACTTTATATAATTAAATAGAATAGTGATGAACGTTGAGGTAATTCAGTTCATTCGCGTAGTACATAACACTTACTGGAACAAAGTAAACATTCCAACAGCTGTTGTGCATCGACGTATAAAATAGAAATCTCGTGATAAACTATGCTTGCGTAAAGAATCTAAATAACTGCAAGAGCAGTTGTATCTGTTACTTAAATTATTTGTGTAATTTTCGTCGGTACATGGACGTGTATAGTCGAAATCGTGTGATAAACTATGTTTGCAACAAAGAAGGTCATTGGCTTGCATAAAGAATCTAAACAACGCTGTCGTTCATGTTAGTTAAACAGATTGTCAATAGATGGCATCTCCTACATTGCTTTTATATCGGCCGCGCACACTAAATTGATACTCGACGCGGTGGCTGATGGGAGCAACCGTAAATACATGTCCCATTTACGATCGTTCGCCGGGTATCGAGTTAGACTGTACGTACAGTATTTTTTTTTTTTTTTTCAAAATAAAATGTAAATAACAATTATTTTGAACTGTCTGTATAATTTTCGTCATTAGTGGAGACCGAAACTTGAAAATGATACCTCAATCATTAATTTTGGATAAGTAACACGGGAGATATGGCGTACCCACAAAAAACACCGATGATAAATAATATGTATGATAAGAAAGACTACGCAGGGACACGGGAAGCGGTGACGCATACAATTCTACGTTCGCTACGCAACTACTACTCCTTCAACACGCTCCAGCGAAGCGAAACTTGATGATTTAATAGTGTTGCAAAAAAGGTTTAATTGATTTGAAGAGCGTAAAATCAATATAGAAGATACTAGAAGTTTGCTGCGAGTCGCGCAATATAGATAAATTCGTTCCCACCGTAGGAGAGTTTACGTTGCTTAATATTTTAAATTGATGGAAGGTATCACAGGTCCGTTACAGCCCATCATAAATAAAGGCAGCGTCCATATCTGAAAGGATTTCTATTTACGACTGTAAGCTCCGACGCGATGGACGAACCGAACCGTTCGACATCCTTCAAGTTTTAATAGGCCATTGGAAGTTGCCCACTGTATAGGCGAGGTGCCGGGCAACCGTTACGGGCAGTTTTTACGGGTCCCATATACCGTATACATTTAACGGTTGCGACCATCTCGGCACACTTTATACGTTCGGCTACTACTCTGTAACGCTTTGGAAGCGCGGACATTATTCCAAGTACCTTACCAATGCAATCGCTGCGTATTTTCCTCAGCTGTCAACGGGCAATAAAGTGTTATTGAAACCAAGACGAGTGCCATCTGTCAGAAGCTTGTGGTATCAGTGAACTGTCAATTTACGCGATCTGTCAATAAAGATCACTTCCCACAGATTTAGTAGCAAGATGAATCAATGGGTATTCTGTCAAAAACTGAACTCACATCAACCATGAAGAGAGGAAGAGGGACGCGGATCTATAAAACAAGATAATCAAAGTAGAAACAGTGAACGACGCGAGCATGTGTCACATCGAGCGGATTGGAAGAGATGATCTATCTTGATTATGTAGTAAAGGTGTTGTTGAATTACAGTGCGGGAGGACCGTGTCCTCATTTTTCAATTAGTTGATTTTCATTAGAAACATACAAGGAACTGACCGTTCTTTCATTCACATTTCTTCTCCTTCTGTATTCCTGGCCATGACGTACATCTTAATAGATTGGGACGTCTCTAGTTCATTTCAGGCGGTATAGACAAGCAGTCTTACGAGCTACCATTGGTCCATCGATAGTTACCGGGCCAAATATCTCACGAAATAAGCATTAAACGAAAAAAACTACAAGGACAAAACTTTTCTAACTTGAAGGGGGAAAACAGATGGCGCTATGGTTGCCCCGCTAGATGGCGCTGCCTTAGGTCAAACGGATATCAACTGCATTTTTTTAATTAGGAACCCCCATTTTTATTACATATTCGTCTAGTACGTAAATAAATATGAATGTCGCTATGTGATAGATGTCGCTTTAATATTCACAAACATATTGCTCACAATTTTAAATGAACAGTGAGTAACAGGCAGGATTTAAATAAAAACACAGAACATAGGTACGTGTGAACTTTATTTCGGTTGTTCCAATGTGATACATGTACTTGTGTGAAATTATCATACATTATGAGAAAGCATGCTGTTACTGCGTGATTACCTGTAATTACCCCATGACTTCAAAAACAGCTCAAAATGATGTCCTTCAACTTCAATACATTTTAGAATACGCGTAACGAAATTCCTCTCAACAGCGAGTAGTTCGCCTTCATTAATGTTATCACATGCATTGAAAATGCGCTGACGCATGTTTTCGCGCATTGTCGGTGAATAACGATAACAAATATTCTTCAGTTTACCCCACAGAAAGAAATCCGGGGATGTAAGATCCGGTAAACATGCGGGCCATGGTATCGTGCTTCTACCACCAATCCACCTGTCAAATATTCCATTTAAGAACTTCAACTGCACGCGAGCCATCTGCTGGACATCCATCATGTTGAAAGTACATCGCCATTCTGTCATGCAGTGAGACAACTTGTAGTAAAATTGGTTGAACATTACGTAAGACAGCATACATACCCCAGAACATATTTCACATATCAAGTCGATCCAAGCCTTAAACATAAGTAAAATTTCATATTTACATCGGAGTAATGCCGAAAATGTTCCACCTTACCATCGCAGGCAAACGTGCAGTGCCACAGTACAGTGATTCGCAGCACCTTCAGCCATGGTTCACGGAGACGAGAGAAGCCTGGTTCCTTAATGCCGTCAGCCGTTGTTCATTCCTAAATGGACACTTACTGCGAGACACCACGGAGATACGGTTCAGTCCAAAGCACACGCCTTGAAGCGACGGTTGGGCTCAGCAGTGTGGGTAGGCAACCGAGCGAAACCCGCGCACGCCGTACCTCTGCCCTCGGCTATTTAACCCTTTCGTGGTTGTTGGGACATATACGTCCCACTAACTTCGGACCTAATTTGTACCACAAGGTGGCGAGTTACGTAATTCTGCATAGTGCTGCCATCTGTTGGTGACCCTTCAGAAGGCGGAAAAAAATCGAGGCACTGAAATCCTTACAGTGTAGGAGGCTGTGACTTTATATGGGCTGCCGTGTGAATTTTCGCGCCGTAACCATAGTTTATTGTGCCTTGAATCGGTTTTCGTAGTTTTAAATTTTTGCGCTAATAAAACACGGTATGTGGTTTACTATTATCTGCATTTTCTATTATAGAAGCTGCGAGACAGCTCTCTCTCTCTCTCTCTCGTTTTTTTTTTTTTTTTTTTTTTTTTTTTTTTTTTTTTTTTTTTTTTAAGGAAAAATGGAATGTGTTAAAATTTTTTGAGTGTCATATTTATAATCCTGATCCAAATCACACTCTGTAACAGCTGAGATACCTTACGATATTCTAAAAAATGAGTAAAAACCACGAAAGGGTTAATGCAGCCTTTCAATTCACATAGAATCACTTCAGCATTCCTCTTGTTTACTATTATGTAAAAAATGAATGTTTGTATGTTTGTTCGTATTTTATGCGCTGCTGTACCATTAATCCGATTGCTATGAAACTTTGCACACGAGGGCAAAGCACTGTCCACGTAAAATTTTGTATTGTGCATTGTAGCTAGTACTTTACATACTAATTTCGACAAAATCTAGGATTTTATTCAGATCTCGATGAAATTTTACGCACAGAACCTTCAAAACAAGAGGGACCATCTACCTAAGATTTCATAAGGTGCATAGCCAAGGGTGCCTTGAAATATTTTAGACACCATTTCACTGATCCTAAGGAAAATTAACAGAGTTATATAAGTTTTCAGAGGTGGGGGAGGCAGTGGCCTGAGGAGGCAGGGGATTTGACAGAAAGACGAGGAGGTGATTGGCAGAGAAAGCGGACGATGGGCAAAGAAAGGGGTAGGAGGGGGGTGAACAGACAGGGTGGGTGAGAGCAGAAGAAGAGCAGGTGGACTGAGAGAGAAGGAAAGAGAAGGTGGACAGAGAGAGAAAAGGAAAGGAGAGATGGAATAAAAAACTGGACTAAAATGAATTATTAAAAAATCTGGAGGTAGCTGAATGAAATGAGAAAAACTAAAACCGTCTTCAAAAAGTAGAGCTTCCATATAATTACTCGAGATATTCTTTTTTGACAACAGGCTCGTTCTGCAGTCGCAAATACCGGGTGTCCAAACTTTATCAACAGTAAAAATGACCAATTTTTGTTCGTGTGCCACATGTCTGTAATCGCTTATCTATCCCGCACCGTATCCCATCATAGAGATTTTTTAAAATGATACTTACGTATGCGATTATTCGTTTGAATAACATTATTTTGAAATCATTTTAACAGGAACAATGCTGTTTTCGCAGTGTAAGGTCTTTTAGCAAATTAACATGAGCAATCACCCAATCCATTTCTATCATTTTAAATGATTTTAATCATGAGTAACGAACTTCCTCAATTTAAGACACAGTAGCCTGAAGATGCGACAAGAGTGTAAAATGCTCCCTTATTAAATAAATTTTAAAAAAACTGCAACACTGACTTTTTTATTCGTTGAACTGAGAAAAACTACTGCTTAACTAGGAAATGGAGTTGAATTTGTTTTCCAGTTGTTACAGTGTAATAATATGTTACTTCTAGCAAACACAGTTAAATTTGGTTTACTCCATTTATTGTTATATATTGTTTTTCTTAAGCAATTCTCGTTGTGTCTAAAACGTATAGTAATCATCAATCCAAACCGTGCTTTCAACGTCACAGTGCTTTATTATGTGTGGTCCTGATGGGGGTGTTATGCCCTTGGCTTCATCCGACTCAAAATTTAGCATGGATTCAGAACCACGGTGACTCTCGACATTTTTCACATGAATAGCGTTTCAAGAGCTGAAAGAATCTACGGATGTCTTATCAAAGACTTTTACAGGTTTTTTCGTTTAATTCAGCACATTTTAGCATACAGTTGAGTCCCGAAAACTCGGCACTTGATAACCCGGCAGTCCGTATAAGTCGGCCACATCCCGGCACACCCCTTGGAATTACTCTGTGATCGTATAATGCCGGAAAGAACTGTGATGGTAGCGTGTAGCTGTTACAGGCTTTGTATGAGCCCAGAAATCGTTTCTTGCGCCAACTACATTCTATTTAAGAATACTTTGAGTTTATTAATGCCGTATTTAGATGCGTTTTCATACTAAAAACAGTCTTGATCAAAACTACGACAGTGCATTTTTTCACGGTGTCGTTTAAAATCAGCTTAGGCGTAATGGACAATAGAGAACTTGGTTACAGCAGACAACAGTGACACACATATGACGGGGCCGCGCGCGCTCTGACGCTCAGTCTGCCTACAGCCTTTGTCTTTTTTTAACCGCACTTTGTGAAGTCCATGTGAGTGTAAGTAACAAATTTGATTTGTTACATATTGCCTTACATTTATTTTGTTTTACTGTATTCCATCATTTGTTTTGTATTCTAAAGTAACAATAGACATTATTTTATAACAAAAAAATCTGATCTATTGTTTTTTAATACCGTTCCCTATAACGCGGCATTTTCACAAACTCGGCCAACCTTCGGTCCACATTAGAACGAGTTTTCGGGACTAATGTAAGTAAGTAATGTTTGTAGAACTTATGGGACTTTACGGGGTCATCAGTCCCTAAGCTTACAAACTACTTATGAACTAGCTAAGACTAAGGACGGCACAAATATCCATGCCCGAGGGGGGATTCGAACCCCCGACTGTCGTGGTCGTACAGACCGTGACTGGAGCTCCTCAGTCCCCTCGGCCACCACGGCCGGCTTTTCGGGACTCTACTGTGTTATTGTCTGCTTCAAATTTTCGCCTTCTCTCGCCGAAAAGTACGGTTATGATAGTCTATGTTACATTGATTCTCTTGTGTTAGCTGTCTTCTCTGACTTCATTTTTCTATCGAACGCCTAGTAAGTTGTAAAAAAAAAAAAAGAAAAAGAAAGGTTTTAACGTCGTCACGGTGGTCTAATGACAGGTCGTAATCAGATACGGATCACAAGGCTGTATTATTTTTATTGACTAGCTGAGAACTCGGCGTCGACGTGGTAGTTATTTATTCCAGTCTTGAGTTAGTCCATCTTCTTCCATTTTCTCTCTCTGTCCAACTTCGCTTTCCCTCTCTCTCCTCTCCCCTCCCCCCTCTATCGCCTCGTCTCCCCTATCTCTATTCATCTCGCCCTACTCTGCTCTCTGTCCACCTGCACCTTCCCGTTTCTCTCCCAATGACCTCATCCTGTCTGTCCAATTCCTCCTCTACCGCTCAGTCCATTGTCTCCTCCATTGGTGAAATATTATACAGCTCTGTTAACATTTATGGTGCTCAGTGAAGAGGAGTCTAAGTTTACTGAAAGGTATCGTTGGCCATTCACCGTCTAAAATCTTTGATAAAGTATCGTGTTCCGCTTGTTTTGAAGGTTAAGTGTTCAAACTTCATTAAGATTGCAATAAATGAATGTTTGTCTGTATGTCCTCTGTGTGTTCATAAACCATTCATTAGATTGCAATGAAACTTTGGTGAACCGTTCACCGTACGCCCAAGAAGGTTCCTGACCCAAAACCAAAAGAGCACGACACATACCTCAGGAGATACGACGTCATAAATAATGACAGGCCTCCGCGTGACAATACCCATATTTATGCGTCAATATTGAAAAATGGAAGTAGTTGGAGACTTGCAACAAAGTTTGCACGTCATTTCGAACATTTATGAAGCATACCGTAACCGACCCTTCACCCCCACACTCACTCACAAAATGAGGAAAAGAAAAGAAGTCTACCGCTCACAAAAGTTTCGCTATAGACGCCATAAAACTGTCGCATCAGGCATGATCTTGTATCAAATAAAGTTAGCACTGCAGATTTGCATGTTACTATTTATTTTTGTCTGCTAGGGTCCCTTAATTCTCTTACATCCAAAATGAAGCAGTTTGTTTTCTTAATCTCTGTCAATATAAAAGCGGAAGGCCACTGTCTCACTCACTGACTAAACACGAAATCTCGAAAACTACGTCACCTATGAAGCTGAAATTTTGCAGGAATGCAGTTTATAGGTAGAAAACGTCAGTTAAGAAAGTGTTTTGTGACAGGTGCATGGCGGAGCATATTTTTCCTACAGACTCACGAAATCAACAGTTTCATTCCAATTTTCATGAAATTTCGCACGCTTGACCTTCAAAACAAGAGAATCGTCAGTCTTCCTTAAGTTGCATACGGTGAATGGGGTACTTTGCAACATAACAATTGATCCCTAAATACTTTGGTTGCGCCATAACATGAGAACGGCTCGACCGATTTCACAGATTTTTTTTCCGTTATTCAACAATGTATAAAATAAAACTGGAATATTTGACAACAACAAAGTGCGTTTTTCATTTCGACCCTGCGTTTCTGTTGCATATAAATCTATAGTTTTGTTCCGATAATGATGAAATTTTGGACAATCTACCTTAAAAACAAGAGGAATGCCGCTGTATGTATAAAATTTCGTTCGGTGCATAGTAGAAGATACTTAACATACGGAATTTTACAAAATGCATAGTTTTTCTCCAATCTGTATGAATTTTTGCACACATGACCTTTAAACCAAGAGGAAGATCACTCGGTACATAAATGTTTGTATGGTACATGGCAGAGGGTACCTTGTAGAAAATTTTCCCGAGAGAGGGGAAGGTGGAAACGAACACCTACTGCCATACACCACACAAAATTCTAAGTAGACAGTGACTTTCCTCTTGTTTCAAGATCAAATATGTGAAGTTCATCGGAATCGTATGAACGGTACGCAGCGCATAATAAGAAGAAACACGATGCAACACTTACCCACGCGTCTTAGTGTTCATGTCATTATAATAGCTTGTAAACAGTAACTTGTACAGTGAAATAATTTTGTAGCTACATTCACAGGAATTAATGGATACTGTGTGCAAAATAGTTTGTGAATACATTTAGCATCGGAGAAGTGATAAATTTAAACGTCATTCGTAATGCGGCAGTTTTTCACAGATTGTTCATGAAGTCACATCTCCGGATCTAAGTGTCGTGTAGTGATAGAATTATGCCTATAACGTTCGAGAAAGTGCGAGCAATAAGTTGTCAAAAAAAAAAAAAAAAATAAAAAAAATAAAAAATAAAAATAAAAAAAATAAAAATAATAATAATAATAATAATAATAATATTCCGCATTTAGATTAACGGTACAGTAGCGCATAAAATACTGACATACAGGCAAACAAACATTCGATTTTTAAAGCTTTCCCGGCGTACAGATATTTCCATAAAATCTCGGGCGAACTGCCGGATGTCCGTAACTTCTTGCCACGATATTTCGGCGCAGAGTCTTCTGGCCATCTTCAGGTGAGTATCGCCGAAGTACTGGCGAAGACGCACAGAGCTGTGCTATTTATGCCCAATTCAGCCGACATTGCGCATGCGCGTACCTAGCGTACGCGTTCACTACAGCTACGTACGCTGCTCCGAGCGCCCTCCGTGGTGGAGGCTTGCCGCTTCGATATCAGATCGATTGTCATCGTCATTCAGTTGCAGGAAACTACGCCGACTACGAAGTTTTTCAATGACAGGATTCCATGCAGCATTTATTTGGAAACCGCTGTCTCGATTGATAAGAGTCTCACTGTCAGACAATCTTATTTCCACAGCTTCATTAATAATTGAGCTCCAAAAGTTTGACGTGTGAGTCACAATTTTCGTTTCATTGTATTTCATTGAATGACCTGTGGAAATACAATGTTCGGCGATTGCGGATTTGGTGGGTTGGAGTAGCCGAGTATGACGCTGATGTTCCACGATGCGGTCCTGCACAGTGCGCGTCGTCTGCCCTATATATGACTTGCTGCACTCGCACGGAATCCTGTAAACACCTGCTTTACGCAGCTGCAGATCGTCTTTGACAGAACCCAACAGCGAAGAAATTTTAGGAGGAGGACAAAAGGTGATTCTTACTTTATGCTTTTTTAGTATTCTGCCTATCTGCGATGAAATGTTCCCAATATATGGGAGATAAGCAGTTGATTTGAAAGCCTCTTCTTCTTCTTCTTCTTCTTCCTTGTTCTGTCTTTTGGAGGTGTGCATCGCTCGATTTACTTGCTTCCTTGTATATCCGGAGCAACGTACGTAGCTGTAGTGAACGCGCACACTAGGTACGCGCATGCGCAGTGTCGGCTGAATTGGGCATAAATAGCACAGCTCAGTGCGTCTTCGCCAGTACTTCGGCGGTACTCACCTGAAGATGGCCAGAAGACTCTGCGCCGAAATATCGTGGCAAGAAATTTCGGACATCCGGCAGTTCGCCCGAGATTTTATGGAAAAAACAAACATTCATTTTTATATTTTAGAACAGGCATGGCCAACACTGTAGTTCAGCAAACCGGCCGCGACCGTGTGTCGCTAGTGTCGGCAACGGAGCGAGAGAGATAGCTGCGGAGAGAGTGAGACCGCCCAGCACTGCTCTGCGCTGGACTGTCCCGCGCTCAGGTCCAACGTAATCGAAGTAACAGAGGAAGCGCAGCTCTGTAACGTGGAGGACGTACTGTAAAACAAGCAAACCATTCAGTTTTTCGGTAACAAAAAGTGTCTGTATGGAAGAATCACTACGCGAAGCAAAAATGTTCAAATGTTTGTATAGCTTATGGGACTTAACTACGGAGTCATCAGTCCCTAAACTTACAAACTACTTATGAACTAGCTAATACTAAGGACGGCACAAATATCTATGCCCGAGGGGGGGTCGAACCCTCGACCGTAGTGGCCGTGCAGACTGTGACTGGCGCACAGCAGACGGCTCGGCCACCGCGGCCGGCACTACGCGAAGCTTTACAAACTATCCGAAACACGTTCGAAGAAAAACTTAGTAATTTTGAGTTCCAAATTTGTTTCTATACAAATTGTACATGCACACTCGTCATATATACAGTAGGCTTCTTCTGAAAGATGTATGTTTCTTAAATGAACTAGTATCATAAATATGCTATTTGAAAAATAATTTTATTTAAGGGGTATAGTGTTCCATTCTTACATGTAAATATTTTTTGTTCAAACAGAAATAAAAAACTAACAAAAAAAAGATTGATTTAGGTGCATTTTGCCGCAGTTCATCTGAAAAGATGCTAGCGCACTATGGGCGCGAGCCTGTTTGACGGGCGTACCACTTCCCCCACCACTGCAATGTCTGCAGCATGTGTGGCAGTGAGACTGCTATATGCCAGACGATGCAAGGGGGAAACGGAGGAAGGCATTTTTTGCAACTCACTGTGGCTACTAGGTGGAAATGGCAATGTTGTAGAGTACTTTATAATCGAGATTTTAGCACTAATTTATGTTTACTACCTTTTTTAATTAGACAGAGTAATAACTTTATTGTTTAATGAAACAAGCATATTACGCAGTATTCATTTGACTAGCATAAATATATACCTTTCTTGAAAAACAAAACCATTTGCATTGGGCTGTTTAATATATTTAGAAACCTTTACTGAATTTCTTAAAGAGAGAGGATAATTTTCGATACGTCAATCTCAAAACAACAAAGAAAATACGTAACGTGAATTATAACAGTGCGAAAAAATATAAAGTGTAGAATTATATGATCGTTTTGTTCTTAGCTAACACTGCCTGACTAGCGGCGTTCTCCTTCTTCCTGCTTGCCACTCTGCCCCACACACCGCTGCGCATAGTGCGCGGGGCAGAAGCACGGCAAAGGCGCCCGCGCCCGCGGGGCGGTGTTTGGCCATGCCTGTTTTAAAAGATGGAGAATGAACACGGCTTTACTTTTACATAAGAACCATTCCCGCATTTTCCTGGACTGATTTAGAGAAATCTGGATGGCTAGGAGCGAATTCAAATTGCTGCCCTCCCGAATGACAGGTCAGTGTACGAGACACTGCCCCACCTCAGTCGGTTTTCTCGTGAGAATTATGGACATTGTAGTAATTCCGTAGTCTAGAAACATATTTTCTAATTCAAAGAGCTTAAAATGCATATGCCCAAGGCGTGGTTATACGCGTGATATAGCACTTTAGAGTTGCATCTGCTAAATTATGGTCGATTGCTGTGGCCCGTGCAATGTTCTCCTAAAAGAGCAAATCAGAAATTTCCCCATTTTTCTTAGCCAAATTACGGCTGTAATTGTGAAGTCAGTGTTCCCGTTCCCAGCGTTGCACCTTTCTTGGTTCGGACCAGCCTTAGCTCCTTCGCACGGCGCTACTGCCAGTTGTTAAAGATGGCGGTAGTGATTCATGAAGTAACGGAGTGTGATTCGTTTCCTATGGAGCATGAGACGAACGCCGATTGAGAACTACAGGCAAATACAGCTACCATATGGGGAAAACTGTCTCGCTTGTGAAGCGCGATCCGCGTGGGAATGGCCGCTCGGTCTTGAGCTCCATGTCTGGATTGCGCGGCTGCTCCTTACGGAGGTTCGACTCCTCATTCAGGGATGCGTGATTCTGCGTTGTCCTTAGCGCAAGTTAGTTGAAGTAGTTTGTCAGTCTTGGGACCGATGAATTTAGCAGTTTGATCCTTAATTTTACAAGCATTGGAACATTTTAGGGAAGTGTGAGGTGATCGTGTTGTGAATTCGAAGAAGGTCGTGAAGTCTTGCATGACAATGTTCGTTCGGAGTGGCCGCTTCGTCGCTAACTACAGCATTCTCCGCGTAGATGCAATGGCGAAAGCAGATAGGCAGACACACGTCATGGCCATTTCGCAGCAGCTTGACAAATCGTATAGGATTCTCCGTGTGGACAACATGATTTAGCTTCACGACAATGCGAGATCACTTATGGCAATCAAAACTGTCGAAAAGTTTCGGTCATTTCACTTGGAGATTCTGGACCATCCACCATACAGTCCAGACTTCACCCATAGTGATTTCCACATTATCGGACCTTTGAAGAAGTTCCTGGCAGGGTAACGATTAACAATAAACAATGATTCCAAGTCCAACGGTGGTTTGATATTTAACCGGACGAAACCTAGCGGAGGGGCATCTCAAATTTATTGTTGTGATGGGACAAATGTGTGAACCGGTTTGCGGTGTGGAGACGAAGTGAAAAAACTATGCAAGGCCCTCTGAATAGGATGTATATTTGTCATGACCTGTACGCAGCTTATTTTGGGTAATAAAAATAGAGGCAATACTTAAAATAAGGGTGGGTGGATCAAGGATTTGCCGGTGTAGAGGGGATTGGAGAGATGCAGTTGCCACGTTCGCCATGTTAGTAGTTTTAGTGATGCATCTGCTAAGTGATGGTCGGTTTCTGGAACCCCTGGTACAATTCGATCAAGGGAAAACGGTTAAATGTGCCTCACAAGCGACGTTAATCAAATTGTGTGCCTATGGAATATTGTCTAAGTTGGGCGATTCGATTAGTGATTTTCTGTCAGAAACGGGACAGCGCAGAAATTGACGGAAAGTCAAGTGAAATATAAATGATATCTGGCGTCCCTCAGATAAGTTTTATGGGGGCACTGCCGTTCCTTATCTTTATAAATGTTTTAGGCGAGAATCTGAAAAACTCCCTTAGACTGCTCTCAGATCACCCTGTTGTTTACCGGTTCTGGGTGGTTCTACAATTGGCAATTGACCATAAATAATGAACAGTGTGAAGTCATCCATATGAGCAGTAAAGGAAAACCGTTAAAATTCAGTTACACCATAAATCAGTCAAATCTAAATCAGTTGAACTAAATTCATAGAAATTACAATTACGAAGAACTTTAATTGAAAAGAACACAGTGGGGAACGCGAGCCAAAGGCTGCGTTTCATTGTCAGAACCCTTAGAAGATCCAATTCTACTAAAAAAACTGCCTACACTTTTAAGTATTATCGCGCATTGTAGGATTCTCGCCATATGGTACTTAAATGTGATTTGCAGAGTATCGCATGTAGATGTAGATGGTGGCAATAACCTCAGTTTTGCATAAAAGCAGATCGCGCCCAGCAATATGTGTAAATTGTTCGAAAAGATTAGGTGTTCCCTTCTCCCTCGAGCTATTAGTGAAAGTAACGGTAGAGAGATATCCAACAAACGGTTCGATGAACCCTCTGCCACGCACCTGAATGTGACCTGCAGAGTGCCTGTGTAGATGTAGCTGCTGCCTCGGCCTCGGCGGGTGAGCGCGGCGGCAATCCTCTTATCGGGAGCCGGCAAGCTGGCAGTTGGCGCCTGGCGGCTTGTCAGCCGGGACACGGGCTCTGGGGTTGCGCGGGCGTGACCCGGCCGTTGCCAAGCTACCGCGTGACGTCACTCGCGCCCTCACCTGCGCCCTACTCCCACGCGTCTCGCGTGCGCCGCGCCGCGGCTGCGGCCCGGGAGAAGAGGACCGTGACCAGCCGCACTGCTGGTGCGTTCCTCCGTCAATTATTCACACCTATAGCTAATGACGGTGGCAAAGCACAAATTGCTAGAGGATCAATTCCAAAACTCAACATGTCCATGTGATGGGAAACGGAGAAAACGCGAAAGAACTATTAGGTCACTTTATACTGAAAATAAAAATCTGTAAAAAATGCTGAAAGTTATTTAAAACGTATATGTGGCATGTTTTGGTGAGGCGAGTGTCAACAGCCGTGATATATTTCATAAAATGCATTTTTAAAAACCATAAGCTGTTTATTCAAAACCTTATATATCTCTACCAGTTTCGGTCAATAGATCATCTTCATGGATAAAAAGGTGTTAAAACTGAATGGTAAAATGCATCAAATAAAATACATCTTGCTGAGAGAAACAGGAGTCAGTGTTTCGCTGATAGGTTTTATCCAAGATGACCACTGTAATTTTAACACTTTTAGTTTGTTCTTACCTTTTATGTTATGTTTGACTGGTAGGTTTTATCTAAGGTGACCACTGTAATTATAACACTTTTAGTTACACTGACTCCTGTTTGTCTCAGCAAGATGTATTTGTTGCATTTTACCGTTCTGTTTTAACACCTTTTTATCCATGATGACTGTCTATGACCGAAACTGTTAGATGTATAAGGTTTTGAATAAACAGCCGATGGTTTTTAAAAATGCATTTTATGAAAGATATGTAGCAGTTGCTATAAAATACGTAGCAAATTATCATAAATAATTGAAGAGGCAACGGTAAAAGTGATGGATGTCATATTAATATCGAAAATGTGTTAGGAGTGGCAATGCATAGCTGAAGACAAGTAGAATGCACAGACAGTGTTATATGATGAGAACGCTGATAGTTGTTGTATAGTAATGATTTGCAAATTACCTATGAAAGGGAAAAATATGCTAGATGTCAGTTGCAGTGTTGCCAGACGTAGGGAATTTTCCCTACACGTAGGTAGTTTTAAGCATTAAAATCGTGTAGAGAATTTTCATCCAAAAGTCCCCAACGCTTAGGTACTATGCTAAAATTTTACAATCGCCGACGCAGGCCTAGCGGGTAATGTTAGCAACAGAACAGTTGTCAGCACGCGGGAATGAAGCCGACAAATTGTGGCAAAGTTTGAAGCAGCCAATGATATGTAAGACGGCATAGTTGTTTTCTGTTCTTAGTAAACAACATTAATTTGAAAACTTTGTTTCAGACACCTTAAAATTGATGCGAAATATGATGATTCCAATGTGTATCAGTGGAATGGAGAGTCGGTTTGAAAAGTGTTAGAAAATGTCAGCAGAAGAAAAAAATCATTGTTTCCATGAACGAAAGAAGTTTTATTACATTGACTAGACTTATTTATTTACGTCAGGACGATATACTAGTTAGTATTTGTAAATGAGAAGATGCTGACAAGAAAATGCTAAAAGGTTTGCGACAACCAACGTTATAATGAACAATTCGTTGTCAATATAGCATTACCCTTTCAAAATCGAACCATGTATAGTGACTGACTTCCTTTTTTGTGCTGACTGTGAACTAAATAATTACTGCTGTTCCTAATCTATGTTTGATAGTGTCTCGATGTATCCTCCTGCAGTCAATCAATCAGTTATCCTCGTGTAACGGGGCACTTGGAATTCGCGGCATAATCTACACTTGACTCCATCAATCAGTAACGATCAGTCACTGGAAAAACATATCTAGCAAGTGAAGTACGATGCCAAATATTTAAAGTTTTTCAAAATTGTAACATGTTACATTAATCAACTGGTTAATCTCTGCTGGCCAGACTCCTGGATTCAGCCCCTCCCAGACGCAAATCCTGGCTAAGATCCTGATAAAGGGACATTAATGAGGCGGTAGGGAGAAAGTAGGGAAAACGTAGGTACATTTTTGTGAGACTATAGGCATTTTCTCTCTCTGCCATCTGCCAACACTGGTCAGTTGTGGCATAGTGAAAAATTATGTCATTCTCGCATGTTTCTGAATCTGTTTATTCTATTCTGTATTTCTCGCGAATTCTGTTAGCAACACTGAGCTAAATTCTGAAGAATTCTTCCTTCCAGATTAATTGTACGAAGGTAAGATCGTTACTTTCATTTACTTTTAAAATGAAACAATATCAGCCATATTGGATTTAATATTGATCTTTTTTTACAAGAAATTAATTTGTGCAGTTATGAAGAAAATAATGTACTTTACGCTTTGTTACAGACCTCATTTTACTCTCACATGAGAAGTTTAGAGAACTCCAGTACTTGATGCAGTTTTGTGGCTCAGCAACTAGGGATTACTACATGAAACGCCATTTTGTGAAATGAAAAGACAAAGAGCAAGTGACTGTAAAAAGCAAAGATTTAGTCCAGCTGTGAGAACTAAAGACATTAAAGACATGATGAATGTCAGATTTGTTATACCGAAATTTTGTAATTTGTTAAGAATACCAGACAATAAAATGCCGTAACTACTAGTGCACGTAGTTTCGCACTACATACCCAAGCTTTGATCACAAATCATTTCAAACTTTAAATTGGTTCTCCCCAATAACTGATTCCAAATGACATTCATCATTTTTACTGTTGCCTCTTCAATTGCAAGTGCTCAGTGGACATGTTGAGTTTTGGAAAACATGAAAGAACTAGTTTAGTTTTGGAACCAACAAAACATCGACACAATGAGGTTTGGAATGGATATTAAGTCAAAGTTAATTCTTAGTTTCAAAGAGATCCAGGATTTAATTCGAAAAATCGGAGCCTATGCGTAAACTACAGATAAACTTTGCAGGAATAATGTTAGAAATGTTTCAGAACCATTTTAACCTTGATCGTTTCTCTTGGGTTTTCTTCCATGTAGCGACATCTCGTTTCCTTTTGCTGCTACGTCCTAATCCAGTGATAGTAAAAATACGTTCACAAACTCTGACACTAGCCTCTTAGCCATCCATTGCCCTCAGAATCTTTACAAGCACTGCGCTCAACAATACTGCATGTTGTCCATTGGGCGAAACCCAATGCGGAAGTGCATAGTTGTCAAAGCGTTTGAATCTTTCATACAGACTGCTCTCAGGTACTTACTTATGCTTGTTATGTGGCTATAAACATCATCAATACAGCTCTGTTTCGTCCTGAAGCATATTGTTAATTTAACACAGTTTCTTTTCAACCTTATCAGAGTTAAGAAATATAATGAATCGTTTAACACACTAATACGACCGCTTGTGTGTACTTTGCTTTAGTACATTCATTACAGAGATAACAGATAAACATTTATGTAAGAAACTTTGAAATTCACATTGGACATACAAAGTTTCGGAACACGGTATGCAGTGGCCATACAAAGTTTCGCAACAAAATGAAAATTTCAGTGGAAGATGAGAAGTTTTGGAAGAAACTCTTTTACCACAATACAAAGAATGCTACAAAGATTTTTTGGAGATAAATTTGGAACTGACCACCTCAATTGCAATTTTTAAAAAGCCAGCTTGAGAATGGGAAATAGAATGTCACTTAAGACGTCTGTACACGGAACGTGTATTTGAACTCAGTGTGCCAAGTGTATCCGACGATAAACGCAGGACCGAGCCAAACCTGCCCTCAGCACAGAGTCACGTCACACCGAGTAGGCCGCGGTCGCTAGATGACTGGCTGGCCTCTGGTGCACAGCCCACTGCCTCATCAACATCTACATCTACATAAATACTCTGCAAGTCACATTTCAAAATGTTCAAATGTTTGTAAATCTATCGTACTCAACTGCTGTGTTATTAGTCCGTAGCTTACAAACTACTTAAACTAAGGTGAAGTAACCTAAGGAGAACACAAACACCCATGCCCGAGAGGGGGACTCGAACCCCCGACGGCGAACGGCCGTGGGAACCGCAGCAAGGCTCCCCAATGCGCACGGGTAATCCGTCCCGGCTGAAGTGCATGGCTGTGTTTTCATCGAACCAGTTGAATGATATTTCTCTACACTTCCAATCTCTAATAGCTCGCGGGAAAAAGGAACACCCATATCTTTCCGTTTTCGATTTGATGATTTCTCTTATTTTATTTTGATAATTATGTCTTCCCATGTCGGTGTGTGCTAACAAAATATGTTCGCTTTCGAAAGAGGAAGTCGGGGAAAGAAATTTCGCAAATAGATCTCGTTGCAACGAATAACGCGTTTCTCTTAATGATTTCCACCCCCAACTCCTGCATCATTTCCGTGACACTCTGCCCCATATATCGTGATAATTTTGTTGTTGTTGTTGTTGTTTAAAGGGGACTAAACTGCGAGGTCATCGGTGCTTGTCGCGATAATAGAAAACGAGCTGCCCTTCTCTCAACTTTCTCTAAATCGTCTTTCCCTCCCACTTGGTGGGGATCCCACAATGCGCAGTAATACTCAAAAATAGGATGCACAAGTGTAGTGTAGGCAGTTTCTTTAGTAGAACTGTTACATCTTCTAAGTGTTCTGCCAACGAATCGTAGTCTTTGGTTCGCTTTCCCTACAATATTTTCTATGTGTTCTTTCCAATTTAACTTGTTTGTAATTGTTACTCCTAGGTATTTTGTTGAATTTACGACCTGTAGTTTTCACTGATTTATCGTGTAAATGAAGTTTGACAGATTTCTTTTAGTGGTCATATGGTTGATTTCGCACTTGTCATTATTAATGGTCAATTGCCATTTTTTACACGATGCTTATATGTTATCTAAATCATTTTCCAGTTTCTTTTGAACGTCTTCTGAATTTACTAACCAATAAATGTCAGCATCATCCGTGAACAGTCTAAGAGAGCTACTCAGATTGTATCCTAAATATTTTATAAAAATAAGGAACAGTAGGGACCTTCTAACACTTCCCTGTAGTATTAAAATTCAAATGTTTGTATAGCTTATGGGACTTAACTACGGGGTAATCAGTCTCTAAACTTACAAATTACTTATGAACTAAATAATACTAAGGACGCCATAAATATCCATGCCCGAGGGGGGATTCGAACCCCCGACCGTAGTGGCCGAGCAGACCGTGACTGGAGCGCCTCAGTCCCCTCGGCCATCGCGGCCGGCCCCTGTGAAATGACAGATATCACTTCTGTTCTACTCTATGACCTACAATCAGTCTTTCTGACAGGAGATCACGAACCCAAATGCACATCTGTGGCGATATTCTATAAGCAAGCAGTATGATTAGAAGACGCATGTGAGGTAGAAATACGGAATCTATTTATTCCTTGTCGATAGTACTCGTCATGTGAGTAAAGAGCTAGCTGCGTTTCACAAGAGCGATACTTTCTGAATCAATATGGATCGATAGATCGTTTCTTCCAGGTAGTTCATAGTGACCAGACAGTCAGCTAGCGACTGGAACCCACTCGGTGTGACATGAAACAGACTGTGCTGATGTCTTGTCTGTAGACGGTGTTGGCTGCAAATGCTGACTGGCCGTTGGGGGACAGTCCAATATGCCATAGTGACCAGCCAGTCAGCTAGCGATCGCAGCGTACTCGGCGTTTCGTAAACATAGTGACATCGTTACATTAGACCGCTCGCACTCAAGTGATTGTGTTTCCCCCGATTGTGCGCACGCCGGTGACGTGGGACGAACGAGTTCATTTGCTCGGAGGTAAGGTAGGTATGTCAACAACGTGGGCTATCAGCGACAATAGTAGATTCCATTGCATAGTGTCTCCACAGCATTGTCACCACTATTTATGTCCCAACCCTCGTATTTTCTCCCATCGTCAGTTAGCTTTAGTATTTCGTCTGTTATCCAAAGATTCATTTCAGACTTCTTATCACCGACCGGTGACAGGCAATGATCCTTTCGTTAGTTGAGCGGAGTGGGCAATTTTCTGGCCCTTACTCTTACGGGAATTAGTTTCATCGAGTTTGAGTACTGTGGGCAGGATAATGCTGGGTATTTGTGTCTGGCGGGAGACGTGCTTAGGTAGTCCTTGCAGGTGCAGTGATCACTGTGTCCCCAGTGGTGTAACGGTCAGCGCAACTGCCTAGAAAGCGGGAGACCCGGGTTCGAGTACACTGGGTACACATTTTCAGCTTTTCTCATTCGCAGTTTATGTCATATATATATTGTTCAAAGATGTTTAAATGTTTGTAAAGCTATGGGACGAAACTGCAGTGGTCATCAGTCCCTAACTTTAACTTAACACTAAGGACAACATTCACAGACACACACACACACACACATCCCTGCCCGAGGGCGGACTCGAACCTCCAACAGCGACCAACCACGAGCTCCGCATCAAGACGCCTCAGAGCTTTCGGTCACTCTACCGCGGCTAATACAATTGGTCACTACAAATGTAAGCACTGTTATTAAATGTTCTTGCTGATTGTCACCGTACACTTTCGTATGTTAATTAACTGTTTCTCTCTACGCTGCCTCTGTAACGTAGAATTGCTGATACATTGGCTATGACTGCCACATGACTAGGTACTTGGCACAGCCCACTGTACCCGGTATCCAAGTAAAGTGTTCTGTAACTCATATCGGCGCAGCACTGTTGGCTAAAACTATCTTCGCCGATCTCCATCAGACGTACCACGACGTAGAGACGTGCAGGGCAGAGAAATGACTACGTCCGTTGCCGACCTGTTTCGAGTCTCTCGCTCGTGGCAGTATGCCGAACCGTTTGGCAGCGCGGCAGCATCCGCGTACGTCATTGCGTCGCCGCTTCCGCCGCCTTCTAAACTTCACTAGTTCTGCGGTGCGGTGTCGACTTTTTCACGACACAGAGATGAAGCATACACAAGATAGATCCACAATCCAACATACACAGTCACGACACTCCCACTGATTGTTGTTAAACGCCACGACAGAAGCGCTCCAAGCGACTGGCAAGGTACATTCCTGAATACGATGTCGGACTGCTGTGAATCGTATCTAACGTACTTCTTACGACAGGGAAGGTACATAGCGGCATAAAAATCGGTAGTAGTGGAGAGCGGGGTTAGTTCAGACGAATTTCAGATTTTATGTTTTACATTTTTTGTTTTAATTATTTTTAATTGGGTAATTATGGTATTATACTTCAATTAGTTGTGCACTTTCTATGGTATTGAAGTATTGATTAACGTATACATCTCCCAAAATTAAAATATTTGTTTAATGGTGCAAAGTGTATCATTGTTCCCCACATGGTGGCAAGTTGATACTATCGAGAGACAAATTGATACAAGTGTATAAATAATAAGCTAATTGACATTAAGGTAGCAAATAATCACTCAGTAGACAATCAAAAAAAAATATTAAGCAGAATGTAGTACAAAGGTTACGTAAGACATATTATTAATTTATTTTAAACACACAGATTATGAGATTGTGTCCATAACCTACTCAGAACCACAGATTACATAGTCATGTGTACAATGAATACAAGTGTACATATTACAGTATTTGCCACATTCTATATTGCCGCCCCCCGCCCTTTTTTTTTTTTTTTTTTTTTTTTTTTTTTTTTGCAAGAAATGGACTGTATCCAGTCCTTACCTGGATTGGTCTATTTGCCCCAGCTACGCGTATCAACTTGCCCCATTGAATAATTGTCTCTTACGTCAAACTAACATCTAAAATATAAAGTCTAGAAATATGAAACTATCATGAAATTCTTACCAAGAAACAGGCGTTTAACTGTGCCAACAGTGAACTTCCTGAAGAATATCCTCTTGCTGTTACGCCAACTCAAACATATTAGCCAAAAATTACTTTCTACTCATGAAAACACAATTTCAACGATAAAAACGCGTAGAGTAATCTGTTGACAGCTGGACGCCGTGTGGCACTGCGTCGCGGTAAACAACAGCCTCTACTCACTCATGTCCTTCCTGCGCATGCGTGTTCGCTCACAGTCCCATCTGTATCAACTTGCCCACATATCAACTTGCCCCGCTCTCCCCTAACTAGAAAATAACTCGACATTTGTCTCTATTAGGTTTCGTAAGAACCATTTGAAGGTATGAAACGGTAATTTGCAGGACATTTTATTTAAGGTTATCTTGAAACCTATAACTTTTTAATTAAGATTTTCATTTTCTATTAAGAACAAAACATGGCTAACAAATGACAGAAAAACCCAATCTTCTGCAGAAAGACGTCGGTTTTCTACTCAGAAACGTCAAGGTTTCTTCACTACAATTCCAGAAAAATAGTAAGTGTTGAACGTAAGAAATTTACATGGACTACAATACCTACATTATGTAATGTACCAGATTAGCCATTACCGCTGGAGCTGAATGAAAACCGTCACAAACTTGACACTCAGACATCGGAATAAGAAAACAGTTTCCATAAAAGCAGAAACCCATTTCACAATTGTTACTACATCTGAACCACAAACGGCAAGAATCTTCGATACATTCGTTTTGTAAGCAAAATTAGTTACACCCAACAAAAAAAATGTTCAAATGTTTGTATAGTCTATGGGACTTAACTACGGGGTCATCAGTCCCTAAACTTACAAACTACTTATGAACTACTTACGAACTAGGACGGCACAAATATCCATGCCCGAGGGGGGATTCGAACCCCCGACCGTAGTGGCCGTGAAGACCGTGACTGGAGCGCCTTAGTCCCCTCGGACACCGCGGCCGGCTACACCCAACAGTATATACGTTTATAAGAAATATGAGTGCATCATTAGACTCCACATCCAATTTTGTAACACCATGTTTCAGTTCTACATATGCAATTCGAAGGACAGTCGCGAGATGGCAGTGTCATACATTCGTTAGCTTCATGCTGACAGAGTTCACATTAAATTATTTGCCTTTGTATGCGTGCCGATTTTCGAAAGTTGTGCGCAGTAACTGGGCTGATTGAAGATGATGTTCTATTAATTTTGATAGATGGTAATAAGAAGGAGTACAAGTTATTACTGTCTTCTGATGCACTAGGTATTCTGTCATGCTTTGAGCATTCTCAATGTCAAAAATATATTGTAAGAAATTATTTTTTGGAACTTGATTGAAACTCTATGTGCCTAAAGTGATTTAGCCTATTAAATCCTTATAGTTTCAAGTGTTAAGGCTATTTTTTTTCAGAATGTTTTTCTATCACCTCATTAGACAGCATTTACAGCACTGGTGGCACATGCGCAGTAGGTGTGACGCTGCAGGTGCTGTCAGGGAGAAGGCAGCGTCACGCTTGAGGGGTTGAGCAAACGAAAGCCTGTGTCTACGAGCTTGCTCTTGCTGACAGATGACAAATTCTGTCGTGATGACTACTTCGTGTCTGCAACATTAATTGATGTCAAACTGTTGTTCTGTGTATATTTTTACCGCTACACTGTCATTTGCAGTTTAAATTCAGTCGTAAAGTGATTATAAACTGGTTTTAATGCAGTGGTCCTGCGGTACGCTATGGGAGCACGCCAGCCGCATGGTCCAACAATGGCGGTCGCCGCTGAATTGCCGCTACTTTCTCTATACAGGGCGACACTAGAGCCACCTGCATCGCTATCCCACTTCTGACACCCGAGAGCAAGCACGCTCAGCGATACACTGCTGCATTTTTGTGTGTCTTCTTGCTCCCATTTAACCCTTCCTAACATACACTATGAAAAAATTAAGGAAAGTTAAAAAAATCCTCTGTAACTTAATGACTTCAATGTCAAACAACGGAAATAAAATGCACTCTGTCGTGCATTAAAAGTGAATCAAAATAAACTATATCCTCACAACAGGTGAGTATTGAGAGATCCTTATAGCTTACATAAGGAATCTTAAAGCAGGACGTCTACCTTGTAGAACTACAGGAAACAAAGCCAGTGAGGGACGATAAATGAACTAATATTTTTTTTTTCTTTTCGTAACAGGTGAACATTGAGAGATCCTTAAAACGTATATAAGAAAACTTAAAGCTACAGCAGGAGCTCTCCTACGTGAACGAAAGGAATAAAGCCAGCAGAGGATGACAAATAGAGGAAGATGCTCACTTCCCGCAAATGAACTAAAACAATGCACGAACAAGGGGGAGGGGCACCAGATGCACATTGCCACTCCTATGTCTACTATACAAGCAGCTCAAAAGACATAATTCTCATGTCAAAGGGAAGTGAAAAAAAAATGTTCAAATGTTTGTAAAGTCTATGGGACTTAACTACGGGGTCATCAGTCCCTAAACTTACAAACCACTTATGAACTATTTACGAACTAGGACGGCACAAATATCCATGCCCGAGGGGGGATTCGAACCCCGACCGTAGTGGCCGTGAAGACCGTGACTGGAGCGCCTCAGTCCCCTCGGCCACCGCGGCCGGCAAAGGGCGGCCGCGGCCTCTTCAAACTATAGGAGACTAAAAAATTAATAGCAACATGTATCCCTTATGCCAAATCCAGAAAATTAACTAAATTCATGGTACGGTAAATGTAAAAATATGAAAAAAAAAGAAAAAAAATATGTCCACCCAGGAGACAAGCAGAAATAAAATCCCCTTCATAGGGGCGAGGGGAGAGGGGAAAGTAAAACGAAACTGATGTACTTGAGATAAAAAAAATGTCGTCGTCATTTTCTAATTGTCCTCTGATAACCGTGGATCAAGGGGGCAGCAAATGTGTCATGATATATCCGTGTCCTGTGTATCTGAAGGTGTCGATCCCACAGGTGAGCGAAATTCGGAATGGCGGCGTTAATTTTCAGGCGAATGACGGCATGCCCCAGTAGCCACACGGTGGCGTTATGACTAGCCCGAGGCACGTGTTTGACGTCGGGGGCCAGGACCAACACCACCTACAGAGAAGGCCGCGGCGCTCTCGTGTGTCGTCACAGAGAGTAGACATCGTTCGCGAAGCTGACTGGGTAGTCGCTGGGGCACGGCCCACTATACCGCAGCGTGCAGCCAGTTAGCTACGCGAACGATGACCATTCTGCGTGACATCACACGAGAGCGCCGCGGCCTTCTCTCTACTCTCCATTCATCGAAACGAGAGACGTACTGTAAACACAGCAGGGCTCGTGACCACAGCGCTGCCGTCGAGGGGTGTACAAGGCAGGGGCGCGCAGTCAGCGTGGCCGTCTCAATTTCAGGTGTGGGCTCGTTAGTGTGTGTTGTAGAGCGGCGATTTCAGGATCTCTTAAGTTCATCTTTAAAGACGCTTGAAAGACTAGTTGAACCTTCGAGAAGTGGTTTTAAGATGTTCTTCCTCGGTTTGCAGTTATTGTTGTTGATAAAGCGCCGTACCATTATCGTAGAAGAGAAAAAGTTCCCAGCGCGAATTCCAATAAGCATGGAATATCAGAGTAGCTAAAATCTAAAAACTTCGATTTTGAAGACGATATGTTGAAAAAATAACTTTTAGATATATTTCAAAATTACATAACAGCGCACAAGGAATACGCGATAAATGAAATGGCGAAGAATGCAGGGACAACTGTTCTTAGAATTCCTCCGTACCGCTGTGAATTAAACGCCATCGAGTAAGTGTGGGCCTGAATCAGAGGCTATGTTGCAGCGAAAGACAAAACATACAAAATGTTGGAAGTTAAAGAACTGCAAGAAGAAGCAGTAAAAACAGTGACTGCAGAAGTTTGTAACAAGTACGTCAAAGAGAGAGAGAGAGGAGCGGTTTGGTATAAATCTCAATTAAAACAGTTAAAGTTTGACAGAATGAACCTTGTTTCGTCGTCCTTTACCATTATTATTACTGGCAATGTTATTAAAAACTGTGTATGAATGGAGCGTTTTGTTAGCAACCTGTATGAAAAAAAATCTGTTTAGACAGAATGAACTCAGTTTCATCGTACTTCTAACATAATTTTAACTGGCTTTGAATCTTCCATGTCGTGCTTTATTTCGTTACATTGTTGCCCAGGTTTCTCAGGATCCGCTATGACGTCAGCTCGGCAGCCAGCCGACGCCAAGGATTTTGTACGCCCCTTCCTATCACGTGAACACCGAATGCTTTCTCTGGAAACGATCGTAGTCGCTCACGTGACACTGTTTACGTTTCGTCCCAGCTCTCGGTGAACGGACTTTTAGGTGGTGCTGCCAGGAGGCAGCTGACCGCGACCGCCTCCGCCGTCGACTTGTCAATCAGCGCCAACATGCACCGACAGAAGTCCCACACCTGTGAGATGTTTCGACACAGGAAACGATGCGCACGAGCTGTTGTTGCTGTTGTTGTTTTTAGGGGACTAAACTACAAGGTCGTCAGTCCCCAGTTCCAAGCAGTGATGTAACATTTGACGGAAGGAAAACACAGAGAGAACACGGATGAGAGAATGCTTTGATGGGTGTAGAACGAAGAGAAACACTACACTGATACACAGAGGAGTGCACAAAAGGGATAAAAGTACAATTTCACAGCAGAATGCAATGGCTGGCTAATCACTAGAATAAAAACAGATGAGCGAGCCATACTGTACGCACTAAAAAACCACCTTAACCGAAAAGATAGAGGCTTTCAATAACTTAAAAAACAGTGTAAAAATGAGGGTCTTTGAATCAGGTAGAAGCGCCTTCCATTAAATGGAATGGTAGAAACCAGATGCGCGAATAAAATGTAAGTATTAGCCAAGGAGGCATTGTCGCCTAAAACTGATAGCAGCGAATCTGGTAGGCTAAAGGACTGCCGCAAAGCGACTAAAAGCGGATAATACAACAGTATGTGGACCACTGTCAGCTGGGCGCCCCGACGGCAAACTGGTGGGCCCTCTCGACGCGAGAGGTGGCCGTGCGTTAACCACGTACGGCCAATGCGCAGTCGGCAGAGTACAAATGACCTCCACATTGCCGTAGAAGGCTTAGCAGCACGGAGCTTATTCGGTGCGTTCGATTCAGCCCAGTATTCCAAAGGCCCAGTACCTTCTGATTGAGCCCCGTTCGGAGATTCCTCTCCTGCAGACCGATTTCCAGCATGGTTGAGATGGTCGACACGTTCATTTCCTGTTATGCCAATGTGGCCTGGAGTCCAAAGGAAGACCACAGTGCGACCAGATGTACATTGTATACAGCTTCCTGAATGGACCGTGCATAGTCTGTATACAGCTTCCTGAATGGACCGTGCATAGTCTGTATACAGCTTCCTGAATGGACCGTGCATAGTCTGTATACAGCTTCCTGAATGGACCGTACCAAAGTATGTTTCGGAAAGCACTGATTAAGGGCTTGCAAACCACTCAGGGAGTCAGTACAGATAACCACAGACTCCCCATGGCAGGTTCTGAGATGTTCAAGGGCCTGCCAAATAGCGACAAGTTCCGCCGTGAACACACTATTACCACAGGGCACAGTCCTCACAAGCCGCCGAGGCGCGGAGGCAGATGGCCGCCAGATGGCTGATGGGTTGCCAGCTTATCATTCACCAGAATGTACCAGGTGGCCGAGACGTCCGTCGGTTAAGGCCGGGTGCCTTCGGCGCACTCCAGCCAAATGCTGGAATGGTTCTTTTTTAAAGGGCACGGCCGATCCCTCTGCCATTCCTGACCAAAAGGATCCAAGTGTGTGCTAATGACCACGACGTCGACGGCGTCCCTGGCGGTCGCCTTTAAGCCTTTAAGCCTCCCGGCAGCTGCCGCGGCTGGCACTGGCTCGGCCCCGCATTCTGCCGCGGTCTCCGCTCCTGGTGCAGCCCTACCTGTATAAATAGAAGCGCCGCGCCGTTTCAATCTCGCCTTCCTGCTGGACACCGCGATCAGAATAGCCCTGTTGTTTATCTGCCTGGTGACACTGGGCGTAGCTGGACGCCGCACCGCCAGCCGGGCTTCCTAACATGTGTCTGTCCACTGCTGGCGCCGGCCAGGGGCTCCTAGCTTCTGTCAGTATACACCACACTGCCCAAAACAAGTCGCTGATTAGGCAGGGTGAGTCACCTAACATTACCGCTGGATATATTTCGTAAACCACATCAAATACTGACGAACCGATTCCACAGACCGTACGTGAGGAGAGGGGCTAGTGTAATTGGTTAATACAAACCATAAAAAAATGCACTGTAGTATGTTTTTAATACAAACCTACGTTTTTTTTAATGGAAGCCCGTTAGTTTTGATAGCACATCTGAACATATAAACAAATACGTAATCAGTGCCGTTTGTTGCATTGTAAAATGTTAATTACATCCGGAGATATTGTAACCTACAGTTGACGCTTGAGTAACACTCCTCCGCTGTTCGATCGTGTGTATCAGAGAGATCCGAATTAAGTAGGAATCCACAGGGAACGGTGATCTACCTTAGGTACAGAAGAGACTAGAACAGGACATTATGTCCACATCCTAATACCTTTATTGGTCTTTTTCAATGCCGCACATGTACATTACCATGAGGGGTGAGGTACACATACATACGTGGTTTCCGTTTTCAGTTACGGAGTTGAATACAGTGTGTCTCGACATGTCAGGCCAATAAATGTTCAAAGTGGTGGCCATCATTTGGTGCACACAATTGCAATCTATGGCGTAATGAATGTCGTACACGCCGCAGTACATCTGGTGTAATTCGCCGCAGGCCGCCACAATACGTTGTTTCATATCCTATGGGGTTGTAGGCACACCACGGTACACATTCTCCTTTAACGTACACCACCGAAAGAAGTCCAGAGGTGTATTAAATAACGTATTGTGCCAGCCAGCGGCTACATTAGACCAGATGTACTGCGGTGTGTACGACATTCATTACGTCATATATTGCAATTGTGTGCAGCAAATGATGGCCACCACTTTGAACATCTATTGGCCTGACATGTCGGGACACACTCTATTCCACTCCGTAATTGAAAACGGAAACCACGCGTGTACGTGTACCTCACCCCTCATGGTGAGGGGTTACAATATCTCCGGATGTAATTAACATTTTACAATGCAACAAACGGCACTTATTACGTATTTGTTTATATGTTCAGAGGTGCTAACAAAACTAACGGGTTCCATTTAAAAAATGGTTTGTGCTAAAAAAACATACTTCCGTGCATTTTTTATGGTTTGTATTAACCAATTATACCAGCCACTCTCCTCACGTATGGTCTGTGGTTTACGAAATATATCCAGCAGTAATGTTAGGTGACTCACCCTGTATATATGGTACCGTATTTTATTAAGACATTGGTACAAGTAAATTTGTGTGTGATATCTATATCTACACTGAAATGCATGGCAGAGGCTTCATCGAACCGCTTTTATGATGCGTCTCTACAGTTCCATTCTGTAATAGCTCGCGGGATAAAGGAACACCTAAATCTTTTCGCTTTCGATCTGATTTCTTTAATTTTATTTTCATGATCATTTCTTCCTATATAAGTGGGTGCTAAGAAAATCGCATGCGGAAGAGAAAGTTCGTGAAAGAAGTTTCGCAAATAGATCTGGTTGCAACAAATAACTCCTTTCTTTTATGGTTTCCATCCCAACTCGTGCATCTTTTCCGTGGTACTCTCTCCCCTACATCGCGATAATACAAAACCAACTGCCCTTCTCTGTACTTTCTCTAAATCGTCTGTCAGTTCGCCAGATCCCACAATGCGCAGCAATACTCCAAAATAGGACGCACAAGTGTGGTGTAGGCAGTTTCTCTAGTGGAACTGTTGCATCTTCTAAGTGTTCTGCCAACGTAACGTAGTCTTTGTTTCGCTTTCTCTACAATATTTTCTATGTGTTGTTTCCAATTTAAGTTTTTTGTAATTGTTACTCCTAGGTATTTAGTTGAATTTACGGCCTGTAGTTTTGACTGGTTTATCGTGTAACTGAAGTATAACGGATTTCTTTTATTGGTCATATGGATGACTTCACACTTCTCATAGTTAAGGGTCAATTGCCATTTTTTGCACCATGCAGACACCTAAATCATTTTGCAGTTGCTTTTGATCTTCTGGTGACTTTACTAACCGATAAGTGACAGCATCATCCGCGAACAAACTGAGACAGCTACTCACATTGTCTCCTAAATCGTTTTCAAAAATAAGGAACAGTAGGGGCCGTGTAACACTTCCCTGGGGAACGCCAGATATCACTTCAGTTCTACTCGACGACTTTCCGTCAATTACAACGTACTATCTCAGGATAGTGAAATTTACAAGAACAGTCTCTTTTTCCTAGAGTGCATTAGCACTTCGTGGGGTAACCCTTATTTTTGAGGATTGCCCTGTACCGCTTACCAGCAGAGTCTACTAAACGCCCGCATTTGTCGCTACTGATCGCATACCGGCTCTCTGGATTTCTTTCCAAAGTTTATCTAAAGATGTAGCTTTTCAGCGGTCAGTTCTCTTGTCTACGATCTCCCATAAGTTCTCAATGGGTGATGCGTCAGGAGACTGAGGCGGCGACTTCGACACTGTGATCTTGAAAAAAACTGCCTTATGATTCTTTCAGTATGCTTTGGATCGTTATCTTGCTGAAATTTCCATTTTAGTGGCATTTCCTCTTCGGCATAAGGCAGCATAACATTTCTACATTTCTGCGTTCATCATGGCGTTTATACGGTGTATTGGACCAATGCCGTATCATTTCCGCCACCGTATTTCACAGTTTTTAAAGAAAACTTGGGTTTAAATTCCTGGTTTGGTGGGCGGCGCACATACTTCTCCGTCTGAGGCAAACCTATTAAACTTGGATTCATTGGACGAAAGGTTGTTCCTCCACCAAATATTAGGTTTTTGTTCATTTCTCCGGGCAAAGGCCAACTTTTCCGAAAATTAGCTTTTGAAACATGGGGCTTCTGTCTCGCAATACGCCCATTCAATTCTGCAGATCTCAGTCGTCTTTTAATCATTGTTGTTGATGGTTGAACTTCATGGATTTCAGGCGTGGTGTTGACAAAAAAGGATTTTTCCTTATTTCCCTGGTGATTGTCTACTCGAGGAGTAGTTACACGAGGCTACCCCCTGTTCTCCAACTGCCGATTTGTTTGTTTTGGTCGTCTAACGGCGTTCTGGACTCGATTTCTCGAAACGTGTAAATCTTTGGCTATTTGATTAATAGACATCCCTCTTTTGAACATCCGGAGCATTACTATACGCTCATCATCACTTGTATGCTTTGCCCATCTAGAAGAATCTAAACAAAACCAAACGTCAATTTACACACAAAACAATAGCAAACAATCAAGTTAAACGGGTCATCTGTATAATGACTATTATTTTGACCCATGAGATTCTTACCTTTATGCCTCTTTTCGCACGTCTTCCTCAAACGCTTACTTTCGCACGGCTACAACTAGCAACGACGTCTTCCCTGATGTTGGCTTAAACGGACTGACAACACAGCACTCGTGAAGACTTCGCGAACTAATAGATATCCTAGTTCTTAATCTCTTTAATAGAGGTGGCTCTGTTATTTTTACCGCCATTGTACATACTTCAAAGAAACCAGCAAACTTACATTTGAAGATTTTTTTTAGAGAGAGAGAGAGAGGAGGTGGGATAAAATTAATCCAGCTAATGTGATTACTGATTCATGTTTTGGACCAGATGAGGAGTTACTAGTGTCAAGAACGAACCTATCAATTGCGTAATTAAAGACTCTGTAATTAAATCAATCAGTTTTATCCGAACTAATTTTCTCCAGCCCACAAATACCACCGATGTCAAGCCGGTATGGTGCACTATCATGTGGAGGAGACTAAAAAACATTCCTTAATCATTCAGTTAATTCTAAAATGGCTGAAGACGACGAGTTTTCTTAGAGTTTGAAACGGTATATTGAAATTTGATCGGATACCACACTAGCGCGCGGGAGCACTAATTTGTCCGCGCTCGTTCCAAGACTTGGCGCCAAAACAGGCCCTGCAACCTACACTTCAAACGGCGAAGCCACACCGCCGGTCTGACGTCACAGGAGCCCTTAGCGGCTCCTCCCACGTCATGTTGGCAACGAACACCACTTCATATCCCGCGGTTGGGTGACACGCGAGGTAACAGCACGGAGAGACGGTCTCCTGATCTCATTTACACGCAGCCATTTGAAGTTTTAAGCGTGTCGCTTTGCAAGTTACCGGGACGTTTACAGACATTTTATAACATAAAATGTTTTGTTATATTGATGATACAGTCATGCATTTATTTGTAAATGATTTTATCACCATTTGACTGTATAAGTATCTTTATTCTTTTGACACACTATCCGGATTTCAGCTTTAGAGCCATTTTCAAGCTCAAACTGTAATATAATGAATATTTCAATAAGGGTCTGAATACAATTATATATTAGAACGAAGTGTAAGCCCTGAAGATGCGACATATAAGATGAAGTATGATACTAAAACATTAACTTACTTCCATCCAACCAGTTGGCATATACACTTTCCCAAGTCGCCATTATCAAAAATAGTTGGATTACATATGTGCACTCATGAAAGTCATAATTCATATATTAAGGAATACAAGTGTATTATAAGCCACAGTTGCTTGTAAAAAAAAGGAAATTTTTTAATACTTCATGTGTAATGCACAACCAGTTTCGATGCACTATGGCATCATTTTCAAGTGCTCCAAAGTAAAGACAAAAAATAAGATACATTACAATTTTGAAAATGGTCAAAAGCGTGTTACAACATATGTTCTTATATGTATCATTTTGGCCAGCAGCTGTTTTAGGACCAAGTTGTACAGAAGCATGTGCTTGAGAGAGATGGTCAGTCCAATTCAACCTAAAAATAAAATAAATTGTGTACTATTTTTCTATTATTTAACTGGTAATGACAGTCATATTTAAAAAAAATTATCACCTCCCCTTTTTATATGTATTTATAAAACTTGATAAGAGTCAAAAAATTTAAAATTACCTAAAAGTCAGATTGTTCCAATCAAGGAAAATAGTCAAGCATCTTTCGTCACATTGATAGTGCTGTGTGAGGAGCTCCATATGTCTATGTGTAATTAAGCAAAATATACTACTTAAAATGCTGAGAGTAACTAATGCATCTTATTTTAGCATGTGAATTTACTTTCATACCTGAGCACGCTGAACATACATTCAACAGTAATTGTAACACAGTGTAAAACCACACTGTGTTTAGCTCATGAGAAAAAAAAATCCTTTTTTAAGAAGCAACTGCGGCTTATAATATACTTGTATTCCTTATTATATGAATTATTCCATATATATATATATATATTCCTAACTGACATTATGTCAAATTATATTAAAGTCATAATTGTGTAATAAACCAATCTCAATCTGAACTTATTGATACCGAATGAACAAACTGTGAAGCTTCTATATAATAAATCAACAATCCTTGAGAACAGACTGAGGCACTGAATTTACTGTGGTCGCATGTACAGAAAACAAAGCGAAGGTCGTTTATGTCGGGAAAAATGTTATTCTACAGAGCTCAAAGATGTTACATCTTCAGTTAAAATCACTGATCTCTATACTACCTGGATGTTGAAATTAATCTGTTTGAGCGTGCCAACCATAGATGTTAATATTCTACAAAATGAAAAGACTAGATCGCGAATGAATAATTTATGGAATGACGACCGGTTTCCGTGAACTGTGTCACCATCATCTGGTCAAATATATTTTACAAGCTGGTCACGTTATTTAAAAATGGATATAAAATAATAAGTGCAACATAGCATTTATTATTTTTATATCTTTTTTTTTAAAAAATAAGATGGTCAGCTTGTAAAATATATTTGACCAGATGATGGTGACACAGTTCACCGAAACCGGTCGTCATTCAATAAATTATTAATTCGCGATCTTGGCATTTCATTTTGAAGAATATAATATTATCAGGTCGCATCCTAAACCGGAAATGTCAGGTAATGTTTATAGATGTCAATATTTTGTTTCTTGCTAAATTTAAATATGGCCGCTATGAAGTATTACAAGAAAACGAAAAGAAAATACGTTTCAATTCCGCTTCCATATTAGCCTATTAACTACATATTGATATCAATTTCAAATCAAGAGGTAAGCAAGCAAGTCTTTGTCACTTAATAACGGATGGAAAATCGTTTGCCAAATTTAAACATGGTGGTCAATGCGAAATCGTGTGCAAAACACATGAATGTGCAGGTATGCTGCAGTTCTATGCTTAGAGACCAGAGTTGTACATCCAGTTTGTATAGTGATCACTGGTTAAAATGCTTAACTAACATCGTTATCAAATATATTAGGGGGAAGATCTATTTATGGGATGACAAAAAAACTATATTTGAGTAAAATTCTAGATCGTAATGTATACATCACATTCACTGTTACATTGTTACTATTGACACACTCGAAAGTCTCTACTGTCACGCAAAACATATAAAGTTCCCTGAAAGTTATGGTAAAGTGCGAAAATATAACCCCTATGTATTAAGTAGTAGGTAGGATTATATAATTCTGTTGTTGGGAAGTAGTAATGTAATTAACAAAAAAGATTATAAAACTGAACACTGTAAATTGATTCACTCGCGTAACAAATAGCCAAACTGAAATAACCATTAACATGAGTGATGGAGTGCTTAATGTCTGCATGTATATTCACCTAATTTCTTATCAAATGAATGTTAGGATATGTAGAGTTAAAATTTAAATAGTAATTATAATATTACTAAAACCGATCCATCTGAAACTGAACATAATATATTGAATCACTCACTTATCAAATAATCAAAATGACAATAGGGTGTCAATATAAGTGGTGGGATGTTTAATGTCTACATATCTCTCGCACGTATTTAAATAATGTAAGGGTATACAAAGTTAAATTCAAATAAAAATTAAAATAACCATAAGCACATCAAAATTTGTATATGAGTTGAGAGACTTATGTATTAAAAGTAACCACTGAAACCTACATGTACTAAATGATTTAACAGGATTCAGTTAATGTTACAAGATTATACTTAACCTTACATGCTATATCTTTCATACTTACACTTCTCTAATATGTAACTGTATTGAAACCTTTATTGTCTTACAGTTTGCACTTGAAAATGCTTCGGAAGCGGAATTCGACACAGGGTATCAAAAAAATAAAGATACAGTCAAATGTCCGTTAAAGTGATTTGAAATTTTTATAATACAGCTATTACGTGGAAACAGCATCGTGTGTGCAGCTCATAGCAACCGTCAACTTTATTAGTAGTCGGGAGCTTCCAGCTAGCGCCGTAGGTGTTACTACAGCAGCACGCGATAAGTCACTAGCACACAGCATTGCCAGCCCATCAGTAGAAATGCAGTAAACTTCAAAGTTCCGCCCCTGCATCTATTAACGTATCTCGAGTCCTGTGACCAGCGATCCCCAATGTCAAGGTTCAAAACTCTCGTCATTAGCGCGCTCTCTCTCTCTCTCTCTCTCTCTCTCTCTCTCTCTCTCTCTCTCTACTGGTTTTCAATTTCATTTTCTTTATCGCACTTCTTATTTGTAATTGTGAGTGACATGTAAACGTGACAGGACTTCATCAATTCATCTTCCTTTTGCTTTACAATACAGAGTATAATAAAAATTTAAATCACAAACTGCAGAACACATGCCACAGTCAAAGATGAAGACAATGTTATTTGAACATTGGTCCGGAATCGTTTTGTTTCCATGTTACACCTCATTGTCTCCAACGCAGTAATCAGGGGAAATAACAAAAGAACGAAAAGATGAGACGTCAATCCTCGCACTACTGTTGAAGCGAGACCTCGACATTGATTTCCTGTCACTGTTTGGGCCGGCATTGTTGGCAACTGTTTGGTATGGCCTCGCGTTTTTCCACACAGGCTCGACGAATACAGTTTCCATAAATTCATATAGATTGTTCCAAGTGTTCTGTTAGAAGATGTGCCTCTCGCTGTGCGGCAAAACATCATTCATGCACGATGAACATCCCCTCAGTATGCTGTATTTGTCCGTCGGCTTTAGATCAGATTAGATTAGTTGTTCGTTCCATAGACCCGTATTGACGTGATCCTCGTGGATGTGGAACTTGTCACTTGTTTTACAAGCTGATAATGTGATAATACTAATACAGATACATACATTTTTTACAAGTTGATAACAATACTGATAGTATGAATACAGATACATACATCATTAGGTTCTGTTTAAAAATTCGTCAGTGGAGTAGAAGGAGTTGGCCACTAGAAAGACTTTTATACTTATCAAATAAGAGATTTCTTGCAAGATGGATAGGTAGAGGTGTAGCAATTCCCTGCCTTCACGCTCTCCTGACTTGAACCCACTGGACTTTTATATATGTTGGCATTTGAAAGCTCTTGTATATCTAAACCCAGTAAAAGATGTCCACAGGCTGTGAAACCACACGTAAAACTCCGGGGAAACGTCAGCGAATTCGAGACTCATTAAGCCGAGACTAGACTAATACATCTATCAAGGCTGTCGGAGAGCATATTGCACATATGCTATCAGAAAGACTCACACTTGTCAAACCAATTAGGCGATCAGTTGATATATCTAGGTTCTGAAGTATTGTCATCGGTAGAGTGCACTAAAATGGTTCGACGTCTTTTTGTCGGTTTTACGGAATGGAGACAACAATATTACGGCAACCGAGATAGTGGTAATAGGTTACTGCTGAGGGAGGTGGTGTTGAAGTGTGTTTACTGTATCAAACAAATTACACAAGTAATTAGGATCAATGCAACAACAACGTGACTTACCCGAAGCTATGGCATGGAGAGTCATAGGAAGTTTGGAAACGGGACAGACGCAGACGGAGGTGGCTGCAGTTATTGGAGTGTCCCACAATGTAATTTTCAGGATCTGTACGTAATTTCAGACAAGAGTAACAATTAAAAGAAGATAATGCCCAGGTCGTCCACGGGTAACATCAGCAAGAGATGTCCGTTATCTCCGATTAACAGCCCGCCGAGACAGGAGGGTCAATGCAACCAGCCAATGACAAGACGCGCAATATCAACACCCAACAGTCAAACATCGCCTTCGGGAATATGACCTCTACGCATGGCGGCATATGGCGTGCGTCTCATCAAAACTAAAACCACGACACCGTATAGCCCGCAGGAACTTGGCGGAGGAACATTTGGTTGGGAGTTAGAACGAATGGCGCCGGGTTCTGTTCAAAGAAAAGATTTTGTGTTCAGCCAGGCAATCATTCCCCCAACTTGAGAGAACGTGGAACTCGGAACACTCCTCCTTATGTGTAAAAAACATCACTATATCAGGGCGATGAACGGATGGTGTGGGTAGGAGTAAGTGTCGACGGACGTATGGACCTATATGTCGTTCGGAAGGCCCTTTGGCTGCTCAGAGGTATATGGACGAGATCCTTCACCTTTTGTTGTGCCCTACGCTGGTGTCATGAGAGGTGGGTTATTCTCGTGGACGATAACGATCGTCACCACAGAGCTGCACTGGTGAACAACATGCTTGAAGCTGAAGGAACTGAACGAATGAAGTACCCAGCTTGTTCACCGGACTTAAACCCGATTGAGCATGTCTGGGATGCTCTTGCCAACGCATGGCAGCCAGACTAGCACCTGCAGAGCTGGATACTCCACTCATAGAAGAATGGCAAACGTCCCTCAAGAGCTGCCCGTGCCACGTTACGTAACCAACAACGATTCCTTAAAAAAAAATCGTAAAAAGTAATGCATCCGTAACAAGAGCAAGTTACGACATAAGTTATTTATAAGCATATCTTTTCAAATAATTCACCTATGGTGCTTAAATTAGAGAGTGCATGATTAAAGTTGCAGATTTCGTCTGTCCAGGAAAGGTACAGGCACTTTTTTTTTCTATCAGTGGTACATTTTCTGAATGGTTAAATCTGCTAAAGGTAAACCCTCGTATTGGAAAGGAGGTAAACAAATTCCACCAAACCTCCGACCAATTTCACTTTTGCCCGCACTCAAAAATTTTAGAGAAGATAATGTACAATTACTGGGATAACAGCATGATAATAAATTTAACTGGGAGCAGCATGTCACAGAACTGCTGAAGCGCCTAAACAATGCCCTATTTGCTATGCCAATGTTGTCAGACGCAGGAGACATGAAAATTAAAAAAAATTCTAGCACATTACGTGTACTTTCAATCCATAATGCATACGGGATTATTTTCTGAGGTAACTTATCAGGACAAGCTAAAGTTATCCGAGCCCAAAAACGTACAATACGAATCATCTGCGGTGTGAACTCAAGAACATCCTGCAGAGGGGTATTTGAGGAATACTAACTGCTGCTCCCCAGTATATTTATTCTCTAATGAAATTTATCATTAAAATATATCTATTTTTCAAACCAACAGTTTGGTTCATGGAATCAATACAAGAAACAACTTTCACAAAGAATTAAAGTTACTTACTTCGGTTCATAAAAGTAACCACTATTCAGCAATACACATTTTCAATAACATGCCAGTACCCATAAAGTTGGATTTTTTGGTGGCTAACTCCTATTCCATTGATGCAATTCTTAACCGAAGTGATTGAAGTGTGTGTGTTACCGATACAATATTCACAATAATCTGAATATGTACGATGCAGTTGCAGACTCTATAAGAAAAAGCTTTATCAACTACAAAAGAAAGTTTGGTCTTCCTACTTGTTAGCAGTAAAGAGCACTAAATCAAAATTGCTCATTTTCAAAGTACACCGATAAAATTGATGAAATAAAAGATGAATTCTATAAATTTTTGTTGATTTCAAAGAGTTTGAGGAATTTTTTTCACTTTTCTCTGGACGTTTCTCCCTTGAGCTTGAGAAAGCTCCGACGTCCATGCAGCAGGAATTTATTTACAGAAATATTCCGTTAAAAACACATCCTGAAGTAGAAATTCCTGAAATATATTCTTATTTAGGTGAATGGTACTCAGAAATTAAAAAAAATGCTGCACATATTTTTATACATTTCTGCGAGAACTTACTTATGTGAAAAATTATTTTCAAGCACGAAATTAAAAAGAAAAAAAATGTTCAGATCTCTTTTGATTGATAAACATCTATCTGCCATAATGAAGATTGTTTTCCCTTAGTCTTTGAATCCAGATATTGGAAAACTGGCATGAGAAAAGCGCTAGCACGTCCCCGGGAAAAAAGAATAACTGTTAAACTTTTAAGTATGTTGTACTATATCAAGTGCCGGCCGCGGTGGCCGAGGGGACTGAGGCGCTCCAGTCACGGTCAGCACGGCCACTGCGGTCGGGGGTTCGAATCCCCCCTCGGGCATGGATATTTGTGCCGTACTAGTTCGTAAGTAGTTCATAAGTAGTTTGTAAGTTTAGGGACTGATGACCCCGTAGTTAAGTCCCATAAGCTTAACAAACATTTGAACATTTGAACTATATCAAGTAAAGTAAATGCTTAAATATAAAGAGTACTATAGGATTGTATATTATTGTACTATAGTAAAAAAAATACATTAGAGAATTTAATTTTTCTACGTTCCTACATTATGACTGAACTCTATATCTTTAAGAAAATTTGTTACTGTGATTCGGCGACCGTATATCTGACTATTTGTCTTAAATGGCCCTCTTCTTAAATGAGTTTGACACGCCTGATCTAGCGGATGCGTACAGAATTCTTTTTATCCGTGTAGACCCCTACAGAAAGCGATGTAGGGACTCTGGAAATGTACCTCGAATGGTGCGTCATCCCATGGCGATGGCGTATTATGTGGCCGTCCGATACGACGGAAGAGGAACTCGACATTTGTTTCAATAAATGGCGGCTTGACAGGATTAAGGAAGACAATCACCGTCAGTTATTCAACCGACAAAGAGAAGTGCTTCCCGAATAGTGACTCCAGTAGCCTAGCGAGATGAAAGGAAAGAAAAGGGGAGGGGGTAATCAAAGAACACTGCAACGTCATAAATGCAGACGACTCCGAGAACATTAGCTGTTTCATTACGCTTTGTAACTTCCTTGTGTAGCTCGAACGTGACAACGCAGAATGGACTTTATTGCGTTTTCGGCGCAGAGATGTTTACGAGCGTTTGCCGGGCACGAGTCGTGCTCTTTCGTGCTGTGGTTGACAAAACGACATCGTTTAGTGTAATGGTCGTCAAACTGGCGCATATCGCTCGAATCAAGTATTCGTTCGCCTCTCGAATTTCAGCAGTATTTTATAATATATATCTAGCAAGTAACAGTCGGATCCAAACAGTTAAATAAATATGAATGAAAAAATATGTGTGATATCAGAAAAGTTATTTATACATGTACCCACACAGCCTTTTAAAAACTATAATAGGTCAAATAAAAAACAGATCTTTAACTGAAATAAATTAATGACTGAAAACAAAGATAAAAGTAAAGTAGTAAGTGTGTAGTAAGGTAGTAAAGTGAAATGGTATCAGTTAAATGGATTATTTATGGATTTTAGGTATTTGTGTCATTTATTGTATTTCGATCTAAATGTATCATTCTTCATTTTTTTTTCTTAAGATGATTGCTTGATGAACCATTCCTTCTTTTGTATCTCAAGTGCTTATTGCAGTAACAGCTGAATTTGTAGTTGTAACTATGATCTGGTTTAGTGTATGGTTATTAAGTTTGTGTTTTATGATTTATTTTAGTCCTCCTTGGAGTCGACTACTTTTCTTGGTTGAATTTTTATGTCTGTGTTGTTCACCACTGTGCAGTAACGTGTGTGTGTGTGTGTGTGTGTGTGTGTGTGTGTGTGTGTGCTTTATTAGTTATTAGAACGTTTCTTGTTTAGCCAGAATGGAATTAGAACTCTGAATTCTTGCTTAACTGGAACAGTCGTCTAAATCATTTTAGTTTCTCTTATTGATATTTTTATCTTTTATCATTCATGCTTCCTCCAATATTGATGGCGTATATTATTGATTTGACTCGGTTTTCAGGTGGTCTCCTAGAGCCAAAAAAATTTCCTTTCGGTAATGAATAATAAGATACCAAATAATATCAGTCTCCTTATGTTTCCTTCTGTGTTTAAAAAAAAAGGACTACTATCGCTTGCAAAAGTAAATAACTGAATAATATATACACCGCCGATTTTTACTGTAGGAGTATAAAAATACTCTTCACATGCTGGGAAGTATACGTAGGAACTACTGAAAGATAGAGATGCGTGGCACATTACAAAAATACCGGAACTTCTTTTTGTGTGCGTGTGTACACTTGTGAAACGCAATTCTTCCTGATTTCCTTGGAAACTCTTAAAGACTGTCTGGATAATATTCGAGTTTTTGGTGAAACGATATCTGTTTTCAAGTGCGCTGCTCTCTGTCCTAAGTCAAATATTCATGCTGTTTTTGATGTGTTCTGTATTATTCATGTGTCCAAACTACACTGCGTGAAATAATTTAGTGGCGAAATTTGATAGAACTTCAAGTTAGTTTTCCAGTGGTGCAGAATCTGACACAAATACACATATCAACAGTTTTCCGTGCATAGTAAACATTCAGAATCATAAAAGAACTACGTAAACAAAAAGTTACAATATTTTGAAAAAAAAAAAAAATATTGCAATACGTCTTCCACATGGAAGTGAAACTGCCGCGGTGAAATGGCCGAGGGCTAGACGGATCCATACATATTTACAGAATAACTAATAAATAATTCCGTGTGAAGTACACTGTCATTCATAAAAACACTACGAATAAATGGCATAGTATGGAGAGTAATGGACTTGAAAATATAACTGGATTTTTCGAATTCATCGTGAAAGATATAAATAAACGAAAATCGTGAGTGCTACCAGAAAAGCTCTGTTTATCGCTACCTCCATTAGCTGTGTCTCCGATTTAGTTATAATGCTTTATATTTCAAATACTAGCTTAATTCCCTCTGTTACTATGCATAGACTGGATAGTCTGCTGTGGTTGTTTCTACTTCTAAATATAACTGTTCGTAGAGTTAGCTTTAAAAATGTTTACCCGGTCAGGTAACCCCCCCCCCCCCTATTGCACCATTGATGGCACAACTCAAAACAGTCCGAAACACTTTTTTTTTTAATTGTAAACGCAAATGTTCCAATTTCTAGCATCAAAATAATCGTAGTAGCACCCTTAAAAGATTTTTTCCTAATTTCATCCGCTTAATGGTTGAATCTCCAAAAATATCGAAACGTGTTTTTAAAATTCCAATTAAAAAATCTAAATCCGAAGTTTTGTATATCTTGCTTCAGAATTACCGTAATAGCAACGTATTTTCAAAAACCCCTTCATCGCCTATTCGCCTATTCCCCCCCCCCCCCCCCCCCGCCCTTAGAAATGGGAATATCGAAAATCGCTGATGCCTTCAGTATAAGATAAACAACGTCTACAAATTTTAAGTTTCTACCGTCTGTAGATTCACTTTCCAGCGCCGTTTTCTGTCTTTAAGAAACGGATCGAAAACGCGAAATTTATTTCTTACGCTTTGGCATCTTTCTTTGTAGTTTTACTTTTCAAACTACAATATGCACTTATTTTTCTTTATTCGTTGGGCATTAGCGCCCAACACTGCCAATAGTAAAATCGAACAGGGGTTAGAACTTAAATGGCTTTCGCCATATTTGCACGATGTATAAATAGTAAAACTCTGTCAGCAGAATGCGGATCATCAGCTAAAATATCAGACATTTCAAATGTTAAACATAGATCATGACGGAGGCGATTAAAAAACGGACATTGCATTAAAAGGTGGTACACTGTAAAAGGTTCATCACAGTGCTCACATAAGGGAGCTGGATCACCACGAAGTAAATACTGGTGGCTATAACGGCAGTGGCCAATACGAAGCCGGCCGCGGTGCTCGAGGAGACTGAGGCGCTCCAGTCATGGTCTGCACGGCCACTACGGTCGGGGGTTCGAATCCCTCCTCGGGCATGGATACTTATGCCGTCCTAGTTCGTAAGTAGTTCGTAAGTAGTTCATAAGTAGTTTGTAAGTTTAGGGACTGATAACCCCGTAGTTAAGACCCATAGACTATACAAACATTTGAACATTTTGCCAATACGAAGCCGGACCACGACAATCTCCTCTCGACGAGAGGGTCGAGATGACGTCGACCAAACATCAGGTACAGATTTAATGGCCCGCAATTTGTTCCCTGATAGGGATGACCGATGTAAAAACCAACGGGAGACGCCGGGAGACGCCAGCGCGAAGGTCATCAGAGCTAGTACCCCAGTGGTGTAGCGGTCAGCGCAACTGCTTAGAAAGCGGGAGACCCTGGTTCTAATACCAGTTGGGTACACATTTTCAGCTTTGCTCATTCGTAGTTGAAGGTATATATTCTGCGAATATGTTATAAAGAATGATTTCATTTTCTATTAAAAATTAGAAATGGCTAGATAATACTAGAAGACCTGCCCTTTCGCAGAGAGACGTCACATTACTACTGAGGAACGTTAAGACTTCTTCACTACAATTTCAGTAAAATTGGTGAGGTTGGAACGTAGGAAACGTATATAAAATGCAATAACTACAGTATTTAACGTACCAAATCACCCACCACAGCTGCAGCTGAAGATAAAACGCCACTGACGTGGCAATAAAACGGCAAAAGCAATAAAAGTAGTTTACAACAAAGAATAACACAATTCCACAGCACAGTTGGTACAGTTGAACCACAAACGGCAACAATCATCAAAACATTGCTTTTTTAATTAAACTCATCACACTCAAAGGAATCTGCGCGTATAAGAAAGACGAATTAAGTGTAAAAACTTTCGAATCATTAGACTCCATACCGAAATGATATGAGTCAAAAAACCGCCTGTCATAGTAAGAACAGACTATAATAGAAATTTATGAGTCTCTTATGTTTATATTCTACTTAATTTCAGCGGAAAAAGCTGCAAATAAATGCTTATTCGTAATTATTTGTTCGTGACGAAGTTGTTCTATATTCGGCTGTTTTTAATTTCCCCATTACTTATGTCTCTTGATATTTTACTAACGCTTGTAAAAGAAAAAATTATGTTAACTATTACCTTAATTACGTACAAAAATAATTATAGACAAACATCACCCCTTTGGCGACTTGCCCACCGCTAGGAGCGCCTAGTGTCGCTGCAACTGTCAGTTGGTAGGCCTAACAATTTTCACAGCAGTGAGTGTCGCGGTTGTATATGTTAAGACTGTGGCGCCGCTCTGTCAGCCTCTGTCTGCCTGTCTCCCTCTCTTTTTTTCCCATTCGCGTTAAATATCGACATGGATTACATAGATACAGGGCTACCCAAAGTCCTTGGCGCACCCATTCTGAGCTCGCAACACCCTTGGTAAATTTTTTTTATGTTTCTTTTGATCTATACGGTTTAGAATATTTTTTTTATCTACATAATGAAATCTTAATATATATAAAATTTGAGGTGTTTGTGCATATATTTCACCCTGCAGCTAAAACTACACATCGCAAACGAATAGTGTTTGTATGTGGTAGCAGGTATCAATCTCCCATTGTGCACTAAGGTGGTAGAGGGTTGATAACGATAAGGGGGTGGAAGATATGGGCGTTAAAAGTTACCGACCTATATAAAATTCTACGTGTGTTTGTCAATATTTTTCTCTTCAGCAAATACTACACAATGGAGATGAACGATCTCTCTGTGTTGTTGTAGTACAGTCTCCCGTTGTACACCGTAGCAGTTCCGTGTCGATAGCTATAAGAGGGTGGAAGATATAGTGGATGAAAGTCGTCAGCTTATATAAGATTTGGACTGAAGACCAGCGATGACTTTTGACCCTATAATAGCTATATATATATATATATATATATATATATATCAAAACGTGATGCCATAGATCAAAGATAACAAAGACTGCGCGAAACGTCATCATAGTCTATGACTGAAACCAACATCTAAGTCACGTGACTAGGGGCAGGAAACCGTTTACACCACTACGATTAATGTGAAATGCTGCTGAGAGTTGCAATTCGTACTTCTTGTAGTGGAAATTAATCGTAGATTTTAACAATAAAATGTATTACCACGTTATTATCACATCTTTGGTAGTACAGTTGGATTTAGTTCTCTGTAATTGAAAATATTAATATGTTGGCTACAGTTTTTACATGTGCCTGGATGAAACTTATTGGCAGTTCTTTTTACAAGCTATAGAACTGCAGATTTTAAGCGAAAGACTGTTTTCATTGTACTGTAAGTATTTTAGTTTGTAGTTGACCCAGAAATAGAAGACCAACATTTTGACAAACAGCGTAACTTTTCTTACGATTCCTCAACAAGACACTGAAATGTTTTCCGGTGCTTTTATAAGAACTGAAATCTGTTTCCTTCTGTAATATCCGATTTAAATCCAATACAAAGGTTTACGTTTTAAGAAATTTGCCACAGAATGTGAGGTCAAAACGTAAAACAAGCAAAATATTGACTGCTTATGTTAAAGAGACGAGGAAACAACAATGCATACAATAACTGATTTTTAGCTTTGTATAACGTTATTGAAAGCAGATTTGCACCAGAATGAATAATCTTCAGCATCAATAATCTTCCCATAGATAATCACATTCATAAGTTGCAAAAAGTAAAATATTCATAGTGCAACACAAACACTGAAGATAAGTAATTCTGTTGCTTGTAAACAAAAGTGACAATATTTTTCACCTGGTCACATGTAAAAACGTTAATCACCCATTAATATCAGTAATACGGAGAAATTATGTTCCTTTGACTGCTACATGTGTAATAGGGGTACGAGAAGTCGTATTGTCAAAATCAGCGCTTGATTTCATCTGTAAATGAGAAAACTGTTTCTTATAATGACGAAAACTGTCACGTGACTCGGGGCAATTTTAGATGTTGGTTTCAATCCACAATGTGGCAGAGATAGGGGCACGCGCAATATATGTTATCTTTGATATATGCGTGATGCACATTCTTCAGTTGTTTTTCCTATGCGGCTTAGACATTGGCCGTTTTAACATTATGAAGACCACGTGAAATAATGATCTACACCAATAAAACCAGTTTCGATAAATACTGACATTGTCCCTTTTAGAACCAAGCCACAGAATATCAGATATGTTTGTGACATGCGGGAAAAGAATCTTGTGAATTCTGTGGCTCCATCTCCACCCAAGAAAGTTCTGACTTTTCAAAATTTACTCACCTTAGCCATATCAAATTCGCTGCCCGTCAGGTACACGGACTGTAATAAAACGTTTGTCTGTTTCCAGTCTGATGATGCGCTAACAGCGCGAAACACGTTATTGGAGTAATAAAGAATATTGCAACAGAGACTGGGAATTATTTAATTATTCACCACTGTTGCTGCACCAGCCGCCACCACCATCATGGAATGGAATGAAATTATTAAAACCGAAAAATTTGTTTTCAAACAGTGAACTCCACCAACATGTATAATTCTGAATGTTTTAAGCACCTGAAGATGGGCACGAGACCGAAACCGGTCGTGTCATAAATCAAAACTACGATCTTTAATGTGATTGGTACCATTTTTTATTCTCAATCCTGAATTAGGAACAGTGTCGGAGATCAAACACATCCATCATTGATAAAACACATTTGTACAGTAATGATATAGCTAATAATATTTTTATTATAATTACATTATAGTCGCTGCAGAGTTAAAATGTGAAAGTCTTTGTGGCACGTTGGTTTTAGACAAGTGGCACACTGTAAATAGTCTTTTCTTGTACATTTTACTTAATATCACAACATTTTATCGTCGAGACATTAATTAAAATTGGAGCACATTATAGCCTGATTGAATCTAGTCGGTCACTCGTTGTAGACCATAATCATGTAACACTGAAACTGACACTGTTATGATACTTTTTCTTTATAGCTGGTGTTGTCGTCAAGATTAAAGTTAAGTACCGTTATCGAAATTTAACGAACTGAGAAATATTGCAATGAATATTAATTTTGAAAAGATAGAGACACCGAGAAAAACATGAAAGTTTCCGCATCAGTATTTAGCGGCAATAGTAGTTAGAATAAAGACAACACCAGAAAGCATCATTACAAAAGAAAGTGGCGGATGCGTTTTTTACCTGGCAGGAGAACACAGACTGGAGTCATCACACTGGAGTCGAACCTGCACGGAGTAATTAATTTCTTCGTTACTTTAAACTGATGCTTGGTTGCATAAGCTTCGAATACTTAAGTTTCAGGACCGTGTTTAATTCCTGTTACGATTGATGTTTAAAGTTACAAAATTATCGGACTTCGTTTAAAGAAAAGAAGAATTACTGCAGGTATTGGAACAAAATTAAACACAAAATGTGCGTAATTCAAATTCGCGTCTGTAATGTTCTTCCGCGATCACGAAGCAATTTACGACAATGGTCAAGCATTATTTTACGAATTATGCTGGAAACAAAGATTTAAAAAGAAATGAAAATTGGGGAAAAAATCTCCGTTTAAATGAAGTATTAATTTCAAACGAATTGCTGAATTTATTACAATTAATTGTTTTATAGCTCACACTTACATGATCAATGTGGAGAGATCAAGAGAGAGACGTCCAATCTGTTCAACAGTAAGAAGACGAAAGACGACAAGCGATTCCGTTTTCTACCCAGCTCGTTCAAAAAATTTGAAAGTCTCTCATGAAACATAATAATCAGAGATTTACTGGCAGAGAGAACGGATGCTAGCGACAAGCGTCGCAGGTAGAATTTTAATAAAAAATATATATAATGTAATACTACAACACAATACGCATCTCTTTAATGCATGGTGTTAGCTGATCACCTACATACCTTATTTTTCCATTCTCTCTCAAACTGATCAACATTTTACAACAAATTCATTTGTAGCTGCTTGTATACATAGTGTTACATATGCTAGTAGCTCGTCCAGGAAATTATAAATTGCAGGTTGCTACTGAATCATTTCAACAGTTAACTGCATTGAGTTACTCCTGACATGGGCGTTTGTTTACGTTAATATTCCTCCTTTTCCATGTAAAAGTAGTCAATTAAATACTACCGTGCATTACGAGTTACTTTCTGTAAAGATGAGAGTCATAATAGTGACATTTACTACAGCGAGTACATCATGGAAGCAATAAATAGCTGACCAGCTATGAACTTTTTGTTGCTAGTAGTGGATACGGTAATAATTGTAAGTAATGTTTGTCAATATTTTCCTCATTATATACGCACTATAGATTAATCGTGATAGCTTTTATAGCTCTAAATAAAATTTCATGCATTAAATTTAAAAAAAAATGTATTTCACTGTAATGTTTTTAAAGGAAACGCCTTTTACTACTGCAAACGAGGGGTTTTATTTTTATAAGTCACCCATACGCGTTTCGCCTTTGTCACAAGGCATCAATCAGTGGGTGTCCTGAAATATTTATATGTTTCTGTTTACACGAAAAGGTTTGGTTTCTTACATATGTACAAAACAATTCGTTTCTGATTTAAAACAGTTCGTTGTTTGCTATAAAATGGTGTACTTACAGCACTTGCTACTCCACGTCAGTCTCTTTCTGGCAACCAGGCCGAAATGTTACACTATTTTCTGAAACACATTGCAGTTTTCTGGTTCTACTGTCACCTGCTGCCATACTGTGTCCACTGCTGTTGTTTTGTAGTTCACATGTGGTGTTTACACAGTATGGCAGCGGGTGACAGTAGAACCAGAAAACTGCAATGTGATTCAGAAAACAGTGTAACATTTCGACCTGGTTGCCAGAAAGAGACTGACGTGGAGTAGCAAGTGCTGTAAGTACACCATTTTATAGCAAACAACGAACTGTTTTAAATCAGAAACGAATTGCTTTGTACAAATGTAAGAAACCTAACCTTTATGTGTAAACAGAAACATATAAATATTTCAGGACACCCACTGATGATGCCTTGCGACAAAGGCGAAACGCGTATGGGTGACTTATAAAAATAAAACCCCTCATTTGCAGTAGCAAAAGGCGTTTCCTTTAAAAAAAAAAAAAAAAAAAAAAAAAAAAAAAAAAAAAAAAAAAAAAAAAAAAAAAAAACATTACAGTGAAATACGTAATATTCAGCTGCTGCTCAAATGGCCAGTGCAAGCAACGTATTAAAACAAAATTATCGGCTAAAATTTATGGTGGGCCGTTATATTAGTGGCCCTCGAGCACGAGCTACCCTGGTGCAGACAGCAGTGGGTGGTGTTGAGGCGCGGCTGAGGCGGCGGCTGAGGCCAGCTTAACGACGGCGCCGTCAGTGGGTCGACATGAGTGCCGGCAGCCGGCAGCGGCCATTAATGAGGAAGGCCGCTGGCCTCCGCCAGGTCACGGCCGGGCACAGTACAGACCACCCCTTCCCCCCACCACAGTCCTCCACGCCGACCGGGTCAAGACCGCCGCGTCCGCCAATACCTGCCGACGCCCTGACAACCCTCTCTGCCAGCCTTCCAGCTCGGGCCGCGTCCTACGTGAGCGACAAAAGCGAGCGACATCGCGCGACGTACGGCTACGCGACACTGCAGCTATAAGCGACGACGTGGCCGCGTCACAGTCTATCACAGACAGTCGCGAAACTCGCTCGGGAAAAAAATTGCAGCTGAAGCGATACTAGCGCTCCAAGCGGCCAGTAGGGAATAATACAATACAAACTGAGAAGTTGCCCTTTTTAATGATGTTACTTTCATATTTCCTGGTCACTGAACGTTGCTGTGAACTTTCTAATACAAATACGAAAACATCATTAATGAAATATCGCTGCTTCTGTTAATGGCAGTCTATAATTTAACAAACTGTCAGTGCAGTGTAATTTATACAGTTCACAATACCTGAGTCATATTAATATCGTCTGAAACCTTTTGAAATCAGAAATAAATTGCAACCTGAGGTGCTGAAATATATAAAAGGAACTGATTATAATTATGTTCGCATTCTCGATGCGTACTGACATGTTGCACGAGTTTTGTTTTAGCGAATTTCGGACATTGTAATGTTTTGAAAAGTACACACGATTTTCACATTGTAGGGGACTAGATTCTACATCTTTTCACCTCGTCCTTGCCTTTCGTGTACCTATCATAATTTTTTGGCTACCTGGCAGGTATCAAACTGAATATCTTCAAGAATGTGACATGCTAACATTAACAGCTTATATATGGACATATTTATTTGTAGCTACGTATTCACTTTATCAAACTAGTAGGTAATCGACAAAATATGTTAGTATACAGGGTTATCATTTTTTTGAAGTTGAGGTACGGACCTAATGCAGTCATTCATACATTATTTTTATTCAGCAGTAATATTATGAAATAGTGGTCAAGTATTTGCGATTATCATGAACAGCAGAAGTTTGGACGTGAATGAATTGTTACGGATTTACTTCTATGTCTAAAAGTATAACTAACCACAGTAAACGAACACCTGTCATTAATAACATTATTCTGTTACTTCTGAGCATCCTTTGCAAATGAGAGATTTCCGAATTATATTTTTCACAGTTGCTACTATTTATAGCGCCACAAATGCTCGTAAATACGATTTTATTTTGAAAATGCTCCTTCATTCCAAATACGCATTCATTACTCAATCGCTTTGCGGTATGATTTTACGACCCGACCGCTTGGCAGCGCTGCAATCGCGAAGTTGCAGAAAATCACTGGGAGTTTCGCACTCTTATGTTCGACTCTGGCCGCGTGTCCTACGTGAGCAAAGACCTTGAAAAAATAACTAGACTCACTAACGGCGCTGCTGTTGCGGGATAATTTTAACCTTCAGCCGACCGCCACGATAGGGGTGAGCGTCAAATATAGGGTGTCCAGAAAAGGACTTCCTGATTTCAAAATTATCTCGAAAACAAAGATCGATAGAGGAATGCAGTAAACGGTATGTTTATTGTGAAAGCTGTTAGACGTTTATACAGCAGTTTGAAATAATAGTTACAAAAGCTGCTAACAGATGGCGCTGTACGCTGTGCAGCTCATATCAGCTTACATAAGTGAAATAATCGTACGAAAACACTCTTTGCAAACAATCACATCACAATGTTTTCAAAATGTTCACCATTGACACTACAGAGGTGGTGCAAACGATGAATGAAATTCGACATCACATTTCGTAGTGTCTCAACCGAAATGGATTCACATGCCACAGAGATCGCCGATTCAAGCTCGTCCAGCGTGACGGGCTGCTTCGGGATCATGTACTTCACTGTGCCCCACAAAAAACAGTCAGAGGGAGTCAAATCCGGTAAATATGGAGGCCAATCCATGACTGCACCAGTAAATTTGGGATATTCCAAAGCAATGACTCGATTCTCGAAGTATTCCTCAAGAAAGCGAAACACTTGTTCGGTCCGATGTGTTCGGGCTCCATCTTGCATAAACCATTCAGTACCTGGTCGATCCTCCAACGCTTGCTGTGTGGCGACAGGTTGTTTCAAAATTGCAACGTAACGTTTCTCGAATGAAAAAAAGGTGTCCAATAATGCATCTGCTGCATACTGCAGCCCACCCAGTAACTTTAGGAGAATACAGGAGTTTCGCTTCACACCAATATGGCTTTTCGCAACCCCAAAATCGCCAGTTCTGCTTATTCACGTATCTATTCAGGTGAAAGTGTGCTTCATCTGTAAACCAGATGCAGCCAACATCAAATCCTTCACTACCAATCATTGTGAGCATCTGATTAGCAAAGGCAACCCTTTGTTGCAAATCAAATCAAATGTTTGTTAAGCTTATGGGACTTAACTACGGGGCCTTTGTTGCACAGCTAGTAGGGTGCGTTTGAATTTTGAATGGAAACATGTGTATGCTCTTTCTCAGTATTTACTGCGTGCTGGACTGCTTCAAACCAGTCTCAGATGCAATTCTACGGATGGATGACATTGGATTTCGCTGAATAATTCCAGAAACTGTGGCGATATTTTCAGGCGTAACTGCGGTTTGCTTGCGACCAACATGCCCCACTAGATCATCAGTTACGCTGCGTGTTCGTTGAAATTTTGCGAAGAGCGTACGAATGGTTTTCGCATCGGGTCTTTTTGGAACATTAAATCGTGCTTGAAAACTTCGCCTTGTGGTACTCTAGCACCAGAAAAACGCGTTTTTTAATGGAGTACATGGTTTTAATCTCTTCCTTTGGTATGCTAACCTCCTTTTACGTTTCAATAGTGGAAGTGATCGCTCTGGGCTTCGGATCACTATTTATACTAGGCATTACGTATGGCGATTACAGCGCCATCTGTTAGCAGCTTTTGTAACTATTATTTCAAACTGCTGTATAAACTTCTTACATCTTTCACACTAAACATACCGTTTACCGCATTCATCTATCGATCTTTGTTTTAGAGGTATTTAATTTTGAAATCAGGAAGTCCTTTTCTGGACACCCTGTATATACGAGTGTTGTTAGGAGATAAATAGTGTATAATATAGCTACTGCGGTATATATACCCAATTCATAGTCACGTGTGTACTGTCTGACTATAGCAGTGTACATGAAGCACGATAGTGAAGAGCTTCTCAGCGTTTAACTGCGTAAATCGATTTAAAAACGGAACAAAACGAACTAATCCTGTCTTCCCATTTATATTTCTCAGGAATACAAGTAGCCCTACTACTTGTGTTCGCAGATACTCTTGCTTAAAAAGACTGTCAGTCAAGACAATATCGGATTTTGAATGAAATAAATAACAGGCTTTTACAATACTGGTAGCTCTTAAAAACTGTCTATTGTAATGTACTCCAAACTGTCGCCTTGTCTATGTCTCTTTATCTCTGTTGTTTTATATCCTGTTATGTATTTTAATTCTCCACTCATATATGTATATTTACTCTCGGCTGCAGAGCAGCCCATAGTGCTGCTGCCAGCCTACCAGTGTACTGCTGGTATAAAATTCAATAAAGGAAAAAAAATGTTCTTTATCAGTTTCCGGCGAGTTAGTGTTCTGCGCTCTCACCTGAAGATGGCAGCCAGTTGGTCTGCTGAAATATCGTGTCTGGTTGACGACGGTATCCGGCTGCATACCCGAGATAAATATTATCAGTTACTACGCCGGGAAAGTCTACGCAACCAGTAAATCATTTAATTCTGGACGGAATTGCTAGCAGTGGGCGTTGCATAGGGTAGTGATGTGGACTACCAAATTGCAATTTTTTTATCAAGTTAATACCAATACATTCATCTTTATTGCAAACGTACGTATCCCATTGGAGGCCTACCAAATACATTGAATTCCTACTGAAACATTATATCAAGATATTTTATTCAGACACATCTCGTATGACATCCTAGTGTTTCTCTCTCTGGAGTAAATATGTTGAACTGCGAATGCTTAAAAAGCTTGTAATTGTTCAAAACTCGTTGATCGATGTGTAAATGAAACTACCACTCAGAATAAAAACAAAAGACTGTCATATTAGAAACAATTTAAATATTTAACTTCAGTCGTCTTTAAAGTCCAAAAGAAAATTTATGAGATTGTTTTGAACACTTCTTATCTCAATAAAAATTCTTAATTATATGTACAAGTGCAATATTGTATTCTGTTATTCCAGAAACAGTCGCAGTTTCTTAGACTTCAGGGATTATTTGTGCACAGAATTCTTGCGACGTCCTTTATAACCTAGACAAGCAGATGATTCTCGATGAACTCGGCACTCTATTTGGCGTGCGACAGCGACTAGATTCAAGCAGGTTTGAGATTCAAACGTCGCTCGTTGTCGCGTCTGACGCACAGCGTTGCAGATGTCGCTCACGTAGGGAAGAACCGTAACCATAGATGCGGTTGAGATTTGTCGCTTCAAGTTGTCGCGCGCTGTCGCTCGCTTTTGTCGCCCCCGTGGGACACGGCCTTAGGCGCCTTCACCTACCTCTACATCCACACTAAAGCCCGTTCTACACGAGATGTGATACCTTACAATATCACCCATCAGTGGCCAATCTTCCTTATTTCACACTTCTCTTCCAAGCTTAAAGCTGAGTAATTAGTTTCTAAAAAATACTGAACGTTGTTCATTTTTCTTCGGTAATAAACACCAAGAACATATGAACATGCACATGAACACTAACATACACTAAGTAACTGATTACATTGGCAAGTGACTGAAACAAAATTAATCTGTTACGATGAAGAGACAAGCTACGTTCAGGTCTCTTGACATTCTATCAGCACCCCCTCCTAAACTTAAGCATACGCGAAGACTGCTCTCCCCCACATCTTATCAGACAGTAAAATATTTGTTACAACGAATAGTATAAATGTCATTTACTCTCATAATTACAACACTTTTGCTAAAACGTCCAAACATATGTGACAAGTAACAATAAAAAGTCTTTGTTGTTCCTGTATCTGTTAAAAAGAAGATGGTTTTTAAAAATACTGCTTGTAGTCAGACTCGAACCCACCACCTTCCACGGCGCAGCACGATGCCTCTAAGGACAGGGCTATTCTTGCTAGGTACAGAGTAGTGACTCATTATTCATGATCGGGTTTGAAGCATTTTACAGCTGATGTGTCTTTAATTTATAGTTATAAGATAATTTACCAAATATTACGTGTTTTTGATGACTCTTCAATGCGCTAAAAACAAATATGAATGGCGGATGTTGCGTTCATGGAGGATTTGCGCATGCGCAAGGCGAAGTGCGCAGTAACTCCATTGTCTTGCTTTGGGACCATTCGTGCGTAAACGCCAGAGCTCGAACTTCAGCCGCGCATGCGCATTGCAACGCTGCGGCCACTGCCGTCTATATTAAGCGGCCGAGCTACGACTCGTAAAAGTGCTATCTACTCTGCAAATCACATTTAAGTGCCTGGCAGAGGCAGAGGCGACGTAAAACGTTTCTCATGCGATAAAAGTACTTTGAATGTGCATGTAAATTGATATGATGAAAGAAACAAAGAATGATAGTTTAATAACTTTGTTTAGTTACTTTTTTTCACGACCAGCTTTTTTCCGGGGATTCACTGAACCAGTGAACACACAAGACGCACCGCCACTGTTACTCACCATGCACCGGTTCCTAGGGCCGCGTAGGTACCGTTTAGTCGCGCCTACTTGCACAAGATGCCCGCATACAATCGCTTTCAGGCGGAATAGGATGGATCCTATTCTCACGCGTGTGGAGGTGCAGACGACTGAGGGGGGAGCCCAGCGGACGAACGTAGCCAAGCCACAATTTTTTTTGGAAAATGTGTGCTTGTCTCAGAGGAACGTATTTGTTCGACTCTTATATATACAGGGTATCTCAAGAGCAGTCTCAAATATTTTAGGAATTGTAATACAAAATCCATACAAAATGGTATAATTTTTACTAAGTACAGAGATGTAGCTGTTAATACGAAAGCCAAAAAACCTTGATTAAATGAAAACGAAGACTTTACTGATTTCTCCGTCGGTTCTTGGTTGAACAACATCATACTCACTTCAAAGTCGATTTTGTGTCCGTTCTACCAGTTATTATTATTATGGATTTACATATACAAATACTGCACGATAGCCAGCCGCGGTGACCGAGGGGACTAAGGCGCTCCAGTCACGGTCTGCACGGCCACTACGGTCGGGGGTTCGAATCCCCCCTCGGGCATGGATATTTGTGCTGTCCTTAATTGTAATTAGTTCATAAGTAGTTTGTAAGTTTAGGGACTGATGACCCCGTAGTTAAGTCCCATAGACTCTACAAACATTTGAACATTTTTTGCTCTTGAGGTTGCAGAGTTCCAATCGGCCCTACTCCCACGTCCTCGGCCCCAGTCAGTTGCTCCGTTACGGGAGCAAGTCCGTAACTGCAGATGGCAACGCGGAGGAACACAACAGTTAACAAATGCCCTTAAAATGATATCAAGATCGTATCCATTCCATTGTTAGAGGGGCGTTGATGATTTCATTCCAGTCTCCACTCAAACACCTCTTGGAACATGCCTTTACTATGTGGGGACTTTCTCGCGGGAGTACGCACTTGACTGTTCTGAAGGTTATATGCCGGAAGTTTACCCTACGTGACCCATATGTAAACACAAGGCTGCAGTCCTGCTCCTGCGCACTAAGGCGCCCAGCTATAGTGCGCACGGTCGTCAGCCGTTGGAGCTTAGAGGCTTCCCTCGGGCTTGGGTGTACGTTGCCTGTTAGTTTGCCACCACGACTTATTTAACATTTACATTTGTTGGATTCGCAAACTCAAAATGTCACTGTTCAACATAACCTGTACTATCGATGACTATCATCCAAGATTTCAGGTATAAGCTGTTCACTTTGACATTTAGCCAAAGCAGGCAATATCCTTAATTGATTAACAAGTAATCGATTGTTATCAGTTGTGCTTAAGGACTTCTATTGCACAGAAAAAGCGTTAATTACTAGTTTCTAAATTATGCTCTGTGCGTGATATTTTGACCTAACAAACAATTAAACACTAAAAATATCTGACATTTTATCCAGTTTTTCACTGAAATTCCGTTACATGACATCATCGAATTTTTCGTATTAGGTTCTCATGCGCTACAGTAAAAACATGACAGAAATCGGTCACTGACATATCTGTTCTCTTTTTGTAGCCTAGGAAATTGTCGTATTGTACATACGTCGTGTGGTACGTAAATATCAGCGTTGCAAGTAAAAGCGATGATAGTAAGAGCAAACGATATCTCTCGCAGAAATGAAAACAATCAGTAATGAACATAATCTACTTCGTTTTGCCGCGGTAGAATGGCCGATCGCTCTAAGGCAGCCTCGGAGGATTAGCCGTGCGGACTGGGACGCCGTCGCGGGTTCGAGTCCCCCCTCGGGCATGTGTGTTTGTGTTTTCCTTAGGTTAGTTTATCTTAGTTTAAGTAGTTTGTAACCTACGGACTAATGACCAGGCAGTTAACTCGGCTACATTCAAAAACATTTGAACATTTTGAAGCTGTAAGGCACCTTCCGGCGGAGCCCGAGGTTGCTCCTCGTCGGAGGTTCGAGTTTACCCTCCGGCATGGGTGTGTGTGTGTTTTCTTTACGTTAGTTCAAGTAGTTTGTAAGCCTAGGGACTGATGAACCGCCGGCCGCGGTGCCCACGGAGTCTGAGGCGCTTCAGACACGATCTGCACGGCCACTACGGTCGGGGGTTCGAATCCCCCCTCGGGCATGGATATTTGTGCCGTCCTTAGTATAAGGTAGTTCGTAAGTAGTTTGTAAGTTTAGGGACTGATGACCCCGTCGTTAAGTCCCATAAGCTTAACAAACATTTGAACATTTTGATTTTGACTGACGAACCGAGCTGTTAAGTCCCAAAGATTTACGAACACAACTTCGTTCTTCGAAATTCCTGGGCATGTTCTGATTATCACGGATATATGCAGAATTCGATGGTATACATGTCAAAAATATCAAAAACGTTAAAACATTTTTTACCAGGACACAGGGAACAGCGTGCGATTGTGAAACCTCTGCGTTCATCTTTTGCACTTATGTCACACACTGTTATGCTTTCATTATTTCTTTGCGATTGATCACATTCACATTCTTAAGAACGCATAAATCGGACAACGAGGCATATTTGACTCAGAAGGGGACCATCAGATTTTATCGGCCCTCGGAAAAGTTGTAGACTGACATACCCTGAGTAAGAGGCTATCCGTTTTTTAACGACGGGCTTTGCTTTTCTAGAAAATTGATGTTTAAGTTCACTGCGCGTTGTAAGACGTGTAACGGTAGCCACGTTCCAACCAAGTGAGAGTGGCGCAGCTAGCGCGCTGGAGGTAGCATGTTCGGGTCCTATTCCATCTCCTCCCCCCATTTTTTTTTTTTTTTTTTTTTTTTTAATCAGAATCGTCCGATATTTTTTCATTTTATTGTACACAATATCAAAAACTGCGTAGATTGTGAAGAATTTGGTAAGAAGTATCCAGTTTTACCGTAGTAATTTTCACGTCATTCTTACAAATTCTTACCCGCTAGCTCTTGCATAGCTTGCTAAGCCACAACAGAAATATGTGTCATATTTGTCGCAAAAGAAACCGAAACACAATAGTTTACAGCACCAAACACATTTCATAAGAGCTACTGTCTCGCAGGCGCACGGAGTGTATAACAGCTATACCGGAAAACATTGTTCAGTTACATTCAAAAAGGGTATATAGCAAGCGATGCAGGCGATAGCGAGTAAGATTTGGTACTAACAACGAGAAAATTAAATTACTACGCCAAAATTGAATATTTCTTATTAGTTTCACACAATGTACACTGTTTGTTGATATTTTGTAAAATAAAATGGAAAAGTATCGGACAATCCTGATTTAAAAAAAATAAAATAAAATAAAATAAAAGACCACTGGGAGAGGATCCAAAAACGGTGCCTCCAACGTGGTAGCTGTACATCTTGACCGCTGCGCCAAGCTCATTTGGCCGGAACATTAACATCAATTTTCTGGAAAATCAAGGCCACGTGCTAAAAAAGCGGATAGCCTGATACTCAGTGTATGTCGCTCTACAACATATCCAAGACCCATCATAATCCATTATTTACCCTTATGATTGTCCCCTTGTCAGTACGGATGTTTTCATTTATGTTACAAAAGATTTTTTATGTATTTTGAAGACATTACTTTGATTAACAAACCAAAATGTATTAAAGGACATAGTATTAAGAGGTCCAGATCACTGCTATAATTAATATTTTTATTTATTACACAACAGCTGTTTCAGCAGTTTGCCATTTTTAAGTGTCTGCAATTATGTAAGAATAACATAAATTACTTTCTGTGTGTTGTAAATGACGAGTTACATACGTAAAAATTATTATACTTACAGCTACGACGGTCTAGCGTCATATACAACATTTGGCATAACTTATTATATAATCATACTTTATAGCAGTATGTTATTTGCATTTAGCTGCTGTACTTTTTGCAGCCTGAGATGTTAATGAGATTTTAATTTTATTTTTTTGTATAAACACGTTTTTTAAATGTAACAGTTTGCCAAAGATGTTTTATAATGTAAATAACTATGATACCAGAGATGTTTAATATGTCAGAGGATTATTTTATTAGCTATTTATAATAGCTATCGTTGGTTTGTTGTTATGCACTCAGCCTTTTTCGTCGATGAAGTCAACAAAGTTACCTAAATAATCTTTATGTTTAAAATCCGTGTGTTCATTAAGCACTTTCTCTGGATAATTTTTAGTGTGAATATATATGTCGACCTCTTCCAAAATATTCATTACTGGTCACTTTGGAAACACTTGAAAATGGCAAACTGCTGAAACAGCTGTCTTGTAATAAATAAAAATATTAATTATAGCAGTGATCTGGATCTCTTCATACTATGTCCTTTAGCGACATTTACTTCAATGTGGGCCCAACAATCAAGAAGTTAAAAATGTATTACTTAAACTGTTGTTGCCCTAATTACAAAATAGTCTTCAGAAATAAGCCCTAATAAGGTGAGGTCGCAAACAGCTAGGAAGGCAGCTTCTTCTCGTCTGCTGTGTGTGTGAGTGGGACACAGCGGCGCGGCGGTCTGCGTTGCGACCATCCCCAACAGGGCGAGGCGAAGAGAGGCGAGTATGCCGGCCGCGGTGGCCGAGGTGACTGAGGCGCTCCAGTCACGGTCAGCACGGCCACTACGGTCGGGGGTTCGAATCCCCCCTCGGGCATGGATATTTGTGACGTCCTAGTTCGTAAGTAGTTCATAAGTAGTTTGTAAGTTTAGGGACTGATGACCCCGTAGTTAAGTCCCATAAGCTTAACAAACAGAGGCGAGTATGACCTACTCCCCTACCCCCACCGCCCTAGAGAAATATGCGGCCACCCCGAGGGACGGCAGCGCTTGGAGGCGCTAGCGGAGATCACAGAGAGGGCATACCTCTGCCGTCTGCTTTGCAAGTCCTGCCCCTCCTCTTCAAGAACAGGTATCATGTTATGCACGAACGTAGGCTTTCGCGATCATTATTGTTAACGTTAAAATTCTTCTGAGCTATTTGCCACGCCATGATAATAAAATCGTTCCTCCGTTTCGGATCTGTTGCAGAAGCCTTCCTCAAATATCATGTTGTAGATGGACACAAGGTAATCTTTTCCGGTAGAATTAACGGCAAATCGGTATCAAGCTATCAAGGTGAAGATAACAGCCTGTGAGGAACAGCGCACCGCGCACAGTGCACAGCGCACTGTTTGGAAACTTCCTGACCGATCAAAACTGTGTTCCAGAACCTGACCTCCAGCTCAGACTAACGATAGGTTTATCAATTTAGACAGTCACGGTCTGCACGGCCACTACGGTCGGGGGTTTGAATCCCCCCTCGGGCATGGATATTTGTGCCGTCCTTAGTCTTAGCTAGTTCATAAGTAGTTTGTAAGCTTAGGGACTGATGACCCCGTAGTTAAGTCCCATAAGTTCTACAAACATTTGATCATTTTGATCAATTTAGTCAGTCAGCCATTTTATCCATCATGGATCGTGATTTATGCAAATATCAGTTGTGACAATTCACCGAAAGGAGCATCCCGCCACTGGAAAGGCCACAATTTGACTTCTTTCAACTCACATGGTGCCTGCTTCCTTCACTCTTAGATACCACGCTGATTCTTATGGCTGTAAACATTCCCTGTTGAACGGTGCATAATATGAGCTCTCTGGTAGTATATCATTCAAATGTTCAAATGTTTGTAGAGCTTATGGGACTTAAGTACGGGGTCATCAGTCCCTAAACTTAAAAACTACTTATGAACTAGCTAATACAAAGGACGGCACAAATATTCATGCCCGATGGGGGATTCGAAACCCCGACCGTGGTGGCCATGCAGAACGTGACTGGCGCCGCAGACCGCTTGGCCACTGCGGCCGGCGCTAGATCATTGCATTACCCCCCCCCCCTCCCCCCCTCCTTACTCCACCATCAAATTGTCGTGTTATCTTCAGCTTGATTCTGTAATTTAACCATCACCCGGCTCTATCATGTTCCAGTTTGGCTATTAATGTTTGAGATTAACAAATTTACAGAAGGAAGAGATTTGAAGTTAGAAGCTATGAAAGATCTCAATCAGAAAATTACGGAAAAAATAGGAAACTTATTACATGCATTTAAATGAAATGGCAAGCTAATTAACGGTGGAGTGGAGTGCAGGCAGCACGTTACCAAAAGAATCGACGAGCGGTTACCTTTAACAAGAGATTTATCGCTGTCTGAAAAAAAAAACTGTTTGTAGAACTTATGGGACTTAACTACGGGGTCATCAGTCCCTAAGCTTACAAACTACTTATGAACTAGCTAACGACGGCACAAATATCCATGCCCGAGGGGGGATTCGAACCCCCGACCATAGTGGCCGTGCAGACCGTGACTGGAGCGCCTCAGTCTCCTCGGCCACCGCGGTGGTTGATATTTGGCTGTAAGTGAAATTTTCATATGTTAACCACTCGCCGAACAGTGGATGGCAGTTCGTCAATATCAAACTACGACTCGTGCAGCAGACCGTAAAGTAAGATAAGTGACATGATAAAATTCGGATAGGAACATTACGTAAGTCAACACACATCGGACTTCCAAAAATTTACAAGAAAATCGACTGCAGATTCTATTGCCGGTAAATGATAATAATAATATGGAATAAATTTTGAAAAAAGAGTGGCAGGCTGCACGAAATATCACCATTCAATATTAACTAAAAACTGTGCCATCCATTGTTGCTGTGATTCAACAGATAAGGCAAAATTATTAATAAAAATTCGTAAGTGTGAATTTAAGTGAGAGGTGGGGTTTATTGGTAAAGGTACGGTACGCGCACAGCACATATATTTACCTGACTGTACAAAATACACATAACAGCGGCCACATAAAATGATAAAAGTACAGCTCTCGTCTGCAAGATGCTATCGCCACGAAGTGGTTACTGTCTTTTGTCGTTAAAAAAATTGAAAGTGATGTTCTTAAATTTTTTCTCGGACATTCATAGATAATTATTTTTACATGCCGAAATAATATAAAAATACTAAATTTTCCTTTTAATAATAGCGGGGAAAGGAAACCGTGCCATTACAGCTCGCACCATTTTATTTATTTTACATTTCAACCACTTTGTTTTTTGGCCTACTGTGACTGGATACATTTATAATTAATGTTCATGTAGGGGCTATATAATTTTTAATGGTTGTTTACAAGCATAAATTATCAATATTACTGTCATCCATTCTGATTTACAAGTATTTTTATACTTCACCTCTACTATCCATTGTTATTACTTCCATCTTTTAATAATTTGCAACTACGTTAATTGATTTTATCGTTCAAATTTAACGGCTCAAATCTTAGTTCCGCGTGTAGGCGTTCTATCCAGCGGCGCCTTGCGGCGTTTGCGACATTCCGGTTGCTCACGTCACTTGACTGTCAGCTGTCCGCGCAGTAACAAATGCTCATGCGATGTATCTATGTTCATTCTGTGATCGCGGAACTATCAAACAACGCTGCTGGTGTGGTAAGTTATACATCGCCACACCCGCTCTTCTTCCCACGTCATGATTGTTTTTAATTCTCTAACTTCTGTTTTAGGAATTTTTGGCCCCAGCTCTTGTAACATTTGACGATACTTTTGGATTGATTATATCCTCGAATTTTATCTAGCCTAATATGCGGATCATCGTGTGTTTTAACCCTTTCGAGACGCGAGGCCCGTACACGTGGCCCGATTGCCGCGTCACACACCCAACGCTGTGCCTGGGGACTGGCTTGGAGTATCGACACGAGACGGGGCACAAATGTTCAAATGTTTGTTAAGCTTATGGGACTTAACTACGGGGTCATCAGTCCCTAAACTTACAAACTACTTATCAACTACCTTATACTAAGGACGGCACAAATATTCATTCCCGAGGGGGGATTCGAATCCCCGACCGTAGTGGCCGTGCAGACGGGGCACATACTATTGGGGAAAAATGTGTACAATTTGGCAAAATGGTAATTGTTCTGGCTAATTTCAGGTTGGGATCGTCAACGCTTACATGCTACACTAATGGCCATTGAAATTGCTACACCAACAATAAATGCAGATGATAAACGGGTATTCACTAGACAAATATATTATACTAGAACTGACATGTGATTACATCTTCACGCAATTTGGGTGCATAGATCCTGCGAAATCAGTTCCCAGAACAATCACCTCTGGCCGTAATAACGGCCTTTATACGCCTGGGCATTGAGTCAAACAGAGCGTGGATGGCGTGTACAGCTTAAACACGATACCACAGTTCATAAACAGTAGTGACTGGCGTATTGTGACGAGCCAGTTGCTCGGCCACCATTGACCAGAGGTTTTCAGTTAGTGAGAGATCTGGAGAATGTGCCGGCAAGGGCAGCAGTCGAACATTTTCCGTATCCAGAAAGGCCCGTACAGGACCTACAACATGCGGTCGTGCATTATACTGCTGAAATGTAGGGTTTCGCAGGGATCGAATGAAGGGTAGAGTCATGGGTCGTAACACATCTGAAATGTAATGGCCACTGTTCAAAGTGCCGTCGATGCGAACAAGAGGCGACCGAGACGTGTAACCAGTGGCACCCCAAACCATCACGCCAGGTGATACGCCAGTATGGCGATGAAGAATACACGCCCCCAATGTGCGTTCACCGCGATATCGCCAAACACGGATGCGACTATCATGATGATGTAAACAGAACCTGGATTCATCCGAAAAACTGACATTCCATTTGTGCACCCAGGTTCGTCGTTGCGTACACCATCGCATGCGCTCCTATCTGTGATTCTGCATCAAGGATAACCGCAGTCTTAATCTCCGATCTGATAGTCAATGCTGCTGCAAACGTCGAACTGTTCGTGCAGATGGTTGTTGTCTTGCAAACGTCCCCATCTGCTAACAGTCATTGGATCGCGACCAACGCGAGAAGCATTGTCGCGATACGATAAACCGCAGTCGCGATGGGCTACAATCCGACCTTTATCAAAGTCGGAACGTTATGGTACGCATTTATCCTCTGGCACGAGGCATAACAACAACGTTTCACCAGGCAACGTCGGTCAACTGCTGTTTGTGTATGAGAAATCGATTGGAAACTTTCCTCGTGTCAGCACGAGTAGGTGTGAATGCTCTGAAAAGCTAATTATTTGCATATCACAGCATCTTCGTCCTGTCGGGTAAATTTCGCGTCTCTAACACGTCATCTTCGTGGTGCAGCAATTTTAATGGCCGGGAGTGTATATGTCATCATAGCGAAGAAAAGAGGAGAGACACCAAAGAGTCATTTGCAATTTCGGAAGAGTTCCGTCAGACACTTTTGGTCGACGTCAGTGCTCAATTAACACCACCTAGAAGACAACGCCTCACAACTGGCCGTGCCTACGTCTCTTAATGTACTTCAACAGGCATCACAAAGTACCAAAGTACCGAAAGGACTTGAAAAATATAGTTGCCTATCGAAAAATCCGTACGCCAAACTTGTAAAGTTTGTTTTAAGCATATTTTATGAAATTTTGTAGTTTATTGGCATAAATTAAATTTTTCATCCCTCAAAATTGACTTTTTTATTTTTTTTCCCACGGACGTCCCATAAAAGATAAAATTGTATTTTATATGTCGTTTTAAAGTAAAAACTTAAAGACTAAGATACAAATAATATGCCTAATTCATTTAATCGCCTCTCGACTACATAAATAAAATTGAAAAAAAGTCAAATTTTTCATTTTGTTATTTTAACACCACCGCCAGTACAGAAGTGCGCAATATGGAATAATGAAAATAGTATGCCAGTATAGAGTGTTTTAAGCTTCACTTACGAAAAATAATTACACCGATAAGTTAAAAATTGTAGATTTTATAAGTGGCGTAAAAAACAGCGCTTGAAACAGCCGCGCCGAATTGCTCCGCTATGGGGAAACGCGCTCCATCCCCGCAGGGTTAATAACAATGCCATCCAGCTGTTTTTGAGGTATGTTGACGCCCCCAATTCCATGTTTCCTTTTCTTATTGTAGTGGATAGGTCCGCGACATGCATCTGTCTTATTTTGCCCTATGTACTAATGTTCGAAGAACCCCTTCACCTTGGGCTGGATGGTGACAATGGATAAAGTACTTCAAGTATCAGCTTGCTAATACAAATCAGCACCACCCAACTCAACGTGGAGGGGTTCTTCGAACCTTAGTACATAGGGCTCATGTCATTTCTCACCCAGAAAGTTTGCCCGCCGAGCTGTCTCATCTGGAGGTAACATTTCGACAGAATGACTGTGGTGAAGGGCAGGTTAAAAGAGCGTTGTGCTACCGACCACATGTGCAACCGGCTAGTGATAACAGTGAGTCGGCACCCACGTCAGTAGCCTTTCTGCCATACGTTGGCAGCACTTCTAATAAGATTGGTCGCATTTTGCGTAAAAATAATGTAAAATGTGTGTTTCGTCCTCCTTCAAAAATTAAGGCACTGTTGGGATCCGTTAAGGATGAACTCAGTTTGCGTAAGGCGGGTGTCTACTGTATCCCATGCAGGTGTGGCATGTCATATGTTGGTCAAACTATTAGGACTGTTGAGGACCGTTGTATTGAGCATAAACGTCACACAGTTACAACAACCAAACAATTCTTCTGTTGCCGAACACTGTCTTGACACAGGTCACCCTATGGAATTTGACAAAACGGAAATCCCGCATGCACTTCCAACTACTGGGACTGTGTTATCAAGGAAGCGATAGAAATAAAACTAGGTGACAACCTTGTGAATAGGGATGGAGGCTTCTGCTTAAATTCCGCTTGGGATCCTGCCCTCTCAGTTGTCAAAAAACAGAGGGAGAAAACTAATCCGACCTCATCTGTCGAGAACTGATGTTTATTGCAGAACGACATGTTGACCGTAGCTGTTTATTTTTTCCTCAGTGCTGCCGGTGTCGGTCATTTACCATTATGAAGCGTTAGCAGAGATTAGCTAATAGCTTAACATGTCCTTACACAAGAATTCAAAATTATAACATAAGAATTTGATGTCATTGTTCTAGTCATTGATAGTATCACAGTGGCTGATTATTACAGACTAGGGGACTGATGACCACTCAGTTTAGTCCCCTTTAAACACCCAACACCAACCAACTATTACAGACTGTTTATTATCGATATTCTGACCGGTTTCATCTTTGGTCGTGTCGGCGCTGTTGCTTGCTTGCTCGGTGTGTGTTGTCTTTTCGTTTACTCATTGGAAACCGGGAACGACATGTTGACCATAGCTGTTTATTTTTTCCTCAGTGCTACCGGTTTCGGTCATTTACCATTATCAAGCGTTAGCAGAGATTACCTAATAGCTTAACATGTCGTTACACAAGAATTCAAAATTATAACATAAGAATTTGCTGTCATTGTTCTAGTCATTGATAGTATTTATTATCGATATTCTGACCGGTTACATCTTTGGTCGTGTCGGCGCTGTTGCTTGCTTGCTCGGTGTCTGTTGTCTTTCCGTTTACTCATTGAAAACCGAGGTGTTAAAGATCGTCGCACATATTTTCAAATGTAAATGTTTGTACAGATTATGGGACTTAACTACGGGGTCATCAGTCCCTAAACTACTTATGAAAGTAGGAGGCGAGGTACTGGCGGAAGTAAAGTTGTGAGGCGGCATCGTGAGTCGTGTCGGGATAGCACAGTCGGTAGTGCGCTTGCCCGCGAAAGGCAAAGGTCCCAGGTTCGAGTCCCGGTTCCGGCACACAATTTTAATCTGCCAGGAAGTTTCGTTACTTATGAACTACTTACGAAATAGGACGGCACAAATATCCATGCCCGAGGGGGTATTCGAACCCCCGACCGTAGTGGCCGTGCAGACCGTGACTGGAGCGCCTCAGTCTCCTCGGCCACCGCGGCCGGCTTGCACATAGCTTCCTCACTGCAGTATCGCCTTGAAAATGGCAAGGTGATCTCCTGCCGAAACATCGGCCGTCGTCGATTTTGGTACCGGGCAGCATACCCGTAAGTTATTGGAAGCTCAGCAGAATTGTAACGTTAACCTGGTGGCGTTGTGTGGTGGCGGGAGGCGGAAGCGGGAAGCTCGCCCTGGCCTCTGCTCGGTGTGGTGTGCAGTGGAGCCCACCGTGTCGTGTCGTATCGACCCCTGTATATTTAGCGGCCTGTGAGCGTTCGCGGGCCGCCGCACCCGCCTGTAAATGCCAGCGAGCATCACGCTGCCGCCACCGCCGCCGTGCACTTTCTCCCGCAGGTGGAGGTGGAGGTGGCCGCTCGCCGCCCCACACTCGTTCACCGCTGCTACTCCCCCTCGCGTATCGTGCCTTCATAAACACCTCTTCCGCACTCTCCAGAATGAACCACTCACTCTGCAGGCGCAGTCACCGCTCCACTGGTGTTTCCCGATACATCGTTAACATCTTTCAAGGCTGCGGCAGTGGCGGTCACAACACCGGAGGGGGGGGGGGGGGTCCAGTATAGGGTTCCCTTGGTTCGCTTGTTGTTGTTGTTGTTATTTAAAGGGGACCAAACTACTGGGTCATCAGTCCCCTGTTCCTAACAAAGAATGTCCATTTAATTGGAAACAATAACCGTATGAATACTTAAGAGGAGTACATGTCACAGATGAAATTTCACAAACAACACAAGTATAGAAACCAACAGCACAGATAAAAACAATTTAGTCAATCATGTTAAAATTTGAAATGAGAATCCGTGGCTGGCTGGTCACTGAAATAGTAATGGACGGGTCAGTCACAAATGTCACAGCAGACACGAATGTCTGTTAGTCAGAACACATAAAACATTTAACCGTATTTTAAAGTCAGTAGAAATCACCCTACATTAAATATAATTGTAAAAACCGGCTGCACGGATAAAACGTAGCACAGACTCAGGCATGGAGGCATCGTCCCCTAGCATTAAGGATAGGGCAGTTGGAAGATTAAAAGACTGCCGAAATGGGGCTAAAACAGTACAGTCCATCAGGAGATGAACCACTGTAGGCACCACCACAGCGACACATGGGCGGTGGCTCACGGCGAAGTAAATAGCCGTGAGTCAACCAAGTGCGGCAAAGCACGATGGAGTCTCGACGATGGGGCCTCAGTGAGGTTTTCCATGTGGCTGTGGATGGTTTGATTGTGCGAAGCTTGTTTAGCACACTCAGTGCAGACCATTCCAAGCCCCAAGCGTCTCGCACCTTCCGGTGTAGCATCCAGCTAAGGTCCGTTTCCACGAGACCAATGTCAAGAGGGCGTGAGGAGGTGGCCTGCTTGGCCAACTGGTCCACACGTTCATTACCCCCTCACTTGGAGTGGTGCAAGTTCAGCGGCCTGTCCTCTCGGATTCTTATTCGATGATTTATAGTCTCTCATATTTGTTTTGATTTCGGTCAAAAGAGAAGATGGATTCATAACAACGTAATTTCATTTCATTTGCGCCTGCAGCATTGTGTATGTCTTTTAAGGACATGTTGTTAATCTAAGTAATGCCAAAATGCTGTTTTACTTTATAGATGTTAAAAACTGTTTACTAATATAGCAATAGGCCTATTTCGGCACTGTGGCCATCATCAGGCTATCTCCGGACAAATATTTAAGGTTAAAATGAGTAAATTAGAGGTACTTACAATTTCGATACATTTCTCGTGACATATTATTGCAGACTTACGTCGTCCATATGGCATCGTGGAGGTATAATTTATTATATTAACTGCATATAATTGCAGTATAAATCCTCTTTAGATGGTATATATATATATATATATATATATATATATATATATATATATATATATATATATATATATAATGCTTATCAGGTATTAATTCTGTCAGTTTGACATATCCTCCAGCGATGCTCTATGGTTACAGTTTGTTTATTACCGCATATAGTGGATCACACCACACTACCACACAGTCCCACCCTCCCCCTACCTCTCCCGCGTCCGCCCTCCACTGCACCTTTCACCACCATTAGTGCACCCTGTTTGTTCCTCGTGTGAGTTCTGACGTGTGCGTACATTTAGTGTAACTACATATATAATGTTGTTCTACTTTGAGCAGGCGCCCAACTAGCAGTCGCTTTGGGTGTTCTTCTAAGGGGGGGGGGGGGGGACGGTGAAACCACATTAGGAGGCTGTTTGTTACCGATTTCGTGGGATTTCTTTGAGGTGGTAAGAATTAAAGAGAACGTAGTCACATTCTGACATCATTTCATTCATAATTCTCTCTGTTTGTGTGCAATTATGTGACTAACAATGTTACGCAGTTATGTCCGCCGACGTTTGTGGGCATAGGTCTCCAATTTCGTACAGTGTAGCCATTCCGAGTTTCATTTGAAACTCTTGATAGCAGCATTTTTCAATCTGGTTTCCTTGAGAAGCTGGTGTAGCCGACAGAGGTTGCGAATTAGATGCTCTGCAAAAGTTCTTCATGAAAAAGAAATACACCAATTTTATGATTACTTAAGTGTACTTAGTTAAAAGTTTACTGCAATTGACCAATTAACAACGAAGCGATAGCTAACTGAAAAAATAATCACTGAAGTCCACCATTGTTTTGACGTCCAGCGAGTAAAGTGCTGAATCTTTTGCACTTTGAACCATCACATCTTGACAATAGTTATTACTGCACTTTAAAAAATTAGGTTTCGACTTCATTATCTAACGTCGCCCAAACCTTAAACTGTAAAATCGACGCGTTTAAAAAACTTTTCCACAACAGACTGACGTGAGAGATACGAGCTAAACATTCAGGATCGGATAATACTTGTTTCACTGTGGCACACTTTTCACCGTACGAGCACTGCACTCTGTAATTTTAAAACAGTGAATATTTAAATATTATTCAGGACAGTGAATTAATCAGGCCACATTGACACTGAATGTATTCAATGTGTCCCATGCATTGACTGTAAGATGCTATCAGCAATGAATAGACAGATGTATTACTATCTCAATGTACTCTGATGTTTCATTAAGGATCTACACGTATCCTCTCAATAAGAGAAAGTTTGCCGTGGTGTGGACATTAAAAACACAAGCAGCACTAAAGTCATAGATTTTTTCGATTGTCTGCCTACCAGACACTGCTAAGTCGAGACGTAAATACCAAGTAGCTTTCTATGTTTCATTGAGCATATTTTTTTTTCTTTTTTTTTTCTTTTTATTTATTTATTTATTGCTAGAACTTTTTACATCAGCCACAGATGCTTTGCTTGATAATTTTTCAGTCTTTTTTATTAAAACTTTGTACATAAGCCACAAATATTTTTTTTTTCTCTTCCCGTGTAATTTATTTATTTATTTATTTTTTCTTTTTTCGTGAGCACTGGATATTTTTATTTCTCCATATTCTGACGTTTACCTGTAGATTTATTTCAGAAACAGTAATCTATCACTAACTTCATTCACATCAAACTACACGAAAGACAAGACCAAGTTTTGATTAATAGTAATTATTTCGCAGCTTCCCCTTTTTTACATGATTTATCTCTATATCGATGGGAGGCGGTACAGTTCCGGCATACGCCTTACAACCAAGGGAAACCTCCCGAAAACCTTGGTCGGAACCGAGGGTCCACTGTCCGTAGACAGCTCGACGCACAGCAGGGGGCTGTGAGCAGCTGCGCTGTAGAGGTGTCGTCGTGTAGCAGACGCGTATAGTGGGTAGAGTCGCCGCTGTAGTTCGCTCGCTGGTAGACGGCTCGTCCGCACGTCGCAGCTGTCGCGTCCACTCGTCTACGGCCTCGACCAACCCCGTCTAGAGACAAGGCCTCAGCACCGCCCGTGTCACCTCACACAGTACAGGCCGATACCGCTAAAGTGCCTGGCCGATGGAGAACAGCCCAGGCAGTCAGCTAGCGATCGCACAGTTGTCGGCGTGACGTCACACGGACCGGCGTTGCCTCGACTGCCAGAGCTCTCCCTGCCTGTGGCACCGCTCTGCCTGGGAAGGCCGCGTTCCGCCTCTCGCAGGATCAGCCTCACAGGGCCTGCACGTCGCCTACACAGGCCGACGTGGCGCCGAAGCAGAGAGCTCGACACGGCCGAGACGAAGTGTGGACTCGTGAACGTGTAGCGTAGACTCGTGCATGGGTGAGAAGCGTAGTAGAGTCGGCCACGCAGAGTGTAGACCCGCGGATGTGTAGCGTAGAGTCGTCGATGCGGAGTGTAGCCCCACGGATGCGTAGCGTAGACTCATGGTCGCAAAGTGTTGACTGTTGACTCATTGATTGACAGATGTGAAGAGTGAGGACACATAGCATTCCCAGAAGTCACTTACGTGTAGTCGTGTAGATTGGCAGACGAGAAGAGCCGCAGATGCGTATTTGCCAGACGAGCATGTACAGTCACGGACTGCAGTACGAATACTCTCGTGGAATGTCCTCGGCGTGTACAGCTGCCGTTGTCCCATGCTGCCCTCTCTCATTTCTGGACTGGACTGAATTTCGGAGGCAGCGCGTCTCCTTATATATACACGGCGGCTTTGTTGAACTGCATTTCCGCGGAAACCGTGTACGACATTGTTGCCTATCTCTAACATTATAATTAATGGTAATATGTATTGGTTGTCTCTGGGTATTATTTTTTCTTATAAAATACTATAGACCAACGTTTTAGAACCGTTTTTAGACATTTTAAAGTAATGATCTGCAATCGACAACGAATGGCGGGAGCGATTTTTCGAATCCTTATTCTAGTTACGACATTAACACTTTAATGCATGATTCTTTTAAGCTATAAAAACTACCACGGTGACGTATAGTGCGTATATACTGAGAGAAATAGTGAAAAGACAGTCTCCTCGTTACTTGTGATCGAACCAACGCCATTTTTTTAGAGATATTTCATAGGTTGTTAGTCCCTTCGATTACAAACTTCTTAAACTAACATGATCAGCTATACAGTGCTTCCATGTTGTACTCGATTCAGTAAATGTCACTATTATGTTTCTACTCTTTCCAGAAAGTAACTCATAAGTAGGTCATTGCCTACTTTTACATGGCAAAGGAAGATTACTAATGTAAACAAACGCACATGATATGAGTAACACAATGCTGCCAACTGTCGAAGTGGTTCAGTAGCATTCTGCAATTTATAATTTCTGCGACGAGCTACTGGCATATGTAACACTATGTATAGATAAGTGGCATATTACGCCTATGGAGAGCGATCGAAAACTTACATGAAGCACACTTACTTCGGCCAAGATCGCTAAATTATTTTATTTGCTGGTCGAGGCGGAGTGGCTGAGCGCATTGAGACACTATGCTGCGATGCGCGAGGTCGTTCCCCGTCGAGGGTTCGAATCCCCCCTCGGACATGGATGTTTGAGCTGTCTTTTGCATAAGGTTGTTCATAAGTAGTTTGTAAGCTTAGGGACTAATGACCCCGTATTTAACGCCAATAAGCTTAACAAACATTTTTTTATTTGCGTGTTTTTTACCGGTTTCAATGAGCTATGTCATCATCTTCAGAATAAATTTACATTGCTCTCCTATTTTCACTGCAAAAAGTTACAAAGGCTGTTAAAATCTGTGAAGTCCTTTTTTGTATAGAGTAAGATAAAAGTTAACAAAGTATGTGCAAAAACTTTTTGGACTCACATAAAATGAAGAGTTACTTGTGAAAAATATAACATAAGAAACAGGACAATGTCAAACTATTAAAATGCGCATGATCAAAACTTGCATCTCCGAAGTGGATCGTAAACTGCATTGCACACTTAAAAATTGAGTGTGTTCTTGACACAGGTAACAATGAGACAGTCTGCTCGTTAGTTGTGATCGAAACAACGCCATTGTTTTAGAGATTGCATAAGAAATAACGACGAGTATCTGTTTTTAAAAAACGTCGGTTCAAAATAATATTTGTTTATGTTTTAGAATGACTTTCATAAGCCAACGTTCTGATGTTTGAGAATGTATGGGACTTGGCTTCGTTTACAAACTTCTTAAACTAACCTAAGAACAATACACACACACACACATACACACACGCCCGAGCGAGGACTCGAACCTCCGACGGGGACCAATCACGCGCTCCGCAGGAGGGCGCCTTTGAGCACTCCGACATTCCATCGCGGATTACTTTCAAATGCCCCTGCTATAAGTTCACAAACGTGAATGTCCTATTTCAGTATTTATTGGTGTTCCGCGTGTACTTGGGGTGAAAAACTTAAGTGTATGTTTCAATATGTTGTCGCTGTTTGTTTTTATTTAGCCTACTGGCCACCGGTGGCAGTGCACAGAAGCATCTTGAGCCCATCGCCTAGCATGCACTCGTCACACTCGGATCTCAAGTTCTTTTGACAGACCTTCTTCGGAAGCGTGCGTGACTACTGCGTGCTAGGTGAGGCCTATGGTTAGAGGACCTTGTTCAAATGTTTGTAGAGCTTATGGGACTGAACTACGGGGTCATCAGTCCCTAAACTTACAAACTACTTATGAACTAATATATTCTAAAGACAACACAAACATCCATGGACGAGGGGGCATTCGAACCCCCGACCGCAGCAGCCGCGCAGACCGTGACTAGTACGCCGCAGACCGCTCGACCACTGCGGCCGGCGACTTCTTGACCAACTATAATTTTATACACATTCACACACGTAGTACAGTTGTTGTTGTGTTTGTAGAGCTTATGGGACTTAACTACGGGTTCATCAGTCCGTAAACTTACAAACTACTAATGTACTAGCTAACACTAAGGACGGCACAAATATCCATGCCCGAGGGGGAATTCGAACCCTCGACCGTAGTGGCCGTGCAGACCGTGACTGGAGCGCCGCAGTCCCCTCGGGCATCGCAGCCGGCCACGTAGTACATTTCATGCATGGGTCAGACCACAGTCAAGCTTTACCAAAATTTTTCTCTGCCGATGCCATTTCTTTATATTGCCAAGATATTGTGAAGCGAAGTTGACACTTAAAGTGGACGAGCGCACAGCTAGCGCACATCGAGAGACTTAACGTAAACCTCGCGCTGCCGGTAAACTGTACGCTAGCTACGCGCTTCATTTATTTCAATTTTCGGCTTCGCCTCCCAATATCTCGGGATATAACTGACGCATTGTGATACTAACAAACACCATTCTTTTTGGCATTTCTCGTGTTATCTATTGCATAAAAATAATGTGGTCTATCCATTAAAAACACAAGTTTGTGTCGCAAATAATATTTCTTTACGTTGTAGAATATCTCGTAGTATTTAGTTTCATGAGCCTTGCCGAAGGTTCATGCCTGTGAAATTCTTATTTCAATATCCAGAAATATATGGGGTGAAAAGTTTAAGTGGGGCGCCCTGTTTATTTTCTGATCGTACTACTGCATATTCCAAGCCACAGTATGTCTAGAATATGTAACATTTCAGTAAATATCTTGGGTATTTGGATGCAGTCAGGTCGGAACCGTAGTAGCCAACTGCGCACTGCATAAAAAATGTTCAAATGTCTATTAAGCTTAAGAGACTTAACTGCGGGATCATCAGGCCCTAAACTTATAAACTACTTAGGAACTAGCGTATACTAAAGATGACACAAATATCCATGCCCGAGGGGGGAATTCGAACACCCGACGGGGAACGGCCTTGCGCATCTTAGCATAGCGCTTCAATGCGCTCGGCCGCTCCGCCGCGGCCGCTCTGCATAATTATAGAATATCCTTGACATTATTCAAAACAAGGGGGCGAACTGTTATTTGTTATGAAATATATATGCCAATGCCACTGTTCAGTATTTTAGTACAGATTATCAGTTTTCACAAACTTAGTTGTCATCTTCAGATCTGCAGCTCTACATTTTAAAAAACAGTTCCTATCCATACATCACTTACAACTGTACGGTTCAATCGTGTAGTCTTCATTTACAAGAATTTGCATCTGCTCGTCATCTATAAGAGCTAAAACGTCTTATAGTCGCGGTGGAGTAGCTGAGCGGCCTAAGGCACCTCGCTGCGGAGCGCACGGTTTTTTCGCCGTCGAAGGGTCGAGTCCTCCCTCGGGCATGTGTGAGTGTGTGTGTGTGTGTGTGTGTGTGTGTGTGTGTTTGTCCTTAGGTTAGTGTACCTTAGTTTAAGTAGTTTTTAAGTTATGGATTGATGTCGACGCAGTTTGGTCCGATAGATTTACAGACATTTGAACATTTTTTTGAACGTGTTATAAACTAGTTGTATCATAATTTAAAATAATGTGCAAAAGTTCTTCACCTTTAAAATCTACGACACCACACATTTTTTTCCCACTTGTTCACATTTGCAGGTCTATAAATGACAACTAAGTTTGTGGAAACCGGTAATCTGTAATAGAATACTGTTTCAAATGTTTGTATAGCTTATGGGACTTAACTACGGGGGTCATCAGTCCCTAAACTTACAAACTACTTATGAACTATCTTATACTAAAGATGGCACAAACATCAATGCCCGAGGGGAGATTCGAACCCCCGACGGCAAACTGCCGCGCGCACCGCAACACGGCGCTCCAGTATGCACGGCTAATCCGCCGCGGCATAGAATACTGCACAGCGATCTTGGCATATAAAATTATTGTTTACTTCTCTATAAAGCTTACTATTACCTACAGTATTTCGTCTGTTATATTTATAACTGTAAGAATACATCGTTTACAATTTTCTGGCGTGGACATAATTGTAGTCACGGGAAGTATCAAGTCAAAACAATTTCATTTTAGAGATTGACTTTTTGTCCGGGGCCCAGCATCGTAGAAGAGCATGAACCGACGCTGATACATTAATAATAAGTATTATCTATACATATAAAAATGAATTGCTGTTCGTTAGTCTCGCTCAAACTCGAGAACGGCTGATCCGATTGGGCTAATTTTAGTCTTGAAATATTCGTGTAAGTTCAGGGAAGGTTTAAACGGTGATAAAATAGGGAAAAGTTGTCAGGAGAAGAGGTAAATCGGGAAAAAGTGAAAGAGCTTTTTACAGTGAGCTATCAATACCGTTCGTCCATCTGCGACAAAATTTTGTACATTTCATGTTGAAAGCAAGAGGAAGGTTTGCATAAAATAAAAATTTGGAAAAGTCGCCCGGAAAGTAGGAACGCCAGCCGCGGTGGCCGAGGGGACTGAGGCGCTTCAGTCACGGTCTGCACGGCCACTACGGTCGGGGGTTCGAATCCCCCCTCGGGCATGGATATTTGTGCCGTCCTTAGGATTAGCTAGTTCATAAGTAGTTTGTAAGTTTAGGGACTGATGACCCCGTATTTAAGTCCCTTAAGCTATACAAACATTTGAACATTTTTTGAAAGTAGGAACATTTAGGAACAACCAAAAGCGTTTTTTTTTCTCTATGAATAAAAATAAATTACCACATGATTGTAAGAGCAACACTTGAGTACGGCTTGACAGGACAAATTGGAAAATTTGAGAAAAACTGAAAGTGTGTTTTTCAGTGTTTTTGATGGAACTGAGCACTATACCTGACTATTCGCACGACGACTAATTCATTTTTTGCTTTGTTCATTATGGGTTTGGAAAAGTTTTCAGTTAAAAAAATGGATAGTTAAAAAGGAAAGTCGCAAAAACCGAACCAAGTCTGATTGCGATAAAATTTTGCATATTTGACGTTCAAAGCAAGAGTAACGTTCTTATGAAATGAAAATTTGGAAAAGTTTCCCGGAAAATTGGAAAATTGAGAAAAAAAAGATTTTTCTATGATATATCAATAGCATTCATCATATTGCGATAAAATTTTGCACATTCGACGTTCAAGGCGAGAGGAAGGTTTCAGTGAAATAAAAATTTGGAATAGTTGGCCAGAAAATAGGAAAATTTGTGGAAAACTGAAAGAGCTCTTTTCGTTGGGCTATCAATATCATTCCTACGACTGCGATAAAAGTATGTGCATTCGACGTTCAAAGCAAGAGTACATACATATTAGCCATTGCGAAGCATTGCACGGTCGACTAGTTAATGAATAATTATGAAATCTCGTTAGCGTGAAAGCAGTTGTGGCACAGCTTGACCAAACGGAAGGATGGACGGGTAGGAATAGTTTGTTTGGTTATAGAGGTTAGCGTGTGTGATGCAGCGAAGAGAGTATACATTATAAAGGGGGAGAGCGGACTGAATACAGTCAGTAGTTTCAGGTGAATGTAGAAAGGATGACAGGAAAGCCTGGCATGGAGGGCTGTGTACTGAAGACTATGATGATTACGGCCGTGACAGAATAGCCGTGCGCGCTAAGGTGCCTTGCTCCGGTGCGCACGGGCGATCCACGTCAGTGGTTCGAGTTCTCCCTCGAGCATGGGTGTTGGTGTTTCTTAAGATGGGTTAGTTTAAGTAGATTGCAAGTTTAGGGACCGATAACCACTGCAGTAAAGTCCCATAATTTTTTTAAATAAAAAATAATTATGATGATGACGACGACGACGACGACGACAACAACCGACAACAGCAACAATAACATGCTTCCCTCCGGGACTTCCCTTTATTACTTCCTGTCACTAAGTAAAGATGTTACCTGTTTCATGGTAAATTATTATTTACACACTGTGACAAAATTTGGCCAAATTGTATCTATTCTGTTTCATCTGGTAGTTTGTTGACATGTTTATGCTGGCTCGTTTATATAGTTTCCTTGCATTTCAGTTTTTACCGTTAATTCCGTTTGGCAGATGTAGACGATGTTAGTCTTTAAAGATATTGGATATTTAAAGGAGAATGACCTCTAGATTACAGTCGACCACAAGCGAAATCGGCATTCTTGGATCAGACTCCTGTGGTGCTTTTCTCCAACTCTAAGATTAGCACAGCCAGCAACACTGGCAGTATCATTCGAATACCCTTGCAAAGTCTCTCGCAATAGCAGGTCTCACAAGGTTACCACGTGGATACCTGATTTTAGAATTTTAATTTTTTTATATTTATGGTACGTGAAGTTAAGAAGTCAAATAACAATCACCCAAAGCCATTCCACGCAACCCTCAAAAATTCTCGAGAAAATCGAATTCGAAGTTTTGCAAGTAACCGTAAGTACCAATCAATAAATAAATTGCAGCATCTGTCGATATACTTCAGGTGGTAGCGTTCTGGCCTCACAGCTACAGAGTCGGTGGTTCGCGTCCTGTCATAACAGATTTATCTATTTATTTATTTTTAATTGTTCGTTTTGTTCGAATATTTACACAATTTTAATGTCTAATACTTATTTTTACGAAAAGTGCACGTATTTTTGTTTACTCGCAATTTTCTATATTTTATAGAAAGTTGTTAATAATGATGGATTCAATCAAAAAAATATTAGTTACATTTTTTACGGTAATGGCTTCACTATTAGTTTACGACGGTAGTCTTTGATTGTTCAGTTTGTGAAGAGCTACGACACTTTTTGTAAAGTTATCTCTGTAGTTTCTAATGGCTTCCCTAGCAGCTAACCTACTCAACCATCGTTTTACGTGACGACACAGTTTTCAGCTCCACTGAGACAACACGTGGATTAGATATCCAAATCTTATTTATTCGAAAACTAAAAAAAAATTGTCACAGTGGTATTCAAACCACCGCCTCCATGGTTGGAAGGCCAGAACTCTACCACATGAGCTACACCAACAGATACTGCAGCTGTTATTGGTACTTAAGTGTACTTTACAAAACTTCAAAGTCGAAATTTTGAGAGTTGCGTCGAATGGCTTTGGCTGATCGTTATTTAAATTCTGAACTTGACGTACCATAAATGTAAAGATATTCTAAAATCCGATATCCGCGTGGTCTCCTTGTCAGTGTGTGTGCCAGTGGCAGCAATCGATAGTCAACCTTAGCGACGGCTTGTGATGTGGAGGCCATATATCGATGTAGAGTGCGACCCGACCTGCCCTTGTGGTGTCTTTTACGCAGCGTTTAATTAAAACGCGTGGTTGCCGCGGGAACCGCAAGCACTCACGGATTTCACTGTTATTTTACTTCGGACACCACAACAAAGTGAGCATCGGATTTTGCTTTAAAATATCATATCTTTTTTTAACTTATTTTGTCCCGCTATTTCCACACTTTATTCGCTGAAGTGCTGTATGTCGTCCTGCAGTCACTAGAAAATAGCCAGTAGTGTCACATTCTCTGCTGGCGACATACGTAATTAATTTTAACTGTGCTAGGCTGCTTCACTATTGTCCAGTTTCGCAAAGGTAGAGACGTCGTTTATTGTTGTACTGGAGCGCTATTCCGGTACCACAAAGAAGCAAGATCGTTTTTATTTTGATCAGGCTTCTCGATTACAAATATCAACCGTAAATTTGTGTCTTCTGTTGATCCGCTAGTAGTTGCATACTGCTTTACGTTTTCAAGTGATTGTTTATAATGGAAATATCCGAAATAAGATACAGTATAAAGTTCTTATATCGCTGAATTATTAACAGATAAGTTCAAACGTTTGTTAACCTTAAGGGACTTAACTGCGGGGTCATCAGTCCCTAAACTTACAAACTACTTATGACCTACTTACGAACTAGGACGACACAAACATCCATGCCCGAGGGGGGGGGATTCGAACCCCCGACCGTAGCGGCCGTGCAGACTGTGACTGGCGCGCCGCAGACCGCTCGGTCACTGCGGCCGGCCAACAGATAAGTAAACTGAACGTTTTTTTATATTTTGTTACTCGCCGTAGTTTTATGTAAAGAAATAGTGTTCATTTTATGTGTACGGTTAAAAAAAGTAATTAAAATAATTTCATTACAAATTATCGTTATTGTGATGGTTTCATATAACTCACAAACCCCGCAATGCTTCGCAGTTGCTAAATATGTACGGAAATTGGATATACGAGGCTAGGAATTTAAATAGTGGCAACTATTTATTCACAACTGATACAAAAGCGTTATTGTGTGTGCCAGTGGCAGCGAAAGGCAAAGGTCCCAGGTTCGAGTCCCGGTTCCGGCGCACAATTTTACTCTGCCAGGAAGTTTCAAAAGCGTTATATGTTTGCAGCCGCGGTGGACTACCCGAGCACATTGAAGCGCTATGTTCCGATACGCGAGGCCATTCCCCGTCAGGGTTCAAATCCTCCCTCGGGCATGGATGCTTGTGCTGTCTTTAGTATAAGTTAGTATATAAGTAGTTTGTAAGTTAAGGGGCTCATGATCCCGCAGTTAAATCCCATAATCTTAACAAAACTTTGACCTTTTCATTTTTTATATGTTTGCACGTTCTTCTGTTCTTCAAATTAGTTAAAAATGTTCAAATGTTTGTAAATCTATGGGACTTAACAACTCTGGTCATCAGTCACTAGGCTTATTAACTACTTAAACTAACGTATGGTAATGACAACAAATACACAAATGCCTGAGGCCGGACTCGAACCTCCGACGGCGACCAGCGGCGCGCTTTTCGGCTAGGCGCTTGGAACGCCCGACCACTCCATCGCGGCTTCAAATTAGTCATCAGTGTTGTGTAGAAACCGTTGCGAGCGATGGGAAAGGCGTAGTATACCTTTAGCAGAGCCTGGTGGGAATGAAGGAGTCTAGTGCCTGTCGAATCTCTGGAACAATTCTGAAGACAATACCAAGAAGTGGTACCTTCATCTTTGGAAACAAATCAAAGATCAAAGTCACAAGGTCTGACGTCCGGTGACTATGGTGGACGATACAGTACTTCCCAGTCCTATCAACCGAACAGAGCAGCCACAGCTTGCGCTGTATGCGCCCACGCATTGTAGTGTAAAATGATGGGTGGTTTGCGCAGGAAGCGTTGTCACTTCTTTCTCAAAGCTGGTCGCAGGTGATGCTCCAAAAACGAACAGTAATATTGTGCATTGATGGTCTCCGTTGTTCCTCTTTCGAAAACATAGTGACACCGTTACGTTAAGGGGCCCTCACACGGTCAATTTTTATTGCGCAATACTCAATATTGTGCAATAATATTGACTGTCTGAGGGCGGTATTGACGGTTTGCGCAATATATTGAAGGAGACTGCCGAACTTTAAAAATATTGACGGTCGCTCAATATATTGCGCAATATATTGTGCCGTATGAGGGCGATATTGAGCAATACACTGTAGTTCCTGCCGAGAATTAATATTTTGCGAAAGTGATATACGTTATCCGGGTAATAAAATGAGCATGAGTTCTACAGGAAAGGCAGATGAGAGGACTCATCTGTAGAAGTGCATTCAGGTGAGTAATTTCATTAGATATTTAATATTTAGTTATTAGCTGCAGAGTTATTCAGTAGAAGGATTAGTGCAGAGAAATAGCACAGAAACTACTTCTATGTTACTTTCTGCACAAAGAATTACTTCTCCAGCGCTACCTTCATATCTGTTCTCTACAATAATGTATAGATCGCATCCAGCGTTATGGAAGATAAAATCGGACGAATACATGAATCGTGAGTTACAAAATATCGCCTACGATGTTCTCTTGAAAGTATTTCAAGAAAGGTACTCTTCGACTACGAAGGAAGACGTGAAAAATAAATTGAATTCTTCAAAAGTGTTTGCAGTTGCCAAGTAAAGGAGTGTAATGGATAACCTTTCCCGGACGCTGATCGCTTCTGTTATCACATTATCTTTTCTCTGTACATAAGACGTAATAAGGTTCACCAATTCGTTGAAAGTTTTCTCATTCAACCTTAAAAAATTGCGATAATCATTCCTCTCTGCTGCAAGTTCGCTCAGCATGTTTTTCTGACCGTTTTTAGAACGCCTTCCGCGCCACTTTTTCATCCACCGTCGTTCCCCTTTTTTTCCTTTTTGCAGCACGCAGCAATGACAATCGCAATACGCGCCAGGTGCACGTCGCCGAGCGCCGACATGGTCGCTACGGAGGTTGAGCTCTGACGCGCCCCGGCATAAATATTGCGCAATAAATATTGTGCCGTTCGCGGCCTCGCACTTTCGCGCAATATATTGACTCAATATTTCTGCTCAATAAATATTGACCGTGTGAGGGCCCCTTTACACCGCTCGCACACAAGTGACTGTTACCCTTTACTGTGCGCACGCCGGTGACGTGGGACGGGCGAGTCCATTTGCTCGGAGGTAAGGTAGGTATGTTAACAACGTGTGCTATCAGCGCCAATAGTAGATTCCATTGCAGAGTGTCTCCACAGCATCGTTCCCACTATTTAAGTTCCAACCTCGTATGTGCGAATTCGCAAGTTATATATTTTGAGTTCTCTATCTACAGACGTTACTGTTCTCTAGGCGCGTAGCTGGCCACGAGATGTTATGTTTCTCTCGCAGGCCCCACTGTTGGGGCTTGGCCGTAGCTCCTCCCTTCCTCACTTCCCCTATCGCTCCGCCTTATGCGCGGAAGCGCCTTCCTACGTGACGGCAACTATAACGCAGCACGTCGAACGTGCGTGGCAATTTTCCGGAAGGACCACTCCGGAGCCACAGTTGGACCCCTTTCAAACTCGCTCATTCGGCTGTAGGAAGCACGACTGCGTCTCTGTGCCATAGCGCCTGTTTACTTCACACTTTGACACCACACTGAGCCTTATTGCTGTAAACATTCCCTATCAAAAGGGACACGGAAACGGCGCTCTGGTCGCTATATCATTACGCTATCTGCTGGCGGACGACATTAAACACATCAATGCATGGACTATGCGCAGGTGACACCTGCCGCCATACGATAAAAATCGACGTCGCCTGTTTGTGTGTTCAATCTGTTTTCTCCCGCATTGTATAAACGCGGCAAAGATCTTACGGTTAGGTGCAGTAGTGATCACTATACAAACTGGATGTGTAACTTTAGTGTCTGCGCATAGAACTACAGCGTGCCTGCACATTCAGATGTTTTCCACGCATTTTCGCATTGTCCGCCAAATTTAAATTTGGCATACGAATTTCTGTCAGTTATTACGTGCCCCCCCCCCCCAAAAAAAAAAAAAAAAAAAAATTGCTTGCTTGCCGCTTGATTTGAAATTTATGTCAATACGTGATGTAATAGGCTAATATGGAAGCATAATCGAAACGTATTTCCTTCTCGTTTCCTTGTAATACTTCGTAGCATCATATTTTATTTGGCAAGAAGAAAAAGATGAAATCTATGGCTGGCACGCTCAAAGTTCAACATCCAGGTAGTATAGGGATCAATGGCAGTAAACGAGCTTAATATTTCATAGTGGGTAACACACGAATTACAGCGCTCTTTGCGCCAACCTGTGTAAACCTGGCCGCCATATTTACGGTGGTTAGAACACTTGAGAAGAGTCCGTTTATCGTATGTTTTTCTGCCTGTATTTAGTGCATATTGTACTTAGTGTGTATTGTCTGTACAATTTTTCGTTGCTGAAATATGCCCAAAATGTGTTCAGTATTTAAATGCACAAGCCAAAGTTATAAAAAGAAAAGTGCTCCATACAAGAACACCAAATGTTTTACCTCGTTTGATCTCAGCCTCTCTCTACTCAAACAAAAATTCCTGACCAATGGCACTTAGCTGCCCCAAGAGTGAAACTTTAGACGACCTATCTTGCAATTCTTTTGACGTACACACCATTAAAAATGCTCAGTTTTCTACCTAGTGTTGATGTGTTTCTGAGATTTTTTGTTCTTCTGTTGCTCTTGTGGTCGATGAAACCACACGTTTAAGTGTCTATGACTGCTTTTAAAAATATTTTCATTTCTTGTTGACAATGCTAGATCGAGCATGGTGACAAGTAACCAGTGCAAAGTGAGGAAGCAATATAAAGAGTCAGAATATTTTTACTTGCATATTTCTGTGTTCTTTGCAACAAATATGTACTTATGCAGCGTGGCAACAACGAAAGTTATTAATGATACGCTATTTCGGTGTGAAATGCTTTTATGGCAGCTGACCTAGGCGCATTTTTATTGCAGTATTTCGTTGTCACTTTCGCCTTTGTACTCAAATTTCGCCCACCAAAGTTCACAACCAAAACCTTCGGCAGCAACTTTAGAAGTATGTAGAATTAATACGTTTATCAAAGAACAGAAAAATGTATACTAAACTTTATGCAAGCAGTTGTTAACAACAGATGAAAATCCATGATCATGAGTGTTCGTCATAACAATTACTGTTCACTGTGTTTCTCAGCTCGTTTAGACAATGCACTTGCATTATAATTAACAGAAATACTTTCACGGCGGTACATTCGTTGTTATTGCACACCACAGCAAACTGTAATACTACGATGTGGAACTGTATTATTGACAGGTTCGTGAGATTTCATTGCCGCATTTTAAGGAAATATACTACCAGGCTCACCAATTCGCAGCTTCGATCAAGTCTGACGGAAGTTGATGCACATCCATATTCAATAGTCAATCTTTATTCAAAACGTGGAACTGTAATTCGTAAAATTCCCGAGTGGGTGTGGCATTCCAGCTGTCAGCCGATACCCCAAATAACCTGTCGGACGCCAGTTCAATTTGCCTCAAACATGGCGAACCTTTCGCCACTCTATGAAATTCAAGCTCTTTGGGTACATAGACCGTAGATTACGCAGATTACACACAAAAGAAAGAAAGGAAGATTAAGGTTTATCGTTGAGTCGACAGAGCGGTCATTAGAGACGGAAGGCTGTGCAGTTTGCTGAGTACCCATGACGTCTTTATATGGGAAACAACATAAAAGTCACGTGACTCGCATCAGGAAGCCGTTTTCGTCATTACGAGCAATGTGAAATGGAGCTAGCAGTTGTAGTTTTGGCATTTATAAGTAAAATGAAGCGTAGGTTTTAGCAGTAAAAAGTCTTATCGTAATCTTAATACACGTATAGTAGTGCAATTAATATTATTTCTCCGAAATTCCTGATATTAAAACGGCGATGAAAGTTTTTATATGTCAAACGTTTTTTCTTTTACGACAAACATAGCTGCAGTTCTTAAGTGAATACTTGTTTCACTTAGAGTCTTTATGTTTGCAGTCCTCCAGTCATTAATCACAGTCGTCAGCTGAAAAAAGTAAAAGATTCATAGCGCCACACAAAAACTGATGATCTTTAATTTTGTTGTTTGGCCGGCCGCAGTGGCCGAGCGGTCTGCGGCATGCCAGTCACGGCCTGCACGACCGCTGCGGTCGGAGGTTCGAAACCACCTCTCGCATGGATGTTTGTGCCGTCTTTAGTATAAGATAGTTCATAAGTAGTTTGTAACATTAGGGACTGATGGCCCCGTAGTTAAGTCCCATAAGCTCTACAGACATTTGAACATCTTTTTCTGTTGTTTGAACTTTTTTTCTGTTGTTTGAAATAAAAGAACTGTCAATACGTTTTGCTTAGTCACATACAAAAACAATGATCGTTATGTTAATATTAGTTACTTTGAAGGAATTCAGTTACCTTCAGCAGTACATGTCTAATAGAAATACGAGAAGTCCTTCTATTGTTAAAACTAATGATTTATTTCTCATATAAACAAAGAAAAACTGTTGCTCGCAATGACGAAAAATGTTACGTGACTCGAGGCAAGAACTTCACATGTTGGTTTCAAACCACAACACGGCAGCAGATATAGGGATATTCGCAGTCTTTGGTCTGTGCATTAGAGCGCACTCATTTTTTCCAAGAAGTTGCTAACTCAAATGTTCAAATGTATGTAAACCTATTGGACCAAACTGCTATGATCATCAGCCCCTAAACTTAACTTACACTAAGGACAACAGGAACACCGAAGCCTGAAGGAGGACTCGGACCTCCAACGGGAGGGACCGCCAACTCCGCAGCACAATGCCTTAGACCACGCAGCCACTCCAGCGCGGCAAGTTCTTAACTATCACATACGCGCATCTTACTGCATATGCCAAGAACTGCCTTGAGCAGTTAAACCGACAGCACACATGCAATGGAAGTATTTTTGACCTTACAGCTACCAAAACGCCCGACGTAATTAACGATGTCATTGTAGAAACAGGAGTTGGCAATCATAATATCGTCATAGCGTCATGGTGACCAAAGTTAATAAAGCAATCAAGAAGGCTACGAGCTCTTTCGTTGGAAAGAGCCGAAAAGCAACTGTTTGTATCACAGAAAATGAAGGGGCACCGTTTAGTTCCGATGCAATGGATGCAGAGGAATTGTGTACTACATTTAAATGCATTGTAAATAAAGGGTTCGAGAAATGTGTCCCTATAAAGTCGATTAAGAATGGAAAAGATCCGCCGTGGTATAATAATAATAATATTAGAAAGCTAATGAGAAAGGAAAGGTTCAAATAGTAGAGATCCTGCGTTATAAAAGATCGATGCGCGAATCATATTGTAATTACCACAGTATTACTTTAGAAAAAGATCTTTCCGAGAACCAGAAAAAATTCTGGTCCTAGGTAAAATCCATAAGATGGTCAAAAGCCACTATTCAGTCACTCGTTGATCATTCCGGGACAGTAATAGAAGAAAGCAGATAGAAAGCTGAAGTTCTAAATTTAACCTTCAAGAAATCTTTCACGCAGGAGGATCATTCACTCCTAAATGGATGACATAGTAATAGGTATTTCCGGCGTAGAGAAGCAGTGAGAGAACTGAAAATAAAAAAGTCTGCTGATCCGGATGGAATACCAGTTCGGTTTTACAAAGAGTATTCTGCGGCATTGGCTCCTTACTTAGCTTGCATTTATCGCGAATCTTTAATTCAGATCAAAGTTCCTAGTGAATGGAAAAAAGCGATGGTGTCTCTCGTTTATAAGAAACCCACATAATTACAGGCCAATATCGTTGACATCAGTTTCCTGTAGAATTTTGGACCATATTCTCAGTTCGAATATAGTAAATTTCCTTGAGACGAAAAGCTTCTTTCTATGAACCAGCACGGTTTCAGGAAACACCGTTCATAAAAAACTTAGCTTTCACTTTTCTCACATGACATCTTGCGACCCATGGATGAAGGGCAACAGGTGGATTGTGTTTTTCTCTACTTCAAAAAGACGTTTGACGCGGGGTGCCACACTGCAGACTACTAACGAAGATACGAGCTTATGGAATAGGTTCACAGATTTGCGACTGACTGGAATGCTTCCTAAGTAATAGAACGTTGTTCTCGGCGGCGAGTGTTCATCAGAGACAAGTGTATCGTCAGGCGTGCCCCATGGGAGTGTGATAGGACCGCTATTATTTTCTATCTATATAAATGATCTGATGGAGAGAGTAACTTGTGATTTGCGGCTATTTTCTGATGATGCTGTGGTGTATGGGAGGGTGTCGTCGTTAATTGACTGTAATAGCATACAGGATGACTTAGACAAAATTTCTAGTTGGTGTGAAGAATGGCAGCTAGCACTCAATGTAGAAAAATGTAAGGTGATGCGGATGAGTAGGAAAAACAATCCCATTATGTTCGAATACAGTATTAGTTTCTTGAAACAGCAGCGGCGTTCAAATATCTAGGTGTGACATTGCAAAGCGATATGAAACGGTACGAACATATAAGGACAGTTGTAAGGAGGACAGCCGACTTCGGTTTATTAGGAGAATTTTAGGAAGATGTGCGTCCTCTGTAAAGGCGACCGCGTATAAAACGCTTGTACGACCACGTCTTGAGTATTGCTCAAAAGTTTGGAACCCTCCGCAGATCAGTTTAAAGGAAGACATGGAAGCAGTTCAGAGGCGAGCAGCTAGGTTCGTTACTGGTAGGTTCGACCAATGCGCGAGTGTCACGGAAATGCTCCGGCAACTCAAATGGGAATCGCTGGAGGAAAGTCGACGTTTTTTTCGAGAAATTCTATTAGGAAATTTAGAGGGCCGGAATTTGAAGCTGGCTGCAGAACGATGTTCCTGCCGCCTACTAAAATTTCCCGTTCAGATCACAAAGGCAAGATAAGAGAAATTAGGGCTCGTACAGAGGCATATAGACATTGTTTTCTCCCTAGTTCTATTTGGTAGTGGAATAGGAAATGAAATGCCTATTAGTGGTGCAGTGTACCCTCCGCCGCGCACCATACGGTGGTTTGCGTATATGTCGATGTAGACATACATCAATGATTGATGGGAGTACAAATCGTTAATAATTAAATATTTCTCCTCCTATTCGTAATCTATTCTGATATGTTATACAGATTCCTAATCATACGCATCTGAATAGCTCCCTTAGACTGTTCGCGGATGATGCTGTCGTTTATCGGTTAGTGAAGTCAACAGAGGATCAAAAGCAACTGCAAAGCGATTTAGACAAAATTTCTACTTGGTGCGAAAATTGGCAATTGACACTAAATAAAGAAAAGTGTGAAGTAATACACATGACCACTAAAAGAAGTCCGCTGAACTTCAATTACGCGATAAATCAGTCAAACCTTAAGATCGTAAATTCTACCAAATACCTAGGAGTCACAATTACGAACAACTTTGACTGGAGAGAACACATAGAAAATATTGTGGGGAAGGCGAACCAAAGGTTACGTTTCATTGGCAGAACGCTTAGACGATGCACCAGCTCCACCAAAGAGACTGCCTACATCACACTTGTGCGTCCTCTCTTGGAGTACTGTTGCCCCTTGTGGGACCCTCACCAGGTGGGACTGACGGAAGATATTGAGAAGGTTCAGAGAAGGGCAGCTCGTTTTGTTTTATCACGTCACGGGGGGGAAAGCGTCACGGAAATGTTGCACGAATTGGGGTGGAAATCATTAAAAGAAAGACGTTATTCATTGCGGCGTGATCTGTTTGCGAAGTTTCAATCACCGACTTTTAGTTCTGAATGTGAAAATATTTTGCTAGCACCCACCTACTTAGGGAGACATGACCATCCCAATAAAATAAGAGAAATCAGATCGAAAACGGAACGATTTAGGTGTTCTTTCTTCCCGCGCGCTATTAGAGAATGGAACGGTAGAGAAAAGTTATGAAGGTGGTTAATGAACCCTCTGCCAGGCACTTAAATGTGATTTGCAGAGTATCTATGTAGATGTAGATGTAGATGTAGATATAGTCCTAGAACTTTGCGAACTTTTAATACCTGTGACAATACTTGTAAAACAAAATAGATAATAGTAAGTAGTGCAAAGCGTAACTGTCGTTGAGAAAAATCAGACATCAGTTCATGATATTTGTAGTGCAGTAAAACTGTTGGTGACTTACGTGAACTACTAATGCATCAATTGTCTTTAGCATGTCAAGCCATCCATGCGTTTTAAATTTTATTACCAAAGCTATTAAAAATTCACGAGCACATTTTAGGACTATCTGAATGTGTTTAGTATTCTGTATGTCAATTTTTAAATTTTTTAAATGTTTCTATTAAATAGTCTGTTGTGGTCTTCAGCCCGGAGACTGGTTTGATGCAGCTCTCCACTCTATCCTGAGCAAGCCTCTTCATTTCCTCATAAGAAGGACAACCTACATCCATTTGAATTTGCTTACTATATTCATCTCTTGGTCTTCCTCTGCGATTTTTACCCCACACACTTCCCTCCAACGACAAATTTACAATTCCTTAATGTCTAAGAATGTTTCCTACCAATCGATCCCTTCTTTTAGTCAAGGTATGCCATAAATTCCTTTTCTCACCAATTTTGTTCAGTACTTCCTCATTAGTTACGCGATCCACCCTCCTAATCTTCAGCATTCTTCTGTAGCACCACATTTCAAAAGCCTCTATCCTTTTCCTGTCCGCACTGTTTATCGTCCATGTTTCACTGCCACACAAGGCAACACTCCACACAAATGCCTTTAGAAAGGACCTCCTTATGCTTGAATTAATATTCGATGTTAGAAAATTTATCTTTTTCAAAAATGATTTTTTTTTCTATTGCCATTCTGTATTTTATATCCTCTGTACTGCGGCCATCATTTGTTATTTTCCTGCCCAAGTAACAAAACTCATTTACCACCTTTATTGATTCGTTACCTAATTTAATTCCTTCAGCATCGCCTTAATAGTCACATATGCTTAATTCGTTGTGTACCACCCACTCATTCCTCAAACTGGCAATAACCTACTGATTTGAATATTTACGTTACGTCTCTTTAAAAAGACTACAGCAGCTGTAATATCTCGCAACCGTTTCGGAAATTAAGTGCCGATGTGCTGCGATGAAATCCTTTATGCAACGTACAGCAGTGAGCTGCATTTATTTGCGGCTGCCAGCGCTGTGCAGAAGCATGCGGTGTAACAAACGGGGGACTCACTCTCCTAGTAACGCTTTTAACGTGAGTCGGTAATTCTATTTTGATATTTGATTATCACACTGAATGTGGCAATTGAACTTTATCACTCGCCACATAAATCCGTTATCCTGGTGCGACTAAAGCACTGCGAAAATGCAAATGCGTGTGTCCTGCGTCACAGCATATTACACAAGAGGTCTTACGAGTTCCAGCGACTATCTCCGACGGGGAGCGATTCGCTCTTTCTGATCAATCTTATGATTCCTAATTGCACGTTTAAATAATGCAAGCTCTCGACACACGATTAAATTACGACCTATGATAGCTACATTTCCATCGGTATAATGGTTTCCTGTGGGCTCCGGACTTACACAAGAGTTGGCGATGTATGTAGGGCATCCCTGACAAAAACTACCAGTGCGTGTGCTCCGTCTCTAAGACCGCGATGTCGGCAGGACGGTAAAATCTTAATCTTCGTTTGCTTCCTTCCTTGTTTTCGTTGCGAAGTATCTGTTTCCCGTGGGCCCCAATGTAAACACATGACGTGTACCATCGGGATGACACAGCTTACGCAGCTTTCTCCGATGAGATCACTCGAAAGTTGCTAGTGTGAAGACTTTTATGATATTGTTGTTAATACTATTTTTTTTTTTACAAATTGCGAAAAAGAGCAATTAATTGTTTGGGTAGCAAGATCAGATGGCCGAAGTAAAGGAGATTTAAAAGGCAGAATTTCTATGGGAATAAAAGTGTTTCTGAAGAAGCTAAATTTGTTGGCATCAAATATTAGTTTCAATGTTAGGAACTCCTTTCTAAAAGCATTTGTCTGAAGTCTAGCATTGTACGTTAGTGAATCGTGGACGATAAGGAGTTCAGACAGAAAGGTAACAGAAGCTTTCGAAATGTGGTATTACAGACAATTGATGAAAATTAGATGGTTAGATCACGTAACTAATGAGGAGGTGCTTAACAGAATTTGGGAGAAAAGGAGTTTGTGGCATATCCTGAGAAGGGATAGGTTGGTGGGACAAATGTTCAAATACTTGTTAAGCTTAAGGGACTTAACTGTGGCGTCATCAGTCCCTAAACTTACAAACTACTTGTGAACTACCTTATACTAAAGGCGACACAAACATCCATGCCCGAGGGGAGACTCGAATCCCCGACCGTAGCGGCCGTGCAGACTGTTCAAATGTTCAAATGTTTGTAGATCTATCGGACCAAACTGCGTGGTCATCAGTCCGTAGCTTACAAACTACTTAAACCTAGGTAAACTAACCTAAGGACAACACACACACCCATGCCCCAGGGAGAACTCGAATCTCCACGGCGAGCAACCGCGCGCTCCGCAGCGAGACGCTTTAGACCGCTCGGCTACTCCTCCGCGGCCGTGCAGACTGTGACTGGCGCGCCGCAGACCGCTCGGCCACCGCGGCCGGCTGGTTGGTGTGACACATTCTGAGACATCAAGTAATCGTCACCTTGGACGAATACAATAGGCAGATTCAAAAGGATGTATGTTGCCGTACGTATTCTCAGATGAAGAGGCTTGCAGAGGATAGGGTAGCGTGGAGAGCTGCATCAAACTAGTCTGCGGACTGAACACCACAACAACAACAATTTTTGTCCAAGTTTAGGATACTGCATTCGCGAATAGTGAATGTCTCTCCGCCACTTTCAAGCTCTATTGATACTGTACATGTAAGGAAACCATACAGGATGTACAGAAAGTCAGAGAACACAATCAATTATTTACTACACAAGAACCACATTCAAATTTAATGGCGGCCGCGGTGACCGAGGGGACCGGCGAGCCAGTAACGGTCTGCACGGCCACTACGGTCGGGGGTTCGAGTGCCCCCTCGGACATGGATATCTATGCCGTCCTTAGCCTTAGCTAGTTCATAAGTAGTTTGTAAGTTTAGGGACTGATGACCACGTAGTTAGTCCCTTAATCCCTTACGCTTAACAAACATTTGAACATTTTGAACAAATCAAATGTTTGTATAGCTTGTGGGACTTAACTAGGGGTCATCAGTCCCTAAACTTACAAACTATATATGAACTAGCTAACACTAAGGACGGCACAAATATCCATGCCCGAGGGGGATTCGAACCCCCGACCGTAGTGGCCGTGCAGACCGTGACTGGCGCGCCGCAGTCCCGTCGGCCACCGCGGCCGTCCAGAACCACATACTACAGATAACATACATATGTCGTTTTAAAAAGATGTTTTATTTACACCGCTACAGCTTAGTTTGATAATTTTGAATAATTTGCCGATAGTCAGCACTAGTCGCAAACATGGCGAAATCAGGTGCGGAGCGAGCTTTCTGTATGTTGTAGTTCGACAAAAGCAAGTCCGCTACAGCTATTCAACGGATTTAGAACAAGTACGATAAGAAGCCACTGACAAGGTAGACGATTTACCACTGGCACAACAAATTCGTGACGACGGGTTGCTTGTGCCCGACAAACGGAAGCGGACGTCCTACTGAGAGTTAAGTGAATGTGGAGCGCGTACGAGAGACATTCGTAATGAGTCCAAAGAAATCGGTGACTCGCGCATCCCGTGAACTCGAAATGGCTCCTATGACAGCGTGCAAGTCCTGCGTTAGACTCTGTCTATGAAACCATTCAAATTGGAGAGACTTGAGTGTTCTCCCGGTACATCACTATGCCATGAGTGTTGATTGTCGACAGGTCGACAGGGGCCGCTCCGTGGCCGGTATGGCACCTGAATTCGCAATGTTTGGACCAGCACTGAGTTCAAAACTGTTCAAATGTTTGTATAGCTTATGGGACTTAACTACGCGGTCATCAGTCCCTAAACTTACAAACTACTTATGAACTAACTAATACTAATAACGGCACAAATATCCATGCCCGAGGGGGGATTCGAACCCCCGACCGTAGTAGCCGTGCAGACCGTGACTAGAGCGCCTCAGTCCCCTCGGCCACCGTGGCCGACCAGCGCTGAGTATCGGCAAATTGCCAAACTACGCTGTGGCGGTATACACAAAAAATTAAAAAAAAATTAAAAACTTTCAGGTTTCTCTTCAAAATGACATGTATATCTGTACAATATTTGACTCTTGTACAATAAATATTTATTGAAAGTATTTCCAGACATTATATACACCCTGTATATGGTGTCGGGCAGTGTGATGTTTACAGCAACAACGGACAACATCGAACAGAATTACTTTCTCCGTGGCAAGAAACATGGGCACCGGAACATATCGATCATACGAAACGCAATTCTTACATGATAAACTAAAAGCCATTCATCAAGTTAGTCAGAGAAATTCAATCTGTATTAACTTCGTAAACCATGTCACTCAATACTTATCCCGCTATTTTTTACGGAAAGTATGATAACTCATAACTTCATCAACAATTATTAACAAAAGTATGATATTTTTGGTATCAAAGTAAATTTGTAAGTGAGTAAGAATTTATTGGTAGGGAAAACCAGGTGGGGGATCGACCTGTTTTGCGGCGGGAATCATTCCTGGGTTGCGGATATGTAGCCTCTTAGGAGCAAGTTCAAGGTTTCACAATACAGTTAGCCCTTGGCTAAATGGCTTCACCAGTCTTTTGGGGCCAACTCCAGAGTCCTTCGGCAGGCATCGTCAGCGATTTCATCAATCCCGATGAATCCAGTTCAACATGCTTCAGATAAATTGAAAAGAGCTGTCCGACTACGTCCTGACGAACCACGAAGTCTACGGAAGTTAACAGGGTTGTTATTAAAGAACATAATAAATTATACCGGCAGTGGTTAAATTACTTGGAGAGCAGCATGCCACTTAGGGTACAAGTATGCATTCATGAAAGGTGTCATGCAATTATATGTTGAATGAAATCACTACACAACGGGATTATTTCGAGAAAAGTGATTTTAGATTCTATATGAACACAAATGAACTAATTAGCTGGGATTTTGTTTGTCAAGGAATCTACAGATGTATCTTATCTATAAAAAATGGATGTGTGTAAGTACGTAAAATTGTACGTCTAGCATTTGGAAAGTCAGTAGCCCTCTTAGCGGAGAAAGAGCCAAGAGCCAAGTATAGTGCTGCCGCTTTGAGCGCTAGCGTCGCTTTCGTGATTGTTGGTGATGAATGTTGGCAGGGAACAGATAAGTTTATGAATTACGACAGCAACCAAGAACGATACAGAAGTCATGTGTGTTCTCTCAGCTGGAGTAGCAGTAACTGCGGGAGTTCGCATATAATTATATTTTTTCTGTTGAACACATCGTGCGATGACAACTGCATGCACATTGATGATTAAAACGCAACTACACTTTTATGAATCTACTGTTAAGGAGTACGGAACAGGTGGTAAGTGGTTGCGTCGTAAACTCTGAAATAAAGATTTTAGAGTTAGAATCCACTTACATATTCCATTTATTCTCCATTATCAAGAGTTGCATCTACTGCATTGGTGATAACGGATAATTAGATCACTACCATACCATAACACAACATTGCATTACATAAGCACACTGTCGGTTTCAGAACACTAAAGGCTCCGCTTGAGTGACATAACTATTTCTCATTATTGTTTCCGAATACCCAGGGCTTAATGAAAGATTAAATGTACGCTAATAATCGTAAAGAGAGTCTAAGAAATAATATATGTTCGTGTGAAAGTGCTTTTGTAGTCCTTTTCTTAATATTTTCATAACACAGTTCCAACCTCTATCCGTTCCGATATTGTGCGTATTAAAATCAACAGAAACTTGTTTCCTTGCCTGTATTTTTTCCTTTTTATTGTGTCCTATTGCCACAAAACGATTTCGAGAAGTAAATCTTATTTGTGTTGGGTGATGTATCAATACAGCTCTTTTTCCTGTTTACTTCCTTATGTCTTTACAACATGAAGGCTTCCATAAAAAAAAAATATGGTGCATTGATTAATGTCTGCGGTCGAGAAGCAAATGTCACGTCGTTAGCCGATTTTAGCGATGTTACCAAACATCTTCTGTGCTGACACAAATCAACGTTGAAGCTGCTTCGGCGGATGTAGTTTTAGCGTCAGATTTGATCTCCAGTTTGGGATATTTATACGAGGGGGAGTTGGATAACACGCTTCCCCTGTCTACTGTGGGCAGAGTTGTGTACGAAAGGAAAAAAAAATAGACTGGAACATTAAAGATAAGACATATCTTTATTTTCCTAAATAATTTCTAAGTATATTGAGACACTGTTCAAACTGCTTTATAAGCTTCAAAAAGCCGTCCAGAAAAAATAAGGGCTTTGCGTACGGATGAGGCGTTGAACGGCTAGGGTTGGAAATATCCGTCATAACTGTCCGAAAGAAGTTCAAAAGCACTCCGTCTGCAGGTAAAAGTGCTACTCAACGTTTTCTGGGACGCCCAAGGAGTTTTGTTGCTGGACTTTTTGTAGGATGCAACCATCAATGCTACGCGTTACTGTGCCACTGTGTCGAAATTGAAAGAGAAGATTCAGAAAAAGCGGCCCTGTCGTCTCAGATCTGGCGTTCTGCTGTAGGATGACAATGCGAGACCACACTCGGCGACGGCAGCGCGAAACCATATTGCAACTCTCGGTTGGGAGCGCCCACGCCATCCGCCATACAGTCCTGATCTCGCACTAAATGACTTCCTTCCGTTTCCATATTTGTAGAAGACTCTCGGCGGAAGGCGCTTTGGAAACAAAGTTGACGGCAGACAAGCCGTTCAACGCTTCTTCCGTAAACAAAGAGCTGACCGCCATTTGACTGAAAGTTTTGTTTATTGTCACTAAGGCCGAAACCGGGTAGAGACAATAAACAAAACTTTCAGTCAAATGGCGGTCAGTTCTTTTAAAAAAATTATATGACTGGTGCTCGTGACACCTAATTTTTATCTGGAAGGCTTTTTGAAGCTTATAAAGCGGTATGACAAATGTCTCAGTGTACTTGGAAAGTATCTAGAAAAATAAAGATATGTCTTATCTGTAATGTCTAATTCTTTCTTTCTTTTTTTTTTTTTTTTTTTTTTTTTATTCCATAAGCGATTCTGACTATAGTCGACAGGGGAAACTTATTTTCCAACTCCTCTTCGTTAAATCGGTCCGTAAATATACGTCACCCTGTGATATTGATGTGTAAATATGGATTATAGACGGTGAAGACTGTGTAAGGATAATATGCATTGCGCTTAATTAAGTTACATAGAACATAGTAACAAAATACATAGACACATCGATTTTTATACATAATTTAAATTCAACCCCTGCTAGGCCCGGGCAGGTAGTTAGTTTTTTTTATAAATACCAATTCAACATAGTAGATATACCATAGAACTTTTGACTTGTGGGCGTTGCAAACATTTTGTATGCAATCATCGTAATTTGAAAACTCTCTTGTTGATTAGTGTGTGTGCTTTACAACTGATAGGTTTTGGATCCTCTTTGGTGCAAAACAACTCTAATTTTTATATCCAAACTAGTACTAGCGGTATCCCACTGATGATGACGTAATTTGCGGTAAAACTAGTTTGGGTATGAAAATAAAGAGAGACGTTTTGCATCTAGGCGGACCCAGAATCCTCCTTTTTGTATGTACTTTGGACGCTGTTGGCTGACGGTGGGGCGGCGACCGTGTTGCAGTTCACTCGCTGCCCAACCTGACGGTGCTGAGCCTGTCGGGCTGCAGCAAGATCACGGACGACGGCGTCGAGCTGATCGCCGAGAACCTGAGCAAGCTGCGCTCGCTCGACCTGTCGTGGTGCCCGCGCATCACCGACGCCGCGCTCGAGTACATCGCCTGCGACCTCAACCAGCTCGAGGAGCTCACGCTCGACCGGTGAGTTAGTGCGTCGCTCATATTTCCTCTAACCAGCTTTCAGAATCTTCTAGAAATCGCCTAGAAATATCTGTTCAAAAGTATGGGTAACAAGACTCCCTTGTTGACTCCTCGGTCTTTTACTATAGTTAGATCCTGGAACGACAGCGGTAGAGTTTAGGTTTCTTCTGCGCATCTACGTTACGCGTTCTCCGACGGCCAACGGTGATCACTATTTCTCTAAGCGTTCTCCTGTGAATGCTGTAACCATTGTTAGTATACAACGTGATCGCAGTGAGTTATTTAGTGGATACTATTTGTTGTAATTGTCATCCCTGATGGTACTGGTATGCGGAAAGCAATACATAGGCAAGCAATATAAGCTTTAAAAATGTTCAAATGTTTGTAAATCTATCGGACCAAACTGTGTGGTCATCAGCCCGTAGCTTACAAACTACTTAAACCTAGGTAAACTAACCTATGAACAAACACACACACCTATGCCCCAGGGAGGATTCGAACCTCCACGGCGAGCAACCGCGCGCTCCGCAGCGAGGTGCTTTAGACCGCTCGGCTACTCCACCGCGGCAATATAAGCTTTCTTCAAGCGCAAAACCCATGTATACGCATAACGTAATTGTTGCTTGAATCCGGCAACAATGCTTTCGCCATCTGTGCCTAGACATGAGCGACCCACCATCGTTCGTGGGTCGAACTATATTATTATCAGCATATAGATTCTGAATTGAATGTATTAAATGTGAACCTCCCCACCCCCACCCCACACACACACACACATTCGTTCCCGGGTTCCAGTAGTTGGAGCACATTCCTCCCTCAGAACTCAACAAACCTATCACTGCCATCAACATTGATTTAACACTAGGCACAAAACGCAACACCGCTCCTAGTCATGACTGATTTACATACAGGCACCCTCAGGCTGCCCCCTCTTCGTCCAAACACCCTCGTCTCCCTTTACAATGTCATCCTATTTCTTAGCTTCTTCCCTGACCAGTGGAAGATCTTCGGTATTTTCAAGTTTCTTAAACCTGACAAACCACCGTCCCAGACCTCATCCTACCATTCATCAGTCTCACCTCCGTGCTCGGTAAGGTACTGGAGACCATCCTCTCCCGCCGCATTCACTAGCATCTCGGCCAGTACCAACTCCTCCATCTCTCTCTCAATGTGGCTCCCGACCTTCCTTCTCCGTCTTTGACCAGCTCCTTCGCCTCATCCACCCGTCTCCTTTCAGCTTCCGTCTCTACGCCATCTTCGTGTCTCCTGACATAGCCTACTACCATGACTCCTTTCCGCAGACCTACGCCGTTCTTATTATGCCCCCTCATTGTCTCCTTCCTCACTACCCTTATATGTCACCGTCTGCAACTCCCATTCCCGTTTGTTTTATCCCGTCGCCGAGGTGCCGCAAGGCTCCGCCCTATCCCACCTGCCATTTACTCCGCCGACATGCCGCAAGGCCAACCTCCCGTCAACCGCCCGCAACATGCTGACGACACCGCCATCTGGGCCTCGCTCCCTCCCTTGCCTGCTCCCAGCATTTGCTACTTCTCACCTCACTGAGTTCTCTGAATGGTGTAACTGGTGGCTTCTTACCGTCAACCCTGATAAATCCAAGTCAATCGTCATAGGTCCAACTACCCTCTCCCTCCACCTTCATGATTGTCCCATCCATCACCCCCCCACCCTCAAATACCTTGGCCTCACCCTCGATTGATCCCTCTCCTGGACTCCCCATCTTCGCCAAAAAGCCCTATCCCACATTAATCTACTAAAACATGCCGGCTGGACACGAGGACTCGACCCCTCCACTGTACGCCTATCGTTCCATCATGCGTGCAGTCCTATACAGTTTCCGTCCCATATGGATTTCCGCTCTCCCCACCTATTACAAAATCTGACAAATCCTTGAACGCCATGCCCTCTGTATCGCTTACTGAATCTGACTCCCTTCACCCATGTGGATCCGTTATCTCCTCATCTCATTACCTCAACTCCTGCAATTCTTAGAACACGTCCAGATCCTTTACACTACCCACAAAATAGGTTCCCACAACCCACAGGGCTACTCCATCCCCACCCATTCCGGGCCTCTGCCACATCTTCACCGTTGTGTGCCTTCCTCCCTTCACCTTCACACTCTCCACATGCTCTCCCAGGGATTCGAACCCCTGACCGCAGCAGCCATGCAGACCGTGAATGGCTCGCCGCAGACCGCTCGGCCACTGCGGCAGGCCCTGGTTTCTGTCCTAAGGTGTATATACATTGGGTACTTCCTTTTTTGGACATTTTTATCTCTTTCCGCCTCCTCCACCGACGGAATTGTTACTTCTTCATCACTCTTAATGCCGAAAATGCCACGACATTAACAAGTTGTAGCGTCTCTCGCATAGCCTACACATTTCTCCGACTGAACTCTCCATGCCTGTATTAAAAGGAAACAACCCAGGTGAATTTCCACTACAATAAATTTTCTCTCGCTACGGATAAGACCCTAACTCTAATTAGCAATACCTGTAATTCTCCCCCCCCCCAATCCCGACTGCATTTTTTTAGCAATCAGAAGATTGCTAATAGAAAGTCAACATTCTCTGCTAACGACCAGTAGTAATGATAATTATGTCAAACTTGTTGCACAGAACGATAGGCAATACTAGACGTTCCTATTAGTTTTATGAACAAGTTCGTAGCGTTTGTCCGTAAATGTAATAAACAGAGCAAGATACACGTAACAGAGGCTTTAGTAATCAGTTACATATTTTCTATCATTGTTTATAATAGTCTGTCAACGATGAGATGGGGTAACGTTTAGATTCTGCGGCAACAGAAATCACTTGGTTTTGAGGCAAAGAATACGTTGAATTATGCTTGGAGAGCAATTTCTCCCGGAAAGGGTTCCTTGTACCAAGCTATATTCAGTACACCCAATTAAAATATGAGCTCTAAATAAAAGACAGTACGTTTATTAACAGTAGCTATCTCAGGACCTGTTAAATTTCTCAGTAACTCGTGGAAATAGGTTGAAATGCCTTGGCTTTAATGGTTTCTCATTGTGTCAGAACGTACACTTATTGTCGCACACGCTAAGCAGTTACATCTTACATTTCATTACCCCCTTACACGGCAGGCGTTTTCGCAGTAAAATAGTATTCCAGAACAGAATATAATTTTCTTCCTTGTCTCGGGCAACTCAACCACGCTCTCTAGAGCTACGAAAGAGTAAGTGGCATTTGCAGTAAATCTTGTGGAAGAGATAAGACGGAAGCATTGCGGAAGCATGCAACTTGAACTGTAAAAACGATAACCTCTTAAGAGTTGGCTTAGTTTAGCTCTACTAACTTATTAGTTGGTTACAGGGACAGTTCTGTGACTCTTCAGGAAAGAGATGACGGTATAAGATTGTTTACATACTTTAGTCATTCGAAATGACTGGCGTTATCAGCGGTATTACGAAAATTTATTAATTTTTAAAAATATGTTTAGACAAAAATCGTGTAATGCCACGACAGCGTTCACACTGGACACTATTAATTGTATTCTGTTAAAGGGTTATATGCATTAAAAGATAATTGTATAATTTAAAATATATATATATATATATATATATATATATATATATATATATATATATATTATTACAGTTAGTCATTGATCACTGAGGGGACCTCTTGTCCATCCGAAACGACTCAAAATAGAAAAAATTCTTCCACCTGGTCACAAAGAAGGATGGTGCACATGGAAGTCCTTAAATAGACTGTGCTGTGGCTTCACAAGATCGAATAACAACCTGAAGAAATGGGGCACTGCACAATGAGATGATACATCGTGTGTGTGTGGAAAAGAAAAAAACCACAAGCCACTTACTGAAGTGTCGTCTCTGTCCAGATTTCTGTACAACAGTGTTTTTTAACCTTTCCGAATATGTGAGCCCCTTCCAAGCAAAAATTTTCTGGCGACCCCTTCCAAGTAAAAATATTGTGGCAACCACCCTCCCCCTCCTTCATCATGAATTGTAACAAAAATAAGTTATATCAACGAAAACAAATTTTATCTTTCTTTTGCCACAGCAATCTTTTAAATTGTTGGACAAAGTTATTTTTGTGTATTTTTCGGAATGGAACACATTATCCTATTTTTACATGATTTCCAACAGGAAAATGATTTTCTTAAGTAGTGTTTCGCATTTCAGGTAAGACTCAGAATGCAAATTATGCTCATTAAGAAAGGCGCCACTGTATAGCCAATTTCTTATGAAGTACATCTTTTTCCGAATTTTCCAGAATTACATATTGCCATGTTCTTTTGCCTAGCGATTGGTTTCTGAAAACAGTTTTCAGGCTTGAGGCGTATTCATCATTAGCGCACGTTGTTATAAATCAATCTATGATATATTCATTTCATAATTAATGTTAAACAAGAAATTCCGTGATTTTAACATTAAATTTCGCTTACTCACACGTTTTTGTATTGGCGAACCTCTAGTTATTTTATGGTATAAGTACTTCTTCCTGTGACGGCAAGATTTGGCGACCCACAGGTTGAAAACCACTGCTGTACAGAGCTGGATCTGGCCCTGGCTCACAGCAACGCAGTCAATGTATGTGCTTTGACTTATGAATATGTATATCTTTCAATTTGTATAATCTGTATCTCTCTTAGTACTTCTGACACGAATAAATAATAAGTGCTATGATTCCGTAAGGTGGCCATGTATCTGCATTGCTTTACTGCTGAGCAATGTATGTCCAGTTCTTTCAGCTTCTCCCTTAAGCGAATGTCATTCTCAATGGAGAGAAGTCTTCCGAAGTAAGCTTGATGACAGGTGTGCCACAGGGGAGTGTCGTGAGTCCGTTGCTGTTATATATATATGACCTTGCGGATAACATCGAAAGTTCACTGAGGCTTTTTTCGGATGAAGCGGTAGTATGTAGAGAGGTTGCAACAATGGAAAATTGTATTGAAATGCAGGAGGATCTGCATCGAATTGACGCATGGTGCAGGTAATGGTAATTGAATCTCAATGTAGACAAGTGTAATGTGCTGCGAATACATAGAAAGAAAGATCCTGTATCATTTAGCTACACTAGAGCAGGTCAGGAACTACAAGCAGTTTATTCCATAAATTATCTGGGAGTAGGCATTAGAAGTGTTTTAAAATGAAACGACCATATAAAATCAATCGTCAGTAAAACAGCTGCCAGACTTTGTTTCCTTGGAAGAATCCTAAGGAAATGCAGTCCGAAAACAAAGGAAGTATGTTACAGTACACTTGTTCGCCCATAGCTTGAATACTGCTCACCGGTTTGGGGTGCGTACCAGGCAGGGTTGATAGAGGAAGTAGAATAGATCCAACGGAGAGCAGCGCGCTTCGTTACATGATCATTGGGTAATTGTGAAAGCGTTACGTAGATTATCGATAAAGTCTAGTGGAAGACTCTGCAGGAGAGACGCTCTGTCGCTCGGTACGGGCTTTTGTCGAAGTTTCGAGAACATACCTTTACCGAGGAGTCTAGCAGTATATTGTTCCCTCCTACGTACATCTCTCGCGAAGAGATCATGAAGATTAGAGCTCACACAGAGGCATACCGGCAATCTTTCTTTCCGCGAACAATACGTGACTGGAATAGGCCGCGGCGGAGCGGAAGAGCGCATTGAGGCGCTGAGCTACGATGCGCGAGGCCTTTCTCCGTCGGGGGTTCGAATCCCCCCTCGGGCATGGATGTTTGTGCCGTCTTTACTATAAGCTAGTTCATAAGTAGTTTGTAAGCTTAGGGACTGATGGCCCCGTAGTTAAGTCACATAAGCTCTACAAACATTCGAACTTTTAGAACCGATAGTGGTACTCAAAGTACCCTCCGCCACACACCATCGGGTGGCTTGCGGAGTATGAATGTAGATGTAGATGAAGGTCCTGGTAGGTGCCTTGGAATTTCCTTAAAGTGCATTCAGTTGCGATGTGCTTTAGTGTCTGTTTGTTGTGTCCACTGTCGCAGTCAGGCCTCTCAACCGCATAATTCGTACAACTTTTTGAATACTTACTTCTTGCACGACGTCAGCCTCTTCAGTAATGTCCTCTAAGATGTTCCGCATAGGAAATAGGACACACGCGGGTAGTCACGGCACCCCATGCAGATTCTTGCTCGTGGAAGGGGCGGGGAAAAATTGCTAAGTCTCTATTGGATGCGAGGGGAGGAAAGCCGCTGTTATGAAGACGACGTGGGGCGGCCGTGCGCTCCTGAATGCGCTTCCCGAGTCGCTTTCAGCCGCCACACAAAACGCCGCCCCCGCCCACCGGTAATGGTCGACTCCCGCTCCCAGCCAGGCCGCGTCCTACCTCTTGTTCGCTCTGTGCGGGGGCGGGAGAGGCCGCGGTCGCTCAAGTAATAGCAACACCCGTGCTTCCTATGTCGAAACGAATGGAACCAACAGCCGTACATTTATATAAATAGCTTATGCTGCAACCGTGGCCTTAGTTGAAATGAGCAGTTCACATAACACATAATAAACAGCTATTTCCTGTAACTGAGGAGCTATCAAAAATGGGGTCCCACAAGGTTCGGTCTCGGGTCCTTTGCTGTTCTTAATATATACTAGCTACAGTACCCAACTTCGGTTCGGGAATTGATATAAGCACGGATACTAGAATAGATGGTAGGAGTCAACCGCCGGATGCGCAGTCGTATGCCGTGCCACTGACGTCACCTGGAAACCAGCCGGGGCCCACGGGAAATATTTCCTTATTGGATCCATCATCGGTGGTGGAAACGGAACAGCGGTTGTTCAAGAGTCTGAAGGAACTGAGGTACCAACAGCCGTAAGTATAATGAAATATTTATTCTGTTACAACCAGTTTCGGCATTTCACTATGTCATCTTCAGGTCCCTACAGCGGAGCATGATATCCAAAAGTAGGAATACTAAACTGGATTCGTGGATTTCGTCTCTTAGTTGGAAACAACAACAGCAACTGTGGCCCCGTGGGCCCCGGAGACCAGCACAGTTTTTCCGCGCGACCATAGCGTTGCTCTTATGAGTGTATCTCCAGAGAAATGGTTTCCCACTGGCTCTTTATAGTTTGTGTATGTATTAAGTAGTTGTAAATGATAAGTGATGGCTTATTAGTGACGATGGTTTTTGTGCTGTTGCTTGCTGCACGAACCACGGCCGACAGAAGAATGCGATATTTCACAGATTTCCGTGAGATAAAGAGATAAGGTTAAAGGGATAAACGCATGTAAGCGATTAGATGCTCTCGACCCTGATCCTGGTCGTTTATGTTCAGAACGTTTTAAAGAATTGCAAAATGAACTTTAAAACCTTCCATTGAAATAGATATTACAGACAGATGCGGTCCCTACTTAGCAGCTGCCTAAGTGCATCGACGTAGTCAAGACAGGTTCTTCTGAATGCCGCGAAGTCAGAGTAGAAAGACGGAACAACCGAAAAGATATACAAAACTTATTGTTAATAACAAATCACAAGGATGACAGCGTAAATTATATAAATAATTCCGTTGAGGAAATCAGTAGGCGTACTAATTCCGAAACCCCCTCAGCGGGCACCGCTGTTGACAATGATGGAATAATTGTAGGTGATATAACTAAAGAAGTTGACCATTTAAGAAGTGAGAGCAATAAACTAATACATTAAATAATTATTTACTTCGACATGTTCACAACATTCATACGCAGCAACATATGATCTAAAATGAATAATACGTAAAGTCCACGCAATGCGTTTTTACCTCTACAAAATCATAAAATTTATTGCAACCATTTACTTCATTTGATACAGCACAAAAAGTATGCAGAATAATAAAAAGAAATTCATTCTTTCATCGAGCGGAGATGTCAAGATGTAAAAAGATCAAGTTTTTTCAGCAAGTAGTTTTCCTGCAGTCGTTTGATAAGTTTTTCGTAGCGGCCGTTCGTGTCGGCCGTGGTCACCGGGTAACGTCACAGCTCACGGCCTGTCCCCCGCCAACTGCGCTTGAACCCTACCGACTATTCTAGTATCCGTGGATATAAGGTTCTGTGTTTGTTGGAATAAAAGGATCAATATCTTTTATATATAAAGAAGAGTGTCCGTATGTTTGTCTGTACGTATTGCATACAAACCTACAGTTTTGTTCCAATCTCTTTGAAATTTTGTACACGTAAACTTCAATCTATGAGGACGGTCGCCTTAGTGTACGAATTACGTACAACACATACGTAGTCCACGAAATATGACGTCATAAACAATGAGATGCGCGGAAAACTTCTGTATTAAGCGAAATGCTGCTCATTTTCTCTTAAACCACTGCACCGATTTCAACCAAATTTGGTAAACATATTCCTTACATGACATAACAATTCCTGTAGGACTATGAACCACAAAAGACACTTGGTTCAGAACATATAACGTCATAAACAATAAGAGCTGCAAGAAACTGCCACATAATGCGACGAGAATGAGAGTACTTAACGACTTGTAACAAACTTTAAACATAATTTCAAACCTTTATTAAACTTTTTCTCGCTGACAACCACATCAAAATCAAGAAAGGAAAAAAGTTTCTCGCTTACTACTTTCCGCTGTTCATGGACTAAAACTACGGCATTTGGTATGACGTTACAATTTATAATTTCTACATTACCAATTGCACTCGCAGGAAATTTTGCAAACAGAATACACACTTAAAGCTGAATGTACCTTCGAAGTTACAGTACGATACGTACGTAGTTCATGAGATATTAGCACATAAACAATAACGTTTATGGAAAATCGCCCCATCACGCACCAAATTTTTATCTATTACTTCGTTGCTACTAATTGTATTCGCAACATATTTCACAGACATACAGCACTTATACAAATTAATATATACCTGAAAATTTATACAGTTGTACAACATATAATTCAATAAATATGAGATCGTACGAATTTTATATGTTATTTTCATTTAGTGCACTCAGCTCAAATATGCAAGACAGCGTTATTTCTTATATATTCTCCGATAAATTCAACATGTTTTTAGAAAAAAAAGGAGAAGAACAGAGAGAAAAGGGATAGGAGAAGTACTAATCCATGGCAGAAATAAATAAATACCCAGTTAACGCCGGGTTTTCAGCTAGTTATAAGAGGTAAAAATATCGACAATGCATTTTAACTGTTTATTGAAATACTTCTAAATAAACATTTTCATTTTAATATCAGGAGTAAATAATATATTTCAGATTTCCTATTCCAGCGGAAGCGACATTTAGTTGATCGTTGAGAGAAGCAAGAGTCTTTAAGATTGTTGCCGCAATATTTTAAAGATCTTCATTGCGCTTTATTAAAACTATAAGGTAATTTTATTGCAACTCTCAATCTTTTAAACTGGATTGTTAGTTCAGTACAGATCAGTAGTGTCTTAGGGATAAATGCTGTGTGTCCTTTTTTCTTTACAGTCATAAGCTCGGCTTCGATGATTTGTTGTGACATCTGTTTGATCTGTTAGTTTTGGGGATTTAAGATTTCAGAGTATCCAGTTTTAAGTCGAACATAGCAAGGCTTGTGGAGTGTTTAGAAATTCTGTAGGGAATTTTGTATTTCCTTCAACGTCCACCATCGTACCGATTGATGTACTCGTATATAGTCTCTCTTCACTGGGAATTTTCTTTTGAATGTGAAAGTTGATATCGCCCTTTAAAATAGTCTCTCCGAATTGGTATAGTTATAAAAAAATATCCATAAATTTCGTCCCTGAGCTCATTTTCAGTAGTGCCTTTTTTTTTTTTAAAGAAATGACTGATGAGATCAACAGATCAACCGACAAAATGGGAAAACAAGGTTACATAGAAAATAAATTTTACCATTTAGTGGGACATGATGAATAATACGTGATATTTGAAAAATAAAATATCAGAAGGTAAAGAAGACGAACTAGTGGAAAAAATTTTAACATGCAAAACGCAAGTGGATTTATGTATTCAAAATATCGTCAAACATATCAAAAAGCCATTCATGGTTCGAGTTGGATGTTTATTTATTAAACACGGCTTTGCCTACGTTTCGAACGAACCTTCAAAAGTATCCATTGTCTAAACCAATTTGCACGTTCATGTCTATTTCACTTTCGACACAGTCACTTTGCAAGTCTATTACACATAGATAGAAAAAAAAATCACTTTTGTGCGTACGGGGGTGGCGTGAATCAGCAACAATAATTACGTTGGTGGTGATGGTGGTGGTGGTGGTGGTGGGTATGCGAAAAATGTCTAGACTAAGGAGCGTGTCTTCTTTCATAACCTTTAGATCAAGATAATTGAGGCAAACGGTACTTTCCATCTCTACAGTGAGTGGTATATTTGCCTGCAATTGATTGACCTCGTCAGCCAGATTCTTTACACATTGTTCACTGCCGTGGTGTAAAACAAAAATATCATCAACATATTTACGGTAGATGAGAGTGTTATGGAAAGAAGTCCCATTCGGGTTGAAATTTTTTTTCTCCAAACCATTTACAAATATGTCTATCGGTTAACTTGTAATTGTACCTATCTTGTCTTCACTTGGCACGGCGCCACTAGGCATTACGTACATGTGTGGGACACCACCTGCCGATTAATATTTGTACTTGTGTATTGCACCATTACTGTAATTACTCAGTCTGCTATCTGATGTTTCCTGAACAACATGAAACTAGTGTTACCTGACCAACATGTATCTAATGTGCACTGGTTACTTTCAACGACAGCGTACGTGTGCTGAATTTTATAATCACGAAAGTTTTATACATTGCTCTTGCAATATTTCTGTTCCGTTATTCTGTATAGTTATTACGATTTTTATTTGACAGATTCTAATGATGGCCCAGGCCGAAACGCGTAAAAAATTCATTTTGTAACCAACTAATGAGTTTTATTAATACAGTGAGCTATACAGCTTTTGGGAGACTTCATTCCTTCTCCATTCAGTAGAATTGGCGATCCTACACAGAAGCTCGAAATTTAGTGAGGACTTCAATGCGAGATGCCTACAATACTTATCACAACGAAACTCTTTCTCGAAATTTGACTGAAAACACAAAGAGATTTAGGTCATGTGTTAAATATACTAGGGGCAACACAAACAATACCCTCACTACGTGATAGTATGGCGATCCTGCCGATGACAGCGCTACTAAAGCAGAGTTACTAAACATAGCTTTTAGATTTTTGGAAACTCATTTTCCAAACAGGACTAAACCAATATTCCAGATTTCGAATTACGAAATTAATAAGTATCGTAGAAGTATATATCATCGGAATAGTGCAGCAACTAAAACCACTTAACAAGAACAAGTCTTCTGGTCTGGACTATATACCCATTAGATTTATATCTGATTATGCTGAAGCGATAGCTTCTTGCTTAACAGCCATATACAACCGCTCTCTCAAAGAAGGATCTGTACCAAAAGATTGGAAAGTTGCACAGGTCACACCTATATTCAAGAAAGGCAGTAGGAACTACAGGCCTATTTCATTGACGTTAATTTGCAACAGGGTTTTGGAACATATCCGGTGTTCAAATATTATGAATTATCTCGAACAGAATTATCTATGGACCCGAGGTCAACAGGGATTTACAAAATATCATTCATGCGAAACACAACTAGCTCTTTAATCACATTAAGTGATGGGTGCTATCGACAAGGGTTCGCAAATCGATTCTGTATTTCTTGATTTCCAGAAGGCTTTTGACACCGTACCTCACAAACGGCTTTTAATCAAATTAGGAATTACTATCACTTCAGACAAACTGGAAACAACACGTAGATAAAGTCGTCGGAAAGGCGAACCAGAGACAGTTTTATCGGCAGAACCCTTAAAAGATGCAACAGAACTACAAACGAAACTGCACACACTACGCTTGTCCGTCCATTTTTGGAGTATTGCTGCCCAATGTGGGATCCTTATCAGGTGGGCTTGACGGAGGACATCGTAAGAGTCGAAAGAAGGGCAGCTCGTTTCGTAGCGTCGCGATACAGGGGGAGACAGCGTTACGGAAATGATACAGGATCTGGGATGGGAATCATTGCAACAACGGCGCTTATCGCTGTTGCGTGGGCGACTTACGAAATTCCAATTGCCATCACTCTCCTCCGAATGCGAAAATACATATATTTGAATCCCACTTACGTAGGTAGAAATGATCATCAGAATAAAATACGAGAAATCAGAGCTCGAACGGAGAGATTCAGATGTTCTTTCTTCCCGCGCTTTATCGAGATTGGAATGGGAGATAAATAGTATAACGGTGGTTCGATGAACCTTCCATCAGGCACTTAAATGTGAACTGCAGAGTATCCCATATAGATGTAGATTTAGCTGTTAGGCCCATCTGTGGCACTGTGCATGATGTCTAGGTGTCAAATCTGAACCTCGCCATGGTCGTCGGGAGTTAAGTTATGCGTCATGCAACCTATTACGTACATTTTGAGTCGAAACACGGCGTCCTGTGGCTGCACGAAAATCAGTATTGACCATGGTGGTGTGAAATTCGTAAGTAGCTGCTGCGAGCCGCTGCGGAATAGCCGTGCACACTGAGGCGCCGTACTGCGGTGCGCACGGCAGTTCGTCGTCGGGGGTTCGAGACCTCCCTCGGGAATGGGTGTTTAGATTGTCATTCGGTTAGTTTAAGTAGTTGGTAAGCCAGGGACCAATAACCAAGCAGTTCAGTCCCATAGATCTACAAACTTTTATCTTTAGCTTCTGCGGTAGCATTTTGGCGGCAAATCATCGACAGTTTTCTCTATCTATGTACCTCCACCACGTCCAAACATCGCTTTGGTTCACTCTGAGAGGCCAGGGGACTGCCCTCGATGAGACAAGGCAACAATGCCGATACGAGGAGACTTCGGAATTGTCCTTCTACGCATAGCAGGCAGGACTGCAGGAAACACAAGCAGTGTTCCTTCCTGGTGTTGTGACTGGAACTGACGGCCTTCTTACCAACTCTGTCGCAATGGCACTGCCCATCCTTGGTCGCTTACATTTTCGTGCTGATTTAGTAAATTCTGTGCCAATCTAATTAACTCTGTCCTCGGTGCAATATACAAAGATCACTGTTCAGGAGACCCTGGAACCTGAGGCAACACTTTTTTGATGTGTTTATATCAAACTTTTAAGTAATCTGTTTCTATCGAAGCAGCACTAGAAACGGTTCAGATCCATAGTCCACGTAAGATAACAAACCATTATAGTTACTGTTCGGATTATTCTGCAGATAAAGCCAGTAGTTCTCGCCTCTTAATACAGAATACGTCATACAACTCGCCACGTGGATTTCAACAGTCTACTGGCAGCAAAACGAAACAGAACGTCCCTGGAATTAAGGCACACGCCCACTTTCTAAAAATTTATCAGATTCCACCATCGATCGAAAATACCTCACCCCAGCAATCGTTGACGACATCCGAAGCTATGCGCGACCAGATGCTTTCTAAGCACTGTACATTCCACCGGTTCTCTCGGTTGACTCACACTTTGTACGATTTCGACTTGAATATAAGGTGAGGCGTTGAATTAAAATTTGTGCTTTGGCCGGGTTTCGAAACGGGGACTGCTTACTACGCAGACGCTTTAACCGCTCAGCTAAGACAGCCTTGCGGATAACGCGGCCACACGGACAGGCTTAAACTCGAAAAACATTCATTTTGGAGCCAACTAATGAGTTTTATCAATACAACTTTTTTTTTTTTTGTTGGACGTCTTTTTGGAGGAATCCTCCCATCTGCCTACAAGCAGACAATCGTAGGATGCGTTTTTTTGGAGGAATCCTGGTCAACCTGAATGTCTCATAATGTAAAATAAATCCCAAACGCTGCTATTTATTTTCTTCTTTATTTATACTATAAGCGTATTTCGGAAAATAAAATAAATGTGGTTTTAATTTACATTATGTCATTAAAGGAAATTTATAAGGCAGCAGGCCCAAATGACTATAAATTGAATGTCTCAACAATGTTCAAATGTTTGTAAATCTTATGGGACTTAACTACGGGGTCATCAGTCCCTAAACTTACAAACTACTTATGAACTACTTACGAACTAGGACGGCACAAATATCCATGCCCGAGGGGGCATTCGAACCTCCGACCGTAGTGGCCGTGCAGACCGTGACTGAAGCGCCTCAGTCCTCTCGGCCACCACGGCCGGCTGAATGTCTCAGTCAGACCGTCCAGCGAGTGCATCGAGGTGGTGGCTCTCTGGTGTTTTGGGGTGAGATTATGTAGGTCGCCGTAAGCCACTGGTGTTCTTAGAAGGCAATCAAACGGCTATACTGGGATGACTTCCTCCGACGTATAGTGCAACCATATCGGCTGCATTTCGGTGAGGGATTTCCAAATGGCCGGCCGCGGTGTCCAAGCGGTCTGCGGCGCGCCAGTCACGGTCTGCACGGCCACTACGGTCGGGGGTTCGAATGCCCCCTCGGGCATGGATATATGTACCGTCCTTAGTATTAGCTAGTTTGTAAGTTGGATTTCCAAATGTTCAAATGTTTGTAACCTATTGTAACCAACAGCTATAGTCGTTAATCCCAAGACTTAAACTAACTTCCACTAAGGATAAATCACAAACACGCACACACACACACACACACACACACACACACACACGGGGGATTAGAACCTCTGACGGTGATGGATTTGTCTTAATGTACGACATATCTCGTGCTCATCGTGTACATCTTATGAACGCGTCCCTTCACGATACCGACATTGCAAGATTAGGGCAAATATGTTATCCAGGCATGAACCCTATCGAACATAACTGGAAAGAAGTTAAAATGGCTGTTTCTGGAAGAGACGACCAACCAATAACCTAATAGAGTCGCCGTTGAGGAGGGACAACGTGGAGCAACAGTCCCTTGATGATCCAGTGGACAGAATGCCGCGACGAGTACAGACGTCAGACATGCATCAGTGCAGCAGGATGTGTTACGATATATTAGGGATACTGCTTATATAGGGGTACTGCTTATACTGCAATCTGGATCACAAATGCAGAATGTCTTGGTTATCCTCGTGCAACTTGTTAATAAACAGAACTGCAATGTTGTTTTTGTATACCTCTATTCCATTTTTAGGTAAAGGGTAAATGAACCCCTAGAATCGTATTGATGCAACACTATGTGCGTATATTATGTGCGTTGGTTTCTTTGAAATGATATACAGATTTACTGAAAACTGTAGAAATACCTTCCACTCCATCGGGTCGTCTGGTACAGCAACCAAAAAAATATAATAAAATACAGTCTTGGTTGAAATGATTTATTATCTTTAACGCGTTTCGCCTTTTTTGGGCCTTCATCAGAATCTTATAATAATGTTTTACATCGGCCAACTGTGAAAGAATTTCGCCCCAAAGCGTGGCAGTGTCACTTTAATAAATACGGACACATCAGGAAATGTGGGAACACATTGTAGCCGCCTTTGCATACCTGCATTTCAAAGCGGCCGTTGGTACGTGTTGGTACTAGTGTGCGGCCGGTTTGAAATGCAGATATGTAACGGCGGCGACAATGTATTCCCACATTTCCTATTATGTCCCATTTTATCAAAGGGCACCTCTCCCTGTGCTATCGTGACTGCAGCTGCAAACGTATTTCAGGTCTTTGACGGGTGCCCTACACCCAGTGCTACTTTTAAATGCTGACACTGCCAGGCTTTGGCGCGAAATGCTTTGACAGCTGACCGATGTAAAACATTATTATAAGATTCTGATGATGCCCCAAAAAGGCGAAACGCGTTTAAGAAAATAAATCATTGCAACCCAACCAAAAGTGTGTTTTATTAGAACTGCGGAAATTCATTTTCGTCTTAGATCCCGAGCCCTCAGACTTTCAAATGTTTGTAAACCTATTGGACCAAATTGCTACGGTCATCAGTCCCTAGACTTACAAACTATTTGAACTAATTTACACTAAGGAAAGGACAGCTCACAAACCCATGCCCGAGGGAGGACTAACGTCTGGCGAGAATGGCCGCCCAGTCTGTAACATGCCACCTTAAGATCACGTGGCCCTCTGACTTTAAAAGACATTAGGAACATTTTGTTTCAGTTTTACGTTGTGAAGTGTCGAATGAAGAATTAGGATAGTATGTTCTATATCGTTTTCGTTGGCCTTCATAGCAACCAACCTTTTCAAAATCTCTAGAAACGTAATACTTTTCTGTTCCTACTGCTTGTCCAATGGCATAGACTCCCACTAAATTACTATCACCGCACAGGGACACCTTACCAGCGAGATCGCCCGTTTGTACGCCTTTACCGTTTTCACTCCGCGATAAGTGTTAGTATTGCAAGAAGATGTTTACGGTGCAGCACTTATAGAATTTCTCTGCCGCGCAACGATTCCCAGCATCAGCACCGCCGCTCTCGCGTTAAAAGCAGTCCTCAGGCGACGGTTGCGTGGAGTAGTGGTGGTGGGGGGAGAGGGGACAGGTGGAAGGGGGGAGGGGGGATCCGGGCGCCGCGCTGTCTGCCCGTCAGCGCGACGCCTGCCCCCCCCCCCCCCCCCCCCCACCCTCATTCCCTACTCCACCTCGTTCCGTTCCGCGCCGTCCCGTTGTGGAGTCGCGGTTGCCTGGCAACCGTATCGACCTGTGCGCCGAAATCTGGCCCAGGCGCGTGCATTATTAACGCGGCCGCTGGCTGCCACGGGCTACGCTAAGGCCCACCTGGCCGGCTTTACTTTGCTGACCTATCTATACCAGAGCCCGCACACGGCACTGCCCACTGAGCCCGCCGGACTGTAGACGGAAGCAAATAACTGCAGCCCGGTGAATAGCAAATGCCGCGCAACGTCTCGCTGAGCCACCTCGGCTTCCCATTCACCTACGTCTGTCTGTCTCTGTGCTCTGCAAGACACCTCACGCGGTGTGCCGGAAGGTACATTGTGTAACAGCGTCACTGCCTCCTTTTCCTGTTACAGTCGAATATGGTTCGTGGAAAAAAAAACGGGTAAAACTTTACGACGCTTCTTGCCGGGCTCCAGTGCTTATGTTGGCAACAGATGAACAATGAAGTGTAGAATTGCGTGAATATTTTTCACGAGTTACAGAGTAAATATTATTGCTGCTCGTTTCACTCGCAGCAAAATTAATACTGTACCTGCCCTATGGTTGACAGGTTCTTGTATGTACTCTTGCTCGTTCAGAAAAAAAATCGTTTTAATTGAAGTTGTCAATTGGTCATCTGAGTTTCCGCCATTAAACATTGCTCGCAAGATGTCATATGAGAAAAGGGCAAGGTGAATTTCACATGAACGATGTTTCCTAAACACTTCCTGATTCACAGAAAGAAGTTTTTCCGTTTCAAGGAAAGTTACTATATTCGAATTGAGAACATGCTTCAAAATTCTACATGAAACTGATGTAAACGATATTGGCTTGTAATTGTGTGGGCCAGTTCTCTTTCCTTTCTTATAAACGGGAGTCACCTGCGCTTTTTTCCAATCACTAGGAACTTTGCTCTGAATTATTCGCGATAAATGCAAGCTAAGTAGAGGGCCAATGCCGCAGAATACCCTTTGTAAAACCGAACATAGTTGTGATCCTCGGCAGGACAAGGCCTATGAACAAGCAGAGGATGACTGCGTCTGCGACGCGGTGACGCGGTGTGCTCTAGAACACAGCAGCCGCCTTTTTCCGCATCACCGGCTCGCCACGCGGCCGGCAGTGCCTCCCCCATCTCCCACACACGGGTGATCAGCCGACTCACAGCTGACTCACTGCGCGGCTAGCCAGACATGGCAGGGCGCGGCAGTCAGTCACCTGACAACGCAGCGTGAGGTGTAGCGGCGCGTGGCGCACTGCCTACGGGCCAGTGGGCGCAAACACAGCGAGCGCGCAGCCGAGAGGTGGCGCCAGGATAATTACGCGAAAAGTGACGCCAAATCAGCGGTTTTTAGCGAAATAATACAAATTCTTCAATTTTTCAAAACATATATCGCGAAATTTTACAATTTTAAACATGGCTTGTTATACAGCAGCAGATTGTGGGATGCCGGCCGCGGTGGCCGAGCGTTCTGCCGCGCGCCAGTCACAGTCTGCACGGCCACTACGATCGGGGGTTCGAGTCCGCCCTCGGGCAAGGATATTTGTGCCGTCCTTAGTATTAGCTAGTTTGTAAGTTTAGGGACTGATGACCCCGTAGTTAAGTCCCATAAACTCTACAAACATTTGAACATTTTTTTAATTTTTTTTTATTTTTTTTTTATTTTTTATTTTTTTTTATTTATTGTGGGATATAAGATTGTTGTTGTGGTCTTCAGTCTGTAGACTGGCTTGATGCAGCTCTCCACGCTACCCAGCCCTGTGCAAGTTCAAAAATGTTCAAATGTTTGTATAGCTTATGAGAATTAACTAAGGGGTCATCAGTCCCTTACAAACTACTTATGAACTACCTAACACTAAGGACGGCACAAATATCCATGCCCGAGGGAGGATTCGAACTCACGACCGCAGTGGCCGTGTAGACTGTGACTGACGCGCTTCAGTCCCCTCGGCCACCGCGGCCGGCCCTGTGCAAGTATCTTCATCTGAGAATACGTTCGGCAACCTACATCCTTTTGAATCTGCTTACTATATTCGTCCCTCGGTCTCCCTCTACGATTTTTACCCCACACGCTTCCTTCTAATGCTAAGTTGACAATTCCTTGATGTCTCAGAATGTGTCCAACCAATCTATCCCTTCTCTTAGTCAGGATATGCCAGAAACTCCTTTTCCCACCGATTCGGGTAAGCACCTCCTCATTAATTACGTGATCTACGCATCTAATTTTCATCATTCGTAACACCACATTTCAAAAGCTTCTATCATCTTATTATCTGAACTCCTTATCGTCCACGTTTCACTCCCATACAATGCTACACTCCAGACAAATGCTTTCAGAAAGGACTTCCTAACATTTAAATTTCGCTTCTTTAGAAACGCTTTTCTTCCCATAGCCATTCTGCATTTTATATCTTCTTTACTTCGGCCATCAGAAGTTATCGCGCTACCCAAATAACAAAATTCATCTACTACTTTTATTGTCTCATTACCTAATCTAATTCCTTCAGAATCACCTGATTTTCTGACATTGCATTCCATTACCTTCGTTTTACTCTTGTTAATGTTCATCTTATATCTTCCTTTCAAGACACTGTCCATTCCATTCAATTGCGCTTCCAGATCTTTTGCGGTCTCTGACAGAATTACTAAGTCATCTTTTTATTTTATTTTATTTCTTCTCCCTGCACGTTAATGCCCTCTCCAAATTTCTCCTTCCATTCCTTCATTGGCTGCTCAATGTACAGATTGAACAACATCAGGGAAGGTCTACAACCTTGTCTTGCTCCCTTCCCAACCTCTGCGTCCCTTTCTTGCCGTTCGACTCTAATAACCGCTGTCTGGTTTTTGTATAGGTTGAATATAACTCTTCGGTCCCTATATTTTACCCCCGCTACCTATTAACACTTAAAAAACAGCTCGCCAATTTTTACTTCTGATGAAGGCTTCCCTAGTCGTAGCCGAAACCATGGGCAAGTAAGCAATTACTGGCTTTGCAACCGATGAGCTGTGTTTTTTTAAGTGTTAATCTTATATCGCGAAATTTCTTGTTTTCCGTATTAAAAATTATATTAATTTAAGGGTGACAGTTTAATGATATTCGCAACTGATAGTTATTGAACGTTATAACGAAATTTAGACTTCTAATCTGCTAAAACCTAAGAGTCGTGTGTAAACTGTTAGTTCATTTCCTGATAATAAAAATCTATAATGGTCATCAGTCCCTAGACTTACAAACTACGTAAACTAACTTATGCTAAGGACAACACAAACATCCAAGCTGGAGGGAAGACTCGAACCTCCGGCGGGAACAGCCACCCAGACCGTAGTCTGACGCCTTAGACCACGCGGCCAATCCGCGCGGCTGCGTAACAAACACTGATAACGATCGTAGCATGGAAACTGGCAAAAATAAAATAAAATAAAAAACAGACGTTAAATTTGTCAAAAACACAGAATTTAACTAAAACCAACTAATTTGGCGAAAACCAACTAATTTGACGAACACCAACTAATTTGCCGAAATAATACATTGTCGAAAATAACAACATTGTCGAAAATAACTCTATAGACGAAAATAACTCTATAGACGAAAATAACTACATAGACGAAAATAACTACATAGGCGAAAATAATACATAGGCTAAAACAAGAACATATTGGCGAAAATAAGAACATATTGACGGAAATAATAACGTTGGCGAAAACAACTACATTGGCGAAAACAACTACATTGGCGAAAACAACTAAATTGGCAAAAACAACTAAATTGGCAAAAACAACACTGAATTTGGCAATAGGTAATACCGAATTTGGCGTGAGATGACACCGAATTTGGCGAAAGGTAGCAACGAACTTCGCCAAAGGTAGCAACGAATTTGGCCAGATATAACTCCTGTTTGCCGGTCATAATTAATATAAAATTCTAGGAGAAGTGTTTTTATTATTGTATTTTATTGACTTCACAATTTATCAACACAAAACGAAATTTGTTTTGCCAAAGTTTACATAACGTTGAAGATTAAATTCCTCTTAAAATTAAATTACAGCATTAACACTGCAGAACTTTTGTTACTAAGCTAGAGGATAATACTGTGCAAAATTTCAGAAAGATTTGATTAATAGAAAAGGTAGAGGAAGTTAGAATATAATTAAGCACTTCTGCTTGTGAACCTAGTGGACCAAAGTGCTATGGTCATCAGTCTCTAGACTTACAAACTGCTTAAGTTAACTTACGCTAAGGACAACACAGACACCCGTGTACGAGAGGGGCTCGAACATCCGGTGGGAACAGCCGCTCAGTCCGTAGCATTTCGCCTTAGACAATGCGGCAATTCCGTGCGGTGAACTCCTCTTCGCCGGCTGCGGTGGCCGAGGACACTGAGGCGCTTCAGTCACGTTCTGCACGGCCACTACGGTCGGGGGTTCGAATCCCCCCTCGGGCATGGATATTTGTGCTGTCCTTAGTTGTAGGTAGTTCATAAGTAGTTTGTAAGTTTAGGGACTGATGACCCCGTAGTTAAGTCCCTTAAGCTTAACAAAGCCTATGAATCCAAATGCAAATGCATCAAGTAGTTTTGGATTAATATATTCAAGTAGACAAACACGACAATTAAATCGGAATATCTTCTTTAAGTCACGTATTTCCTTTTTCCACGATTCGTTTTTTATGAAATTTCATTCAAGTTACCAGTAAAAACCCCATGGAAATTCGTAGTTTTGAAGATAAGTGAATTCAAACAGATTAGCGACAACACGACAGTTTTTTTATAGTACAGGGAGCATTGCGGGAGATACATGAAGGGCATCCGGCCACACCTTAAAATTAACCACGTCGAATCAATAGTTCAACCACGCCGACACCGCCCAAGCGGGACAAAGGCGCAACAAAAAGAAGACGGCGTCGCTCTTCTTCTTGCCACGCTCCTCTATATTAATTTTTGTCTTGAACTTCTTTTGTGTTTTCTCTCATCCACTTTGATTTCTCGGTTCTTAAAATAGTAAATGGTACGTATTTAAGATCGACAGAAAATTTAAAAAATAATTTAAAAACTTTCTCAAAGTCGATTTTGACTCTGAAGCAACTAAACTGCATTGCACGAACTCCAGTTTCGTCCTAGAAATAATTACTCTGCAAATCACATTTAAGTGTTTGACAGAGAGTTCATCGAACCGACTTTATGATATTTATCCAGCTTTTCATTTTCTAATAGCGCACGGGAAAGAGATACGTCTGATTTTTTCCGTTTTCGATCAAATTTGTTTTATTTTATTGTGATCATGTCTCCCTATGTAGGTAGGTGTTAAAAACGCATTCGGTGGAGAATGTTGGTCAAAGGAATTTTGCAAATATATCTCGTCGCAACGAATTAACGCCTTTCTTTTAATTATTTCCACCCGAACTCATGCATCTTTTCCGTGGCCCTCTCCCCCCTATATCGCGATAATACAAAACGAGCTGCCCTTCGTTGAACTTTCTCTATATCCTTCGTCAGTCTCAATTGGTGGAAAACCCACAATGCTCAGCAATACTTCAAAACAGGACGTACGAGTGTAGTGTAGGCAGTTTCCTTTGTAGAATTGTTGCATCTTCTAACTGTTTTGCCAATGAAACGTAGCCCCTGATTCGCCTTCCCTACAATGTTTTCTTTCCACTTGGTCGTACTTGTTATTTCTAGATATTTAATTTAATTTACTGTCTGTAGATTTGACTGATTTATCATGTAAATGAAGTTTAACGGATATCTTTTACCATTCATGAGTATGGCTTTACACTTCTCATTTAGTGTCAGTTGCTAATTTTTGCACCAAGCACATATCTAAGTTCTTTTGCATTTGTTTTTGAATTTTGCGGTGAGTTTACTAACTGAGAGACAAGTTCTAAGAGAGCTGCACAGTTTCTCCTAAATCGTTTATAAGTGTTAGGAACGTAGTGGGGCTTGTAACATTTTCCTGGGGAACGCTAGATATCACTTCTATTTAACTCGATGACTTTCCGTCAGTTACTACGTACCGTTTACTTTCTGACAGGTAATCATGAATCCAGTCACACAACTGTGACGATAATCCATAAGCACGCAATTTGATTAGAAGCCGTTTGTGGGGTACAGTGTGAAAAGCCTTCCGGAAATCTAGAAAAGTGGAGTCGATTTAAGATCCCTTGTCGATGTTCATGTGAGTAAAGAGTTGGCTGTGTTTCATAAGAGCGATACTTTCTGCACCCGTGTTGACTATGGGTCGATAGGTCGTTTTCTTCGTGGAAGTTCATAACATTTGATAATATGTCCTAAAATCCTGCTGCAAACCGGCGTCATTGATATAGGCCTGTAATTAAGAATCCAATAACGTTGTGAGGAGTTGTCGTTGCTAAGGTGACGTAGGTCCTCTTTAAGAGAAAGATCCCACAACTACAGTAACATATTAAATTTATTACAATAAATGAGCACCCAACTTTGGCCGACGTAGAAGTATAACTATTCTCTCTCTCTCTCTCTCTCTCTCTCTCTCTCTCTCTCTCTCTCTCTCTCTCTCTCTCTCTATTCGTTTAGTCGATTCCTAATCTTCGTGACCCCATGAGCCAAAGCACGCTACTTTCCTCTGTCCTGCACTTTCCCCCGTAGACCTTCCAGGTTGTAACCCGTTGCTTCTGTGATGCCTTCGATCCACTTCATCCTCTGCCGTCCTCTTCTTCTAGTGCCTTCGATCTTCCCCAGCATTAATGTTTTTTTTCCAGTGAGGCATGTCTTCCCATTATGTGTCCAAAGTAGATCAGCTTCTGTTTTAATATTAGACCTTCCAGAGAGCAATCTGGTTTTATTTGCTCTAAATAGATCAGTTGGTTCTTTTTGCCGTCTATGGAATCCTAAGAATTTGCCTCCAGCACCACAATTCAAAGGAGTCAATTCTTCGCTGTTCAGCCTTTCTAATGGTCCAGGTCTCGCATCCATACATTACAACTGGGAAGTCCACAGCCTTGCAGGACGTATCTTTGTTGTCAAAGTTATATCTCTGGACCTTATAATCTCCTCAAGGTTTGACATCGCCTTTCTTCCGAGCAACAAGCGTCTCCTGATTTCGTTGCTGCAGTCGCCATCATCAGAGATCTGGGAAACGAGATAATTGAACGTGCATTCTCTTCCTATATTCCATGAATTAATAGGTGTAGTTGCCATAATTTTGGTTTTCTTCGTATTTAGCCTGAGACCGGCCTTTTCACTTTCGTTTTTTACCTGTACAGTTATTAGAGACTGGTAATTTGCAAGTGTAGACATCTGGACGAATACTTCAAAGTTCTCACGACAGTTCGCTATAATTTTTAGGTTGGCCGCGGTGGCCGAGCGGTCTGCGGCATGCCAGTCACAATCTGCAGTTTGTAAGTTTGGGAAATGATGACCCCGCAGTTAAATCCCTTAAGCTTAACAAACATTTGAACATTTTTTTATAATTTTTAAGAGTCACAACTCGTTCCCTGCGGTTCGGCCCACCATGCGTCCCGATGCAGTTCTTCCCTTCCCATCGGCTTTTATTACGGCGACGTACCGAAATTGTGGAGACGATTATCACGTCAAAATCTAAGCTAAAAAAGGTTCAAGGGTATATATTTACTCAGCATGAGATAAATAATTCAAATATGCTATTATTCCCGTTAGACCCACCGGTAACCTGATAACCCTTTTTCGTCCTACTTTTCAATTGTTCGGCTCACCTTGTGTCCTGATTGTTTTTCCCGTCACAGATAACAGATGACGATTTGTTTAACATTAAAATTCACACACCGTCACTAGAATTTTCAAGGACTCCATTACTTTGCAATTATGTGGATAGACTGCCTGCGACACTCCTCCATCAAGAAAGAAAGCCCGTACTTTAGGAAAAATTGAGGGGCCGGCAAGAAAATTTCGGCGGCACTGCACATAATGCTACAAAAGAATTTTTGCTCAGGAAGGCAAATAATTATTTTAAAAAAAGCGGCAGACAACAAAACCAAGAAAATTACAATATTCTGCAATGATTGCTCAGAACAACCGAAAATGTTTATCAGTTGCTTCACTGAAAAACACATCCAGGAGTAACTATTCAAAAGTGCATTGTTTTAACGGTGCAGAGGTTATGTTAGTTATTTTTCTGTAATTTCTTCATGTATTATGCAAATGTAGTAGATTAAATGACTTAAGATTTCAGTTGTTAAATACAACAAAGTTTATGTAAAAACGATTTTTTGTATTGTTTCCTGTACGATATTTATCCACTAAACAAATCAGTAGCGTAAAGATATATCATGGTCATTTCGGAGTCTAGCCCGCCACCGCAGTAAATGCAGCGAAATGTCCTCTTTGCTATAGACAGCCAGCAAGCATTTCCGCAATAACGTCATGTCATAGAGGGTCACCGGTGACCCGAGCAGCATTTCTGCAAAGTTTTCGTCGGGTCAGCTGTGGGCCGATGAGCAGTATGGGTGAGACATCAAATTCATCCTTCGCGTAGAACGTGTTAAGAAGTCTTGATCATTGTAACAAGGTGAGCACGCTGTACTGCGATGCTCGGCACTCTCTGACGAAACGAGTCACTCTGTCCTGACTCGTAGTACGCTGTCCTGACTCCATGAACACTGTTTTTTTGGATCGAAGCGCACTGCCTTACAGCAGCCACCGCTTTTGTTCCCTGGAGAGGCATGAGTGCAGTTTATTACTTAGGGATCATTTACTGCAACTTTCAATGTTGTAAGAACTGTTCGATTTAAGGCGTCATGGGTTTTAATGTATCTTCACGGGTGAGAGATGGGTGTTGAGAACCATGTTACTTTCAGGTGGCAGGGACTGTCTACCAAGTAATGCACCGGGCCGCTTGCAGTGGTCCCTTGCGTCGTTTATCCTGCCCAAAGTCACGAATGAGTGGGTTCGTTGCCCGTCATGATTGTGCGTAGAGCTTTCCAGCATAATTCTTCAGTCGGTCTAGGACTTTCATTTCATCTGCAGCATCATGCAGGCTGTCAGCTCAAAAGTTCAATAGCACTAATCTTACAGGCCGCATGGGCCGGCTATTTGTAGTAGTCAATCAGGTTTGCTATTCGTGATAGCATTCGTTCGTGTGCGGCCTCTGCCAGGAATCTAGGAAGTGTTACGCCAACTGTCTGTGTTCTCCTGACCGAGACTCTCACAAGGAGACTACATGGTAATCGGATTTTACAATTTCTTAATGTTTATGGTAAGTGAAGTTCAGAACTTAAATAACAACCGCGGTGGAGTGGCCAAGCGCATTGAGGCGCTATGCTGCGATGCACGAGGCCGTTCCCCGTCGGGGGTTCGAATGCCCCCTCGGGCATGGATGTTTACGCCGTCTGTAGTATATGCTAGTTCATAATTAGTTTGTAAGTATAGTGACTTATGACCTCGCAGTTAAGTCCCTTAAGCTTTACAAACATTTGAACTTAACTGTCAGCCAAAACTACTCCACGCAACTTTAAAAATTTTTCGAGAAAATCTAATTTTGAAGTTTTGCAAAGTACACGTACGTACCAATAATTAAAACCGTCGCAGAATATTTTGGTGTAGCTCATTATTTCGGTATAGCTCATGTGGTAGCGTTCTGGCCTCAGAACCATATAGTCGTTGGCTCGAATCCCACTGTGATTTTTTTCTTTTTTCGTTCTCGAATTATGTTATATAAAACATTTTAGGATTTCTAACGCCACGTGTTGTGTCAGTTTTTGTTTACGTGTATGTAGACGAGCTGCATACTTTGTCGTCACGTAAAACGATGGTTGGGTAGGTTAGCTGCTTGAAAGGTAAGTAGTAGCTATGCAAATAACTTCCCAAAATCAATGTCTCAACTCTTCACAAACTGAACAATCAAAGATTACCGTTGCCAACTAATAGTGAAGCCAATAATGTAAAAAATACAATAAAAAAGTAACTTGTGTTTTATTGATTGAAACCATCATTATTAATAATGTTGCGTAGAATATTGAAAATTACGAATAAACAAAAATACGTGCACCTTTCGTATTGTCACAATACAGTGGAGATAGCGTTACGAAAATGATTCGGGATCTGGGATGGGAATCAGTACAAAAAAATGTTTCAAATGTTTGTATAGCTTATAGGACTTAACTACGGGGTCATCAGTCCCTAAACTTACAAACTACTTATGAAATAGCTAACACTAAGGACGGACAAATATCCATGCCCGAGGGGGGATTCGAACCCCCGACGGTAGTGGCCGTGCAGACCGTGACTGGAGCGCCTCAGTCCCCTCGGCCACCGCGGCCGGCGGAATCAGTACAACAACGGCGCTTATCGCTGCGGCGTGGGTTACTTACGAAACTACAATCGCCAACATTCTCCTCCCAATGCGAAAATTTATTGTTGACTCCCACTTACATAGGTAGAAATGATCATCAGAATAAAATACGAGAAATCAGAGCTCGAACGCAGAGATTCAGGTGTTCTTTCTTTCCGCGCATTATTCTAGAATGGAATGGGAGATAAATAGTATAGCGGTGGTTCGATGAACCCTCTGCCAGGCACTTAAATGTGATTTGCAGAGTATCCCATGTACATGTAAAAATTATCATTATATATTAAAATTGAGCAAGTATTCGATCACAAAAAAAAGAAAAATCTATCACGACAGGAATCGAACCTCCGACCCTAGAGTTAGAAAGCCAGAACACTTCCATCTAAGCTACATCGACAGATGCTGCAATTCGTTTACTGATTGGTACTTACAGTTACTTGCAAAAGTTCGAAGTCGATTTTCTCGAGAATTTTTGCGAATTTGCGTCGAATGCCTTGGCTGATTGCTATTTGAGTTCTGAACTTCACGCACCATAAATATCAAAAAGTTCTAAAACCCGATACCCATGTGGTCCCCTTGTCAATATCGATAGCGGTGTAGTTGTCAGTATCTGCGAACACTAAAAATGTTGAAACTTCCTGGCAGATTAAAATTGTGTACCGAAACCGGGACTCGAACCTGGGACCTTTGCCTTTCGCGGGCAATCGCACTACCGACTGTGCTATCCCGACACGACTCACGATGCAGCCTCACAACTTTACTTCTGCCAGTACCTCGCCTCCTACTTTCCAAACTTCACAGAAGCTCTCCTGCGAACCATGCAAGACTAGCACTCCTGGAAGAAAGGATATGGTGGAGTCATGGCTTAGTCACAGCCTAAGGGATGTTTCCAGAATGAAACTTTCACTCTGCAGCGGAGTTTGCGCTGATATGAAACTTCCTGGCACATTAAAATTGTGTGCCGGAATCGGGACTCGAACCTGGGACCTTTACCTTTCACACAATTTTAATCTGCCAGGAAGTTTCATATCAGCGCACACTCCGCTGCAGAGTGAAAGTTTCATTCTGGCCACTAAAAATGTTTGTTAAGCTTAAGGGACTTAACTACAGGGTCATCAGTCCCTAAACTTACAAACTACTTATGAACTACCTACAACTAAGGACGACACAAATATCCATGGCCGAGGGGGGATTCGAAACCCCGACCGTAGAGGCCGTGCAGACCGTGACTGAAGCGCCTCAGTCCCCTCGGCCACCGCGGCCGGCTCTGCGAACACTCGCCGAGTTTAGTAGGCTCGATAATAGCCTAACAGTGGACGAGGCTGCGGCGCCACAATTGCTCCCAGTGATTGATGCCCAGTCGTTTAATTGAACAGCAGTCGGTCTTCCCGCCTATTTGCTCTCGACGCGGAACATTTATTTATATTGATAGTCAACGCTGCCAGTGTCTATACACTTAAGCGTCGGCCCTCTGACAACCCACGAGTTTTTCAGCAAAAATGCCGCTTAGAGCCTACACTAAAACAGCTGAATGGCGTGGCTACCGAGCACTGCAAGAATTAATAACGTAACTGTCAGCTCTCAACGGTGCAAGGCACTACAGTCCGATTAACATTAATTGTTTAGTTGACGTTTGTCACCTGGCGCTATCGGTGCCTCACACACTGCCCGATATCACTCGGTTACGGGCGACAGTCAAACACGCAGGGGTGCTTCACAAATCCTGTTAATGTGGAACGCAGAGAAACGTTCGAAGAGACCTCTGCGAGCTATGCTGGGATGCGGCGCCTTTTATAAAGTGGCCATTGATTCAACTGTGGCACCAGGCGCGTTTCGTAGTCCTGAATTTAAACTCATCTCCTAACCTAGCCGCGACCTCGTGATGTGCAATGTATCCGAGAAAACGGTATAACTAAACTATCTGCGGCAGAAATAACGTCATCACCGCATCTCACAAAAGCGATGAAGCAACCCTCTACGAGCAAACACAAGACAGAACACATTCACTTCAAAGCGCTGAAGGCAAACTTTAATAAGTCGCTACCATTGCTTACCTGAAAATATCCTCACACTGGCTAGACGAGCTGCTGCGTTGCGAACCGAGCATTGCTGCTTGCCACTCAGATACGGATTACAGACGACTAGGACAGATTCCAGTTGATAAAACAAGTGCAAATAAAAGAATCAATAAATTATGAAAATGACGTGGCAAAGTATAAAAACAACACTACAATTAAATCAATATTACTTGAGTAAAAATAAGTCATTTTAATCTTATACCATATATAAATAAACCAACTCAATATAAATGAATGTTTGTCTGTATGTCCTCTGTGTGTTCATAAACCATTCATTCGATTGCAATGATACTTTGGTGAACTGTCCGCCGTACGCCCACGAAGGTTTCTGACCCAAAAACAAAAGGGCACGACACATAGCTCATGACATATGACGTCATAAATAATGAGAGGCCACCGCGGGAGAATACCCAGATCTATGCGTCAATTATTGGAAAATGGGAGTAGTTCGGGACCTGCAACAAAATTCGCATGTAATTTCGGACGTCTATGAAGCGTTTTATAACTGACCATCACACACACACACAAAATGATGAAAAGTAGTTTACTGTTCACAGCAGTTTCGCTGGAGATGCCGTAGAACAGTTGCATCAGGCATGACCTTGTATCAAATATTAGCTTTACAGTATTGCATGCTACTATTTATTTTTGTCTGCAAGTCTCCCTTAATTCTCTTGCATCCAAAATTAAGTGATCTTTCTCAATCTCTATCTACATAAAAGCGAAAGGACACTTACTCACTGACTAAACACGACATCTCGAAAACTACTTCACCTATGGAAGCTGAAATTTGGCAGGAATGTAGTTTATAGGTAGAAAACGTCAGCTGAGAAAGTATATTGTGACAGGTGCAGGGTGGAGCATACTTCTACAAACTCACGAAATCTACAATTGCATTCGATCTTCACGAAATTTCGCACTCTCGACTTTCAAAATGTCGTAGTCTACCTTAAGTGTCATACGGTGCATGGGGGAGGGTACTTTGCAACATAAAAATGGATCCCTATATACCTTCGTCGCGCCATATCTAGATACGGCTCGACCGATTTCAAAGCTTCTTTTTTGTTGTTTTTCGGTATTCTCAGAAAAAGGGTTGTATGAAGTAAAACTGGAATATTTGAGAACAAAGTGCGTTTTTTCAATGTGACCCTGCGTTTGTATCGCATACAAATCTATAGTTTTGTTCAGATATTGATGAAATTTTGCACACTCTTCCTTAAAAACAAGAGGAATGTTACTGTCAGTATAAAATAACTTACGGAATTTTACAAAATGCATAGTTTTGCTCCAATCTTTATTAATTTTTTCACACATGACCTTTAAACCAAGAGGAAGATCACTGGGTACATAAATGTTTGTATTGTACATGACAGAGGGTACCTTGCAGAGAACTTTGCCGAGAGAGGGAAAGGTGGAAACGAACAAAGAGATGGGAGAGAGAGAGAGAGAGAGAGAGAGAGAGAGAGAGAGAGAGAGAGAAAGAGATGGATGCAGAGAGAGGAGGGAAGGGGATGTGGACTACGAGAGTGTAGGATAAATAAACTCCCGGGCAACGCCTCGTTTACTGCTAGTCTAATATATAAAAATGAATGTTCGTGTGTTAGTATTTTATACGCTGCTGTACCGTTCATCGGATTGAAATGGAACTTTATCACCATATTTATTGCATATTCGAGAAGGTTATAGGCATAATTATACCACTGTATGACTCACAGTTCAGAAGATATGACGTCATAAACACTGAGATACGAGAAAAACTGCCACATTAAAATTGACTTGTGAATTTATTACTTCTTTGCTGCTAAATGTATTCGCAATTTATTTTGCAAACACTATCCATTTATGCCAATGAATATATCTACAGAATTATTTCATTGTGCGACTAAAGTATAGGAGACATGCCGTGATAAATAGAGCCGCGTGATAAAGTACCGCAACATGTTCGTTCGTATTTTATGCACTGCCGCAATCTTCATCCTATTGTGAAGAAACTATGCACACTTGGATCTTCAAAACAAGAGGAAAGTCGGAAAGTCACTGTGTGCGTAACATTTTGTATGGTGCATTTCAGAGGGTACTTAACCTACGAACTTCTTTTATTAGGAACTTGATGAAATATTGCATACTTAACTTTGAAAACAATAGGAACAACACCGTCTATCCAAGATTTCATAAAGTTCATAACGAAGGGTACCTTGCAATAAACTTAAGCACCATTTCACTAATCACTATAAAATTTAACTGCAATAGTTTTTCACAGATGGAGGAGACTTTGGTCTGAGGAGGTCGAGAAGGAGTTGGGCAGAGAAGAGGAGGTGATTAGCAGAGAAAGGGGAAAGAGGAGATGGACAGAGAGAAGCGTAGGAAGAGATGAAAGAGAGAGGGGAGGTGAGGAGATGAACCGAGATAGAGAGAGAGGGATGGGAGAAGGGGAAGTTAGATATAGAAACAAATATAGCCCCGGTGAAATCACAAGGAAGATATAGTAAATGCAGTTCGCAACGTATAATAGGCAAATAAGCAGTAGGATCGCTTACCTTTTCACTTAAATTATATATTTCGACAATATTTCTTGCTTTATACACCTCATACATAATGAAAAGACATACATTCCACTCCCTTTTTCCATACTTATGTATGTATTTTCTCACAGGATGGCAACATAGCGAAAGAACTGGAATCGGCCGGCCGCGGTGGCCGAGGGGACTGAGGCGCTTCAGTCACGGTCTGCACGGCCACTACGGTCGGGGGTTCGAATCCCCCCTCGGGCATGGATATTTGTGCCGTCCTAGTTCGTAAGTAGTTCATAAGTAGTTTGTAAGTTAAGACTGATGACCCCGTAGTTAAGTCCCATAAGATTTACAAACATTTGAACATTTGAACTGGAATCGAGGTGCAGCAAAGATAATGCAGTGAGTGCTCAGCTAAGATCTACTCTCTTCTGCAAGAAGGAAGTAAGTACCAAGACTAAGTTAGCAGTGCACCGCTCTATCGTTCGATCAACTTTGTTGTATGGAAGTGAAAGTTGGGTGGAGACAGGTTACCTTATTCATAAGGTAGAAGTTACAGATGTGAAAGTAGCAAGAATGATTGCAGGTACTAATAGATGGGAACAATGGCAGAAGGGTGTCCATAATAAGGAAATCAAAGAAAAAGTGGGAATGTACACCATAGATGAAGCAGTTAGAGCGAGCAGACTGAGATGGTTGGGTCATGTTACACGCAATGGAGAAGCAAGGTTACCTACAAGGCTCATGAGCTCGGCAGCGGAGGGTAAGAGGAGTCGAGGTAGACCAAGAAGAAAGTACTTAGATTCGGTGCAGAATCATTTTGAAGTAAAAGGCATAACATCAGTTGAGGCATCAATGTTAGCATTGAATTGGGGATCATGGAGGGATTTTATTAGAGGTACTTTGCTCCAGACTGAACGCTGATAGGCATACTCAGTCTCTAATGATGATGATGATGATGATGATCTGCATATTGTCTTACCTCTGCTTGTTTGCACTTGCTTCAACTCGAGCTGAGGCGTCGTACTACCAAGCTTTTTTATTTCACACTTCTCTTACAAGCTTAAAGCTAAGTACTTTGCTTCAAAAGATACTGATAGTTGTTCATTTTTCTTTGCTAATAAACATCGAGAATGTATGAATATGCACATGAACACTAAAACACAATAAGCAACTGATAACACTATTAAGTGATTGTAACGATGAAGAGACAAGCTACCTACAGGTCACGTGACAGTGTAAGCAGCACCCCCTCCTAATCTTACGCATGCGCAAAGGCTGCTCTCCCCCACATCTTTTCGAACAGTTAAATATTTATTAAAACTTCCAAAGTATATGTGGCAAGTAACGGTAAAAAAATCATTGTTGTTCCCTTATCTGTTAAAATGAAGACTGGGTTTATGATAAATTGCATGCAGTCGGTCTCCAACCCACTATATTTGACAGCACAGAGCGATGCCGCTGACCACACGGCTATTCAGTTAGGTGGAGCGTTCAAATGTTTGTATAGCTTATGGGACTTCACTACGGGGTCATCAGTCCCTAAACTTACAAACTACTTATGAACTAGCTAACACTAAGGACGACAGAAATATCAATGCCCAATGGGGGATTCGAACCCCCGACCGTAGTGGCCTTGCAGACCGTGACTGAAGCGCCTCAGTCCCCTCGGCCACCGCGGCCGGCAGGTGGAGCGTAGTGACTTCATTATTATTGATGATCGGATCTTCTACCTTTCACAGTTGATGCGTCTTTATAGTTATATTTTACCAAATATAACGTGTTTTTGACGAATCTTCAATGAGCCGAAAAGAAATATGAAGGACGGATATTGCTTTAGTTGGGGTTTTGCCGATGCGCATGACGAGGTACGCAGTAGCTTCATTGTCTTGCTTCAGGACCATTCGTGCAAACGCCAGAGCTTGAATAGCCAGGAGCTGGCGTCTCTACCAACTCGAACGCCCATATGCTGCCTCCAGGGGATCCAGAAGAGAATATGAACCTCAGCCGCGCATGCCCATTTCAACGCTGCGGCCACTGCCGCCTATATTAAGGCTGATTTACATGACGACACTACGTTTCATGAAACTGCGCCACTGGGCAATGCGCATGCGCGGCAGACGTTCGCGCGACTCGTTGACGAAACTAAATAGTTTCGGCACCTTCCAACTTTGGCAAAACTGACTGCGCGTGTTTTTAGGATAGGTTATGACCAATACAGAACAAAGTACAACATAAAGGGGGGAACGGGAGAAATAATTCGGTTTCTGAAGATATATGCGTTGCGTAGGTGTTTGTGCGATTTTGACGGCGTGTTAGTGCTCTTCTGGCAATTATTTGTGAAATTAAATATTGATGGGTTGACGATTAGTGAATTGCAGACTAAAATACATCCAATTCGAAATACCTATACAAACGAAGTATGGCAACTGTGGATTTCGGAACACGGTACAAGTACTGCAGAGACGAATATCTACTTGACAAGAAACGTAATGCAATTTGTAATTTCAGTTATGGTAACAACGCTTCACGTGTAACGGTAACTTATTTCTTTACTGCATTACTATGTTTAAAAGGAACGTTAACTACTCTGGTGACATTCTAAGTTGATTAAAATAACTTCTAGGGTCTTCAATGACAATTTCTTTCAGCAAGGTCTATGACGTATTTTTTTAATCCATTCACGAACCCAAACACGTTTATTATTCTTTTTATGTTTAGTCTTATGCAGCGACTTCACACAGACAAGCAATAGATTCGCCACAACTCTTACAGCTACTACAACTTTCATTTTGCGGCGACTACGGCACTCACAAAACAACGAAACTGAAGTGTATACGTATTGGCGCCGTGTCTACAGACATACACGAAACCAGTTGCGCGCAACTCATTTCATGCAACGAGTTTCGCAACCTAGTGTCGTCGTGTAGACTAGCCTTTAAGCGGTCGCGCTACGATTCATATATGTGCTGTCTCCGCGACGTCAAACGTTTCTCATGCCATAAAAATACTTTGAATGTGCATATAAAATGGTCTGATGGAAGAACAAAAAAGAATGATAGTTTAATAACACGTTGTACTTTTTTATTTATTTATTTTTAATTTACTTATTTTCACGACGAGCTTTTTTCCGGGTGTTCACTGAAACAGTGAACACATAGGGCGCAGGTGATGATCCAAAAACGAACAGCAGTAGTGTGCACTGACGGTCTCCGTTGTTCCTGTTTCGAAAACATAGTGACACTTTTACGTTAGGCCGCTCGCTCACAACTGACTGTCTTTCCCTCGACTGTGCGCACGCCGGTGACGTAGGACTTGCGAGTCCATTTACTCGGAGATAAGGTAGGTATGTCAAAGTGTGCTATCAGCGACAATAGTAGATTCTATTGCACATTGTCTCCATAGCATTGTTGCCACTATTTGACTTCCAACCCTTCTACTTGTTGTTTGTAAGTTATAAATATTTTAGATTAACGTACAGGACTTGTCGAAAGCCGCTCGGTTTGCCGTGCGGTCTAACGCACCGCTTTCCGTGTCGGGGAGGCGTACCGGCTCCGGTTCGAATTCGCCCGGCGGATTAACGAAGGGGGTCGGAGTGCCGGCCAGCCTGGATGTGGTTTTAGGCGGTTTACAAGCTTCCTAGGATTTTATTTGCGGACGGAGAAGTTAGTACTGCTTCCTCCCACAAGTCCCCTAAAACCTTCACATCCTTGCGGATGCTGTTGCGTAGCAGTGTGCGTTTGTACCGCCCTACAGTACGCACGAGGTGCCGTAGTTGCTGTCCAAGTCTTTATGGAAAGCATAGAGTTCTGACTAACCTGTTGTCTTCTATAGTTGTGTCCCCAGCGCAGAAGACAGCACACAGGTCGTTGGTTCTTGTACAGCATACAAGTGAGGCTAAAATAACTTCTGTAGATTGGAAGCATAAGAAGCGACTCGCGAGATTTTTAATTGTCAGGGATGCCATTTATTAAATAAATAATTAAATATGAACAACTTTTGTTAATACGACACGGCCTATGCTGCCCATAGCTCATGTTGAGACTTCGACTGTTATCACTATTACACAAATCTTTACTCATGGCCGGCGCGGTCCAGCGCGTATAGTGGTCAGCTCGACACTGCGCGACACTGCGGCGCGTTGCGAGAGGGCACCTGACGCTCTATTTCGCGCCAAAACAGGGCCGTCGCGCGCCTTCTGCAAAATCGCTCTTCTCTTGTTACAGTAAGAGGAAGGCACCTTAAACTTTTTAAACTGTCAAAACCTAGCCCATCCTTGAGAGATATTTATAAGAAATTCTCAGCTCTGAATAATTAATATTTAGTATATAATAAACAAAACTAATTTCAAAAGAAATCACGTGACGTGAAATGCAGCATCCAATGCGAGGAGAGTACCAGTAACATAGGCGGGCTTTCCCACAGGAACCAGCACCTACTGTGCCATATGCTACTGCTACCAACCGCAAATTTCAACATATGCTGCACTTCTGTCTTTCTTTCGCGTTTAAGACACGTACAATGTTAGCAAAGAAATGGCCAGCGGCCAGAAATATGAAGTTGCCATAGGCCAGGATTATTACAGGTTTTCCACGTCCACCTAGGTGAATACCGGGCTGGTCCCCAAGTCCCGCCTCACTTGCACAATTCGCAAACATTTCGTAACTCTTTACTCTTTACCACATATAACACTATACGCAGATATTTGGGGTACACATTTCCGCCCGGGGGCATGGGGTGGCGGCAGGAAGGGCATCCGGCCACCCTGTCAATATTAACATGCCAATTCCGAATAACCAAAGCCGACCCTGCTTGTGCGGGAAGAGCTAAAGAGAAAGAAAAAGTATATGACTTGTCGAAATGTAGAATTTAATTGCTGTTTTGACGGACGCAGCAAGCGCGCTGTCTGGGGGTGAAGCAGTGGTGGTGGCGTTGTCCGCGGCCTCGGGCAGCTCCAGCTAGAGCGGCCGTAGTCAGGCCGGCAGGTGATGGAAGAGGCGCGCTCTGCAGGTGACAGCGTCGTTTAGCGGCTGTCACGCCGCCGCCTGATGCCGACATTAATCACCCACGCCCGCCCCCACACCACACCCACACCCACACTGACTCGCTGTTAACGCCCCCTCCTGCAGCCGACCCGTGTCCGCTACACGATGCGGATTACAGTACAGTCTCGATAGTTCGAGGTGAAGGCGACGGGAACCGCCTCGAACTATCGAAAAGCGGGACTACCGGAATTTAAATGGGAAGAAGAAATATTATAGTATTGTAAGTAATATAGGTCAAAACAATATTTAAAAAATGTTTTACATATCATATTCTAAATATACATGGGATACTCTGCACATCACATTTAAGTGCCTGGCAGAGGGTTTATCGAACCACCTTTATACTACGAGGCGCGTCCAGAAAGTAAGTTCCGTATCAATTTATCTCCCCTGCAGCGCTGTGATTGCAGTTCCGCATATGCGCTGTAGACGATGTATACCAAGGAGCAGAACGTGCGCCATTTGGAGATCGCTGTCAGTTACGTACGCTTTGTTGTGCTTGTTCGAAATGTCGCCGTTGATTGAAAATCTCGCCGCCTGTGAAATCAGGTCAGTGATTCGGTTTCTGAATGCGAGGAAAGTGAAACCAAGTGAAATTTATCGGCAAATTTGCGATGTTTACGGACCAAATGCAATGAGTGATTCGATGGTGAGAAGATGGGTCGGATAGTTCAATGGCGGGCGTAGTGATGTGCACATCACTACGCCCGCCATTGGACTGTCGAACACATCTCTTCTCACCATCAAATCACTCATCGCATTTGGTTCGTAAACATCGCAAATTTGTCGATAAATTTCACTTGGTTTCACTTTCCTCGAATTCAGAAACCGAATCACCGACCTGATTTCAAAGGCGGCGGGATTTTTAGTCAACGCTGACATTTCAAACAAGCACAACAAAGCGTACGTAACTGACAGCGATCTCCAAATGGCGCACGTTTTTCTCCTTGATACACATAGTCTATAGCGCATGTGCAGAACTGCAATCGCAGCGCTGATGCGGAGATAAATTGAAACGGAATTTAATTTCTGGACGCGCATCGTAAGTTCTTAGTACTTATTATCAAAGAAAAATGAACAACGTTCAGTATCTTTTAGAAACAAATTACTCAGCTTTGGAACAAAAGTGTGAAAGGACCGGGGTATACGGGGTGCAGCCAAGACTGGAGGGCGTCATTTCTCTAGGGAAACTGGTCTCAGTAAACCAGGCCGAAATCACTGCCATCAGGGCGTGTGTGGAGGAGAATTTACGTAGGTGCTACAAAGATCGTAGCATCTATATTATTCAGACAGCCAGGCAGCCCTGAGATCCCTGGCAGCTCCTGCAACAAGGTCTAAAATTGTTGCAGAATGTCACAGGGTTCTGGTGGAGCTAGGGGAAAGCAATAGAGTAAACCTATTGTGGGTCCCTGGCCACTCGGGGATCAGTGGCAACGAACATGCCGACAGATTAGCCAGGATGGGGGCAGAGACTCCCTTTATTGGATCGGAACCTGTCCTGACAATCACTAAGGCAATGATCAAATTGGAGCTACGTAACTGGCTCAGAAGACAGCACGTAGAATATTGGACCAAAGTCCATCAAAAAAACATGGCAAGGTAATGATGCCAAAGCCATGTTTTAAAAGAAGCTCTGCAATCCTGGGTCTGAACAGGAGAGAGATTAGACTCATGGTTGGATTGCTGACAGGCCATGGGAATTTCAAAAGACACCTACATACAATGGGAATAACAGAAGAGGATCCTAAATGTAGGATGTGTAATGACGGTGATGAAACTGCATCACATCTAATCTTCGAATGCATTGCATTGGAGAGTAAAAGACACAGAATATTTGGGAAACCAGGCCCGAAGAAATTGCGTCTAATAAAGAACTGGTAAAGGGACTCCTTGCACTGTTCAAGGGCAGTGGTTGGCTTTACTGGCTAGATATACAGGGAGCGATACCGCACAATAAACTTAGTTTCGGTGCGGCTTCCCTGGAAAAATCAAATCAAATCAATTGAAAACCTGGACTACCAAAAATTAAATGGAAAAAAAAAAATTATCATATCGTAAGTAATATAGGTCAGAACATGAACTTTATTGAAAGAAAAGTATTTAAATTTTTACATCTACAACTACATATACATGGGATACTCTGCGCATCTCATTCAAGTGCCTGGCAGAGGGCTCATCGAACCACCTTTATATTAATTAACGCCGCGGTGGAGTAGCCGAGCGGAGCGGAGCGCGCGGTTGCTCGCCGTGGAGGTTTGAGTCCTCCCTGGGGCATGGGTGTGTGTCTGTTGTCCTTTGGTTAGTTAACCTAGGTTTAAGTAGTTTGTCAGCTACGGACTGATGGCCACGCAGTTTGGTCCGATAGATTTACAGACATTTGATTTTATATTAATTAACCCTTCCATTCTCGAACAGCGCGCGGGAAGGAAGAACATCTGAATCTCTCCGTTCGAGCTCTGATTTCTCGTGCTTTATTCTGATGATCATTTCTACCTATGTAGGTGGGAGTCAACAATATATTTTCGCATTCGGAGGAGACTGTTGGTGATTGGAGTTTCGTAAGTAGACCACGCCGCAGCGATGGACACCGTTGTTGTAGTGATTCCCATTCCCATCCCAGATCCTGTATCACTTCCGTGACGCTGTCTCCTTGTATCGTGACAATTAAAAACGAGCTGCTCTTCTTTGGACTCTTTCGATAACCTCCGTGAAACCCATCTGATAAGGATCCCACACTGGGCACCAATACTCACCAGCTCAGACTGCATCCGTACACAGCAGTCACAGTCCCTATTCATGATTACAGTGCCGAGAAAACAAAAATACAGTCGCGATGCGCTCAAAGGAAGACTAGTCTGTTTCTAAGAACGTGGATTTGAATCTAATATGCTCGAGAGCACAATATAAATTTACAAACTGAAACGAAAACGCGTAGACAAACATCAAAATATTATACGTCGCTTCTAATCAGAAGCCGGTTTCACTTACAGAAGGCTGCGTCTGCTGCTAATCGGCCGGCGGCTAAACAGACACTGTATGTTTATATGTTCTTGGTGTTTATCAGAGAAAAATGAACAACGTTCAGTACCTTATAGAAACAGATTACTCAGCTTTGGAACAAAAAGTGTGAAATAAAGAAAGTTGGTAGGCCGACGCGTCGGCTCGAGTTGAAGCAAGCGGAAACAAGCCGAGTGGATCTTTTACGAAAATATATGTAAACGGGATTGGGGGAGGGGGGGAGGCAAACCGTGTCGCTTAGTGAACCTGCGTTCATCTGAAGCACCAGCCACCACTGGTGTCACCTCTGCTTGAGGAGGGGAGGGGAGAACCCGGAGAGCTCCATGCGGAAGATTTGCACACGGTCCCCCGCAAGCAAGGGCCGGCTCTGGCCGTGATGTAACAGACGTTATACGCGCTTTGATTGGAACGCGTTACATCCGCAAAGAATCACACGCACAGTTCCTGAAAACGAATGTTCACCGTATTAAAGTGCCACATGGCGACTTAAAAGCGTGCGTCAGTGTTGTGTGGATTGCGCAAGGCGCGCGCCCCGTGTGTGGACGGACACGGCCATTATGCGCTCAGCCGGCCGGCAGGCTGGGACTCGTTACCGCGGGATTAATTCACTTTCCGCATTACGCAACCGCGGCCGCATTCGGCGTCCACTCGGCGTGTTAAACGGCCGCCCGACTGCGCGGCGCTGATCACCGATTGCGTAACGCCAGTGCGTGACTCACCCGCCAGCCGCTATCTGATGGCGCCGTCACGAAGCCTGCCGATGCTGCGTCTTCATCCGTACCCCGCAAGTCAACGCGCTGTGTGTGGCGGGTGCGGAGAAAATAGTGTGTACCATTGGTACTGCCAGAGGTGGCGCGTCATATGCAGCCAGCACAGGATAACATAGAGAGGCCTTATAATGACAGCCAGCCGCGGTGGCTGAGGGGACTGAGGCGCTTCAGTCACGGTCAGCACGGCCACTGCGGTCGGGGGTTCGTATACCCCTCGGGCATGGATATTTGTGCCGTCCTTAGTAGTAGCTAGTTCTTAAGTAGTTTGTAAGTTTAGGGACTGATGACCCCGTAGTTAAGTCCCATAGACTATACAAACATTCGAACATCTGAACATTTGCGGCCGAGCGCAGCCGGCCACAGCTGCGAGCTCAGAGTAGTTCTTTGAGTTAGCTGTCTGATAATTCCTTTTCATATATTTTAAGGCGTTCCTTTTTGACAATCTATTTTTGCTATAAATGATTACAAATTGCAGCTATGTATAGCAAATCATACTACTACATAAAATAGAAGCACATTTTTCGTCTGTCTGTCCACCACCTAGAAAGAACGCCGCGGCGCTCTCGTGTGACGTCAGGCAGAGTAGGTTGCGTGCGCATAGCTGACTGGATCGCTGCTTCGGCGTGGTTGGCCGTGCCCCAGCGGAGTACCGAACGTATCGTCATGCGGTTTCTTTTGATTTCTTCTTTAGAATCCTGGGATAATCAGGGTATATTTAATGTCAATACGATATATGAAAAAAACCTAAAATAAGTATTATAACGCAGAATCATTTACCACTTCCGCACTTTAGTCAGATCTGGAGCCTAAACTATAAGAGCTAGGCTAGTGTACACAGTATAAACTTGCAGAACTCACAAACATCTAAACAAAATAAAACACACATTTATTTATTTTTAAAGCGCTGGCGCCAGATGTCTGACTGTGGGAGATCTGTAGCCTTTTAGCTTTGTACGAATGAGCCGCTTTGTTCCACTTCAAACCTAAGGAAAGAAAACCCCTTTGCAAGGTAATACACCGTCAACGCATGACCTAAATTACAAATCAATTTTATATGTGAGTGATACATATCTTACCTTTTACTGGTGTTAAAATGAAACTTATACACTAGAACACATGCATACACGAAGCTTATATGTTTACTAGCGTCTTCACTGCCTGTGCGTCACTCGCTCTCACGAAAACACTGAAGGTGTGAGGGCTTTCTAGAGACCTGCATGCTTGTCCCATCTGCTGGCAACATCTTGCACCCTTGGAGTTGAGGCTACGTCGTGACACAAGAAATTTTATCTCAGTTACTTTACCCTAAATGCTTTAAGCTGAGAGTTTTTGGCGCTGCTGACTGAATATGTAATGATACACTGACGTCATTAAATTACATATAATTTCCTTGCTATGGTATCGATGTCTTGTTCCTTTGTTTCTCTCTGTTGAAATGTTACTTGAGTTACAATGCAATGTTTTACATGTGTGGTCTCGCACAAGTCTAAAGTGCGCGCCATCTACTTTCGTCGCGCGCCGCCCTGCACGCACGACGCGGCGTTCTTACGACGTCAGCCACGAGCGCCCTCTGCTACAACTCCGCTCGTGGCCACCACTGAACGACATCGTTCACTTGGGACTGAGATAGGGACCAGCTAACACTTCGGAATCAGATACGCACCAGTGAAGACTTGGCTATCGGATAGGCACTAGTAATCATCAGTAGGCAGACCTCTATCTAAACTATGTTTCAGCATTCTGCAGACAAGCCCTAATTTACTCTAGTGTTTCTAGTTTCTGCTGTGCCACTGCCTCCTACCTGCACAAGCGTGCATCCTTTATTCCTGTGTCGGTCTTTCTACTCGGCCACCGACACCTACGACGGAAACGAGACACAAAAGCGGCGACGAGGCTGGGACACAAAAGCATGGAAATGACGCACGCCACTGTCCTGTTTATGACTGCCTGTTATTCCATGCATAGCGTCGTACTGTTCCGAGTATTCGATGTGAAAAGGAGTGCCTTGTCAGTAACAGAGGACTTGTCAGGAGTACGCCTGGACAGCGGTTTCCGTTTCTTGTCTGCTGGTGTATTTCGGCCGTCGTGGCGGTGGCGGTACGGCTGTTATCTCGTTTGCCGGTCTGGGCCTAACTCGCTGACCACCGCTGATCCGGATTTGCGAGTTAGGGGGCGCGCCGCTAACGCCATTAGCCAATCCAGTTGGCCTTTATCCCGCTGAAAGCGCGCAACGTACGCGCCTCGCTCTGCACCATTTCCCGTCGATACGACGTAACTTGCACGTCAGTTTCACTACAATTCTCAACCTTTTTTTAAGCATAAACACCTCGTTTTTCTTTAATACACTCCTGGAAAATGAAAAAAGAACACCATGAATTCGTCGACCCATCAGAGGGTAATTTTATTCACACATTCTTGAGGTTGTATTCAACACAGGATCACATAGACAGAACCGTACGCACGTCAGTACAGTCACCAGAGAGTCCACAATGTTGATGTTAATATCGTGTATACCCTCCTTTTGCAACAATGCAAGCTGTAATTTTTTCATGGAAACGATCGTAGAGGTTCCATGTGTGGTTATGTGGAATGGCCTGCCTTGCAATTTCAACCTGGGGCTCAGTTCAGCCAAATTTCGTGCCGCTCATGTAGACCGCCCAACATGACGCTTCATCGTTCCGAAACATGCTCAATGGGGGAGAGATCTGGGGATCGTGCTGGCCAGGATAGTCGACGTACACCTTGAAGAGCACATTGCGTGATACGGGATACATGTGGATCTGCATTGTCCTGTTGGAAAAGAATATCACCTTGTTGGTACATGAGTGGTAGCAAGACGGTTTAAATGACGATTTCAGTGTATGTTCAATGTTCTCTAGACAACCACTATAGGAGAATGGCGACTGTAGAATATCGCTCCCTTCAGAATGATGCACGATCATGTGTGCTGTTAGAGTGTCCTCTGCTCACACCCCAACATCGTTCAATCCGCCTTCATGGTGTCATGGTAGGCGCTTATGAAGGGACGAATGCAGACGTGTCGACTTCAGTGATGAGAATCATCGCTACCTCGCTGCCAGTGATGGTCGTACGTGTGTGTGGTGTCGTGCAGGGGAGTGCGAAAATCTGCAGTGTACACGACAGAGGCAAACGGGGCCGACACCTGGCATCATGGTGTGGGGAGCCATATCCTACACTGGCCGTTCTCCTCTAGTGTTCGTTGTGGGAAAATTGAAAAGTACACGGTACAATGAAACCATCATTCAACCCGTCTTGCCACCGTTCATGCACCAACAAGGCGACGTGCTTTCCAACAGGACAATGCATGTCCACACGTATCCCGTACAGCCCAACGTGTTCTTCTCTGTGTACATCAACTACCCTGCCCATCACTATCCCCAGATCTCTCCCCCATTGAGCATGTCTGGGACCAAATGAAACGTCATCTTGGCGCAGTCTACTCGACCGGCACGAGATCTGGTCCAACTGAGGCATCAGATGAAATTAGCTTGACAGGCCAGACCTAAAGACTTCATTCGGCACCTCTACGATCGTTTCCATGAAAGAATTACAGCTTGCATTGCTGCAAAAGGAGGGTATACACAATATTAACATCAACATTGTGGACGCTCTGGTGACTGTACTCCCGTGCCTGCGGTTCTGTCTATGTGATCCTGTGTTGTATACACCCTCAAGAATGTGTTAATAAAATTTCGCTCTGCTGGGTGGACGAATTCATGGTGTTCTTTTTTCATTTTCCAGGCGTGTATTTCTTTTCATAAAATTTGAATTCAAATTTCCTTATAGCTTCGTCCAAGAATTTTCACGACACTCTCGTTCGTTCATAGAGAACTATCAGATGCTTGTACCCATCATCAGTGCAACTGTTGTTTGGTAGTCAAATCTAGATAAATGTTGCATAAACAAAAGCTGGCCACTTGGAGAGTATTTAATTACGAGGGTCACTCCAAATGAAATGCACACTATTTTTTTTTTTTAAATACAATTTTCGTTCTGCATATTAGAAAGTTTTATGGTGTGTAGACACATCCTTCCCGCTTGTTTTCAAACTTAGTTCAACCTGTTCCCGTGAGTGGTGCCGTCTCAGCATGTCTTTAAGATGGCTGATACAATTGACGTTCGTCTGAAGCAACGTGCGGCCATTGAATTCCTGTGCTGTGAAAACGAGACAGTGGGAGACATCCACAAGAGATTGAAAAAGGTGTATGCAGATACTGCTGTCGATCGCAGTACAGTTAGTCGGTGGGCAAGCAGGTTACGTGATGAAAGCGGGCACTGAAATATTGAGGATTGTCCTCGCAGCGGCAGGCCTCGTACTGCACACACTCCAGACAGTGTGCAGAGAGTTAACCACCATAATTTCTGATGCATATGTCACGTCGAACGGAATGGACAGTGTGCTGAAAGGTGCATACAAGATGAAGATTAACAAGAGCAAAACTAGGCTAATGGAGTGCAGTCTAAGAAAATCAGGTGATGCTGAAGGAATTAGATTTGGTAACGAAACAATAAAGAAGGGAGATGAGTTTTGTGTCTTGGGCAGTAAAATAACAAATGATGGTCGCAGTACAGAGGATATAAAATGCAGAATGGCGATGGGTAGAAAAGCATTCTTGAAAAAGAGAAATTTGTTAACATCGAATATTGATTTAAGCCTAAGAAAGTCCTTTCTGAAGGCATTTGTGTGAGGTGTTGCCTTGTATGGGAGTGAAACATGGACGATAAACAGTGCGGACAGGAAGAGGATAGAGGCTTTTGAAATGTGGTGCTACAGAAGAATGCTGAAGATTAGGTGGGTGGATCGCATAACTAATGAAGAAGTACTGAACAGAATTGGGGAGAAAAGGAATTTCTGGCATACCTTGACTAGAAGAAGGGATCGATTGGTAGGACACATCCTTAGACATCAAGGAATTGTGAATTTAGCGTTGGAGGGAAGCGTGTGGGGTAAAAACCACAGAGGAAGACCAAGAGATGGCTACAATAAACAGATTCAAACAGATGTAGGTTGCCTTCTTATGCGGAGTGAAGAGGCTTGCTCAGGATAGGGTATTGTGGAGAGCTGCATCAAACCAGTCTCCGGACTGAAGACCACAACAACAACAATGTGACGACACTGAAGAAACTTCAAGCTCGATAGAGTCGAATTCGACCACATCGGCAAGAGCAGCATGTTTTGCTGTTGCACGACAATACAGGGGCACATGTCAGTCAAAACACCATGGAAGCGATTACTAAACTCAGATGGACAACACTGAAACACCCGCCTTACAGTCCTGACCTGGCTCCCTGTGACTGTCATCTCTTTGGGTAACTGAAAGACTCTCTTCGTGGAACAAGGTTTGAAGATGATGACTTAATTGTGCACGCTGCCAAACAGTGGCTCCAACGTGTTGGTCCAGAATTTTACCATGCGGGTATACAGGCGATGGTTCCAAGATGGCAGTTGAGGGATGGAGATTATATGGAGAAATGAAAATATTGTTCCTAAATGGTGTATCTACACACTGTAAAACTTTCAAACATGTACAATAAAAACTGCATTTTTTTAAAAAAAATAGTGTGCATTTCTTTTGGAGTGATCCTCGTATTATTTTATTTTCGTTGATAGGCTGCTAGATTATTTCTAACAATAATTAGTTTTTCACGTTGGCCTGCATAAATGAAAACAAATAAAATATGTTGTAACCTCAGGATTCTGTTGTGGGCCATGGCTAACAAGAATGTAGACAAGGTCTGGAATTAAAACAAAAATAATGAGTCCTCAAAGGATTTATTGACAGAAGAAATCAAAACTGTGATGTGCTTGTGTTGGTACAGAATTCTTGTACTATTTCATAGTGTTCCGGCTTGTGCATAGAGAGAAGGCTGCCTCTTCTATGATGAACTTCTGGAATTGTAGTATTCTTGGGACTGCCTCGTATTGACTGGAACGTCCGTACTCTCCCCTACTGACAGTCGTAGTTGTGGTGTGCCGGCATATCTAGCTGAGCCCCCTCCTTCCTATGGGCCAACGCGTGAAGCAGGCAAAGAGGTACCGAGACTGTGGAGGCCCCCTGCGGCCGAAGCACTGTGCAGCGACTTATCGCCTCTTCTTGAAGTGGCGTGGCGACTTTTGTAGACAAAATAAAGTGAATACTATAGTACAATAGTATAAATATGACTGAAATAGTCTGTAGTCGTGGTTGGCGCCTTACTGCGGAGCTCGCGGTTCCTTCCCGTCAGAGGTTCGAGTCCTACCTCGGGAATGGCTGTGTGTGTTGTCCTTGGGTTAATTTAAGTCAGTTTAAGTAGTTCGTAAGCCTAGGAACTGATAACTGTAGTAGTTATGACCCATAGATTTACAAAAATATTTGGTTTTGGTCGTGGTTGGAAGTGATAATAAGCGACTGTTTTTTGATATTTTCTAGCGTTTTGCACCTGCAAATATGGTAGTAATCAATACAAAATTTATTAACATAATCCCAGTATAAACATTACTGGCCATTAAAAACGCTACACCAAGAAGAAATGCAGATGATAAGAGTATCCACTGGACAAATATATTATACTAGAACTGACATGTGATTACATTTTCACGCAATTTAGGTGCATAGATCCTGAAAAAAATCAGTACCCGAACAACCACCTCTGGCCGTAATAACGGCCTTGATACGCCTGGGCATTGAGTCAAACATAGCTTGGATGGCGTGTACAGGTACAGATGCCCATGCAGCTTCAACACGATACCACGGTTCATCAAGAGTAGTGACTGGCGTTTTGTGATGAGCCAGTTGATCGGCCACCACTGACCAGACGTTTTCAATTGGTAGGAGATCTGGAGAATGTACTGGTTAGGGCAGCAGTCGAACATTTTCCGTCCAGGACCTGCAACATGCGGTCGTGCATTATTCTGCTGAAATGTAGGGTTTCGCAGGGATCGAATGAAGGGTATAGCCACGGGTCATAACACATCTGAAATGTAACGGCCAATGTTCAAAGTGCCGGCGATACGAACAAGAGGTGACCGAGACGTGTAGCCAATGGCACCCCATACCATCACGCCGGGTGATACGCCAATATGGCGATGACGAATACACGCTTCCAATGTAAGTTTACCCAGAGATGTCGCCAAACACGGATGCGACCATCATGATGCTGTAAACAGAACCTGGGTTCATCCGAAAAAAATGACGTTTTGCCATTCATGCACCGCGGTTCTGCGTTGTGTTCACCATCGCAGGTGCTCCTGTCTGTGATGCAGGTCAAGGGTAGCCGTGGCCATGGTCTCCGAGCTGATAGCCCCTGTTGACAAGGATCAACGAGACGTTACAGCCATGCGGATAAGATGCCTGCCATGTCGACTGCTAGTGATAAGAGGCCGTAACGTCGTTCCGTATTGCCCTCCTGAAACCACCGATTCCATATTCCGCTAACAGTTATTGGATCGCGACCAACACGAGCAGCGATGTCGCGATACGATAAACCGCAATCGCGATAGGCTACAATCCGACCGTTATCAAAGTCGGAAACGTGATTGTACGCATTTCTCCTCCTTACGAGGCATCACAGCAACGTTTCATCAGGCAACGGTCAAATGTTGTTTTTGTGTGAGAAATCGGTTGGAAACTTTCGTCATGTCAGCACGTCGTAGGTGTCGCCAATATGGCGATGACGAATACACGCTTCCAATGTGCGTTCTCCGCGATGTCACCAAACACGGATTCGACCATCATGTCGCTGTAAACAGAATCTGGATTCATCCGAAAAAATGACTTTTAGCCATTCATGCACCCAGGTTCGTCGTTGTGTACACCATCGCAGGCGCTCCTGTCTGTGATGCAGCGTCAAGGGTAACCGCAGCAATTGGCCCGAGCTGATAGTCCATGCTGCTGCAAACGCCGTCGAACTGTTCGTGCAGATGGTTGTCTTGCAAACGTCCCCATCTGTTGATTCAGTGATCAAGACGTGGCTGCGCGATCCGTTACAGCCATGCGGATAAGATGCCTGTCATCTCGACTGCTAGTGATACGAGGCCGCTGGGTTCCGGCACGGCTTTCCGTATTGCCCTCCTGAACCCAGCAATTCCATATTCTGCTAACAGTCATTGCTAACAGTCACTTGGACACATATTCTCTTGTCATTCACAGGTGTCCACAGACGCATGGTCTGACACTTCGTTCTTCGTCATGATGCATCTGGTTACTTTTAAAGCATATGTGCCACCTAACCACATGCCACATGATGGTGCACTGTTGCCGTACATTTCCATCAACTCAGCAAGAATTGTTGCAGCTTGGTCCCCCATCAAATGTAGAAAATAAATAACGTACTATATTGTACTCCTACCAGTGGACCCCGCCATTTTGGTTTGGTCCCTATATCGTCGTGTTACAGTACTGTGGCGTGAGTGTTAAAAAGGATTACAAATCCGCAGATATGTATTTATAATCAATTTGTTTGTTACACAACTTAATTTCTTAGAGTTGGTAAATAAGATCATTAGCTAAAGCACAGTCTAACATAGCAGTCGCGACACTCACTAGTGTAAATCTGTAACCCACTAACAGCTGGGCGACACTAGCGCTTCAAACGGTGAGCAAGGGAGCCGTCTGTTTGCATCATCTGCATCGTATGAATGAAATTCATTTTTGCCCCATTTTCTAAGTAATTTACGATACGACTATATTATTGTATACTCGAGGGCGTTAGTCTAATATGAGACGAAAAGAATGATGGTAAAAATAAACAGTAATGGATCTAAAACATGAATTAAATGACGTAACCTGGTACCTACTAACGCAGGAATACATGCCGATCCGAATATTTTGCAGCTTTCCCCATCAAAATCGAGATAATTTACATGAAGATACATGAGCACTCTTAAGCGTAATAAGCGTGGCCGTGCAGATTCAAAGTAAACGGATATGACACACAATTTCCTTTTCGTTTCGTTCTGTAGTTTATAGTTTAGGACATCTGTTAACAAAACTACGACTTTCGTCTTTATTATTGTGCTGTGTCGGATAAGATACATTGAAAAGTATTGGCCTTGTTACGTTAATGTGCAATTTTTCCGAAAAGAGGAAAAAAGACGAACGAAAATGACAGCTGACGCCCAGATTTGAATTTTGTGTTAATATTTTCTACAACTATCGGACATTTGCGCGTCTCACCAGACGGTTTTTCTTTCAAGACTCTTACGGTATAGTTTATAATTCGCATTTTTCTGTACTTTTGGACATCCAAACTGCAGTTCTCTATACACATGAGCCTTTTTTCTACTTGTAAAAAGATCAAAAACCCCTTATCATACTTCAATATATTTACTTTTCGGGCGAATCGTAACAAACACTTCAGCTGCATGATTTTGTTACATTGTTCTCTGTGTCCTTTTAAAAAAAAGTCAAAGGAGGTGGCTTTTTTTTTTTTTTTTTTTTGCTACATTTCTTTGCGCTATGAGCATGTTTCATTCCAAAAATCATCACGAAACGAATCTAAGCTACGTGTAACACGATTTACAATGTACAAAATATCGCACGTCGCTAGTGTCCCTGCTGGCCGCTTGGCGCGCTGCTTCCGCGGTGGGTAACAAATATACGCTAGAGTGTCGTGACTGCTATGTTAGAATGTGGTTAAAGCCTGCTATAAAGAGAGGTTACATGACGATTGCAAAATACGTTGTTCAATGAACAATCGTCATATTATGTCTCATCTGAATTTTCTTTCTTGGAAACAAATGAAATGGCTACAATGAGCACTGCCAACAGTGTGACGCCCTATCAAATGTATCGAGGAGCTGGGGCGAGGTGAAAACGCCTGCGGCTTCCCTGCCTAGGCAACCAGCACAGCGGAGAATCCGTCCATGCGCGCGCAGCCACCGCATCCGTGTCGGAGTTTCTTTGCTGAAGCCAGAGTCCACTTCTGTCAAAACTGTAATGTTTGTAGAACTTATGGGACTTAACTACGGGGTCATCAGTCCCTAAGCTTACAAACTACTTATGAACTAGCTAAGTCTAAAGACGACACAAATATCCATGCCCGAGGGGGGATTCGAACCCCTGACCGTAGCGGCCATGCAGACCGTGACTGGAGCGCCTCAGTCCCGTCGGCCACCGCGGCCGGCCAAAACTGTAACAAACACATTATTATGACAAGGAAATCTCCTGTAACAAAAAAAGTTTAAATCGCAGAATGTAACTTTATTTGACCAGTTACAACCTACTTTAGGTCATCTTCAGAATATCCATGTAGCCTGCAAAGAAAGAAAGAACTAAGTGACGCCGGTCGCAGTGGCCGAATGCCGGGTGCCGTGGCTCAGCGCGCCCGGTCAGGGGGCTAAAAGCTCTCTGTAATAAAAAAGCCGAGCCAACCATTCAGCGAGCGACCAAGAAAAAACTGAACCAACGACCGCGAATCATAGATTACCAGATAAAAAAAGAGAGAGAGGAGAGCGGTCTGCGGCGTGCCAGTCATGGGTCTGCACGGCCGCTGCGGTCGGGGGTTCGAATCCCACCTCGGGCATGGATGTTTGTGCCGTCTTTAGTATAAGCTAGTTCATAAGTAGTTTGTAAGTTTAGGGACTAATGGCCCCGTAGTTAAGTCCCATAAACTCTACAAACATTTGAAGTAGTGACAGGAATGTCTAACAATTTTAGTACTACGAGAAGAAATGGTGTAGCGTTTACACATGTGGCTGGTGCTGGCTACTTCAGGGCTGCGTTGGCTACACCCTGTGACTGCAAGTTGGTAACTATTGACTGGTGACCATAGAGCCACTAGTTAAATAGCGTGTGAATTTAGATCTTTGAATTATGTCAGCAGCAGCTAATGGGATAGCCTGTAAAACCCACGAGTTATCAGTGTTATATAAATGTCTGATTATGTAAGTCTACGTGAAGTACAGTAGTCAAGAGCTAAAAGAAATAAATCAATAAATAATGAGTAGTATTAAAAACGACACATAATGAACGTAATGTACAGAATGGTGTCAACTATTGGAAATAGTTTTAAAAACAAAAAGACTATTTCAATCATTTTATATGCTAATATTGCAGAAAGACATTACATTAAAACATTGAATTAATATGTTTGATCGTATATTTGCGGGACAGAGTCCTCTAGTATGTACTTAAATACGACGCCGTTGTAACTACAACATGAGGGTCAAAGACAGCTGCCACGACGGAAGCCTTCGTCATGGCAACACAGAAGGAAAAATAACGGGTGATTCAGATAACTACCCTCCGATATTAACTTTTGATTTAGTACTCTTAAGAGTGAGTCCAATGTTATTAACGAGTTTCTGGTGTAATCCAAATTCCGCGAGGATACTGTCGTACGCTTTCTTGAAGTCAACAAATTTGGTGACCAACTTCTTGTTTCTCACTCTTTGATGTTTCTTGATCCACTTAATGTTGATAAATTGAGCTGGACATCTTCTTCCAGGACGAAATCCTCCTTGGTATTCTTCAATTTCTTGGTCGAGCTGCTAGTGAATTCTCATGAAGATAATTCTCGGCGAGACGTCAAGCAATGAAATCTCTGGATAGTTGTTTGTATCCAATGTATCACCCTTTTTGTTTATTGGGTGGATTATACCGTCTTCCATTCTTCTGGCATTTTTTTTTTTTTCAGACTTCCGGGTGTCTGATATGTGTGCTTATTGAAGTGTTTGAGTTCTTCCACAGCTCTACGAGCAATTGATTCTTCCCTGCTGCTTTGTAATTCTTGAGCCACCTAGTTAATGATCACTCATTATACTAATACGCGAAAACAAAATTTAAAGTGCCGATTTGTAATGTTAACTATAGAAGGAGACCAGTAAAACTTGCATAATTCGAAAGACTTTACCATAGATGTGGATAAAATCAAATTATGTATCTACGCAGCCGTTAAGACTGCTTAAAGAGGGTGGATGTTTTCATATTTAGAGGGGGTGTTAGACGAGGAGACGCCACGAAACGTACAGGAGTAGCACGACAGCCGTCTAGCCGCAGAACGGGTGCAGCTACAAGGTCGTCCGCCTTGTTCGCAGTGGAAATTAATATTTCTCGGTAACGGAATAACGTTATTTCTCGGCGTCACTGTTTTGCGAATTATCCTGAAAGAATAACTTGGTGATCATTTGCTGCTACTACCACAGATTCAAATAATTTCCTAATTTTAATTACTTCATTTTCAATAGCCACAACTTTCTGCACCCTCCATTATATTGGAACTAAGTTTAATTTAAGCTATTCCTAGAAGGGAACGCTAACGGGTTGGAGTCATAGATGCAGGGGTAGACAAATACAATTTTTGAGTGGTGAAATTAGTAGGATTTGAATTTATAAAAGAAGATAATAAAAATTAATTTAAAATTATACATATTGAAATATTTTTAAACTATCACAACATTGATTAAAATTACATGTTACTTTCATTAACTTTTCATCTGGTACGCTCAAATTCCACAATTATATATAAACACAAAAAGATCCAGATGATGGTCTCTCACCATCGCTGAACTGCGCTCTGGAGAAAGTCATGTGAGAGTGGAATGAGAAATGCCAATCAAACATCAATATTGGCACAAGTATCAAACTCAGTTGTCTGGACTTTGCCGATGACTTGGCGCTGCTCGCAAATAGTTTTGAAAAGGCTAAACACCAAATTAAAGAACTCGAAAAAATAGCAGCAAAAGTTGGACTAGGGATCTCGTTTGAAAAGACAGAAATTATGCTATCCTTCAAGGCTAAAACAGCAGCCATTGCAATGAATGATAACAAACAAAGTAAAATTTTAAATAAATACAAATATCATGGAGGTTATAACTTCGAATTCAAATGAGAGAATGTAAGTATAATGCAGAACAACCAAATTGGAACACGCACAAGGTATCACCTGGCCAACGTACAAGAAGAAATGTTACCAATGTTACTCAATGAAGCAACCTATGTTGGTAAAACACTATTCAAGATGAACACCAAATAAAGAAGAAACTACTGAAGGCAGACAGAAAAATCCTTGGAACAATAATAAACAAAAAATGGCAAGTAGGACAGGCAATAACTGACACAATTCGGAAAAGGAGAATAGCTTCCTTCTGTCATACTTCCACACTACCAGAAATTCGGCCACTAAATCAACTGTTCACCTACTTTTGGAAAAATAAAACCAAGAACAACTGGTTCAAATAGGTCAGAGATGATTTAGGTAAGTTACGCTTGACAATCCAACAAACTGAAGGTACAGAAGAGAAGATGATCCTTAAAAACAGTGACACGAGTGGGTCGGAAAGGATGAAGTTTCGGGAGAAGAAGAGGAAAGCGACATTTACAACTAATATTAAGACTTAAATGTATGAGAGATGGAACTTAAATAGTGGCAACTATTTATTCACAATTGATACAAAAGCCTTACATGTTTGCACCTGTTACTGTCCTTCAAAGTAGTCACCAGCATTGTTAAGAACCCACTGCAAGCGATGTGGAAGGCGTAGTATACCGTTAGCAGCGCCTGTTCTGTTCATTGTGCGAATGGAGCGGTCTACTGCCTGTCGACTGTCAGTTCTGAAGTGTATGCCACAAAGTGGTTCCTTCATCTTCGGACCAAATCAAAGTCACAAGGACTTACGTACGAGTAGTATGGTGGACGGTACTTTTCGCATGCCTAGGCGTTCCTTTCGGATGCGAAGCACAGTAGTATGCGCTAATCCGGTTTCGTGGGCGAGCTCACGAATCGTCTGGTGTCGATCACTGTCCACTAATGCGGCAAAAGTATGCACATCTTCTTCAGAGACGCTAGGACCACCTGCCCGATGCATGTCTGCCATAGTTCGCCGACCTTCGCTGAAGGCTTTTATCCAACGTACGGCAATGCCGATTCCCCGCAGACCTCTTGAAGACCTGGGTTACACTGTAGTGCTGTACGACCTCTGTCACATTCATTCTTGATCCAACACCGATTTTTCCTGTTTCGAAAACACAGTGTCACCGTTACGTTAGACCGCTCGCTCACAAGTGACCGTGTTTCCCTCTTTGTGCGCACTGCGGTGACGTGGGACGGGCGAGTCCATTTGCTCGGCAGTTAAGTAGGTATACCAACAACCTGACAATAGTAGATTCCATTGCATAGTGTCTCCACGGTAGTGTTCCTACTATTTAAGTTCAAACCCTCTTATCTTGGGAGGTTATAACTAGGAATTCAATTCGCACCATGAACAGAACAGGCTCTACTAACGGTATACTAGCTGTTCCACATTGGTGGCAATGGGTTCGACACCACGCTGGTGAGTAGTTTGAACGACAGTAACAGGTGCAAACATGTAACGCTTTTATATAGGTCGTGAATCAATAGTTGACATTATTTGAGTTCTAGGGATTGATTACAGTGCTCCAATGTGTACGTAATATGTAAATAAATAAATAATGATTGACAAAAATATTGCACTTAAAACGGAAAAAAATCTATCTTCATCCCGGAAAAAGTGTATATTTAACCGCCAAATCTGGAAAAAGTCCGGGATCTTTTTTCCATTGTCTGCAAATAACCCTGTTTCTGAAACTTCCTGGCAGATTAAAATTGTATGCCGGAACCGGGACTCGAACCTGGGACCATTGCCTTTCGCGGGCAAGCGCACTACCGACTGTGCTATCCCGACACGACTCACGATGCCGCCTCACAACTTTACTTCCGCCAGTACCTCGCCTCCTACTTTCCAAACTTCACAGAAGCTCTCCTGCGAACCATGCAAGACTAGCACTCCTGGAAGAAAGGATATGGTGGAGATATGGCTTAGCCACAGCCTAAGGGATGTTTCCAGAATGAAACTTTCACTCTGCAGCGGGGTGTGTGCTGATAGGAAACTTCCTGGCAGATTCTAATTAAGTTTGCGCTGAAATGTTAGAGATACACACATCCAAGCTTGTAGGCACCTTATTCCAATTTGGCGTTCGTTGTAGTCTTGTGTAATTCGCGAACTAACTAGTTTGGAAGAGCGCTCCCACAGCCGAACTACGCGAAGTAGTTCTCAGATCCCTCGCCTCTTAGATCGTGCGCTCCTTTTCTGAAGACTGGCAGGGAACAGCATGAGGACGCGAAAGCTCGCAGATTCACGTAATTACCTTCTGCTAGTTACTGTCATTTCTAGCTGAATCAGTTATTTATATAAAAAAAGTATTTTATTCACCAAAATTAGCATCTTTTGTAGTTAATGATTCTTCAATGACTTAATAAATAAATCCATTTCAAAAAAAAAAAAAATACTACAAGTACTCTGTATATAAAGTAGTTGAATACTATTATATTACCTATTTGTGTAAATAATTGGTTTATTTGTCTATTTTATGTGTAATTGCCCAAAAATAAGGGTTATATCACGTGCTTGGGCAACACTGATCATTATACAAAAAGCTACCATAACGAAAGAGCGCTTACAGCAGCGGTAGCAATAGCCAAAAAGAGATAATGAATAACGATCTGTCTCGGGAATGGGAGCTGACGAACTAAAAATAGCGACCTACTTCGGGGAAGAGTGCGAACTACAGTGAGAGCTATCGGTCACGAACTAAAAAATGCGCTACCGGTCGCGAACTGTTATGCCGAACGTACATCGCTCCTTAGTTCGTTGGATCCTTTTCCGAACACCGACGGGTAATAAAGAGAGGGCGCGCACCAGACTTAAAACTCACATGCCTGCCTTCTGCCAATGAGAACCATTTCGAGGTGAGCGTGTGCCAGCTAGAGTTACGTAGTTCAGTGCTATAGTATTTCTGTTTTGAAGTAGTCTGCACTCTGCTGTTTTTAATAAATTCCATAATGCCAAGATATAAAGCTAACTCTAAACTTAAAAGTGAGAAATTATCCACAAACTGTTTCCATTGGTCTGTGTGATAGCGTTATAAAGGAAATGAATCTTAGGGTTTAACGTCCCGTCGACAGCTTGGTCATTAGAGACGGAGCAAACACTCGGAGTTTTGGGTAAGGATGTGGAAGGAAATCGGCCGTGCCCTTTGAATGGAACCATCCCAGCATTTGCCTGCAGTGATTTAGGGAAATCACGGAAAACCTAAATCTGGATGGCCGGAGGTGGATTTGAACCGCCATCCTCCCGAATACGAGTCCAGTGCGTTACCACTGCGCCACCTCGCTCGGTGATAGCGTTATAGGCTGAGGTAGCAAGCGCATGAGGCAGCTAGGTGGGGGAACATCTCCCTCCACCTGCATGCGCAGACCACACTGCTCATTCATCACTGGGAGCGGACGAACTAAAAGAACGAACTAGTTCGTGACAGATCTGCGAACTAAAGTGAGCGCTCCCGGTCGCGAACTGTTAAGCATAAGACTAGTTCGTTGCGTTCTGTTTCATTGCTGTTGCCTTAGCTGCGAGTGGCAGTGGTGCAGCCTGCCCCATACACGAAAGCGGAGTCGTATTGGGGTGGTGGCTCACCAGGCAGCCAAGCATTTGCCAGCCAGCGGCTGCCGGCGTGAGCGGGCGGGCTGTGCCTTTTGAGGCCGCGCCTAATCAGCGACACGGCACGACACGCCGCCTAATTGAAGGGTGTCACCCCCACTCCACCCCCAGATCGATGTACCCCTCCCCCCCTACCCCCCACAGCCCGGCTACCCGCAGTCCCTCACGGCTCGCTGACGTCCTTTCAATTTCGTTCCCCACCAGCCCTCGCAGAAATCCGATCGGCTCGTTCGAACGCCAGCCCTCGTACACGCATCGAGCTAGGGGGAAAAAAAGGTAATTGTTTTGTCGTGGTAAAAACAGCAGCTGTAGAGCTTCGGTGACGTATAACCACAAACGTGCGAAATCAATTTACGGTCGGGTTGCGGTGTCCAGTGAGCACGATATTTCGGCAGACGATCGCGTTTTTCACCATCAGGTGGGCTGGAAATGCCGACCTACAGAACAGCAGGTGCCTTTTTTTATTTATTTATTTTTTTTTTTCGTTCTACTTGAACTCGGTTGTTGAGTCTGATGTGAAATGAATGGGAAAGTAAATAACGGTATTGTTACAAGCACCGACAAAGTACATCAGTCAAATCAACACCCTGCTTTGTGGTACTGTATCTCAAATGGAATGAAAATCGGAAAAAAAGTTTTGGTGGCCGAGGGGACGGTGGCGCACCAGTCCCAGTCTGCACGGCCACTACGGTCGGGGGTTCGAATCCCCCCTCGGGCGTGGATATTTGTGCCGTACTTAGTATTAGCTAGTTCATAAGTAGTTTGTAAGTTTAGGGACTGATGATCCCGTAGTTAAGTCCCATAAGCTCCACAAACATTTGAACAATTGAAAAAAAAGTTTTCTCACAAATTTATCAATGTACATATATAAATTGAACGTGGGACGTGTGTCCGTATATTTCACTTTGTAGCCAAAATTATTCACTGCAGACCAACGGCGGTTATGCGTGAGAGAAGCCTTTAGGTTCGCGGTGTGCACTATGGTGTTTTGGTGGCGGTGGGTGAGAGTGGCGAACAAAAATCCGTAAAATGTGTAGCAATACGACGATCAATAAGATAAAAATACTCAAAGATGAAACACTGGGAAACACAGACATATATTAACTGAGCATTAACTACATTGGCAATACACCAATGATCTTAATATAAACACTGGAAAGACAACTGTAGTGCTTAGGATCAAAATACTGACAACTGGATTAGCAGTTCCGTGTCGATAGCTGTAAGAGGGTGGATAATATAGTAGTTGAAAGTCGTCGGCTTATATAAAATTCGCACTGAAGACCAGCGATGACTGTTGACACTAAAATAGCAAAGAGGTTATATACAGCGAAACGTGATGAACGTTCTTCAGTTGTTTTTCTGCAGCAAGTGTACGAATAAAGAAAAATAAGTGCATATTGCAGTTTGAAAAGTAAAACTACCAAGAAAGATGCCAAAGCGTAAGAAAGAAATTTCGCTTTCTCCTTCCGTTTCTAAAAGTCAGAAAAAGGCGCTGAAAAGTGAATCTGCAGACGATAGAAACTTGAAATTTGTATATATTGTTTATCTTACACTGTAGGCATCAGCGGTTTATCGATATTCCCATCCCTAAGTGGGTGAAAAGGGTATGAACGGTTTTTTGAAAATACGTTGCTACTCAGGCAATTCCGATTTAGATTTCTGATTGGAATTTTAAAAACACGTGTTTCGATATTTTTGGAAATTCAACCATTAAGCGGGTGAAATAAGGGAAAATCTTTTAAGGGTGCTACTAAGACTATTTTCATGGTATAAATGTGAAAATTTGGGTTTGTAACCATGGTTATAATTTTAAAAAATGCGTTTCTGGATGTTTTGAATTCTGCCAACAATGGTGCAACAGGGAGGGGCTAGTTATATCAGAATACTTCATTAGAAAAAGCATTTTTAAAGCCAAATGTATGAAAATTTATATTTAGAAGTAGCAATAACCAATGCAAACCATTTGTCCGCTTTTTGCGTGAACATACATACGACTAAAAGATCACCCGATTTAGCGACTGGTCGTGTGGAAATGGCCGCGTGGTCAAAGGCGTCATGTTACGGTCTGGCTGGCTGTTTCCACCGGAGGTTCAAGTCCTCCCTCGGGCAAGGGTGTATGTGTTGTCCTTAGTGTAAGTTAGTTAAAGTAGTTCGTAAGTCTAAGGACTGATGACCACAGCAGTTTCGTCCAATAGGTTTACAAACATTTGAACATTGGATTTGATTTACGGACTCTGTGACATGCTATGTATTCTTACTACTACTACTACTACTACTAGTAGTAGTAGTAGTAGTAGTAGTTGACTTAGAAGCGACTCGATGATCTCCTGCCGATCTCACATGTTTCCTCCACATGCTTATTCCCATTCACTGCATATCATTATACCAATACGCCAACACAAAAATTAAACTAGCAATTTTTTAAGATTAACTATACAAGGAAGCCAATGAAACTTATATAATTTGAAATGGGCTTTGCCATAGATGTGCACGAAACAAATTTCGTGTGGGCGCGCACCAGTTACGAGTGCATAAACGAAGTAGAAGTTCTCATATGTAAAGGGGTATTCCGCCATAGGTACAGGTCACGTACGACTCCCATCTAGTGGTAGAAAGGGTGGAACTACGAGGTACACCTTGTTATCAGCACTGAAAATAAAAATTCCGAATTAACTGTATAACGTTATTTCTTGGCGTTACTTCACTTTTAAAATTTTTGAGTTTTGTTACTTTAAGCATATTTGGTCGGATTTCTAGCACAGGCAATATTAATACTGTAAATTTCATTGCGCCAACTGCCCCTTGGTCTCCCCCTTGGTCTTTTCCCATCTGATAGTTCCCTCAATAGTCTTCACACAATTTGATCCTCTTTCATTCTCATCAGATGGCCAGCCCACTGAAGTCTTCTACCAATTATTATGTTCTCTATTGGTCCCTTTCGCCCAAGCATGTAGATTTCTGTGCTGTCTCTCCTCTTCTAGAATCGTGATTGATTATCATAATACGGACCAAATATTTTTCTACAACTTTTACTCTATTAGAGAACGACATATTGACCATAGCTGTTTATTTTTTCTCAATGCTACCAGTTTCGGTCAGTTTACCATTATCAAGCGTTAGCAGAAATTAGCTAATAGCTTAACATGTCGTAATATTCATGTTAAAATTTTGAATTTTTGTGTTATGACATTTTAAGCTATTAGCTAATCTCTGCTAACGCTTGATAATGGTAAACTGACCGAAACCGATAGCATCGAGAAAAAATAAACAGCTATGGTCAATATGTCGTTCTGCAATTATGTCAAAGCTGTTATGCCCCACCTGTTCACCTTTATAAACTTTTACTCTCAGATTCTCTTAACTGACCCCGTATTTGAAGCGCCTCCTAACCCCGTACCTTTCCCCGTCCGTGCTGCGCTTAGCTTCTCCCCCTTCCCAGTCCCCTCCCTCTAGAATCCTTACGTCCCACCCTCACCCCCTTCTCCCTCGCCCCTACTCTCTTTCCTGCCCCTCTATGCCTCCCCTCCTCTCCCCGTCCCCTGCGGAACCTGTGCTGTGATTTTATCAGTGTCTGTGTAATAGTGTTTGTGCTTCTGTCTGATTTTTAAAACTTCAACAACCGCCGAAAAGGCAGATGTGTTGTGCTGTATTTTATGCATCGTCTCGTCATCGTTCTGTGTACTTGTGCCAACATCGGTGTTTCTAGCCACCGTAGCAATTTTAACTTCTGAATATGTCTCTTATTCGTTAGCCGCGGTGGAGTAGCTGAGCGGTCTAAAGCGTCTCGCTGCGGAACACGCGGTTGCTTGCCGTGGAGGTTCGAGTCCTCCCTGGGGCATGGGTGTGTGTGTGTCTGTTGTCCTTAGGTTAGTTTACCTAGGTTTAAGTAGTTTGTAAGCTACGGACTGATGACCACGCAGTTTGGTCCGATAGATTTACAGACATTTGAACATTTGATCTTATTCGTTAATGTTACGTTTCACCTCTCACCATATGTATATATTTTTTAATTCTCAGTTTTTATCACTATATAAATTATACCTCTTGGCTGCAGAGCGGCACTGAAACCACCGCCAGTCTGACCCTGGGGGCTTTAAAATATCAATAAAATAAATAAATAATTTAAGACAACCTCGTAACTGCTGTACTTCAGTTTTTGTTGGGCTTTAGGTTCCTGCCTTATATGTTACAAATTGCCCAACGATTGTTTTTTATAATTTTAATTCATTTTTATTACAATCGCTTTAGAACTTGGCTTTCTTATTGAATAGTACACTCGGTTAGCATTTTGCGGTCTCATTTTTATGTCTACGTATCTCCGATTTTGCTAGTCTATCATTGCTTCCAAAATTTTACACTGTTCAACACACTCAAATTTATGTTCCCCAAATATTCGATCTAATAGGTTGTCCTGTACATCTCTACATCGTTCAACTGTCAAGTATTTTGGTTTCGGGTCGTTTACTGTCAAGCGAAATCTTGAAGCTTTTGCTGCGAGCTCTACAGATAATGAAGTGATTCCCAGTCACTTCTCTCTCTCTCTTTCTCTCTCTCTCTCTCTCTCTCTCTCTCTCTTTAACCATCTTTTCGTTCCTCTGTATCCATGTCTTCTTTCCTTCGTCGCAACTATTCAAAATGATCAAATTAGAAATTAGGAACTTACTTCAAAATTAGTGGCAACGGCGACAAATGACCTCAAAATTACCCTTACAAAGGAGCTAAGGGAAATAACTACGCCAGTAAGCATCATTTGTAGTGTTCGTTACTACGATGTGTTGATTTCCACCACTGAGAGTATCATAGACCGAACAGTGGCCGCGTTGTAGTTGGCCGGTAGTCGTGTTTGACTGTAAATGAATCATTCAACCATGAACGTCCTTAGATTTCACGAAGCGTTATTACTTCCGTGTGTCATTTGTACCATAACATCTGATCGGAACACAGGGTAGAAATTGCCAGCACTTGGATTTTCACGTATTATTATTATTATTATATTAGCTGAAGAAGGTACGTTTCCCGGGTATTAATTTATTCCATCCTCTAGTTAGTCCATCTCCTCTCCCATCCTTTCTTCCTATTTTCCTCGTTTTGAAAAGTTCAATTCTTTTAAAGATCGGAATATAAACTAGGTTCGTGTCGAAGTCTATATGGAAAGTATCCTCCGCCGTGCACTATACTAAATTTTATGTGGGCAATGAACTTCATGTTTTCAAGGTAAAGTGTGAAAAATTTCAACAAGATGGCAATAAAACTGTAGATTTTGCTAAAGTTAAGTACCTTCCGTCACGCAACGTACGAAATTTTAGGTACACAATCACATTCCTATTGTTTTGAAGGTCGATTGTGCCAAATTTCATCAGTATTGAAAAGAAACTATAGATCTGTAATCAATACAAACAAAGCACATTCATGAAGACTCTACCTTCTACCTATGGATAGTAATATTGTTTGAAAAACATAACTTTTGTCTGTCCAAATGTTTATTACGGTGAATTTAAATACTCGGGTTTATTAAACATCCTATTGTTTATGACGTTATAGCTTCTTAACTATGTGTCTTGCAGTGATATAATTGTGCCTATAACCTTCGCGAAAGTGAAAGCAATGTATTGACAGAGTTTTATCGCTGTCCGATGAATGGTACATCAGCGCATAAAATACGAACAAACAAACAAATAAACTTACATACAGTTTTATAAAACTAGCGACCCGATCCGACATTGCACAGGTAATATTAATTACTGTAACAACATGACTTCTGTTGGATGGACGGAGAAGGTCGTGTGACGAAGTTCATGAAAGCAAAGAAATGTTCCGGATTGCATTAGGCTGTATTGGGTGGGTACAAACAAAGAGATTTAGTAACAATAAAAATAATCTACAGCTAGTGAAATAATCGTGTCTAGTTTTTAATTATTAAAATGAATCACAAATCCGCTAAACATACTCGTTAAACCAATTAAAATTACAGTTCTGCTGTTGTGAACCAATGTCTGTGAACTAGAGGTCTGCATCTAGCTCGGTTGCTCGCTCGAATCGCCTGATACATGTCGTTCTATGACAGTCCGACAGGTCGCCCACCGCAGCTCCACTCGAGTACATGGCGAGTGTCGGGAGCAAACTAGACGCTTGAGAATACATCCTGACCTCGAAATTTGGAATTGTTTCCTTTCCCGGGTGCTTCGAAAGCTGTTCTCTCGATCCTGTTGAACTAGCCATTCAGTTTCGCATTTTATACTTTACCATACAGGTTATTATACGTGATTAATATAAAGTTTCTGTGCTAAGATCATTTACTAAATGAGTTTTCCAGGATCTTTCTTTCTTTCCATTTTGTGGACTGTTAGTTCCTGATTAGTGGTAGGTGTTACTTGCCGTCTTAACGAGCAAATGGTTGTATTTTATATCCATTCCTCTTATCACTCTCAAGTCCTGGAATACTTTGTACGTCTTTTATATTGATATTAAATACACGATATTGATATACACCCGTTGGGTTAGGTTTGTGAATCTCTGTTACACCCCGTTAATATATATTCCCGTAGCATTTTGGCACTGTGCGTGGTTGCTGCACCTCTACCTTTTCCGAGTGAGTCCTTAACGGGAATTTTTCCAGTTGCAACATTCATATATCCCCCACTGCCACTGTCGTCTTTCTTATCTACATAATAAAGAACATATGCAAGCTTTTGTGTAATATATAGGATCCGCACTTTCTTCCGTGTCAGGGTTATATGCCGGTCTAATGCTCATATAAATGTTTTAAATCCTCTTACTCCCATTTGTTTACTTTACACAGCTGTACGATTTTATGGTGCTCCTGCTGTTTCAGTGATATTATTTAGGGCCGTCTGAAGAATGCCACTCGGGTGCACCAGCCAAAAGAATGAAGTGCATGTTTTCGGAATGGCTGAACTGTGAAATGCGCGAAGCGCAATCCACCAAGAAGGTGGACCTTCATTTAGCACGAATTGATGGTGATAAAGACGATCCGCTTGAATGGTAGAAACACAACAGTACTCTCTTTCCTAAGCTAGTTGTATTGGCAAAAAGATTATTTTGTGTGCCCGCCTCAAATGCAGCTAGTGAACGCACTTTCAGTGCGGCAGGGAATCTGTTCTCTGATAGAAGAACTCGACTCGATCTACAACGTGTCAATGATATTTTAACAGTACATTGCAATTACAATGCTACCAACGAATAGTTTGGGAATAATTTTGTTACTTTTCGATGTATACTTTGTTGTACGGTAACATTAACTTTTGTACATTGCAATGAAAACGTCGTTCGTTCCGTTGTTTCTCTTTGGATCCTTTACATTACTTCCAGATATTGTAGTTGGTGAAAACAACCTTTTTGTCTCGTTTGCGGTATAATGATATTGCGATTACATGCTACTATACAGGAACACATGTCTACAGCATAACTGATTACAGTACCTTTAGTTAGTGGGGGTTCGTCAGACGCAACAGCAGCCCACACCTCAGAATCAAAGAACCACTGCCTTAGCGACTGACAAGGAAACTTACCCAAGTGTCACCCTCCGATTTTTATGAAATTTGGATATGAAAATCTGTGGGACACTTTTTTTTTTTTTTTTTTTTTTTTTCGCGGTAACTTAGAGACTAGTGAAGCGATTTTAATAATTTTTGGTATGGAAGTATCTCTTGATAAGAGATCGTCCTAGGTACATTCAGAGGGAGTGCCAATTAGGGGGCCAGCTACCCCTAAAGTGACCAATTTTTGTGCTCAAAAAATTATTTTGATTTAATCGAAGTTGAATCTATGAAACTTGTGTTTTATCAAAAGATACTTTCATACCAAAAATAAGTTATCGCCATATTTCTATTTTAGCGACAATTTTGGAGGAACCGTTTCACCCCTTAAATATGATACTCCGCCGCTAAAAAAAAAAAAAAAAAAAAAAAAAAAAAAAAAAAAAAAAAAAAACCGTGTCCCATAGTTTTTCATGTATTATAACATATGCAAATGCAAATTTCATAACAAATCGGAGAGTGACACTTGGGTAGGTTTCCTTATGAGTACAGCGGCAGCACTACGCTGTACGGCCTCTGCCCGCCCCGCCCCACGCAGCCTCGTTCGAGTGTCAACACGCTCGCTGCCAGCCTAACACACTCGGCGCGCCACCGAGTACGAGCGAGCGAAACTGGCGATTTGCAGACCTCTACTGTGAACAGTATGTATAGCACTGCAATAACATTTTATTAGTATATACCAATGTTTTCAACCTTTTAGAATATACGACTCCCTACCAAGCAAAAATTGTCTGGCGCCCCCCTCTCCCCGCCACCTCATAACCGTAACAAAACTACGTTATCTCTTTTTTTTTCCCTTTAGATTTCTTTTAAATTGTTGGACGAAGTTTTTTGTATGCGTTTTTGGAATGGAATACATTACCCCATTCTTATATGATTTCCGACGGGGAACCATATTTTGCTTAACGTGTGTTTCCCATTTCAGGTAAGACTCAGAAGCAAATAATTATTAAGAAAGGTCCACCTGTACAGATAATTTGTAAAGAAATAGACCTTCTCTTCGAGTATTTCATAATAATTTATTCTATCATATTTTCTTTGTACTTCTCGATTGGTTCATGAAAACATTTTCCTGGCTTTGCGCCTAATCATCATTAACACATAGGGTTTATAAAAATAATCTCCGATCGATTCAATTCATAATGAATGTGTCGTAATTGAAACATTAAATAAATTCCACTTAGGCACACTTTTTATTACTGAACCTCTGGTTACTTTATGGTACAAGAATTTCCTCAAACAAAAAAAAAAAAGTTCAAATGTTTCTATAGCTGATGGGACTTAACTACGGGGTCATCAGTTCCTAAACTTACAAACTACTTACGAACTAGCTAATACTTAGGACGACACAAATATCCATGCCCGAGGGGGGATTCGAACCCCGCGCAGTCCCCTCGGCCACCGCAGCCAGCAAGTACTTCCTGCAAGTACTCCCTGCTGCGACGGCGACCCCCTTGGAGGTCTTGACGCACAGTTTGAAAAACACTGGTATGCACTAATATTAACAGGAGATGCAGTATTACTATAATTATATTTCACCATTCGTACTGGAAAATTCACCGCTACATTTATTGACCGAGTAATGTGGAAATGACATCATTAAAAACAGCAAGTTCCCCGATATGAAACTTCCTGGCAGATTAAAATTATGTGCTGGAACCAGGACTCGAACCTGGGACCTTTGCGTTTCGTTGGCAATCGCTCTACCGACTGAGCTATCCCGACACGACTCACGATTGTGGAGCGGCATCGTGAGTCATGTCGGGATAGCTCAGTCGGTAGAGCGCTTGACCCCGAAAGATGAAGGTCCCAGGTTCAAGTCCCAGTTCCGGCACACAATTTTAATCCGCCAGGAAGTTTCATATCAGCGCACACTCCATGAAAGTTTCATTCAGCAACTCCCCCGTTTGTATGATGCCACATATCTGTGACTGCAATGCTTCCCCTTGGAGCGCTACCATCGCTTCCTTAAGTGTACGTGTTAGACTGTGCATTGATAGTGCCGCTACGGTTGCCTCTTTCTCTGCAGCGTCAGACATAAACATGTATGTATACATTACACTATGATATCAGTATGTATGAGCACGGTACTCATTGTGTTGAATCATTGTGCGTAGAATACAGCAAACAATAAAAGTATTTTCTGAAATATGTGAAGTTGCAAAGTCATACCAAATGGCTTTTTCATAGAGTAATTATTGTTCCATGTTTCACATTATATTCTTCAAATCAGTAAATATCTGCATTCGATCTCTGCCAGACTTCACAGGCTCTCCCGCTGGGCTAATCTAAAGATTTCCTTAATATTTCATCAAAATCTTGATGCGTGATGGAACAGGTAACATTATAGTTGCAGATACCATGACATCTCTTATCACTCTCAAAGACTATGTACGTACGAGTATTGTTTTCTGCACATCTAACGGCAAAGTAGATTTCGAATTACAAATTTCATTGGCCCCTTTCCTGGGCGGCTCGTACTCTGACGTGGTTTTATCCGGAGTACTTTTTTTCAGCTTTATATCTAACAGTTTGAGCAGGGCATAAATGTGGTGCAGCACGAGTGACAGATTGTAGTCAATCAGTCGCAGTACGCAGAATTACGTCGCAGACACACGCAACGTCACTCTGAGCATCCAGTACACAGGCGACGTGTTACCGCGACTCCCTCCTCACCAGTCCCCATAGCGCTTAGGTCGACTTAGAGTTTTTCCATTCTTCTGTAAATTATTCGTGTCAATATTTTGGAAGCATGACCTTCTGCATATCTGCACATGAAAGTATCTGACCATCTTGCAATTGGAGTTACTAATTTCTTCTAGAATTAACAGCGATTTTCGCCTGTCTCACATGCACTGCATATGACAGCTGTCATTGTTTTGTCATGTTTAGCTCCCCCAGGAACCTGAATATTCTGACACAAGTATTAAACATAAGGAAAGCTTAAAATTTCTGCTGTGGCCGGGATTCGAACCCGGGACCTCCTATTTACTAGGCTGCAACGTTGTGTTAGCTGAGTGGTCTAAATGGCCTACCTAGTAAGTAGGAGGACCTGGCTTCGAGTCCCGAACAAAGCACAAATTTTAATTCAGTGCCTCTCCTTATGTTTAATACCTTTGGTATAACGAAACAATGTTGTCTCAAGGAATTGTATTATTTGTTGATATTTATATTCTGACATAGTTAGAAATCTACGTTACGAATAACAAACCGTAAAAGTTAGAAATAGTGTTTGTATTCCCTGTCAGAAACGGTAGTCACGGTATTTTGTAAAGCCTCAATTGTTCTCTGAAATCCAAGCGCTGATGTAGCTGTCTACCCTACGAGCCACATCATTCCTATTACAGTCCACCCACAGCTGCAGAGTTTGCCGGTACGGACGCCCGCGTCATATTCTGTACGTCAGGCGGGCGACTGTGGGACGGGAGCGTCCGTTGACCAGGGCGGAGGGCGTTGCCCCTGCGCTGGCTGTAGGTGCGAGGCGAGGCGTGGCACGTGGGCGCCGTCCCGGGGCGGCGTCGCCATGGCAACCCCCTCCCGCGCACGCCGCCCTGCCTTTGTGGTCGCCGCCCCGCCAGCCAGCGCTCTGCGCGCTGTGGAGGGACCGCCGGAAACCACAATAAGGAGGCAACGCGCCAACTTTTAATTACCACCGTCAAATAAAGTTACCTAATTAATGCGTTGTTTGTCTGCAGGCACGTGTCTGCAGTCCTCATAAACATTCAAATCCGCGAAACGGTAGCATGGCGACTTACGAAACGAAACTGACGCAGCTCACTATAGACACCTTCGACTTCGAAACCTCCGAAATCCGCACGAAATTATGCTTTTAAACTCTACTGACCTCTTGTATCATATTTGATACGTCCGTTCAAACGAGATTCCTTCACATTGGCTGCTGTTGTGTCTTCATTCTTTATTGAAAGTTACTTCTACGAGACTATTGAAATCACTTCTTCTACAACACAATCAGTTGCTGTACCAGTAGACTTAGACGTCCGTCGGTGTAGCCGGAGATGTGGTTCCTCTCGATCGGCTGGTACGTCAGTCCGCGGTCTTCCCGTAAAGCGGCTTCGGCGTAATCTTCGCGGATCTCTGCTGATCGGTTGCAATCAAAATGTTCAAATATTTGTATAGCTTATTGGACTTAACTACGGGGTCATCAGTCCCTAAGCTTACAAACTACTCATGAACTAGCTAAGACTAAGGACAGCACAAATATCCATGCCCGAGGGGGGATTCGAACCCCCGACCGTAGTGGCCGTGCAGACCATGACTGGAGCGCCTCAGTCCCCTCGGCCACCGCGGCCAGCTGATCGGTTGCCATCAGCAGCGGGACGAAGACTGGCTCTATACTCGTCCTGCCGAGCCTATATAGCGAGCCGGAGCCAATATGCACCCGGTGTAGGAATCCATGTCCGGAAAATGTAGCGACGACCTCTGCAGGCAAAGGTTCCTATTAATCGATTGGCATCGTCTGCGCGTTTACCTGATGTCGTCGCCTGTTTTGCTGTTTGTTTGTTTCCCCTACAGCGTTGCTGTTATGCGGTGCTGCCTGCCATTCAGGGGAACCTGATAGGAGACAGTACAGGCGCTTTTTATTTTATTTTATTTTATTTTATTTATTTATTATCTATTTTTTAAGTGCCATTTGTATCGCTTTCTCTACAACCTACAGAACAAAAAACAGCGTACTCGTAGTTCTCAGAATGACCACTAAGTGTGACATGCAGTCAGTGACAAGTGTTTTTTGGTAGAGTAAGCATGGTCTCAAGAAAGAAAGATTAGTATTGTCAATTCGTCAATTATTTATTTTAAAACAGTACTTAAATGTTGCTAACAGATCTCTGATAACAATCCTGGCAAAGAAAGTAATGTGAAAGACGGTTTTTCTTCAGAAAAATTGTATTTTAGTTGATGTATCATATACCATACATCGGGTCTCGGTGACTACATTTCAAACGTCTGTGAGCAAATGGCGGATGTCTGTATTTTATGTTATTAATTCGTTATTTGAATGTTTTTATTGCTTTTAGTGCGTATTTCATGATAGGCATTACTAATGCTTTCAGTACAAATAAAAATTCACATACCTGAATTAAATACCTGAATCTAAATATTATTGACATGTCTATCTGATTAAGAAATTGCTCAGCTTCTGGATAAGGTCTCTGAGCCGCGATGGAGTAGCTGAGCGGTCTAAAGCGTCTCGCTGCGGAGCGCGCGGTTGCTCGCCGTGGAGGTTCGAGTCCTCCCTGGGGCATGGGTGTGTGTGTGTGTGTGTGTGTGTGTGTGTGTGTTTGTCCTTAGGTTAGTTTACCTAGGTTTAAGTAGTTTGCAAGCTAGAGACTTGACCACACAGTTTGGTCCGATAGATTTACAAACATTTGAATATTTTAAGGTCTCTGATGCTAATTGTTCTGATATCGAAACTGATCATGACTGTGATGATGATTATCATCATCATGACGGTGAAGTCCACAATCATGGAACGCAGTTGACAGCATCTGAAGAATATGAAGTTTCAGACAGTGAAAGTTCAGTACACCCAACACAAATTCATGAAACTCCATCTCCTAGAGATCCAACACAACGCTGGGCTGGTCGCGGTGGCCGAGGGGACTGAGGCGCTCCAGTCACGGTCTGCACGGCCCCTACGGTCGGGGGTTCGAATCCCCCCTCGAGCATGGATATTTGTGCCGTCCTTAGTCTTAGCTGGTTCGTAAGTAGTTTGTAAGTTTAGGGACTGGTGACCCCGTAGTTAAGTCCCATAAGTTCTACAAACATTTGAACATTTGCACAACGCTGGCACCATAGAACAGACTACGTAATGTTTTCTAGTACTTTTAATAGGCATGGGTGATAACTATTGCAAAACAAGACTAGTAGCAACGGAAACAAGTATTTTTCCTTCAAAATGGATATAGTTCAAAATTTGATGTTCAGCATTTTGTGTCCCAGCCTCGTCGCCGCTTTTGTGTCTCGTTTCCGTCGTAGGTGTCGGTGGCCGAGTGGAATGAGACCGACACAGGAATAAAGATAGCACGCTGGTGCAGGTACGGAGAGGAGCAGCCAGAAACTAGAAACACTAGAGTAAATTAGTACGTGATGTATATTGAACAGAATTTATACAATACTTAACTTTTACATAGTACTGCAGAATGTTGATACATAGTTGAGCTAGAGTCCTGCCTAGTGCCTAACTGATAGCCAAGTCTTCACTGGTGCCTATCTGATTGCGAAGTCTTTACTGGTTGCTATCTCAGTCCCAAGTGAACGATGTCGTTCACTGCTGGCCACGAGCGGAGTTGCCGCAGAGGGCGCTCGTGGCTGTCGTCGTAAGAACGCCGCGCCGTGCATGCATGGCGGCGCGCGGCGAAAGTAGGTGGCGCGCACTTTGGACTTGTGCAACACCACACAGCAGCACTGAGAAAAAAAAAAATCCCGATACACATGAAACCGAACGTGTTGAAGAAGAATGTGAAGAAAGGGAAGGGGACAATATAAAAAAAAAGATCAGTTCAGCCAAATGCCAAAAGATACAAATGTGCTTTGCACGTGCCACAAATGGCTACCGAAGAAAAGAGCAGATCTCGGTGCAGAGGAGTGGGCTGCTCAAAGTAAAAGAATGTGTGATGTTCAGAATGTCTTTTTGTGCTTCAATTCAGAGAGAAACTGTTTGAAAAAATTTTCACGGTTCATAATTTTTAAATTTATAAATAAAGGAATGTAATTTTTCACACTTCACAACATTTTTTTTTACAATTTGTAAAAAAAAATGTCTTTTTTTATACTCTTCTAAAAGTTTTATTTCAACAAGAGCATGTAAGGAGACCATTTGTAACAATTTTATGCATTTTCTGGTATTTGCAGGAGTATATGTGATTTAAATAAGCAAAAATAAAATAACATTTATTTTTTTCACCGTGTGTCATATTGTCTCGATAGCAACCTAATGTATCGTATATGATACATGGTGTCACCAATAAGTAAAATAAATAAATAAATCATTAATATTTTTCCATCAGTGGTGCCAATCAACACATTAAAGGTTAATGGGTCAATTTACTGTATAAATCTGCTTTCACGTCTCTAGAGGATAATATTCAACTTTTTTTTAAATTATTATTTGCCGTTTTTATTCTTGCCATGTTTGCAGTAAAATTTTCTGGATATGAGGTGCGCCTGATATGCAAAACACTATTGTATTTTTCAATCAAACTAGTTTCGGCAGCTCTGCGCCATCATCATTGTGTTTTCCATTTATTTATCGCTGTGAAAACAAAATACGTTGATTTTACTACTGTACTATGTGTAAATTTAGGGCTAAAAAGTCGTGAGTCTTTTTTGGTTTTTACCTTGTTTTTACATTCTGTGGCCATGTGGGACCCTTTCTACATAGTTACGTACTGGTAGTGTTGTCATCTGCAACCAAATGATATGTTTGAATCTTCTGATGCGGACGATCGAATTATATACCCAGTTACCAAATTTACGTTCTCACACTAGAAGTAGCGTTTTTTAAAAATCCTACAGCCAGTAGTACTATTTGGACGTGTCACCTGGAGTACAACCGAGCAAGATCTGAACAGACTGAAAGTTCTTCGGAAGATATTTGGACCAGTTTACGATAATGAGAGTGAAAAATGGAAGATACTTCAGAATACAGAGTTGTATGTTATTTTCAAAGAGCGGAAAATCGTGTCCGTAATGAAGGCACGACTCCAGTGGGCAGGGCATGTTGCTCGAATGCGGGAGAACCGATGACCGAAGCCAACGGGCAGAAGGCCAGTGGGAAGACCTAGAACTCGATGGAGTGACTTAGACTTTCAGAGAGCGGGACTGCTGGCAGAATGGCAGAAAGGAGCTGAAGACACGCAAAAGTAGAGGCAATCTCTCCAGGCAGCGTGTGCTCCATTGGGCCTGATCGCGTAAAGTAAATAATGTGTAGATCATAATGTTTATAATTAAAAACATCAACCAATCACAGGTAAGATTTACAAAATGCTTATTAACTGAAAGCAAGACGGACTCGGATTTTTTTTTCTCTACAACTCCATCTTCAGGTGGATTATGTAGTAAAACTTTGGTGAACTGTTCACCGTACGTCCATGAAGGTTCCTGACCCAAAAACAAAAGAGCACGACATATAGCTCAGGAAATATGACGTCATAAATAATGAGAGGCCACCCAGAATTATGCGTCGATTATTGGAAAAAGGAAGTATTTAGGGTCTTAAGGACCTGAACAAAGTTTGCATGTAATTTCGGACGTTTATGAAGCGTTTTGTTACTTAACCCCCCCCCCCCCCCTCACAAAATGATGAAGCGAAGTCTACTGCTCACAACAGTTTCGCTGTAGATGCCGTAAAACTGTCGCATCAGGCGTCATGATCTTGTATCAAATAAAGTTTGCATTACAGATCTGGATGCTACTATTTATTTTTGTCTGCAAATCTCCCTTAATTGTCTTGCTCCCAAAATTAATCAATCTGTTTTCTTAATCTCTATCTCTATAAAAGCGAAAGGACACTCACTCAATCACTGAACACGAAATTTCGAAACTACTTCACCTATGAACCTGAAAGCATTTTGTTATAGGTGCTTGGTTGAACATACGTCTCCTACAGACTCACGAAATCTACAGTTTCATTTCGATCTTCACGAAATTTCGCACGCTTGACCTTCAAGACAAGAGGATGGTCAACGTCTACCTTAAGTTTCATACGGTTCATTGGGGAGGATACTTTGCTCGCGCCATTATTTGAGAACGGCTCGACCGATTTTCACATATGCTTAATTTTTCCCCCTTATTTTTTTTTTTTTTTTTTTTTTTTTTTTCGTTATTCTCAGAACAAGGGTTATATGAAATAAAACTGCAATATTTGAGAACAACAAAGTGTGTTTTTCAATGTAATCCTGTTTTTCTACTGCATGGAAATCTATAGTTTTGTTCCGATATTAATGAAATTTTGCACACTCTACCTTAAAAATAAGAGGAATGTCACTGTCTGTAAAACATTTCGTTCGGTACGTGGTAGAGGGTACTTAACTTACGGAATTTTACAAAATGCATATTTTTGCTCCAAATTTATTAATTTTTGCACACATGGCCGTTAATCTACATCTGCATGGGACACTCTGCAAATCACATTTAAGTGCCACATTTAAGTGCCTGGCAGAGAGATCACGGGGTACGTAAATGTTTGTATGGTACATGACAGAGGGTACCTTGGAGAAAACTTTGGCGATAGAGTGAAAGGTGGAAACGAACAGAGGAGAGGGAGAGAGAGAGAGAGAGGGGAGAGATGGATGCAGAGAGAGGAAGAAAGGAGAGGTGCACTACGAGAGCGTGGAATAAATAAATACCCGGCCAAGTCGGGTTTGCAGCTAGTCTGAGAATAAAAACCAGTTTTACGAACTGATAAACAATTAATACATCCTTAAATCAGTCTAATTCCTTCACTGCATCCGAATTAACCGAGATTTAAAAAATTAACCTGATAACACAAGTACGAGTCAAAAGCGGTTGCGTATTTGAATGGGAGCGATTCCGACTATGTAAATGGAAAATCAGCAGCGAGAACTGAATTTCTGCAACAAATTTTGAAGTGGTTACATAACCAACCAGAAACAATATTGGGATATTGGATTACGATATCAGATATTGTCCTATGTAAACACGGTGACCGTGGTCTGCGACAGTAACTAACGCTAACAGAGCGGTGTTGTAGAAGCTTATAATCACGACAGTAACTGCGTTGCATTTTTCCCTCGAACAACAACCAGAGGAAAGAAGGGTTCGTCGCTGGTTTTGCACGATTTCCGATTAGCACGGCTGACGTCAGCAGACAGCACTACCGCAGCCTCCGCCGCTTGTTTGCGAGGGGAAATGAGTGTTATCCGGGGAGGCGGCGCGAAATAGCCGGTAGCCGCAGGGGGGGGGGCACAATGTAGACTGCATTAGCGGCTAGGGCCCCTATCCACAGGAAGGATACACCCCGTCCTCCAGCATTCGGGATCGGTACGAGGGGTAGTCATCAGGTTTTAACTATCAGCTCGAAAACATCAACTTGCGGAATTAATGTCTTGGTTTGCATTGACAAGGAACACTTTGCAAAATTCCGTGCCACGGTATATTAGTTTGCTGCTAAAATTGTCAAAACAAAATGGCTTTGCCCACTTTATAAAACTCCGTGCCACAGTATGGTTGTTCGCTGCTAGAAGTGTCAAAACAATATGGCGTAGCCCGGTAGTGAGTGTTCTGCAAAGCGAATTTTCTGCATTTGAAGGACAACAACGCTGGAGTGTTGCATCCATAGAGTGTTGGTGTAACAATGTGCCCTCATGTAAGACGGTGGTTAAGCGGCGTATGTGTGTGGCGAATAAATAAATATATACATAAAAAGTGTGCCTCCATTCCATTGATTGCCGTTTTCTTTCAGGGGTAGTTGTACTATACCCAAGTTCCATACCCCATGACTATCCGAGAAAGAAAACCATCGCCTTCTTCATTGTAGAGTATCAGAAACTGAAGCGCACTCCCCAACCGATGTTTTTTGTGGTGTTCAGTAAGAATTTTGGGAACCCAACGTGAGCAAAGTTTTCGAAATTTCTCATTTTCATTAACAATTTCATTAATTAGAGATCGTGAGACATGCGGAACTTACAAAGCAATGGCACTTACTTGTGAACTTATAGTTGTTCTAAATCTTCTCTTCAATTTTGTGAACCAGTTCATCAGTAACCACAGTCGGCCGTCAATTCGTTCTTCATCGTGCCCTTGATCAAGTCCTTCATTGAACAGTCTGACGCAACTTCTAATCATTGAATCACTCATGGCATTTTGTCCGTAAAACTCGCAGATTTGCCGATGAATTTTCTTTTGTTTGAATTTCTTTGCATTTAGAAAACGAATCACAGATTTGAATTCACACGCGTTGGCATTTTCAATTACGGCTGACTGTATGAGAAGGACTACAAAGCTTACGTCGGCAGCAGCTATCTGAAAATGGCGTACATGTCTTCTCCTTGGGTCAGAGTAACTGCCGCGCATGCTCTGAACTGCGATCGTAGCGCTGCCGCGGATACAAATAGAAACGGAACTTACTTTGTGGATGACCCTCGTATATATTTAGCTAATAGGTTCAATACTTTAAATGTTATTTTTTTATAATTTGATACACATATCGCACGCCAGCAAGAACATTGACACAACAACAAAATTGCAATACTTGAAATAAGCGACACTTTTCTTAGCGTGACTAAACGTGAACTAGCCAACAACTAAAATTACATTACTGCCCTGAAGCGGACAATGTGCGAGACAGAGATGGAACTTTTTCGTACACGTTGCTGCTCTTCGAACAAACTTTTCAGTGACAAATTCAAAATTGCCGACTTTTGCTTTTCTTGTAGGTAGATATTTTGTGCACCTTCTGACTAATCCTTGTAGCTGGTTGATGAAGCCGGCCGCGGTGGCCGAGGGGATTGAGGCGCTTCAGTCACGGTCTGCACGGCCACTACGGTCGGGGGTTCGAATCCCCCCTCGGACATGGATATTTGTGCCGTCCTTAGTTGTAAGTAGTTCATAAGTAGTTTGTAAGTTTAGGGACTGATGACCCCGTAGTTAAGTCTCATAAGCTGTACAAACATTTGAACATTTGATTTGGTTGATGAAGATGTGTCAATATCTCAAAGGCGAATATTGTGCGTTTATAGTCTACCTCAGATTCTCGGTATGTATTGACAATCTTAGAAATACACTACTGGCCATTAAAATTGCTACATCATGAAGAAATGCAGATGTCAGTTCTAGTATAATATATTTGTTATTGGACAAATATATTATACTAGAACTGTCACGTGATTACATTTTCTGGCAATTTGGATGCATAGATCCTGAGAAACCACTGCCCAGAACAACCACATCTGGCCGTAATAACGGCCTTGATACGCCTGGGCATTGAGTCAAACAGAGCTTGGATGGCGTGTAGAGATACAGATGCCCATGCAGCTTCAACACGATACCACAGTTCATCAAGAGTACTGACTGGCGTATTGTGACGAGCCAGTTACTCGAACACCATTGACCAAACGTTTTCAGTAGGTGAGAGATATGGAGAATATGCGGGCCAGGGCTGCAGTCGAACATTTTCCGTATCCAGAGAGGCCCGTAAAGGACCTGCAACATGCGGCCGTGCATTATCCTGCTGAAATGTAGGGTTTCGCAGGGATCGAATGAAGGGTGCAGCCACGGGTGGTAACACATCTGGAATGTAACGGCCACTGTTCAAAGTGCCGTCGATGCGAACAAGAGGTGACCTAGATGTGTAACTAGTGACAACCCATACCATATCGCCGGGCGATACACCAGTATAGCGATGCCGAATACGCGCTTCCAATGTGCGTTCACCGCGATGTCGCCAAACACGAATGCGACCATCATGATGCTGTAAACAGAACCTGGATATATCCGAAAAAATGACTTTTGCCATTCGTGCACCCAAGTTCGTCGTTGCGTACACCATCGCAGGCGCTCCTGTCTGTGGTGCAGCGTCAAGGGTAATCGTGGCCATGGTCTCCGAGCTGATAGCCCCTGTTGACAAGGATCAACGAGACGTTACAGCCATACGGATAAGATGCCTGCCATGTCGACTGCTAGTGATAAGAGGCCGTTGGTATCCATAACGTCGTTCCGTATTGCCCTCCTGAACCCACCGATTCCATATTCTGCTAACAGTTATTGGATTGCGACCAACGCGAGCAGCGATGTCGCGATACGATAAACCGCAATCGCGATAGGCTACAATCCGACCGTTATCAAAGTCGGAAACGTGATGGTACGCATTTCTCCTCCTTACGAGGCATCACAGAAACGTTTCACCAGGCAACGGTCAACTGCTGTTTGTGTGTGAGAAATCGGTTGGAAACTTTCGTCATGTCAGCATGTTGTAGATGTCGCCACCGGCACCAACCTTGTGTGAATGCCCTGAAAAGCTAATCATTTGCATATCACAGCATTGTCTTCCTGTTGGTTAAATTTCGCGTCTGTAGCACGTCAACTTCGTGGTGTAACAGTTTTAATGGCCAGTAGAGTATATTTGTAGCCATCAATACTTCTCGTCAATATACCCAGTATGGACAATACTGGGACGGTCGATATATTGACGGAAAATATCATTAAACCGCCTTAATCACTGCAAATAATAATAATAATAATTCGCGCAGACACAAGGAGTAACAGGCACTCTCTCCCACAGGCTTAAGTACGACTACGTCCGACCAGTCCCATTTCTCTGGGTTCCAGAGGTCCGCGGTTGTATGCGGCCAGCCTCGTTGGCTGTAGTGGACGCGGGCAACACCTTCTGAAGAGAAGGCCTCCGAGCGGCCGTGCCACGTCACGCAGAGCAGGTCGCGAGCGCGTATCTCACTGACTGGTCGATGCGATGAGGTGGGCCGTGCCTCATCGGCCAGCCAGTGAGAACCGCGCTCGCGACCTACTCTGCGTGACGTAGCACGGCCGCTCGGAGGCCTTCTCTTCAGAAGGTGTTGACGCGGGCTGGCGGCTATGCGTGGTTTGCTATTTGTCAGAAGTATCAACTAAAGCTCTGTATAGGGAAAGTATGGCCATCCTTTTCCGCGCCGCTCACCACCTACTGCAAATCGTGATTGGCTGAAATCGACTCACATGATTTTTTTTTCCGCCTTCTTGGTCCTATACGATGTTTGCCTGCCTTAAGAAGTCTTGTGAATATTCGTATGTTTGAGTTTGAATAATGCCACAGTGTTGCACTCTAGGGTAATCTTTACAAACCAAGAAGGAAGGTACACATTATAGTACTTCCATCTGAATTCAGAAATACAGGAAGAAGAGTCTGGCTGACGAAAATTGTCAGAGAAAACTAGGAGCCCAGAAGCGACCCTCGGTTCCGTGCTGTGGTAATTTTAATTCATAATGAAAATTAACAGATTTAAAGATTGAATTACGCGGCAGAAACGTACATAATTTTTAATTTGAATAAATTTTCTGAAGAAAATTCCTGGATAATAACGTGATGTGAAGTTACAGCGCGTCGTTTGTTTTATTTGCAGGTAATTGCTGAAACACACAAAATATTTGACCTATAACTTCGTAAACTAAACAGATCCTCGTATAGATATGAAAGTAATATACAGTTCCTGCAGCAAGATTTTCTCCTTCGTGTACTTGTGTTTAGTGTATTATTATAAGAAACAAAGAACTGAAGCAAGAAAAATATTAGACACGCAAATGTAATTGGTATTGTACAGGAACTTCTCTGTTTTTTGGTAAAAATCATGTAGTGGGTATATCCTTGCATTTTTCGTAGTTCATGTAAGGTTTAAAGGTTTAAGTACAAAATACGGAAGAAAATACTCATCAAATAATTGTCCGTTGTCTCACATGTCTTCTTAATTCATACTCTGCTCCAATGAGAGAATGTATAGAGTCTGAGTAAATATTGGCCTACGGTAAAAGTCAGTCTGAATTTATAGGCAAACTCTTTCGAGCTACAAACCAAACTGTTTTCATAAAATAGGATAACGAATATTTCGTAGAGCCACCAAGTCGGCATGGGCAGAACTGCGCGTTTATTATCGTTCTGCTTGCTCCAGCATGGTCTGAAAATATTCTTATAAAACTGGTGACTAACAAAGAATGGTTTCAAATTACTTTTAATTATTCATCAAGATCGCTGACTCTCCTGTAATGGCGCGCGGGAAAGGTCGAACGTTCTGTGGCGCCACGTTACGGATCGAGCAGCCCCTCTCGTCGGAGGTTAGAGTCCTTTCTGAGACATGAATGTGTGTGTTGTCGTTAGTGTAACTTACTTTAATTTTCCTTTACTTTGGGGCCCGCAGTGTGGAATATGTCGTTTAGTGACATAATTATAATTGACGTTTATACCTTTAACACTGCTAGTATAATGCTTTATTTCTTTTTATACAATGAGCTCATTTCGGCTTTTATTGCCATCATCAGGTTTTATTTACTGTCGTTCTTATTGCTGTCTTTTCTGCTTAAGATGTTACTGATTCTATGCAATTATGATTATCTTAAATGCCTGTAACAGACATTTTATTTTCTGCCTCAGTAAAAATCACATCTTTGAAACACTTTGACTGTAGCTGTCATTTTTACTGAGGCAGATAAGCCAATCATAACTGCATAAAATCAGTAACATCTTAAGCAGAAAAGGCTGTAGTGAGAACGACATCAAATAAAACATAATGATGGCATTAAAAGCCGAAATGAGCTCATTGTAAATTAAGAAATAAAGCATTATACTAGCAGTGTAAAAGGTATAAACGTCAATTACTAATTACTTTAAGTAGTTTGTAAGTCTAGGGACAGATGACCTAAGCAGTTTAGCCTCATAGCTTCAAAAACACTGGAATTTTCTCATTTTCTCTAGTAATGTTTTCAAGAATAGTTATATTCAATTTTCTGAAAATTGTTGTATCACATAAAAATATTTGTTTGCCACTACAAACTAACATTACATTCGTAATGTGTTTAAAATCTCCTGAACTACTGTAGGGATTTTATCAATCGTAAAATTTTAGTTTATTATTTTTATCTTAAGCTAATGGTTCCGATGTTACATTGCACCGGCATCAGGCCCCTTGACATAAGAAAACTGGATATAATCCAAATGTGTGTAGTAATATAGGAGGCGCGACAACATAGCCTGTAGCGGCAAGTCGGCCGCGGTGGCCGAGGGGATTGAGGTGCTTCAGTCACGGTCTGCACGGCCACTACGGTCGGGGGTTCGAATCCCCCCTCGGGCATGGATATTTGACGCCGGTCGCGGTGGCCGAGGAGACTGAGGCGCTCCAGTCACGGTCTGCACGGCCACTACGGTCGGGGGTTCGAATCCCCCCTCGGGAATGGATATTTGTGCCGTCCTAGTTCGTAAGTAGTTCATAAGTAGTTTGTAAGTTTAGGGACTGATGACCCCGTAGTTAAGTCTCATAGACTATACAAACATTTGAACATACGACTGAATCACTCAGTAAATAACATAAACGACTCTGGTGGCCGTAAATAAGTGACAGAGAATTGCAAATCTGAATCGTATATGATGTGTTCGAGTAAAAAGTTATATTAACATCTGATCATGTCTTATGTTTGATTATACTTATTTCATTTAATTATTTTTAAAAAAAGAAAACGAATTTCCTGGCTGAGCCCGCGATCTTCATTTTTAAGGTTAATAAAACCGACTAGATCGCAGAACCTGTCTTTATTTACTTTAGTTTCGGAATCTGGCATAACCAGATCTAAAAACCTCTGAACTTGCGAAGCAAACTTCAGCGGCGTGTGTGTGTGCGTGTGTGTGTGTGTGTGTGTGTGTGTGTGTGTGTGTGTTTGTGTGTGTGTGTTTGCGCGCTTGTTGCCATTAGTGTAAGTTACTTTAAGTAGTTTGTAGCTCTAGGAACTTCTGAGCATAGCAGTTTGGTCCAATAGGCTTACAAACATTTGAACATTTTGAATGTATCTATTGACGCCCCTAGGTGCAGATTTTATCTCTGACACTGAACTTCACTTCTCAAGTTCAGAGTTTTTTAGATCTGATAATGGCAGATGCCGAAACGTTGTAAAAAAATAAGACAGTTTTATTGAACCATACGGTTTTATTTTTATTTATTTATTCCATCTTTTTTGTCGACAGTATAAAATGCCGAGATATTTTTCGCTACTGTGACAGGCAAATACTGTAAGAAGACGGATAGTTTTCACTGACGATGATTTACACTTCAAAACGTGCCACTGCCGTCAGAAAGCAGTCCCGCGCCAGGGCTGAGTTTCCGTGGGTCGTAAAGAAGAAAGGACTTCGGCCTTCCGCTCACTAATACCTAAGTCCCCAGGAAAACCCAGTGCGCTTCTTTTTGATCTAACAATAGCAAAGCAGCTTCAGACGTACAGCTGAGATTTACACACCTTATTTCCATCACTCTGCACGCTATTTTGTCACAGGCTGCGACCTGTAACGGTCCTGTTCACTCTCTTTCACCGCTGCACATTTTGTTCGCGCGGGTGATGAAAAGAACTATATATAGCAGATACCACCAGTCTCTGATCTTATCTATAAGGCGAAAAGAATAAGAACTTAAAATGTGAGCTGCTGACCCGAGGTCGGAACACACATTGATCTTGCAATGCTAAACAGCGTACCAGTTTCGTCGAATTCTCAATGCATAGCGGGGCTGACATCGGTATCACCTTGGCTCTTACAGGCATGGGGCCGCGGCGGAGTGGCCAAGCGCATTGAGGCGCTACGCTGCGATGCGCGAGGCTGTTCCCCGTCGAGAGTTCGAATCCCCCCTCGGGCATGGACGTTTGTGCCGTCTTTAGTATAAGCTAGTTCATAAGTAGTTTGTAAGTTTAGGGACTGGTGACCCCACAGTTAGGTCCCTTAAGCTTAACAAACATTTGAACAGGCATGGGTGGACAAAATAATATAGGCAGCATATTTTTTATCAGCAATGGGGCATGCAATTAAATGCTGGAATCTGCACTTTTACATTAAATGGAATCTTTAATTCACAGTATCTGGTTTATTTGTAAACACCAGTCACAAGAGTCACATTTCACTTGATTTATAGTAATAATCATTGGCTTCGAATATATTATTCCAGAATTGCGACCTTCACTTTGGCAGACAAATACAAAACGCGACTTGTACGCCTGTGACCTACCACAATGACATCTATACTGGAACTGCTTGTGGCTTCGTATTTATAAATATGTCTCTGCCGACCAAATTAAGGGATGTAACGTCTATTATAGAAGGAAGCTGCCTGTTGTCGACCAAAATTTTAAGCTATAACACATTTAATACAAACAAGATTGTCACTTACATATTAATTAGTTTTACATAAACTTAGTAGCAAAATTATTCAAGTCATTTATTGGTTCTACAATACGTTCTGCCAACTTTACAAAATAAAATAAATGCTTTTTTTAATTTGAAATGAATGAAAAATGCTTTGTTAAGTGTCTCATCTTAAAGTATTTGTTGTGTTAATCCCAAAACTGACCTTAAATACCGCACGGCAGCAACAATTTCGATTTCATTAACAACAAAATATTGAGATTAATTCTGCTTTTCCTTTCACCTTTGTCCTGTACGAGCAGGGTCGCTGTGCTTCATTAGGATTTTGCGTTATTAGTTTTAAAGGATGGTCACATGCTCTTCCGGTCCCTCAAATACTGCCTGTGTCCAAGCAAATGTTAACATCTAGAATTTAGGAGACCGAAATTTCAATATGTATGAGAGCTCGTACTGTGACAATAAGCACATGATCACCTAAACAATTCCACTCTGTGTATCAGTGCAGCTTCACAGAATCGTAAAGTCTTTTTCACAAAGTGTTTCACGTCTGTAAAGCCAAAACCATCTAACAGTCGTACAAAAGATATGAGAGGCCTATGGAGTAACTTGTCTGTTCTTATTATTCATGACGTTTACTTGCAGCAGTAACAAATTTTTAGTAGATGGCACAACTATAACCAATATGTAGTATGACAAGTCAAGACTATAAAAAGAGAGCAGATATAAAGTTTGTACAAAGAAAAAAAAACAGCTTGAGGGAGATTTGAACACAATCTCCCACTTTACAGTATAGATTCAAAATGTTCAAATGTTTGTTAAGCTTAAGGGACTTAACTACGGGGTCATAAGTCCCTAAACTTACAAATTACTTATGAACTACCTACCACTAAGGACGGCACAAATATCCATGCCCGACGGGGGATTCGAACCTCCACCATAGTGGCCGTGCAGACCGTGACTGAAGCGCCTCAGTCCCCTCGGCCACCACGGCCGGCTACAGTACAGCATGACTACCTAACCTCAACCCTGTAGCTCTACCAATTGTTACAGATTTTGTACTTTAACTCTTCACTATTTCAATTTTCAGTACAGCTTCTGCCGGTTTTCGTGCTTGACATGTGTTCAGTTTTTGATAGGCTATACAATGGACAATCATATCACTAAATCTGAGAGGGGTGTTTCTTTTTTTGGGGGGGGGGGAGGGTTCCTTGAAATAATAGGGAAGTTTAGTTTCTCGTATTCTAGGGACCACAAAAACGTAGCTGATAGTTTGCTGGTGTGAGATTTCTCTCCATATGACGTCATTTGTGTGACTGTTGTGTAGATGTCTGAACATCACGGACATAGGCGTGGATTCCATGTCCAAATTTGTCGCTGTAGGTGCTTGTGCTGGTGCTACAGCTTCATGCCTTCTGCTGCTGTGAGATTTCTCTCTTTATGACACCATTTATGTGTTGAGCAGGTATGTGCATATCATGGACATGAGAATGGGCTATATCCACAACGCTGACACTGTCGGTAGTTTCCTGCCCTGGTGCTTGTAGCTGCGCGCCTTCTGCTGCTTTGAAATTTTTCTCTATATGACATTATCTGCGTGATGTGCGAGGCCAACAAGAAAGGCAGGCCGCGGCACATACGTCGTGTCATGTAAGCAAGGTAGTTCTGAACCAGCACGAGATGCATGGCTGGCTGTATAAGGCAGTGGGCTGCGCCAACATCACCTAGAGACAAGGCCTCACAGCTGGCCGTGGCCAGGCCGCGGCCGCCAGCTGAATGGCTGTCCACTGGGGCACACCCACTGCCTCGTAGCGGGCAGCCAGTAAGCGGGTGGCCGCGGCCTGTTCAGTGTGACGTGGCACGGCCAATTGTGAGGCCTTGTCTTCTAGGTGGTGTTGGCTGTGCCTCAGCGCCCGGGCAATCAACTAGTAATCACGCCGGCTCAAGACTACCTTGCTTACGTGACATAATGTGCGCGCCAGGGCCTGTCTTTCTCGTTGGCCTCGATGTTTTTCAGGTGTGTGTAAGTCAGACATCGGCGTAAGTTACTTATCCACGATGCTGTAGTAGTCAGTGCTGTTCCTGTATTGGTGCTAGCTGTTGCGCAAATTGTGCTGTGGTGAGATTTTCCTCCTTATGATGTCATCTGTGTGTCTGTTGTGCAGGTGTGCTCACAATACGGACAAAGGCGTGAACTACATGCCCATGATGCTGTCGCTGTCAGTGCTGTTCCTGCATTGGTGCTACCAGCTGTGCGACTTCTACTGCAATGAGTTTTCTCTCTTTGTGACATCATCTGTGTGTTTGTTGTGCAGGTGCGTGCACAACACAGACGTCGGTGTGGGATATATGTTCATGATGCTGTCGCTATCAGTGCTGTTCCTGCATTGGTGCTAGCAGCTGTGCGACTTCTGATCGCATGAGATTTCCTCTTTATGACGTCACCTATGTGTCTGTTGTGCAGGTGCGTGCACATAACGGACATCGGCGTTGGCTACGTGTCCACGATTCTGTCGCTGTCGGCGCTGTTCCTGCATTGGTGCTAGCAGCTGTGCAACTTCTGATCCCGTGAGATTTCCTCTTTATGACGTAACCTGTGTATCTGCTGTGCAGGTGTGTGCACATCACGGACATCGGCGTGGGCTACGTGTCCACGATGCTGTCGCTGTCGGCGCTGTTCCTGCGCTGGTGCTCGCAGCTGCGGGACTTCGGCCTGCAGCACCTGTGCGGCATGCGTAACCTGCAGGTGCTCTCGCTGGCAGGTCAGTCCACGTCTAGCCTAGCAGTCTTTCTTGAGATTATCATTATTTATTATCAAGCAAATATGTGACCTTTACCTATGACATGATATCTTCAAGTTATAAAGTTACACTGTGATAAAATTCTCTCGGCTTTCCAACCGCTTCGAGTGGATATCAAACCAATTGATGCGGCTGGGGGCCCGAGAGAATTTTATCAGTAAAACTCAGCACGAAACTATGCATTCATGCAAAGTTATTAGCTCAGAGATAAACAAAAATCACATTTTAAAATTACTGACATGGGGTTTTACAATAAGAATCATAGTTGTACCATATGGTGACCTCAAGGTTGAAATTAGTTGCAGAGATATAAAAAAAAATGCGCTTGTGGTAGTTTAACTTGTTGTAGTAGTAGTTTTCATTATGAAGACAGATTCGATACAGCTCTCCATCCTACCTTGTGTAAACCTCTTCATCTCCAAATAATAATTGCAACACCACACCACTTTGAGCATTTAAATTTATATTCCAAGTTAACAATCTTGTTTAGACTTAAATCTTTCAGTGCTCTGTCAGTGCTCGCAGTATCATATATATCCTATCTTGCCTCTATCTAATCCTCATCTTTTTCAATTACACTACTTCAAGAATTTTATTTTCCTCTTATACACTTATATATTACTTCAACCTTTCTCTTCTTTGCTCACTTTTGGTTTTCCATCTACGGTCTTGATATTCATACAACAGTTTTACCGTTCTATAAAAGCCTAATTTTACTGTAAATGGTATCTATCTTTATTATTCTTTCATGGACTTCAATGTCCAACAGCCACTCCTGCTTTTAGTCATCTGTAGTTTCTATTTTCCGTTTTATTTGTTATATTTATATTTCCTCCTTTCATCAGTTAAATTCAGTAATTCTTCTGATAACCAAGGATTTATAATAGATCTTTTCTTTCTCAGTTTTAGGTCCACTGCTACCTTCACTATTTCATCTCTCACTATTCATCTTGTCCTGTGTTACTTTCCCCCGTCCCCTCCCCCTTTCACTCAGTTCAGTTGTTGCCCAATGCTCTCTCTGAAACTCTCAACCACCTCAGGTTCCATCTCCTTAATTGTATACCTTTTCGCACTTTCTTCAGTTTTAATTTACAGTTCACAACCAGTACCTCATGCTTAGTCTACATCTGCTCGCCGCACAGAATGACCGCGTTGTTTAAGGCATCATACTACGGACTGGGCGGCCGTTCCCGTCGGAGGTTCGAGTCCTCCATCGGACATGGGTGTGAGTGTTGTCCTTAGTGTAACTTACTTTAAGTCGTTTATAAGTCTAGGGACTGATGATCAGTTTGGTCCAATAGCTTTGCAAACATCTGAATATGTATTTGCTCCTGGATACGCCTTATAGTTAAAATCAATGTCTTACAATTATAAAATCAAACTGAAACTTTCTATTATCTTATGGTCTCTTCCACGTTACAAGGTCATTCAAGATTCTTAAACCAAGTGTCTGTGACGATTAATTTATACTCTGTGCAAAATACTACAAGCGACTTCCTTTATTCATTCCTTTTCTCCTGTTCATACTCACCTAATATTTTTCCTTTTCTTCCTTTTCCTACTACCGAATTTCAGTCCCCCATCACATTAAAGTTTTACTCCCCTTTAACTGTTCTAATAAGTTCTTTTATATAATCATACTTTTTTTCAATCTGGTCATCTTTATCAGAGCTAGCTGCCGTATAGCTTGTACTGCTGTGGTGGATGTTGGCTTCATGTTTGGATGGGGGACTATTTTAACTCTGAAATATTTTATGCAAGAGGTCACCATCATCATGTATTCATGCAGTAGAGCTACATGTCCTCAGTGAAAGTAATGACTACAGTCACCCCTTGGATTAAGCTGTCTGCAGTAATTGTATGACAAAACCACATAAGCTGATGTTACAAAGCCAGATCAGTCAATCGTCCAGACTGAAAAGTTTGCTGTCCTTCTTCAAGAACCAAAAATTTGTCATACCGCTCCACAGGTAGGTACCTCTCCGCTGTGGGTGTACATACGGCACGGAAGCCACCCCACCTCAGCAATGTCTGTGGTTCATGTCGGTGGACTACTTACTGTACTATAGTTTCTTGTGCCACTCGGTTGAAGATTAGTAGAGTGCCAGACTAGGAATGCAAGTTTCTATCCCCACTCAGACCTACGATTTTTATCTGTTACTGTTTACTCCTTTTACATTTACATTTCGGCTACTCCCGCGCGGCTTGTATTATATTTTCGTACTTTGTTACCAGTGAGTGTCTGACTGTGGACTATGTCAGAAAACAAGACACACAATAAATATGAGAGCAGATATGTTAATGTACCTTTCACAGATCCCAAATGTAATTGACATTGTGCATATGGAATCAGTCAGAAAAAAACTATATCTTAAAAATATTTAAATTACTGCGTACTAAATGTTGAATATACTAGGTGCATATGATAATTTTAGGCTACTTTTTTTACAACTTTTAATTACAATTATCACATTGTTGCACAAGATTAGTACCGAAGTCTTACTTAACACAAAATTCACATTTGTGAATATCATATACAATAACATACATATGTCACTTACGCTAAGAAATTCATCAATGGAGTAGAAGGATTTGATCATAAAAAATCTTTTAGACTCTCTTCAAACTAAACTTTACTGTGAGTTAAACTTTTATGGTTGCTAGCATGTTATTGAAAATGTGTATTGCTGAATTGTGGACACCTTTCTGAGTCAAAGTAAGTCGCTTGAAGTCTTTGTGAAAGTTATTCTTGTTTCTAGTATTAATCCCATAAAGGGAGCTATTTGTTTGAAAAAATGTTTTAATGACAAATTTTATTGGAGAATAAATGTATTGGAAAGCAGTAGTTAGTATCTCCAGTTCCTTAAATAGCCATCTGCAGGATGTTCTTGAGTTGATACAAAAATTATTCGTATCGTACCTTTCTGGTCTCTAAAAACTTTAGCTTGGCCTGATAAGTTACCCCATAAAATAATCCCGTCTGAGATTATGGAGTGAAAGTACGCATAATATTCTAGCTTTTTAAAAAATTTTATATCTTCTCTGTCTGATAACATTCGCATAGCAAACAGGGACTTGTTTAGGCACTTCAGCAGTTCTGTGGTTTGCTCCTCGCATTTAAATTTATTATCGGTCTGTAATTTTTAGCTCATGCACCTCTTTGTTCCGATTATTTTCTCCAAAGTAGGGTTTCACTCATTCTTTGTAACTCATCTCCCTGTCTTGATTTCGAATGTTTACGAGATCTCTCCCATGAACTTCACTTTGGATGTTGTATTTGTTAATGTTTTCTTGATTAACTTCCTGGTCTTGTTGTCTATTCTCTTTTCTCATTCGGTGGTGTTGGTAAGACGCGTTGTGGAGCCGTGTTTATCTGTGTCGGCTGTCGAATCTCTTGTCGTTTTCTTGTCAGGCGACCCGACCACCTAACCACATCCAAACTTCTGTAGCATTGTCGTGTGCTAATGCTCGTCAGCAGTGCGGGAGACATCACAATGAGAAGATCGTTGGTACGTGCGACGAAATAAATACTGTTGTTCCGGACCAGTGTAATTATTGCTTTCTAACAACTCTATAAGGACATCAAATGTGCGAGATAATCTCTGACCTGAAGTAGTGAAACAAGGATAACATAAACTAAGAACTAAAAAATCTTACCAAAGGAAGTACTAAGCAAATGTTGGTTCTCAGAAAGGCTTTTCAACAGAAAATGCCATATATGCCTTCGGCGATCAAATATTAAATGCTCTGAATAACCGGACAAGGTTGAACCTCCGACGGGGAACGGCCCCGCGCATCGGAACATAGCGCCTCATACCGCTCGGCCACTCCGCCGCGGCCGTCTGCTCGTCTCGCAGCTGCTTTTATTTGTTGGTTCGTTCTTCATTGTCATTTATTTTAAAGTTTTCAAATGTTGTTGTGAATATTACATTTGTATCAGAAAGAGATGATGTGTGAAAGCAACCACAAGAATCTAAAAGTCACTGCAAACTTTGGGTGTGGTCAGTGACAACACTGAAGTGGATATATAAGAAAAAGAAATATAAACTTTTCAAACTTAATAGAGCTTTTGAAACACTCGGTTCCTGACTGCAATTTCGAAAAGTCAGTTTACCAAACATTTCCATTCAAGGTTCACATTTTGCTTTGCAAACTTCATGCGCTACGAGTGATATCAATTACATGTTTTTTTAGCTTCCCTTCAAAATAATCTTTGTTTTTTATTTTGAGTTCAATCATTCGAAGTGGCAGCTCTAAATTTTAATAATCGGTATCGATTACTTGTATTTTAAAACTTACCGATTTCGAGATGTGCTGTATGAAGTGATGCAACACACTCCATTATCTTTTACATTATTTCCTTTCTTGTTTTGCCATGATAAAATATAATTACTCACACTCAAAACCACTAATGCGATCTGTGCGTCAAATATGTTTACGTTGGATCTCGACAAACAGCCGCGGTGGAGTGGCCGAGCGCTTTAAGGCGCCTTGCTGCGGAACGCGCGGTTGCTCACCGTCGGAGGTCCGAGTTCTCTCTCGGACATGGGTTTATGCGTGTTGTACTTAGCATAAGTGAAAGTAGTTTGTAAGCCTAGGGAGTGATAACCTCTGCAGTTAAGTCCCTTAGATTTACAAACATTTGCTTTTGATTTTGAACAAATTCAACTGAACGTTGGCTCCAATGTGTGGACGCTGAAGCAAAATTACTGGCCATTGTTGACACCAATATGTGGATGCGGATGTGGAGAGAGCAGTTGTTTCTCCAAACACGCAATCGCAAGCGGAAATCGTTTTATGACAGCCCGGCGTCTGCTCTCCAGGGCATGTGTATGGAAGTGCCGAGAAAGTTCCATGGGTGCATGCTAAAGCGTTCTTGGTTTTTCTAGCAACATAGAGAAGGTTCTTTGTCGTGTAATGCAGCCAACAGTAACATGGCATCGGTCGAGCGGGGATGCGGGGAGCGGATGGAAAGCGTAATATATTACGCTGAGGGCAGATGGAAGTATGCAGTACCTGAATTTAACATCTACGAAAGCAGTAATATGCAAGACAGATACAATTGTCAGTTAAATTCTTTGTGCCATCGAAATTAAGTTTAATGGTTGTTATGAGATGTTAAATAATAAAAATGATGAAAGAAAAATGTAAAACGAAGATGTTGATTTTCACTGATTCTTCCGTCGCTTCTTGGTAGATCATAATCGAATAAATTAAAAAACACAATTTTGTGTGTGTTCTACAAGTTTATTTTTGTTTACTTAACCGGCTTTCGGCATATTAGGCCATCTTCAGAGTATTGACTGCTGTGTCAAAGAGGTTACAATGTTTAGATACAGTATGGGAAGAGATGACAAATGTCTACACTTAGATCGACATACATAGTAAAACACGTCTTTGACATTGTGTTATTACAGTTATCAAACTAAAAAACTAGACAGTAATATATGAATATACAATGTGTGGAGGATAAATGTTCAAAATGTTCAAATGTTTATAGAGTCTTTGGGACTTAACTACGGGGTCATCAGTCCCTAAACTTACAAACTACTTATGAACTACTTACAACTAAGGACGGCACAAATATCCATGCCCGAGGGGGGATTCGAACCCCCGACCGTAGTGGCCGTGCAGACCGTGACTGAAGCGCCTCAGTCCCCTCGGCCACCGCGGCCGGCACTGTTGGCATCATCGTCGGTTCTAATGTGTGGATCCGTCCATAGAGCTCGGACACAGATGACGGATTCATACCCTTGTTTGTTGCTTGGATGCCTACTGCCGCGACGGAGTAGTCGAGCATTCCAAGGCGACTCGCTGCGGAGCGTGCGGTTGTTCGTCGTCCAGGTTCGTGTTCTCCCTCGGGCATGGGTGTGTGTTTTTGTTGTCCTTAGGTTAGTTTGTTGTCCTTAGGAATGCAAGGAGAAATTTGGAGAGGGAATTAAAGTTCAGAGAGAAGAAATGAAAACTTTGCGGTTTGCCGATGACATAGTAATCCTGTCAGAGACCGCAAAGGATCTGGAACAGCAATTGAAAGGAATGGACAATGTCTTGAAAAGAGGGTATAAGATGAACAAGAGTAAAACGAGGTTAATCGAATGTAATGTCAGAAAATCAGGCGATGCTGAAGGAATTAAGTTAGGTAATGAGGCAATAAAAGTAGTAGATGAGTTTTGTAACTTGGGTAGCAAGATAACTTCTGATGGCCGAAGTAAAGAAGATATAAAATGCAGAATGGCTATGGGAAGAAAAGAATTTCTGAAGAAGCGAAACTTGTTGACATCCAATATTAGTTTAAATGTTAGGCAGTCCTTTCTGAATGCATTTGTCTGGAATGTGGCATTTTATGGAAGTGAAACGTGACGATAAGTTCAGATAAAAAGATGATAGAAGCTTTCGAAATGTGGTGCAACAGACGAATGATGAAAATTATATGAGTAGATCACGTAACTAATGAGGAGGTGCTCAACATAATTGGGGAGCAAGAGAGTTTCTGGCGTATTCTGACTAAGAGAAGGGACAGGTTGGTGGGACACATTCTGAGACATCAAGGAATCGTCAACTTAGCATTAGAAGGAAGTGTGTGAGGTAAAAATCCTAGAGGGAGACCGAGGGACGAATAATGTAAGCAGATTCAAAAGGATATAGGTTACCGAACGTATTCTCAGATGAAGAGACTTGCAAAGGACAGGTTAGCGTGTAGAGCTGCATCAAACCAGTCTGCGGACTGTGGATCACAACAACAACAAAGGTTAGTTTAAGTAGTTTGGAAGCCTAGGGACTAATAACCAGTGAAGTTTAGTTCCTATCGATTTAAAAACATTTGAATTTGGTTTTGGATGCCAAGTAAGGCATGAAACTTTCACTCTGCAGCGGAGTGTGCGCTGATATGAAACTTCCTGGCAGGTTAAAATTGTGTGCTGGAACCGGAGTTAGAACCTGGGACCTTTGTCTTTCGCGGGCAAGCGCTCTACCGATTGAGGTATCCCGGCACGCTTCATGGTCCGTCCTCAAAACTTTACTTCTGCCAGTACCTCGCCTCCCACTTTCCTGGCAGATTAAAATTGTATGTTGGAACCGGAGTTAGAATCTGGGACCTTTGCCTTTGGCGGGCAAGCGCTCTACCGATTGAGCTATCCCGGCACGCTTCATAGTCCGTCCTCACAACTTTACTTCTGCCAGTATCTCGCCTCCTACTTTCCAAACTTCACAGTTCTCCTGCGTACCTTGCAGAACTAGTACCCTTGCAAGAAAGGATATGGTTCCGGCACACAATTTTAATCTGCCAGGAAGTTTGATAGTCCAATGGTTCGCCTCATTTGGTTTTATTATACACATTGTTTCAAATTTGAATTTTGTGCTATTTAGCGGAACCCCTGCTAGTCTTTGGCAGAATGCTAGGGTTCCGCGGAAAGTAGCCTGGGAACCGCTTTATTAGTATATTTCTTTCCTTTTCCTTAGAGTTAGGGAGTGCGGACCCCTATCCTCGCATTCTGTTGCCAACGGGTACGAGCGCCCTTGGTCGCTCGGATGGCTGGAGAATTGTGCGCCTTGTTGTATTAAAACTTCATTTACCGAACCATACCGTAATAAGAAAACGTCCCTCGCATCACGATGAATTTTTCTCTTGAGGTCACCTGTTCACTACAGTAATATGACCGCTAGACATGCCCTCTCAGTACACTACGTTCGACAAAGGAAGCACGTGTCGTAAAGTCCCCGAGAGAGCGTGCGAGGCCCACTTGGGCCGTTCTCGCGCGCCTGGTCGCCGGCAGACCGGGACTGCAGCAAGGAGCGAAGCGGTCGATCAATACGGCCACCCTCGCCTCCCAACAGCTGTGTTGCGCTTCCCACTGCTAGGGGCAACTGTCGCATTCGTATGCCGGAGCGCCCCGCGACTGCTCCAGTCGGCTGAATATCGCCGGACTCGTACAGCAGAACGTGAATGCAGACTTCGATACACGAGCTCATTCGTAGTCACTGACGTCGAGATATCGTTAATCTGGCGTATTTTCTTCAGCCAATAGCCACAACAGACCTGTTCTTAATATAACCCATCGTTAACCTCTTCAGTCCCCAGGCATCATATATGATACCTCTATGTTTAATTTTTCTTGGGCGCCCACTCAGCTGAACGTTTTCTGGTCTGCGGTATCATGTACTGTAGACTTCCCGCTTTCTGCAGCTCATTTGTTCGCCCTTCTCCTGAATGCTAATAGTTGGCAGCACCGTCTGAAAACTTCGAATCCCGCAGCTCCACAACATGTCTCGACGAAATAAAAGTATAGAGAAGTTTTTTCCTAATTAAATGTGTTTTACATGCCTAAATATCTTTTCGAAAGTATACAGACATCCCTCAGTTAATATCCAACTGTAAATCGACATAATAACAGATTATAAAGCTTTAAACTATCGGGTATCATATACGATACCTCGGGATACAATGCCGACTTTGTTTACGTCAGTGGAAGTGGGGTTATTTTTTTTTTTTTTATTTTTTTTTTTTTTTTTTTTTTTTTTTTTTTTTTTTTTTTTTGCTTCATTCCCAGGGTTGACTGATGATGACATATTTCAGTTGGTGAACAGAATTAATCCAGATGATTCTGACATAGAAATTGATGAATCTCATGATGATGATAATGTTTCAATGCAATGAAGTGAAACTGAAGAAATTTCATGACAAACTTCATCGCCCATGTGTGGTAAAGGCATACAATACTAACATTGGAGGTGTATACCTGTTAGACAGGATGTTGGGGAAATATGCCATGAGCACTATAACCCACAAGTGGACTATTAGATTGATTCATCACTTCAAGGATTTTGCAATTGCTGCTGCACGGTTGTAATACAGAGAGAATGCAATGCAAAATGGTATTGCAAAAAACACAACAATGCCATACTACCAGTTCAAGCTCGATATTACTCAAAACATATATTTCCACAAAAGGAACCTGTGGAGCAAGAACCAGACTCCAATAAAGATTTACCCAAGAAAGAAAGAGGCCAAGATGTCCTATTCCACTACCATCAATGGAGTTAAGGCAACCAAGTATGCATCATTTGCCTGAAATGATGAACCATGTTCAGAGCAACAGGTCAAAATGCAGGGCAGGAGGCTGCAAAGGCCTCACATTTGTACGGTGTGAGAAGTGTAAGGTCTTCCTTTCCTTCACTACTGACAGAAATTGTTTCAACAAATACCACAAAACATAAAATTAATTAGGACTTGTAACACAAACTCTTTTCTAATACATGAGGTAAAATGAAAAAGGGAACAAAAATTTGAAATGTTGTAATGGTAATTTTGTTTTAAAATTTTTAATTGTTCACTTATCATTATGAAAAGTTTGTATTTTGAAGTATTATTAAATGCTGCAGAAAATAAGAACTGTAAGTGTAATGTTTGTGACGAAGCAACATGAAACTACATAGTTGTGTGTATAACTGTCCTGCTTAAGTCCCGAGGAATCGTATATGATACCAATTTAAAAAAAAATCAGTATGCTTCCAAAATTTTTTGGACTGTAATTTATCGTTAATTAGCATTAAAATAAACCAAATAGGACATTAGTAGTTCATTTACATTTTCAGTATGTTCTCGGGACTGAAGAGGTTAACTGCCATTGTTGCCCAAAAACTGCTGCTACCACCTGCTAACTAAATCACAAAGAAGGAAACACGAATGAGACTAATTCGCGTTACCTTACTGGTGACCATTAGCAGTAGTGTTTGTTTGATTTAGAATTTTTTTTTTTTTTTTTTTTTTTTTCGCGCCACCGACGTATTTGTTGAGAACCTTCATCTGGTGCATGACCAGACGCCACTAGAGGGCGGTACTGGCTGTATCGGCTGTTATACGTCGGATCGAAAAGATTTTCAAGTAAAATTTGTGGTTTCAAATTTAATATCGAGTAACATTTGTTTGTGTTGTCCGTAGTATAAGTTTATAGGTAGTTTGTAAGTTTAGGGACTGATGACCTTGCAGTTAAGTCCAATAAGCTTTAGAAACATTTGAACATGCAGACGACAAACATAGAATGAAACAATGTTGACCCCAATCTATACATATGTGTGTGTGGGGAGAGAGAGAGAGAGAGAGAGAGAGAGAGAGAGAGAGAGATTACTGCTAAGCGACAAAATAAACGTTTTCACTTCCATTCAATGTTTTGCATATTTAAATAAAGTTTCCCCGTTATTTCCAAATCTACTACATTATGTAGAACAATCGCACCAGAAATGGGTGAAAACTGGAAGAAGAATGATTAGTAAAAGTCAAGGATAGAGTTATGGTTCCACGAGAAGAAAAAAATCCTTTGAAGGGTTCCATGACCAAAAAAATTTGAGAACCGCTGTTATAATATTTTGAAAGAATGCAGTCACATTGTAAAATGTAAACTTACACTACCGGAAACGTTAAAATTACTAAAATAATCCGGTCTATTGTACCCTGGTTAGATCGATTTATTATTAAAACCCAACGTTTCGTCTCCATCGGCGAAGAAAATTTGCAAGGAGGATCGTGGCTTTTTTTAATGTCAAAGTCACGCCGTGACTTGCTACTGACTGCGACAAAGTTTCGTTTTCGCGTGCTCCCGCACAGAGGTGTGACGCCGCGGTGGAGTAGCCGAGCGGTCTAAAGCGTCTCGCTGCGGAGCGCGAAGTTGCTCGCCGTGAGGGTTCGAGTCCTCCCTGGGGCATGGGTGTGTGTGTTGTCCTTAGGTTAGTTTACCTTACTTTAAGTAGTTTGTAAGCTACGGACTGATGACCACGCAGTTTGGTCTGATAGATTTACAAACATTTAAACATTTAGAGGTGTGACGTCACTTATCTTTACTATTCGAGAGCCATTCGCCGTTGTAGTTGCTATCGACCCATAGTGAAAAGATCGCTGCACCTCTTCTTCAGCATTGGAAACGTGATGTAGTCAAGTTCCACGCCCTCTTTTTGGGTTTTAACAATAAACCCACTCGACAACGACACAATAGGCCGGAATATTTTAGCAATTTCAATGTAGTCACTGTTGGGAAAATTTTTCGTTTATTATTTTTGACGCGTTTTGCCCTTTGAGGCATCATCAGAGCATGTAAATAGATTCGATCAACGAATATCAGTCAAAGCTGATCGTTGGTTGATATTGATTCACCATAACACTTTTATATGCTCTGATGATGCCCCAAAAGGGCGAAATGTGTGAAAAATAATATGAAACAGCATTTTTCGTAACTGTAACTGCATTTCTTAACAAATTCACAACAGAATGCAGCAGCAGGCGTCAGCATGGAATGGAACCAATTTTAATATAGTATAGTCATGTGGTCGTCATTCAAGCAAGTGATTCAAGTGATATCTTAGTGGCAGGAACAATTTCTTAAGAGATTAGTAACTAAAACTCTTTTACAAATATTTAATAGTCGCCATTGGTGTTCCATAATATTACACATACCTCTGGGTCTGCTCCCGCCCCCCCCCTCCCCGCCCCCTCAGGAACTGCTCTTTCCTGTGTTATACAGGGTGTCCCATTTGACCATCCAAAATATCTCTGGAATAACAGCAGCTATTGTAAAACGACTTTTGTTTAAATATTTGTATAGCTTATGGGACTTAACTACGGGATCATCAGTCCCTAAACTTACAAACTACTTACAAACTAGCTAATACTAAGGACGGCACAAATATCCATGCCCGAGGGAGGATTTGAAACCCCAACCGTAGTGGCCGTGCAGACCGTGACTGGAGCGCCTCAGTCCCCTCGGTCACCGCGGCTGGCAAAACGACTTCCACAGGTATCAATGTAAGGCAGGGGCTCATGAATGTAAATATTTGGAAACATTCTAAAACGAATGCATATGTGTTTTTTAACACTAACTTATATGTTTTATAACATGACAAATCACATAAACAATGGCGTTGATTGCATCGCAATACGTCAATACATCCCGAAATATTGGGAAGCGAAGTTGCGCCACGGAGGATTAGCCGTGCATACTGGGGCGCTGTGCTGCGGTGCGCGCGGCCGTTCGCCGTCGGGGGTTAGAGTCTCCCCTCGGGCATGGATGTTTGTGTTCTCCTTAGGTTAGTTTACCTTACTTTAATTAGTTTGTAAGCTACGGACTAATGACCAAGCAGTTGAGTCCGATAGATTTACAAACATTTGACTATTTTGAAGTTGACGCTTGAAATATACGAAACGCGCCGTTAGCGCACGTCCTGAGACTCGGGCGAGAACCCTAAATCGCTCAGGACGTGCGCTAGCCGGGCGTTTCGTGTATTTCAAGCGTCAACTTCTCTTCGCAATATCCCGGAATGTCATTGGCGTATTTCGATGCAATCAACGCCATTATTTATGTGATTTGTCATGCTATAGAATGCTGACGATATAATATAGGGTGTCCAATTAAAAACACATAAGTTTTCGTTTTAGAATGTTTCAGAATATTTACATTCACACGCCCCTGCCTTATATTAATACCGGTGAAAGTCGTTTTACAATAGCTATTGTTGTTCTAGAGATATTTTGGGTGAGCAAGATAAGTGGGATACCCTGTATACCTTCCTAATCGTTGGCGCTGATGGTAACAGCTAACGAAAACGGCCCTTTACTATTTATTGGAGCTGTTTTAAAATTTGTTACAGCAATGGCAACATTAACATCCATTCCAAGTGTGAAGTTCTCAGTGTGACACTTTCTGATTGCAAAAAAGTCCACTCTAACGAAATATACAGGTAACCTAAGTTCACGTATTTGTGATGAATGCGGCGTCAGATTGAAATGGTGCAACATTTTGAATGGTGCACGAATGAATATTCATGAAAACGATCAAGACCTTCTTCAGTTGTGAGTGACAAATCATGGACTGAGGCAGAAAATTCAAAAGGATTATTTCACTATTGATGGAGTAAGCTTGTGCTTACCCAAAAATTTAGGAACGTCCTTAGTCAAACTGTTAGTGGAGTTTCAGGCTGTGGAAAACTGTGCACGGTACCAGGTGGGTCCAACGACGTTTGTTCAAATGTTTGTAAATCTATCGGACTCAACTGCTAGGTTATTGGTCATTAGCTTACAAACTACTTAAACTAAGGTAAACTAACCTAAGGACAACACAAACACCCATGCCCGAGGGAGGACTCGAAACCCAGACGGCGATCGGCCGCGTGGACTGCAGCACGGCGCTCCAGTACGCACGGCTAATTCGCCGGGCCACGACTTTTGTAAGATGAATAACAACGAATGGGAATTGCATTGGCTTTTTCCTCACTCGACAGAACAAGGATGGAGAAGGGTTTTTGATCTACAACTATACTCCAATGTGTGTGACGAAGGGCACTTTATATATATCGCTGTCACTTACTCCTATTCCTGTTACGATGGCGTATGGTATACGGGAAAAACGACTGCCTCCGTGTAGCTTCTTTTTATATATAAATGTGGCGTCTATTCCGAAAGAACAGACGTCACTTCTAATCCTGCAGTTGTTATTGTTTCATATTCACAGAATATATGACATCAACTGCGAAAGCAATAGACCCGGGTTCGAATCCCGGCTGGGTACACATTTTCAGCTTTGCCCATTCGCAGTTGATGTCATGTATTCTGTGAATATCTCTCATTTTATCCTCGTGGTTTTTTCGTCATATACAGGGTGTCTCACCTACGAGTAGTCGGGTGCATTTCCTCTGGTGTTTGTGCAGATATATGGAATTTCGTTTTTGCAATGTGTAGCTGGACTCAGGCCAAACAACACTCTGCTCCTTAAGCCATCCTGCGACGCCCAGTGTAGATGTAAAGCGTCGATTTGTTTCCCGTCATGAACAAAAAGATTTTTAAAGCGAAATTTCTTGTGCTCTGTCGATAGAGCAGTCCCATATTAGTCTGGTGTGATATTCGGTTTATCGAGCAGCAGGTGTTTCAGCCACAGTGACGTTGAGCACCTCGTTCCCACCTGGCGGCCAGACATATGGCGCACCGAACAGCCCCATTAGCCGCTGTGTAAGTGGTTTGGAAGTGCAGCCGCTGGTGTTTTGATGCCAAAGCGAAAGAGCGGAGGGGCCGCCGCCGCCACAGCCGAGCCTATAAACAGGGCCCACGATGCCTTCCGAGAAACAGCACACTGCGTAACCTCCGCGATTCCTCCGCCGCGGAGCAACCGCGGTTTATAAACACAGCCTTAAGCCGTCGGCTCACGGAGCGTGTATCTGTAAGAGTGTGGCCAATGTGGCGAGTTTCTGACGTCACAACGTGCGAACCGCATGTTGGCGAGGCTTTCCCAACGTGTGGGACAGTATCCCCTGACGTTACACCACGTGGCTATCCGGGGAGGGGGGCAGCTCTTTTCGGTAGAGACGAAGACGCCATGTTGGTCGTCTTATTTCGAGGTTTTTATGTATATAACTTAGGTCTTATGAATGTATGACATTTCACAGCAAGTAAAAGTAACTGAATAAATTGACATTCTCTCGGAAACCAGTCATTAAGGTACTATTTGTTGGAACAAATAACTGGAAACGTCTTATACAGGTTATAGCTTAAAGGACTTAACTACGGGGTCATCAGTCCCTAAACTTACAAACTACTTATCAACTAGCTTATCCTAAGGACGGCACAAATATCCATGCCCGGGAGGGGGGGATTCGAACCCCCGACCGTAGTGGCCGTGCAGACCGTGACTGGAGCGCCTCAGTCCCCTCGGCCACCGCGGCCGGCTTAAGGCAGTAACAGACGCTGCGCGGCGAGACGGTACACTTGATATGGGGTACATCGGGCCCGGGCGGGGACGAAGTGGCAAGCACATGTGTACCAATATGTCGGTGTCTGTCGTGGGTATCACATGCTTTGGAAATCGGCTGAGAGCAATGCTAGTAGCCACAACAGTAATGCAGTACAGTACAATATCATTTTAAAGACGATTTCACAAAATGACCACACGTTTAAACTTCTCTACACCTAACACCATAATATCTATCGAATTTTACGAAGGTTTGAGATTAATAAAACACAGAACAAAGTAGACAAATTTGTTTTAAGTTAGCTTAGTTACTGCACTTATTAGTGATAAGACTATACTGTACATTTATGAAGCAGTTCCTAAGCAAATGAACACTTAATACATTACTTAGTCGGTATCAAAGCAATTTCCTATAACTGATTTGTATTCCATAATTAACCTAGAGCCTATTGAGTCTTCATTGTGAACACGTAATCCATTAACAGTCCACATACAATAAATAAAATCATAAAACCAGTTCAAAGTAAAGTAGCCTTCAAAGGCTTCGGGCACAACAAAGGAAAACAGAGAAAGAGGAATCAAAACTTTACCACTATTTCATTGGGGCCGTACCTTACTGCAGGTGTTCGAACAAACCACCGTCTTGTTCTCTACATCATTCCAGTCTAGAACTTATGCTAGCTGTAGTGTGCAGTACGTCATATGACCCATCAAGTACAGAGAGGGCCTGCCTGACACGATTTTTCATCTCGTCACTGTTTTCACATCCTTCTGCATACACAATGTCCTTTATTGTACCACAGATATCGAAGTCGAGGACCGACAGATCGAGTGACCTAGCTGGCCACTGTACATCCATGTTTCTGCCTATTGTATTATTGGGAAAAAGATCCTGTGCAGCTTGGCGCGCAGAAGCATTGCAGTGGCCGGGTGCACCATCCTGTTGCATCCACGTCATTTACCCCGTTCTTAAATCAATATCGTAGAGCAGAACAGGCAGTTCGTATTGAAGGAAATTGGAGTACATTGTCCCGTTCAGCCTGCCTTCAAAGAAATGCAGCCCAGCAACATGTTTACTGATGATACCACCCCAGCAAACCAGCAGTCCATCGGTGTTAATGATCTGCCTCACGCAACCAGTGGGAATTCAGGGAAGCCCAGAAGTGATGGGCAGTTTTATTTGGCACGCCTGTGCTGAACAACGATGAGTCGTCGATGAAAAGATTCTGTTCAAAAAACTCAGGTGGCTGGTTTAATGCCCATTTACGAAACATTAGCCTTTTGGCCTTGTCATCCACTGAAAGCCTCTGGTGCACGTACCGGCGGTATGAGTGCATTTTTGCGTCTCTCAGAATGCGATGCACCGTACAGCGCGAGATTTGCAACTCCCTAGCGAGCGTCCTTGTACTGCTGTGTGGATTTGCATGTACCATATCCAACGTAAAGGCATTGTTACGATTTCGCACAGGCCTGCTTCGTTGGCTTTTTGCCGGGCGCAAATCCCCAGTGTCTCAAGCTCATTTTACTCCAGCCCGCAATGTGTCTGCACAGGGATTTCTTCATTCTCGTTCCGATATCTTTCAGTTTACATCCGAGCTGTCTCCCTGGTGACTTCATTACACATCCCCACAATTCTTAGTACGGAATCCCGCCAGAAAGATACTGTATATTACAGTAAAAACAATAAAACCGGGTGCTTGTACACGTTAACGCTAGCAGCACTTACCTATTGCCAAAATCATGTCTGTTACTTCTGAAGGTGTGTAAATGTTGTATTGTGGAGTGAGGTGTGGCCGAAATAAAACTGAGATGCGTCCGCTGCCAGCCTTGTATCGGTAAACATGTGTTCGCATCGTGTTCCTTGCCCGAATTACCCCGTCGCGTGTGCTGCCACGCCTCGCGCCGTCTGCTACTGCCTTATGGAACCGCTACACAGCCGCTTCCGGAGTGCTGCTTAACTGTCGTGCTATACTGTCTCTCTTAATACCGGGTGATCAAAAAGTCAGTATAAATTTGAAAACTTAGTAAATCCCGGAATAATGTAGATAGACTTGGAATGACATGGGGTTTTATTAGAACAAAAAAAAAATCAAAAAATGTCAGAAGATGGCGCTTATCTGATCAGAAAAGCAATAATTAGCATAACAAATGTTCAAATATTCAAATGTTTGTTAAGCTTATGGGACTTAACTACGGGGTCATCAGTCTCTAAACTTACAAACTACTTATCAACTACCTTATACTAAGGACGGCACAAATATCCATGCCCGAGGGGGGATTCGAGCCCCCGACCGTAGTGGCCGCGCAGACCGTGACTAGAGTGCCTCAGTCCCCTCGGCTTCCGCGGCCGGCAATTAGCATAACAAATTGAGATGAAGCAAAGATGATGTTCTTTACAGGAAATGCTCAATATGTTCACCATCATTCCTCAACAATAGCTGTAGTCGAGGAATAATGTTGTGAACAGCACTGTAAAGCATGTTCAAATGTTTGTACAACTTATGGGACTTAACTACGGGGTCATCAGTCCCTAAGCTTACAAACTACTTATGAACTACCTAAGACTAAAGACGGCACAAATATCCATGCCCGAGGGGGGATTCGAACCCCCGACCGTAGTGGCCGTGCTGACCGTGACTGAAGCGCCTCAGTCACCTCGGCCACCGCGGCCGGCTGTAAAGCATGTCCGGAGTTATGGTGAGGCATTGGCGTCGGATGTCGTCTTTCAGCATCCCTAGAGATGTCGGTCGACCACGATACACCTGCGATTTTCGGTAGCCCCAAAGCCAATAATCTAACGGACTGAGGTCTGGGGCTGAGCACACGATCACCACCAAACGACGCGCGCAAGAGATCTTTCACGCGTCTAGCAATTTTTTTTTTTTTTTTCTGTTCTAATAAAACTCCATGCCATTCCAAGCATGTGTGTCAATTTTTACCTCTCTATCTACATTATTCCGTGATTTATTGAGTTGTCAAATTTATACTGACTTTTCCTGATCACCCGGTACATTTCGATAAACCGAATATCACTAGACTAATTTGGGTCGATTGAGCACAAAAAATTTCGCTTTAAAAATCCTCTTGTTCGTGACGAGAAACAAACCGACGCTTTACATCTACACCGGGCGTCACAGGAATGGCGTGGGGAGCAGAATTTGTTTGGCCTGAGTCCAGCTACACATTGCAAAAAATGTAATTTTATCAGACCAAACTGCGTGGTCATCAGTCCATAGCTTACAAACTACTTCAACTAAGGTAAACTAACCTAAGGACAACACAGACACCCATGCCCCAGGGAGGACCCGAACCTCCGACGGCGAGCAACCGCTACTCCACCACAGCAGACACTGCAAAAGAGAAATTGCAAATATCTGCTCAAACACCAGAGAAAATGCGCGTGACGACTCTTAGGTGAGACACCCTGTATATGTAGGAGGAAGTACTGTGTTGGTCGATTCTTCAAGAAACGTACGTTCTCAGAACTTAGGCAGTAGCCCACACCATTATGCACAACGCCCCCCTCTCAGAATCTGCCACTGGAGTTGGCCAATCATCTCACAATCAGTGAAGCTTTCGCACTTGGTGAAGGAACTTGTAACAAATCGTACTGTTCTCCTTTTGATCTGCTGTATTCCTTCTATCAACCCCACCTCGTACAGATTCCACGCTGACGAGAAATATTCAAGTATTGGTCGAGCGAATGTTTTGTAAGCTACTCCCATTGTTGACGGACTACATTTCGTGAATATTCTTCCAATGAGTTTCAGTCTGTCATCTACCTTACCCATGATTAATTCTATGCGATCATTCTACTTCAGATCACTCTGTATGCATACTCCCAGATGTAGAAGTGTTTGCCCTGCAATCGTGTAGTCGCATAACAAAGGCTTTTTATATGCTGTGGCGAATAATGCATATAATTTCGGGGGGAGGGGGAGTCAAAGCTAATGTAAATATAAGTGGCGAACCCAGGATTTTGGGCTGGGAGGGGTTGGGCTCATATACCGGTAAATTTTGTGTCATCGCATCCCCACTGGTTGCGTTTTTAAAAGAGACATACAATTATTCAATCATTGAGCGAATTTGTAAAAAAAAAAACCCTCAGATACCGTTCTTTTTTTCTTTATATTCATTATTTCTGGGGGGGGGGGGGGGGAGAGACGCCCATGGCCCCCTGCCCGTCCCCTTATAAAAGCCACTCTTTCTATGTATTCGCAATACGATACGTTCCTCTGTATTGAGGGTCTATGTGCAGCAAGCCTACCCTTAGATGTCCCACCACCACTACTGCTGCTGACGCAGGAGCTCTAGTCCCTAGCGTTCACTTGCGGGAGGGGGATAGGGGGTAGGAAGGTAAACTACACTGAAGAACCAAAATAATTGGTAAACTTGTCTAATATCGTGTAGGGTCCCCGCGAGCATGCAGAAGTGCCACAACACGCGTGACATGTACTCCATTAGTGTTTGAAATAGTGCTTGAGGGAACTGACGCCAAGCATCCTGCAGGGCTGTCCCAAAATCCATAAGAGTACCAGGGAGTGCAGATCTCTTCTTAACAGCACGTTGCAAGGCATCCCAAACATGCTCAATAATCATGTCTGAGGAGTTTAGTGCCCACTTGGACGAGTGTTGCTAGAGCCACCCCGTAGCACTTGTGGACGTATGGGGGTGTCGTATTGTCCTGCTGAAATTGTGAAAGTCTGTCGGAATGCATACTGGACATGAATGAATGTAAGTGATCAGCAGGATGCATATGTACGTGTCAGTCCCACACTATTACAGATCCTCTACCAGCTTGACATGCAGGGTCCATGGATTCATGAGGTGGTGTGCAGGCCCGTACACATCCGGAAATGGGACTTGTCAGACCAGGCAACATGTTTCCAGTCATCAGAAGTCCAATGCCAGGTCCAGGCGAGGAATAAAGTTTTGTGTTGAGCCTTCAGCTCCAAAAGCCCATATTGATGATGATTCGTTGAATGGTTCGCATGCTGACACTTGTTGATGGCCCAGCAGGGAAATCCGAAGCAGTTTGTTGATCGGTTATACTTGTGTCACATTGAACGATACTCTTCTGTTGTCATTGGTCCCATTCTTGCGACATCTATTTCCAGCCACAGCGATTTCTAAGATACGATGTTTTACCGGATACCCAATATTCACGGTACATTCCTGCAATCCTCACTTTGTCGCTACTTCGGAGATTCTGTGTCCCATCTCTCTTGAGTCAACTATAACACCATGATCATACTCACTCAAATCTTGAAAACGTGCCACTGCAGCGATAGTAACTGATCTAACATCTGTGACAGACACCTGTTGTTTACAGAGTGTTTATACAAAACGTTCAAATGTTTGTAGAACTTGTGGGACTTAACTACGGGGTCATCAGTCCCTAAGCTTACAAACTACTTACGAACTAGCTAAGACTAAGGACGGCACAAATATCCATGCCCGAGGGGGGATTCGAACCCCCGACCGTAGTGGCCGTGCAGACCGTGACTGGAGCGCCTCAATCCCCTCGGCCACCGCGGCCGGCAGTGTTTATACAACTCTGTTTTTTTGCTTATGCATGCCTATACCAGTTTTTCAGTGTACATTTTACAGGTAATTTCATTCACACTGTAAAAATACTTAGCTGTTAACCCCAATGAAATCAGTCAAATGCAAATTAAAAATCCTACACACATATAACACTAAAGTACAGGCTAATACTAATCAATCTAAGTACACAGGAACAAACATATATATGTCGTAGGAATTATTGTACGTTTTTATTTATGACGAAAGTAACAAAGATCAAATTGAAGGTAATAATATATTATTCCATGTTAGCGAAACATTGGCATTTAGCTGTAACTTTGGGTTCTAAGTGAACGTAATTTAATAAGCAAAAATTATGACTTTTAATTTAAAGTACTGCTAGTTACCTTCTTACAATTCACTGCTAACTTACTTATAAACCTTCAGAATCTATTGATAACATCAGATCACAATGAACATTCATTAGAGCAAGACCAACAAGGCTTCCCATTCAATTCTTTATTTCATTTCTTCTTTTTAACCTCTTTAGAGCGGGATACTATCTTTCATAGGTTACAGTGGGCACTGGAGTGTGACTAAAATCATAGCACTGATCAATAGGTTCAATTGCAGTTGCAGTTTTCGCTTTCTACGTTTCCAGTGATTGTGCCGTGTTTCGTATTCATATAGAACCATTGTGTTTACATTTTCAGGTAGAAATAATTGTCTACTTTTTTAATATTTTCTTTTGTGCTGGAGTCTTCAGTGGTCTTCTCAGGCAGATGCATCTGAATCCCTTTTTTCCAAATGGTTTAAAACTGGCAGTTTCTCCTGGTACACATTGCCTTCCAGTCAATCTTGGAACAAATGTCACTTGAACTCAAGTGCTTTGTCTACTCGAAAGAGTGACAACTGACTTTCATTCCGAATATTTTATACTTGTTTTTATAATTTTCCCATGTACATCAGTACTGATCATGTCCCTATTAAGCTGCATTGATTTTGTTAATTTCGTTGTGTATGAAAAAACCTTTCCTCAGTACAGTATAACTAGAGACATAAACTGGGTATTTTTCGTGATTGTTTTCAGTTGGAACATTTGAGAGGTGATATCCCTTTTAGCATTCTTGAAGTGTTCTAAGTGTTTTACGTTCTACAGGAAGCAGTTCTGTAAACATTGCGACAGCCAGAAGTCACACTCTCCCCCCCCCCTCCCCAAGCGGGATCACAAAGGGAGAAAACTGTTGAATGAGATATGGCAATAATTTCTTCAGTAATTTTCTTCAATAGTTGTCTCGAAGAAGAGATCGTCGATAAACTTTCTTATATTTTATGTTTCCGATACAGCTCCATATCATCGATTTCTCATATGAATGCGATGAAGGAAATGAACGTTATGCGTCACGCAGTATTCGAATTGCTTTTTAGGTTGTTATTTTGAATTATTTTCTTCACGCTCCATACCGCCGATCATCACTGCTACGCCTCAGAGCCTGGCCAAATCAGTTTACGAATATGCAAATTATAATCGCCTTTGCCAATGTATAAAATTAAACACTTTCTATTTAGATAAATTCAAGAAAATCCTCCACACACAATCTAATTAAAAATAACGTTATTTAGTTTCCAGGATGAAATTTTCACTGGCCAGCGGAGTGTGCATTGATATGAAAATTCCTAGCAGAGTAAAATGTGTGCTCTACATGGAGTCGAACCCAGGGCCTTTGCCTACCGACTGAGCTAGCTGTGCACGCGTCACGGCTGGTACCTACAGCTACTTTTCGCCATGTTCTTTCGTCAACCAGTACAGTAAAATAAGCTGCCTCTTCGGTTCTTGTGTTTGAGTAGCATTACCACATTGTTCAATAATTTCATTCTGAATCAGTGGCGTCTCCTCAGTATGTCTGCCAATACCTGTATAAAATTAGGAAATTATGATATTATTGTTAATCAGTATGACATACAGTATGTCCGTGTGGTTACTTGATATTGCACTGAGGCGCAATCTGGGACAATGGTCCAACTGACCTACTAGGTCCACAGATTTGGCTGTAAGACTACCTAAGTAATAGAACGTAGTACGTTGTTCTCGACCGAGTGTTCATCAGAGACGAGTGTATCGTCAGGCGTGCCCCAGGGGAGTGTGATAGGACCGCTATTATTTTCTATGTATATAAACGATCTGATGGACAGAGTAACTTGTAATTTGGGCTGTTTGCTGATGATGCTGTGGTGTATGGAAGGTTGTCGTCTTTAACTGACTGTAATAGCATACAGGATGACTTTGACAAAATTTCAAGCTGGTGTGAAAATGGCAGCTAGCTCTAAATGTAGGCAAATGTTAGCTGATGAGCATGAGAAGGAAAAACAATCCCATAATGTTCGAATACAGCTTCATTAGTGAGTTTCTTGAAACAGCAGCGGCGTTCAAATATCTAGGCGTGACATTGCACAGCGATATGAAATGGAACCAACATATAAAGACTGTTGTGAGTCAGGCGGACAGCCGACTTCGATTTATTGGGAGAATTTTGGGAAGATGTACGTCATCTGTAAAGGAGACTGCGTATAAAACGCTTGTACGACCACGTCTTGAGTAATGCTCAAGAGTTTAGGACCGCAGCAGATTAGTTTAAAGGAAGACATAGAAGCAGTTCAGAGGCGAGCAGCTAGGTTTGTTACTGGTAGGTTCGACCAATGCGCGAGTGTCACGGAAATGCTCCGGTAACTCAATTGGGGATCGCTGGAGGAAAGACGACATTCTTTTCGTGAATTTCTGTTAAGGAAATTTAGAGGGCCGGAATTTGAAGCTGAGTGTAGTACGATCTTTCTGCCGCCTACTTATATTTCGCGTAGTGATCACAAAGACAAGAGGAATTAGGGCTCGTACGGAGTCATTTAGGCATTGTTTTTTTCCTCGTTCTATTTGGGAATGGAATAGGAAAGGAGGTGCCTAGTAGTGGTACAGGGTACCCTCCGCCACGCACCTTACGGTGGATTGCGGAGTATGTATGTAGATGTAGCGACGCCAGCCTATCCCCTGACAAATTGCAACGCGCTCAACACGCCTTCGCCGCTGAGTCCCTGCCACTGCGCAGCGTCAGATTCGTCCGCCGGTCAGGCGCAGCTCACTCATGGCAACGTCTAGGCGAGCTGCCTGCTGTTGTGTTGCTAACGTTCTGTGAAAATGTTCAAATGTTTGTAGAGCTTATGGGACTTAACTACGGGGTCATCAGTCCCTAAACTTACAAACTACTTATCAACTAGCTAGGACTAAGGACGGCATAAACATCCATGCCCGAGGGGGGATTCGAACCCCCGACCATAGTGACCTTGCAGAACGTGACTGGCGCGCCTCAGACCTCTCGGCCACTGCAGCCGGCTACGTTCTGTGTTTCTTGCGTACTTGAAGACTGCGGCAGTTCTGAAATAGGTAGTAAAAGCATTGTGCTTAAACTATTACACAATCCTTTTTCATTGCCATCTGACATATAGAAGACAGCCGCGGCGGAGCAGCTGAACGCATTGAGGCGCTATGCTCCGATACGTGTGGCCGTTCCCCGTCGGGGGTTCGGATCCCACTCGGGCATGGATGTTTGTGCTGTCTTTAATGTAAGTTAGTTCATAAGTAGTTTCTAAGTTTGGGGAGTGATGGAGCTTTAATAGCAGAGATGTTATTGCTTTCCGTACATATCAAGTAGCTGAGGTGTACAATCGTGATGTGTAACATGCCTTTTTCATTGAGGACGGGGAATCATCGCAAAAATAATGAACAAGAGAGCTGTTGTATATGGGTTAAAGGATCCGGCAAATGTGCTGCAATAAAAGTTGTTGGTGATGTTGTATGTTAAAGTATGTGTCCTTACCTTTTTTCCTTATCTATAAAAAGTCCCATAAGCTTGAGAAACATTTGAACTTTTTGAGTGTTGAAAATGGCAGACCATGTACTACAATAACAGTATCAATGTATGGAAAGTGATTTTAGAGCATTTTCGTAAGGAGTTGTACGAATTGATAAAATTACGGATATTCATCCATAACCATTCACTTCATTTTGCCATCACGATTCTCATGATAACTAGACTGACAGCAGAGTGGTCCCGTTCATCTTCTACACTATGCAATGTAGCAAAAAGACGGCAAATCTGTATAAATCTGTAGTGCCCTCCATGGAGATTATATATAATCATAATCTGTGGTTAACTTTTAACAGCGTAAAATTACGTAGCCGTAATGCCATCTATGGAGAGTATAATATGTTATCAGGCTCTTGCTTGACAGTGCCATTGTCTTTGATTGCGTACGATTGTGAGTGCCGCATTCTTGATGTATCAAGAATAAAAACATCATCCCGATTAATTAAATTACTCGCCATCCGAACTTCAATGGCTTCTCTAAAAACCGAATCGCAAAAGGGTTATACAGACAATAATATCTAAACATTCTTATAATCCATATTGTGACACGAAGTTCAGGCATTGCACAATCGTACACAAAGACAATGGCACTGCAGTCCTGTCAACCAAGAGTGTGATTACATATTATACTCTCCACAGATGGCATTACGGCTTCGTACTTCTCTGCCGTCACCGAGCGAGGTGACGCAGAGGTAACACACTGGACTTGCATTCGGGAGGATGGTGGTTCAAATCCACCTCCGGCCATCTAGATTTAAATTTTCCATGATTTCCCTAAATCACTCCAGGCAAATGCCGGGATGGTTCCTTTCAAAGGGCACAACCAATTTCCTTCCCCATCCTTACCTGAACAACCCGAGCATACGCTCTGCCTCTAATGACCACGTAGTCGAAGGGGCATTAAACACTAATCTTCTTTTTTCTCTGCCGTCAAAGTTACCCACAGATTACGATTATTTATCATCTCCATGAATGGCACTACAGCCTTCTACATCTTCGCCATCGGTCTGCTACGTAATACAGTGTAGATTGTAGAAGGTGGACAGGAAAACAGTCTACTAGTCTTCAAATTGCTCCGACGACAGCTGAACGATATACAGCCGAAATATTAGCAAAAGGAAACAAATGGTACCTATGAATACTCGTAATTTTATTTCTCATGAAATACGCCGTGAAAATATGAAGGTTCACTTCACTTGTATGAGGTATCAGGCGGGCTTTGTAGCTGTGATTTGGCAAGTATATTTTGTTTGACCTGTCTGCGTACTGATACGAAGAAAACTGTTGGGAATGAGCAAGATTATTATGATTTAAATCGTCTTAACATTGCAATGAATAAACCAATTCTGAAAAATCACCCTTTCTACACTCAACATATTTATTGTATGCTCTGTTAGAATTTACTTTCTTTTGAGTTCTCAGTGGAGAAAGCACAATGTGATAAAGTAAGAAAGAACGGGGAAATATGGAACACATTAAAATGCATTTTGTTAGTGAAACAGGAACTATACTTTCCAGGCCACAAAGAAAAATCAGAATATGCTTCCAAAGGAAAAAACGCGGAATTTCTTTTTGCAAATGCCGAGTCTGAGCCTCTGTTGAAAGAACGTTTAGTTATGTCTGCAGCTTTCCATGGCACTTCCGCAAGCATTCAGAATGATTTAATAAATGCAGAAGCTGTTGTTTTCAGAGATGGTATCTGCAACGAAATTAAGAACACGTATTCTGTGCCTATCATAGTCGATGAAACATCAGATATAACCATGTATTATAGTTATCAGTTTCAAATAAAAAGAAGTAGTGGAACGATTTCTTGCGATTAGCAGGGTGGACTTTTCACAGAACTGCAATGTTGATGAAATAACGGAACAATATAACGTGGGAGTAAATAAATTGCCCAAACTTATGACGGTTCTGCCGTCATTAATAATCAGCTCACTGAATTCCAAAGTAAAATTCAGTCTTCAGATTGTAAATTATCTGTTGGAGATGAATTTAATGACTGGATTTATAGAATGCTCTCAACTGTTCCTTGCAGTATCTCATCTGTCGAGACATCATTCTCAACGCTAAAGAGGATACACACATGCTGCCGCTCTACTCAAATGCAAAATTGGGTAACAATCCCTACCTCCATCGATAACGAATTACATACCAGGTTCCACGAAGCAGACACCAAGAAATTTTTTCAGAGGGGAAAATGGATGATTTTCTACTTCAAATAGCTTAGGGTTTAATGTACCGTCGTCAGCTTGGTCATTAGAAACGGAGCTAACGCTCAGACTTTTTGGATAAGAATGGGGAAAGAAAGCGGCCGTGCCCTTTGAAAGAACCCATCCCGGCATTTGCCTGGAGTGATTTAGGGAAATCACGGAAAACCTAAATCTGGATGGCCGGAAGTGGATTTGCACCACCATCCTCCCGAATGCGAGTCCAGTGTGTTACCACTGCGCCACCTCGTTCGGTTCAAATAACTATATTTAGACTGCTTTAGTGCCCTTTTTCTTATTTATTTCGATTACTAAAATTATCCCTTTCATTATTTTAAGCCGATTTTTGGGTCGAATTCAGATTCATCGACAATACGTTATTCATTGTACCAACACTGTATAATCTCCAGACGGACGTATAAAAACGCCGCTAGCTATGGGACACGCATGGCGCCATCTTCATACATTCATGGTTTGACCTACACCACCTACAATACAAGGCCTAGGAAATGGCCATATCTACGTCACATCTAAAGGCCGCGAACGCTAGCTGAATGACCTGCCCCAGCAGTCATCCAGTGAGCTGATGGCCGCAGTCTTTACGAGGCCGACGAGAGAGACAGGCCGCGGCGCGCACGTCACATCACATGATCAAGTGAGGCCTGTGCCGGCGCGATCGCTAGCGGATTGGCTGGCCGCTATGAGACAGTGGGCTGTGCCTCATCGGCCGGCCAATCTGCTAGCGATCGCGTTAGCTCAGGCCTCACTTGATCACGTGATGTGACGTGCGCGCCGCGGCCTGTCTCTCTCGTTGGCCACGTGCCTTTAGGTGTGACGTAGGCACGACCAATTGTAAGGCCTTGTCTTCTTGGTGGTGGTGGTTTGACCGGCCCTCCTGCACTACTGTGGTCAACGGGCCAAACAGGACAACACACTTTCTGTAGTCGGTGCGGTTTGTTTGTTGTTGTGGTCTTCAGTATGTACACTGGTTTGATCAGTTCCCCATGCAAACCTGTCCTGCGCAGGCCTCTTCATCTGAGAATATGAACGGCAACCTACAGCCTCTTGGATCTGCTTACTGTATTCATCTTTCGGTCTCTACGATTGACGATTCCTTTATGTGTCTGTGTCCCACCAACCTATCCCTTCTTTTAGTCAGGATATGCCAGATACTCCTTTTCTCCCCAGTTCTGTTGAGCACCTCATTAGTTACATGATCTACCCATCTACATTCATCTACAGCACCATATTTCGAAAGCTATCATATTTTTCAAATGTTGATGTTTGTAGAATATCAAGAATCAAAAGAAAAACTAATGAAGTAGTATGAGCTAGAATGAAGGCAAATGATACAGTGATAGAATTGAAAGAAAATCACTGAAACTGTACGGACATATGATGAGAGTGCCAGATCATCGGTGACCTAAGAAAGTTTATGAATGGAAACCACCTGGCAGACGTAAGTGCGGAAGACCACGACGCTCTTGGACAGGCAAGATAAATGAAGTGATGGAACATCGCGGCATCTACATGAAAGAAGCGCCGGATAAAGAGAATTGGCGGAGGATAACAGGAATACAAGATGTTGTTATTAATTCATCTTTGTATTAATTAATCCTGTAATAATAATAAAATGTTGTTTGTAGAACTTATGGGACTTAACTACGGGGTCATCAGTCCCTAAACTTACAAACTACTTATGAACTAGCTAATACTAAGGACGGCACAAATATCCATGTCCTGGGGGAATTCGAATCCCCGACGGCAGTGGCCATGCAGAACGTGAGTGACACGCCGCAGACCGCTTGCCACCGCGGCCGGCTATCATATTTTTGTCAGAACATATCGTGAACATTTCACTCCCATACAATGCTACACTCCAGACAAATGCTTTCAAAAAGAACATAACATGTAAAGCATTATTGGATGTCTAAAAATTTCGCTTCTTCATAAAGGCTTTTCTTCCCATAGCCATGCTGCATTTTATATCTACTTTACTTCGGCCATCAGAAGTTATCTTGCTACCCTACAGCTCCATGTTGATATTCCAGTATTTTCACTTCAGCTAGCACAGACCACAGAAATTCGCAAATAAGTTTCGTCTGATTTTCAGAAAAAGAGGGATAAAGTGTAAATCGTAGTAGTTGTTTCCTTTAGCAGCGCCTCAACATCCAAATCAGGAGAATCCTTCAAGAAGTATATGCCTCTACTGTGAATGTTTTATGTAAACATGCTAAAGCGAGTTATTAAACACAGTTTTCCGAAATTCCTGCACCAAAGAAGATGTAAATATTCCAGTACTCGAAAGGAAAACAGCTGTTATCATGAGTGAAACAATAACAGATATCCTAGGTCTTATGGATAAATTCACAGCACTTAATAACGTCAAGTCCTCCAGTCCAGGTTGTATACCAGTTAGGTTTCTTTCAGTGTATAATAATATCTAATGATAGGTGGTGTTTTTTTAATTCTTTTTCTTGTAGCCAATAGCGTCATGTGTGTTTTCAAACACATTAAACAGAATAAATACAAATCTCTGCACTGTTTAAAATATTTAGTACCATAAACTTCGATTATTGTTGTCCTAACGATTTTATATCTGGTACTATAGCCTAAAGAGACCTAGCTCGAAAACAAACATTAAAGCACTAAATACTGCGAAAATATTAGCGATTTAGAGTTCTCTAGTTATAATACTCAACGTTTCAACATAATCTCCTTGAGCCAGTGATCTCTATACAAACTGGATGTATAACTCTGGTGTCTGAGCATTGAATTGCAGCGTGCCTGCACATCCATATGTTTTGCACACGATTTCGCATTGTCCGCCATGTTTAAATTTGGCAAACGAGTTTCCATCAGTTATTATGTGACAAAGAATTGCTTGCTTACCTCTTGATTTTGGAATTTAATTCAATTTTCGATGTTTATGCTGCTATGGGAACGGAATCGAAACATATTTTCTTCTCTTTTTCTTTAAATGCTTCTTAGCAGCCATGTTTGAATTTGGCAAGAAACTAAATATGAATATCTATGACTGGCACGCTAAGAAAACTGAAGTTCAACATCCAGAATTTATAGAGATCAATGCCTTGAGCATTTTTGCACTTGTTCCAACAGCATACCTGCCAACTTTTGAAAAGCGCTTTCAGTAAAACTCACGTGCCGCAAAAAATCTGGGAAATAATTTCCACATAGTCCGGCTTGACGAAAATAATGATTTTTCAGGGTTACAAAATACAATAATGTAATCGTATCTACATACGCCATAGACCATTGTTCAAGCGGATATAACAATCAAGAAGAAACCCACGTTAAATTAACACTAGGCACGGTGAATATTCGTTTAGAGCATACAAAACCGAACTTCCTTGATAAATTAAGCAGACATGATATAGCTGAAAAAGGTTTTCCACAATAAAACTTTTTTAAAGGCAAGAAATAATAACGCTCATTGCAAATGTTATGCTAGTTCGACTATAGCCTAATTTTCTCTCTTGCATAAAGGAAATATTTAGCAAGAAAAAAGGAATGGAAGAAAACTGTGCATCTTCAATTTTGTCTCACCTTGGGTGCAAACGTAATTATTTAGTCACAGGCGGTACTTCCTCATTGATGGAAAGAAATGGTATTTATCTGTATCCTGGAAATCGAAAATGTAGATAGGTCTGAATGCCAATAACTGACTCATCAGGACTTCTTTGAATTTGCAGAGCAGAGCCTGTCGACACCTGAGATTCACATAAGACTTGAACAACTGTTATCCCGCCTTTAAATTCAATTCCAGTGCCGTCACAACAGAATACGGCCACAGAATAAGGAGTATACAGAAAGGAAACTCCCGCTGCAGTCTGTCGTCCAAAATTTAGTGCGCATGCGCGGAATCGGCCATCTTGAAAAGCAGTAAACGCGTGGTTACTCCCTACTCTGTGGCGTGGTAATGCGCCGTCTTTGTTAATTGTGTATTTTAACAGCCTGAATCGCATAAAAGTAAACAAGTATTTAGTACAGTTCAGTGCAGTGAAAAGAAAGAACTGTGCGTCAGTAGTTGGAGCTGTTCCGTTTTTATTGTGAGCAGCAATAAAAGAAAAGGCGGCCGATGGTGTTCAGCACCTAATTGCCGTAATAATTCGAATACAATTAAGGATATAAGTTTCTTCACCTTCCCGAAAGGTGCTGAGCAGTAAGAGAACGTCGCTATATGTGTAGTGAAAATTAAATGTTTTCAGTTTCGAATGAATGTGTGCATGATCAAAATATCCACGGGTGTACTGCCGGTCTATAGTGTCCAACGGGCCCGTTGGACACTATAGACCGGCAGTACACCCGTGGATATTTTGATCATCAAATACGCCGGGAGAAACTGAAGAATCACAATGTGTGCATAATTATTAAAAGTAGCCTTGCTTCTTCTCTTGACGGTAACTCTCGCTGTTGCTGTTGCTGCAGCAGTTCAACAGCATCGAAATGTTGAAGTACATTTATATTTTATAAGTTTAATGCTGCAGGGAATAATATAAAATGAATGACAAAGAATAGTGCGTAAGTAGCCAGGTAACATTTTACTTACGGCATTGGAGGCGTAGTGTGCTAATGTTGGCAACGAATGCTCTTCTGATACTCAAATAGATTAAGGGGAATAATTATTTTATGCTGTTCCTGCTCTGTGGTTGACAGATTCCTGTATATGCCCTTCTCCGATCAGTAAATTAATGATACTCCTAAAGCAAATACAACTTTTATATATGCCCAGACGTCGTTAGTTCTGTGTAATCACAATCTACTGCTAAGCCTGACTCAATATTTTGTGCGAATTTATTCGTGTCAAATAAAACCTGGCAGTTGTAAAGTCACTTTCTTGTTTATAACTAATTTCCCACACATAACTCCGCGTTATTTGGGATTTTTCTAGAGATAAGCACCAAATAAAACGATCATCGATTCCACCGTACATTTTCGTAGTTGTATTAAAATTTAGGCCTATTTTCGTTGGATTACGATTAGGTGCAAGAAGAGGTCGCAAAATAGATGAGAGCATAATGAAAAGCCGTTTCCTTTCGTGAAAGTCAGAGATTAGCTGCAGTTCGTAAAAAGTCCATTTCTAGCCAAAGTACTAAGTGGCTATAGTTCCGCGTTTACTGCTTTTCAATATGGCGTCGAGCGCAACGCTTGGTAACATACAGATCAAAGGCGCCGCCCCCAGCTTTCCCTTCTGTATGCTCCCTATTCTGTGATACGGCATCACGAATATCAGAGTTAAAACTACCAGTCAGATCAATGAATAAATTTTCGACTATTGTAGACGTATCTTCGACCCACACAAACAATCGATTGAACATATGTGGTGTGATTATCGAATGTTAACGTTTCAGTGTTTTGTGCAAGTCGTAAAATAATACCGACCATCCGTAAAAACGCAAAATGAAGCAATTTCCGTAAATTTTACGGATAAAGCGTAAAAGTTGGCAGGTATGCAACAGCCTACAAGCTTTTTTTATTCCAACTGCAAAGAACTCCAATCTTGATGTTTGAACCAATTCCCTCAAACTGTTTCATGGCCTCATTGTCCTGAAATTACTTCCCACGTAATGCCTCCTTAGTGCAACAAACAAATGGAAATCACTAGGTGCTAAATCAGGACTGTAAGGAGGACGAGGCAGTATTTCAAAGCCCATTTGATGGTGTCATGGGTTATAGTTGGCGTCATGTAAGAAGGCGCCTTTCGTGCATTGAGACGGAGCGATAGGGAAAGCTTGGAGGGGCTATGGCTAAGCACCAACAGTTTTACTTGTGAGAGAAACATTGCGTAATTTGTGGCCAGCCACACTCCTAGACAATGATTATTATTGGCCGCCAGTGCGGTAATGGAGGGGGATACGCAGAACTGCTAAAAACTGGGCAGCCTTCCTGCGTGACACGGATTGTAGTTCAGCAATAAGGAAATCTGTAGTATTGCTGGAGAATCACACCTCTCCTATAAGATCCATGACGTTTCTATTTCATGGCTGGCTTCAAGTTGTTTAAAAGGAACTCCATCTATACTCCGTTCACCGAAACGAGGCGCGTGACCAGGGGTAGACAAAACAGGTTCACCCGATAAAAGCCGTCACATCCATTTCTGGTGTAAAGTTGTTGTGTGTTTTGTAATATAGCGATATTAGAAGCCTAGCATATTTAAAATTCATTTATTCCAATAATTTAAAATATAGTGCTCCGAAAATCTTCTTTTAACAAAGCAGAAACTTGGCAATTGCTGGCAATTCGTTATGGGGGGGGGGGGGGGGGGTGGAGAATCATGTACTTTTCTTCGTGACGCATTTCTGTCAGTCATTAAAATTTTCTGAAAACCTCTGCCGTGATTTTTATTTATTTATTTGATGATTTAAGAGAGTGTGCAGGCTTTTAAACATGTGCCATGTGATACACTGAAGAATGACCATAAAAATATCCGTAATTGACTGTTCCAAACGGAACAGTGCCATTTCATACATACTAAGAACCATTTGTTTGTTTGTTTAACTTTATGATTTTTTCTTTCATCGCTTCTTGGACGGACTGGAAATGGAGAATAACGTAATGAATTTACTCTTACGTGATACTAATGAGAGACGAAAAGAGAAACAAACTATGAATAATGAATGAGATTACAAACACTAATACTTGCGATATTGTTACAGTCGTCTTCTAACATCACCATATAACAACGGATGCGGTGACACTGAGCGAGCGTCTTCTTTTTATCCACCCCTGTCTGTGTCTGTGTGTTTACAGTCTGTCTCTTGTTACGGTGAATTAGCTGTTCATTGTACACTGGTCTTTGAAATAATCACAAAAAATTAGACCTTCAGCATCCAAAACATTGTCAACAGACTTTTCTGATGCTTGTGTTTTGATTTTTTTCTTGACAGGTGAGTTGGTGTGCTTCCACTCCATGCTTTGTCTTTTTGATCCTGGCTCATGATAGTGAAACTAAGTTTCTTTATAAGCTAAAATTTTGTTGAGGAATTGCTCACTTTCTCTTTCAAACGTTCCTTTAGCTCCCTGCACACTATCAACCTTGTTTCCTTGTTTAGCCACCTCAGCTTCTTTCTGACCCATCTTGCACTATTTTGTGGTACTGTACTTCAGCTTGTTATGACCCTTTTTTTAACTTCTCTACCAAATTTGCACGATTCCTACAACCTTCTCCATAGCTTTAGACATTCTACAGTTTATTTCACTGGTTTCTTGCCATCAGCAAGTAAATAATGAATAACAGAACATTGTTCAACTAATGTGAAACTTTCAAGTAGACTCGCTATCTTGAAATGTATTTTTGATGTTGATACGTCAGCTTATCAGGACTCATCCCTGTGATGCCAACTTAAAGCTATAAAAATGCCATATTTTTAGTACCAACAGTTATTTCCCCCATACCAGTTTGTCTCTTTAATTATTGAATGACCCATGTATTATCATATACAAAACCTCATTTGACGAATTTCCGTGCCAATATTGAGTAATGGGAATAGACATAGCCTGCTCCACTGAATTACATAACATATGTCAGTAACATTGATATGCAATAGGTTTTCGGAACATATATGGTATATGAACATTATTAATCACCTTGAAGAAAATATACGTGGAAACATAACCAACATGATTTCAGAATACATCATTCTTGTGCAGCACTAATAGCAGTTTATTCTCAGGAACCTCAGCAGAGATCAACAAGGGATCTGATTTCCAAAAGACTTTTGATACTGTTCACTAATGTGACATCCATCAAACTGTGTGCAACTGGATTCATGATTTTCTGTCAAAATATAACAATTTGTAATAATAGACGGAAAACACAGAGTCAGAGAAGTGATAGAGTATGTCCCCCCAAGGCATTGTCGTTGGCCTTCTGCTGTTCCTAATCTTTAAAAATGATCTAGATGACCTGAACAACTGTCTTAGAGCAAATGATTTACTGCCTAGTATATACGTGCTGTAAGATCAATATAAAATTGCAAAATGATCTGGTGGCAATTTAAGCTTAATGAAGTGTTTTTTGCTGCAGCAAGATCCAAGATGTATTTATGAAATTTTAATCACCTGCTTTCTCCTCTGAATGCAATAATGTTTTGTTGACACCAGCTACAAAGGGAGAAATCATCATAATAAACTAAGAGAAACCAAAGGTTTCATGGAAAATTTAGGTGTTCTTTTTCCCCAAGTCCCAATTGAGACTGGAACATTAGAGAAATAGTCTGAAAATGGCTTGATGAACCCTTTGCAGGTACATAAGTCCAAATGTCAGAATAGTCATATAGTTGTAATAACTGATTCTTAAATGTTTCTTAGCTGTATTGAGCAGAAAAAGGAAGCTTTGATCAACAATTAACGTAATTATGTGTGGATTCAGTAGTTCATCATGTTCAGAATAATGTCATTCTCTAAGGGCAATTTCCTGTTTTCCACACAGAAGAATTGTTTTTGCAATAGTTTTTAACCTTTTATTACACACATTAAAATAAATGCATCACCTTGCTTCCAAGGTCTCCTGTACGCTTTTGCTGAATGTGTACACTGCTGCCAGAACACAGTTCCTATAGATCACCCATAGATGTCACTCAACTCGCACAAAGATGTAAAGAATCACACATGAGCAGTGATGCAATGGCGTGGGTAAGATGGCTTATTACTTCCAGTCATAACACCAGGATGCAAGTATACTACTTGTGTTGACTGTATTTCTGACACACCTAGAAGGTCAACTCCAAAGTTTGATAGTATCCGCATAGTTAATTTGTGTCAGGAGGGGCACTCGTCAAGGGACGTTTTCAGACGTCTCTAAGTGAACCAAAGCAATGTTGTTCAGACGTGGAAAAGGTACAGAGATACAAGAACTGTTGATGACTTGCCTCGCTCTGGCCGCCCAAAGGCTACCATAGCAGCTGATGCCCACTACTTACGGATTTCAGGTCGGAAGAACGCCAACATGCTGAATAATGATTTTCATGCAGCCACAGGACATCATGTTTCAACACAAACTTTATTTAATAGGCTGCAACACGTGCAATGTCACTCCAATGTCCATGGCGAGGTCCAGCTATGACACCTAGACATCATGCAACATAGTACAGATGGGCCCCAATAACATACAGAGTGGACTCATCAGAACTGGTATCTAATGTTTTTCTCCGACACCTTGTCGAAGACTTTTTGCAGCCTGGTTAGCCTGAGCGTCTTAAGACACCATCCAGCTAGTTCAGCAAGGTAGTAGTTACCTAATGTTTTGGAGTGGCAGTATGTGGGGCAAAGAGAACAACATAGAAATAAATATCATTTACCTTATGATTATACAATTGCAGAACAATGACTGTAAGCAATTACACCGAAGAATTTGTTTATTAAAATATGATATAATAATTGGAGGTTGCAGGGTGCTGATATAGTTCTCGAACACAGACTCCACATCATTTTGAAAATGACAAGGTCATTCACATGGTGAAGAAATGGGTCCTTGACCGCATGACTGGAACAAGGATTGGTCCTGACAGGGTGTACACATCTTTGTTTCACACTGGAGGAAGACTGTAGAACAGGATTGAGATTATGTGGAATAGTGTGATATGTAACTCTCATTATGTGCAATAAATAATTGTGGAATAGAAAATGTGATGTATTACTGTCTAGGCAACCCTCGTATATCTGATGATAAATACTTATAAATAAATTGACCATACAACAAGGTAGTTTCACTCAAATCATATGTTTTCCAATCAACAATTCACTTCACAAAAGTAGCTCAAGCAGTCAGAACAACTTGCACTAACACTTTCATTCTCTGTGATATCTGTCACTGAGAAACATAATTTTTGAATATCATGTCATTAACTTAAAAAGCTACTTACAATAGACAATTTAAAGGAATATGAAGAATTTCTTTTTACTAAAGCATTTTTAATAAAACAATAAATTTATCAAAAGAAATAATGTACATGAGCACTGATATTAATAATATCACTGTGTGATTTCTAGATAGCAAACAAAATATTAAACACTTAATTGCATATTTTCACACAGTCACAATTTCCCCACTAAAGGGCCTATGTAAGGAACAAAAGATATGATCTAATATACAATCTTTATTGTATTTTGCACTTATCTGTTCAAAGCAATTAATTACATCTCTAATTCAAATGCAAGGATTTCTGTAATTCAAGAAAATCTTTTCTTTTTGTTTATTATAATATGATATAATAATTGGAGAGATGCTGATCCCGTTCTTAGCACTTGAGAAAACTGCATATCAGATGCTCATTTAATGCCCATTATCTCACAGACAGTAATTTCACTGAGAACAAAGTGACCACCATTTGTAGAGTACACGTTTAATACAGCTAGAGTACTGTGCACTTCTGTGATAATATGTTAAACATAACAAAATCTTGAACTGCAACGAGAAATAAATCTCTTGCTGGAAGCGTGCTACAAATTGTATTAAATAAACAAACCAGCAAGGACTCTCCCGTGATACTGTGCGACTAGCACTTTTGTAGATTACTTATAGCAGGGAATCTTGGCCTTTCCACACTTACTATTGTGATGGTGTGACAGACAGGTATTTGAATTTGAGCTCTTGTTCAAGACAGTTTTAACTAGTCATTAGTAGCTGCATCACTTATTATTGAAGAATGCCTTCACAACAATGAAACAATGTCATTTTACATGGTTTGTACAAAATGTTTGAAGCAACTGGTGTCTGCCTGTTCAAAATAAGCAATTTGTGTAATGAAGGCAAACAGCACTCTTTTGTTACTAATAAAACATTTTAATTCGGAGGGAGGCTTCCCACTCAGTTCCAACACAATGAAAGTTATTTCTGCCAATCTTCTTTAACAATGGCATTAATAGCTGCTGCCGGGTTTTATTCTAATTCTTCGCAATGATGTTCACAATGATTTGGATGACGGCTCTGAATGGACCAAAGCAGCACATTCTTCCTATTTCCTTGTAAATGTGCTGCAATGCTTTCTTGGGGTTGACAGGCACATCAGTGAGCTAATGCAGAGAATATCTGATTCAGAACTATTCCATATCATGATTTTTATTTATTTATTTATTAGCACTGGCCAAAAATGCCATGACACTTTTATAAATACTATTACTAATAGCTGTTGTGAGAGTGACTACATGAAGGGTTACTGGGTAGAAAGAAGCACACTGGTTACAGTTTGTATGATCCACAGAGCATTTTGTGGGGTGTATCTTAGTATTTAATGCAAAATAAGATCCTGCTACTATTAACTTTCAAGCATACAGTATTGTGAGTGATATTAGTATCTACTATATTCTGAGTACCACATATTCTACATGAGCCATACACTAAGTATAAGATGCCAAAGATTAGTTATTTAACTAGTTAAGAAAACAGTCTAACAATGGAAAGTGCACCTAGTTGTTGGGAATTGGAAAGAAATGAAACCAGACTCAATTAATTAGCAGGATCTATGGTGTCGGTGTGTGCGTATGCTCAACATATAGAATGAATATGAGTGAATCATTGAATTTTTTAAATATTATATTATATCAATGTAATTGAAAGTGTGTGAACAGAATTTAACACCAGTGATGTAACATACAGCTTGCCAAAATAATCCTAAGTCATTATTCAATAGTACAGGGTAGATAACTCACCAGAAAGATGATCACCGAGCCACTGACAGGCACATAAAATAGACTATCAAATTCAAACAACTTTATTTTTGGCAATAGGCTTCATCAGAAAAAGTAAAACATCCATTCAAACACTCACTCAAACACATCCAAGCACACATGACCACTTATCTGGCCACTCCAGCACAACAAAAATCTTGACAGTGACTGGCCAGAAGAGTGGCCCTTTTTTTCTGATGAAGGCCATGATCAAAAATTAAGTTATGAGAATGTGATTGTGTATTTTATGTGTTCAACTGAGGCTCAGCGATCATCAGTACAGTACAGTTACCGAACCTTAATTTTTTATTACATGCATCAGTATTGAAAAACATACTAATGGAAACAAAGTCATTACTTATTTTATTTATTGCCTCATGAATAGTTGACACAATTTAAAGAATAAGCAAAAATCCGTGTCATATCATACTTGTGATAATAATGCTTAATTGGTATACTGCTGTGTCCAAGCACTTTTCTTTTACTCACCTTCATTACAGGCAAGCCTTGGCTACTAAAAAATGTGGTTTATCAAAATTCATTCACACAATTCTTTGTTTCAAAAATAATACAACATAATGGTTTTACATCTGTCAAGGTTTATCATGTTCCTCCTACATGATCCAGACATCTCTGTTTACACTTGGTCTGGTGAGGTACAAAAACTTGCTCATCATCTATGCCTCATAAATGTCCATTACTGTTAATTTGTTGAAAGAGGAAAAAAAGAAAACTAGCCTACAGAAAATAAATGAGCATATATAATATCCCAGTATGATTTTTAAACATCTTTATTTTCACATTTCCTTTTCTGGGAAGTTTGTGCTTTTTGTATTATTATTTTATGAGTGTATAAGGGACATATTTTACAAGCCTCTAAATGTAAATTTTCTTTCTACTTATAGGTTGCCCACTGCTTACGTCCAGTGGTCTGTCCAGTCTAATACAGCTTCGGCACTTACAAGAACTTGAATTAACCAACTGTCCAGGAGCATCCAAGGAATTGTTTGAATATCTCAGAGAACACTTACCTCATTGTTTAGTAATAGAATAATGAAGGCAATTATTTTTAAAACTGTTCCTGATATCAGGCAGAAGAATTAGTGAATGAGATTCACAGAAGATTTATAACAAATGTGCCTGTGCAGTGGTATCATTTCAGAGTACGATTCAAAAGGCATACTGAGTAAATGTGCTGTTCAGGAGCAGTATTTTGAAGTAAATAGTGTGTTTAAACATTTCCATCATTCCAACCCAGCTTGCAGAAATTCAGTCCATTATAATAAAAGCTTACGTAAGGGGCTTTTAATACTAACTCCTCAACTCACAAAGACTGAAATTTGTTTTAGTGACTGACAACATGTTGATTCATATTTGTAAGCTGTTAAATGCACTGCAATCCCTCTTAGTAGTACTACAGACTGACACTCCCCAATAGAAATATAATGAAGCTGATACATAAAATCAAAATGTTGCAGAATGCTAAAAAAAAATTAGTAAGTACATTCAGTGTAGGAGCAATATAAAGTATTCATTAAGAAAGCTCGCTGCAACACATTCAAAGAAAAAGTGCAATAATTTCCAGAAGGCTATAGGAATCTACAAACTATTTTTAACAAGATTAGTTACATTACTTTTACAACTTAATAGTTTATGATAGTATTATGGCAATACCTAGAAACATGCCAACAACTCAAAGGAAAATAGTACTGGTTAATTTTTCCTTTAGAGTTTCCAAAGTAAACAAAATATATGACACTGGTTCAATGTTGAAAACCTATACACAAAGAGAGGAGAAAAGGAATTTCACCTTAGTACTGAGTTTTAATTGCACCAAAACATAGCAAGATTTCTAAAGCAATAGCTTTGAACCACAAGAGTCAGTAATTTAAATAATGCATTCCACAAAACTGTCATATTAATTATAAATTGGTGTGATACAAATGCCCTTATGTTGACTGGTGTTGCAACATGATTTGTCTTTCCCTTTACAGTTGCTCAACCTTCCTTCATAGTGCTCGTATGTTCGTGTTAGCAATATTAAAAATATTCTGTGAACACAATATATTGTGGCAAGAGATCTGATGATGAATAGACCAGAAATGAAAGTTCCAGAAAATTGTCATTGCAATTAACAAATCCTAATTTTTATGGATCTTGAAGAAGACCCTTTCTAAGTGAATAATTAACAATTTGCAGTTGCGAGCAACAGTAACATTGTGATTTCCTGTTCTAAATAAAACCAATTCACTCATGCCTTGTCCTGTACATATGTATATGAACTGCACAATACAAACCTTTTTTCTATTTTGCCTTTTGAAATTAAAATAGTTCTGGATGTCTTGCTACATTTTTGACACCAATGTGATAAGTTATTAATATTTAATGTATAAATGTTTCTGAATGAAATATTTTTTATGAATCTGGAGACCCTGCAAGAAAGTAATATACTACTGACATCTACAAATATCTCCTGTAGTGATAAATAAGGTACAGGTATCAGAACTCATCATAAAGTTTTAATCAAAAGTGTACTTATTCCAAATAACATCATCTCTGCCAGAAGTTATAGCAACAATATAAGTTAAAACATCACTTGTATCTATGCTTTTTCAGTTTAAAGATTCATTTTCCTAATCATGCAATTAATTCATCATTTTACACTAATAATCAGAAATAAATGATATGGGCAATTCAATAACAGTATGATACCTGTCTGTTTATCACATCAGGAAACAAAAATATGTAAAAAAGTGCTCATCTGAAAATGTAAATAGTAATCTTATAACTTTTTACTTCAAGTCTGTGATGTGCACCTGTAACTGCAATAATGTCACACAAAATCATACCATTCTAAGAAATGTTGTATACTTCATGAATTTTATGAGAACTATTTTCATAAAAAAGCTGTGTGCTGTTTGAGATTTAAACTTCTGGTTACTGTAAATATATACACAAATTAAAAATAATAATAAAATCACACTGTTCTTCTCCTTCCTGCCTGTTTATCGCCCTACAGTGTGAAATAGTTGACGAGTTTTAGTTAGCCAATATTACAGCTTTATATGCCACCAATAAAATGCTGTTACCAAGAACATGCCCTTTAACCAAATAAAACTTGGAAAAAGAGATTTAGACATGGTTCCTTAATTTTAGGTTTACAGAACAATTATAAATACAATCAGGCTGAGACAAATACCAGTATTAATTTTTGTGTAGAAATGCCTGCATCTAATAACAATAAGAATGTAAATGCCTTCAAAATATACTGTAAGTTTATTTGTTTTATCACACATAGTACAACATGTAAATATTGTAAATTTCTTACTGGTAATGCATGATAGCGAATGTGACAAGGCGCCAATTAAGTAATTGTAATTTTCTTTGTTTTTAATTTTTATGTGATGTTGTTATTAAAGAATAATAAAGATATTTAAAGAATACTCGAGTAATAAATTTATTGCATACATCAGACCATCAACAGGAATACATCTAAAATACAAGAACTTTTATTTCTGCTTTTACTACCTGTGTGGGCATCCTGCTGTACTAATTCCTGGTCAATTATATCTTCCTCTCCAAGGTTTTTTTTTTTTTGTGTACATTATGAATTTGCCCACCATGACAAAAGACCAAGACCTGGCTCATTGATACTACCCTGGAAGTAAAAGAGTGTATCAACAATATCATAAAAAAAATAAGCAAATGTGAGTTGAGCACAACAACTAACAAATTCAGAACATTGAAAAGTCCATGGCAAAAGAAAAAGAAACCACACTCTGCATTTCATAGATGAGGGAACAATTTTGGAGAGATTTATTTCTTAGATTCTACTTTGAGCATGATCTAAACAACATTGTCTCAGCAAAGTTTCAAATGTTTGTATAGTCTATGGGACTTAACTACGGGGTCATCAGTCCCTAAACTTACAAACTACTTATGAACTACATACGAACTAGGACGGCACAAATATCCATGCCCGAGGGGGGATTCAAACCCCCGACCGTAGTGGCCGTGCAGACCGTGACTGAAGCACCTCAGTCACCGCGGCCGGCGTCTCAGCAAAGTTCATAGCCTCTGTCTGTGTGTGTATGCAGAGGTACCAAGTTTCGAGTTTCGTAATGGGGAAAAGATAATTAAGAAGAGAGAGAGTACCAGGACTGTATCATAATTTACTTTTATTGACATTAACATCTCCGTTTGTAGCACAACTATGCCTCTTAAAAAAACCGCAAAGATACAAGAAATAAAGCCAATAATAACAATAAAATGCAGGTAGAGTATTCATGTCTAAAACAATTACATCAAACTTTGCACTTGTTTTACCTTTACCAGAAACAGTAAAAACAAGTGTGAGATTAATCTAATGGTACTGAATAATTCATTTACACTTGACAGTAACGTAACAGCATGGCCATCAGTATGCCAAATTGTAGCATAACTACAAATTTACACATCCAGTGAAAGTAGTGAGGCACCACTATAGATAATAACTATAGATGGTAAAATAAGTGAAATACTGAAACCCATAATTTCAGGGCAGGGGCTTCCGTAAGGTCAATTTTACCCTAGAAATAATGATAATTACAAACATATCTTAATACTTGGTGTGTGTGTGTGTGTGTGTGTGTGTGTGTGTGTGTGTGTCATTTGTCACACAAAAAGGCTAGTTCAGTTTAGTAATGAGTAGTATGATGCATAACACAGGATTTTTCTGTTACCCCATCTATAGCTGTACACATTAACAGGCTGCTTCTAGGATTTTAACAGACCCATGAGCCTATGATCAAATGTTCCTGGTGTATTAGCGATGAGTGCTGGTCTCCTGGCCAGCTTAGAAATGGTTTTTAGTCAGTTTTCCACTTACTACTATGTGGATATCGGACTGGTAACCATGCCTCTCCTCAATCATACAATTCATAATTGTGTGAAAAATGTACACACACTTTCACATAGTCTCATTAATAACACTACATACACACAGTAGTGATGCACAAATTTTGTCCCAGGAAAGGGACATGTAAAGGAAGCATATCCATCCTCCCTCTAACATTAACAATGCTAAATCAAGTAATAACCATTCTAACTCTGTGTAAATACAATATTAGGGTAAAAGAAAAAGCAGTTATGTTGCTGGTGGCTTGTAAAAACTGATGGTTTATTTTTGCTTTCTTTGGTTTAATTTGCTATACCAACAATGATGGCTTATCTTAGAGTACAGCTTAACAACTTACTGATTCCACACATGAGCCCTTGTGACTGCCTGTGTTCTTCGACTTGAGCTGAGTAGGTGTGATGTGGTGGACAGAAATCATGTACAATTTGTGGTTGCAACAATGTGAGATAAGTGCCATCTGTGAATTAGAAGGATAGGAGGTAGTTTTGAGAGTGGTTGTCTTTAGTAGTAGCAATGGCAAGTCAGCATGGTGTAACACCAACAATGTCTTCCCATTTCAATCCACAATGAGAGGAATATCATTTTACACAAAAAGATTAATTCACAAAGTGTTTACTAAGACACTAAATGTCTTACTATATCAGAGACTTTAGAAATGGAAAATGTTAAAGATCTAAGCATGAATAAGAGATTAAAACTTTAAAGAGAGTTATTTGAAGATGAAGAACATGAAGAAGAAACAAGTGAGAGTGTCATTTGGATAAATTACAAAAATTACATTACGTGGATTGTTATTTAATAAAAGAATACTTGCTAGTTGTGGCCAAACATTTATGTCCACTTCAGGTAGAATGACTATAGATGCTACTGTTATCAACCAGTGTGAAATGAATGAATGTCACACTTATGTCAGAAAACAAATCTTTCTAAAAAGTTGTGGGAATATGATTGTCTGCAGCCCAGCAAGTGTTTTATGGTAAGGTGCTATCTATCCTTTATTACTGATTTTGTAAAGAGTTAGCTGCATATTTTTATTGCAGTATAAAGTTTGGATATTCCAAGCACACAGCTGAATGTAACATTCTTAGTAGCATTAGATAAAATGTAAAAATGTAGCTTTGTTGTGGAATTTGTTACTTTGTGTGTCTACACAGAAAGTTCCAATTACTTGGGGGGAAAAGGGGGGGGGGGAGGGAGAAAGCAATCCACAGCAGAACTGAATTGAGGAAATGAAGATGCTTTCCCTACCCAATATGCAGTACTCTATAGCTTTAACTAATTGGTACATAGTGTGAAAGGGAATATACAGATGGTATGGATTTCTCTGAGATTTTCCCCTCAGGATTGGTCCTTGTTTACATAAGTTACTACACGGCTCCCAACCCTCACACTTGTGGCAATGGAGTGGTACAGTAGTTGCTGCTCAGAGAACTGTGCTCACTGCCTACCCACAGTGCACATTTTATGTGAAGCCTTGTCTAAGAAGGTAGACTGAAGAAAGGACAAACTAAATTTCTGGCATTTATATATTTTAGAAAGCTCTGACACTTTGTGAAGGACATTGTATTGGTTAAATACTAAAACAAAGACACTGCACACTGCCCAGTCTTCAAAATTTTGAAGATAGCAGGGATAAATTACAGGTTACAAAGTTTTATTTTCAAATCATGCAAAAACCAAACTGTTGTTAACAGAGATAGGGCATGAACAGGGAGTCATAGCCAAGAACAGAGTGAGACGCTGTTGTAGCTAACTCCAAATGTTATTCGGTCTGTACACTGAGCAAGTAGTAGTATAGGGAAACGAAGAGAAATTCGGAAAAGGAACTGATGTCCATGGAGAAAAAATAATAGCTGCAAAATTTGCCAATGACTATGTAATTCTGATAGAGATGGTGAAGAACTTAGTAGAGCAGTTGAATGAAATGGAGATTTTCTTGAAAAGAGATGAATATCAAGAAATATAAAACAGTGGCAGGGAAATGCTGAAGGAATTAGGCTAGGAAACAAGGCACTAAATACAGTTAGTTCTGCATCAAAGAAACTCGTATGGATGAATTAGAGAGGATATAAACTGGCTACAGGATAAAAGTCTGAAAAAGAGGAATCAAATACATTAAATACAAATTTCAAAGTTGAAAAACATTTCCTCAAGGTATTTGTTTGAAGTGTAATGATATATAGAAGAGAAATGCTGAAGATAAGCAGCTGAGATAAGAAGAAAACATAAGCTTTTAAAATGTAGTGCTTTAGAAGACTGCTGAAGATTAGTTGGGTCATCTAATGAGTAATGAGGAGGTGCTGAATCATTTAAGGAGAAAATAAATTTGTCATAAGTTGTCACTGCTCTATGCTGTGAAACAGGAACTGTAAGAAGACAGGTCTTAGATTCTTCAATCCTAGGACTGATCAGTATCGGACGTTTTATTCAATACTTTGAATCTCAGTGGCAGATAAATATGTTTTCATGGATTAACTGATGTGATTCATTTGTCAATGGAAATTTAAGTTTTCTTACTTTAATCCACATTGCAGAAAGTTGTGCATGCAAGCTTCAACTTTGCTTGCAACTCATTTTAACTGTATTTTATCTTAGAAACTGTTTTTAGTGTTGACAGGTGCACACACTGTTTCACAATTATTCAAACATACACACTGAACAACTACAAAACGTTCTGAGCAGAAGAAGGAATTGCCATTATATCACAGGTTAAGACACTGTAGTCTCTGATAAAATTAATCAAACCCGTATTAACAATTCAAGATTATCAAAGCCAAATAAAATTATACCAAGAATATATTTGATCTAATAATGAGGTCTTTTATTTACCTTCAACTACTGATTACAGTTTAAACCGGATTTAGAACAAAAAATTTTTTTTCACATTTTCGGATTTTTATGTCATTATAAAACTTGCAATTTTCCAAATAAAATGATGCATATATCACTCATTTTATTTTATTTTTTATATAATATATAATCTATACCAATTGAAAAAGTTAAAAAAGTTAAAAAAGTTTTAATATAGAAGACTGTGGATTGCTGTGATATAATTCTTAAATTGCGTGTTAGTACTGGTAACTCTGTCAACAACAGTATTGTATTGTTTCATAGTATAAACATGCATTGTATGTCGAAGAACTAACGTTTTTCTGAGGCAGGCTAACAGACAAAATGACTTATGATCTACAGCAGTATTATGGGATGACCATTAGAAGTAATACTGAGGATTTGTTGAAAATGAAGCAGGCAGTATGGGCTACCTTCTTCCGCTGATGAAAAACCAGTACACAGCCATTTCCCTCATGGACCTAATTCATGCTGCAATTACTGCAATGCCCAGTACTCGAACAGTTCCTACAGCCTTAAGTATTCCATCCCAGCAGCAGTCATGGATATCATAAAACCTATTTACAGAGACCTAGCAAAACCTGAATTACTGAAGAAGTATTTGCATGGTCAGTCTCCAAATCCCAATGAGTCATTCAATAATTTTATTTGAACTTGCTTACCAAAAAATGTTTTTGCTGAAATGAAGACACAAAGTATGGGGGTCAGTGAAGCTGTTATTTATTTTAATGATGGCAACATTGGTAGGGTGAAAGTGCTACAGCATCCGGGGCAAACTGCATCAGAGAACTTTAAAGGATGGACAAAGTTCCCGTTGATAAAGCAGAGTATGCACTAAGGAGTTCTGAAAGAACTTGAAAAAAGAATACGAGGATAATATACGGTGTGGTTCAAAGTAGTCACGAGTGACTATATATATATTTTTTTAAATAGGCATATATTAAATGAGGTACAAGTCTTTTGAAACTTTAGAAGCAGTTCCTCACAGTCAGTAGTGCGCCTGCCCGCAAAAGGCAAAGGTCCTAGGTTCGAGTCCCGGTTCCGGCACACAATTTTAATCTGCCATGAAGTTTCATATCAGCGCACACTCTGCTGCAGAGTGAAAGTTTCATTCCAGTTCCTCAAAATTTAAATTTTTCCCTAAATATCAGAAACCACTTCATATTTTCAGGGAGTAATAACATACATATCCTGAGTCTACTGAACTAACATAATGTTATGCCTGATTAAAACTAACATTAACATTGTTGGGATATGGCATTCCAACTCCCTTGAAGACAAACTAAAAAACACTAGGAAATTTGTCATTTCACACCTCATTCATTTCAAAGCAGTTTTCAAATTTACTTATCAGTATGTTCTTTATGCCTTCCAACAATTTTTGTTTTACCTCCTACACAGTGGCAAACATCTTTCCTTTCATGCCCCTTCTGAGTGTGGGGTACAAAATGAAATCACAGGGGATTAGATCCAGTCAAATCTGCCTTATGGAGAGGGCAATCTTGTACACGTAAGCTTCAAACCAGGGATATTGTCATGATGGAAGAACCAGTCACCTGTGTGCCAAAAATCTGTTATTCCGAATATGCTCTCAAAAGCTTTCCAAAACCTCCAAGTAGAACTCCTGGTTGACAGTTTGACCTGGAGCAATTAACTTCATGTGCACAACAACACTGCAACAAACGAGCATTGTCTTGCTGTTTGAATTCACTTTGTCAGCTTTTCTGGGATAAGGAATTCCATTTGTCTTCCCTGGCTTGACTGCTACTTTGTTTCAGGTTGGTATCCATAGCACCACGACTCAATACCAGTACTCTGGGAAAAAATACAGGGTCCTCTTTGAGCTGATTTTAAAGCTCAAAACAAGCCTGAAGTTCATTGTCCCCTTTGCTTATCTGTAAGAAGGTGCAGGACAAATATGGCTGCGACCATTGTCATGTGCAAATCTTCAGATAGAAACCTCTGAATTGAACTCCATGATACTAGAAACATTTCAATAAGTTGATCAATGGTTCAGCGACAGTCTACATGAGTTAGGGCATTGATTTTGATGGTGTTTTTGTCACTTGTTTATGTTGAAGGGCATTCTGAATGGGGTTATCTTCAATTGACATTTATCCACTTTTAAAACATGAAAACCACTTTAGACTCTGGTTTCCTTAGGATAGCATCCCCATAAGTAGTCTTATGCATAAAAATAGTATCCGCAGCCGATTTCTCAGTGCGCCTTGCTCTCAATGATCTGCCATCACATTTTCAGATTTTTTTTTTTTTTGTAAATGGATAAAGTTGTTTTAAACTGTCAGGTGGTGTGATCATAATGGACACCTGGTCAAACAATTTATTCCCCCATTTTCCCTCCCCAATAAAGCCCAATTCCCATTACTTTTTGATGCCCCCTCATATCTATCTTCATAGCGATGGTCTGCTTGATATTCCTTGGCAGGGGGCCCATATGGAATAACTCACTCAGATTAATAAAAAATACAAAAATAAGGATTTGCTCCTGAATAACTTTATTTATATAAGAAATAAAAACTTATGTTTTTAATGCTTTTTGTCCCTTAATATGTTTGGTCCATTTTATATTTCTTAAAAATGTTATCTCTCCAACTGCTGGAAAACCTCATACATCACAAAAGCTACTGCCAGTATTCCATGGATTTATCACAAATGAATTATTTTTATTCCCTAGTGTTGAAATAAATGTGTGCACAATGAAATCAAAAGCTGTTCTATACCAGCAACAATACTCTGTAAAACATTGTGAACTGTATGGCAGCAACCATGTTGGATCCTTAAAAACCCATGTTTCTGAAGCACTAAAGTACGAGTGGAAAAATGGATTTTCCCAGAATTCATTCAAAGCCGTACAAACTGTATAAATTTTAATAGCAAATGTTTTGAGATACAAGAAGATTATTTGCATTAAAATGTACTTCTCTTTCATCACTTGAAAAAGTAAAAAATAAAAGACTGTGCTTGTATATTAGATAGTGCAATTCAGGACCAAGCAGCCAATATAACACACAAGTAAAATAGGTAGCGTTCTCAACATCATGAAAATTCTAGATCTGGGGGCACAGGCATACCATCCTTTTCTCAAAGCAGTTCATGGCACTTTCGAACTGCCTGTATCTCCATTGTTGATAAATGTAGATACCTGAATTTTCGTATAGCAAAAGTATCTACTATAACAGATATAATTTCAAATTATACTATTCAACACCTTATAGTTTATGAAATATTAGCAGTCGAAAATTACTAAATCAGTCACTCAGTGACTCACCGATCATTAAAATTCTAAGGTACTTCTAGCAAACATGCAAATGTCCATTTTTGTATTTAGATAGTGTTTAGCCTGTAAAGGAAGGAAAAATTCAAGCATCTGTAGATATTAATTCCATTCTCAAACACATTTTCGCTTAATAGAAAATATTTGCTACCTCGGCATGATGAGGATTGACTTGGTAAATGGTCTTGCGGTAGAGCAATGGGGTCACATTCAAGAGGTCACAGGTTCGATTCTAGGTGCTCGACCTTTTTTTTACACTTTGCATTTTAATATAGCTGTCACCTTTCTACTAAGTGAGTCAGAAATTATATGTGACACCGGATTAGAGAATGAAGAATAATTGGTGAGATACAGCTTAAATTGCTGCAAATGGAAACAGTACTAATGACACCTAGATTCTATCTTGATTTCAGCCATAAATGAGAAAACTGTTGCTCGTAATGTTGAAAATTCCTTCACATGGCATGGGGCAAAAACATTAGATGTTGGTTTCAAACTACAACACAGCAGAGATAAGCAGATGCCATAGATCTGGAAGACGTACAGTCTATGTTATATTTATGGTCTGCCATAGAGTAGAAACTCACTTTAGAGAGTATTGTGTTCTGTGTTCTCCAGGAGGTGCTGGTTCTGCTCATGTTATCAACATTAAGCTGGGATTGTCACTTGATATCATTAATTAAATATGCAAACTTGAAAACTGAAGTACTGATTTTATACAATAGTTTTATCAGTAGGCCAATGAAACTTGCATAATTCGAAAGATGCAGTAGATATGCATAATACAATGACCATAATTGTACATAACCATGAAGAGTGGTAAAACGAAGTAGATGTTTTCAAATCTATAGCTCAGATCACGATTTAAATTCTTAGTCTCTAATAGGAGGTAAACGTCAAAAATTGAAGTCCTAGGGATGATTGATATTAGAAAAAAAAAATCATTGGAAACAACAATTCAAAGAAATTGATGTATGATGCACATCAAAAGGAAAACATCAACGTCAGAGAATATCAATGATTTTGGTGCCAAAACAACCAATCCTCGACAGAACCATTGACACACATTACTCGATTGGCACTACCAAATACAGTATTATTGGTCTTCCTGTCACTTTAAACAACGTATAAACAATTATTTGTCATGTTAAAGATTCTTTATCAAAGACTATTACAAATGTGTCAAAAAGATTAATGCTAAATAATAACTACTACTTTCACTTATACAGGAAAATATACCTTATCCACGACTTCCATGTATTATGAAGTTCACAAACAGATGCGAAACACAACACTAACTTGGTGATATTTGTATAGTGATCCACAATATAATCGACATGCCAGACTTCCCAAATACTGTTACATCCAACCAAACCAAACCAAAGAGACAGGGAATGGGTTTTAAGAAAATCCGTTGTTGACATACATAAAATTTAACAGAAAAGGACCACCTACAAAAAGAAATGATATCCCCTCAAAAACATAAAATGTACAGAAGTGCAAGTTTTGTAATGAATTCCTTCCATCATAAAAAGTCATTACATATCATAGGAAACCAAGTCGGTTATTTTAGTTAGTGTTCATGGAACCACCTATTCAACACCTTGTCAAATTTTTTATCTAATTAATATAAAAAATAGAAAACGGATGATTTACCCAAAGCACAGGCCTGTCAACAGACACAAATAAAAACACACATGGTAGCTTCTTCAGGAAAAGAGGAAGGAATCAGGGGAGAAAGGGAAGGATATGGATTTTAAGGAAGTGGAAAAGGAGTCATTCCAATCCCAGGAGTGGTAGGACTTACCTTAAGAGGAAAAAAGGAAAGGCAAACAAGTGTGCACACCCCCCAGCCCCCACCCACACACAAACACAACAAGGTAGACATTTGAAGAAAGCAAAGAGGTTGGAAAGAGATAACAGTTGAGGCAGAGGCTCTGTACAGATAACTGAGGCAAAGATGTTAAAATGGTGGGCGGGAATTTGAATTTAGCAGAGGTTGAGACCAGGTGGGCAACGGGAGGAGAGAATAAGCTGAAGGGCCAGTTCCCATATCCGGAGTTCTGAAAGGTTGGTGACGCTGGGAAGTATCCAGATAACCCGGACAGTGTAACACTGTGCCAAGATGTATTTTTGTGTGTGATTTTATTTGTGTCTGTCAATGGACCTGTGCTTTGGTAAGTAATCCGTTTTCTATTTTTTATATAAATTTATCCTACCAGGAAAGTTTCCTTCTATAATTTTTATCTACTTAGTTATCTAACAACAACTGTAGTGACTATATCAAAATTATACATATTTATTTCTATAATAAATGTGACGACTTGACAATTGCACCATAATATAATGACATTAGAATAAATATAATGCTCTGGCAATTGCACATCATAATAATAACATAACAATAATTAATATTCCATTATGTAACCAAACATAATCGCATAAGAATGAAGTACATCAACATGTGCATAAAGTTTTTTTAAATATTAGTTTATGTTGCCATGGGAAAACAAGTCAGTTATTTTAGTTAGTGTTCATAGATCCACTTATTTGTTATCTAATTAAGAATGTACCAAAATCTATTGCAACTATATTAGTATTACACAACTTCATTTCTATAATACATATAATGACTTCACAATTGCACTATAATGTAATGACATCAGAATACATATAAAGATTATATTCCACTACATGACAAAATATAATCACATAGGAATGAAATACTTCACATTTGCAGGAAATATTTTAAATATTAGTTTATACTGCTATGTGATTGCAAAGTCATTATATTTATTACAGAAATAATTATGTATAATTTTGATATACAAGGTGTGACAAAGTACTGAGACTTATTTTCTTTGCAAAATGTGGCACCCTGCAGTCTTTCATAGGCCTAATATCTTTGACCTTAGTCTATAGCTGGCTCTTGTCCAAGTGGCACATCAATGCAACTGCTCTGTCGTGAGTTGTGCTGTAATAAATTAACATGTGTTTGTCTCTCTCGACACGGAAATGAAAACAGCATAATATTGCACAACAGTATGCCATTTCTTTCTGCGTTGAATTAGGTGAAAACACATCGACAACTTACGGTAAGCTTCAGAAAGCTTTTGGTGAGGAGGTTATGTCAAGAGCTCAAGTTTTTCATTGGCATAAAATGTTTAGTGAAGGCAGAACTAATGATGACGAAGACTGCAGTGGATAACCATCAACCTCACAGGCGGATGTCAACTTGGTCAGGGTGCGTGAACTCTAACAATCTGATTGAAGATTATCCGTGAAAATGATTGCAGAAGAACTGAACATTAATTGAGAAACAGTTAATCTAGTAATAACTGACGATCTTGGTATGAGAAAGATTTGTGCAAAAATGGTCTCCAAAAATCTCACACCACATCAGTAAGAAATACGGGAAAATGTGGCAGCCACTCTGTTAGAACAAATGGAAATCAATCCAGAATTGTTGAGTCATGTTATCACTGGCTTTTCTTTGATTTCCTCTTTATGGACACCCTTCTGCCATTTTTCCTGTCTATTAGTACCTGCAATCACCCTTTCTACTTTCATATCTGTAACCTCAACCTTATTAATACAGTAACCTGTATCTACCCAACTTTCACTCCCATACAACAAAACAAAGTTGGTTGAAAGATAGAGTAGTGCACTGCTCACTTAATCTTGTCACTAACTTTCTTCTTGCAGAAGAGAGTAGATCTTAGCTGAGCACTCATTGCATTAGCTTTGCTACATCTAGGTCCGAGTTCTTTTGCTGTGTTGCCATTCTGTGAGAAAATACATGCTAAGTATCTGAAACTGTTCACCTGTTCTAACTTTGTTCCTTCTATTTGGCACTCAATCTGTTTAAATCTCTTTCCCACAGATATTACTTTCATTTTGAGATGCTGATCTTCATACCATAACCCTTACATGTCTGATCTAGCTCTGAAATATTAGATTTTAACCTTTAAATTGAAACTGCCATCACACCTAAATTGTCTACATATTTGAGAGAGCTTATTTTGTTTTCACCTATTTTAGCCTCAGGCTGTGTCTATTGTTTTCAACATAAGATCCATAAATTATACGAACAACAGTAGTGGCAGGTTACAGCCTTGTCTTACCCCTGAAACTACCCTGAACCATGAACTCAATTTGCCATCAACTCTAACTACTGCTTGACAATCTATGTAAAGACCTTTAATTGCCAGTAGAAGTTTGCCTCCTATTCCATAATCTTGTAGAACTGACAATAGCTTGCTTCTAGGAACATGGTCATAAGCCTTTTCTAGATTTATAAAACATACATACAGTTCTTAGCATTTCTCCGTTATCTGCCGTAAGCTAAATATGTGGTCCTGATAGCCTCTAAGAGGCCTAAACCCACATTGATTTTCATTGAACCTGTCTTCCACCAATGTTTGCATTCTCCCTTCAACAATACCTCAAAAGATTATGCCCATAATCCAAATTAAAGAGATACCTCTGTAGTTGTCACAATCTTTTTTGTTTCCATGCTTGAAAACTGGTGAGATTACTGCTTTCGTCTAGTCAGACATAACCTGTCCCGACTCCGACATTTCAATTATCCTATGTAACCATTTGAGACATGACATTCTACTGTATTTGATTTAATGAGTTGCAGCTTAATTTGATCTACCTCAGCAGCTTTATTGCACTGCAATCTACTGACCATTATCTCCACTTCCTCAAATGTGATCCTGTTTTCTTCATCTTTCCTATCCCACTGTACCTCAAAATCTGACACATCTTTGAATGTTTCGTCTACATTGAGCAACTCTTGAAAATATTCCCTCCATCTGCCCAAGGCATCCACAAGATTCACTAACAGCTTTCCTGACCTGTCCGAAACACTTCTTAATTCCTTCTTCCCTACATTTCGAAGACCTATAATTACACTCCATAATGGTTTTACTGTCTAAATTCCTGATATCTTATTACATAGTCAAGGATTACAAAATAAAAGTGGTAAAAAATTTTGTGTTAGTATCCTCCTTTGTATTTCTTTACTATCCTGACTACAGAGTTATCAAAACAGAAACTCATATTATATATTTTACAGAATATCAACAAGACTGGAAAATAAGCCACTTTTACTGGGTTGTATCAAACATGTAAAATGTATCTTTTATAACAACTGCAGCATTAGAAGAATATTAGAGGATAAAAACAAAAATAGGTTTTTTTCATTGGAATACATTTGTATATTGCATTTTAATTCTGTTTCATATTTTGAGTGTAATTGTGTATGTATAAGTAAAACACACACACACACACACACACACACACACTTGTGACGCCATGTGTTCTTATGTAAGATATTAAAGTTTTTATGTGAAAAAGAAATAACTTACTGTTAATTTGTATGGAACTTTTGGTTCTTCTGTAGTATCAACTGCCTCTTTTACATCTGGATTCTCAGGACCAACAGGAGATGTTTCCACAAAGCTTTCAGCAGTAACACGAAATTTTATTGTCTCTCCTGTTAAAAATGAAGTTTTGTTAATCAAAGCTACCTGATCATGGAATGAGACAGTACATAGCCAACAGAATGATGATCACAAAATTCATGAACTAAAGCATCAATAAAACATGAACAAACAGAGAGATTACATACTATGAGAAAATTTCTCCATTCTTTGCACACATTGGTACAGAACAGAATGAGTAAGCCACAATGAAACATTGAAACTTCCATTTGAAGAATTGTGGTTAATCATTGAGTGGTTTTTTCCTTCCCAATTCTATTGGATACTGACTGACAACAAATCCTGCAAAATGGCACACTTTTCTGTGCAGAGCTTAAGAAAGTGTTATCCAAGTGCAAACTGTCCTTCCATGTAGTGCACAATGAATGACTGCTGAGTTTCTTCTGAGTTAATATTGCCAATAATAAATTCTATGATGTACTTGGATGTCATGGATAGAATTTTAAGACATTTAAAAATGACCCACATGAAGTTCATAAGCAAACATTGTGTATCTGTCAGATCGAGCATTTCTGACCTAAGAGTAGTACTGGCGACAGTACAGTTGACTCTAAAACACGCCAACACATCAGATATTAGAGTAAAGGCAGCAATAGTAAGCCAGCTTTCACTATTCTGTGTGTAGGCAAGAGGAGATTATTCTTATAATGAAGATGTCCTTCATAAAAATTATTTACTGTATCTTCCACATCTTTCACAATCTTAACTACATGTTCTGAGAATTTATATACATACCAGCAAACTCAGCAATAATTCACAATTACTAAATATGTATGGGAGTTGGATATACAACCTTCACTCCTTTCCTTAACCTCTATGCCCATCACTTCCCCCATCTCTATGCCTATTCCTTACCTCTTTGTCATCTTAGGCTTCTCACTATATTCGCTACTTGAATACCCGGAGTTGTTCAGGTGTTTATTCATTCTAATATTCAGTTACTCCATATACTCCTCCATCTTCTCTCTGTCCATCTCCACCTCCATCCTTATACTCTGTCTCTTGTCTACTAGCCCTGCCTTGTCCTCCTGCTCCTCATCCTTCTACTCCATCCCCCTATCTCTGCCATTAACTCTCCCACTCTCGGCCGATCTCCTTCTGTCACCTTTGTTTATCCCCTCCCTCACCTATATATGAAAAATTACAATACCTGCCAAATTCGTGATGATCAGTCAAACTGTGTCAAAGTCTGGAGTAAGGAATACTGTGCCCTGCATCATACGAAATATTATGTAGACAGTGCCGTTCCTCTGTTTTGAAGCTCAGGCATGCAAAATTTTATCACCATTGAATGAATGGAATGGAAACACATAAAATAAAAATTAATTTGAAGTGGAAATGCCCCCTCACAAAATTACCAATTTCGATTTTTCCTTTGGGGTTTTTCTATTTTTGCAAGCCATTCCTATATTAAAGCGGACAAAAACAAAAAATATAATTTAAACTGGTGAAGCTATTACTGAGTTTTAGTGAGACTATGCTCAATGCACAAAATAAACACACACAGCAGATATGATTAAAATGAAATAAGAGAAAAATTGTAATTACAGTTATGCCTTATGTAAATTGGGAAAAAAATGTGTAAGAGTAAATAAACTATACCACCAAGGAAACATATTAAATCAAATCAAATAATAATCTCATGTGGCTCAGTGGCTTGGCACAAGTATTTCGATTAGATGTCACTTCAGTGTCTAACGTCCCTAACCTATCTCAGTGATCCAACCGGGAAATGGGGGTCTACAATTTAACGTGCAACCCAAACCTTGTTTTGTTTCTGGCAACTCCTAACATGGTTGAGAGATAAATGCTGTCTCCAACCGCTATGGCTAGACTCAGTCTTCTCTGCCCATTTAAAAAATACTGGATACAACTTTTGTTTACTGACATAATACTGTTAACAGCTATGGCAAAGATCATCACACTTACAAGGAAATAGTCAGACTTGTCATGCCGAAACATGTATTGATTTTTTTAGCACTGTTAGTTAACATTGAAGGAAGTCTGTATGCAGAATGTTAGCTGCTGACATGGCCTGGAAGCCACCTAAAAAAAGAAAATCACGAAAATGGCTGTTTTTCCTGCTAGGCGCTTGCGGTGACGGCTGGCCACCCTGAAAATGGCGAGTCACGAGTTGTTGTTATGGTGAGCGTTGTGTGCATGGTCGGGACGTGCGGCCGTCTTACCGCGGCGTTCACTAAAGAGGAATATCGTTGCATGGTTTTGGTGGAAAGGGGAAACGAATATTTGTTTTTGTGGCATGCACTTCCTTTTCATTTCTGGTACGTATTTCGAAACATACTGTCCTGAAACTGGTTAGAGATGTGAAAGATATTCTGTACATCTACATCTATACTCCCCATGCCACTTTATGGTGAACATTCAATCTCCCCTCACAGGTGATGGCAAACCCTGTAAATGTTTTGCTGCTTGCCATGCAGATATACCACAAATCCCAAATGAAGCAATTAACAGAAAACACACATAGAGACTATGTGATGTGCAACATGGTAGATAAACTTCTATAGGAGCATGTACATTGCACAGACATGTGGCTAGAAACGACTAATACACTCGATATTGCAGACTGTGAATCTACAGACGGCGAAGAAACGGAAGAAAGTTGCACACATGAAGACTCTTCTAGTGATCGTGCCACATACCATCATTAATTATCTCCAAAAGCAACACCAGCAACTACAATTACATTATCAAACAAAGAAAAAGCGATGAAGTATTAGTTGAACGAAAGTGGTAAGAAACACCTACGTGTCAGTACTGTTCAAAATAGATATCACTTTGTCCGTTCTGAACATGAATTGTATAGTTGGAAAAGGAAGTCGCTGGACGACGTAAGAGTCGACTGGAAATTGCAACGGAGATCAATGCATGACTTTTTGAAAAATTTACCGATGCCAGATGATAGTCATTGAGTGTCAGCTACACAACTTTGCATGATTAGGCATTAGAGATTGCCAACCCGATAGGCGCTAAAGAATTTACAGCTTCTCAAAGTTGGATTAGTCGCTTCAAAAGATCACATAAAATTGTGGCACGAAACATAACAAAATTTGCATCAAGTAACAGGTTGGAAAATGGAGTGACTCAAATGGAAATGATATAAGCTTTTCTTACGACTGCAAAAAATAAGATCACCAGTTTTAGTGAATATTACTTTTACAATGTAGATCAGTCAGGTTTTCAAAAATAAATGCATGTGTAAAGAACACTGTCATTCAAAGGGGAAAAACATATTGCGGCAGTTGCACAGTCCATGACTGCACTCACCCATTCATACACTATAATGCTCATAATTAGTCTGGATGATTCATTGCTGCCTAAACTATATGTGTGTCTTCAAGAACCAACTGGACGTTTTAGACCACGGGTCAAACAAACAATGTTCTACACAGACAATCTTGTGGTAGACGCATTGAAGTCTAGAAAAATGGGAAATGATAACGTTACACTTTTTATGCATCATGCTTTTCTTCCATTCTGCGGGAACAAATCTCTTCTCCTAGATTCGTGGTCAGGTCATAAAAGTTCTGATTCATTAAAAGCTGTATTTCATGCTCACCCTGACAAAGAAGTAGAGATTCCACCAGGCACGACGAACATAATTCAACCGTTAGACAGAGAATTTTTCCGCCAGCAGAAGGCATTTTACAGAAAACTAACAGAGAAAATTATTGTGTGCAAATCACTGCAGTTTCCTGTCTCACTGTGACAATATTCTCAAGTTGCAGTCAGTCTTACATTGTCAGTTTTCCTCCCCACAGTTTCAAAATTTGACTAAATATGTGTGGCACACATTGAAATATACTGATTTAGGCCTGATTTCTTCCTAACACCATCCGAGTTTTGTCTATAGATGTCCAACAACTTCTGTGATTTGCAGGGCTGTCTTATGTCATCTTTGTTTGTATGTTCTTGGTGCACAAGAAACCTATGTTTTGAACATTGTATCAATATTTGCCATTTTTGCGGTAATTATAAGAAATAAAAGTTTGACATGTTCAAACCCGCATATGTATTTGTGTCTATTTCATAGCTATTTGGAAAGAATGTTGTAAATAACATATCAGCTATATTTGTCAATGAATTTATTATTACTGTATTTATTAATTATCGTACGATCGCTTTCACTGGGCGAATCAGCTCTCTCACTGCTGTGGCAGGAGAGCGGCGCGTAGCTAATGCCCCTTGTCCCTAGCGAGAGAGAGGTCAGGGTTGTACAACAGGCAGTTATAAGCACAGAAACCATGTGACAATAATGTCATACTTCATAAAAACTTTTACAGACTTCCAGGTCACGTTGGCAGCTAACAGTCTGCATACAGACTTCCTTCAATGTTAACTCACAGTGATAAAAATAGCAACATAGGTTTCAACATGACAAGTCTGACCATTTCCTTGTTAGAATACTACCCTGAGGGGGACAATTCTCCTGCTCAAAATGTTCAGAGGGCAAGGCAATGAATCAAGTTTTAAAATAGTTAATGTTAAGACACCAATAAAAACCCCATGTGTGTAGCTGCCTGAGGATAAGATGCCTTCAGTTGTATCTTAGACCCTTTCAAAACCCAAAAATGTACCCACAAGGTGATGTTGGTACAGGAAATCATGTTGTATAGCTGCCTCCAGGAAGACTAGATTATCAAACGATAAGTTATAAGTCCTGAACCCACACTGAAAGCAGCAAAGAAGATCCAGAGAAGGCGGCAGTTGACCACGCACTTCTAAGTCTTTCCCATGGCAGCTAGTGAGGGCAACATTACAAGAATTAATTGGACTTTTATGGTTTTCCCAGATTGTAAAAGAGGAATTAAAATTGCCTATTGCCATTAGTTAGGAAAGTGGTCCCGAGTCCAAATTGTCATATATTGATTATTATGTCGCAATTGCTGAGAAAGAGAGAGTGTTGCAGATAACAGGCTAAAATGGACCCATATAGCTTACAGGATGTAAGTATTAAAGAAATTTCCCTTGAGAACTGTAGATGTCCTCAGACACCGCCCCAGGGTAGAGTGTTTCCTTTCAAATAATAAGCAGGTAACTTCATACAGCGTCTATATGCTGTAGTAAGATGTTACATTAGTACTTGGTTGCCAACAGGCAATAGCAAAGTTGATACCAGGCCCTGGGAACAGCAACATCAGTGGGATCACAAGGTTAGAGTGAGATGGTAAAGAGGAAAATTGCTAGTTAGCAGCTCTCCACTGCATAGAAAACTGACATAAAACATTGTTGTTGCTGACCTTAGTGGGTAGCACCATGACATTTGCTTTTCAGCTGAACACTGTTGCTACCAAGTATTGAGTTTGTTAGTGCAAAAAAAGTCACATCCCCACCCAGGGAATGGCAGAAAGGACAGGGCTGAAAACTTGGTTCATTAGAAGATTAGGGGGGGGGGGGGGGGGGGGGGGGTGGCAAGCCATGTTAGATTCATTGAACATAGCAGCGGCCAATAGGAATTTGTCAAGTGGGGAAAAACAGTGCGCCCACACTAGCCTTTAAAAACCCCGGTTTTTTCATTGAGTGGGAAGTTCTCAGTGAGACGAGTTGGGCGTCGGATCCATGTCATTTGCTACCAGCCTCGGGTAAGCTCCACAATACTCTGTTTCTTGTAGGGAGTGCATCTTTCCGTGGAATGCTGCTAGGAAGGGTAGCTGTATTTTGCTTTTCTAAATGATTAGCCGCAGTGTAGTAGTATTAGTACATGGGATGCAATACATATATTTCCATTTACATATGAGTTCCTAAAGTCTCCGAAACAAGTATCCTCTCAAGTCCCAAAACCCACATCTCTCTTAGATGCCTGTTACTTCTCTTTCTGCAGTCACTCCTTTCTGCTCAGGACTTACAGATTGACCCTCAACCCCTTTTCCTCTCTCCTATGTTAGGACACAAGATTGACATTAAAAATAGCAAGTGCAAATCATTTGTTTTGTGCTGTCAGATGCCAAAGCATGCCATGGTGAATCCTATGATGAGTCACAAGCTGTAGATAACACAACATTATGTTCCTGCATCGGAAAGGGGCAGATGTACTCTTCACCAATTGTGGACCTGCAGTCTAAATTAACCATCTTCTCCACCACCCAGTAGTGCCGGATAGCAGGATCCTGACTGGCAATGGCGGTGCCTGGTCATCTATGCCACCACAGTCTGAGCAAAGTCTTTTGGGCCAGTTTGGAGAAAGGCATTCCCCGTTACAGCAGCCATTGGGCACCTTCCACCTCTCCCAGATATCCTCCTGATGGTCACCCATATTTTGGTATTTCTGATGAATTATTAATAGTGTTCAGAAACTGTTGCCATGATTTCTTATTCTCTGCTCTCACTACCCAAAAGGATGTGATGTTCTCAGCAGTTAAACCTACACAGCACCAAACAACTCAAACTTATCAAAGAGTGGCATCTGTCACTCTGCCAAGTGATGGGCTGCCTCTTTAACTGTACTGAAGATATTGGAATGAATGCTTCAGCAGTTTCTTGGATCATTTGGGTAATATGATCCATCCACTCCTTGACACTGTCACAACGTTAAAACACAGAAAGTCTGCTATATGTCCAATGTGTTCTACAAAGCACCCAATGCAACAGTTACCACCCTACTGGCAGGCGAATCCAGATCAGAAAGTGATCACCTGCATGCAGGGAATATATCACTTCCCATTGAACAGTGTGCCCAAGAGCAGAAGAGTAAAGTGAGAGATCAGCAGTAGAAAATGACCCTGTTGCACTACAGAACTGTGTGCTCTGACCTGTATTCAGAAAGGTGCACAGGAGGACAAGAGAAGCCTTTCCATCCCTGGGGTAGGTATTACAATGCCCCAAAGCACATTGTGTGTTTTAAAATCACCACAGAGTATGATTGGATAGAGGAGCTGACTATTAAGATCTTGGAAAGCCTCTTTATCAACCACATCATATGGGCGCAGGCAGTGTGACCATATAGCCAAGTACTGACGCACAGAAGGCGAGGGAGTGAGGAGTGGCAGGTGCTGATGAAAACAGCAACTCCACTTTTGGCTCTCTCTCCAAGAAGCTTGTCCTTTTTGCGAAGAATACAGCCACATAACTCAAAAATGTCATATTATTTAAATTTAGTATCTTGGATACATATACACATAAGTATAACCTGTGTTAGTAGACATAGTTCTTTCACTTGTGTCCTGAATCCCTGTAAGTTCCACTGAAGTATAGGAGCCATCTATCTTAGGGGTAGCACACTGGCATTAAAGGTGGCAGAAACTATCGAATGTAGCTTTTTTTGACATCCTCAGGGGGAATACAGGACCTGAAACAACTGCCACTTAGCATGTGTACTGACAAACACAGGTGTGCTGACAGTAGTAACTTTCATTTCTGTAAATGCATCTACCTTTGAAACAGGCTTTAGGCTTTTGAAGAGCTGACATAAAAGAGGTGGCCAATTAAGGAGAATACTTGGCCTTATCGATCTTTTGGGCCTACTCAAGCGCACCTCCTGCTAAATACAAGTTCTCAACTTTTCACCTGCCCACAATTACTAAAACTCGTAGTATGTCTGTCCGAAAGACCGGACACCAGTGTGAACAAGAGCCGATGATGGACAAAGGTCCTTTTTTTCTCTGCAGAGGCTCTTCTGGGCCCTTACTCTTACAGAACTAGGTTACAAATACCATGAGTTTGAGTAATAGTGGGCAGGGAAAAGTTGAGAACTTTTATCTACAGGAGGCATGCTTGAGTAGCCTTTTAGTTGTGACAATTGCTGTGTTCCCAAGGGGTGTAGGGGACAGCGCAACTCAGCAGAGACCGAGGTTCGAATCCCGGCTGGGTAAATGTTTTCAACTTTACCCATTCACAGTTAATGTCTTGAATTCCGTGAAAATAAAATAAATAAATACCCAAGCAATGCCAGGTTTTTAACTGCCATTTATCTAAATGAGAAACAACAGTGGTCCCAGAACAGAAATGTGGGACACCCCCCCCCCCCCCCCACTTAAATGTGCCCCACTGAGAGCGCATATCACAGCTGTTTTCAACGCTGCAGAGGATCATCTTTCCTGTCTGTTATTAAAGTAAGAAGTGAACCAATTGTCAGCTAGTCTCCTTACTCCATAACATTGCAACTTCTGCAACAATATCTTGTTATAAATAAAATGAAATGTACTTGTCAAAAGAATATGCCTAACATAGATGTTTTTTTAAATTATTTATTTATTTTACTTTATCCAGCAAGTGTCTCATAGAGAAAAGAGAATATAGCATTATCAGTTGTTAAACCACTTCTGAAACCAAACTGTACATTTGAAAGCAAATTATGGGAAATGAATTGATAAATTAACATCAAATATACGGCCTTTTCAATAACGTTAGCAGAAACAGACACAGAAATATGTCTAATATTGTCTACATTATCCCTTTCCCACTTTTTATAAAGTTGTTTCATTACTGAGTATTTCAGTCTGTCAGGAAACTGACCATTCCAAAATTACAAATATCGCTAAGCATTGGACTAATAGAGGATATGTTATCAACACTATAAACTTGTTGCCAATTTTGTTCCTTAATTGGATTAGAAAAGGCCTCTACTGCAAATGAATAAGCTGTTCTAAATAGTATATGACTATACATAACAGGTGTTTGGGCACAAAACACTTTTAAAGGTAAAATTTGTGCATCATGGTCTGAAAGACTATTCACTATTCCGTTAATAGAATGCCCCTCTAATAATACAGAAGACCAACAATGTTGTCTATTATTGTGCTACCATTTCCCTGCACTCCTGTTGGAAAGACTATTTGCAGCAAGTGATAAGAATGAGAGAGATCTAAAATCATCCTTTTCCTTGCACAATCACTTACACAATTAATATGTAATTGCCACAGACGTTTTTTGTACTTCCTAAAAAGTGAACATAGAACCCTTTTTAGGGTGAGCAGAAACAATTAGAAATGCAGTGGTTAGAAACATAGATGGACTCAACGTTAATACCTTTTTTTTAATCATGGAAAGTCCAGGTTGGAATTAAATAATATAATAAGGAGAGTTTAAAACTTACCGCAAAGACACAAGACGAGCTATGACACGTACATAAAAAATTCACACACATACAACACTTAAGCTATCGGCCATGGCGTTATTCAGAAAATACAATATTCACCCAATCACAAAGGCACACAATACATTCACACAACTGTCATCTCTGGTTGCCACACTCTGAATCTCACACTGCAGTGTGGAAACAGCAAAAGGGGGGGGGGGGGGGAGGAAACAATGTTACGTTGGTGAGGATGGATACAGAACATGGATGCAGAGCATGGGTGGAATGTGATGCACCTTAAGAATGGAGTGGGGAAATGGGTGAGGGGAAGTAAGCAAAACAAAACAATGTGAACATGCACGCACAAGAGTGTACATACATGCGCACACGACCTCCTATCTGTGAAGTTCAGAAAAGCTAGTGGTGGGTGGAAGGATCCAGGTGACCTGGATTGTGAAGCAGCCATTGAAATCAAGCAAATGCTCCGTCGCATGCTGTGCCACTTGGTGGTTCACCTTGTTTTTGGCCACAGTTTGAGGGTGGCCATTCATCCTAATGGACAGCTGGTTAGTGGTCATGCCAATATATAAAGCTGGACAGTGATTGCAACACAGTTGATAAATTACATGGCTGCTTCACAGGTGGCCCGGCCTCTGATAGGGAAGGATAAGCCTGTGATGGGACCGGAGTAGGAAGAGCTGGGTGGATGGATTAGACAGGTCTCGCAGCAGGGTCTTCCACAGGGATATGATCTCTGTTGGCAGTGGGCTGGGTTTTGGGGTGCCATAGAGACGGATTAGAATGTTGTAGAGGTTGGGAGGACAACAGAACATCACATTACGAGGGGTGAGAAGGATCTTGGGCAGGATGTCTCTCATTTCTGGGCACAAGGACAAAAGTCAAAAACTTTATGAATAGTGCAATTTAGTTGTTCGAATCCAGGGTTGTACTGGATGAAAAGAGGGGCACACTTTTGTGGTGTGTGGGGATATGGTATGGGAGATCTGTTTGCGGACTAGGTCTGTGGGGTAGTTTCGGTTTGTGAAGGCCTTTGTGACACCATCATATTGATAAACGGAGTTCTTGTCACTGCAGATATGCTATCTTTGGGTGGCCAGGCTGTAAGGGAGGGATTGTTTTTATGTGGAAGGCATGGCAATTGTCATAGTGTAGGTACTGTTGGAGGTTGGTAGGTTTGATATGGATGGAAGTATGGATCGAGCCATTAGTGAGGTGGGGGTTGACATCCAGGAATTTGGCGTGGTGGGTTGAGGAAGACCAGGTGAAGTGGATGGCGGAGAAGGAGTTGATGTTTTGAAGGAAAGAGGATAAGGTGTCCTGGTCATGAGTCCAGATCATGAAAATATCATCAAAAACCTGAACCAGACCATAGGCTTGTGGTTTTGGGATGCTACGGACGATTCCTCCAGAAGGCCCATCAACAGGTTGGCATAGGAGAGTGTCATTCGGGTGCCCATGGCTGTGCCACGAATATGATGGTAAACTTTTTTCTCAAAGGAAAAGCAATTTGTTAGTTAGGATAAAGTTGTTGAAGGTTATGAGGAACGAGGTATCGAGCTTAAATTCAAAGGGACATTGGGAGAGGTAGTGTTAGTGAGTGGCAAGGCCATGGGCATGTGGGATGTTGGTATATAGGGAGGTAGCATCCACTGTGACAAGTAGTGATCCAGGAGGTAAAGTGGTGGGGATGGTGAAGACTCGGTGAAGGAAGTAAGGAAGTGGTTGATATCCTTGATATGGGAGGATAGATCTTAGACAATTGGTTGAAAGTGTTTGTCAATAAGTATTGAAATTCTTTTGGTAGGAGCACAGTAACCGGCCACAATTGGGCATCCAAGTTTGTTTGGTTTGTGGGTTTTGGGGAGCATGTAGTGCTGGACATTACGATGGGGTCATTCTGGCACAATTTGTAGGTGGAAGAGTCAGAAGGTAGGCGGAGCCCTTCTGTTAGATAGTCACTGTGATCCATAACAACAGTGGTGGAACCATTATCTGCAGGGAGAATGATTATATCGGGATTTGTTTTGAAGTTGTGGGTGGCTCTCCTTTCTTTTGCTGAAGGGTTTGAGATCTTAGGTACGGACTTGGGGAAAGATGGTGAGGCCAAGTTGGAGGTGAGAAATTACTGGGAGGTAACTGGGTGGTAGTTAGGTCAAAGTGCATGGGGATCTCTGATGGATGGTGATATGAAATGGGAAAGGCAAGGTCCAATATTGGGATTAGGTTGGCTATGGTCAGAGGGGTTGAGGACTAAGTAGTACTTCCATCACAGGGATCGGGAAAAGGAGAGTAGGTCTTCGACAATTACAACATGACTGAATTGGGATGTAGGACTGAAGGTAAGATCTTTGAATAAAACAGAAACTTCTGTGGGGTTGAAGTTTTTTGTATGGATGGATTAACCACAGTGTTCTGGGGTTGTTTTGGCATTGGATGTTGTGAAGTCTTGGTAGGCAGTTAGGAGGGGTGATGTAGGTCCAAGATGTCATCTAAGCAAGGTCTAGGTACGATGAGAGGTTCACAAAAAGGAACACTGTGGGTCACATAAGGATTGGATATTGGAGCTCCAAGGTGCCAACACAATATCAGTAGGTTGGACAACTTGTGAAGGTGGTGTTTGGAGTTCTCCTCCAGTTGCTGCAGAACAAAGGATTCAATCTGAGAGATGGGATATGTGTTGTTAGGGTTACAAAATAATAGTATCATGAGGAGGGATAAGAGGTAACTACGGGATTTATGAACCATGGAGATATATTTTGCTGAACTAGATTTGTGAGAGATAAGTATTGGTGGAATCTGAAAAGTTGCAGGTCACTGAAAGAGGGGTGGGATCCGTAAAATGGAATTTTGATGTTAGACCGTTGGGAGGGATTCCATAATTTAGGTAGCACTTTAGGAATAGGATGTGGCATTGGGTTTTGGCTGGGGAAAGGGATACTTTACTGAACTGGTGCAGATAGATGGAGCAGGGATGGTGTAATGAAAATGGAAAATGATGTTAGAGATTATGTTGGAAGATTATGAGGAGCCTAAGACCTGAGAGCAGGTGCCTCAATCAACAAAGCACACACCAGGAAAGCAAAAATGCGCAAATTCACACACACAAGCACACAGAAACACACCCAAGCTCACAAAATTATACCCAAGCATGCGAAATAATGCCCAAAACCTTCAAAACCTCAACTCCTTCTCCCTGATCCACTTCACCTGCCATTCCTCAACCCACCATGCCAAGTTACAAGTTACTGAATGTCAACCCCCACCTCACTGTCGGCTCCCTCCACACTTCCGTCCATATAAAACCTACTAACAACAAACAGTACCAACACTTTGACAGTTGCCTTCCATTCCACATCACAAAATCCCTCCCTTATAGACCGGACACCAGTGGATAGTGTATCTGCAGTGACAAGAACTACCTTTCTCAATATGTAGAAGATCTCACTAAGACCACCACTGACAAACTACCCCACAGTCCTAGTCCGCAAACAGATCTCCTGTGCCTCATCCCTGCCCTTTCCAAATCCTCCTCCTACAACCAGTAAACAATCCACAAATGAGTGCCCCTTTTTTCACCCAGTACTACTCTGGATTCGAACAACTAAACTGCACCATTCACCAAGGTTTTGACTTTCTGTCCTCATGCCCAGAAATGAGAGACATCCTGTCCAAGATACTTCCCACTCCTCCTGAACCTCTATAACATCCTAGGCCATCCATATGGCGCACTGAAACCCAGCCTGCTGCCACAGGAATCATATCCCTGTGGAAGATCCCACCGCAAGACCTGTCTAATCCTTCCTAGTCCAGTCCTGACACAGGCTTTTCCTACCCAATCAGAGGCTGGGCCACCTTTGAAAGCAACCATCTAATTTACCAACTGTGCAGCTTTCTATATTGGCATGACAATAACCAGCTGTCCATTAGAATGAAAGGCCACCACAAAACTGTGGCCAGAAACAAGGTGGACCATCATGTGGTACAACATGCAGCAGAGCATTTCCTTGATTTAAATGGCTGCTTCACAACCCAGGCCATCTGGATCCTCCCACCCACCACAAGCTTTTCTGAACTGCACAGATGAGAGCTATCCTTACAGTACATTCTCCGACCCTGAAATTATCCAGGCCTCAACCTGCAATAACTCCCCTTTTCTCCACACCCAACAGTTCCTATCCCCTCTATCCTAAACCTCTCCTATTTTGTGTGGTGTGAGTGTGCGAATGTAGACGTGCTTATGGGCATGAGCACACTATTGTTATGTCCCCCTCCCCTCCCCTCACCCACCTCCTCAATCTATTCCTAAGCTGCATCTCATTCCACCCATCTGCTATGTACATGGTCTGTAAGGTCGTACTGTATCCAGCCCCTGCACCATACTGCAACCTTCCTATCACCCTCCCCTTCCGTCTTTGCACACCACAGAGCGTTATTCTGAGTGTGGCAGCCAGAGATGACAGTTGTGTGACTGTGTTGTATGCCTGTGTGGTTGTGTGAATACTCTATTTTCTGAAGAACTCTTTTCTGTGTGTGTCTTTTTTATGTGCCTGTCACCGATTATTGATGTTTCATCTATTTGGCGAGTTGTAAACTGTCCTCATTGTGTGTCACTTTGTATCAGAAGAGATTCTCTCCAGTTTTGAGGACTATCTAAAGTGGTAAAGACTGTCAGTCTTGCTTGCGAGATAAACGCAGAGCTCACCACTGTTGGTTGACAGGACCAACAGTGGACCTCTGGTATAGAGTCCAGTGGAGGAACTGAATCAAAGGATCAGTGGGTTCTGCAATTGTGTAGGCTGCAGATGCCTTGACTTACACCACAGGGTGGTGGGGTTCTGGGTTCCACTGAATAGGTCTGGTGTCCATTACAAGTAGGAAGTGGCTACATGGGTAGCACAGTCTGTGTGGAGTGGACTGGGCAAGGGTGTTTTTTTTTTTTTTTTTTTTTGTCAGAGGGCCTTGGGAACACCCAAAAAGGGTCTGAGTAAAAAAGGACACAGGTCATAGATAGGACAAACTCAGATCTAAAAACTATTTGTAAATTGTCGTTGCTGTGTGGGGAATGTTCCAGATCTCACAGTGTTAATAGAAAGTACTGAAGCTCTAATCATTATAGGTGGCAAAAGCTGGCTAAAGTCAGAGGTAAATTCAACTGAAATTTTTACAAAGGGACAAATGGTGTTCAAGGTTATATTAAATTAAATAGTTGGTGGGCTATTTATTGCTATAACAAGCAGTTTATCCTGTAGTGAAAAGTAGATAGTTCCTATGAGTTAGTATGGGTAGAGGTTATACTTAACAACCGGAATAAATTAATAAGTGGTACTTTTTACCAATGTTCTGACTGAAGATGATTCAATTACAGAAATGTTCAAAGAAAACTTTGATCAAATTTCAAACATGTACCCAAAGCATAAACTTTTAATTGGTGGTGACTTTAACTTATCCTCAATATTTTCTCAAAAATACATGTTCAAAACTGAAGGCAAGCATAAAACATAGTCCAAAATTGTACTGAACACATTCTCTGAAAATTATCTTTAACATTGAGTTCGTGACCCACAAGAATAGTAGATGGTTGTGAAGACAAACTTGACCTAGCATTGAATAATACAGAGCAAATAAAGAGTGTCAAAACAGACTCGGGGATTAATGAACACAAACTTGTCATAGCAAGACTGAATATTGAAATTCCCAAATCCATCAAAATTAAACAAAAGTATATTTATTTAAAAAGAGAGAAAATTCCATTACACTTTCCTGGGTGAGAATCTACAGACTTTCGAATCAACAATGTGAGTGTAGCTCAGATGTGGCTTACATTCAAATAAATAATATTGACCACTACTGAGAGATTGATGCCAAATAAAGTAACAAAAGAGGGGGTTGACCCACTGTGGTACACAAAACATGTTAGATAACTCTTGCAAAAGCAAAGAAAAAATCATGTTGAATTTAAAGACACAAATTCCCCAAGACGCAATCTTTTAGTGAAACTCAAAATTTAGCTCTAACTTCAATGCGAGAAGCTTATAATATTTTCCACAACGAAACAAAGTCTAGTGACTTGGTAGAAAATCTGAAGAAGTTCTGTTCATATGTAAAGTATACTAGCAGAAAACACAATACCTTCACTATGTTATAGCAACGGTGATGCTACAGATGACAGCTATGCTAAAGCAGAATTGCTAACCACAGCTTTCCGAAAGTCCTTCACCAAAAAAGACAAAGCAAATATTCCACAATTCGAATCAAGAACAACACCCTGAATGTGTAATTTAGAAGTAGATATCCCTAGAGTATTAAAGCAACTTAGATAACAAAAGCAAGTCTCCCGGTCTAGATTGTATACTAATTAGGTTCCTTTCAAATAATGCTGATGCAATAGCTCCATGCCTAGCTAGCATATACAATTGCCCACACAGCAAAAGTTCTATACCTGAAGACTGTAAAGCTGCACAAGTCACCCCCAATATTCAAGGAAGGCAATTGAAGATGGGTGAAAACCCAAAACGCATCATGGCTAAATAAAATGTATTTAAAAAAGTGGCTGGTTGCTGAATTTATTAAAATAAATTTAAAAAACATAATCCACAACCACATAGCTCAACAATGCAATTATAAAAGTGGATAAATTATTCTTCAATACTTTATCTCTCAAGGCTACCCATTCTCCCCATACAGCATTAGTTGTTTTTTTGTGTGTGTGTTTCAGTCAATCCTTGTCTAATGTTGCTACTGAAACTCTCAACAATCTCCGGTTCCTTCAATTTGTTGAGGTTCCATTTCCTTACTTTCCAACCTTTCTGCCGTTTATTAACTTTTAATCTACATATCATAACCAATGAGTTAAGGTCAGAGTCTGTACCTGCCCCTGAATATGTCTTACTGATAGAACTTGGTTTCACTATCTATGTCTTACCATTGTAAAATAAATCTGGTACTTTCCACTATCTCGTGGTCTCTTCCACGCACACAACCTTCTTTCATGATTCGTAAACCAAGTGTTTGTGATGATTAAATTGTGCTCTGTACAAAATTATACCACACTAATTCCTCTTTCATTCCTTTTCCCCAATTCATATCTACCTACTATTGCCTTCTTCTCTTCCTTTTCCTACTACTAACTCAATCAATTTTCCCTTCACCTTAATTGTTTTAACAACTTTTTTTAAATTTAAACTTTAGAAATATTCAGTATCCACAACTCAAGAAAAAACCAATATCACAAGGAAATTAATCATTACAAAAAGTAGATTATTACAATGGTCAATAATAGTACAGGGTGTCCAGAAAAGGGCTCCCTGATTTCAAAATCAAATATCTCGAAAACAAAGATCAATAGAGGAATGCAGTAAAAAGTATGTTTATTGTGAAAGCTGAAAGAAGTTTATACAGCAGTTTGAAATAATAGTTACAAAAGCTGCCAACAGATGGCACTGTATGCTGTACAGCTCATAGCAGCATATGTAAGTGAAATAATCGTATGAAAACATTATTTGCAAACAATCACATCACAATGTTTTCAAAATGTTCACCATTGGCATTACAGAGGTGGCGCAAACGAAGAATGAAACTCACCATCACATTTCGTAGTGTGTCAACGAAAATGGATTCACATGCCACAGAAATAGCCGATTCAAACTCTTCCAGCGTGGCGGCATGCTTCGGGTAGACCATGTCTTTCACTGTGCACCACAAAAAAACACGTCACAGGGAGTCAAATCCGGCAAATATGGAGGCCAATCCATGCCTGCACCAGTAAATTTGGGATATTCCAAAGCAATGACTCGATTCCCGAAGTATTCCTCAAGAGAGCGAAACACTTGTTCGGTTCGATGTGGTTGGGCTCCATCTTGCATAAACCTGGTTGATCCTCTAACGCTTGGTGTGTGGTGACAAATTGTTCCAAAATTGCCACGTAACGTGCACCAGTGACCGTTTCTCGAATGAAAAAAGGGCCAATAATGCCTGTGCTGCATACTGCAGGCCACACAGTAACTTTACAGGGGTTTCGCTTCACATCAATATGGCTTTTTGGAACCCCAAAATTGCCAGTTCTGTTTATTCACGCATCCATTCAGGTGGAAGTGTGCTTCATCTGTAAACCAGATGCAGCCAGCATTAAATCCTTCACTATCAATCATTGTGAGCATCTGATTAGCAAAGGCAACCCTTTGTTGCACAGCTCATACGGGTATGGCCTGGTACGTTTGAATTTTGAATGGAAACATGTGTAGGCTCTTTCTCAGTATTTTCGGCATGCTGGAACGCTTGAAACCAGCCTCAGATGCAATCCTATTGGATTTCGCTGAATAATTCCAGAAACTGTGGTGATATTTTCAGGCGTAACTGTGGTTTGCTTGCGGCCAACATGACCCACTAGATCATCAGTTACGCTGCCTGTTCGTTGAAATTTTGCGAAGAGCGTAAGAATGGTTTTCACATCGGGGCCTTTTGGAACATTACATCATGCTTAAAAACTTCGCCTTGTTGCCGTAGGACTCTCTTCTAACCTGTGGTACTCTAGAACCAGAAAAATGCATTGTTCAATAGAGTACATGGTTTTAATCTCTTCCTTTGGTACGCTAACCTCCTTTCACGTTTCAATAGTGGAACTGATCGCTCTGGGCTTCGAATCACTATTTATACTAGGCATTACATATGGCGATTACAGCACCATCTGTTAGCAGCTTTTGTAACTATTATTTCAAACTGCTGTATAAACTTCTTACAGCTTTCACAATAAACATACCGTTTACTGCATTCCTCTATTGATCTTTGTTTTCGAGATATTTAATTTTGAAATCAGGCAGTCCTTTTCTGGACACCCTGTATATTCCAATATTGACACACATATAAATTAATAAGTTAATGCTTCATACTAAACCACTAGCTAAGAAAGAAATATAACCTTTATGTTGTAAAACCAACATACCTGGATCCATAAACAGATCATGTGTGTCACCATCAGTGTCATATTTCCAAACCCAGGCTTGCTCTGTTTCATCAAACCTTGAAGGATGCTGTAATGATGCTGGTGGAATAATTATATCATCAAAAAACCCAAGGGTAACTGGAACAAATAAATGGTAGAGGATTACATAGAACATAAAACTATATTATTTACATCAATAAGGAAATCACTGTACATGCCTGAAGTTAATGGTTTTTTTTAATTAATGTATTTTTGACTCAGATTTGAATTATTTTCCCAACTTCTAGTTGAATGTCAAAATTGAAATTTATAATGAAGATTTATATCATAAAGGTCTATTAAGAACATAATTTTCAGATTTTTATCTGCTTCCCTTACAGAGCTACAAACCTATTGCAAGCAAAAAGCTAAAATTTTAAAAATCTGATTTTTTAATAATATAGTGAGGACAGTTTACAACTCACCGCAAAGACGTGGCGACGAGCTGCGACAGGCACATACAAAAGACACACACATACAACACATTCAGCTATCGGCCATGGCCTTCTTCAGAAAATAGAACACTCACGCAATCACACAGGCACACAACACAGTCATACAACCATCACCTCCGACTGCCGCACTTCGAATCACGCTCTGCAGCGAATCACAAGTGGTCCGGACCACTTGTGAAAGCAGCCACATAATTTTCCAACTGTGCTGCAAACACAGTTCAGCTTTCTATATTGGCATGACCACCAACCAGCTGTCCATTAGGATGAATGGCCACCGCCAAACTGTGGCCAAAAACAAGGTGGACCACCCTGTGGCACAGCATGCAGCGGAGCACATGCTTGATTTCAATGGCTGCTTCACAACCCGGGCCATCTGGATCCTCCCTTCCACCACTAGCTTTTCTGAACTGCACAGATGGGAGTTATCCCTACAATACATTCTCCGATCCCGAAATCAACCAGGCCTCAACCTACGATAATTTCCCTATATATTTTTTCTCCATACCTTACAGTTCCTACCTCTCTATCCCAAACCTTGCCTATTATTTTGAGTGGTGTGTGAATGTGTGATTGTGTGTGTGTGTGTGTGTGTGTGTGTGTGTGTGTGTGTGTGCAGTCGTGTTTACTTGCATTTTCTATATATATTTATTTTATTTTATTTTTTCCCCTCACTCACCTCCCCACTCCATTCCTAAGCTGCATCTCGTTATTCCCATCTAACCCATCCCCACCATCGTGACGTAACCTTCCTATCCCCCTCCTCCCCTCCCCACCCCTCCCGTCCCCGATTCACTGCAGAGCGTGATTCAAAGTGCGGCAATCGGAGGTGATGGTTGTATGACTGTGTTGTGTGCCTGTGTGATTGCGTGAGTGTTCTATTTTCTGAAGAAGGCCTTGGCCGATAGCTGAATGTGTTGTATGTGTCTGTGTCTTTTGTATGTGCCCGTCGCAGCTCATCGCCACGTGTTTGCGGTGAGTTGAGCATCCTGAATCCCACTAACAACGGCCGTGCAGGAGAGTATACAAAAGTCTTCCGTAGTCGAGCTTCGACTGAACAATGGCCTGGTAAAGGTGAAGCAGGAGGGTACGATCCGCTCCCCATGACGTGCCACTGAGGACACGAAAAACATTAAGGGACCGGGCACAACGGACAGCCAGGTAGGACACGTGTGTGGACCAGCAAAGTTTCCGATCCAACATTAGCCCCAAGAATTTTGTCGTCTCCACGAAAGGGAGAGCAATGGGGTCGAGACGTAGGGATGGTGGAAGAAATTCCTTGTATCTCCAGAAGTTTATACACACCGTTTTCTCAGTGGAGAATCAGAAGCCGTTCGCGATGCTCCAGGAATATAGACAGTCAAGACAGCGTTGAAGACAAAGCTCCAACAGACACGTCTACTGGGCACTGCAATAAATTGCGAAATCGTCTACAAAAAGGGATCCGGAAACGTCGGCCGAAAGGCAATCTACGATCGGATTGATTGCAATGACAAAGAGAGCCACACTCAATACTGAGCCCTGCAGTACCCCATTCTCCTGGCGAAAGGTATCTGACAAAACAGAGCCCACCCGTACCCGGAACTTATGATCCTCCAAAAACACTTGAATAAAAAGAGGGAGGCAGCCCTGAAGGCCTCATGTGTGCAATGTGCGGAGAATGCCCGCTCTCCAACAGGTATCGTATGCCTTCTCCAAGTCGAAGAACACTGCTACTGTTTAACGCTTCTTTAGAAAGTTATTCATAATGAAGGTCGACAAGGTAACGAGGTGATCAGCAGCAGAGCGGTGTCGATGAAAACCACATTGAACATTAGTCAGGAGGCGTCGAGATTCAAGGAGCCTGACCAACTGAGCGTTAACCATGCATTCCATTACCTTACAGACGCAGCTCATCAGAGAAATGGGGCGATAACTGGAAGGAAGATGTTTGTCCTTCCCTGGTTTGGGGATGGGGAGAACAATGGCTTCACGCCAACTTGTGGGAACATAACCTTCAGTCCATAAGCGATTATAGGTACTAAGAAGGAAACACTTGCCCGCAGGAGAGAAGATCGGGACAGGGCAAGAGCACGGTCTAGCTCCTGCATGGTGAAGGAGACATTATAATGTTCACGATTAAAAGAGTGTAAAGAAGGCGGCCGTGCCTCCTCTGCCTGTTTGCGAGGGAGGAAGGCATGGTGGTAATGGGCAGAGCTCAAAACCTCCGCAAAGGAATGGCCCAGTGCGTTGGAAACATCAACGGGGTCCACAAGGATTGCGTACTCGACGGTCAGGCCAGAAATCGAGGAGTGGACCTTGATGCCGGATAAACGGCGTAGGCCACCCCAAACAACCGTGGAGGGAGTAAAACGGTTAAAAGAACTAGTAAAAGCAGTCCAGCAAGCTTTTTTGCTGTCGTTTATAACACGACTACATTGCACTCGCAGTCATTTATAATTTATACAATTCTCCAACTTTGGGTGGTGGTGGAAGGTGCGTAAAGCACGTCTCCAGGCTCTAAGAGCATCGCGGCAGGCTGCAGTCCACCAAGGGACCGGGACACGACGTGGAGAAGAGGATGTACGAGGTATGGAATGTTCGGCAGCTGTGAGAATAACCTCTGTGAGGTATTCGACCTGACTGTCACAGCTGGAAAAATTCTGATCGTGAAAAACAGCCATGGAAGAATAAAGCCCCTAATCGGCTTTAGAAATGTTCCAACTGGTGGGACGAGGAAATGGTGAATGATGCAGGAAGTGGATGACACAATGGAAATGGTCACTCGAGTACGTGTCAGAAAGTGCATACCACTCAAACCAACCGGCAAGCTGAGGAGTGCATATCTCGAGGTCTATATGGGAATAAGTATGTGTTGTGTCTGAAAGGAAGGTCGGTGCACCGGTGTTGAGGCAGACAAGATTGAGGTGTTGGAGAATGTCCATCAAAAGGGAGCCTCTCGGACAAGGTGCCGGAGAGTCCCATACGGGGTGGTGGGCATTAAAGTCGCCTACCAACATGAAAGGTGAAGGGAGCTGGTCAACAAGGTGTAGCACATCTGCCCTACTAAGGGCGGATGACGATGGCGAATAGATATTACAGAGGGAAAAGGAAAAGGTGGATAGAGTGATGCGGACGGCAACAGCCTGTAGGTGAGTATGCAATGTAATAGGATGGTAATAGACGTCATCCCGAATGAGCATCAGAACCACTCCATGGGCTGGGGTAACTTCCACAGGTGACAGGTCGGAATGCACAGAAGTGTAGTGGGGTAAGTCTGCATGATCACTTGGACGTAACTTAGTTTCTTGGAGACAAACTAGAAGCATGCAGTGCAATCGAAGGAGTAGTTTTAATTCCTCCCGATTGGAACGAAAGCCGCGAATATTCCATTGAAGGAGTGCCACGATAAAAAATAAGAGAAGGGAAGATAAAAAGGAACAAGCAGGTGGGGTCACCTCAACGGCCGCTGAGGACCGGACTTTGAGGGAGCACTACTGTCACGATCTAGAGGCAGAGAGTCATGTTCCATAGGTTCAAACGAGTCATCTGCCACCTTCCCGAGTTTATCAGGAGGGGCAGCTTCCGCCGCTCGTAAAATGCCGGTTGCCCGGTTAACAGTAGTGCGTCCCGGCGAGACAGAAGATGATCGGGGCCGACTACTGTTGCACAGCGTGATGGATGGGTCACACCTCGGCGGGGAAGGAGAGGAACTCTTTTTCTTGTTGGCTCTTCTGGAAGAGTAATGGTGAGAAGAGGCAGTTGACGGTTGGGAAGCCTGAGAACGCAGAAAATCTTCATGGACGGGTTCCTTTTTCAAAGTCCGGGCATCTTGTTTCAGTGCCCGCGGTTGACGAAGACTGAACTTTAGAAGCAGCAGGAGGAAGCAGGGACGTGGAACGGGCAATGTTTGGGGTGGCGGACCGCACAATTGTGTCAGCGATAGTGAAGTCACAGGTCTGGGTACCGGAATCCTTAGTAGGTCGAGTGGAGGTGAGGACCTTACTGTATGTGCCCGCTGGAAGGACAGTGGGCTTTCGACTCGCCAACAACTTTCGAGAGGCAGATGTTGATATCTTTTCCGTAACCCGAACTTGCTGGATGACCTTTTCATCCTTATACACAGGGCGTCAAGGGATCTTGTGAAGACAACCCCCCTGTGACGAGTTGAGTGTGCGATGCACTTCTACCTTGACAGGAAACGTGTGTAACAACATAGTCCGAATTAGTTTTTGCGCCTGGAAGGCACTGTCCGCTTCCAGTAACAATGTATCATTGCGCTGACATGAACAGGTTTTAACAGGGCCAGCAATTGCATCAACACCTTTCTGAATAACGAAAGGATTTACGGAAGTGAAATCTTTACCATTGGTTCGAGAGACAACAAGGAATTTTGGAAGATTAGGCAGAGTTTTCTTTTGCTGAGGCGAATCTATCTTTCGTTTCTGGGCAGAGTCACTGAAGAAGAGAAGGATGTCATTGCGGAAGTGTCCCCCGTGATTACTGGCGTCTCCGATGGCGCGCTCCTTCCTAGTGGGGACTCTCTCTGAGGACTTACCCGCCTTAGGTGATTGTTCAAACCTCAGGTCACACCTCCCGAGAACTGACGGAGGGACCAATCGGCATGTTCGGAAGGTACCAGCTCGGGTAATCACCCCTCGCTGGGGCTGGCCTTTACCAGGGGGTACGTACGTGCCCTACTTGTCTACCCAGGACGGGGAATTACGCGTTACCCCGTCACCTGCTACGCATGATAATGCGTGGGTCGGCCTTCAGACACACACAGGGAGAAAAGAAGAAGAAGAATAGAGCAAGTGAAGAGAAAGAAGTGCCGAAGCGGAGACTAATGAGGAGGAGAAGAAGGCTAGGAGAGTACAGCAAGGAGAGAAAGACAGAAGCAAAGGTTAGGAAAGGAAGAAACCAAGGAATAAGAGAAACTACGACAAGAAATCACCTTAATTCATAAAGGACACCCATCTCCGGGCGCCACACACGTACGCACAAAAGAGCTGTGGCCCCCTGGGGGGGACATTCAGGTAAGACATAACAGCTTTAATTTGTAGGCCCAAGAGTCCTGAACTAAATAAATTTTATTTGTAAGGCCTAGGGCAGCCCATTACTAATTACAGACTTTTTCAGAAAGAAAAAACCTTGAAAAACTACAGCTAGGAAGTTCATATTCACTGTAAATGATCATTAGTATGTTCTTGCGAAATAATTAGCATTTAGTCACCTCGGTTTATCATGTGTCCTGTTGCCTACTAGGGACAGAGTTACATTTCTTGGTGTCATAGGCACTGATTAATTGTTCTGTGCATGTGATGGCAAAGGTGAGTATCTGGCTCAAATAGTGTCTTGCAGTACAGCTATCAATGGTTCACCTGGTTCCTAAGTTCATCACTGGTGGTTAACACTGGATCATGGCATTGCACCTTTTTTTCACCATATCTCACATATTTTTGACCGTTATCAGGTCTGGTGATCTGATGGGTCAGTGTAAAACGCTGACATCCTGCAACACCAAGAATGCAAATGATTGTGCACCAACATGTAGTTGTGCATTGTCTTGCTGAAAAGTGGCGTCTGACACGTTATGCAGAAAGGGAATGGCTACATGTTACAGGATGTCATTCACATAGGTCAACTGGTAAGAGTACCCTGAAAATGCACCTACTGTGATTTGTGGTTGTACCCAATAACACCCAACACCATAATGGACTTGAGTTGGCACTGCATGTGTAGTGCAAATGTAGTCACTGTGATGCCACTTTCCTTGTCTACAGGATTTTTTAAAAACAGACAGAAACTGGATTCATCCAAAAACATTATTTGATGCCACTCTGTCCCCAATGACTTCTTTCCATACACCACTGTGATCTATCATATTTCTGCACATTAGTCAAAGATAGGCAGAGAAATGAATGACACATACATAACCCAAGTCATAATAATTGGCAATGGACTTTCATTCTTGATAGTGTACAATTCGTCACACAGATCCACTGCTGTGGCACAGTGGAGGACACATATCTGCCCTGCAATACTATATGGATCAGGTGTAGATCTTCTTGGGAGTGAGAAGGGGTGTCTGGGTGGTGTGAAATAAACCTTCTCATCATGTTCTAGAGCCTTCCATGAACCATTCAGCACACAGCTGTTGACCTGTTGAAACACTGTCCCACACAAGCAGAAATTTCCCAGATGTATCACATTTTCCCATACTAATAAAGCATCCTGTTCCAAAGTCACCAATCTGACAGGCAGTACAGTTCACACATAAATCTGTGAGGTCTCCTGCATGTCTACTAAAGTCAAAGTCGGTTTATAGCAACAAAGAGGCACAACAGCTCATATCTTATTGTAATCGCTGCAACAAAGTATACATTGGACAAACAGGCAGAGCTATAGAAACTAGGTTAAATGAGTAGCTTGTTATCAAGGGCGGACATCTTTCATTTGCAAATAATTGAGATAAACGCCATTTTTATTTTGAAATGTGGCATTAATATGTATGCATGCTAGCTTGGTCATCATTTAGTTGCAAATGATCACCAAACTAGCATGCATATGTATTAACTCCACGTTTCATACTAAAAATGGAGTTTATCTCAGTTATTTGCAAACGACAGATGTCCGCCTTTGATAACAAACTACTCAAGTGAACATGAGCATAGCTGGAGTTTACAAAAGTCAGACTCTACATTTGCGACACACATACTGTCGAAGGACACAAATATCAAATGCTTACACAAGTTCTACACATAGTCAGCAAATGTAAAAATCCTATTAGAAGCACTGGAAGTAAATAAACATGCAGCCGTAAAGAAGGCACCAACCTTCTACATTCATGTCCTCAGCAAAAGTAATGCTTCTAGTTTCCTCTTACTTTCAGTCATTTGCAGTAACTGTATAGCAAGCAATGGTAGTGGATGTTACAAGGCCAGCTCCATCAATCATTCAGTCTGTTACTCCTGTAATTACTGAGAAGACTGTTGCGCCTCTTCAGAAACCTAATGTTTGTCTGCCTCTCCATAGATATCCCTCTGCTGTGGTTGAACCTACTTTATGGATATCTGTATCATTGAGGCACACAAATCACCCCACCTCAGCAATGTCTGTGGTTCCTTACGCATGCTGACCCTGCATCAATGTGGGATAAAAAGAAAGCACAACGAAGAAGGCCGATGCAGGGAGTATCAGGCATCTTTCCTGGGGGTAAAATGGGATCGGTGCGTGCCGCTCCTGTTTAATGTCTACAGTCAGGCCTGTACTCCAGTTACATCCTTGCCTTCAATCTCATCATCAGCTTTATTATTTAGACAATCAACATGAGATCTCAAATCAATATTTTTATATTTTCGAGAAAGCCTTTTACTGGTGGAGCAAGAAAGTAGATGGGCTGGAGATACAGCAGTTGATGTTAAGACAGCAGTCTGAGCTCCCTAGAAAGGAGGTCACTCCACCCTGAAGAGGACTTGTGTCGGTCCCGTGGCTTAGATAAAACTTGTCTTGTCAGAATTAGATTTTGACTGAATATGGCTGCTGTAAAATGTCTATTCTGAACTTTCAGATTCAGATTTTTTTATTCGTCATTCAACAATATTACATGCAATAGGCTTCGTCATTTCACTTACCGTAACCTAAAAGTTTTACACAATATTTTACACATTTAAGTTGATATCGGGCATTTCAAGAAATTCTTCTAATGTATAGAATGGATTTTTTAACAAGAAGCTGTGTAGCTTTTTTATAAGTAATTTGGATGGCAAACTTGAGGCATGTTTGGACAATTTGTTATATATTTTAATCGACATGTACTTATGACTATTGTTAGTTTTTGCCAATCTATTTTGTGCCAGGATTAGAGACTTACAGATTCTTGTATTGTGGTCATGCCTCTGATTCATTATCCTTAAATTAGGTAGGTCTACAAGTATGAAGTTTACACTGTCAAGAATATACAGATTAATAATGAACAGTGGTTTGCAATGGGTTCTATTGTCTGCCTTTGCTATTACTCCAATTGCTTTCTTCTGGATCACCAGAATATCACTTATTTTTTTGCTGTTTCCCCAGAGTACTAACCCATATCTTAAAACAGATTGAAAAAAAAGCAAAGTATGCAGTCCTTACATATTCAAATGTCACACAGCCCACAGCCTCTTAAGCAGATATGTAACTCTTGACAGCCTGGCCACTATGTATTCAACATAAGAGTTCCATGTTAGTTGATTATCCGGGATGGTAGCTAAAAATTTTACATTTTGTTTTTCTATTTTGTTAGTCTTTAACAGACTGAACCACATATTTTGGGTTTTTGTCTCATTTAATAATAGGCCATTTACATTAAGGTAAACCTCTATGTTGCATTTTCTTTTGCCAAATTAATACTGCTGACAAGGTTGTCAAATACATTGTTTACAGACAGAAAAGTTGTATCATCTGCGTACATATATGTTTTTACATGGATATTTGCTGGTAAGTCATGTATATGCACAAGGAACAGAAGCGGACCTAGTTTGGAGACCTGTGGCACTCCGTGTTGAACCTCAAGTATCTTTGATACATAACCTCCTGAACTTACCAGTAGCTTCCAATTGTTAAGATATGATTTGAGGAGTTTTACACTTTTGCCACACATTCCATAGTATTCAAGTTTAGGCAGCAAAACAGAGTGATCCTGATAGGTTGGGAGTTCTCATCTTGGATCTGGCAAACAGTCTTCTGAGGAGCTCATTCTCTTTTATATCACACTGGTGTTATGCTGTATAACCATATGCTATCAGATTTGAAACAAATGACAAATTTACATAGTTTTAAAGTGAAACTGAAAGAATACTTGCTTGACCACCACTATTCTGTTTCAGAATTCTTAGAAGGCCATAATAATGTTCTCGTCCAAATATTCTTAAACATAAGTACTATTCTTAAATTACTACAATACGTGTTGAATTATGTCTGTACATCTTAGTAGGTATATATTAAAATTACTAAGCTATATTGTTTTCCAAAAATGTTACCAGTGTACAATACATATTGAACTCTTGTTTTGGAAATCACAGAATGTATAAACTGTAACAACTACATTAGACTGACTTGTCTATAACATATGTGGAAATGTAGGTAATGTCAAGCACTACTGCACATGTGTAAATAAATGTATGAATAATACTATAAATGATGGTAATGCAACACCAACCTTGAACGCCTTCTGGGCTACAGCTCTTAATTTTGCCTATAAGTATTTCTTCCATGAATGGTCTGAACACAACATACCGAAAGTTTACTTTCGTATGCGCTGCGCCATCACCAGGAAATATATAAGAATCTTCTAAACGTGTTATGTCAAATAGCGCAATGCACAATCCGACATTTAAAACAACCTACGGAAAATACCGTCACTATAATATACCTTAAGTAAATGCGTTGCTTACAGTACAAACAAGGGAAAAAAATACATAAGCATACTTTGTTGGCCAACTTCTTGTTCAGTTCTTCTGATATCGCATCATTTAGTCTCTTCTTAAAATCATGTGGTGGAATTCGTATGACATGTTTCATTTCGGCAAGTACAAACATGTTTTACAACTGCACTAAGACACACTTATATAACTTAAACACAAATTAAGGTTGTAAAATTGAGGTCTATGGCACGAAATTATACAATATCATCCGTCACATTCCATTTGACTAACATTATTCTAGCACCACACTACAACTTCCTAACTCACAGCGAAATTTACGACTTCCATTTAACACTCGCGGTCTCACTTGTGTTTACTGTTTACCAATCGGTGTACACATTTGTACATGTATCTATGGAGCCAAAGATGTTCACCGCGTGCCAAAATCTAAATGCGCCTGTCACTTGTCCTTATGGGTCATTGGTCACGACAAGGACGTTGTCGGCGTACGCGTAGCACTTTTGAAAAGGAGGGAGAGCCGGTTTATGACAATCTTCCAGATTGATAACATAAACATGAATTAATGCTGGGGGTTCGTGGGAGGCCACAGTTACCTCCAACGCCACAGTTATCATAACATGAAGAGACGCGGAACATTGCCGGATTTTTACAACCAAAGGAAGAAATCTCACGTATCGGGGGACATAAAGTTAACAGATAATGGGCAAAAAACAGATACTGATTTTGGAAAAGACGTGCCATCAGATACAGAAGGTGCATTGATATATTTGCGAAATAAGTTTCCCACCGAAGCGTTCGAAGGCCATTTACCACCTGTTATTGTCATTCATCAGATTTACGCTGTTGTGAAATGCAAAACTACTGTGGATAAGGATGTGGTAAGCGTGTCATTGATGTTAAATTTTTCAATGTGTTAATGGTTAATATTAAATAGGATCATTTTGATAGTAACAAACTGTTTTGTGCAATTTCGTTACTTCAGGTTCGGCATAATTTAACGAGGCGATTCCGTCCGTCTGCTTTGATCCAAGCCAACTACAAATAATGTTTCTTTTGATTAGTGTTTTTTAATTAAATCGCGGTACTCGTTAAAATTTGACTGGTAATTTGTAAGAAGCGTTGCATATCGCAGTTACGGCATACTATCGGTACATTTCGAACACGAGAGCATCGCAGTGCCATCGATGCTTGTTCACTTTCAATAATTTAAGCTGCAAACGTAGGTTCCTGCCTAACCACATCCTTTAAAATTTATGGCCTATTCGTAAAAAAGCAAAATACTTTTGTCAATCACAACAAACATCTACAGTCTAGCGTGTCAAAAGTGCTTTGCGTACTATACAACATCTCGATGCCGCTGGCAAAGCGGATAAACTCTAGTCTCCGAAACCGCTTTGACCAATGACGTCACACACAATCGAGAGATACTACGAACACTAGTTTACCACAACATGGCGATATAATAACGTCCACGAATAATAGCAATATATTAATCGAAATTAACGGGATCAGCATGGGGAAATTGGGGGTTTTGGGCGGGGACATACTAAATTAAAATACCAAAAAAACTGCAGTCACAATCCGAATATAGAACTTGGTATCGATAAGTATATTAGATCTATTTAGATCAAATCTAATATTGTTGATATCACCCCTATATTTCATTCAAAAATAACCTACCCATCTCCCGAAACCAGAAGTCACACACATAAATTGTGACATGGTATCGGTAGTTAGATTTCACCTAAATAGATCATATCTACTTAACGATACCACCTCTTCAAAATACAGTTAATAATTTGATAATTTTGAAGAAAGCTTACACTCAAAGTTGTACAGCCTGAAATGATATATACTGCACGTACAACTGTAAATCGATTGAGTGTTTCTGAACTCAAAATTCAGGTGCTACGCACCCTCACATGCTTAAAAGAAAAAAAATCTTGTTTAGCCTATGCCTAACCTTCTTAAGGCTACACTGCAGATAATTTTTTAAGTGAAAGTTAGGTTAGTTATAGGTTAAACAAGAACTTCTTTTTTAGTATGTGAGGGCATGTTGTGCCTGAATCTCCGGTTCAGAAACACTCAATCGATTTACAGTTATATGTTCGATATATATAATTTCAGGCCGTGCGACTTTGAGTGTAAGCCTTTTAAGATTACCAATAATTATGTAGACAGCATCAGGAGCTATAATCCAACACAAAAATGAAATACAACCTCATGTCGTCAAATAATTTCACCCTTTATACATCAAATTTAATTAATGATGCCACTTCACAATTTACCTGTGTATTCACTTGAATTCCCGCCACCAACCATGACTATACCATGCTTTCTGCAACACCACATATAACAATCTGATGCCTGCTTTGGGCGGTGGCCGAGGGGACTGAGGCGCTCCAGTCACGGTCTGCATGGCCACTACGGTCGGGGGTTCGAATCCCCCCCCTCGGGCATGGATATTTGTGCCGTCCTTAGGATTAGCTAGTTCATAAGTAGTTTGTAATTTTAGGGACTGATGACCCTGTAGTTAAGTCCCATAAGCTCTACAAACATTTGAACATTTTTTTATGCCTGCTTTGGCAACACTTTCACAAACTTCATTTCTATGCCACATTCAGCACATTTGCAGTTGCCACCAAGAACCTCTAACCCTCACAAAAATCAAATAACACAGAGGATAATACAACACCACTTAGGTGTCATCAAAAATATCAGACACACATTAACAAGGAGTATTCAAACCACACGCGAGACGAAATGATGTAAAACATGACGTCATAGGTCAAAGCGGTATCGGAGACTACATTTGTCTCGGTAAAGCAAATGGGGGGAAGTGGGGGCGAATTGTGTCCTATAAATGATCTGTCATTTGTGGTTACTTTAATTTATGTAGTTAAATTAAATGCGCCAATGATCACTGTAAACTTTTGTGATACAGGCCAAATAAATTTTGTAGTTTATTTTGTGTCGTTAAATTATTATGAAAAAGCCTTCATATAAAAGTGTAGGAAAGGTGGATTTTCCACTTCAGCAATACGCTTGGCAGAGTGCTGTAGCAAAACAATGTTTATTTGTACATAATGGGACTTTTATTTTGTGAGTTTAGTTTTGTAGTCCTGTTAACTGGCAGGATAGTTGCTTGTTTGGATTTGATTGCAACTGCACAGTTTCGCAAGCTCCTCAAGCAATAGGCACTTAACGTTCCTGTCTGTCTGTGGTAATTACTTGTGGATTGCCAAATATTAAGAACCAGCAACTAGGTAGCGCTTGAGTGACAGAAAATGCAGAAATATAGGGTATTTAGTCACCATTTCAAGCCACCTATGACCCTATCTAGTTACCAAACATGAAATCCAAATGGGAAAACATTCAAGATGGTGATGAGGGAGAGGGGGAGGGAGTCTGTGGGAGCAAAAAGGCAGGAAGTCTTGCCACTTTGACTTTTCTGCAACACTTCTCACAGCATTGAAAATCTTTCTGGAAGCCAGAACAGACAACTTTTTCTGTAACCAACTGTGCAAAAGATCTTATAACTTCCCTGAGGAAGCTCAGCATTAATTTTCTGAGTACGGGCTTGGCAAACCTGAGGTCTCCAAGCTGGGGACTAGTAAGCACAACCAGTCCTCTTCACACCATAACCTCTGGACACACTTCACCGACCACTGTGGTCTTGGCATGATCACCTGGGTCACAAGGAAGGAAAATACCTCTATACAAAAAAAAAAAAAAAAAAAAAAAAAAATCCCAAAGTGTGCTGCTTGCTGATGGGATGTGCAGCTATTGAGGTGGACCAGTCGTTTGTGGGCAGCCTCTGGGGATACTGCCAAACCTCAGTTGTATCAGGCTTTCTAGGCATTAGAAGCTCTATCTAGGAGGACTCTCTTAAACCTCCGAGTGGGATGGGTGCAACACGGGGGTTCCAGCTCCCAAACCAAAAGGAGGAATAGTGTAGCAAGTCCTCCAGATACAGCAGATCCCAACAAGAGCAATTTTATGAGTAAAAGGGCACATGCTCCAAATCAAAATTGATTTCTTATCATTAAGCACCAAGAAGATTCATTTGAAAAGATTTCACCTCTTTATATAAAAGGGACTAGAGGGTATAGCAGGTAATCTGAAATAGGTGAAACGGTTATGCAATGGGGCACTGTTGGTTGATACAGCAAACTCCCAACAGGCTATGAACATTACTAAAGCCAAGCATCTTGGGGAATATGCCACTGAAACCAAGCTACATTACAGTGAAGGTATGGTTACACATTGTGACCTTGTTGACATTCATAAAGAGGAATTGAAGGAAGAATGGGCTCCCAAAGGTATTGTGGATGTTCAAAAAATTATTAAAAGGGTGGATGGTGAGTTGGTAAAGTCTGAGTCTTTTATCTTGACGTTCAACATTCCAAAGCTACCAGAACATGTTAAGGCAGGTTTTCTTAGATTACACATATCGTCATATGTCCCCAACCCAATGCGCTGTTTCAAATGCCAGCACTTTGGGCACACCACCATGGGATGCAATTGAGAGAAAACCAGCAGAAATTGTTTATCCGCCTTTAAGTGTCAACTGTTCTGAAGGCCGCCACATTTGGAGTAGAGCATGTACAGCATACCTTGAAGAACATAAGGTCCAGGAGATAAAGACTACATAGTACATCTCCTATGGTGAAGCAATAAGTATTTACAAGCCCATGCAGGTGCCATAATTTACCACTTCTTTTGCAGTGGCCCTTCAAAAGCCAGTTCCAAGAATTGATGCCTAAGCAAACTGAAGTCACTAATGTCGGCATTAATACTGCTCATGCCAGTGCACATGCAATGTGGAAGATATTTCAGTTCCTGTAGTCCTCCCGAAAATGGTGGAACAAGATACTGCTACAGACATCGGAGTGCTCCTGCCATCTTCAATGCCAGGACTCATTCCAAAGATCAGTGTAGTGACCACTAAAACTGTTGGAGCATTCAATAAACAAGCTAATAATAGTAGTAGTAGTAGTAGTAGTAGTTGTTGTTGTTGTTGTTGTTGTTGTTGCAGTAGTCATCATCTTCAGTCCACAGACTGCTAAAGTGGGAATCTTCTATCTTCAGTCAGTGATTTTTGTCAGTCTTTGTCATTCAACAATTTTTTGATGAGCCCACATACAGCACTCTTTTTACGTACAAGGGTTATTGAGATCCTGATACCTGTCCTCGGGTGGGATTACCGGTCAGATTACACCTTGCTTCCCTCTGCTGAGAACTCCATATCCCTTTCCTGAACTGTGTGCCTCATGTTTTTGGACACATCCCCATCATATGGTGCCGAGACTTTGTATTAGGACTTCTGTGTTCCATCCTAAAGCCTCAGCCATTCCCCATTTTCATTTGGCATTTATTATATCAGTCAATTGAGTTCCGTGGTAGTACCATCTTCAGCACTAATGGCTCATAAACTGTCGACCGTACTGAATACACTTTTCCTTCACTCTTATGTATGGAAATGCCACTCACCGCCAAGAAGATATATAATGTGTTCATAGCAGGTAGCAATTAACACAGACATGCATTTTTTAAATGGGCTTTCCTTGTCCTTGTTTTAGAATATGTTGACTCAATGACCAGTCTCCATACCATCGACTGACGCTATTGTTGCCACTGTTTAGTTTCCACTAACCATGACATTCTTGTTAACCTTAGCCATGCTGTCTGCTCAGTTGTCTTTCTCCGAGTCCCATGTCATGTGGGTATCCAGGGGAATGTACTGGCAGACTTTTTGTCCAGAGGAGCAGTACTTGCTACCCAAACACTATGAAAATCCAAGGGGTAAATTTACAGATGCAGATCAGATATCTGTTTGTCCAATAATGGAATGACAAATTGCAGGCTATTGCCCAAGCAAAAAACTCAGCACTATTAAGGAGACTACTGCAGCACCCCCATGGAGCTCACGATTCTTTCATGAGTATGTGCGTGGCGGGCTGGGGACCCTGAGCTACTGCAGTCTTCCTTACTTCTTTACTTCCCAGACTGCATTTTCTTTCCCTTCCCCTCCTTTCCTATCCTCACTCCTTGCCCTCCCCACCGGGAGACTGATAACCTTAGCTGTTTAGACCCCCTATCCCAAACAAACAACCCAACCCTACTGCAGCATGGCACTCTCTCTTCCTTTCATCCCAGGAGAAGTCCACCATTCAATGTTACCTTCACAGTTATCAAATCAGGTTATTACAGAGTTCAATTTTGTGCAACGAACCTCCCCCAAATTGTGGTTGTGTAGCCTTGGGGGAATAAATCCTACTTTTGGCCCTCCGTTTTAAGTATGGACTTCTGCGACTCATTCCTCTAATTCTAAGTTTACAATTCATAGATGGATGAACTGGGTCTGTTTTCTCCACTAAAATGGTTTTTATTCTCATATGTAATGTTTTATCTCTGGAACAAAAGGACAGGATAGCAGAGGATGAGACATCTCCCATCATATGCTGGGTCTGAGGGTATCCCTGTCCCCACCCCCTTTGCCACACCATTCTTTTACACTTCTGTTATATGGTTTTAGTCTCTTATAAATATTGTTAACATCATTTTCTCCCACATTGTTTTCCACTGTAGGGACATATGCTTTGAATAATGGATGCTTATGCCTAACAAATCAAAGTTGAGAGGTTTCTATTAGCATGCATAGCCTTTGGGACACACACTTCGCTAATTTCCCAACTTTAACTATGTTGGTTTTATTGTTTTAACACAACTGATGTCCATTACAATTTTTAACTTTCTTGCTTTTATTGGCCGAATCTCCTGACTACATCAGAACACAGCCTCTGTTGACGTCTCTATTCTAGATACACCATCCTTGAATAAAGGAACTCACACCTCCCTATCTTGGGTGTGGTCTCAAGTTCGGTCACTTTTTAGGTACCGTCTACCAGCAGGAATCACTTGTCTCCACATCTTGGGTACACTCTGTACAGACCCGAGGGCTATCACCGTGCACATAGCAGAGCATTATTCATGCAGCTCAGTGACCACAGCTTACAGTGCAGCCATCCACACCCTCAAAGAGCGAGTCGAGCGGAAGCCGCTATCATTTAGCACATGTCGCCAGGCACCATACAATGCACTCTTTAGCGAGCAGTGGTTCCAAAATGCCCTTGCTGCAAGCCTAGGACCAGATCCATTGATAGCCAATTCCTTCATCATCTTTCTGTGGACTTTCAATGTCAACTGCTTGCCCTGTTCAATCGTCCCTGGATAGATATTGTTTTCCCATGCCAATGGCGGTATAGTATCATTGTCTTGGTGATGAAACCTGGCACTTATCTGATAGTTACTCCCCGATACGCTTCACCAACATTCTGAGTAAGTTCCTTGAACATATGGTGAGTCACCAGCATATGTAGATACTTGAAGTTCAGAGTCTCCTGGCCCTACAACAGGGGGTTTCCACCAGGGCCACTCCACTAATGACAGTCTAGTGTCACTGGAGTCTGCCGTCCATACATCTTTCTCTAGACATGAGCACATTCTTACAGTCTTCTTTTTTAACCCGGAAAGTATGATACCAACTGGTGCTACCACATCCTTGCTACACTGTACAACTGGGGCATACGGGATCTACTTCCAATTTTTATTAAGTACTTCCTTTCACTTCGATCTTTTCGAGTTATGGTCAGTACCTATTTGAGCTCAACCAACGGTCAGGAGAACGGTGTCCCACAGGGCTCCGTCCTCAGTGTACTCTCTTTTTAGTAGGGATTAATGGCCTTGCTGCAGCACTGGGTTCATCGGTTTCCTATTCTCTATTTATCAATGACTTTTGCATCTATTTCACTTCCGCTATCATTGGTATCACTGAATTGTAGCTACAGGGAGCCATTAGAAAAGTATAGTCATTGTCTTTTGCCCAAGGTTTCCAATTCTCAGGCTCCAAGACCCGAATAATGTACTTCTGTTGCCACTGGATGCTTCACCTTGATTCAGAGCTGTACCTGGGTGATGAACTCCTCCATGTTGAAGAGACACATCGCTTCCTAGGCATTTTCTTTGACGCCCACTTCACTTGGGTCCCACACCTTCATCAGATGCAGAAAAAGATTGTTGATGCTATATAAATATTCTTTGCTGTCTCAGCCACACTGTTTGGGGAGCCACCCGTCCAACTCTTTGGCAGCTCTATAAGGCCCTCATTCAATCATGCCTGGACTGTAGGAGCTTTATATAAGATTCAGTAATCCCATCTGCATTGTGGGTCTTGGACCCAATCCTCCATAGTGGCATTCATTTAGTGATGGGGGCCTTTCACACAAGTGTGATGGCAAGCCTACTTGCTGAAGCTGGGGTTCCCCCCTCCCCTTCAATTCTGCAGGCAACAGCTACTAGCCTTGTATGTTGCCCTTATTAATGCCTCACCTCACCACCAAAATCGCACACTGCTTTTCCCAGTTACTAAACTCCCCTCCCCACGACAACGGCCGAGGTTGGATCTCCCAATCTCTTCGGCCATGTGGAGGTCCTCTCTGCTGTCCTCTCGAAGGGTCTCTGTTGTTCTCTGCTGACTACATATTGGCCGTATGTGGTTAACCTTTTCCATTGAGAGGACCCACCAGACTGCCATTGTGGCCTTCTGTTGACAGTGGTCCACATCCTATTGAACTGTCCGCATTTAGCCACTTTGCAGCATTATTTTACCTTGCCTATTGCACATTCCTTAATTCTACATCTACACCCATACTCTGCAAGCCACCCGATGGTGTGTGGCAGAGGGTACCTTGAGTACCACTATCGGTTCTCCCTCCTATTCCAGTCACGTATAGTTCACAGAAAGAAAGATTGTCGGTATGCCTCTGTGTGGGCTCTAATCTCTCTGATTTTATCTTCATGATCTCTTCATGAGAGATATACGTAGGAGGGAGCAATACACTCCTAGATTCCTCAGTAAAGGTATGTTCTCGAAACTTCGACAAAAGCCCATACCGAGCGACAAAGCATCTCTCCTGCAGAGTCTTCCACTGGAGTTTATCGATCATCGCCGTAATGCTTTCTTGATTACCAAATGAACCTGTAACGAAGCACGCTGCTCTCCGTTGGATCTTTTCTACTTCCTCTATCAGCCCCACCTGGTACGGATCCCACCCCGGTGAGCAGTATTCAAGCTGTGGACGAACAAGTGTACTGTAATCTACTTCCTTTGTTTTTGGACTGTATTTCCTTAGGATTCTTCCAATAAATCTAAGTCTGACATCTGCTTCACTGACGATTGATTTTATGTGGTCTTTCCATTTTAGATCAACTCTAATGCCTACTCCCAGATAATTTATGGAATTAACTGCTTCCAGTTGCTGACCTGCTTTAGTGTAGCTAAATGATACACGATCTTTCTTTCTATGTATTCACAGCACATTACACTTGTCTACATTAAGATTCAATTGCCATTCCCTGCACCATGCGTCAATTTGATGCAGATTCTCCTGCATTTCAATACAATTTTCCATTGTTACAACCTCTCTATATACTACAGCATCATCTGCAAAAAGCCTCAGTGAACTTCCAACGTTATCTGCAAGGTTATTTATATATATATATATATATATATATATATTGTGAACAGCAACGGACCCACGACACTCCCCTGTGGCCTACCAGGGGGCTCACCGCTCTGTGGTGAGTACGTGCGTGGCGAGCACGGGGCCCCAGCCTTTGTAGCACTCTTTCCTTTTCGTGCTACACGACGATTCTTCTACTGTCCTTTTCCCCTCTCTTGGAGACCGAGTCTGTACATCCTTCGGGGAACCGAAGTTCTGACCTTTTTGGCTTTACAGTCTTCTTTCACCTCTTTCTTTGCCTCCGCGTCTGCGTTTGAGGCTTCTCCTCCTACTATTTCTCTCTTCCTCCTCCCTGTACGCACTTGAAGGCCACCCATATGGGTGACTGGGTAATGCGTAAGTCCCAGCCCCGGGCTGGCATGTAGGGTGCGTGCGTACCCCCTGGTTAAGGCCAGGCCAGGGGAGGGGCGATTGCCTGCGCTGATACCTTCCCGATTCGCCGATTGGTCCCTCCGTCTGTAGATCGGGAGGTGTGACCTGGGGTGTGAATAATCACCCAAGGCGGGTGTGCTTCCATTGGGGGCCCCCAGCAGGAAGGAGCGTGCCATCGGAGACACTGGCAATCGTGGGGGATACAACCGCGATGGTTCTAAAAAAAAGAAAATGTAAAGAGTCTTTAGAAATTGATGTACTAGACAATAGTGTGTCTGAACAGAAAAATTTACAGACATCGAAGTTCCTTGTGGTGACCCGTACCGAGGAAGGACAATCCTTTTCGTCGGTGAACCCATTTATTATTCAAAAAGGGGTTGATGCCATTGCCGGCCCAGTTAAGACCTGCAACCGCCTACGAAATGGAACACTACTGTTAGAAACAGAAAGTGGCTCCCAGGCACAGCGGCTGCTTAAGGCTACTCTGCTCCACAGCTACCCGGTTCGTGTTGAGCTCCATCCGACCCTCAATTATTCCCGAGGGGTAGTCTTCTCGGCCAGTTTGGACGGTCTGACTGAGGATGAACTGAAAGAATATCTGGCAGCTCAAGGTGTCGTCGCAGTACACAGGGTGACAAAAAAAGAGAATAATGTTGTAGTGCCCACTCGCACAGTGTTTCTGACCTTCGACCGAGTGGCTCTGCCGCCGAAGATCAAGGCAGGGTATGAGGTCATCACAGTACGACCTTATATCCCAAACCCTACTCGGTGTTATCAGTGCCATCGATTTAACCACACAAGCCAGTCTTGCAAAAACCCAGTCATATGTGTCACCTGTGGTAAAGAGGCCCATGAGGGGATTTGTCCACCACCATCCCCTCATTGCATCAATTGTAACGGGAATCATGCTGCTTCCTCCCGGGAATGTCCCGTGTTTGCCGATGAACGAGCCATCCAGGAAATCCGTGTAAAGGAAAAGGTTCCCATACCAGTTGCACGTAAGATGTACGCCAGTCGTAAGCCCAAGACCCCGCCGCGTGGTAACTACAGTACTGTAGTTGCAACGCCTCCAACAACACGGGATATGGCCACACAGACTTGTGACCTACAGTTTACGACAGTAGTTGTCAAACAGTCTACATCGACAACGGCGTCACGTTCAACGAAAAGTGTGAGTACCTCTTCCAAGTCTTCATCTTCATCTTCAGCTGTGAAACCACAGATAGAGACGCGAAAGTCTAAGAAAGAGCATTCGCGCGAGGATTTCCTCCGCACCCCTACCAAAACGTCTGAGCCAACCAAGGAGCTTCACCAGGGCTCCAAGAAATCAAATAGGGGGAAAACTCTCCCCCCTCCTACCTCACAATGTGACGATGGCATCCCCTGGAAGCCTATAGTCTCTCCAGGTGCATCAGCCAAAGATGGGGCTGCCGACCACACTCACGCAGCTGCTGTGGTAACCTCTGAGAATATGGAGCAAGACCCTCCTGTCTCAGACACCACCAGTTGCGAACATTCGCACTGTGGCCCGCCGCCTTCGTCGGGCTGATGTCCACCTTCATCTCATTTTATCCCATTATGGATATTCTTCAATGGAACATTCGTGGTATCCGGTCGAATTGGACAGAACTGCAGCTTTTAACGCGAACATATCATCCAATCATCTTCTCTCTACAGGAGACAAAATTGCTCCCTGGTACTCGAATTACTTTCCCACGCTACACTACCGTTCGCTTTGACCTTCCTCCAGTGGCAGGAATTCCAGCCCACGGGGGCGTAATGTTGCTTATTCGGGATGACGTACACAGTACACCGGTCCCTTTGTGTACTCCAATACAAGCTGTTGCTGTCCGGATATACCTTCCTGGATTTATCTTCACACTGTGCAATATTTACGCTCCTCCCTCCTTTCACGTCACTAGATTAGATCTTCTAGATCTTATTGACCAGCTTCCGCGTCCGTTTTTGTTGGTGGGAGACTTCAATGCCCACCACCCCCTTTGGGGCTCCCCACGACCATGTCCACGGGGCTCCCTCCTGTGCAGATATACTGAACCACCTTCAGCTCATCTGCCTTAACACTGGTGAACCAACTTATTTTTTGGACTCCACAAACACTTTCAGCCGTATAGATCTTGCTATCTGCTCTGCTCAGCTGGCACGGTGTCTTGAATGGTCTGCTCTCTCAGACACACATTCGAGAGATCATTTTCCATGTGTAATTCACCTGATGATGCCTGACACCCTTGAGCATCCACACCGCTGGCAGATAACCAAAGCGGACTGGGAGCTCTACTCGTCACTGGCGGATTTTGGTACTTATCATTATCCTAGTATAGATGACCAAGTGGAACACATTACCACAGTTATTCTGACAGCTGCGGAATGTTCCATCCCCTGCAAGACTTCCCACTCACGTTGTCCCCTTGTACCGTGTTGGACCGCGGAATGCCATGACGCTCTAAGAGCACGGCGACGTGCCCTTAGAATCTTCAAACAACGGCCCACACTCGACAACTGCATCAGATACAAACGGCTGCGGGCCTATTGTCGTCGCCTCTTTCGCGACTGTAAATGCGCCAGTTGGCGCTCATTCACAAGCTCTTTTAATAGGTCTACCCCTTCCTCCATCATTTGGGGTAACCTCAGAAAAATTTCAGGCACTATGGCTCATTCCCCGATTCCCCGTCTGTGTGTCGCAACTGACACCGTCGTCGATCCTCCACAAATAGCCAACGCACTGGGTCGACATTTTGCAGAGGTCTCTAGCTCTTCACATTACACTGATGCCTTCCTTGCTAGGAAACGGACGGTGGAGGCGACTCCATTGCCCGTTACCTCTCAGAACCGTGAATGCTACAATACCGAGTTTACTGTACGAGAGCTCAACCACGCACTCTAGTCTTCGCAGTCCTCTGCTCCAGGACCAGATGGCATTCATGTGGCGATGCTGCAACACCTTTCACCAACGAGCTTGCACTTCCTACTGGCCACCTACAACCGCTTATGGATAGAAGGCACCTTTCCGCGATGCTGGTGTGAAGCCATAGTCATTCCCATAATAAAGCCTGGGAAGGACAAATGTCTCCCTTCCAGCTGCCACCCCATTTCCCTCACCAGTAGCGAATGCAAGGTGATGGAACGCATGATTCACGGACGCCTGGTATGGTGGCTTGAAACGCGACATCTCCTTTCTAATGTCCAATGTGGGTTTCGCAAGCACTGTTCTGCGGTGGATCATCTTGTCGCCTTATCTACTTCAGTAATGAATAACTTTTTACGGAAGCGCCAGACAGTAGCAGTGTTCTTTGATCTGGAAAAGGCATACGACACCTGCTGGAGGATGGGCATCCTCCACACTCTGCATACATGGGGTTTTCGGGGTCGCCTGCCAATTTTTATCTGCGAATTTTTAACAGACCGTGTTTTTAAAGTGCGTGTTGGTTCGGTTTTATCGAGCACTTTTATTCAGGAGAACGGAGTCCCCCAGGGCTCGGTCCTGAGCGGTGTTCTTTGATCTGGAAAAGGCATACGACACCTGCTGGAGGATGGGCATCCTCCACCATCTGCATACATGGGGTTTTCGGGGTCACCTGCCAATTTTAATCTGCGAATTTTTAACAGACCGTGTTTTTAAAGTGCGTGTTGGTTCGGTTTTATCGAGCACTTTTATTCAGGAGAACGGAGTCCCCCAGGGCTCGGTCCTGAGCGTTGTTTTATTTGCAGTGGCAATCAATTCTACAGCTGATCACCTTCCACCTGGAGTGTCGGCGTCCCTCTTTGTTGACAACTTCTCGATCTACAGCAGCTCTGAGCAAACAGGTCTCCTGGAGCGGTGCCTTCAGCGGTGCCTAGACACTCTCCACATGTGGAGTATGGACACTGGCTTTCGATTCTCAGCTGACAAGACAGTCTGCATGAACTTCTGGCGGCGGAAGGAGTTCCTTCCCCCGTCCCTTCGTCTGGGCCCCATAGTACTTCCATTTGTTGATACCATGACGTTTTTTTGGATTTGTTTTCGACAGGAAGTTAAGTTGGTCTCCCCACATATCCCGTTTGGCAGCTCGCTGTACCCGCTCTCTCAATGTGCTGCGGGTGTTAAGTGGCACCTCGTGGGGAGCTGATAGGTCTACTCTCCTCCATCTGTATCGCACAATAGTTCGGTCCAAACTGGACTATGGTAGCATTGTTTATTCTTCAACTCGACCATACATACTGCACCGCCTTAATACAATCCACCACCAAGGTATCCGTCTGGCGACAGGAGCGTTTTACACTAGCCCTGTTAAGAGCCTCTATGCCAAGGCCGCCGAACTACCTCTTTCTACCGTCGGGAACTCCTACTTAGCCGTTACACTAGCCGTTTGTCGTCCATCCGAGGACACCCAACGTACGCAGTTTTCTTTAACGACTCACTTGACAGTCTCTTCGCCATGCGCCCGTCTGCTCTGCTACCACCGGGAGTACGCTTGCGTTCCTTACTCGGCCAGCTCGGCGTTACAATGCCTGCTATCTTCTCGACTGGAGGGAGCACCTCTCCACCGTGGCGAAGCCCCGAAATCAGTGTTAACTTTGACCTTCACTCTCTCCCAAAGGACTCCACACCTAGTTTCGTCTACCAGAGAGAATTTCTCGCACTTCGGTTCAAATTTGATGACAATTTGTTCATTTACACTGATGGCTCAAAGACAGACCAGGGTGTTGGGTGTGCCTTTGTATTTGGCAACGTCTCTTTTAAATATCGTCTTCCTGAGTGGAGTTCCATTTTTACAGCTGAGCTGTATGCATTATATCAGGCCACCCAATACGTCCGGTGAAACTCGCTCAATAAGACTGTCATTTGCTCGGACTCTCTGAGTGCTCTGTTGAGCCTTCGCACACTGTATCCTGCCCATCCCCTAGTACAAAGCATCCGCATTTGCCTTACTTCTCTTTCAACGAGCGGAACAACTGTGACGTTTCTGTGGGTCCCTGGCCACGTGGGAGTGTTGGGGAATGAGTCTGCGGATACGGCTGCCAAGGAGACAGTTCACCTTCCTCGGCTATCAACCTTTTCTACTAGCTCTGATGACCTTCGCGCTGGTGTCTCCTAGCGTATTATCTCCCGCTGGTATCTACATTGGTCATCCCTGTCAGGGAACAAATTGCGAGCCATTAAACCTGTGCCTGCTCTCTGGTCAACGTCATCTCGACCCTCCCGCCGAGAGGAGATTGTTCTGGCCCGGCTTCGTATTGGCCACTGCCGTTATAGCCACCAGTATTTACTACGCTGTGGTCCTGCTCCCTTATGTGAGCACTGTGATGAACCTTTTACTGTGAACCATCTTTTAGTGCAATGTCCGTTTTATAATCATCTCCGTCATGATCTGTGTTTACCATTTGAAATGTCTGACATTTTAGCTGATGACCCGCATTCTCTTAAGAGTTTCACTTTTTATACATCGTGCAAACATGGCGAAAGCCATGTAAGTCCTAACCCCGGTCCTATTTTACTATGGGCAGTGTTGGGCGCTAATGACCACAGCAGTTGTGCGCCCAAAAACCACAAAAAAGCCTCCCCTGTGGAACACCTGACATCACTCTTACTTCTGAAGACTTCTCTCCATTGAGAATGATGTGCTGCATACTGTTATCTAGGAACTCCTCAATCTAATCACACAATTGGTCTGATAGACCATATGTTCTTACTTTGTTCATTAAACGTCTGTGGGGAGCTGACTATACCTCTATGGCTGACCTTGTTGTAGGTTTTATTCACACAGCTGGCTTTTATTGTTCTATTTAGTGGTGGGTACTTTTACCTGGTCTTTTGAGCCCCACCTCTATAGAACTTTTAATCAGTTATCACGTTTATGCTTTGCATTTTGTTTTTCACTGGAGTTTTTTAATGTATGCAGTGTGGCTGGCTCATCCTTTATTATCCTTGTGATCAGCCAACCAAAATCTTCTGCTTTGATGTTTTAGCCCTGTCGACTATTCTGTCTCCTCCTTTGGTGTTTTCTTTTTTCTGTTGTCATTTAGCATTCATTGTGTTTCTATATATCCCATATACTGTATGTGGAGTGCCTGATTTTAAATTGTTACGCTTCTGGGAACAGGGGACTAATAACTCTGCAGTTTAGTCCCCTTTAAAAATTATAACAACAACAACAACAACAATGAAGGAACTGATGACATTGCTGTTTAGTTTGTCCCAACCATCTAACCAACCTAATACAGGCCGTCTCCTATAATTAAGTAAATTTGTCCCAACCATCTAATCGACCTAATACAGGCCATCTATTTATAATTAAGTACTATCTAAACTCTGCCATGCTTCACACTGGCTGTCTGATATACTATGAATGGGACAGTAAATAAAAATATTTTAGCAAACACTTTTACTGAGAAAAAGTCAATCAAATCAATGCCTGCTGTGCATTGCTGTGGTCGTGTTTAATGAAATAAAGGAATATTTTTTTACAGAAAATATTTATTGTAAAACCATTGAGTTGACTTCACTTTTTTGTCTCTTTTTCTTCATAAATATAAAATTTTGATGGTGTACTAACTTGGGGGACATAATTTTCTGTGAGAGAAGTAACCTTTTTTTTACATTATGTTCATCTCTTCGTCCCCCCCCCCTCTATCTACTTCCCCTTTCTATCAATGTCCTCCTTCCCCCACCCCCTCTCTGTCCATCTCCCCCTCTCTTGCCCCACCCCCTCCTCCATATCTCTCTCCATCTCTTCTCCTCCTTTATCTGTCCACAACCCACACCTCACTCTCACAGTATTAAGTAATATATCCACCAAGCTTGGTAGAAATTGGTTCAGAGGCTAGGATATGTTGAACATGTGCCTATATGACATACAACTGTGTTGTACAAGGATATAATTTTGTGATTATATGTAGTAATGTATGTGAAAATCATGTTGAATGTGTCACAAATACAGTTAGTAATATAGAAGTAATAAATTAAGTTAGACCTAAGAGTCAGTTTTACTGCATGAATAGTGACAATGTGGTAAGCAATAAATTATTTTCCTATTATTCTGATTTGGGTTAAAATTTAAAAAAAAATTACATGAAGATTTGAAAATTTATGTAAAGCTCATAGCAAGTCACTTAGTGCTCTCATCTTCAAATACTGGATTAATAAAATATGGATATTTCTTCACCGTAGATTAAATATATCTCTCACTTATCCTCACCCTGTTGATCATTTCAGTAAAGTGAGTAGTGAAAAACTCTGAGAAAAAGGTAACATCGTGTCAACATGTCAAGTTGATTGAGACATTGAGCACACATATGTAGGCTGAAATTTTTTATATACATTTCTGAAAATATATCTTGATAGATAAGAAACTACTCGCAAAGTGCCAGCAATAGGAGCCACAAGAAAGATATGAAAATGTGCAAACTTTTGGAGCCGGTGGGAGGAAGGGAAGAGAAGAGAGATGAAGGGAATGGACTAGTGAGGTTTTGGAAATAAATTAGTTACAGAAAAGTGATCCAGAGTGGTGAGTTTGTGGTCTTCAAATGAGCAGCATGGGAAGGAAAAACTGATTGTACTGGACTACACAGGGAGCGATTGAAAACCTAAGAGCTTAAAGATATAGTGATCTAAGCAGATATTATTGAAGAAACATTGTGCAGGACTTAATAGTAGTAAGCTAAGTGCATTATATGTGGTAGACAGGTGAATAAACAAAGAAGGGGTAGTAGAGAGGTCCAATAATAAAACAGAAAATTAAAGGGGATGAACACGTTGAATAGTTAATTGAAACAAATTAATGTAGATTTATGCCAGGCAGGTGGGGAGAACCAAGCACAAATTGTAAGGCCAGTTTCCACTTCCAGAGTTCTGAGAAAAGGGGGGGGGGGGGGGATCCAAATGGCATGTGTAGTAAAACTTGCACAGAGGTCATTACTGTCAGATTTTAGAGCATGCTCTGTTACATGATATTGTATGTTGCAAGCATACATCTACTGACTAATAATTTCATAGTAGTCTTGCCATTATTGAAAGTCTTTTTACACAACAGCTGATGTACAACATGTTGTTTCATTGGCTACTCTCACTTTCGTTAATAAATGTTTTGTCAGTTAGCAGGGTGGTATAGACTGTAGTGGAAGGGTGCATAAGGCAGGTCTTAAATTTGAGAAAGTCACAAGGTAAGAACCATAAGTTAGAGACATGAGTACAGAGAAGAGGATGGGGAAAACTTTGTTGAATTAGCTGAATAATAGCCCCTAGATTTAAAGCCAGGATAGTACTGCGTGACAAGAGGTTATTTCTAAATTGTTTTGTTTTTTAAGATGTATCAGCAGTATCAACTACCTTTCTCCCTCTCTGACACATTGTAGCTCCAAAGATACACTTCTTGGCTGTGCTTATGTAAACATTATTCAACCAGTGTTCAAGCTTAGTCCTTCACCAGGGAATAAATGTGTATGATATTTTACTTCTGGTTTATATTTTTTCAAAACATCACTAGGATATAAATATTTAATAGCATAAAAAAGGTTACAGCATAAGTGTTACTACTCATTACATGATAAAAATTATTTAAATGCAGCTGAGAGATCTTTCTGTGCAAGAAGAAAGTTTTTCATGAAAATTATCCTTTGTACAAAGTGGTAAGTAGCTGCAAAATAAACTATTTCCTCCCACTGCTTCCTCACTCCCTTGAAAATATGGAACATTCTTACAGTAGTTCTTTAGACATGGCTCTGGGTTTTTCATTATTTGGAGTCACTGTTGACTGGCAGAAGTGGCTACAGTGGTACTCCTGGAACCTTTTTGAAGCATCATATCTGACAAAATAATACTTATATTTCATTTTTATCTGTCAGTATATACATACTGAGATACTGAATTTTGTTGTACATTTAAAGACATTTACTTCATTATTGTCTTTCATATTTTATTTACAGAGTATTTTGCAAAACAAAGGAAAAATTCGTGTCTTCAAACTTGGTGGTGAGGAGTCTGCACTTGTGGCAATTTTTACTGAAGATCTGAACAAACATGTGTTGAAATGGTGTGATGAAAAACCGGTGATCACACGTTTTTTGAATGATGTTTTACCAGAAACGGATGATGTAAGCATTGATAAGGTTGTACTCAGAGAAAAATTCTCTCTATCGGAGCTTGATATAAGGTTAGTAAACATGAGATAGAAAGCAAATAAGCATCCATATATGTGTGTAGATTTTTAAAACCTATTTTTCATGCTGTTCTTGTCCATTTCTTGTCTTCTGTGTATTTGTTTTACCTGTATAGCAGCTAGTGGCCTCAAAATGTAAACTGAGTTGTCTACTAATAAATGAGTGAAGCTAGTCTGTTTATGCTGACTAGTTCTTTTTAACCTTCATGAATTAAAAATGTTTGCTTCTTGCATCTTGAAAAAAGGAGAGAATTTAAGCAAACTACACTGGTTAGGAATTAATTAGGAAAATCAGAATATCATTAAGTCAAAGGAGTTTCAAAGTTTTTGTTAATAAATTCATTGATTTAGTGATTCATTGATTTATCAGTTGACTTGGTGTGACAGTGCATATTTTTAGTTAGGTATAAGAAATCCAGTTACCAAAAATTTAGTATCATACACCTTGAGCTGTTTTAGGAGCAACCCATAAACTTCACATTAAATGCGTTACAGAAAATACTAGTTGGCAATAGTTCTTCACTTAAATGTTGTGTACTCTGATTCTTAAATTAAAACTTGCATATTCTGTTAAAAAAATCCTTTTGGAATCCAGACAGGCTAATTTGTATTGTTCCATAGCTATACATCATGGCTCTTCACCACCCCAATGATTGCCCACCTAAATCCCAGTGTTTTTATACTATTTTTCAATTTCTGTACCCCTATTCTTTATATGTCATTCTCAACACTCTATCCACCTGATTTTCAGTTGGGTATGTCTTTCATGCCCTCTGGGATTTCCAGTTAGTATCTTCTTCACCCTCACTGTATCATATGTTGTGCCCACCTCAGTCTTATTGACTTTACTATTTCTCTGATGGGCGAATTTATGTATAGAATAAAGCCTTCTTAAATGGTCTTTTTTTTTCACTTATTTCTTTTGCAACAGGGTTGTATTATTCTGCAAAGTACCTCCCTCTCAAAGGCATTCAACATTTTGGTATTCCTTACTGTTAGGAGGTGATGTTGTAATGTCCTACTAGTACCAAAGCCATATAAATAATCTTGAAGTAAAATCAAAATATCAGTGACAAAGACTTATTTTTTATTTGTATGTCACAGTTAAATTAGTACAGTGGAATATAATAATTGTAAACAATTGTTGACAAAATTTGGCATTTCTGGGGAGAAAGCTGCTTGCTGCCTGAAATACGTATTCATTACTGGTGGATTCTGTATTTGTTAAATAATGTACAAAGACACCAGATATTACTTTTCTGAATTCCAGAATATTTATTATGCACAGTGGCAGATAAAAGTTTATCAAAAACTGCTTCCATCTATTTATATTACATCAACAATGCTGATATTACAAATACATTGTTTGAAGCTGTTAAAAATTTAACAGTTAAAGGTAAGAGCCTTTATTAGAACAAAATAAATTGTATTGACTGCCACTAGCTGCTGTTTAATTTTGCATTAAGTATCATTGTTGCAGGTCACAATCAGTGCTAATTAAACACCTCAACCACCTCAGATTCACAGCCTGATAAAAGTATTTACTTCAGCATATTTCCTGTGTGTTCCCTTTTGCAAGAGAGTCTTTAATTTTAATTTCATTGATTATTTGTACCATGTCCTTAGCAGGATATTCTATTGTCCTCTGCAATCTTGTAAGTGTTTGTCACCTCTGTAGACCAGTATTTCCCCTGATATGTGGGAATTGAGTACCTGACCAGCATGGTAGCTTTTCACTTCAATTGTTGCACAATCATGTTAAAAAGAAAGCACACCAGTGTGTACTGTTTAAAAAGAAAGGCACGCGGGAGTAGCCGAGCAATCTGGAGCGCCACGTTATAGATTGCACGGCCTCCCGCGTCGAAGGTTCAAATCCTCCCTCAGGCATGAATGTGTGTGTTGTCTTAGGTTAATTTAATTTAGTTTAAGTAGTTTATAAGACTAGGGACTGATGTCCAACATAGTTTGGTCCCATAGGATTCCAAACATTTGAACATTAAAAAAATAATAATAATAATATCTGAACCAACTGTAATGAGAATTAGACATTCATGGTCAGCAACAAAATTTTGAACATCCTTTTAATGAAATACATGCAGTGATAATGGCTCGTTACCCAAAATCTAGATCTGGATAAATAAAGATTTAAAATAAATGATGACTGACTGCTGCCAACTACAAATTTTGAATTTCATACAGATTTGGGACACACTTCATTTCAACAGGGTAGGTAATCTGATGTGCTTTATTCTTTATGTATCAGTGCACACTTCTGTAATGATATCCATTAGTAAAACATTGTTAGTTTTCAAGCCACATGAAGTGGTTAAATGTCAATGAGCTTTCACCAGAAATCTCTTCTGCCATTGATGCTGCTGCTTACATAGCTTCACCATAACCTGTGACATCACTGGTACTCCATATTCTAGATGTCTTCAATTGAAGGTCCAGTAAGGAATGTTAATAATATGTAGATAGGAAACAACTAACCACAAAGACAAATGTTGAGCCGCCGACAGACACAAATAAGACACACAAACACATACACAATTCTAAATTTTTGGCCACAGCCTTCCTCAGAAAGAGTACACTCACCCACACAGTCACTCAGGCACACTCATCCACATATGTCAGCCATCTCTGGCTGCCCAACACTTTCTCTTTGTTGGTTGGTCAGAGATGGCTGACTTGTGTGGATGAGTGTTCTCTTTCTGAGAAAGGCCGCAATCGAAAGTTTTGAATTTTGTGTGTGTGTGTGTGCGTGTGTGTGTGTGTGTGTGTGTGTGTGTGTGTGTGTGTGTGTGTGTGTGTGTGTGTGTGTCTCTTTCTCTTTTATCTGTGTCTGTCAGCGGCTCAATGTTCATCTTTATGGTGAGTTGTTCCCTGTTTACATATTAACATTCTTGGTGTCTTCTTTAGAGGTCTCTGCTTAGGTTGTGTGGCTGAAACTGGTTGTTGTAACAGTTTCCCTTGAACATTTTACAAAATGGCTCAGTTCTCTTAGCAGGTTTTCAGCATATGAGACCGTTTCAGCTCTATCTACCAAGGTCCTCACAACAGACAATATACAGGGTGTTTCAAAAGGGACTTTCAACTTTAAAAATTCATATTAATTTATTAAAAAGAGGTACAGAGCTGATTTTAGTGTTTCAATGGAAAAAAAAACATCAAGTTTTTACCTTATATTAAAAGTATTAAATGTGGCTTCCATTGGTTATCCTGCAGACTGGTAACAGATTGGTAACTGATTTCTTCCCAAACTCGCATTAGCATTGCAGGTGTAAGTTGCTCATCGGCGGTGTAGATTCTTGCTCTATGTTCCGGTAGAGTGATCTGAAAAGGAGGTACGTATACCATATCTTTGATGAAGCCTCAGAAAAAAAGTCTTGCGGTGTCAGGTCTGCAGAACAGGCAGGCCGTGCAATTGGTGCAGCATGCCCAATCCAATTACCTGGAAAACGGCCATTGAGAAAATCCTGGGCGCCAGTCAGATAGTGTGGTGGTGCACCATCTTGCATGAAGTAAACATTTTGTTCTCCGTCCTCATCAATCTGTGGTATCAAAAATTGTTGCAACATATCCAGATACACTATCCTGTTGATGCTTCGTTCTTGGGGAAAAAAGGGGCCATACATTTTCTTCTTTCTCAATACACAAAAATTGTTCACCTTACGGTTATCATGAGCATGTGGCAATGTTTCATGTGGATCTTCACTGCCCCAAATCCTACAGCTATGTTTGTTAACCTTTCCAATTCGGTAAAAAGTTGACTCGTCAGAAAAGATTGTTGTCCAAGAAATGTCCATCATCATCATCATCATCATCATCATCCACTCGGTCTAACATATCTACACAGAAGTTCTTCTGGGCAATCTTATCAGTGTCTTTAAGTGCTTGTAAAAGTGACAGTCTGTACGGTTTCAAATGCAAATGTTTTCTCAACACATGCCAAATTGTTGTATGTGGAACTTGCAGTTTACAAGATGCATGCCAGGTCGATTTCATAGGGTTATTGACAAAACTCTGTCTCACTTGCTCCATTATTTGTCAGATGTGCTTCGACGACCTTGAACTGTTGTATGTCTTACTGAGCACCCCATTTCTACAAAACTTGTTTGCCACTCATAAATTGTAGGCCTACTAGGAGGATCTTTAACATACTTGGTTCGAAATTTATGCTGAACTGTTGTCGCCGACTTTGATTGTTCAAACCAAAACACACAGCTAGCACACTCAGGTCCAGTGAAGTCAGCCATCTTTAACATAACTGCCGCTCGCACTTGTTGCAGTGTGATTCTGAGTCAAAACTTGATGTGTTTTCCTTTGAAATAACATTAAAACCATCTCTGTACCTCTTTTAAATAAACATATATTAATGATAAAAATAACAGTCCTGTTTGCAAAATTTTTACAATTTATTATTATAGGTGACCGGTTTCGATCTAAGTTTAGATCATCTTCAGACCTCTCGCTATAAATATTCAGGCGGTGAGCATGCGGCGACTGCTGCATCATTAAATTATTATAAGTCCGCTGTTTTTTCCAAACAAGGAAACCATGTTTTCCAAACTGATTAAATATATATTAATTTTTGAAGTTGTAAAGTCCCTTTTGAAACACCCTGTATGTGCTTTATGTGCTGTGTGGTGGTAGCTGTTGTTTACAGATACTGATCCTTGTTTTAAACATTGTGATTTTGGACACCCATTGGGCAGACAGCTGACAAGGCTGTCCAGAAATGGCAGGAAACTGTCCTTCTCCACTTCCATTATAAACTTGATGTGATCGTGCATGTTGTTGATGTATTCCAAGAACTCTACTATCTTTTCATGTCCATAAGGTCAGAACAAACATATCATCAACATAGTGATAAACAGCTAGACTTTGCAGGAGTTGAGTCAGAGGCGAAGTCCTCAAAGTGCTCCATACAATAATTGTCTAAAGCTTGAGATAATGGTCTTCCTATCATGCCTTGCTGTCCATCTGGTTAAAATATTCTCCACCATGTGAAAATGGTACTATGTTAGGGTGTGTACAAATAAATCCACAGTGGTGGTGTCAAAGAGCTGGGACATCAGAGCTGTCCATCTTTCTCACAAAGGCGCAAATCCATTGGATGTCTAGGTCATAGCATTCACTACAAGCTCAGCCACATGGATTGGTATTTGTTTGCCATCAGCTACCACCACCCAGCCAGAAACATTTGTTCTGTTGTTCTTAGTATGTAGAACTGAAAACCTGTCAAGAGAACTGAACCACTTAAATAAAATTTTCAAAGAAAATGGGTACAACACTAGAGAAAATTCGCAGACACTTTCATCCAAGCTTCAAAAGCAGAATACTTCCAAAGAAGACTGCATTTTACCATTTCATGGTTCAATAACAGGAAATACTGTCCCTCTTCTGAAGAGACATAAAATTGACAATCTCATAATCTTCATATCACCTGCAAAGATACGCCAAACAATGAAGCCCATGTGTTATGATGTAAGCCTGAGAATATGAGGAATATACAAAATACTGAGTGGGTGTGGGCATTCATATGTTTGACTGTTCACACTATAGATCAGCTTCACATGAAACCTGAAAAGTGTTTTTGCCTATATTATACTGAAATCAGATGTAGTGGAACATGCACTGGAGAAGGACTTGCAAGTGACCAGACATATATTATTAAATGTACCAGCTTCTTCTAGGATAGCACAATAAATTAAGCAATAGAGATTACAATATCTGCAAATTGAAGTTGTCCCTTCAACACATTCGACAGTCCTGCAGCCACCCTGACCTCAACCTAAAATAACTTACCATCCCTACCCCCTGTGCTTAACATCCCCTTCCTCACGCATTATCTCTCCAATTCATTTCTTCCTTGCAACTGTGTATTGCCCTTGACAATATCCCTTAATTACTTTTTTTATTTCCTTATTATTTTTATCGTTTCAAATCTCCTTACTCCCTCGCCATAGTCCTCTACAACTCTTTTATCCCTTTCCTGTCCTGCCCCTTCCCTTCACTGTATTTAATGCTGCAATTAAAATTCCCATCTATCATAGCCTTTACAATCCATCATGCTATGTGGAACTTTCCATCTCCAACAGTACCTGGCATCCTTTCCCCTCCACTCCCCTCCTCACTCATAGTCTGGATGCTTGTGTTGCTGAAGTAGCTGGAAGTAGTGGTTGTGTATGTGTGTGTGTGTGTGTGTGTGTGTGTGTGTGTGTGTAATTACCTGAGAGATTGTGTGAACATGTGTGTTTCTTTTTCTGATGAAGTCCAAGGCTAAAAATTTAAGTTTTGTGAACGTGATTATACCTGTCAGCAGCTCAGTGAGCGTCTTTATGGTGAGTTGTTATCTATCCCCCATTACTTGTACTGACATTCCTCTCATTTGATTACGTAGAATTGTTGCATGCCAGCACCATCGGTGATGACAACTTGCAACTAATAGAATAAAACCCACTGAATGGCTCACTACAATCAACTTTAATTTTGGCAATGCCTGCAACAGGCACAGCAGAGCATTCAGAACAATGCTGAATGTTCGTTAATGGTTGGAAATGCACATGTAGATGCACAGAACAAGCCTAAACTCAACTGCTGTAGTTCCTGGTTCCAACTACAAGGTACATTAATTTAATGTCTTTGTGGTTCACTGTTGCCATAAGAGCATTTGCATGTTCTCTTGTAGATATGTGTGTGTGGACACCACAACTGTATCAGATGTTGAAAGAAAAGATTAATTATGTACATTATTAGCAGTTGGCATTACTGTGTTGTCTCCTTTTTGGTACAAACATCTGTTCTTCCCATACTTGTGTAATGAAATGTGCAGGTATTATGTTTATGCTGTTATTGGTCAGCCCTATATTCTTTAAAGTCATTCATAGAATAGATATTTTGCTTTGTCTTCCATTTCCTCTGTTGGACAATGAGTATTACTTATACTTAAGTAAAAAATCACCCACTGTGGTTGTGTACAATGAATTCTGTGCTCAAGTATTTCCTCAGAAGTGATTCTGTAGGATGTCGCTCCAAATCCAGAACATTTCTTGAAGGCTTTGATTCCAGGCTCGAGACTTTTTAATCAAGCAATTTCTTTTTAGGCCCCCATACAATACAAATACCATATGTCTCACATCTTATATAAATATCTGATTTGACTGTTTTCCATAATCTGTCCCTTTCTGCCCTCGTGTATTTGTTCAGATACTTTTCAGTGTTGTTTCATGGACCTTCGATTCTTCTACTGACTAGTTATTAGCCCCTCAGCCAACCCCTCGCCTCTTGGACAAGGATTTGCTCTCTGTTTTCTTCCATTTGTGGGTTGGCTACACATTGCCATTTGCCCACTTTCCCATTTGCTGGACACATTTTGCAATATTGGCTGCAGCTACAGCCTGCCTATACAGTCTAACATTGTGTACCTTCCTCAATACGTTACTTTCACTGTACACTGTATCTGATGATGAAAGTTGCTGTAAAATGCTATTGTCTGGCTTCCCTACTGTGGCCTATTGTAGCTTCAGTAAGACTAGTATTTCTGATAAGTGATTGATTCATTTATCTATGGTTATTTCAAATTTGCAACTGGCTTTACCTGGTAGAGAACATTGCCTTACTTGTTCTTTAATCATTTTTTTCTGTTTTGTATGTGTGTCACAGTTGTATTATCAGAGTTATATGCATTGTACACTGCAACAGATTGTTCTTTTACTCCTCCCACTGTTTGTTTACCACTAGTAGTTTTAAGAATAACAATTAATGACATTCCGTCCTTCCCTCCTGTTTCTACTCTAATATAGGGTCTCTCTCTCTCTCTCTCTCTCTCGCTCTCTCTCTCTCTCTCTCTCTCTTCTTCTTCTTCTTCATTTCTCACTTTTTTTTTTTCTTTTCAGCTCCTTATTTATTCACCTATAACTACAAGTTGGCTAAATCTGCCCTTTTTTTCCTGGTTTTGTTTAGTAGTGGTTTTGTTTTGATGGTAGTATTACAAATAAATGTTGTATCTAAATTAACAATTCAGTAGGAAACACTTATCTGAGAAATATGATTTTGTGTTATTTGCATTTTTTACAGATTTTTGTTCAGCTGTGGTATGCTAACATTAAGATCAACCTCAAGTTTTTGGTTCTCTTTTCCAAATGCTGGAGAATTCATGAAAACTTACTTAAAAGGGAGGAAAGCTGTCCTGACAACAATAAAGAAGAGCAAATTCAGTGAGATTCTACAGAGTGTGAGCAAATAGTATTTATTTCTAATTTCAAAACTACTAATAACCAATCTGATATTTAGTGCTGGGATGTTGTTTGTTCATAAGGCTTTTGATTTTGTGTGGATGAATGTGTCTAGTAGATATAAGGATGTTCTGCACATAGAGATTTATGAAATTAGAAATTATATCAAATACTAAAGGTGTGGTGCTATTACTTAGCTTAAGATGTGCTACATACATATTTTGGTTCAGAAATTCCTTATGGATAGAGGTCTGCGCAGATAAGAAAAGTGTTATCCGCAAGGCCCATATCTGTATCCGTGGCACTTCATCCGCAGCCGCAAGTTCGTTATCCACATCTGTAGATATTAAAGTCTTCCACAGGTAATAGTAATTGATAGCAGTATTTGAAACCATGGTATGTAATGATATAATTATTGTTAGAGTGCCATTTCTGCAACAAATTAACTACTTCTGACTTCTCGAATCACAGTAACTGTTCTATACCTAGTCAAAAACAGGCTACTCCAAACAGGAAAACGTTGGCACTCCGGACACACACAGTAGTGCTTCAGAGCCTCTGTGGTCAGAGTACTACATCAGCTGTTTAATACAGGCATCTTCTTAAATTACAGTGGTTAAAACCGGCATAGAGGAGATTTTACTGTGTTTACATTCAAAAAAAGAAACGGTCCTTTTGAAGTTTTACAAAAGGGACACTTTATTTTCCCCATATAACACAGAGGTTATGTGTGACAAAGCAAAGCATGTCAATTCAGGTGTTAAAACTGCCGTCTACTTACGATTGGTAACTGTCATCAAAAAGAGACAATGTTGGCTGCAGCTACGGCCTGCCTATGCAGTCCAACAATGTATACCTTATTACATATATGTTACTTTCACTGTACACCATATCTGATTATGAAAGTTGCTGTAAAATGCCATTGTCAATCTTTATTACTTCCATCACCATTTATCTAATACAGTGTTTCTCAACGTGTGGGTCGTGACCCCCAGGGGTCACAGTCTTGCTCAGGGGGTCGCCAATACAGGAGGAAGTTTATGCACCATAATATAACTAGGGGTTCTGTAATGTAAAAACGTATGCACGAGTGAAATTTATTTAATTACAGAGTAACATTCATTATGAATTCAATAGATCATAGATTATGTTGTAATAAAGTCTATTATGTGTGAATAATCGTAAAGTGTGAAAACTGTTTTCAAAACCAATCAATTAGTAAAAGAACATGATACAATTATATATATATATATATATATATATATATATATATATATATATATATATATATATAATGTCCAACTTCTTTGCTTTACACAAATGTCTGTCTAGGTGTGTTTGCGTTTCGATATGTCTGAGTGTGTGTGTATTTGTTTACCTTCCTTTTTTTCCCCTAAGGTAAGTCCTTCCACTCCTGGGATTGGAATGACTCTTTTCCACTTCCTTAAAACCCATATCCTTCCCTTTTCCTCCCCTTTTTTCCTCTTTTTCCTGAAGAAGCTGCCAGTGGTGGCGAAAGCTTGTATGTGTGTTTGTGTGTGATTTTATTTGTTTCTCTCGACGAGCCGGTGCTTTTGGTAAGTCATCTCTTTTCTATATATATATATATATATATATATATATATATATATATATATATATATATATATATATATATATTATAGAGGAAAAATTCCTAACAGGAAAAAAATATATACGTAAAAAATAGATGAAGAACACTACCAGGCGAAGGGGCACAGGCAGTAATAGCAACAAATAAACACACAGACACACACACACACTCAAAAATGCTAGCTTTCGCAGCCTAGCTGCTTCATCAGGCAGAAGGGAAGGAGAGGGAAAAGGAAATGATGAGGGATTTAAGGAAGGGGGTAAGGAGCCATTCCAATCCCGGGACAGGAAAGACTTACCTTGGGGGAAAAAATGGAAGGTAAATAAATGCACATACAACCACACATTTACACAGACACAAGTACACTTAGGCAGACATACTGTAGAACTGTCAGTTCTACAGTATGTCTGCCTAAGTGTACTTGTGTCTGTGTAAATGTGTGGTTGTATGTGCATTTATTTACCTTCCATTTTTTCCCCCAAGGTAAGTCTTTCCTGTCCCGGGATTGGAATGGCTCCTTACCCCCTTCCTTAAATCCCTCATCATTTCCTTTTCCCTCTCCTTCCCTTCTGCCTGATGAAGCAGCTAGGCTGCGAAAGCTAGCATTTTTGAGTGTGTGTGTGTGTCTGTGTGTTTATTTGTTGCTATTACTGCCTGTGCCCCTTCGCCTGGTAAGTGTTCTTCATCTATTTTTTACGTATATATATATATATATATCCTGTCCCGGGATTGGAATGACTCCTTATCCACTCCCTTGAAACCCTCATCATTTCCTTTTCCCTCTCCTTCCCTTCTGCCTGACGAAGCAGCTAGGCTGCGAAAGCTTGTATGTGTGTTTGTGTGTGATTTTATTTATTTTATTTGTTTCTATCGACGAGCCGGTTCTTTGGGTAAGTCATCTGTTTTCTATTTTTATTTATATATATATATATATATATATATATATATATATATATATATATATATGGAATGGCTCCTTACCCCCTTCCTTAAAACCCTCATCATTTCCTTTTCCCTCTCCTTCCCTACTGCCTGAAGACGCAACTGGGTTGCGAAAGCTTGTGATTGTGTGTGTGTGTGTATTCATTTATTTATTTGTGATGCTGTCACACCTGTGCTCCTTCGCCTGGTGAGTAATCTTCGTCACAAAGATTACTCACCAGGCGAAGGAGCACAGGTGTGACAGCAGCAGAAATGAACAGAACACACTCTCATACACACAAACACAAGCTTTCGCAGCCTAGCTGCTTCGTCAGGCAGAGGGAGAGGGAAAGGAGAGGGAAAAGGAAATGATGAGGGTTTTAAGGGAGTGGATAAGGAGTCATTCCAATCCTGGGACAGGAAAGACTTACCTTGGGGAGGGTAAAAAAATATACACACACCCACACATTTACACAGACGCAAGTACACTTAGGCAGACAGTTCTACAGTGTGTCTGCCTAAGTGTACTTGCGTCTGTGTAAATGTGTGGGTGTGTGTGTATTTGTTTACCCTCCTTTTTTCCCCCCAAGGTAAGTCTTTCCTGTCCCCTTTCTGCCTGACGAAGCAGCTAGGCTGCGAAAGCTTGCGTTTGTGTGTATGAGAGTGTGTTCTGTTCATTTGTGCTGCTGTCACACCTGTGCTCCTTCACCTGGTGAGTAATCTTTGTCTATTTTATACATATATTCTTTCCTGCTAGGAATTTTTCATCTACAATAATTTTTTTGTGTACAAATTGTCTATACAGTTGGACCTTTCTTAATAAGCATAATTGCTGCATCACACGACAATGTAGCATATCTCCTACTAAACAACTGGACCAATTTTAACCAAAACTGGTGAACAGATTCCTTCCTTGAGGTGATGTAGGGATAAGAACCCTGACACACAGTTCAGGAGATATGACGTCATAAACAATTGTATGGTTAAGAAAACTGCGACATTGTGTGACACGTGAATAAGGACACTTTATTCACCTTCAGTTAGTGCTTTGTATTGAGTGATCGAGTGACAACGTATATCATAGTGAATGTTCTTTCTTAAAATGAAGATGACATCGATGAATACTATATTGTGTAAAGTGAAAAAAAGGTGATTTGGCATTGGTGAAGGAAAACAAATTGAAATCGTCAGTTTGGAAAAAAAATTGGATACATATTTGATGGCAAGGAAAAGATAAATGATATAGTGGTCTGTTTTGCATGCAAAAAAGTATATTATATATATATATAACAAAAAATAATGAAGATTACTTACCAGGTGAAGGAGCACAGGTAGTGATAGTAGCACAAATAAATTAATAACTTCACACACACACACACACACACACACACACACACACACACACACACAAACGCTAGCTTTTGCAGCCTAGCTGCTTCGTCAGGCAGAGACTTCCTTAAATCCTGCCCCGAAATGAGATCCATCCTTCCCACTCCACCGAGAGTGTCTTTCCGCCACCCACCTAACTTTCGTAACCTCCTAGTCCATCCCTATGAAATCCCCAAACCACCTTCCCTACCTTCTGGCTCCTACCCTTGTAACTGCCCCCGTTGCAAAACCTGCCCTATGCACCTTTCCACCACCACTTACTCCAGTCTCGTAACCCGGAAGGTGTACACAATCAAAGGCAGAGCCACTTGCGATACTACCCACGTTATTTACCTACTGACATGCCTACACTGTGAAGCGTTCTATGTGGGAATGACCAGCAACAAACTGTCCATTCGCATGAACGGTCACAGGCAGACAGTTTTTGTTGGTAATGATGTTTACCCTGTGGCTAAACACGCCTTGGTGCATGGCCAGCACATCTTGGCACAATCTTACACTGTCCGGGTTATCTGGATACTTCCCACTGACACCAATCTTTCAGAACTCCGGAGATGGGAACTTGCCCTTCAGCATATTCTCTCTTCCTGTTGCTACCTGGTCTCAACCTCCGCTAAATTCAAATTCCCGCCCACCATCTTGAACATCTTTGCCTCAATTCTCTGGACAGAGCCTCTGCCTCAAGTGGTATCTCTGCCCAACTTCTTTGCTTTCTACAGTATGTCTGCCTAGATGTGCTTGAGTTTGTGTATATGTGTGGGTGTATTTGTTTACCCTCCTCCCCCCCCCCCCCCCCTCCCAAGGTAATTCTTTCCTGTCTCGGGATTGGAATGCCTCCTTACCCACTCCCTTAAAACCCTCATCATTTCCTTTTCCCTTTCCTTTCCTTCTGTCTGAAGAAGCAGCTAGGCTGCGAAAGCTAGGGTTTGTGTGTGTGTGAGAGAGAGAGAGAGAGAGAGAGAGAGAGAGAGAGAGAAGCATAATTACTTATTTAAATATCTGCCAAATTTGAAGTCAACCACAACGGAAAAGCTTATCAATCTTCTCAGCAAAGAAATTTTACCGTTCGTAGTTGTGTGTGGATCTGGGTTTCTCAAGATAGCACAGTTTCTTATTGGTGTGGAGGCAATGTACGGTACAGTGAGTGCTAAGGAATTGTTACCTCATCCAATCACCATATCCAGAAATTTAAAGGAAACTGCCGAGTGTCTGAATAAGACTGTCACCGAAGAAGTGAAAAATGTATTCAGAGATATTGGTGGAGCACTAACTGTCAATTTATGACTGATTTGTGCTGTAAAATGAACTATATGGGAGCAATGGAAATTTGGCATGGCACCTCTGGTGGGCAGTAGGCCGGTTTGCCATGCAGAAAGCACTTGAAAGACTGCAGATAACAAACAGCCACGTAAACAGAATTGACATAGGTCCCTCTGTTACAGCTACAACCAATGTGACCACTCTACCTGGACCCTGCAAGAATTCCAAGAATGTCGACAGGCTTGAAGTTTTCAATTAACATTTCGACAGATGTAAGGGGCGGATACCGCCCTCTTTATCTGCATATAACAGGCTGATATCCATGTCACTCACAGTTTTATCCACAAAGTAAGGCCGGTATTACACTGTAAAAGATCTTTGACAAAGATATGTTAGCAAACCTTTTCGTCAAATCTTTGACGTTGTACTAGGTCATCTTTTATAAAATATTTATTTTATAAAAGATATTTGATAAAAGTTAGAGCAAAGTTCTAGCATTTATAAAAGTTCATCATTGTATAAATGCATCTTTCTTTGCTTTGATGCCTTTTAATCTACAAATTAACATCAAAGTATGTTTGTTGTATCTCTACTGCCACAGTGATCGTTTCAAAGTATGAAGTGTATGGAATATTTCATAATACAAAGCAGATTTACTAAAATATACTGTTATAATCATATAAAGAAAAAGCTCCTGCTGTTGGTTGTATTCAAAGTGACTCACTGTGGATGATAGGGAAGAAATTTAATGGACCAAAGGATATATGGAGATGCATAAGTGAAATAAATGTTTTTATCTGTACTCTAACCTAACCTCATAATTCATCTGTAAGTGATTTACATTTTGGTTCACTTTTGTCTGGAATAATAAGTGAAATCATAGGCCTACACTGTAGGATTTGTTTATTTTACTGCCTGCTGGAATAGATTTTGTCTGTGGATATAAATGGGACAATCTTCAGTGGAAAATGCATTCATGATATGCGTAATGAAACACTCCCTTTACCTCCATATTTTTTGCTTTGCACAATGCATTTCCACATTTAACTATCAAGTGCAGGTATTTATACGGATATTTTGTTTTTTGGAAAATCAGGCAAAATAAATGTCAGACTGCAGTAAACTATAAAAATATCTTTTGCAGCACATAATCCACAATGATGCACCTGCAAGAATAATATGAAAGAACTATGAAAATATTCTCTCTTCTTAATTATGGTGAAGTGTCTAACAACATTATATCTATCATGACACACACAACTTATTTCAATGATTCATTATTTACAAAGCTTTAGGGCTTCCTGAAACATCGATTATGATTAAGTACAGTCGATTATCTGAACGTCAGTCAACCGAACGACTGCTTAACCGAACTGTGCACTCGCTTGCACCTGTTTCTCTCCCACCCTACCGTCCATCATCCCCCTCACTCCCAAACCAAGTTTCCCACAGTAGTCGCCACACTGGGCCACCGCTGGTGGAACATTGCTTCATAAGGCACTGCTGACTGGCCAAGCTGCCAATCGCTGTGTTTCAACAATCATCTCACTACTGTCGGCTTTGCACTGGCAGTAAAAGTAACGGCAGTATCAAAGCTGTTCACAGCAACAGCTGTGCCAGCTTAGAGTTGAGGCATGCCGCTCTGCGCAGTTTGAAGGTCTGTGCGCCCCCAAGAAGAGCTTCTCACGGTGCAAACAGTCACCTTCTGTTCTCTGTTATGACCACTTGAGTGTTGCTGCGTGAAGAAGTGAACATGATGATACAAAATGCTTAAATGTAAACCTGTTGTCTTTTCTATGAGGAACAAGTATGAGAGTATTAAAAGGTTAGAAGAAGGTGAATCTGCAACCACTTTATCCAATGAGTACATGGTGGGGAAGTGTACAATTACAGATATAAAAACAAAAGACAAACATAGCAAATTTTATAGCTTGATTCTACTGATGGATCAACAAGCCATGAAACTATGAAGCTCGCCACTAATATAGAGGGAGAAAACACTACTACTCCTTGACAATGCACCTAATCATCCGCCATGTGATATTTTAAACGATATGAGTTCATAAAGGTAATACTTCTTCCACCTAACATAACCTTCTTATTACAGCCCATGGATCAAGGTGTTATTGAGACTTTCAAACGATATTGCAGGAAAGAATTGTTGCATAAGTTATTGTTAGAAAGAGAAGAGGATGGAGAAGAAAGTCTCTTAAGTAATCATAGGAATATTGACTTGAAAGATGCACCCTATAGGATCAGTGCATGGAACAGTGTAAAGGAAGGGAATTTGAAAAAAGCCTGGAATAAAATTTTGGATACAGAAGGAAATTCACAAGGTACAATTGCAAATTACGAACAGAGTGATATATCAGAAATTCTCTATATGCTAAAAGAAATAGATTGCCATGAATGTGATGAAGAAGACATTCATGAATGGATGAATATTGATGATGCGGGTCCAGGACACCAAATCATGCAGGACAGTGAGATTTTAAACATTGTCAGTAATAAATATGACGCCACCAGCATCTCATCAATCAGTGCTCCAGAAAGTGAAGATGAAAGTATACCAACAGCTTCTGAGGCATTCACTTGTTTAGATACTGCCTTGAGATGGTTTGAAGCCCAAGATGAAAGTGACCACTTTCAGATATCTGTAATGAAAAAAGTAAGTGACTTAGCTGCTCGTAAGTGTGTGGGCTTGCTTAGACAGACCAAAATAAATGATTTTTTTAAACGTTAATTTTGTATACTGTGTGTATTGCTCATGCAAAATGCATATGTAATATGTATATATTTTTGTTTGCCGCGGTGGAGTAGCCGAGCGGTCTAAAGCACCTCGCTGCGGAGCGCACGGTTTCTCGCCGTGGAGGTTCGAGTCCTGGGGCATGGGTGTGTGTGTGTGTTTGTCCGTAGGTTAGTTTACCTAGGTTTAAATCGTTTGTAAGCTACGGTGGTCAATAGTTTGGACAGCACTGTTACATGTGCACGTTCCGTCTTCAATTATTTTGAATCGCTGATAGTAGGCTTTCAGTTTCCCATGACCTGTTAACATAGCTGTAAAATTCTGAGATATTGGAACTTTAATCATTAAACGTTGTCGGATAGTAGGAAAATACGGTTTAGTACTTCCCCCGTTTTCTGTTCTGTACCACTCAATGTCCCATTTGTTCCTAAATGCTTCTCCAAGTTTCTTCTTTACGGCACTTGTAGGTATTTTGTTGTAGCGCATTGTCTGTCGTGATCGAGCTGCTCTTTTAGCAAGGTTGTCAGCTACTTCATTTCCCCATATCCCTTGATGTGTCTTAACCCATTCGAAATGCACCAGCCAGTTGTGTGTCTGCAGCCTTCTGAGTTTACATCTTATTTCTTCAATCAAGAAGTTGTGGTTCTTCGGATTTCGCAAAGATTCCAAAGTAATCCTGCTGTCGGTGTGAATTACTGCAGTTGTATCAGTATTCGAGAGGTTATTTATGAACTCAAGGGCATTGAGGATGGCAAATTGTTCCGCTTGATTGTTTGAGCATTCATTAGACAGTTTTAGCTGTATCTGGTACGGTATGATGTTTCATCACATGGCATTATCGGATCGTACTTTTTGCCATATGAACAGGGAAATACAAGAAATGTCAATGCCGATAGTTACGTGTGTAACACAACAACATAGTGACCACCGCCACTGTCTGCGTGTGTAAACACTATATATATATATCGCTTGTAAATTGGTTAATTTCCTTGTGGAAGTAACTTATGTAAATGACGAATGTTTAAAAGATTTCATATAGTACTGAGAAAAAAATGTAGACTCGTTGGCATACCGAGGGCAATGTTCGTAGCATCTTTGCGTGGAGCAGTGTTATCTCTGAAGGCAGTCTAGCGCGAGGCGCGAGAGAGAAAAAGATGTTGTTGTTGAGCTCTCGAGGTGAACGGTAGAAAAGTTGGACAGCAGCAGCAAACTGTGTTAGTCTAGTTTTACCACACGTTGGTACGAGCAGCAGTTTATAAAATGGGCACTGGCAAATAATTAACGTGGGCACAGCGTTAAAGCTTCAAGAGGAATGCTGTGGGCCCAATGTTTAAACAATATTCCGTCGCCAAGAAGATACCATTTTTTGCCAATTACTATAAAGTGCCAGCAACAATCATCAGCCACACTACACCACCGCTGCAAAGTAAGATCTAAGCAATTACCCGTCTTTAGATCCGTAAAGCTAAGCCAACGTTTAGTTTTGCAAAGGGTCAATAACGAACTTGTGTGAAAGTAATCAGTGTCAATGAAATAATTCACCTGCGGCACTATCCAAACAGGTTTCTGTTCCGTTACCTTTAATATTCCGAGGCTTAACCTGAACAATAAAAGACGTTACGTAAACCTTATTAAATCCGTTGTATTTCAAAAGATTTCCGTGTTCGAAGAATAATTAGTACTGTTGCAAAAACTCAAAGTACAGTTAATAACAATTGCAGATCATTGACTATGAACATGTAGTGTAATCATTCAATACTTCTAAGCAGTGAATATTAATTTTGTGTTTAGTTCAAATGTTCAAATGTTTGTATAGATTATGGGACTTAACTATGGGGTCATCAGTCCCTAAACTTACAAACTACTTATCAACTAGCTTATCCTAAGGACGGCACAAATATCCATGCCCGAGGGGGGAATCGAACCCCCGACCGTAGTGGCCGTGCAGACCGTGACTGGAGCGCCTCAGTCCCATCGGCCACCGCGGCCGGCTTTGTGTTTAGTATTCCATTCACTTGCACTAAAAGACGCACTGCAATATTATGTTAATAAATTAAACTTAACAATTCAATTATACTGTTAAAATTGTTTGATGGTAGATCAAATTGTTGACATTATATGGAACAATAGTCCTTGCCACAATATTACTTCTCAAAAGTAGCATTCATTTGATCCAATTTGTTAGAGAAAGTTCAGTGCATAAGTCTCAGTAAACGACTCAATCTGTCAACTAATCATTGTAGAAGAAATTCAGTTACAACAATTTTAATTATTATTGCTAATTAACATATAGTAAAGTGGCTTAGCAAGCGTGTTGGTTGCACTTTACATATAATTGTTGCATGCATGCTCATTCTTAAAAAACTTAATATTCATTAGTGGGATTTGTGATGATTGTTTCCACTGCATAAGTAACCTAAGTTTACTGATTTTATATTACTCTGTTTCCTTCTGCTGTGGCGTGTGCGCTTAACTTGCATTCTGTGACCGCGTTGTTCCAAATTAACCAATCGGTGATTATTACTATTAGACAGTACATTTCGCTCAGCAAACGATCGTTATTGCGAATTAAATCGCGAAGTATCGTTTGTGTGTGTAACCTCCACTACGATATTTGGTTTCGCCTCTGACAGCCTTATCTGGGTAATTAATTCATTAGGCACACGGAGCAATCTGAAGTCTAATTACTCGCGATTATCAATAGCGTAGGCCGGTAAGGGTACACGTGGTCTCACGAACTTTCGTTGCACCTGCATTGAAAAACTTTCCAAACGTTCAAGAAACCTGGTTTCAACAGGTCGGAGCGACATGACACGTTGCACAGCAATTAGTGGCGTGTGTGAGAGAATTTTCGGTAACCGTGTAATCTCACTATTCGGTAACATCCCCTGACCCCCGATATCGAGAGATTTGTCCTTTTCTGAATTTTTCTTGTAGAGCTACCTGAAGAGCAAAGTCTACATGGTTCGATCAAGAACCGTGGATGAGTTAAAACAGAAGTTTGGATGAAATTCACAGTATTCCAGTTGAGATGTTGCAGGGGTCAGTGAGGAATCTCCAAGCAGATTTCACGAATATATTCGTTTGACTGGGGCAGTGCTCAAATGGTTTAATTCATACTTAACTCGAAGGTGCAGAAATTTCAAATAAGTGTTACATGTAATGTCAAAACATTAGCCGATTCCTCAAACTGGGGGACTATCAAGGATGGGGTGCCAGAGGGTTCGGTCTTAGGTCCTTTACTGTTCTTGATGTACATAAATGAGTTGCCATTCTACATTGATAAAGATGGAAAGTTAGTTATTTTTGCTGAAGGTACAAATATAGTAATCACATCCAAAAAAAGAGAACTAAGTGATGTAATCGTAAATAATGTTTCTCACAAAATTATTAAGTGGTTCTCTGCAGACTCTCATTAAATTTTGGCTTATTGCAGACTGCTAACGAAGATACGAGCTTATGGAATAGGTTCACAGATTTGTGACTGGCTGGAAGACTTCCTAAGTCATAGAACGCAGTATGTTGTTCTCGACGGCGAGTGTTCATCAGAGACGAGTGTATCGTGCCCCAGGGGAGTATGATAGGACCGCTATTATTTTCTATCTATATAAATGATCTGATATACAGACTAAGTTGTAATTTGCGGCTGTTTGCCGATGATGCTGTGGTGTATGGAGGGTGTCGTCTGTAACTGACTGTAATAGCATACAGGATGACTTAGACAAAATTTCTAGTTGGTGCGAAGAATGGCAGCTAGCTCTCAATGTAGAAAAATGTAAGGTGATGCGCATGAGTAGAAAAAGCAATCCCATAATGTTCGAATACAGCATTAATAGTGAGCTTCTTGATGCTGTCGCGTCGTTCAAATATCTAGGCATAACATTGCAGAGCGATATGAAATGGAACGAGCATGTAAGGACAGTTGTGAGTAAGGCGAACAGCTGACTTCGGTTTATTGGGAGAATTTTGGGAAGATGTACTTCACCTGTAAAGGAGACCACGTATAAAACGCTTGTACGACCACGTCTTGAGAATTGCTCAAGTGTTTGGGACCCGCAGCAGATCGGTTTAAAGGAAAACATAGAGGCGTTTCAGAGGCGAGCAGCTAGATTTGTTACCGGTAGGTTCGACCAATGCGCGAGTGTCACGGAAGTGCTCCGGCAACTCAATTGGAGATCGCTGGAAGAAAGACGACGTTCTTTTCGTGAATTTCTGTTAAGTAAATTTAGAGGGCCGGAATTTGAAACTGAGTGTAGTACGATCTTGCTGCCGCCTACTTACATTTCGCGTAAAGATCACAAAGACAAGATAAGAGAAATTAAGGCTCGTACGGAGGCATATAGGCATTCTTTTTTTCCTCGTTCAATTTGGGAGTGGAATAGGAAAGAAAATACCTAGTAGTGGTACAGTGTACCCTCCGCCACGCACCTTACGGTGAATTGCGGAGTATGTATGTAGATGTAGATGTAGAAATACAGAATACACACTTCCGTACAGTAAATGGCACAACTCCAGATGATGTGGAGTGGATGAGTTTTTAGATATAAATTAGAACATATAAAAAAAATTAAATTATTTATGTCATGTAATATTTTGTGTAATGTAACGTCTTGTACAGACACCCTTCATTAACCTGACACGTTCCACATCATTACGAAGTGTCGTATTCATGGTCTATGGAACAAGTATTAATCGAATCTAATCAAAAGGACGCCATCGCAGGCACGTAATTCCTTAAAAATGATAAATGACATCAATTTTTCGTATATTGCAAAGTTGTAAGAATTGAATGTCTTTCCTTCATCACTTCTAGTCTTATTAGATTGTGGAAATGTTCTCGTTTTACTGTGTCACATTTTATTTCGTCGTTTTGTGTGTCATCCTCTGTTCAACACCATTACGGTCACAGAGTGTATAAGTATCTGGTTTCGAGCCGTAGGACAAAAATTTCTTAGGATTTTTTTGCCAAGTCAGTTCACAGAACATTGCTTTAGAAGTCTCCTCTCGCATGGCACTCCTTCCGCTAATTAGGCCTATACATCGTTTGCTTTTTGTCTGTCTCCAAGACTATGGCTATGTTTAAATTTGTAGTAAAGTTCTCTTGACATTCATAATAGTTTACTAACTCGGCTGTTGAACCATGGCGAGTCTTTCCCATCTCTCATAATGTTACATGTTACTAGAACATACTTATTTAACTTATAATGTACGGTGCTCGTGAACCTTGTTCACAAATGCTCAACACTGTCAATGCTAGAGACGAAGCTTTCGTGTTGAGCAGTCAAGTTGGAAATCTCTCCCTCTTCTCTTTTACTAAACAGATCTTCTAGCATTCCTTGATATTTCTATTTACAACTGTATTCATTGACACTGTAATGGCCTAAATTGACGGATTATAAAAGAATGGCCTCATGTTGTTTATCTGTTTGAACACACTTAGCTCCAAAACCACTCAATGAATTTGTTTGCAGCTTTTACAGGAAACTTGAGCAAAACTTCACAAAAACGTATAAGGGACGGAGGATAAAATGGCGACATTAAGCTTCCGATTTTTTTTATTCCCTTACTTGAAATCTCATGCCAACAATAAAACTTCAGAGTAACGTATAGAGTTTTTTTTCTTTTTTTTCTAACTACAGATTTCGTAGTTTTTCTAAATGTAACATTACTTTGACTTTTTTCAAATTATGTCAAATTCGTCATCGTTCCCTCGTCTGCAGGTGAGGTGACAAATGTAGGCGGGTAGTATGACTAATATAGGTGGGTAAGTTGACAAAGAAAAACGGGGTTAAACATAAAAATTAATTTTAAGCACAGAAGTAGCATACATTTGCTTTGCGCTTCGTATCTGCTGCAGTGAGTACAGTACAAGCAGTATGGAGATATTTACGACATTTCTGATTTCACAAAGCTCTTCTATAACAAATTATGATCGTCGTCGTATTCGGTGTAGTTCATATCGACGAATCTTCATCACATTTATCTTGTGTTTTCTTTTCCCATTAGCCTCTTTTCTTTCACATTTCCTTTCCTTCAATTTGGCTTCTGTTTGTGATGTGCAATGAGGACAACGGTTTCCTCTGTTTCCTTTTCGTAGCTGCATTCAGCACTGAACCATCCTCTAGCTCCTTCATAGTAATCGTTATCGATTCCCGCGGCCACTGCCGCCTGTTGATCCTTCGGTTACACTCGCTACACACGTTCAACACTGCAAGTTAGTATGAACAGGTCATTAAAATGATTTACGAAATGTTTCAGTAAGATGACGAGTCGTCAGCTACTCCGCCCAGCAAATCCATCAACTTTACCGAAACTGCCATCATAATTTAAACCCAGGAACAACACTTCATTAAATTCTCTTTGGAGTTTAATATATACATATATACTACTTGAAAGAAACAATATGGTTTACAGTTTACGAAAAAAACTAAAACTAGGACGGAAAAATTAACCACACGTGTTCTAGATGATATTTCGGTGCACTGAAATATTACAACCAACATGTGTGTAAACATAAATGATAGGGTATCAGTGCTAAATGACGGCGGTTGACTTGAGTACATACTGTGGCACACGCAGAATGCCAATCGCTAGCAAGGCAAGACCTTCATCTGCTTCTCTGTCTCGACAATCGCATTAATGATTCATCTTAGACTCCTCGTCATCTTACCCTACCTTCCCCTACCTTATATCAGACGATGATATCGTAATTTAATTTATCTCCTCGTCTGTTTAATCATGTTAATCTGCCAAACTACTATGTGAATTTTATTCGGTTTTCACAGCTAAACTGATCTCAGCGTGATATACATGTCTTATTTCACCACTGTTGGATCAGCGAAACAGAAGATACCGAAATTTAAAGTCTTGTCCATAAACGTTATGTAAGTCTCTTTGTCGATTTGAGCACGCTACTCTACGACGCCACGTGACGAATTTGCGTGGGGCTTTCGCAAGTAACGTAAGCATAGCTTAGGGCATTTAAACAAAAGCGGATAACGAAAGAAAATGCAGATGAGCCACGCTTTGTGATTGCTTATAGTGTGCACTGCCTTAAATTTTAGCATAGTCCTGTGTGAAGTACTTATCAGTAACGTTAACAGCACTCATACAGTGCACGTTTCAAAAACATAAAATGTTGAAAATAGAAAAGAGGAAAACAGGACAATTTCGTCTCAGACAAGGACACAAAACGTAAGTTTTCACCAGACTTAATGTGTTTTTCAATTCAAAACTGCCGGCCCGCGGTGGCCAAGCGGTCTGCGGCACGCCAGTCACGTTCTGCATGGCCACTACGGTCGGGGGTTCGAATCCCCCCTCGGGCATGGATATTTGTGCCGTCCTTAGTATTAGCTAGTTCATAAGTAGTTTGTAAGTTTAGGGACTGATGACCCCGTCGTTAAGTCCCATAAGCTCTACAAACATTTGAACATTTGATTTTAATTTAAAACTATTTTATACTTTTGATTACAGAAACGAATATAAGGAAACCTAACGTAATCTTCAGCAAATAGTGAACAAAATACTTTTTATCTATACTAGGGCTGCAAAATTATAACAGACGCAAAACGAGGCTCCATGTGACCATCTGGAGATGGATTTGTAAGAAAATCGGAAACAGCTCATAGTTTAAACAAACGTTTTTATACCATACTTGTGGCTGATCGCTGTTTTAATTATAAACATCTTAATACGACAGCCAAGGTTCTTACAATGTGAGTTTTCGACAAAATGGCGTACTTGTAATTTTTTATCGCAAACGTTCTAGTTAGTTTTAATACTCCAATCTGCAGTTGGCATAGATTTTTCGCACATAACGTGAGCGTACGGCCATATATGAGTTTTATTTCGTTGATATCTAATCAGCAAGTAAAAATATACCGTAATTTAATACTTTGGGAGTCTGCTCTGCTGTTGTAGTAAGACATAGTACATCTAAGAAGCAACATTTGCTGTTGTTAATTTAGTAGTAAACAAAAACAATAGCGATTTTACTCATTGTTAATTCAAAGTCAGTGACAGAAGAATATTTAGAATCTAGTCCTCACGAACCCAAATCAACACTGAATTTACTTCGCTAGTATAGACGGATTTACTGATTTCGTTTTGTGGTTTAAAATCTTCGAGAAATTACTCTGTAGGTTTTATTTACATTTTACTTTTTGGATACGAGGAAGGAATTTATTGACTAAGTAAGCCTATAAATGTTCCTTTGTTTACGACCGAAGTATCGAACCTTAAAAACCGAAAGTATGCAATGTCCTTCCTAGAAATTCCGTATCAAAACACAATGGTGTAGCTAGCGGAGAAATAAAATATAAGAGATACTGCTGAATAAATATTTTAGAATAGGGGTGATGGGTGTATTTTCTGTACTCGATTAAATAAAAAAAATAGAAAAGAATTAGCGAAGTCCTTTGTGTGAATTACATTGGTGCGCAGCACATTGCCAAATGTTAAACATTTGTAATGGATATAGCAGGCACGATTCACACAGCGACAGAGAGTACAAATTGTACTGATATATAGACTTGGAGAAGGATGGGAATTGTGAAATAGATGGAAAAAATAATGAATACCTTGGTCTTAAATGGGGTGACTGAGAAAAGACAATGCTGTCAACTGAGAGAAGAAAAAGGAATTGGATAGGAAATTGCATGAAAAGAGACAAGTAGTGAAAGATTCATTTGAAGGAATAGTGTCTGGAACAAAACCATATTAAGAGTAAGATACTAACAAATTGACGAAATTGAACTACGAGAAGAATGGTGGAAACCTGCAAGGTCTGTAGACTACTGAAGTTGAGGTGATGGGCATGCTTAATACGTAGAACATTTGAGAACATTTTAATCTCAGCCTCGTTATTGTTGATTCTGCTCCAAGGTACGCAGCGGCAATGTATTTCGCTGCATTAAAGAGTAAGTACTCAGGCTGTATTATATTTGTTGTACATACAAAGTACGTTATTAGGGTTAGGGCCAACACCTAAGCACACACAGTAATATAGCAACCAATCCCAGACGTCTCCGTAAGCATAACTTTCCCTTCGAACCGAATTCAGAGCGGCAGAACACAGCCTTGTGTGACTTGAGATGGAATGGTTACCGACAAAAGTCGGCAATTTTATTGACGAGTACCAGCAGTGGAGTGAGTTATTAATCTGTTGCATTTTTTGAACGCCACAATTCAGTTGGTAGACTACATATCGTTTTAACGTCATGATCTAAGTTTCAGAACTTGACGATGAGATTATTCTCTCTCGAAACTTGATATTTCGTTATCTGTAGGACAAAAATATGGCTTAACTTTAGCAGTTACTACTGCAAAAATTTAACATCCGTACTTTCACATCTTTAAAATGGATAGCTTGAATCTTCATGATGCTGGTTGAGGAGCAGTGGTAAAATGTCACAGACTGCAGCTGGAAACGCCTGGTACGATCTATCATTTACATTTATTAACTGTCACTTCTTTCACATCATACACTGATTCTCGAGTAGAAAATGTTTTTTTTTTTTTTTTTCTTCTTCTTTTATACCGTGGATCAGATTCCACCTTAACCTGTAGTTCCCTTTGAAACTGGCTGGCTTAAGTCCGTTTAATCCGTGAAATGCCTAGGAGAGCACTGTGGTTCTTCAAACCAACCATCATGTTTATTACAGATAAGTATCTGGTAAATAAATAGTTTACAATATCAATACATTGAATTATGAGTCCTACAATTTGAGATCCGATTTTCGGTGTCCTCGACTTTCGTTGCAGTTGGTCTATCTGATGGCTTACAGAGACAGCAAAAATTTTCATTTTCCACATTTCGTGTAATTACTGACCGCATTTACAAATATTTTATCCTGTTATGCATCTTATGTTAAGTTGAAAAGTAGTACAATTAGAATGTGCTTTTGTCCTAAAGCAGACGGCACTCAAATATTACAATCTCATCCATTACACGAAAATAATAACGATTTGCGACTCCAACAAATTGCAAATGCAATTTCAAACATTTATACAACTTCCTCTCGCCGATAACCATCGCAAAGTGATGAAAGGAAAAATTTTACTCACTTACTATATTTTCGCTGTTTATTTGATCTAACTTCAGCATCTGCCATGACTTTCTAAATTATTACTTTTTACATGTTACTGTGTTTTCATCTAATTTATTACTTTTTAACATCTTACTGTGTTTGCAGCACACGTTGCAGGTAGTATCTATATACATAACTGAATCCACCAGAAAAATTATGTCACTGTACATTACATAGTTCAGGAGATATGACTTGCTAGACATATGGACGCGTCAAAAATACCTTACCTCAGTGCGCATTAAAACTCTACATCCGTCGTGATGTGTTTTTATATTTAAGCACCTGAATAATTACATCGGTCTTCAGAAAATCGTTTAGGAGAGATAAATAATCGGGAGCGTTAAACCTGTGTTTTTGCTTAACACAGAGCGCAATTTGCCCATCAGTTATAACTAAACGAAATCCACCAAAGTTTAAAACGTTCATTTTCTGGACGTTTTATCTTTGACTTGCCAATCATCAAGAAAAACGAATTTTGAGCATCATTGGGTTGGGAAGAGCATGTGACCAAGCAGCGCTACCCCTTGTTGCTTTTTTTACTTTTGTTGACTGGCAAGACCACGTGAGTTACCTCGGCTGGGGCTTTACACTGGTGCACACATACAGCCAACAACGACCTGCATCTTGACACAGTAGCTTATCGCTTACGTAAAAAGGTAACAGGTATCTCATCCATCCCAGGATGTCGACAATTTCTCTTCTTATCGATGTCGGTACTTAAATGACGTCGTTCCCGAGAATTTCCGGACTTTCGAAAATGATTTAATGGCACGTTTCAATTTATTGTGTTAATTTGCGTTCGATTTTGTAATTTTCCTTTATATTATTAATTTCATAATTACATTAACATTATACGCTAATTTGCAATTGTAGATGCGTTACCTTCGTTGCTCTCGTCCCCATTATGAATACTGCGGAAATCTCCAGAGAAGAAAAAAAATACATCCGGTCACAAGACTATTGTTATATCAAACTGTTCTGTGTATTTCATTGGGTATCAGAAGCTGATCGAAAACAATGGAAATGCACTCCTGCATAAATTACCGGAATTCTCAGCTTCAAGATGTTAAAGATTCTATACTTGTCGTAAGCAAAGACTGTCGGGAAAAGAATGTATGTAGAATAAGACAACCATTACTTTCATCTGTTAGTAAGGGAATCTGATCGCAGTATGTGGCTGAGGGTGAGAGTGCCGAGCAAAAATTTACGAAATATTGAACAATTAATCTCCTTCCACCCCCATGAACCACAGACATTCCTGAGGTGGGCTGGCAAGCTTGCCTCAACGAAACAGATAACCATACCGTAGGTGCAACCACAGTGGAAGGGTATCAATGGAGAGGACAGGTAAACGTGTGGTACCTGAAAAGGGGCGGCAGCCTTTTCCAGGCAACAGTCTGGACGATTGACTGAGGTGGCCTTGTAACATCACCTAATGTGTCTTTGCCATCCAGCTACTGCGAACGGCTGAAAGCAAGGGGAAATTACAGTCGTTACATTTCCCTAAGACATGTAGCTCTACTGTATAACTATACGATGATGGCGTCTTCTTGGGTAAAATATTCCGGAGATAAAATAATCACCCTTTCGGATCTCCTGGCGGGGCTACTCAGAACGATGTCGTCATCAAGAAAGGTATTCTACGGAATGTTCTAAAACTCAGTCAGTTAGGTAAGTTAGAACATTCGAAAAGAGAAATGGATAGTTTGGTGTCCAGTTAGATATGGTATGGATTAGTAAAGTTCGGTAGCAATGTGAACAGGATATCTGGACAGGTGAGCACAGGAAAATAAATACAAAATCAGTTGGGTGGGAGGGGGCGCAGGAGAGAGTCTAATAACGAATAAAAATTGGAATACGATTAAGTTCGAACATCATAGTGAACGCTTTAACTTATTAAAAGATAGACACGTAGCGTGGAATGTTAGATCCCTTAATCGGGTAGGAAAATTAGAAAATTTAAAAAGGGAAATGCATAGATTGAAGTTAGATGTAGTGGGGATTAGTGAAGTTCAGTGGCAGGATGAACAGGATTTCTGGTCAGGTGAGTACAGGATTATAAATACAAAATCAGTTGGTGGTATCACGGGAGTAGAACTGATAATGAATAAGAAAATAGGAATGCGGGTAAACTACTATGAGCAGCACAGTGATCGCATTATCATTGTCAAGATAGATACGAAGCCAACACCGACCGCAGTAGTAGCAGTTTATATGCCAACTAGCTCTCCCGATGATGATGAGATTGAAAAAAATGTATGATAAGGTAAAAGAAATTATTCGGACAGTTATCGTGTGAGAATGGAATTCGTTAGTAGGCAAAGGAAGGAAGGGAAAATAGCATGTGGAAAGGAATGAAAGAGGTGGTCGCCTTTTAGAGTTTTGCCACACAGCACATTTTAATAACCACAGACACTTGGTTTAAACATCGTTGGGTTAAACATCGTTGTTTGTGGAAGGGACCAGCAGACACCGGAAGGTACCAAATTGACTTTATAATGGTAAGGAAGAGGTATATAGATAAGGTTTTAAACTGTAATATCCAGAGGCAGATGTAGTCTCTGACCTAAACTTATTGGTTATGAACTGTAGATTAAATCATAAGAAACTGGAAAAACGCACGAATAGAGACGTAATGAGATGGAACATGGATAAACAGTAGGAACCAGAGGTTGTCGAAAGTTTTAGAGGGAGTATTATGCATATTATGCAAGGATTGACCAAGACGGAAGAAAGTAATACAGCAGAAGAAGAATGGTTAGTTTTCAGAAAGTAGTGAAGGCTGCAGAGGATCATATAGGTAGGCCTAATAATAAGGAGGAAATATAAAAATGCAGCAAGTGATACAGAGGGGGAAAATGAGGTTGATAGGAAGTGCAGGTTGGCTAAACAAGAGTTGCTAGAGGACAGACATAAATTCGTAGAGAAATATATAAGTAGGGGATATCGCCAGCGGCGCATTAGCCGTGCGCACTGGGGCGCCGTGCTACGGTGCGTGCGACGCTCGCCGTCGGGGGTTCGAGTCCCCCCTCGGGCATGGGTGTTTGTGTTTTTCTTATGTTAGTTTATCTTAGTTTAAGTAGTTTGTAAGCTACGGACTAATAATCACGTAGTTGAATCTGATAGATTTACAAACGTTTGAACATTTGAATTTGGATATCGCTTACAGGAAAATAAAGAAGACTTTTGAAGGCCAAGAGCTCAGATGGAAAACCAGTACTATGGATAGAAAGGGGGAAACGTGGAAGAAATATATAAAGAAACTGAATAAATCACCTCTCTATCTACATTATTCAGTGATTTATTAAGTTTTCAAATTTATACTGACTTTTTGATCACCCGGTATTTGAAGATGAGAAAGGAGATACAATAGTGCGAGAAGAATTTGACAGAAAACTGACAGACTTCAGTCGATACAAGACACCTGAAGTGGATGATATTCCCTCTCAAAAGCTGACATCGTTAGGTGAGCAGTCGTGTAGAAGCTTTTCCACTTGGTTTGCAAGGTATGAGACAGGGGAAATATACTCATACTTCGAGATGAATATAGTAATTCCAATTCCTAAGAGAGCAGGTGCAGACAGATGTGAAAATTATAGAACTATCAGTTTAACAAGCTAAGGCTGCAAAATTCTGACACGAATTATTTACAGACGAATGGAAAAACTGATGGAATCTGATCTTGAAGAAGTTCAGTACATTATTATAACTTATCTTAGGAGAAAGGTTAAGGAATGGGAAACCTAAGTAAAAAAAGGCGATGCTGGAGGAATTAGATTAGGTAATGACTCAATAAAAATTATAGACGAGTTTCGCTACTTGCGTATCAAGTTCTAATGGCCGGAGTAAAGAAGATACTAAATCGAGAATGCCTATGAGGAAAAAAATAAGTTGAGATTAGGTAAGGCGATACTAAACAGAATTGGGGAAAAAAGAAACTTCTGGTATATCTTGAGTAAGAGAAGGGAAAGAAAAGTTATATTCTCTGTAACTTACGAACTTTGCCGTTATATTGAAAATGCATTTCCTTTTTTTTATTTTTTTATTTATTTATTTATTTATTTTTTTTTTTTTTTTTTTTTTAATTTTTTTTTAATTCGTCGTACATAACACGACGCTATCGCGATTTCGTCATTCAGACCTTAATAATGACGTGTAATACCGAAAGATAAGTTTTTAACTTCTCAGCGCATTTTTTTAATCACACTCTATCGACAAACAACATAGAAAAAAAGACAGAAAAGATAAACTATTCGTTTCAGGCATTGATTTCTGTACTATCTGTCTGAGCCGTAGCATAAATGGATGGTCATATTTCGTTTCTTGCCAAATTCAAATATGGCTGCTACAAAATGTTACTAGACTATGAAGGGCTTCCATACCTACCTATTACATTGTATATTAAAGTTCAAAACACGATGTAAGAAAGCAATTCTTTACCACGTACAAATTGTTGAAAATTTGTTTCCAAAATTAAAACGTGACATACAGATAAGGTGTAAGACATATGAACGTGCAGGAACGCTGCAGTCCTATGCTCAGAGATCAGAGTTATACAACCAGGTTGTATAGACATAATTGTTATATAAAGATAACTAATTTTATGTAAAACCGGAGTGTTTGTCATAACGCGCTAATCTGTAAAACATGTACACGAAGTTTCATGGGGCTTTCGTAGGTAGCTTGAGCGTATATTGAGGCAACATGTAGAGATTATTATTATTATTTTAATCGAATAAGGAAAGAAAGTCTGCTATGTTTGGTGGCATGGTGTAGTACGTCAAAAATCTAGTAGATGGTTCTATTAATTTCTTAATACCGCACATCAATAGCGCTGTTAGTTTGTTTTAGCTCACAGTCAGAGACAGCAATATTTTCGGAAAATTACTTTAGCGATTGGAATTCATTTCGCTAAACTATTCGAATTTATTGATTTCGCTTTGTGTAATAGGAACTTAACGAAATTACTTTGCCTATTTCGATAGCCTGTTTCGGAAATATAGGGTGGCTTCTCAGTTTCTGACTGCCCAACCTCACTAGCTTTCCATGCCGTTTCTGACGACCACCTTGTAGAAGTGGTCGTTTTCGTAGGTATATCTGACGACGGACTCTGTACTCCGACATCGATCATGGACTTTCATGATTAACTCTTTTATGCCCACAGCGCCTACAGCGTCCCTACCTCAACTCGATAAGGTCGCCTGAATAGCAGGCTGACCCGCACAACACATGTGCCAGGTGGGTTGGATTCAAAGCATGCGCTGCAGCAACTAGAAGGAAGATAAAGGATTAACGTCTCGTAGACACAGCAGTGACGGAGCACACACTCGGACTGATATATGCTAAGGATGGGGATATAAATCAACCGTGCTCTTTGAAAGCAACCATCTCGGCATGTGCCTAAATCACGAAGGCGGAGGCCGGGTGGAACCACCGTCCTCCCGCACTGCCATCAGGGCGTGTGTGGAGGAGAATTTGCGTTGGTGCTACAAAGACCGTAGCATCTATATCTATTCAGACAGGCAGGCAGCCCTGAGATCACTGGCAGCTCCCGCAACAAGGTCTAAAATTGTTGCAGAATGTCACAGGGTTCTGGTGGAGGTAGGGGAAAGCAATAGAGTAAACCTATTGCGGGTCCCTGGCCACTCGGGGATCAGTGGCAACAAACATGCCGACAGACTAGCCAGGATGGGGGCAGAGACTCCATTTATTGGACCAGAACCTGTCCTGACAATCACCAAGGCAATGATTAAATTGGAGCTACGTAACTGGCTCAAAAGACAGCACGTAGAATATTAGACCAGAGTCTATCAACAAAAACATGGCAAGGTAATGATGCCAAAGCCATATTTTAAAAGAAGCTCTGCAATCCTGGGCATTTGTAATTCAATAAGATTTCCTGATGTATAAAATTGTTTATTCCTTTGTAAGCCCTGTCAACTTATATAGGTCGGGTAGCCACGGAGACAAAAATGAATTGCTAATAAAACAACAATAAACAATTTTTTGTGTTAACTTTCATCGTAAAATGAAGCCAGTAACTTCTATAGTCATATCACTTAGAACTAAGCATAGATAATATTTTTTTAATGAACTATTTTGAATACACTTTTGAATCAGTTTATTGGCACGAAAAAATTTGGAGGGTAGCCCCGGACACAGCATTCAGTGGTAATCCACTTGTTTCTTGGCCTTGAAAACATACAATTGTAATAAATATCGCAAGCATATACATAAAATCGGTTTCCATGGTACCATCCTTGCAGTTATAGCACTGAATACAGTCTTCTTCGTAGATTTCTCCACATGTGATGCATTCTGTCTCTTTTCCTTGATCCTCTTCGGAGAGACTGAATATTTGTCTTTGTCTTTAGTGCATTTGCGTTTTTTGTTTTTTCGGCTTGTTCTTTTTATTGCATTTCCTTTTCTGTCTCTCTTCTAAACCTTTTTTTATATGGAGATGACGCTTCTCCTTATTAAATCTATGAGGGATTTTCAGAGCTTCTGCAAGATCAAATGCTAATTTCAAAAACTCTTCTTATGGGTGAAAACCACCAACGAAGTTAAACAGGAACGACGAAAAATTTTTGCGCGAACAAAATACACCGATGCGAGTAGCTCGCTCGGTGCCTATGCCACAACTGACTTGCTTGTGTTTATACTCCACAGGGCGCGCATTTCAAATGCAGTCTTGCCAGCGGAACGTGTTTGGTTTCTTAGAAATTGAAACGTCCGCAGTTACATCTACATCTACATAGATATTCTGCAAATCACATTAAAGTGTCTGGCAGAGGGTTCATTAACCACTTTCATAACTTTTCTCTATCGTTCCATTCTCTAATAGCGCGCGGGAAGAAAGAACACCTAAATCGTTCCGTTTTCGATCTGATTTCTCTTATTTTATTGGGATGGTCATGTCTCCCTAAGTAGGTGGGTGCTAGCAAAATATTTTCACATTCAGAAGTAAAAGTCGGTCATTGAAACTTCGCAAACAGATCACGCCGCAATGAATAACGTCTTTTTTAATGATTTCCACCCCAATTCGAGCAACATTTCCGTGACGCTTTCCCCCCCGTAACGTGATAAAACAAAACGAGCTGCCCTTCTCTGTACCTTCTCAATATCTTCCGTCAGTCCCACCAGGTGAGTGTCCCACAAGGGGCAACAGTACTCCAGGAGAGGACGTACAAGTGTGATTTAGGCAGCCTCTTTGGTGGAGCTGGTGCATCTTCGAAGCGTTCTGTGAATGAAACGTAACCTTTGGTTCCCCTTTCCCACAAAAAGTCAAAGTTGTTCGTAATTGTAACTCCTAGGTATTTAGTAGAATTTACGACCTTAAGGTTTGACTGATTTATCGCATAATTGAAGTTCAGCGGATTTCTTTTAGTGGTCATTTGTATTACTTGACACTTTTGTTTTTTTAGTGTCAACTGCCAATTTTCGCACCAAGTAGAAATTTTGTCTACATCGCTTTGCAGTAGCTTTTGATCCTCTGTTGACTTCACTAACCGATAAACGACAGCATCATCCGCAAACAGTCTAAGGGAGCTATTCATATTGTCTCCTAAATCATTTATAAAAACAAGGAAGAGTAGATGACCTATAACTCTTCCCTGTGGAACGCCAGATATCACTTCTGTTTTACTGATGACTTACCGTCAATTACAACTAACTGTGTCCTTTCTGATAGGAAATCGTGAATCCAATCGCACAATTGGGGAGATATTCCATAAGCACGCAATTTCATTAGAAGCCGCTTGTGAGGTACAGTATCAAAAGCCTTCCGGAAATCCAGAAATATGGGATCGATTTGAGATCCCTTGTCGATGGCACTTAACACTTCATGTGAATAAAGGGAAAGCTGTGTTTCGCAAGAGCGATACTTTCTGAATCCGTGTTGACTATTGGTTAATAGGTCGTTCTCCTCGAGGTAGTTCATAATATTCGAACAAAGTATATGTTCCAAAATCCTACTGCAAATCGACGTCAATGAGATTGGCCTGTAATTTTGGGGATCACTCCTATTGCCTTTCTTGAATATTGGAGTAACTTGGGCAACTTTCCAGTCTTTGGGTACGGATCTTTCGCCGTCCGGGGCTACTCGACCTTCCCCTACTGTACTTGTGTATATTGATGTAACCGCCTGAATCTAACCATCAAACATGTAATATTACTATGTAATGGGGCATGTTAAAATAATAAATAAATAAATAAAAATCATACCATACTGTCACTTTGTTGTTGTTATGGTCTTCAGTCCGGAGACAGGTTTGGTGCAGCCCTCCACCCTATTCTATCCTGAGCAAACCTTTTCATCTCCTCATAAGAACAGAAACCCACATCCACTTGAATCTGCTTACTATACGCGTCTCTTGGTCTCCCTCTGCGATTTTCCCTCTAATGCTAAATTTACGATTCCCCGATGTCTAAGAATGTGTCCTACCAAGCGATCCCTTCTTTTAGCCAGGGTATGCCAAAAATTCCTTTTCTCACCAATTCTGTTCAGTACTTCTTCATTGGTTATGCGATCTACCCACCTAATCTTCAGCATTCTTCTGTAACACCACATTTCAAAAGCCTCTATTCTCTTCTTGTCCGCATTCCTTATCGTCCATGTTTCACTCCCGTACAAGGCAACACTCCACACAAATGCCTTCAGAAAAGACTTCCTTACACTTAAATTAATATTCGATGTTAGCAAATTTCTCTTTTTCAAAAATGCTTTTCTTCCCATTGCCATTCTGCATTTTATATCCTCTGTACTGCGACCATCGCATGTTATTTTACTACCCAAGTAGCAAAACTCATCTACCACCTTCATTGTTTCGTTACCTAAACTAATTCCTTCAGCATAGCCTGATTTTCTAAGACCGCATTCCATTATTTTTGTTTTGCTTTTGTTAATGTTCATTTTATACGCTCTCTTCAAAACACTGTCCATTCCATTCAACTGCTCTTCCAGGTCCTTTGCTGTCTCTGACAGAATTACAATGTCATCAGGAAAACGCAATGTTTTTATTTCTACTCCCTGAACTTTAATCCCTATTCCAAATTTTTCCTTGCTTTCCTTCACCGCCTGCTCGATTGAATAACACCGGAGAAAGGCTACAACCCTGTCTTACTCCCTTCCGAACTGATGCTTCCCTTTCATGCTCTTTGAGTCTAATAACTGCAGTATGGCTTTATTACAAGCTGTAAATTACTCTCATTTCCCTATATTTTGCCCCTGCTGACTTCAGAATTTGAAAGAGTGTATTCCAGTCAACATTGTCAAATGCTTTCTCCAAATCTACAAAAGCTAAAAATGTAGGTTTGCCTTTCCTTCATCTATCTTCAAAGATAAGTCGTAAAGTGAGTATTGCCTCCCGGGTTCCTACGTTCCTCCTGAATCGAAACTGATCTTCCCCGAGGTCAGCTTCTACCAGCTTTTCCATTCTCCTGTAGATAATTCGTGTAAAATTTTGCAACCATGACTTATCAAACTGATGGTTCTGTAATATTCACACCTGTCTGCGCCTGAATTCTTTGGAATGGGGATTATTACATTTTTCTTAAAGTCTGGGGGCATTTCGCCTGTCTCATACATCCTACACACCAGTTCAAATAGTCTTGTCATGGCTGGCTCTCCCAGAGACTTTAGTAGTTGTGAGGGTATGTCATCTACTCCTGGGGCCTTGTTCCGACCTAGGTCTTTCAAGGCTCTGTCAAATTCGTCTCTCAGTATAGTATCTCCTATTTCATCTTGATCTACTTCCTCTTCCCTTCCTACAACATCGTCTCTAAGTTCATTTCCTTTGTAGAGCTGCTCTGTGTACTCTTTCCACCTTTCAGCTTTCCCTTCTTTGCTGAGAACTGGTTTCCCATCTGAGTTCTTGATATTCGTAGAGTTGCTTTTCTTGTCCCCAAATGTCTCTTTTATTTTACCTAGCCACTCCTGCTTAGCCATTTTGCACTTCCTGTCAATCTCAATTTTTAGTCGTCTGTACTTCATTTTGCCAGCTTAGAAATTGAAACGTCCGCGGTTACCCGCCGTCCGGGGCTACCCGACCTTCCCCTACTGTACTTGTGTATATTTGATGTAACCGCCTGAATCTAACCATCGAACATGTAATATTACTATGTAATGGGTCGTGTTAAATAATAAATAAATATTGATAAATCTTAAGCAATAAATTAAAATTTGGGGTGCGGCCGGGAATCGAACCCGGAGTTTCACCCTTACTAGGCAGACGTGTTAACCGTTAGACTACCACACCACTAACGATTAAGGCGCCTTGGAATAGTCTATGTACGATTTCCCTCCACAAGACAAACTTTAATTCAGCTTCTATGTTCCAAAGATAATTGCCACATATTTGAGACGTAAATCCGTCTCTGGGATTGTTTATTTGTATTAATTGATATTTATATCACCTTAACAGGATTGTTCCACCATGTCCATTGCCGAGGTTCTATTCCGCTGCATGGAGAGCCTTGGCAGTAGTGGCAATTATCTGCGGAACACAGAAGCTGAATTAAAGTTTGCGATGTGGAGGGAAATCGTACATGGACTATTCCAAGGCGCCTTAATCGTTAGTGGTGTGGTAGTCTAACGGTTTAGTGCTAAAAAATTTTATTTTCTTTAAAAAATGAGAAACTATCTTAGTTTTGTAATAGAGATATTTCATTTGTATCCCCTTCATTACTGATCTCGCGAGAACTAATGCGTTCAGAGTTAGAGAAGATAAAATAAGAATAGTAATAAAAAAAATGAAAACGAACATAGGAACGGACAAAACAGTACATGGAAGCACTCCATTGTAACTCTCGTGAAGATGAACTCTGAAATCGTCGGTGAACAGAGATCGAAAAGAAGGACTTTTTAAAAAATTTTATTTTATTTATTTCTTTATTCCGTTAGGAAAAACATATATTTATGTTTCCAACCGAAGAAGGTATTTTTACGTTTCATGTGTTACATTTTTAAATGGAAACAAGGAGATGTTGCAATTAAGCTGTGGAATAAAGCACTCACAAGAAAAACTTTCAGTTTTGGATCCAACCAAGAAGGGATTATTTGTTTTTACCAAACTGTTGTTATGGGTGACCCACTTCAAATAAGAAGAGCATTAATGCCATTAGAAAAAAAAAGAAAAAAAAGAAAAAAAAACGGTTAAGACGTCTGCCTAGTTAGCATGGAGGTCCGGGTTCGATTCCCGGCCGCACCACCAATTTTAATTCATTGTTTCAGATTTATCAATAATGTCTTTGACATATTTGATAGGTAAATCCGTGTCTGGGATTGTTTATTTGTATTAATAAATAAATAAATAAAAATCGTACCATACTGTCACTTTACGAGCGTATAAAGGGCGCTCAGGAACGTCATTAGGATTTAAGTCTCGTTCGTCGGTCCGCGTGCTGAGAGCGGCTGTTTGCTTGCAGAGGTCGGACGGGCCGTGGCTGCCGCTGTGCAAGATGAGCTTCGAGGTGGTGAACGGCAGCCGGCAGGCGCGGTGCGCGGACGCGGACGCGGCCGGCGACGACGCGTGCGACGAGTGCGTGCAGCTGCAGGTGGGCGGGCGCGCCGTCGCCTGCCTGCGCCGCCCGCGCCGCCCGGCCGTCCACAAGCAGCCCCTCCTCTTCCACTAGGCCTGCGGACCCGTAGGCTCCAGTGGCGCTTCCTCCACCGCTCCTCTCCCCACCAGCCTCGCAGCACTCGGGCGCCACATCTTTCCCAGTATTCCGAGACGCACATGCTGTTCACCTGCAGTCGGCGACACGTTACGAAACGACAGATTGGTCCTCATGGTGCTCGTGCTGCATGCCCAACTAATCAGTCAAATGTGAAGCACTTTCTTTGTCTTATGTCCACAGACATATCTGCAAGCACTGTCACATCCAATGTTCAGTCTGTTTTGCGTTGCTATAAAGTATTTCATGGTATCATTTAAAGATCCTTCTTATATATATATATATATATATATATATATATATATATATATATATATTCACTAAGCGTGTTCGCCTCTGTAACTTATAAAATAATAGGTGACGGGAAATTTTAATGCGGTAGGTCAACACAAGAAATGTTAAACTTTCTGCGGAGCTACGAACATAGTTTATTGTATCATTTTCCAAAGAGTTACAGCACAAAGATATAATTTTTTAAAATGGAACAATAGTTTTTTTCTATCGTGCATTGGATTCGTTGAAACCAGCTGTGTCCAAATCAATTTAAACTACATTCCTATCACTGTTAGTTTGGGAGCTACAACCCTTCAAAGTTTAGGGGGCGGAGGCTACGACAGCGTAGCAGACTAGCTGGTGGTCATGAGACAGTGGGCCGTGCCCCAGGGGATAGCCACTCGGCCAGTCAGCTACGCTATCGCAGCCTCCGCCCCAGGAACTTTGAAGGGTTGTAGCTCCCAAACTAACAGTGATAGGAATGTAGTTTAAATTGATTTGGACGCAGATGGTTTAAACGAATGCAATACACGATAGAAAAATAAACTATTGTTCCATTTAAAAATTATCTTTGTGGTGTAACACTTTGGAAAATGATACAATAAACTATGTTCATAGCTCCGCAAAAAGTATAACATTTCTTGTGTTGACCTACAGCATTAAAATTTCCCGTCACCTATTATTTTATAAGGTACAGAGGCAATCACACTTAGTGAAACACCCTATATATATATATATATATATATATATATATATATATATATATACAAGTTCAACGAAAATATAAGTATATATCAACACATAAACACAAAGTGACCTGGGGACCTAGACATCAAGAACGAGTATCTTATGATAGTGACACTTACCACTACAACGTCCAAGAAAAATTCACTTGTGCCCTATCAAGAAACTGATGTTATACACGAAGATGGCCTAACTCAAAAACATTTCGGGTTGCCTGCTGTAAACTAAGTTATTCAAGAATGTACTAAAATGACGACTCTGAATAGAGAATTGGTTCCAGATAGCTCAAGTTAGTAATAGTAGTGTGGCCTTTACAGTGTACAAGCATCTGCTCACCATTTCTTTTCCCTCAACCACATACAGCAGATCAGTCGTGTTGAAGGTCATCGTAAACAAGACAGTTCATCACAAACGTCAGAACCCATGGTGAGAACTCTGTGAACCGTAAGTGAATCAAATTGCAGAATGCATACTACAACAACAATGACAGATGTAAATCAATTTCCTTGAACCTAGAATTCCGACATTATAAATCAGCAGTGATGGTTTAAGTGATGCACGTCTCAGAATGACTCAGTTTTGACAGAAAGGCAGACAGCTGGGAAAATTTGTGATCAAAGTTCAAGAAGATAGTGAATACTGGACAAGTGACAACAAGGCTCCAACATTGGAACTGAATTTAAACAGCGGTACCAACATTCCAAGTGAGTTACAACAGCAATCAGAATGGAGAGACGGCCATGACTCAGAATGGGACTCTGCAGACTCAAGTAGAGAATCTGCAACACCGTCTACAAAGAAAAAACTAACGCAAAATCAACTACTTAGCAAAGACCACTACAACATCCAAGTAAAATTCACTTCAGATCTATCAAGAAACTGATATTAGACAAGAAGATGGACTAACCCAACGAATTTGCCTGTGTGCAAAACAACTGAACAACTGAGCTTCAGTTCGAAGGGGCAAGATAATTTTTGCATTCCCCGTTCAATTGATGCAGAAACCGCACAAGAATCGACGAAAATAATTAAAAGAAGACACAGAACGGAGAATCGGTTTCAGATATATCAAGTTATAATAGTCTAGCCTCCGCAGTGTACAAGCATCATTACTCTTCCCGCAACCACATACAGCAGTACAGTCGTGTTGTAGATCACCAAAAAGAAGACAGAGTTCATCACAGACATCACGATCCATGGCGACCACTCTAAGAAGAGTAACTGAATCAAATTAGACATTACATTCTGTCACTGACAGATATGAATCCGTATCCTTCAACCTAGAATTCCGGAATTTTCTGAACAGTGATGAACGTCTAAGAATGCCTCAGTTTTGGGTGAAAAGGACGACTCAGGCAGCTGAGAAAATTTATGATCACTATTCAAGAAGATAGCGAATACCGGATAAATCACAAGATACCAAAATTTGAAGTGAATTACAACAGCAATGAGAATGCAGAGACGGACATGAGTCAGAATGGGATTCTGTAGAGTCAGGTTAAGATACTGCATCACTATCTACAAACAAAAAGCTAATCGCCATTGGACTGCTTAGCAAAGGTCTTCATCAATTACAAATTCCTGTCTTCAGCAATTACAAATTGCCTACCGTGACATTCACGACGAGAATTACTCAAGGAAATTTATAATAACATAAAATGTTTTTCGTCACTAACAGCAGTGAATTTGCGTACGGGAACTGAGGCGAAAAGTTCTTAGGAAAGGATTAGCGCCCATACTGCCAGGATGCTGAGCTAAAAAGCAAGCTTTCCAGTACTAAGAGCTGCGAGATCCAGTGTAGGCACAAAACAGACAATAGGCCTACATGTGACAAATTTGCTTTTTAACTATCTCCTATTTATGAAACAGGCATATTACTACTTGTACTTTGACATATCAACAGTATCTGAATACATATCGAGCCACTGGAGTCCATGGATCGTACCAGCAAATCACTTAGCAAACGTCGCTCTGTCAAGGAGGTTAATATTCACACTTCCTCTCACCTTTTATTCTTCTTTTTTTCTCTGGCACTCAGCGAGAAGTGACACCAAATGTACCTGGCCAATACTTAGGCTCCTGTTTTCTGTGACTACAAATTGATGTACAGTTTGAATTCCTCTAATTTATGAATCAAACTTACTTCATTGTTATAATAAATGGATGAATACTCATGAAACTAAACGCTTGTTTAATACTTCATTCCTTCCTTCACCTATGAATTTAATAACTAAGATCGCAGCAGTAAACTGCTTAATGCAACAATAAGATTCTTTACACACAGTTGTAGTTTAATAGTGACAGTTGATTTATAGTGTGATCGATCACGAAACTGTTAATGAATTTTAGATAACAAGATCATATATTCTGGCTTTGCAGTGGTGGACCGCTGTAAACATCAGCTAGGAAGAGACGTTTCCTCCAGAAGACCACAACACTTTATCAGACAGAACACTTCTGTCCCAGTTGATTTCTACGGAAGTCAGCAAATCCGAATTAACGAGTTAAATGTGTTAGCAACATTGTAAGAAATTGTCTATCACAGAGCATGAGTGGTTGTGCATTGCGCAGTTTGTATTTTAGTGAAGGTACAGGAGAATAGACTAACACACAGATCGCTGCCAACACTTATCTTACAAATGACTGGGTCACCTTGAAAAGTGTCACATATTGTCATTCCAAGGCACAATACATAAAAAATTTGGCATTGATTTGTAGTCTGCCGACTAGGTAATGTATAACTCGTCGTCTCTTCTCAAGGTTGAAGAATATAATAAAAGACTTCGCAAAACTAAACGAGTAAATCAATATTTCAGATTGTTTTGGTTTAGAAGATAGAAACGTTTTAGCGCAGTTCTTTCAATGAAAGCGATTTCATTGATGGATGATCTGGAATAGAGTCAAAATGTGCTCTCTGTATATTACCACCACAACTATGCAGTTTACGAAACAAGGTAATATTACGTGCCTTTAGAAAGAATAAAATCGACAAAATTAATGCATACGACTTGTAGCGTTAACCAACTGAAATACAGAAGACGATGTCACCATCATTTGTTGCCTTGAGAATGATTACGTTTTATATGAGATGCAAACACACTACAGGCACAAGTCCTGAGTAGTTCGCCTTCAGTAATGTTTTCACATACATTGATGATGCGCTGACGCATATTTTCAGGCGTTGTTGGTGAATCACGATTACAAATATCCTTCAGTTTTCTCCACAGAAAGAAAATCGATGATGTAAGATCCGGTGAACGTGCTTCTACGACCAATCCAGCTGTCATTACATGTTCCATTTAAAACAGCTTCAACAGCACGCGAGCCATGTGCCGGACATCCATCATCTTGAAAGTACACCGCCATTCTGTGTCGCAGCCATCGTGGATTTCCCGTTGCCCAGTAGTGCATATTATGCCGGTTTACGTTACCTCTGTTTGTGAATGACGCTTCGTCACTAAATCGAACTGGTGAAAAAAAATCTGTTATCGTCCCGTAATTTATTTTGTGCCCAGTGGAAAAACTGTACACGACGTTCAAAGTCTTCGCCATGCAAATCTGGTGCATAGAAATATGGCACAGGTGAAATTTATGTTGACGTAGAATTTTCAACACCGACGTTTTCGAGATTCTCGATTCTCGCTCAGTTTGTGTGTTACTGATGTGCGGATTAGCAGCAACTGCACCAAAAACATTTGGGAATCATCATTTGTTGCAGGTCGTGGTTGACATTTCACTTGGGGCTGAACACTTCCTGTCTCTTTAAATAAGGTAACTATTCGACGAAAGGTCCGGACACTTGCATGATGTCTTCCAGGTTAACCATCAACATACAGCACAGGCCCTTTGCGCACTTTGATCACAATAGCCATACATAAATACCATATTGACCTTTTCTGAAATTGGTAAACGGTCTATTTTAACACGATAATGTATCACGAAGCACATACCGTCAGCACTGGCGATTCCACGCATTTATACTTAAAGCGCCATCTATCACAAAGCGAAACAAGTGTTCCAAACAAAACATTCATATTTATTTACGTACTAGACCAATATGTAACAAAAACATGCAGCTGTATCTGTGTTCCCTATGGCAGCGCCCTTTAGCGGGCCAACCATAGCGCCATCTGCTTTTACCCCCTCAAGTTAGAAAAGTTTTGTTCAAATGTTTGTAAATCTTATGGGACTTAACTACGGGGTCATCAGTCCCTAAACTTACAAACTACTTATGAACTACTTACGAACTAGGACGGCACAAATATCCATGCCCGAGGGGGGATTCGAACCACCGACCGTAGTGGCCGTGCAGACCGTGACTGAAAAGTTTTGTTCTTTGTAGTTTTTTAGTTTGATACTTATTTCGTGAGATATTTGGCCTGGTCATTATCAATGGACCATCCTGTATAAGAGGCCAGACCCAGGACAGAGAGCAAACATTTGAGGAGCAAGCCACGCTCGAGTGTCTAAACTTCCATACCTTTGTCTGTCCGTATTCATACACTTAGATATTTCAGTATATATACATACAAGAAATAAATAAATAAATAAATAAATAAAAAATAGCTAAAATCACTTACTATTATTTTTGTTCTTCAATGCAAATATCTGTACTCAAACATTAACTTTTCATCAGTACATTATCAAAAAATATGTTTAATGAATTTACATATATGTGACCGTTGCGGATTTAAACATATAATGAGAGAAACGAGATGACAGCGTTTCAGCATTAATTTGTTTGCTCAAATGTGTCGTGAACTCAGCCACATAACGGCGGAAATGGGCGAGTCAGTAGCATTCCCCGTGCCATCCACATTACTGAGCAAGAACACTGCTGCTGGCGCAAATTCACCCTCATACAAGGATGTCCATAAAAATTAAAGGCGCTCCTATACACACATGCATAGCAGCTCTTCTCTCTCTGTGTATGTGTGTGTCTGTGTGTGTGTGTGTGTGTGTGTGTGTGTGTGTGTGTGTGTGTGTCTAAGAGAGAGGGAGAGAGAGAGAGAGAGAGAGAGAGAGAGAGAGAGAGAGAGAGAGAGAGCGTCAATATACAAGAATCAACATCGAATTTGTTCATCTGACAAAGTTCCGATATAATCACTGGTAGCATGTGCAAAAACACGTGTTTGCGTATGTAAAGTTCCAGAATTTTAGATTTCAGTTCGTCCATACACAATATTAATAATCATTGTTGGTGGAGCGGAAATAATAACGCAAACAAGAGTGGCCCATGAGCAATGAATCTTAGGGTGGAGAAACCAATCTGTAAATATTACGGGCTAAGAAGTTGAAATGTGATATGCTAACTACCTGAAATGAATATTACTAAAATTTTCCGGGCTATTATGCCGTGGTCTTATGGACTTGTTACTTACACCCAACTGCGGAGGAAATTTTCAAGGGGGATGTATGTCCGATGAACACCCTGTCTCGGACATACAAAAGTGCCACGATCGCCCTTGAAAATGTCCTCCGCAGTTGGAGACGAAACGTTGGGTATAAGTAAGAGGCCGTAATGAGTAACGTAGAAGTAGATATCATCGGAGTAGTGCAGCAAGTAAAATCACTTAACAAGAACAAGTCTTCTGGTCCGGACTGTATACCCATTAGATTATGCTGAAGCGATAGCTCCATATACAACCGCTCTCTCAAAGAAGGCCTATTTCAATGACGTCAATTTGCAGCAGGGTTTTGGAACATATCCTGTATTCAAATATTATGAATGATATCGAACAGAATGATCTGTTGACCCAAGGTCAACACGGATTTAGAAAATATCGTCCATCCGAAACACAACTAGCTCTTCATTCACAAGAAGTGATGGGTGTTATCGACAAGGGTTCGCAAATCGATTCCGTATTTCTTGATTTCCAGAAGGCTTTTGACACCGTACCTCACAAACGGCTTTTAATCAAATTGCGTGGTTATGGTATATCGCCCCAAATTTGCGATTGGATAAGGGATTTCCTGTCAGAGAGGACACAGTTCATAGTAATCGATGGTAAGGCCTCGACTAAAACAAAGGTGATATCGGGCGTTCCACAGGGTAGTGTTATTGGTCCTCTGCTGTTCCTTATTTACATAAAAGATTTAGAGGAAAATCTAAGTAGCTCTCTTAGGTTGTTTGCAGATGACGCCGTCATTTACCGTCTAGTACAATCAACTAAAGATCAAAACCAACCGCAGAACGATCTGAATAAGATGTCACTATGGTGTAAAAATTGGCAACTGACTCTGAATAATGAGAAGTGTGAAGTCGTCCACTTGAGTACGAAAAGAAATCCGTTAAACTTTGTTTACAAGATAAATCAATCAAAAGTGAAGACCGTAAACTCCACAAAATACCTACGATTTACTATTACTTCATACTTAAACCGGAAAGAACATGTAGATAATGTCGTTTTATTGGCAAACCCTTAAAAGATGCAACAAAACTACAAAAGAAACTGCATACACTACGCTTGTCCGTTCATGTTTGGAGTATTGCTGCCCAGTGTGGCAACCTTATCAGGTAGTTTGACGGAGGACATCGAAAGAGTCCAGAGAAGGGCAGCTCGTTTCGTATTGTCACGATACAGGGGAGACAGCGTTGCGGAAATGATACAGGATCTGGGATGGGAATCATTACAACAACGGCGCTTATCGCGGCGGCGTGGGCTACTTACGAGACTCCAATCGACAACATTCTCCTCCGAATACGAAAATATATTGTTGACTCCCATTTACATTGGTAGAAATGACCATCAGAATAAAATACAATAAATCAGAGCTCGAACGGAGAAATTCAGGTGTTCTTTCTTCCCGCGCGCTATTCGGGAATGGAATGGGAGATAAATAGTATAATGGTGGTTCGATGAACCCTCTGCCAGGCACTTAAATGTGATTTGTAGAGTATCGCATGTAGATGTAGACCACGGCATAATAGCCCGGAAAATTTTAGTAATATTCACCTTTCCGGCCTTGAAAGTTTACATTTTAGAATATCTGAAACGGTCAGTTTGGGTATCAATATTAGCTTTATTGTCTTTGACGCATATTTTCTTCAGTGGAATTACGAGACCAAAATTGATTACCTGATGCAGTTAAAGCCGCGGAGGAGTGGTCTAGTGGTCTAAGGCGCCTTACTGCTGAGCATGCGGTTGCTCGCCGTCGGAGGTTTGAGTCCACCCTCGGGTATGGGTGTGTGTGATGTCCTTAGCATAAGCTAGTTTAATATAAGTAGTTTGTAATCGTAAATGCTAATAACCACAGCAGTTAAGTCCCTTGGATTTACAACAATTTGGACATTTTATGCAGTTAAACATTAGCGTAAAAACGAGAAATGTAAGTTAAAAGGGAGGTAGGAAATTACTGTTGCTATTGGTAACTTCAGGTTAACTCTGTTACGTTATTGCGACTACTGAATGCAAAATTTGGACAGATGCTTAAGCAAACTAAATGAGTGCAATTTCTTGTCCTTTAGTAAAGTGAGATTTCTCATGCACTGATAATGAGGTTAAAAGACTACATTTCACTCTTATGCTGAAACTGCGTACTCCTTACCATGGCGACAGTTGAGGTACGGAGTTGCCTCTGTGAACGTACATCTCTAGATACGCCGAAATGTTGGTTGCTGGTACCAAGCCTGTTGTCTCCCACTTCAAGAGACAGGCCTTTCGTCTAAAAGTTGTTTAATCATTTCAACGTTGTTTTTGCCACAGCAAATACCGTTCACCGTATGATAAAACTCGCACCTCACGACAAAGAGCGCCAATTCCAATTCTGCTTACTAACTTGTATGACAGCATTTCCAGACCTGCAACCGTTTGACGTTGCAGACCGTCAGTTCAGTCCTGAAGCTCTCAGTAACGCTGTTCTCACTCCAATATTCAAGAAAGGCATAAGGAGTGAATCCCTAAATTACAGACCACTCTCAGTGACGTCGATTTGCAGTAGAATTTTGGAACATATACTTCGTTCGAACACTATGAACTACCTCGAAGAGAACGACCTATTAACCAATAGTCAACTGAGATTCAGAAAGTACCGCTCTTGCGAAACACAGATTGCACCTTTATTCACATGAAGTGATAAGTGCTATTAACAAGGGATCTCAAATCGATTCCATATTTCTGGGTTTCCGGAAAGCTTTTGACGCAGTACCTCACAAGCGGCTTCTAATGAAATTGCGTGGTTATGGAATATCGCCCCAATTGTGCGATTGGATTCACGATTTCCAATCATAAAGGAGACAGTTCGTAGTAATTGACGGTAAGTCATCGAGTAAAACAGAAGTGTTATCTGGTGTTCCCCAGGCAAGCGTTATAGGTCCAATACTCTTCCTTGAGTTTATAAACGATTTAGGAGACAATCTGAATAGTTCCCTTACACTGTTCGCGGATGATGCTGTCGTTTATCGGTTAGTTAGTTGGTGGGAAAATGTTCAATTAACACTAATAATGAAAAGAAATCCGCTGAAATTACACGATAAATCAGTCAAAAGGTCGTAAATTCTACCAAATATCTAGGAGTAACAATTACGAACAACTTAGACTGGAGAGAACACATAGAAAATATTGTGGGTAAGGTGAACCAAAGGTTACGTTTCACTGGCAGAACGCTTCGAAGTTGCAACAACTGCACCAAAGAGACTGCCTATATCACACTTGTGCGTCCTCTCCTGGAGTATTGTTGCCCACTGTGTGACCCTCACCAGGTGGGACTGACGGAAGATATTGAGAAGGTTCAGAGAAGGGCAGCTCGCTTTGTTTTATCACGTTACGGGGGGGGAACGCGTCACGGAAATGTTGCACGATTTGAGATGGAAATCATTAAAAGAACGACGTTATTCGTTGGGACAAGTTATATTTGCGAAATTTAAATCACCAACTTTTACTTCTGAATGTGAAAATATTTAGCTAGCACCCACCTACACAGGGAGACATGACCATCCCAATAAAATAAGAGAAATCAGATCGAAAACGGAACTATTTAGGTATTCTTCCTCTCCGCGCGCTTTTAGAGAATGAAACGGCAGAGAAAGATTATGAAAGTGATTAGTGAATCCTCTGCCAGGTACGTAAATGTGATTTGCAGAGTATCTATACAGATGTAGATGTTGCTAGTCCCTCGCAGGTAGTGGGAAAACGAATGCGAAGCTAGGCACCTGTTTTGGAACGCTACGTGTGGGATCTCTTCAGCAAAATTTTCAAGACACACCTTATTTATTTGAAGAGTCCTGGGCCAGTCCAGTTAAGTGGTTCCCGGCCTTCTTACTGACGCTGAGTGCTGACCAGTGCCTGGTATGCTCTTGAGGCACAAAAGGACGCCTTGGCACAGCTCACACATAGCCTTGGCATGTGTGACCGTTGAGAACCCAAAGGATTCCTTTTCATTCGCATAGCGAATCGCTGGTAAATAGTAAATTAAGCGAATACGATCATCTGCTCAACTGCTGAGTGGTGATTGTTTCGCATAGAAACTTAGAAAATTGAATTCGAACAACATCAAGGAGTTCCATTCATGGGTCTATTTCTGAAACCATTATTACAAGGGAATGTCCGGACACTATTCATTTCTGTCCAATTCTATTACGAGTTGTCTCTGTAAGGACTGATAGAGGGGCAACTAGCAGAAAACTTCCCCCCTAAAATCTAAAACTGAGAAATGTTTGTAAATCTATTGCTCCAAACTGCTCTTCAAAAAGTGATTTTTTTTATCTAATTTCGTTCCTCGACACAACTGCTTCATAAAGATCACAATTCGTAGTAATACACAGAAAATCAAGAAGTGAAACAGAAGTGATATCTAACTTCCCCCTCTGCTGTTCATAATCTAAGCAAATGAGCCATGGGCTTCTTAGGCTGTTTATTGATGATGTCGTCATCTAAGTCATCGAAGATCAATACCAATTTCAAAATGATTTAGACAAGATATCCGTATGACACGAAAAGTGGCATTAACCTTAAATAAAATGTGATAATATCCACGTGAGTACGAAAAGAAAATATTAATTTACAGTTACACGATAAACAGCACAAATGTTAAGGCTGCCTAATCAATTAAATATCCAGTAATTGTTACAACTAAAATTAAAAACAGACCAGATCTGGATTGTTAATTAATTTTAACCTTTACATTAAACTGGCTGTTTTCTGAATTATGCTTTTTAAAAATACCCAGTTATTATAATACCGAATGAAACTTCAAAGACCACATAGCTAATATTGTGGCGAAAGCGAACACTTGGCCACTTAAAAGGCAACCTGCTCTATGTCTTTTCGTCCTTTACTTGCTAGGCGTTATGGGATCCTTTCCATTAAAAATTGACAGAGGACATCTAGAAGGCACAAGGGTCAGCTCGTTTCATATTATCATCCTATGTGGAAGATCCTAAGCCACGTTTCACTGAGACTAGAACTTGTTTCGAAAATACAATTACCAAAATTATTCTTCGAACCAGAAAATATTTTGTTGATATCCACCCACACAGGGAGAAAAGATCATCGTAATAAAATAAGAGAAATCGGAGTACTAATTAAATGATTTAGGGGGTTTGTCTTCCCCGCACACTAATCTAGAGCGAAAACGTAGAGAAATAGTTTTAAAATGGCCCAGTGAATTCTCTCCCAGGTAGTTAAACGTGAATTTCAGAGTATTTATGTAGAAACAGATGTGGATTTGCAATTTACTTAAAAGAAACTTCCTTTAACTGTTCTTAAGAACCTCGTGTCAGTAACCTGTACCTTGTTTTTATCAGTATTTCTCTATATATTTATTTCAGATCCACAGGGAATAGCTTGCACAGAAATTATTTTGTAGATATTCATTCGTGAATCTTTTCTAGTTTTTAGCCTTCTCTGAGAACTGTACCGCGTTTTTTGTTGGACCATGCAGAATTTCTTTTTGAAATCAATGTCACATATACAGCTGCATAAATATTTGAATAAATATAATCAGAAATGAGATCAGAAATAGTAAGTCAAGCTCTTTCTACCGTCGACGTCGTAAAAGAGGGAGAAGGAATGGACAGAGTTTCAGGGCTCTCTCTAGCCCAGAATACTGCTTTGAAAAGCGTCGGGTCTTCCGCTTGTCATAATGTATTCACAAACGGACCCATAATGATATGCAACTCCTTGCAGTTGTTTCTGAAATGCAAATTTCTGAGTAAAAGGGCTAATTATGGAAAGTAGTCGCCACGCGGTAGTTGGATAGATGTTCATTTTTGCTTAATTTACAGTTTACCAGTGATTCGCTAAGGGAATGCTACGTAACATTTTGGGCCCTCGGAAGTCATACCTGCAGAAGCTCTGAGTGGGCTAGCCGTGGGAGTCCCTTTGTTCCTGAAGAGCGGCTCTGGTCAGCTCTCATTGTCCTCAAGAGGGCTAAGAACCATTTAACTAGAGTGGCCCATGTCTTTTGAAATAAACAACGCGTGTCTAGGATTCTTTTTGAAGAGACCCAATACACAGCGTCCAGAATGGAACTTTCAGAAAAGGAGCCTAGTTTCGCATTCATAGTATTCGTTTTCCCACGACCTGCGTTAGACTAGAATCAGTCTTAGTACGCGCTCCATGGTTGGAAATATTCAAATGTCTGTAAATCTATCGGACCAAACTGCGTGGTCATCAGTTCGTAGCTTACAAACTACTTAAACCTAGGTAAACTAACCTAAGGACAACACACACACACACACACACACACACACACACACACACACATGGCCTAAGGAGGACTCGAACTTCCGACGGCTAGCAACCGCTCGCTACGCAGCGAGGCACCTTAGACCGCTCGGCTACTCCACCGCGGCTCCATGTTTGGACTGACGTCAAACGGTTGCAGATCTGAAAAAGTCGCCATACACGTTAGTAAGGAGAATATTATGATTGGCACTCCTTATCATGATGCAAATAGGTGGCAGTTTTACAATAAGGTGGACTCTCGCGCTATCGCGCTATTCGCTGTGGCAAAATATAACGTCGGAATGATTAAACAACTTTTTGACGATTGGTTCTCGTCTGCATTTGGCGCTAGTCAGTCAAGTTGACTCGGCAGGTACGGAAAACCAAGACTTCTACACTAACTTCAACCGAGAGATGACCTGCCTTCTGAGGTGCGAGACGACAGACTTGGTGCCAGTAACCAACATAGAGATGTACGTCCACAGAGGCAGCAACTCCGTACCTCAACTGGCGCCATGGTAAGAACTACGGAGATTCGGTATGATAGGAAAATGTAGTCTTTGAAACCAATTATCAATGGAGGACAAATGTCTCTTCACAGAAGACCCAGGAATTCCACTCATTTTGTTTACTTATTGCCCATCCAACGTTTGCAGTAGGAGACGTAACACAGTTCATTCTATTAAGAGCAGCTGTACTTTGCTTCTTACAGCCCTTGTAACTTCCTTTCCTTTTTTAAATATACAATTAATCAATTCTTGTCTTGTGATTTATTGAAGAAAATTAAGTGTCAAAGGCAATAAATGTAATAGTGTAAGAAACTGATTTTGCATTTCAGGAAGTTAGCTCCGCACATTTCAGGTTCATATCACGTATTATTTAAAGTACGATTCTCCACCTTAACATTCACTACTCACGAGCCACACTTTTTCGCGTTATTATTTCCGTTCCGTAAATTAAATCCACCAGCAATGAGTCTTTATGGCACGGAGGGACGAACCGAAGTCTAAAGTTGCGGAAATTTACACACACACTTACACACACAAACAACAACAACAACAACAATAAAAACAACATATGAGCGCGTCTTCAGTCCCGAAAATAAGGAAATCCGTATAACTGATAATATTTTCTATAATTTTAATTTTCATATTATCTGATGTTAATAACCAACCAAGAAATACGCGAATTAATTGCAATCAATTTGTTTTGTAAAGTAGGATTGATACCAGGTACATTACTTTTGTAATAATAACATATAATATAACGACTTTAGCCAGCGCCGTCTAGGACATTCTCGACTAAACATTTTGTAAACAATGGCTCCATTTGGTGGCCTTGTCACTATATAGGTTACAAACGAGACTGGACATTCAGCTTTAGGAGATGAATCTATTTTTGTACCCAACGCAGGGAAATAATGCTCTGTATTTACTTCATTGAAATACATTTTCTATTACAGCACCTGGTATGATAACGATTTGTTCTCGAGTAATATTTGTATAACTTTTTTTTTAATTTTATCAACCTTGAAAGACAATTTATTTACAGATGTGTTTATGGTGTATTTGGGACTCAGTTACGCAAAACTGGTAATAATTTTTTCTTTACTGTTACATGGTTTGACAAACTATACCTAAAGTAAATGTATTTTTGTGACTTTCGCGATTTTTTCGTGAATTTAGGAAGTAATAATTGTTAATACTTGACGTTCCGTTTACAGGTTAAATAAGAGTTACCAGGCTGGAAACTTAAACAACGATATTACATGAAATAACAGTAACTTAGCTCAGCAGTTCAGACGCGGTACATACATTCATACCAGCTTGTTCATATGCAGTAATTTTGGTTATTTTTCATAAATAGAAAGTTAAAAAGTAGTTTACTTTTTAAAATTTTGACATTCAATAAGGTTCATTTTTGTAATGTCTCAAACACTTGGAAATGGCGACGTAATATACCGAAAGTAGACTGTGTCTAATACAAAAGTGACTGGTGGCTTATAAGCATATTAATCATATGCCTCGCAAATATATTTAGGACGATAGTTCTGGACGATAATGAGGCGGATTATAAAAAAAGAAGTTATATTTCTTTGTTGCTAATATGCCGCCCTTAGTAGCCGGACATCATAGTTTTTAATGGCCAGGTGGTTACCGTTCGAGCTTTGAAAGACGAACGAGGATGAGGCGACGGTTCGACTCCCACTTAAATTTAATTTTTAATAATAATAAAAACTTCCGTGCTAAGATATCGTGGTCCATCTGTAAAAACGTCAGGAGAAAGACGTTTTACAGAGGGACCACGGCATCTTAGCCACGAACTTTTTATCAATGAAGACACCGGCCGTGAAAGCCGACAATGTCGTGCTGAATCTGCTGCGTTATCCGGTCGCCGCACTGTCGGAATGCGGAGTAGGTTTGCTGTTTTACTCGTCCGTGCCCGACTGAACTAAACTAAGTTATCACTTTTATTTCACGTATTATTCACTTTTATTGATTATTGAATTTTATTTCACTAATTTATTTACACACTTCTCTGCACTCAATATTTGAGAGGCAATAAAATTAAATAGCTCGTGTTAAAAAGTAATATTACCTGTTTTATGTAATGTCAATTAAATAATATGACCAGTAATGAAAAAAAAAATCGCACTGACGTGTTTTATGACCCACTTTAGATTTGTAGTTTCATAAGTTTTTGCAAACATTTTGGACCAAAATAATAATCTAAGTAATAAAAAATTAATTAATAAGAGTGTCTGAAACCCTTTTAGGAAAACAAAAAAATTAGGTATTGATTGGTTCCGAACAACCATAGTCCAACGCCTTGCCCAATACGCTACGGCCATCCATCTAAAGTTGAGTCCTTTTATCTCATACTATTGATGGCCGTTGTTAACGGATGCTAACATTCAATTTGAAGACACTAGATTATCGTTTATCGTACGAAGAACAATGTGTTTTTGTTAATTCTTCAGTGCGCCATTGCTTTGAAATGACAACGTGTAAGTTGCAATAAGGAAATCATCAAATACGCAACGCAAAATGGCGTATGCCAAAGAGAGTTCTGGGCGAGGAATGTCACGTGACATCTCCGAACGGCTGGTTTTGGTTAAGTCAATGAAGGGTGTCAAATCGCCGTTATTTTTGCAAATATGTCTCAAACGTTACGAGATATGAAAAAAAAAACAATAAGGCAGCTAAGTTGTAGAAAATTTTCTCCTCTACCAAGTAGATTAATCAATTTTTGTGTCAGGTGAACGGTTCGTGTGCAATTACAATTATATTACAAGCAGCTCTGTTTTGGTATTACTACCGTATTTTTGTCCGAAAAATTTGAAAAATGGAAGTTGGGTGTTTGGCGGCCTACAATCATGTCTGTAAAATTTGGTGCTGATCGGTTGAACGGTTCGTCTTAAAAACAGGGAACAGCTTACGGACAGACAGACAGACCAGACAGACATACATCCCAAAATCGCAGTTATTTTTGCAAATATCTTTGAAACGCTACGAGATATGAAAAAAAAACATAGGTTGTAGAAAATTTTCTCCTCTACAAATTCGGTTATTCAATTTTCGTAACAGATGAATGGTTAAGCCGTTATTTTCAATTAAATTTCGAGCTGTCAAAAGACGTTCGGAAAGGCCAACTTTTAGTGTTACTACAGTAACCTAAAGTTGGCAAAAAATAGATTAAAAATTAAGTTTGACTGGAAGGTGACAGCCGCCTCATTCAAGTTTGTCTTAAAAAAAAAAAAAAAAAAAAAAACCTCGTACGTACGCTAAGCATCGGACCATCGAGAACTCTAACGTCAGCAACTACGCACAGCTATATTATCAGAAACACTTGTCATGCGATTTTTTCGTAATTGCGAGAGTAGTGCACCGTACTACTTCTACATTATGTTGTTTCAGTGAGCTTCTAAATACGTACAAAATCTGAAGTACATGCTTGATGCCAACTTTGTGGTCTCCTCTTGTCAGAGCCACTCCTCGGCTGATCGCCCCAGCAGCGCAGCAGGAAAACGCGGCAAGCTCTGCTATACAGCCCGGTCTGTCACGGTACCTCTCCGGGTTACCGCGACTGCTTGGCCTTCTCTCCACGCCCTACACAAGAGAAAACCGCACAGCCCATCTCTGTAATACCACTACTCGCGGTGCGCCGTCTCATTACACAGATAGGAAATGAAAAGAGACAATAGGAAGATCGACACACATTGTAACACACACAGTCACGACGCTCCCACTGACTTTTGTTACGAGGCGCGTCCAGAAAGTAAGTTCCGTTTGGAAATAAAATGAAATTGTACACAGATACAGAAGAAATTTTTATTGCACAAAATTCTACAACTCTTAAACTACTTTTCCACATAACTGCCGAAATTTTGCAGAAATTTGTCGTAGCGTGGCACCATGTTTTGTATGCCTTCTTCATGGAAATCTGCCGCCTGTGTCTTCAACCAGTTGGAAATAGTTTCTTCCAGCTCGTCGTCCATAGCGAGAGCACTAATTGTAAACCTACGGTTTTTCCGGATCTTGTCATCAATCGCATGAACCAGTTCTTCTGTAACCAAAGGTGGACGCCCACTTCGTTCTTCATCGTGCACATCACTACGCTCGCCATTGAACAGTGGGACCCATCTTCTCACCATCGAATCACTCATCGCATTTGGTCCGTAAATATCGCAAATTTGGCGATAAATTTCACTTGGTTTAACTTTCCTCGCATTCAGAAACCGAATCACCGACCTGATTTCACAGGCGGCGGGTTTTTCAATCAACGCCGACATTTCAAACAAGCACAACAAAGCGCACGTAACTGACAGCAATCTCCAAATGGCGCACGTTCTTCTCCTTGATACACATCGTCTACAGCGCATGTGCGGAACTGCAGTCGCAGCGCTGCAGCGGAGTTAAATTAAAACGGAACTTACTTTCTGGACGCGCCTCGTATACAATGTGACAGCAACGCTCCAAACGGCCGGCAAGCTACCTTTCTGAATACGATATCAGATGAAAGCGAAAAATATAGTTTATGTCGATTTGTAACATAGGTTTTTATAATAGGTAACTCCTGTAGTGCCATAAAAATCAGTAATATACTGGGTGTTACAAAAAGGTACCGCCAAACGTTCAGGAAACATTCCTCACACACAAAGAAAGAAAATATGTGGACATATACGCGTAATTTACATGTTAGACCTCATTTTATCACTTCTCTTCAAATCACATTAATCATGGAATGGAAACACACAGTGACAGAACGTAACAGCGTGACTTCAAACACTTTGTTACAGGAAATGTTCAAAATGTCCTCCGTTAGCAAAGATACATGCATCCACCCTCCGTCGCATGGAATCCCTGATGCGCTGATGCAGCCCTGGAGAATGGTGTATTGTATCACAGCCGTACACAATACGAGCACGAAGAGTCTCTACATTTGGTACCGGGGTTGCGTAGACAAGAGCTTTCAAATGCCCCCATAAATGAAAGTCAAGAGGGTTGAGGTCAGGAGAGCGTGGAGGCCATGGAATTGGTCCGCCTCTACCAATTCATCGGTCACCGAATCTGTTGTTGAGAAGCGTACGATAACGTCGACTGAAATGTGCAGGAGCTCCATCGTGCATGAACCACATGTTGTGTCGTACGCTCCAGTAGCGTAGGTGAAAGAACATGAGGCCCAATCAAGACATACTAAAATGAGCTCTAACATGGAAATTAAACGTTTCCAGGCACATGTCCACATAACCTATTTTCTTTCTTTGTGTGTGAGGAATGTTTCCTGAAAGTTTGGCCGTACCTTTTTGTAACACCCTGTATAAATAAAAATTATGCCACATTTGTCTTTCTTGGGTATCGTAAGAATCGTGGAAAGGTATAGAATGATACATTGTATGAGTGTTGATTTACGATTGTCTTTTCCTTTTGCTGGTATTTACTGAAAAATATCATTTGCTATTAAGAACAAGAAATGGCTGGTAAGCACCAGAAGAGATGAAATTTTGCGGAAAGACGTCTGTTTTCTATTACGGCACATTAAGGTATCTTCATTACAGTTCCAGTCAAACTTCAATGGAGTGCCATACCTACATTATTTAATAAACCAAATCAACCAGCACAGCACAGCACCAGCACCAGCAAAAAAAAAAAAAAAAAAAAAAAAAAAAAAAAAAAAAAAAAAAAAAAAAAAAAGAGAGAGAGAGAGAGAGGAAATAAAAACATTTCCTAACAAAGATGAAACCAGTTCCTCAATTGCTGCTACATCGGACGCAGAAATGACAAGAATTTTCAAGACATTCGCTTTTCAAGCAAAAGTAATGACATTCAAAGATAAATGCATATATAAAAAAGACGAGATAAGTCTAAAAGTTTACGAATTGTTGGACTCCAAACGAAGTTTAATCGTCAAAGAAAGAGCCTATCGTAGTCAAAATAGACCATAGCAGAACTTTGTAATTCCCACATATTTATATTCTATTACTTTCAGCGGAGTAAGCTGCAAATATACACACATTCGTATTTTATCATGAATAAGTTATTGCTTGTATCACTGAATCAATAAAATTCGACTGGTTTTTCATTTATTTCCCCATTATTCTTGGCTCTTGATATATTTCTAATGTTTGTAACCAAAACATATGGTAACTATTTTGTTAATTATGTAGAAAAATAGTTATAAACGAACATCACACTTACAGCTCATTACCCACCGCTAGGAGCGCTAGGGTCGTTGAAATTGTTAGTCGTTAACAACTTTCAAAACAATGAATGTCGCGACTGTAATATTAGACGCGAGTGATGAATTACTCTAATTTTTTTTCCGTTGAAAATGTTTCCAAGTTTTTCCTTTCTCTCCAATGTACACTACGAGTCTCGTGTTGCCGGGTGCCTCAGAGTGTTGCCTAGATTTACACAGGATAATGACGCCCCGGAATAGTTTCGCAGCGGTCCGTTTCGTGTACTTCACCGTGCTCTTGATATCGCCGACCTTGTAGGCAACCCGCAGTACGCGGAAGACCCTTTCCCTCGCCGAGTGCAGCAGCCAGCATCGCACACCAATTAGCGTTACCACCTGATAAAGGAGACGAGAAAATTGGCCCGTCTCTTGTATTCACAGAAGAACCAGGTAATGTACTCAGTAACGACGTCTGATATTTCAAGTTCGGTGAGACCACGAGCGCTTGTAAAAACAAGTTTTTCTTCGAATTAGCTTTCCTTTGGGGTTATTTTGGTATTCTTACGTAACGACAGTTTGCTGAGAAAACGCTGTTATTGTCGACTTTGCCGCTTAACGTCGTCTTCTTCTGGTCTTTTCCATCTTTCTCGTGCTAACATGTAATGCTGTGGAAAAGTTTGTCTTTTCATAGTTACCTAAAACGATAAGTTCAACTCAGTCATACATGCATCTTCATACCATCCATTGCAATACAAAATGAGATTTTTTAAATCAATGATTAACAGAATATATGAGATTACCCTTTCTGAAACTTCCGTCAATAAAGAACTAAATAATCTTGAATAAATCGCCGAAATGAATGGTTACAACCCGTCCTTCTACTTTTTATTACTTTCTGTCCACACAAATCAATCCATACAAACTGTCTCTACGTTTTTTTCCAACGTTTATATTTGTCGTTTCTTTACTTAAGTGAGAGTACTATGAAATGTTTTAATCATTGTTTCCCAGTGGCGGAAAACAAAACTATTTAAAGGGAAGTATAATACTGTGGTAGAAAAAATAACTCCTGTCTCAGTCAAAAGAGGCCTGATGTGATGCAGATGCTTCATTTTGTATCGTTGAGAGATTGATGGAGCGATTTCGTGATGATATGAAATATCTATCGCGAAGCAAAAGAACAAAAATTATAGTGGAGAGAGGTTTCGAACCGAAACCACTGGCCTGCCGAGCTACTACCACAACGATTTGAAGCTTGATAATATATTTCACATGTTTGTCGGTGGATAACATGTGAAAGTCCTACAATGTTCAGACGTATTAACTGCACAACACCCTCAGCTGATGGTGGTAGTTGCTATCGTCAACACTGCAAGCCATGACAGTTGATAATCGAGTCGTTTCATCGAGATTTATAAGTCCAGGAGTAGGAATAACGCATGCGCGGGAAGGCGATGATCGTTTGATCGTAGCGGTGCTCACAATGCCTCTTCCAGAGGCCGTAGAGAGACCTTCCGCGCGTGTGCGGAGGGCAAACACATCTACATCTACATAGATTGAAAATCATATTTAAGTGCCTGGCAGAGGTTTCATTAACCACTTTCATAACTTTTCTCTACCGTTCCATTCTCTATTTGCGCGCGGGAATAAATAACACCTAAATCGTTCTGTTTTCGATCTGGTTTCTCTTATTTTATTGGGATGGTCATGTCTCGTAAGTATGTGGGTGCTAGCAAAATATTTTCACATTCAGAAGTAAAAGTCGGTGTTTGAAACTTCGCAATCAAATCACGCCGCAGTGAATAACGTCTTTCTTTTAATGCTTTTCACCCCAATTCGTGCAACATTTCCGTGACGCTCCCCCCCCCCCCCCCCCCCGTAACGTGATAAAACAAAACGAGCTGCCCTTCTCTGAACCTTCTCAATATCTTCCGTCAGTCCCACCTGGTGAGTGTCCCACAAGGGGCAACAGTACTCCAGGAGAGGACGTACAAGTGTGATTTAGGCAGCCTCTTTGGTGGAGCTGGTGCATCTTCGAAGCGTTCTGTGAATGAAACGTAACCTTTGGTTCGCCTTTCCCACAATATTTTCTGTGTGTTCTCTCCAGTCTAAGTAGTTCATATCTGTAACTCCTAAGTATTTAGTAGAATTTACGACCTTAAGGGTTGCCTGATTTATCGCGTAATTGAAGTTCAGCGGATTTCTTTTAGTGGTTATGTGTATTACTTCACACTTTTCTTTACTTAGTGTCAATTGCCAATTTTCGCACCATGTAGAAATTTTGTCTAAATCGCTTTGCAATTGCTTTTGATCCTTTGTTGACTTCACTAACCGATAAACGACAGCATCCGCGAACAGTCTGAGAGCTATTCCGATTGTCTCCTAAATCGTTTATAAAGGAAGAGTAGGGGACCTATAACGCTTCCTTGGGGAACGACAGATATCACTTCTGTTTTACTCGATGACTTACCGTCAATTACAACTAACTGTGTCCTTTCTGATAGGAAATCGTGAATCCAATCGCACAGTTGGGGAGATATTCCATAACCACGCAATTTCATTAGAAACCGCTTCACTGGAAGCCGCTTCATCTGAATATAGTTTACCATGGAAGTGGAGATAGATGGAAACCTACCATGCTAGACCTCGATGCTCTGAACAAATACCTATGGAACGGTGCAAATAATGTCCAAGCCGATACACAATGACATATCTACACGCCAACAGCTGTCATCGCGACGCGCAAGTCTCCCATGTGGCGTCACCTAAAGACTTGCACCAAGCAGGCCGAAGACGATCCCAGCTGGGGTCTAAGGGTCAAAAATGTCACAGAAAATCATCATCATCATGTGGTCTGTGAATCCTCCAGCCTGCCAGACGAGGTCCAGCACCTAAGAACAGTATTCCAACAAAATGTTTACAGTGATAAAAAGATACCCAATGCTTTCCAGTCTAAGGAATTTCAAGGCTCGGAAGTAAAGACATCTACGGAGGACCCCATGCCTATGGGCTTCCTCTTTCGGCAGCATGTCTGCAAGATTTGGAATAATTATCAAGAAATATGACACCAAGGGTGTCTTTCTTCCACCGGTAGAATTGAAGAATTTGTTTTGTTTGCTCAAAGATGCTCTTGACCTTAGGAAACGCAATGGATATATGATCCCTTGCCAATATGGTAAATTTTATATTATGCGACAAGTGCCACATGTGCCACATCTGCAAAAAATCCATGTGTTGAACACCTGGGCTAACCTGATAAATCAGCAGTGGTAGAACATTCAAATTTTCAAATGTTTGTAAATCTATCGGACCAAACTGCGTGGTCATCAGTCCGTAGCTTACAAACTACTTAAACTAAGGTAAACTAAGCTAAGGACAAACACACACACACACACACACACACACACACACACACACACACACCAATGCCCCAGGGAGGACTCGAACCTCCGACGGCGAACAACAGCGCGCTCCGCAGCGAGGCGCCTTAGACCGCTCGGCTACTCCACCGCGGCGGTAGAACATTGTTTGAAGACGGGATATCACATGCTTTATGAAAATACTGAGATTCTATCCTCAGCGTCATCTTTCTGGGGCTGCTTTTAATAAAGCCATACATATCCACCCCACAGGCAATTTCAACTAAGCAACGCCTGGAATCTAGCATTGGATGGCATAAAACTGAATCAGCAAAAAAAAAAAAAAAAAAAAAAAAAAAAAAAAACCCTCCTATTTTTAACGGCACGCAGCAGGCCACAGCAAGTTAATTCGGTTTTTGACCGCTCCGGCAGCACAGTCTGTGACTCCGCGCACACACGGAAGGACTCGCTACGGCCTTCGGCAGTCGACATTGTGGGAACCGCTACCATCCAATGATCATCATTTTTTAGCGCATGCGTAATTCCTAATCCTAGCCTTATAAACCGCGACACAGCGACGTGATTATTGGCTGTCGCAATTTACAGTGTTCATGACAGTAACCGCCCTAGGTTGTCGTGCAGTTGTTACGACGATAATTGTGGGAATTTCACAATCATATCCGGCGGCACACCCATAAGGTTGCAGCAGATCCAACGTAAAAGCCTTGAAAGTTTTAATTTGGCGCATGTGTGCAGAAACAAAACGTTTCATGTGCCGTTAATATTGTACCTTCATTGAAGAAACCGATTTCAGTTCAGTTAAACATCACACTTGATATTTCTTAATAACTGAGACGAAACTATATTTCTCGTCATGTGGGAAGGCGCTTCCACGCGACAGGGGAAGAGTGGAGTGGAGGAGCTGTGGTCGAGCGCCAACAGTGGAGCCTGCGGGAGAGACATTGTCGTAACTCGCGACCAGCCACGCGCCTACAGAATGAACGTTATTGGCTGCCAGTGCTGTAATGCAGGGGGATTCGCAGAACGCCTTCATACGTGGATTATAGTTGTTAGTTTGAAACACAAAGATTACTTGCCTAACCTAATAATTATTAAAGCAAAACACCAACAACAGACTGAATTAGGAAACCTACACTGCTGGGAAGCCGAAATGCAATACGAAGAAGAAGTATCACAGCCAAATTTATTTGGCTGATAACACGTTATGAATATTGCACATTGCTGAAATTACAACAAATGTGAAAGATAATAAAAGCAGTATTGAGTTCTGCCGTTATCTGCTTCCTAAAGCCGCTGATACATCCCTAGGCATTGGATCAAATAGGCTCTAAATGCGATTTGGTGTATAGAAATTTATGCTGCTTCTAGATTTGCCAATATTGATATTGTGTAACAACTGTTGTTGTATCTCGGGCCAGTTGCTCCGAGATCAATGATCAGATGGATAGGCGAGAAACTGGGTAAACAGGGAGGCTGAGACAATACTGCAAATTAATGGATGATGAACAAGTCTTGCACATTGTGTGCCATGTGGCCGTTGGCAAGCTCGAAGGTATTGGAGGACAAAAGGCTAAAACACTTCAGATATGTAGTACAGGCTGGTTAGTGAACCGTCAGTGCTTACTAGGAAAGCGCGGGACTGGAATTCAGTATCACCCCAAACATAGTATCGGCGGTAGGACCAGTATGATGTTGCATAAGGCAGCAGTTCAACATTTTCTCATCATAGTGTCCCCAGGCTCTAATCCAACCATTGCGTCGCTGCAGGCAGATTCAGGACAAGAACGGCATTGTTTTTACTGATGAATGCTAATTCTGATGATCGCATCAGAGTCTGGCGACACAGTGGTGAGAGACTGTTCAACTGTTGCCTTGTGCCTACAAACCAGTAAACCAAAGATCAAAACCCCACAGAGTACTTCTCAATACTGATACTGTGCTGTGTGTGTACCAAAATGTTCCATACTTTCTTCTACCCTTCTTTCTGGTCGAGAAATCCGTCCTGACATCTGCTTATTCTACCATCTACAGCCCTTTCTTCCATATACTTGAGTAAGGGTGGTAACTTATACTTTGGGGAGCACATGAAACACTTCAATTAAAAGCATATGAAAGGAATATAACGATGTAAGTCAATAATGAAATCAACCAAAGTAATACGAAAGTGCAATTATGGGGAAAAGCGATTAAATCGACAAATAAATAGACACGAGTGAAAAAAAATCCTCACTCCTCCATGCCATTCAAACGGCGCGCCTGCTGGAAGTGCTCTTCGATCCGGCTTCCAGGGGCCGGTCATTCAATCGTCGGAGGTGTGTCCTTGCCAAGAGGACACACACAGCCACTGTCTAACGCTTACTGTCCTACGGCCTGTTTTAAGTATGCACAGATGATTTATTCCGCACAATGATTGATCTGCAGTGTTTTGTACCCTGAAACAGTGGCTCTGCAGATGAAACAAATTTAATGGGACATGCAGCCTCAGACATACGAAAGCAGTGCACGTTACAATCCAAGTCAGGTAAGAGGTCCTCAATTACACTCAGAATGAACCGAACGACTACTCATGTAAGTAGAAAAATATATAATTACTGCCAAATGACCTCAACGGGTACAGCAATTTGTTCTTGAGCAGTGCCTCAGTAAAATAAGGAGCTTTTATACTGAGAGGTAAATTTTAATTTATTATCTCTAAAACAAAAAAAAGGTTTGAATGGATTTAATAATGAAATTCACAGTAATAATGAGAAGACAGGATATGATTCAACCGTTAACAGTATAGCTTTCATACTCGAAACCACATACAAAAATTAAACAATTTATTAGAAGAATAATGCCGAGAAGAGGGTGACTGAGTCCACGCCTACACTTGACTTTGAAACTGAAAAATAAACTAACAGAGTCTGTGAGACTGTCGCGCTAAATGGAGTATAATGGTCTTCTACTGTCGATGCTGTTGCATAGAGCGACTTTGCAGAAACAAAAACTAGCTTTACCTTAGCACACGACTTACCGTTCACCGCATTGTCGGAGGCTGTTATCTACGGCTCTGAAATGCTATTGTGATATTCCTGGCCTATGGCCACTTCATATTTCTGGCCGCTGGCTGTTTCTTTGCTAACATCGTACGTGTCTTAAACGCAGAAGGGAGACAGAAGTGCAGCATATGTTGAAATGTGGGGTGGGGAGCAGTAGCATATGGCGCTGGTTCCCGTGGGAAAGCCCGCCTATGTTACTGGTACTCTCCTCGCATTGGCTGTTTCATTTCACGTCACGTGATTTCTTTTGAAATTAGTTTTGTTTATTATATAATAAATATTAATAATCCAGAGCTGAGAATTTGTGATAAATATCTCTCAAGGACAGGCTAGGTTTTGACAGTTTAAAAAGTTTAAGGTGCCTTCTCTTATTGTAACAAGAGAAGAGCTATTTTGCAGAAGGCGCGCGACGGCCCTGTTTTGGTGCGAAATAGAGCGTCAGGTGCCCTCTCGCAACGCGCCGCAGTTTCAGTCTCGAGCTGACCACTATACGCGCCGGTCCGCGCCGGTCATGAGTAAAGATTTTTGTAATAGTCATAACATTCGAGGTCTAAACATGAGCTATGGGCAGCATAGGCCGTATCATATGAACAATAGTTGCTCATATTATATTATTTAATTAATAAATGGCATCCCTGAAAATTAAAAATTTCGCGAGTCGCTTCTTATGCTTCCATCATACAGAACTTATTTTAGCCTCACTTGTATGCTGTAGAGTCGCTTCTTATGCTTCCATCATACAGAACTTATTTTAGCCTCACTTGTATGCTGTAGAAGAATCAATGACCTGTGTGCTGTCTTCTCCGCTGGGGACACAACTATAGAAGACAACATGATACTCAGAACTCTATGCTTTCCATAAAGTCTTGGACAGCAACTACGGCACCTCGTGCTTACTGTAGGGCGATACAAACGCACACTGCTACGCAACAGCATCCGCAAGGATGTGGAGGTTTTAGGGGACTTGTGGGAGGAAGCAGTACTAACTTCTCCGTCCGCAAATAAAACCCTAGGAAGCTTCTACTATCAAAAACTATCTGTTTTGATCTGAAGCTGAAATGAATCCACCAGAACTTCCAATTAATGTTGATGACGTCAAGATCCACTAACGTACCTTGTCAGAAATTAGTACGACATGATACGCTGATTCAGCAAACCAGCCCACCGTTTTGCCTCTCGCTTTAGTCTGCAGACGTTAACTAAATATTGTGAAGAACAAAATGTCCAGTCTTCGGTCTGTGAAAGTACCATAATTACACGTGAAGCCTGGAATTCAAATGTTCAAATGTTTGTCAATCTATCGGACCAAACTGCGTGGTCATCAGTTCGCAGCTAACAAACTACTTAAACCTAGGTAAACTAAACTAAGGACAACACACACACCCATGCCCCAGGGAGGACTCGAACCTCCGCGGCGAGCAACCGCGCGCTCCGCAGCGAGACGCTTTAGACCGCTCGGCTACTCCACCGCGGCTTGGAATTTAACACTTGACACCGCGCACTGCTGTTTATGCTACAAGACAAACCACAGAGGATCGCAAAAATTTAATAAAAGAGCACATGACCTGCCAGTGACAATCTCCACAACAGAGGAGGCGTTCCTGTAGCAAAATGAGTCGTATATTTGTTTCGTATTTCTCCTAGGCTGCGCGCAAGCACACCTGCTCTGGATGGCCTATCAGGAGCGCCGTAGCAAACTCTTCACAACGTGCTCCTCCAGTGCGAGCTAATTTTACAAGCCAGTAAGCTGCATATTGATTGCTGATACAATACGTTGGCACCTGAGTGTCACCTGGCTGCGTTTACTAGCTGGAAATGGTGGAAGGAGAGAGCCACTGGGGCTGTCCCTGTTGTCTGGCTGTTAAACGGATATAACGGTCATCTCTTGCTGATGTTACCCGTGCACGACCTTGGCCTTACTTTCTTTTAGCGTTTTATTTTGTCTGATTTCGTTTTAAGGTCCTGGAAATTACATTTAGGGACACTCCAATAGCTGTAGCCCCACCTCCCTCTGTGTGTGACCCGAGTCCAATGTTCCTACGGCTCTCCATGCCATAGCTTCGGGTAAGTCACGTTGTCGTTGCATTGCACTACCTGATCACTACACTATTTGTATCCAACTATTCGTTTGGTAAACAAAAGTCGACGCCAACCAAATCTACAGCAGCTGTCTCTTATCACCACTATATACGAGGCGCGTCCTGAAAGTAAGTTCCGTTTGGTAATAAAATGAAATTGTACACAGATACAGACAGAAGAGATTTTTATTGCACAAAATTCTAAAACTCTTAAACTACTTTTCCACATAACTGCCGAAATTTTGCAGGCATTTGTCATAGCGTGGCACCAGGTTTTGTATACCTTCTGGTCTTCAACCAGTTGGAAACAGTTCCTTTCAGCTCATCGTCATTGGTGAAGTGATAACCGCCAAGGAAAGACTTGGTATGTAAGAACAGATAAAAGTCGCTAGGAGCGAGGTCAGGGCTGTACGGAGGATGGTCAAACACGTCCCAGCCAAATCCCTGTAGGAGGTTTTTCATCACATTTGCAGTGTGATCGTGAAATTTGGGGGAAGTCCATAGCGAGAGCACTAATTGTAAACCTACTGTTAAGTGAACCAGTTCTTCTGTAAGCAAAGGTGGACACCCACTTCGTTCTTCATCGTGCACATCACTACGCCCGCCATTGAACTGTCAGGCCCATCTTCTCACCATCGAATCACTCATCGCATTTGGTCCGTAAACATCGCAAATTTGGCGATAAATTTCACTTGGTTTCACTTTCCTCGCATTCAGAAACCGAATCACCTACCTGATTTCACAGGCGGCGGGATTTTCAATAAACGCCGACATTTCAAACAAGCACAACAAAGCGTACGTAACTGACACCGATCTCCAAATGGCACACGTTCTTCTCCTAGATACACATCGTCTACAGCGCATGTGCGAAACTGCAGCGGAGATAAAATGAAATGGAACTTATTTTCTGGACGCACCTCGTAGTTTGCCGTAAAGTTGTTGCCTACATTCCGTAGAAACGACAGAAAGACTTCAAACCATTTTAGTCTATTCTGTCTATTTAGTCTATTCTGTCGATAGCAATACTTCAGAACCTAGATAGGTCGGTGTTCTGGTCTGACCAGTTCACAAACTAGGTGCACTGAGCCCTTGTGAGCCAATTAAGGAGCTACTTGACTGAGGAGTAGCGGTGTCTTAGCTTCGAGTTCTTTAGGATGACGTTTGGTTCAGTTTAGTAACTGTAAATAAAATATTTTGTTTTTGGTAACAAAATTTCCTTTTATTCTCACTAGTGAAATTTGAGCTAGCGACTTCACGATGAGAAATTGGTTACACAGGAATGTTTTTCTCAGTGTTTTGCGAGGTTTAACAGTGATCAGAAATATTCTGATCATCAAGGTTTCTTCGAGTTTTGTGAATTAATTGCGTCGTCCGGCACTGGCAAACTGACGTTCAGGCACCATGATTTTCAAATGCTATAAAGAAAATAGTAACGGACCACTCGGTACTGTTGTAATCAAGCCTGAATCGTATTCTGAACCTTTCCATACCAGTGGATATCGCGGATTTATTTAGAAAGCTTCTTACAAAATATTAGATAATATCAGATAATAAATTTGTCCCGATATATATAGAAGATTTTGAATTGAAGAAGATTCGCTGAATTAACCTGGGACCTGTTGCTTACTAGACAATCGCTGTAACCACTAAGCCATGGCGACCTAAGGGAAACGGCGATTGTACGGACTGTCTTAAAGCATGTCTCTCTCTCTAGAACACAAACTTTAATTCTGTTTTCTATTCCCCTATTTAAATATGTAGCCTTATCTATTAAGCAGGAGGTCCCAGGTTCGAATCCCGACTGGAGCACCAATTTTAATTTAATACCTGTCCTTCAGTTCAATATTTATGATATATATCGAGTCAAAATATCTCAATGGACATTGATTTATCATTTGATATTTACATCACCTGTGCCTGAGATACAAAGCAGCATCGTTTCCATTAACGTTCATTGATGGGGTGCTATTCCACTTTTGAAGATGCTCGGTAATGATAATACAGGGGAACCTGAGGCAGAATTAAAGTATGTGTTGTGGACGGAGACGTGCCTTAAGACAGTCGCATTATCCATTGGGTCACGGTGGTTCGAAGTATGCAGATATTAACAGGTCTCACAACATCTGCAGATCAATGCCACGTGACGCTGTAAGCCTCTTACTCAGAAATCGCGATGATTCCAAATTAGAACGATTAATTCACAAGTAGTGTGGTCTCTCAGGGGCAAGAACAAATGACAACAAAAGCAACTCCTAAATCTGCGGGGTTTCCTAAATGTTACAATTTCCTGGATCACTTTGGTCACTGAATGAAAAGTTCTCGAAACAACGTTGACCACCAGTCCACTGAAAATGACAGCTATTAATTGGAGGAACGCAGTGGGATGAAATAACTGGAGCCTTAAGATAAAACCTGCATCGCAGTGTCAACCAAATTTAGAGAACAGCTTTGATTAACAACTGCTTACTCTCCATAGCATATTATACAGCACAACTGTTCACACTATCTAAAATGATTGTTGGAAAGATAATGTCAACTGTCACCAATTACATGTGAAAGGTGAAGTTTTCCGAGTAGATTGAAGAGGCCGGCTGCGGTGGCCGAGGGGACTGAGGCGCTCCAGTCACGGTCTGCACGGCCACTACGGTCGGGGGTTCGAATCCCCCCCTTGGGCATGGATGTTTGTGCCGTCCTTAGTATAAGGTAGTTGATAAGTAGTTTTTTATATATTTTTTTATGTTTTTATCTTTTGGGACTTAACTACGTGGTCATCAGTCCCTAAACTTACAAACCACTTATGAACTACTTACGAACTAGGACGGCACAAATATCCATGCCCGAGGGGGGATTCGAACCCCCGACCGTAGTGGCCGTGCAGACCGTGACTGAAACGCCTCAGTCCACTCGGCCACCGCGGCCGGCGATAAGTAGTTTGTAAGTTTAGGAACTGATGACCCCGTAGTTAAGTCCCATAAGCTTAACAAACATTTGAACATTAGATTCAAGAATAGTAACATTAGATGGGGGTCTAGGTTTAGTAGATATTAGAAACAAAGCGTCGGCACTATTTGTTAAAAGGACCTCATCCATCTTTAAAGAAAACTGTTACAGCATAACACGGAGATTATTTTCAGTTGTCAGGCCTACAAGAGTAGACGCTGCGGTTGATGTGCTTAGAATAAACGCCATCTCCAGCACGTCAGGACATACTACACTACTGGCCATTAAAATTGCTACACCACGAAGATGACGTGCTACAGACGCGAAATTTAACCGTCAGGAGGAAGATGCTGTGATATGCAAATGATTAGCTTTTCAGAGTATTCACACAAGGTTGTGGCCAGTGGCGACACCTACAACGTCCTGACATGAAGAAGGTTTCCAACCGATTTCTCAAACGCAAACAGCAGTTGACCAGCGTTGCCTGGTGAAACGTTATTGTGATGCCTCGTGTAAGGAGGAGACATGCGTGCCACCACGTTTGCGACCTTTGATAAAGGTCGGAATGTAGCCTATCGTGATTGCGGTTTTTCGTATCGCGACATTGCTGATCGCGTTGGTCGCGATCCAGTGACAACAGAATATGGAATCTGTGGGTTTCTGGAGGGCAATATGGAACGCCGTGCTGGATCCCAATGGCCTCGTATCACTAGCAGTCGAGATGACAGGCATCTTATCCGTGTTGCTGTAGCGGATCGTGCAGCCATATTTCGATCTCTGAGTCAGCAGATGAGGACGTTTGCAAGACAACCTTCTGCACGAACAGTTCGATGACGTTTGCAGCAGCATGGACTTTCAGCTCGGAGACCATGGCTGCGGTTATCCTTGACACTGCATCACAGACAGGAGCGCCTGCGATGGTGTACGCAATGACGAACCTGGGTACACCAATGGCAAAACGTCATGAATCCAGGTTCTGTTTACAGCATCATGATGGTCGCATCCGTGTTTGGCGACATCGCGACATCGCGGTGAACGCACATTGGGAGCGTTTATTCGTCATCGCCATACTGGCATATCACCTGGCGTGATGGTATGGGGTGCCATTGGTTACACGTCTCGGTCACCTCTTGTTCGCATCGATGGGGTGATAATCCTTTATACCATCAAGATTATTTTAGTTTTTACCTGAAGGGTGAACAGGACGTACCTTCGGAAATGTGGTTTAACGCCAACAGCATCAGAAGAGATCAATGCATACTTTAAAAAAAATCATATATCTGGCCACTCATACAGCTACTTTAACTAAGTATATGAGAGATGACATTTATCTGACATACTTCTACTAGCTTATGACTGGAAAGGAAAAGTGATGCACAGTACTTATCCCTAATATACTACTGATTTCTACTGAACTCTCAGTCCAATTTAAAATACTGCAATTTCAAATAATATTAGCTTATAGTTTTACTTTTTTTACTTCTAATATTATAAGGTTAATCCTTTTACTCCGACTGCAACAAAACCTTATACAGTATCAAGTCCAGAAGCGAGGCCGGGTTCTCAAAAACTCAAAGGCAAGTGAAGGTATTTACAAAATGAATTATTTTTTATTTTAACTAAAGGGCGTACTGGGCGTACCATCGGAATATATTTTTTAATTTTAAGCCTCACCTGAAACGAGCATAGAAACCAACAAGAAAAGCCACTTCCAAGGAGTTCTGTGATTACCGTTTAACGATCAGAGATAATGAAATACACAATCACAGTCTCAGCACTAGCTGTTTATTTCGTGAGTATATGAAAATAAATGGTGATCTTTGAGCAGTTAAAGTCGTACACAGACGGAATATAAAGTGCATTAAGTGTACTTGAAAAACTGAAGTTTGTTTTTTAGGATGTCCAAACGTAAAAGAAAGGCGAAACTAGCCACTTCTAAAGCAAAACTGCAAAAACAAAAGAAGCAGCAAAATAAACGATTCTTCCGAAGAGCGTGAAACACGTTTACATTCTCAAACGACGAGAATGAGGAACGACATTTGAGTAACAAAGGAACCGAAACAAAGGAACGAATTAGAGATTCAAGCATGGCGCCACGATTTTATAATAATCGACTGCGAACGAAACTGTTAAAATATTACTCTACGAGAAACCCGGATGAGGACAAGTAAGCAGTACAAGGTAATGAATGAATCATTGCATTACGATACGACGCAAGAATATTACAACCACAAACACGTCATGATAGGAAATATGGATAACGTCTGCCAATTTTAAAACGCGAAAATTTTTTAGAAGGTAGGCGTCCAATATTACAATGTTTATTCCACTATTCTAGATATAACGCCTCACTGTGACATACGCAGAGTGCTGGAGGTCCAGATAACTACTGTCGTCTACTTTGGGAGTTGCGTTTAAAACGTTTAACTCAGAAGCTTTTAAAAGAGATAAATGTCGCTTTTGATTGTTAAACTTAAATTATTTACGACCTTTAACATTGCAGCTTTAGAGTTTTAGTCATTTTGAAGTAGAATAAGCTTGCCAAAGTCTGCAATTTTGGTGGTAAATACATTTACCAATTGACATAGATGTCTTTTAAGAACTTTAGTGTCACTGTAAATTGTGTCATATAAAATATACCATTGTAGTACCTTTAAAATTATCGAATAGTACCTCTAAATTTCGCAATTGAGCTATAAACGTAATTAATATTGATTGAATGATTAACAATTTTCACATAAGATATTACGCTCAAATATATCTGGTCTGCATTACTGATCACTGAATACTGTCAATATTACTAACAGGATATATAGGTGGTCATTGCATTTTGGCAATAACTACGTAATGAGACAATGGAAATATCTCGTGTATAAAATTAATTATGATGTTATGGATTTAGTTCACATAAAGTAACGAAATCCTGGATATAAAAAAATCAATAAAACATTAAAAATATATTTAAAAAATGCAAGACTAACGACGAAGTTCTTCCACCACAAAGACTTGTGAGATCTCACATGGAACCAGTCTGTGATTGTACTTGGTATCAATGGAAGCACCAATTTAACAAATTTGTCCACACTTGTTATGTAATATTTACCTAACAACTTATATAGTGACTGTGTCAGTATTAGAAATCCTTATTTCTATAGTAAATATAATCGTATGGATACAGAAAGTAGGCAAGTATGTGAATTACTTTGGTCATTTTCGACTATACTTTATCCTTATTATATTTAAATAGATAACTGAATTTAGATGATCAGTACTAACAGTAAAATTATTTAGATTTTGTAGAATTCGTGTAAACTAAATTACTTTCAGAAGTAGTGATGTAAAATTTTTTGACTAGGCTGCGCGGTGCTTCTGATTCGGTCATTTCCAGTAATTGCGAACACCGAAACACATATGTCCGTCACTGCATTGTTTAGATTTGTATTTTCAGGTTCAATACTTCAAGAAAAGAATGTTACGGTGGTACTTTTATTGGTTTGCTATTCCTCGACGTGGCGGTTGCACTGCCGTGTGCCGGCAAATTAATCACGCAGTATCTAAAATTGCTACCGAACTGCAGAGCATTCAGACTGTCTATACAAGGTGGGGCCCTTACAACTACATTTAGGAATATTTGGAAAAATACAAATCTAATTAAAAAAACAGCTGCAAAAAAAGTTGTTCACCTCGATGAGGTACATACATTAACATAAAGCTTGATCCCCTTATTCCCCATCCCCGGGGGTGGGGATGTTGGCAGCGAAGTTGCAAGGATTCAGGGGGTAGGGAGTAGGGGCAAAAAGTGTTGATTATGTTGTCTTCGAACTTCCTACACGGCTCGGTTGGTAGTTTTGCAATAGTTCTGCAGTCTTCTGTAAGTGCCAGTACTTTAAATTCCATCTTCCTTCCAGGGATTTTCATTTGATTTCATGCCGCATTCTGTAATGCTTGCTACTTTTCCCCTTTACCGCTAATTTCGTTCCGCTGCAAGGGACAGGCTGGCAGCAGGAAATAATTCAGCTCATCAGTCATGTGATAAAAGATTGCAAAGAGGTGGAGGTAAATAAATGATGACGTTATTGAACAGCACATGGTGAACGTAAATAACCAGTGTTACAAAATACCGTGCAGTGATCTGAGGAACTAAAAGAACACTCAAGAGGAACACTATTGTGGGAGGCTAAGTTAAGCCCATATATCGTGGGCCGCAGTATTAAATCACTGACACTATCACAAACGTAAAACATGATTATCCTGTAGCTGAGGGAGGACCTGCCATGGGGCAGAGGGACGAGGATAGGGGGTTAGGTAGTTTAGGGGGTGGGGTAGAGGAAGCGCAGGCGGACTGGAGGAGGAAATAAGAAGGAGGGGGGGGAGTCGGCAGGGAAGTAGCAAGGATTCAGGGGGTAGGGAGTAGGGGCAAAAAAAGAGAGGAGGGAAGAAGGCAGGAGGAGGAGGGGTTGAGGGTCCAGAAAAGGGAGGCAGGAGTCCTGAGTAAAAGAGGAGGAGGAACAAAGGGGATGGGGATTTCAAGTTGGAAGGTGGAATGGATATCAGGAAGGAGCTAACCTTCCAGCATGGAAAGATGGAAATTACCTTGGGACAGACAAAAGCATATGCAGTTGCAGGGTGGGCGGGATTTAGCTGTTATTATGTCGTTATTGAAGTTAAGGATGATGTAGAGGATACGGATATGTTCAAGGTAAAGGAAGAAATGGGCGAAGGGAATGAGTTGATAGTGGATCTGTGTGGGAGATGGTTGCTAGATACAGATTGTGCACATGGCATTGAAGGATCTAAAGGGATTTATAGAATTCGGGAAAATCCTGGAAAAGCACAGGTTGGGACGAATCAAGAGTTTTTAGGTATAGTGGAAGGGCACAGGCCCCAAATCTGACAAGAAAGTGGCGTGATGGGTTTTACATTAGATGGAAAGAAGGTTTGGAGTTCAGGTGTGGTAGCAATCGAAGGTGAGGCAAAGGCGTTTGGGGACGGGACGGTTGAGGTAGAGAGCCGGAAGGAGAGTGGTAGTAAATGACTGGGTCTTGAAAGGAACCACTGATTGCACCAAGGGTAGAACAGGGTGAATTGGATGAGGCATTGGGAACGCTGAAGGGTATGAGGAGAGTTTGGAAAGCGATCAGGGAGAGAATAGACCCCTGGGGCACACTAACGGTGAGGTAGAAGTTGTAGGAATCGGAATTTTGGAAATAGGAATTTCGAATTTAAGAATGCGATGAGGCAGACGCATTAGTGGAATGGGAATGAGATTGAAAATGCCATACACTGTCATAGGCCGCTTCGAGTTCGAGGGAGACAGAGATGGCGAAGCAGCAGGAGTTGAACTGGAAGGAAAATATGTGAGTGAAGCATATGTGCTGATCGTCGGCGTAGAAAGAGGGTCAGAGCCACACTGGATGAGGGGAGCGAGGCAACGTTGCGGTTAATTCTGACATCAGTACTATAGACATTGAGAAGGAGCACAAAATTATTTGTCGCGGGACTGAGTGAAACCGACGACCCTTTCAATACGAATATCATCTCTAACCGCTAAGCTAAACGCCGCTTCCTAAACACACTCAAAGAGGGACAATTGATAAAATGCATATGGCGATACGTCCATATCAAAATTCCTTTTATTTTCTAAATGCTCGGCAGTCTGGCGTTCCCAGTTGGGGCACTTTCATAAATTTGAACGAATTCGGCGATAACGTGTAGGCGTCCTTTTTTCTTTTTGTTTGTTAAGCTTATGGGACTTAACTGCGAGGTCATCAGTCCCTAAACTTACAAACTATTTATAAGCTAACTTATACTAAAGACAACACAAACATCCATGCCCAAGGGGAGATTCGAACCCCCGACGGGGAACGGCCTCGCGCATCGCAGCATAGCGCCTCAATGCGAGGCATCCTCTTCTTGTTAGACAGCAATGATCACTCTGAAAGCAATGTAGTTTTTCATAGCTGGGGGAAGCAATGGACTGAGGAGGTGGAGGAAGAGTTCGACAGAGAGACGAGGATGTGGTTTGCAGAAGAGGGGAAGGTGGAGGTGGGCAGAAGGAGGGGTAGGTCGGAGTTTGGAATCCCCCCTCGGGCATGGATGTTTGTGTCGTCTTTAATATAAGGTAGTTCGTAAGTAGTTTGTAAGTTTAGGGATTGTTGACCCCGCATTTAAGTCCCTTAAGCTTAACAAACATTTCAACATTTGAGGGAGGGGTAACAGGAGATGAACAGAGAGAGAGGGAGGGAGAGGAGATGGACAAAGAGACAGATAGAAGGGGGGGGGGCATGAGATGGACACAGAGTTATGGAAAGAGAATGTGAGAGGGAAAAGGATGGTAAGGTGGAGTATGTATCTGGGTAACGCTGGGTTTTCAGCTAGAAAATAACAAAAAAAAAAAAAAAAAAAAAATTGCAATAATGAACGCAATTTTTCAACCGATGTATGCAAGCAATACCACCTACACAGAAGGCCGTGGCGCTCTCGTGTAACGTCAGGCAGAGTAGGTTGCGCGCGCATAGCTGACTGGGTAGCCGCTGGAGCACGGCCCACTATGCCGAAACAACGAGCCAGTCAGCTACACGCGCGCAACCTACTCTGCCTGACGTCACAAGAGAGCGCTGCGGCCTTCTCTCGATGTGGTGGTGATGCAAGTTGTAGGTCATTTTAAAGTACAGATAACTTCCATCTGGTGTACTTTCAGGACCGTTCAGCTCTGAAATAAAAACACAAATCTTTCAATATGATATTTTATTTTGAGATCAAGTATGTCGTAGTATTTTGTTTTCTGGTTGTTTACACACAGGAGCTTCTTGCTGAGTGTCTCATGTGACGTAAGTAGTTTTTTTTTTCAGTCTTTCAGAATTTTCACAGACGTTCAAAGGTAGACGGTAGGGTAGCGTGACGTGTCTGTGTGGTGCGACGGCACTGGACGGCAGGTAGACAGGATGGATCGGTTTGCGGCGGCAGAGGCGTAGGTGAGGTGGTCAGCCCGGCAGCCGCAGGGGCTTGGGCCCCTTGGTGGGGGCGCGGCTGCGCAGGCAGGCGACGCCGCGTCCATCCAGCACCAGCGGCGCGCAGTCCCTGGGCTTTGGCCGCGGGCAGCGGCCCTCCAGTCTGCCACCCGCGTAGCTGAACACCGTCTGGCAGTTCTCCAGGGACCATCTCTGTCCTCCCTGTAAAACCAGTACTCGTCACCAACCATAGAACAAGTCCAGTTTCGAAGTCTGCTTGATGCCGAAACGATTTCAAGGGAATATATTCTTTGAATCGAAGCCTACCATTCCATGATAAAAAAAAGAAAAAAAAATCAATCACAGGCTTTTATCTGGGAATAAGAGTTGTCACAATTTTTTCTTGTAAGTAGTCTATTAATGTACTGATTGTCCGTGAAGTAACTGCTAATTTTTTTCATTATTGTGAAAATGTAAATTGTGCAGAATTTGAAGATACCTACCACGTGCCATTGTTTGAGAAAAATCTAGAGTGTGCAGTAAGGGACATGACCTATTAGAACTGAAAGAGAGATAAAGGGATCTTATTTTTTGTGAGGGGATACCAGGCTTTCATGGTAGGGCTTTTCTCCAGAAGATTTTGTATTTACATCTACATCTACATACATACTCCGCAATTCACAGTAAGGTGCGTGGCGGAGGGTACACTGTGCCACTACTAGGCATTTCCTTTCCTATTCCACTCCCAAATTGAACGAGGAAAAAAAAAAAAAGAATGCCTATATGCCTCCGTACGAGTCCTAATTTCTCTTATCTTGTCTTTGTGATCTTTACGCGAAATGTAAGTAGGCGGCAGCAAGATCGTACTACACTCAGCTTCAAATTCCGGCCCTCTAAATTTACTCAACAGAAATTCACGAAAAGAACGTCGTCTTTCTTCCAGCGATCCCCAATTGAGTTGCCGGAGCATTTCCGTGACACTCGCGCATTGGTCGAACCTACCGGTAACAAATCTAGCTGCTCGTCTCTGAACCGCCTCTATGTCTTCCTTTAAACTGATCTGCTGCGGGTCCCAAACACTTGAGCAATACTCAAGACGTTGTCGTACAAGCGTTTTATACGCGGTCTCCTTTACAGGTGAAGTACATCTTCCCAAAATTCTCCCAATAAACCGAAGTCGGCTGTCCGCCTTACTCACAACTGTCCTTACATGATCGAATTCCACCAATTGTGTTCACAATGGTCACTAGGGGTAAAATTTTACGTATCATGTCGGCGGCCTCGCGTGATTATGTTGGTAACATCAACAACACAATAGAAAATCTTTGCCCATTCGTTCGAACCACATAGAATGAGTCTATTAGTCTATTGTACAGACCAAAAAATAAACAAATAATGCTGTTCTTACTTTATGTTTATACCCTCGTCAGCTCATTAAAAATAATTGCCCTCGTAAAGCGAAGATTCCATGAGAAATCATCAGCGTTGTCAAGCAATTGGCTAAAGTGAAGACTCACAGGAGTCTCACTATTCAGCATCTGTTGTCAACATTATCATAGCAGGCCGCTGGGATATTTGGTAAAATTTAACCAGCCCTGGGAGGTATGAAACGGTATCTTTTACGTGTTAAGGAAAATGCCTGACACAATAACAACAAATAAAAAACGGAAGTATATACTTCTCATACCATTTTCGAATTATATAACTTTCATTAGCCTAATACGTGAAATGGAACTACAATTTCGGTGTTCGTATATTTATATAACGCGAAAAAATAATGTTATTTCGATACTGCGATATTCAGAATCCCAGAGCTGACAATTTAAGTTATTACATAATCGCGCCACAGACACGTGAAGTAGTAGTAGTAGTAGTAGTAACATGTAGTAGTCATTTTTATAGTAACGTAAGTCTGATAATGAGTTTAATGTAATATCACGTACCTCAGTTGTAGCGACAATTCTTACTGCCTTATGTGCACGGTTTAAATGGTATCTCCAGCCGGAAGGAAATTAAATCAAATCTTCAAATGTTTGTACAGTCTATGGGACTTAACTACGGGTTATCAGTCCCTAAACTTACAAACTACTTATGAACTACTTACGAACTAGGACGGCACAAATATCAATGCCCGAGGGGGGATTCGAACCCCCGACCGTAGTGGCCGTGCAGACCGTGACTGAAGCGCCTTAGTCCCCACGGCCAGAAGGAAATTATTGTATGGGTTAACAGTATCGTACAAAGTTACTATGGTACATCGTACAAGCACTGAATTATGGTATGGCCCCATAATTATCGTACGAGTTCTAAATACTGGCGCGGAGGCACTCATAGGCCCTTACTCTTACGGGAATTAGTTTACAAAGTAACTACGAGTTTGAGCTCTAGTGGGCAGGGTAAAGTTTGATAATTTGTATCTGACGGGAGGTGTGCTTGAGTAATTCCGTGCAAGTCTGCTGATCGTTGTGTCCCCAGTGGTATAGGAGTGACAGCAATTGCCTAGAAAGAAGGCGACTCGGGTTTGGATTCCGGATGGTTACACATTTTCAATTTTACCCATTTGCAGTTAATGTCAAACATTTCGTGAATGATATTTGTTTGCTTCTCTTTTTGTTCGTATTTTATGCACGGCCATACCGTACATCCGATTGCTATAAAACTTTGTCAACTCATTGATTGCACTCGCACGAAGGTTATAGGCATACCGACTTGGTATGGTCCATGGAGGAGGGGTTTTTACAATTAGTTAATTCGTTTCTTACGCCTTCACGCTGAAATGGCTGGACGGATATGAATGAAATTTAGATCTGAGATATTTTATACCCTGGTTAATAAATGGGCTACCTTTCGTAAGCCTCTGTAGGTGCATGGCGGAGGGAACATTACAAGAAACATCGAAATTTCTTTCTTTGGTCACCATGAAAGTCAACACACAAATGTATGTTATCATGTAGGAGTTATTTTTAATAATTTTCATGACAGTGAATTTAGCATGGCAAGGGCACCTTGCTACTTTGACACCGTTCGACTAGTCACCTTGAAACTTGGAGCATATATGTATTCATACATAGGAGAAAGAAAAGTAGGTGGAGGAAGAGACTGACAGAATGGGGAGGAAGGAGACGGAGAGGGGTGAGGAGGAGAATGAGAGAGGGGAGATGGTGACAGACAGGTGAAAGGAGATGAACAAAGGAAGGGGGGACGAAATGGACAGAGAGACGACGAGGTGATTGAAAGAGAAAAAGGAAAGTACAGATGAACAGAGAGAGAGAGATAGATAGATAGAGAGAGAGAGAGAGAGAGAGAGAGAAAATAGATGGGACGATGGACTAAAGACTGGAAGAAATAAGTACCCGGGAGACGCCGCTTTTTTGGCTAGTGTATAATAATGTGAGGCCTCCATTGCTCCATTGCATTGGTCTTGTGGTAATCGCTCTTCGTCAGTCGTTCAATGCCACATGTATAAACAAAAGAAATTTCTTTCGCTTTCATAACCTAAGTCTCCAGCGATGAGCTCATGCATGTAGCAGCCCGCAGTGCGTAAGTCTGTTGCCGGTTGCAACAACGAAGCAGGAGAAACACGAGAGTGGCAACGAAGATTAAAAGCAGCGATATTCCTTCTTGTCCACCACAGTCTACCTATGGGTCATATAGTCTTCAAGAATGCTCTTCGATGCGTTGATACAATATATAGTCTTGACATTGATAGGAGGTTCCATGTCACATGGACCCCAAGGATGGAGCAAGATTAGCACTTAAACCACTCAGCCATAGCGTTTCCCTCCACATCACAAACTTCAATTCTGCCTCATGTTCCCCTACGTAATACATATCAATTCCTTACAGGTTTGAAACTGTTAAAATTTTTTATCTTACTCTGTATTTTAATAACCTAAGTTCTAGTAAATGAAAGATTAATTATTTTAAACAACACCAAATGATTTAATCAATAGTTTGAATCCTTAAAACAGAAGTTGCGGAAAAAGAAATTATAAGATATACCACACCTTTACTATGGTTCTTAATAACTATAGTAATTAGCCGCGATGGAATGGCCGAGCAAGGCGACTTACTGTGGAGCGTGCGGTTGCTTCCCGTTGGAGGCTCGTGTCCCTCCCCTACATGGGCGTGTGTGTTGTCCTTAGTTTAAAGAGTTTGTATGTCTGGGGACTGATAAGCACAGTAGTTACGTCGCAAAGATTTACAGACATTTGATTTGAAATGTTCAAATGTTTGTTAAGCTTATGGGACTTAACTACGGGGTCATTAGTCCCTAAACTTACAAACTACTTACGAACTACCTTATACTAAAGACGGCACAAATATCAATGTCCGAGGGGGGATTCGAACCCCCGACCGTAGTAGCAGTGCAGACCGTGACTGGAACGCCTCAGTCCCCGCGGCCACCGCGACCGGCATTTGAACCAACAATTTTTTGGAACAGGTGACTTCATCGCGTTTCCAAGCTAGATAATCGTTAAGCTGATGACAAGCCCACTCCAGTTTCACAAATACACGGGCGATGCTCTTTAGGAAATACACAAATTCACGTGATTCACGACAAATGGATATATGGCGCTTTTGATTTTCAACGTACTAATTTGTCTAGCACATCAATCTTCATACGACATTTCAGGCGATGCCAGCTGAATGTTAGCACCAACTAATGACACAACTGCAGATAACCTTCCTTACACACAGCAATAACCCCTGCAGCATAAGAGGGTCGTCCGAATGTAATGCCACTTTTTTTTATTCATTTCTTGTACAACAGATACGAAAATGCCAAGAGAATAACTAAACAGAGCAATATTTCAGTTATAAACTGTAATGTTTCCATATGTTTAGCACCATTCTTCGTGCACTTTCGCCTACGATGAACCAGAGCATGCATGTCGCGCTTGCAAAAATCGGAACTAGCTGAGGCTAACCATATCCTTACACCTTGACAATAGTATTCGTACCTTGAAAATGTTCGCCTTTTGGTCAATCTAACGACGATTCTATTCAGAAAAGTGTCAACTTCTGCTTCATATTGATCCAGAAGGCCACGAGAAATTTAATTTCGATGAGTTTTTTGTTTTTCTGAAGCATCACGGGGCCCGTCTCGCACAGATGCTCAAAAACAGAAAAAAATTCCAATGCATTACAACCGACATTCAGATTTACACACAATTCTCTGGCCGTTGTGCACCGATCAGCATTGATCAGTTACTCCGACGCTCTTTATTGCAGGGTCGATGGAAGCGTGAGTGGTCAGGGAATAACGTTTTTACCGCCTTGAAAGTGCCTCGCCCTCTCGTCTAATGTATCGTCTCCATAGTCCTGTATCAAGCGTCGATTGATTCCAATGGGCAATGAGGACTCCAATACGGGTTTACAGAAATGCATGTCACTTACAAATGAAATAAACAGGAAGTACAGGAAAACCAAGGCGGTGTGAATGCAGGAAATGCATGAAGAAATCTAAAAACAAATGATTTGGGAGGAACTCAATGAGCATAAAGAAAATAACCTTCACTGATTAAGAACAAGTGTGCTAACATTAAAAATAAATGCAACGGAGGAGCCGTAGTAACTCTATATCCGTCATTTTACACGATTTCGCTTACCCATGCTTCATCTGTATAGACACCCACACACTACGGTTATGATAGCTAGGTGCCGCAACTGAGAATCACCCATATCAAAGGTTGGAGTTCCATAGCGATATATTGCACATGCTCTTCGACAGACATCAGTATTACCTCTATCACAAATCGGTAAGTAGGTCATTTCCTACCGATGATTTTCTACTTTATTCTCCTATACCTAGTCTTTGTTTCGGAAAGGAAGGAATTTATTAAACATTCCAGCCTCTTTGGAATCCTCAGACTGCATCTTCTCCTAACAACTGTTCACAAAATTCGGCAAGAACACGCCTAGCCTCCAAAGTAATACCATTCATAATTGTCACCAGCATTACGTACCTCTTACACAATGGACGCTGGATTTATGTGATAAAATAAGTATTTTACGAACGATCACTCTTTCTTTATTACCAGAATAAATACGCGTATGATACTCGCTGTCACTGTTATCTAGCATTTTTCCAAATATAGACGATTATCAACAAAGAAATATTGTCGTATTTATATGCGAATCACCAGACGTTACTGCTGTCTCAGAATGGATATCCTTCCCCTAACAACAGACACCCTAAGAATTCTCTTCTTACACTTCGTCGAATTCTCTAAGAACACGTAATATCTCCAAAACGGCGTTCGTAATTAAAACCAGCGTTACATAGCTTTATTACCACTGAACACAACGATTTTGCGATAAAATAAGTAAATTACGAATGATCAGAATGATATTTCTGCTGTAACATGTGTATGACACTTCAATTAATAATTTTATTTTTATTCTAAATACTCTTTCTATGTGTGGCCTGTTATCTGACATCTCTCTGTGTGTATGCAGAGATCGGGAACGAAAAACTATGACATTTGCTGCGCGCAGTCAACAGCAGACCTCGGTGTAAAATGAATACACGTTCCCACCACCACCGATGAACTAGTGAGAGCACAAAATGATCCATTAAATTTCGAAATTTTACTGCAATTTTCTTGTTTTAATTCCTTCAACAGCTACAAAGACCTAATACCAAAGACAAAGTTATAGAACTTTGTGTCCGCCTGACAATATATAGCTCACAAACTGTTTCTTTCTGTCGTACTGTAGTTAGTGTTCTTATGCAGCGTAATTCCTTCAACTTCTCAAAACGCCTGGACACCAACAGTCATACGGACCTACCACCTACCAGACAGTGGAGTACTTCTTACTTGCATTACAGGCAACTGTTTCTATTGAGTGTCGGTTTTGAAAGCTAGTTTTTTTTCTTTTAACCGGAATGCATAAGTACCCATTGGAAACTTGAAATCCTTAGCAAAGATTGTGAAGTTGATTACACCCATCCCCTCAGTCTATATTACACCCATATTTCCCTAGAATTAATCCAACATTGGTACTCCAAACACTTCATAAGAAGTATAATAATTGACTGGGTATACAGTTGGATGATTGCTAAATTACGTTGTATCAATTACAGAAACTAAAAGTGATTTCAGAAAATCAAGAACATGCGAGTTGAGGATATATTCCCTATAAGCTGATTTAGAAAATATAAGCACAGAAATCCGCTGTCAGCATTCAGGTCCCTGCTCTGAGGAAAACATATCTGTAAGCATGCACATGCTATAGGTAAGTAGGTAGAAAAATGATTATTTAGCAGACAATAGTCAGCAGGCACCCAGCTCTGAGCTAACTGAATTCGCAAAGTGTCTCACTGATAATGAAGTAATATTAATTACGATGGAAACTTAAGGTGTAGTCAAAAATTATTACACAAAATTTTAGCTGCCAGTAACGATAATAATACATCTTGGTTAGCCTTATAACCGCGGCGAATAGCCGTGCGCACTAAGGCACTTTGCTAAGGTACACGCGGCCGTTCCAAGTCGGACGTTCAAGTCCTCCCTCGGGCATGTGTGTGTGTGTGTGTGTGTGTGTGTGTGTGTGTGTGTGTGTGTTGTTCTTACGATACGGTAGTTTATAAGTTTAGGGACTGTTGTTAGGTTCCGTAACTTTACAAACATTTTAACATTTAGCCTTACAGATGTGTAATAATGAATAGGAGAGGAAAGCCAGGTACCAATATAACATAATGTTCATTATTAATTATTTAATTGTCATATTTAACTGTATGTACCTATTATAAAGTATGATTGCAAAACACAAATGCAACTTTCTTCCACCATGCTTGATTATGTTGTTGAATATGTGTGCAATGGATAACAAATGAGTGCATTACAATGGTAGCGTTGCGATTTTGGAATTTAATATGATTATTGTCAAATAAATCTCACTCTTAAAAAGTTCCGCGAATTTTTTCCACTCCCGGAAAAAGTACACATATAACCTAACAAGGCACATTGCACTAAATGAAATGGTTTTTACCTTTCTGTGTTTATCTGGAATTACAAACAGATCGTGTTGAGGAAGTGAAAATAAATCCAGAACCAGACAACATTTTGTTCTAACAATGGGATGGAGAGAGAGAGAGTTATTCCCCATTGTCCAATGAATAAGTCTGCCCGCTTTGCCTGATTTTGAAACCATTATGTATACGTTCTGAGAATGATTCAAGTTTTTTTGCACAAGGGGACCAAATGTACCACTTGCTTCATGGAAGGCTATGAGTAGTTGAAAGACCTTCCATGGAAATTCTTGGGTGGATTGTGTACGAATGTGATATTCCAGACGCTGATTTCACTCCGACAATCACATTCTTTCACCCATATTTGGTAGTGTGTGGTCTGTGTGAATATCATCTCTATATATAAAAGGAAGTGTCCCGATTGACTGACTGACTGATTGACTGACTGACTCATCACCGCCCAGCCCAAACCATTGAAGATAGAAACTTGAAATTTGTGGAGGGTGTTGATCTTACTCTGTAGGCGTCATTTAAGAAGCGATTTTTCGATATTCCGTTCGTAAGGGGGTAAAATATGGGATGAAACGTTTTTTGAAAATACGTAGCTATTTAGGCAATTTTGAAGCTAGAACTACAAAATTTCGGATTTTAATCCAGGGTTCGAATTTAAAAGACACGTGTTTCGGCATTTTTTGAAATTCGACAAATAAGGAGATAAAATAGGTGACGCAAAAAAATTGATTTTCAAAAATATGTTGCTGTTAACTCAAATTTCAATCTATAACTACGAAACATAGGATATGGACTCTTGATCAGGATTAAAAAGACACGAGTTTCAGTATTTTTGGAAATTCAAAAACTAAGGGGGTAAAAGAGGGGATCAAAAATTCTTTTCGAAAACACTTTTTTGTCAAGACAATTTTGAAGCTGTAGCTGCAATAATTGGTATTTGTATTATTCGTTATTATTTAAAAAAATACGTGTTTCGGTGTTTTTGGAAATTCAACCATCAAGGGGGTTAAACTGGAGAGGGGATGTTTTTCGGAAATCTGTTGCTATTTAGCGAATTTTGAAGTTAGAACTACAAATTTTCGGATTTGTATTCGGGGTTCAAATTTAAAAGACAAGTGTTTCAGTATTTTTCGAAATTCAACCAATAAGTGGGTGAAATACGAGATGCAAAAATTTATTTTCAAAAATTTGGTGCTGTTAACTCAAATTTCATGCTATGGCTACGAAACTTAAGATATGGATTCTTCATCAGGATTAAAAAGAAACGACTGCAGATCAACCAGCCTACGCATGCGAAGCAGCGGGAGTTCAGCTAGTAATTAAATAAAAATTTGTCGGCATTGAGAATTTGATCTGCCAAACAATTGGGAACTATAGTGCCCATGAATTCAATACCAAATACAGCTACAGATTACTCTATCTCTTATCTCTTCTAGCACTTGAGCTTGTTTGTACATCACAAACTACTCAACTTGCGAGTTTCCTTAAACTTCCACAACCAGGTAGATCCAGCATTCAAGCTTTCACGCATGCCCATTGCTTTATATCAACATCAAGCACAGTCATGAAATTAGCCCTTGCCTCTTGAAAAGTATACCAAACAACGATACTACCTTCAGTTTCTTATGTTTGGTTACTTGTTGTTCATAATACTTCTCAAAACGACATAGGTAGTTCCTGTCATTGATCCTTCTGAAATGATGCATAATTGTTTCCATCTACCAGACTTTGTGTTTTGCTTCATTTACCTTCTTGACAAACTAGAAAGGAACAAAGACAATAGGTACATCATCAATAAAAGGCTCAAAGGATTGGTTCAACATCAATAATGTCCTCGGAAGTCATTTGCACCAGTTCTTCATTCTCCAGGATGTCAGTGAAGTGGTTTCAAATGCTTGTAAAGCTTATGGGACTTAACTACGGGGTCATCAGTCCCTAAACTTACAAACTACTTATGAACTACTTACGAACTAGGACGGCACAAATATCCATGCCCGAGGGGGGATTCGAACCCCCGACCGTAGTGGCCGTGCAGACCGTGACTGGAGCGCCTCAGTCCCCTCGGCCGTGAAGTGGTATCATCAAGTTTATTGATCAACCCGAAGATAGCATTTGCATTGTCTCTTCCCTTTTCATGTAAAACTTTTAATACTTCCTTAGTGTCAATATTCATTGTGCACGATACAAAAACAAATACGAAGTCCACTTACAATTCATTATACCACTCACACACAAATACAATACAATCAGAATATAAATTTGTAGTACAGCCAAGACACTATGATACCGCGTTAAGGGATTACCTGCAACTGTCTGTTACCCATCAGTCAGGATGAGAAGCTAAAATGTGCGGTAATCCAATCTACTGGGTCAGTTATTATATTCAGCTGCCTTTCCTTTGCAATGAATGGTTGCTGCGGTGGAATAGTCGAACGGTCTAAGGCACCTCGCTACGGAGCGCGCGGTTGCTCGGCGTCGGAGTTTCGAGTTCTCCCTGGGTCATGGGTGTTTGTGTTGTCTTTAGGTTAGTTAATTTAAGTAAAGCCTAGGGATTAGTAGCCAATGCAATTAAGTAACATAGATTTATAAACATTTGAACATTTTTGATGAATGTTTACCTTTCTGTAGACTACGGAAGTGCTGAATTACCATGTATTTCCGGATGTCTACATCCCTGATAGAGAAGTTATCCACCTGGTAGATGAAAAGATATATTCTTAACATGACTAGAGAATAATGAAACATGTTTACCGGAAATATGTAACCAGTTGTAAATGTACTAGATTCCGATCAAGGAATGATAGTCTCAACCAGCTCTTCACTGTAGTGCAAATCGCCCAGTTCTCTTGGTTATATTCTTATACAAGAGTAATCTGGGGATCTATAAACGCTCCCAGTTGATCAAATTAAATTCCGCTACCCCTCTTGCCCGGGATCAATTTAATACCGCAGGATGTATATTCTAGCACTGAGTTAGGTATGTGTTAGTTCTCAAATGATACTAAATTCGAGATGTTACTCTCTTCTGCCAACTATCGTTTATAAATATGTGGCGTGACAAAAAAGTAAAATAAATAAATAAAACCTGTTTTTTTATTTGACAAAGATTACATTTCTAGCTGTATTGCATACCCAAAAGACAACCGACTAAATAGGAACTACCCTCTACACATGTCGCCAAGTTGCTTACTGTCAAATAAGCCTTTTGAAAGGAGGCATTAACGATATTATCACAAAAAATGACGCCAGACACATCAGGAACAGGACACAGACTGCATTAAAGATTGAATGCTGTACAAAGACAAATAATAGTAATAATAACATACTATCAAGTTAAGACTGATCGAACAACGTGCACATCAGGTATGGAAGCAGGCAGTTTTGGTAACTTTTTAAAACCAGTCTTATTACATATCCTACTCATGTCGTTAAGAGCTTACAGAATTTACTCATATCAATTTGAGTATATTGCGCTACTCATCTTCCACAAGACATTAACAGCAATATACGAGGGTAATTCCGAAAGTACTGCCTCATACTTTTATTCATAAACGAGATACATAAATCACAACAGCACAGCTAAACGGAGCAATATTCCAGCTACCTTTTTCCACATAGTCACCACCATTCTTTATGCACTTTTGCCAGTGGTGAACTAGAACATGTACGCCACGCTTGTAAAAATTTGAACTAGCAGAGGTATCAACTTTCTTACAGCTTTGACAACAGCATCCGAGTGATACAATTTCTCATCTCCTGTGATGATCCTATTCATAAAATTCTTAAACTTCATATTGGTCCATCAGGTCCCTCAAAATTTCCATTCCATGAGGTTTTTCTTCTTCTGTTTGCGTCGGACGCATCTCGCTCAGACTTTAAGATAACCAGGAATGTTCCGACATTGTTTCCAAAGCATTTCAGTCAACATTCAGATTTGCATACAATTCTCTTGCCGTTATCTACTATTCTACTTGAGCTAAAATCACAGCTACATTGCTGTCATTACGATCACCGAAACATATTCTACTATTAACTACAAACAGAAGTGAGAACGAAAGATGCGAGTCAAATTCGTCAAAGGATAGTAGAGAAAGACGTGCATATTGACATCAAGGATAACATTGATGGTGTGGTAACGTTTCAGGTAAATCAGTTGTTATTTTTCTAAAGGTATAGCAGAAAGGTGGCATTTGGCTGTTCAGAACCAATAGTATGCAACATGAGTTTCATAACACGGGAAAGGGACACAAAAAGAAAAGTGGGACGAAAAGACGTGAGTCGAATCTGTCACAGGATGGGAGAGAAACAGTTGCTTACGTGCATAGTGAATACAGTATTGAAAGTTAAAAATGCTTGGTATGTGGAGAATAGAGAAATGGGATTGTTCATACGCAAAGATACATGACATGTTTACTTGTTTGACACTCAAAACACAAAGAAGTTACACAGAAGCAGTGGTGGGAAGGAAACACCTGTATTAGGGAGGTTGAAATGACATCCATATGAACACCAACTACAATACTCACGGTTACAAATACTAGGTGTAGCAGAATAGCGGCATGGGGCTGTTCAGAACCAGATATATAACACATCATTGACTCATTGAACATGATAAAACGACAGAAAAAACAGAAATAGGATACATCTTAGGATTTTAAGGAAATACATAATACAAACGAATAGCAATTAGAGTACTGAAAATTACGAAGTATAGGAGAATGTTGGACTGGAAACCGAAATTATACATTGTTTATGGGAAACAGTAATGAATGAGGGGCAACATTTCGGTGGTGTTGAATAGAGTGGCTCCATTGTACCGCCTGATGATATTCTCCACAGGTTTATTTGGAGTCAATCTCTATACTCCGTTCGTATGCATGCGCAGTACAGTCACGAAAAGTCCACAGTACATTTATAACTGCATCGAAAAATTGAAAATAACGGAGAAATTCAATTTTAAATACGTTCGCGGCCATCAGGAACAGCTTCTTAACTGTCACAGCTCATACATCGATGGAAATAAAATCAACCCCCAATTTTGGGATTCGGCAGAGATGCGAAGTACGTGGCTGGTGGTGGTGGATGACCAGGAACTGATGAAAGGGATGACTGGATTGCACAGTAGCATACAACTGTTGCTGTTACCTGTCCCTTACAAGAGGGAGGTGGAGGGAGGTTATCCGTGCACTTCTACATCTACATGGGATACTCTGTAAATCACATTTAAGTACCTGGCAGAGGGTTCGTCGAACCACCTTTATACTATTTATCTCCATTTTCGAATAGCGCGTGTGAAGAATGAACACCTGAATCTCTCCGTTCGAGCTCTGATTTCTCGGATTTTATTCTGATGATCTTTTCTATGTAAGTGGCAGCCAAGAATATATTTTCGCATTCGGAGGAGAATGTTGGTGATTGGAGTTTTGTAAGTAGCCCACGCCGCAGCGATAAGCGGAGTTGTAATGATTCCCATCCCAGATCCTGTATCATTTCTGTGACGCTGTCTCCCCTGTATCGTAACAATACAAATCGAGCTGCCCTTCTTTGAACTCTTTCAATGTCCTCCGTCAAACGTACCTGATAAGGATCCCACACTGGGCAGCAGTACTCCAAAGAAGGAGTATGCAGTCTCTTTAGTAGTTCTGTCGCATCTTTCAAGGATTCTGCAAATAAAACGCAATCTCTGATTCGTCTTTCCCACGACATTATCTACGTATTCATTCCAGTTTAAGTCTGAAGTAATAGTAATTCCTAGGTATTTTTGATTGATTTATATTGTAAACAAAGTTTAACGGATTTTTTTTTTCGTACTCACGTGGACGACTTCACACTTCTCATTATTTAGAGTCAACTGCCAATTTTTACACCATAGTGATATCTTAGTTAGGTCGTTCTGCAGTTGGTTTTGAAATTCAAATAATTTTACTAGACGGCAAATGACGGCGTCATCTGCAAACAACCTAAGAGAACTGCTTAGATTTATGTAAATAAGGAACAGCAGTGGAACAATAACACAACCCTGTGGAACGCCGGATATCACCTCCGTTTTAGTCGATGCCTTACCATCTATTACTACAAACTGTGTCCTGTCTGACAGGAAATTCCCTATCCAGTCACAAATCAATCAAAGGTGATGGGCTCTCTGTAAACCTGTCGAAAGATGGCGTTGCAAATATTTGTAGGTACAAATTAACCTTCTCCCACGAGAAATAGCTAGTGAAGTTATGACACGTATCTACAGCATCGTGAAACGAATTTCTTTCCCTCTCAGATGTATTTCCCGTGATTGCATAGTTCTGACAAGTAAATACATATAAATTTGTCTTTCTCAAAAGTGGTGCATATCTGCATGCTACATATAGACGTGGAGGATGGCGAGTGATAGATTGATGGATGTTAGTATGGTCTACACCTTCCCCACAAAAGATTTCCAAAACGAATTTTTGTAAGTTGGTATTGCAAATACATTTGTCAGATATTACTAAAAACTTGAAGGCTGAGATGTCATATTCCACGCTTTAAACTTCCCCTAAGTTTCGTCTTCGACTGCCGCATGTATCCTCGGAGGTGAAGCGGCAAAATGCAAGTTCAGCTCTAGTGAGCGCCGTTGTATAATCCAGAGCGCGTTAGTGTCAGTTATGTCGCCTGCGCTGCGGCCTGATCTATGATATTGGAAATGTTTTCTGTTGAAAATACACGATTGTCATTTTCTAGCTGCAATGTTGACATCCAAATTTTATCCAGTTTAACACCTTGCTCTTTCCAGTTAAAATTATTCTGGTGTTATGTCGAGTATCTATACCTGCGCGCATATCAATTTTATGCCTTTGCTATGACTCTCGTCTCGCTATCCTTTTTTTCATAATCACCTTCTTGATAACCATGTTCGTTACGGACGATTTATCAGTTTGTCGTTGACGGCAGTTGATTTTACATTCTCTCAGACGGGCGTGATTATTCATTTTTGCTGTACTTATGTAAGCCTGTCCACAACTACAAGAAATTTTATAAACACCTGCTGTAGCCAGACGATATAGCATATATTCTGTATATCGTACATAGTATTTATTTTCCTGGTGGGTCTAAAACACTTGAGATCCGTGACCTTACTAACAACTGGAAGAAAAACTTTTCTCTTGGGCTGGTGACGTTTCTCATTGAGTCCACTTGTATTTCTAGGGTGAAGTGCGTTATTTGTCTTCTTGTTAGAATAGTCATTCTTCTTGAACGTCAATCGTAGGTGTTTAAATTCATCTTGCAAATATGTTTTGTACGCCATTTCTACTAATGATTTTATCACACTTTTTGTATTGGATGGTGGTTAGAATATTTATGTTGATAACGGTCAGTATATGTCTCTTTTCTGTACACCCTGTGGCCTAATGCACCACCCTTTCGTTTGATGACAGAAACATCTAAAAAGTTCACTTGCATATTACTCTCTGAGTATAAAGTAAATTGAAGTTTTGGATTGTTATTGTTAAGATGTAACAGGAAGGCATCCAGTCACTGTACACCACGTGCCTATAATCAAAGGCCTCGTCTACAAAGCGATACCATCTGCAGCGTCCATTCTTCAAAGGTCTCCATAAGCAAGTTACCCACAGCCGGACTAAGTGGGCTTCCCATAGCCACGCCGTCAATTCGTTCATAAAATTCATTATATTGAAAGTAATTTGTGGTGAGGCAGTGTCTGAATAATGCCACAATATCACTAGGGAGGATATCTGCTACGAAAGAGGCGAAACTTCAGGGGAAAGATTAAAGCATGGACCATGGAATCTCAGCCCGGATGTTCTAAGTAATAACTCCTGCCGTGAAAGCCTTTATTATAAGATAAAACGCTTGTAGGGGCAGGATATATCAGCACTGGTTCGTCGGTTAGAGAGCATGCGCAAGAAGAAGGCACACCAACCATGTTCTCTCACTTTCTTGTTACGATGCAGGGACACCACAATGGTCCCGAAATATCTTAAGTTGAAGAGGATATTCCGCTCAGCTCAAATTCACCGTATTTATAACCGTTTGGGATTTGCAATGCTGCGGAGATGATTTATCAGGCGCGGCGAGTACTGGCAGAAATTAACAGTAAGCTATTTGAAATTCATTTTCTTCTTAGTAATGTTATGCAATGCGATGATTGGAATAACATTAACAATGTAACTTTTAGAGATATGGAAGTTAGTACAGAAATATCAGCTAGTAGACAAATGAAGAACACGTTGGAAGGCGTAATGGAGGACAATTCCTGCACTGTTATCTGATAAAGTTCTGACTTAAGATGAAGCTACAGTAGGCCCTACTAGCCAAGAGTAGCAATTTTGATGTCTCTAAAAGTTCTCATGCCGAATATTGTTACAAATATTGAGACAGGCATCCGCCACCTTCCGCTAGCATTTAAGGATGAAGATAGCCAGAATTTTACGGCTATGAAAATCACGTAACAGTAATTTGTCACAGCCCCACAGGCAGGCACTGAGGGAAATCTACGCAGGTAAAAATATTGTTGTGCTTTCTTCAGACAATGGCAATGCCACCGTCAGGGCAATGCTACCGTCGTAATGAAGAGTGAGAATTATCATGGAAAGATCATGAAGAGTTTGGATCCCACCAAATATAAATATCTCCAGAAGGGTCCGACATCGAAGATTTTAAAAATGACCAACCAGTTGGTAAATGCATCTTTTCTTCCGACGACAAGAAGCTACTTTGTAAAACAGGAGCATACACTTTTAGACTCTATTGATTGCCCAAGGTGGATAAACGGCAGATACCTTTGAGCCCTATGGTAAACGCAATAGGATATACCAGCCATGATTTGGCAAGGCACCTGGCCTTACGTTGGTGGTAATGACAGTCATATTAAGAATTAATCTCACTTCGTCGACATAATAAAGGAAATAAGCATGGGCCCTGATGATATACTCGTTAATTTTGATTTGGTATCGTTGTTTACCTTGCTTCCCGTAAAGGAAGCTATTTCTTGCATCTTTCACTAGTGATATTGTGGCACTATTCAGACACTGCCTCACTACAACTTACTTTTTATGAACAGATTAACGGTGTGGCTTTGGAAACCCTTTAAGTCCGACTGTGACTGTCGTCTTTGAATAACGGGCGCTGCCGACTGCCAGTTGGTATCTCCATGTAGACGACACCTTTGTTATATGGATATATGGTGTAGAGGAAATGGATGCCTTCCTGCCACCTCTTAATAATATCAGTCAAAATAATCAATTTTTAGATGTGTCTGTGATCAAACGAAAGGGCGTGACATTGGGCCACAGGGCGTAGAGGTAAGACATACATACTGACCGTTACCTGCAGAAAGATTCTAACTACCACTCAAGACAAAAAAAGAGGTGTGGTAAAAACACTAAGAGAAAAGGCGTACCAAATATGTAAACGAGAATACTTGGAAAATGAGATTAATCACTTGCAATTGAGGTTCAAGAAGAATGGCTATTCTAACCACGAGATGGATCGAGCACTTCTCCCTAGTGAGTGAAACACGATCAATGGGCAACTTCACCAGCCCAAGGAGCAAATTTTTCTTCCATTTATTAGTTAGGTCACAGGTCGCATTTGTAAAGTGTTGAGCAAATATGATGTGGAAACTGCTGTTAGACCCACCAAGAAAAGCGTAAGATCTGCACAAGATATACGTCACCTTTTGGCTACACAGATTATAAAATTCTAAATCCAAACTGATCTTCTCCTATATTCTCCTCTATTTTCTTGTCTATTCTTCTCAGCACTAGTCTGATCTTACCCTTGATAACATTGCAAGTAAAACTAATTGTCCTATAATCTTTGAATTTTTTGGCATTGCATTTCTTTGGAAAGGGAACCATTAGCGTCTTTAGACCTGTATCATATAATGATTTGTTCAGATTTGTAATTCTGATTATAGCCTCATTCCCTAAAGCCTTCGGTGCTTCTGCCGGTATTTGGTCACAACCCATTACTTTTCTTTCCGTGAGATCCTGTATTACTTTTTGCAACTCCCATTTTTCTCTTATTCTTTCCATTGATTTTTGTCATATTCTATTTCCTCCTCTAAGATCAATCCTTCATGAACAGCAGCAGAATCATATAGGTATTCTATGTATGCCTTGCAAACATCATTAATTTATACAGGCTTTTCGTCCGATTATACTTGTCAAGTGTGGGCTACTGCCGCTCAATCTTCAAAAACCACTGACCACTCAGAATAAAGCCCTTCAACGAATCCTCCACGACCAATTCAGTTTTCCGGCGTTCTACCTGCACGAAGCTGGAGATGAGCCCTTCGTCCAGGAGAGATTCAAGTAGAATGCCAGGAAACTATGCAAGCGCCAGACGTTCTGACAACGATCTGGTACGACGCCTTGGCAGACGCAAAGATGAACGAGACCGCTACAAGCGGCCAGTAGCTCTGATTTACAGGCAGTAGAGCTATCCTCAGCTCACAGTACGTTTAAACACACACGCACCCAGCCGACACGTATCATCTTCAGAAGGCAAACGTACTCTTTCCCCAGCCAGTAGCTGCCAATGCCTGTACCATTCTTCTGGAATAAGAGAAGAAAGCGGCAGGCTCTACTTGCAGTTTGACGATTCACCTCCGAGGATACCTTCCGCAGTCGAAGCCGAAACGTCAGCGGAAAGTTTAACGCCAGGGCGTCTCAGCCCAGAAGTTTTAAGTATAATAATGTAATGTTTGTAAATCTTATGGGACTTAACTACGGGGTCATCAGTCCCTAAACTTACAAACTACTTATGAACTACTTACGAACTAGGACGGCACAAATATCCATGCCCGAGGGGGGATTCGAACCCCCGACCGTAGTGGCTGAACAAACCGTGACTGAAGTGCCTCAGTCCCTTCGGACACCGCGGCCGGCAAGTTTTAAGTGATATCAACTCCTGCCGTGAAATCTTCCACTGACGGTGTGGCTTATGGGAAACCCACATAGTCCAACTGTGGCTAACTTATTTATGGAGAGAAAAAACGGACACTGCAGACAGCCAAAAAACGACTAGCCAGATGGTATCGCTATGTAGACGAGACCTTTGCTATATATACACATGGTGTACAGGGAATGCATGCCTTCCTGATACAGTATCAGTATCAGTACAGTATGTCTAAAAAATCAATTTACTGTGGAGTCAGAGAATGATGGACAACTGTTTTAGATTGTCTGTGATCAAACGAAAAGATGGTACATTAGGCCACAGGTTGTACAGAAAAGACCGTTATCTACGTAAATGTTCTAACCACCACCCAAGGGAAAAAAAAAGAGTGATAAAAACATTAGTAGAAAGGGCGTAAAAATGGAAGATGAGTTGAAACACCAGAAGATAGATAACGCACTTCGCCATAGGAAGAGAAGTAAACTCAACGAGAAACGTCACCGCCGCGGTGGAGTAGCCGAGCGGTCTAAAGCACCTTGCTGCGGAGCGCGCGGTTGCTCGCCGTGGAGGTTCGAGTTCTCCCTGGGACATGGGTGTGTGTGTTTGTCCTTAGGTTAGTTTACCTATGTTTAAGTAGTTTGTAAACTACGGACTGATGACCACGCAGTTTGGTCCGACAGATTTACATACATTTGAATATTTTAGCCAGAGTTCCAATATTTCGTAATAAGTCGAAAAAGTAATGAAAATACCCATCATAACTCCATATCAACAGCAGATTTGCATCAGTACCAGAGGTTTCATTAATTAAACTCTCAGCAACCCATCAGCATTGTTTACTTATATTGTGTAAAATGGTCGCATACATCACGCACAACTTTAAGTCGTTTGTGGAATAAGATTTTCCACCTTATAAGTTCAAGCCGTTTCTTTTTTCTAATTTAATTTGCGTTGTGCGATGCCGCAACATTCCCTTTCCTGTTGTGTGGCTGGGAGGGGAGAGGAGGGGAGGAAAGGGGAGGGGAGAAGGTTGATTGATCAACTTAATTAAAAGTCAGTTTGATATCAAAAGTATGACAGCTCTCTTTGTTCCTCTACTAACGCGATTCTGTTCTCATGTGCAATGGTTTTCTGTCAAAGACACTATAATCGTCAGATTACATGTACGAGATTAAGTGGAAACATGGAACGTCCGTACAATGTCAAGCGCCTACAATATAAACGTGCAATTGCGTTACCATAGCACAGTATGATGAACAAGAAGACAAAGATTATATTGTCACTGAGAGCGTTCTGTGAGTTAATTAAATTTACACAGCCGATAATCTCGTAAGTAGGGCTTCAGGGACTTGTTGCCATTGGATAAAGACATTCCCCTTAGTGCTCTTGTTTTGCTCCTTGCCACAGCGAGGAATTGACGCACCAGAATTTCTTTTCTCTTCATATCTGTTCAATACCTCCTCATTAGTTACGCGATCTTCCCATCTAATCTTCAGCATTCGTCTGAAGCGCCAAATTTCTATCATCTTTCTGTCTGAACTCCTTATCGTCCACATTTCACTTCCGCTCAATGCTACACTGCAGACAAATGCTTCCAGAAACGACTTTCTAACTTTTAAATTAATAGGAATTCTGCATAGGAATTAATAGCCATTCTGCATTGTATATCATCTTTACTTCGGCAATCGGAAGTTATTTTGCAAACCAAAATAACAAATCTCAGCAACAAAATTTATTGTTTCGTTACCTAATCTAACAAGAGTACCGTCACCTGGCGGGGCAGAGTACTTTTCTGTGTCCCAAATGAATTGCTTATCTCCAAAAGGAAAAAACATCAAGATCGCAGGACTACCTAAGCACGCCTCCCGTCAGCTTTCCCCATTCGCAGTTGAAGTCATCTGTTCTGTGAATATTAAAACAATAACAACTGCAGAATCAGAAGTGACGTCTGTTCTTTCGGAATAGACGCCACAAGTATAAATGTTCCTTAACCTGCATACCGGACCGAGCCTATGAGCCTTGGTCACAAGAGAGTTCCGTGACGTCAGCAGGCATGTGTCCTCTGGGAGGCAAGGCTGCCCTCACCCACTGTGGCGTGAGTCGTCACTAACGTGTTAACAACTGACAGCAACGCCGTGCGGCGAAGGTACCAGCAGATAGGGCGCCCTGAACCAAGAATTGTCCGACACTGACTGTGGATATGTCGCCTTCGCATTTACAGCCGTAATTTGAATAAAAAATAGGGACAAAGACTTTGTGATTTGCCCTTATACATCTTCGCCCGATTCCGGTGGCTTGGGGTCACGTTACGAGCTACTGATTTAGCGTGGTTGATTACGGGATGGCGCTGCGTGGAATGGTCGAGCGTTCTAAGGCGCCTTGCTGTGGAGATTGTGGTTGCTCGCCGTTGGAGGTTCGAGTCCTCAGGCATGTGTGTGTGTGTGTGTGTGTGTGTGTGTGTGTGTGTGTGTGTGTCGTCCCTAGCGTCAGTTTAAGTAGTTTGTAAGTCTAGGGACTGATGACCATAGTAGTTTGATCCAATAGGTTTACAAACATTTGAATATTTGACTAAGGGGTGGCCAGGCGTCGTTTCTGTCGCCAACCCTAACTGCGTATTTGGATTCTTCAGAAGTCTCAGTCGAATAGCCCTCTCCTGGCTACCAGCCAAAAATGTAAAGCAGTCAACAGTCCGAAGATTGGTTTGAACACCACAGTGCTTTACTAGGCATGGTCCTGTTTGGATGTGGTATGCCGTTGCCTTACTCCGATGTTCAAACTGACTTACGCAGCCAGTTATAGTTGACGCGGGTTCCGAACCACGGTGCAACTCGGTTTTTTCACATTAGCAACACTGCCAGAGGTGAAAGAAGCGGAAGGTGGAAAATCCCTTGGCGGGGATCGAACCCGCGACCTTTGGATTTGTAGTCTGGCACTCTACCACTGTGCTACGGAGCCGCACGGCTACCAGCTCGCTATGCCACGATGAGCGAGGCCACTCCCCGTCGGGGGTTCGAATCCCCATCTTCGGTCATGGATATTTGTGTCTTTTTTAGTATAAGGTAGTTAATAAGTAGTTTGTAAGTTTAGGGACTGATGGCGTCGCCGTTAAGTCCCTTAAGCTTAACATACATTTGAATCTGGCTACCAGCTATCACAGAGAAACAGGCCGCACTGACAACACAACATGCGAGCGTCATCAGCAAGCAACTGCCGCCGCGCGGGCGACCGTCAGGAGAGGAACGGAAGTCTCACCTCTTTCGCCGACGACCACCAATCAAGTCTCGCTATGCAAGAAGTAATAGACAACGGCTAATCCCCACTCCTTCCACCTCAGCTTCGTATTATAATAATATCAATGATTTTAAAATTATGACGTAATGTCCCACTTAACAGGAATGACAAAATATAGCGACGCGTAACAACCAGCTCTTTCCCCCAGGGGCTCACGGGTCTTTCGTGACTACGTGCGTGGCGAGCACTGGGCCCCGAGCTAATGCAGTCTTCCTTCCTTCTTTACTTCCCGGACTGTATTTACTTTCCCCCTCCCCTCCTTTCCTATCCTCACTCCTTTTTTTTAATTTTTTTATGGGACTTAACTAAGGGGTTATCAGTCCCTAAACTTACAAACTAATACTTAACCGCCATGGACACAAATAAAAAAAACCAGCAATAGGCAAGAAGTCAATAAAAAGCAGCCAGCAGCACGCTTACCTTATGTAAAAAACGTCACAGATCGGATTGCTAAACATCTTCGCCGGGTAGAAGTCCAGCCTTTCTTCTACAGCAGTCACAAGATCAAGGATGCACTTGGTTCCACAAAGGACAACATAGACGCACTACACGCATCAGGAGTATACAAGGGAAGTGTGGGGAAGTGTACATAGGTGAGACAGGGAGGGCAGTGGCAACACGCATACGCGAACATGAACGCTACATTCGATTAGGCCAACACAATAAATCTGCAGTAGGCGAACACCAGCAAGATTGCAGTAAAAAGATAAAATTTAACGATGCCAGAATACTCGCCAAGCAACCAGGGATGGTCAAACGCAAGATAAGGGAAGCCATCGAAATTGTTAAACACCCTAATAACATGAATAGAGAAGATGGACTCAGGTTTGCCCCCTCTTGGCTACCAGCCATCAAAGCGAAATAGGCCGCACTGACAACACAACACGCGAGCGTCACTAGTAAGCAACTGCCGCCGCGCGGCCCACGGCCAGCAGGAGAGAAACGGAAGCCCTCACCCCATTCGCCGATGAACACCAATCATGTCTCGCTATGCAAGAAGCAACGGCTAACCCCCACCCCTTCCACCTCAGCATCCTATCAAAATAAAGTTCCATTCTTCCGCAAAAAAATTCACCAATAACATCGCTTATTTTAAAAATTATGACGTAATGTCTAAATGAACGTAATATAAAGTGTAGTAACAACCAGCTCACATCAGTTACCCAGATGAAAGCCACTGTAACATTGGCCGAAACGTTGGTTATTTAAGTAATAGCCTTACATCATGACGCGGTACCATACCCAAAAAACTTTTATGTCATCTGACTCTGGCCGCGGAAGCCTACGTAATTATACTTAACAACTAGCTTATCCTAAGGACGGCACAAATATCCATGCCCGAGGGGGGATTCGAACCCCCGACCGTAGTGGCCGTGCAGACCGTGACTGAAGCGCTTCAGTCCCCTCGGCCACCGCGGCCGGCCCTCACTCCTTCCCCTCTCCACTGGGGGAATGATAACCTCAGTAGTTTAGTCACCCTATCCCAACCAAACAACCCAACCCAAGAACCAGCTCACATCAGTATACGCAGAAGAAGGCCCCTGTAAAGTTGGCCGAAACGTCGGTTACTAAAGTAATAGCTCTCCTACATTACGACTCGGTACAACACCGATCACACTTTCATGTCAACTAATATTACATTCTAAGAATGGTACGGTTGAGAGAAGTACCCAGTTCTTGTTGTAGTGGTGCAGAGTAATGACGAGGTCCTTGACGTCAGCAGCGCAGGAGCCGGCGGCGGCCGCCTCCCTCGGCCAGAGGGCGACGGCGGCCATCGCGGCCAGCAGCAGCCAGTGGCAGCGGACGCGGACGCTCGCCATGACGGACTCTGCCCCTCGCCCTGCCGCGCTGCTTTTGTATACCGCCCGCCACCAGCACACCACCCGCCGCGTGCCCGGCCCGTGCTGAACGACCGACGAGTTATCGACAGCGCCTGACTGACCACCACGTGATGCCCGAATCGTCCCCCAACGCAAGTCTCGTATTTGCACTCCGCAACTGAGGCGAACTGCTGTGTGTTTGACGCTGGATGGACTGCACACTGTCGGCCGCGGTGGCCGAGAGGACTTGAACTTCAAACGGACACGCAAAACTGCGAAAACAATACGTGAAGACGAACTTTGAAATCGACGGTGAGCAGTGCCATGGAAAAAGAAGAAACAGTTATTTTATTGAATAGTAAATAGAAGAAAATAGTTTATGTTTACCACTGAAGAAGTGACCTTGCTTTTAGTTTTTTTATATTTTATATCAATCTATATATTAGGAACAGGTGTTACTTGCACCGTTATAGAAACAGCCTACGTCACCTAATAGTAAATTTACTTTGTATTTAAGTTTCAGTACAGAAATACTGCAGCCACAACATTACCGACAATGAATGTAGGAAAAAAAATCGCACGGCCACCCTTAGATTTTTAGTTTTATAAGTTTTTGCAAACATTTTAGATCAAAATAATAATCTAAATAATACAAAAATTATGTTGATAAGATTACGACTCTACTATCGTGATAATATCTACGCACCCAACACGTAATAGTCTTTCTGGCCGTATTTTAACAAACAGCCAAAATTATATGATGTTTGAGTTGTCGGCCGCGGTGGCCGAGGGGACTGAGGCGCTCCAGTCACGGTCTGCACGGCCACTACGGTCGGGGGTTCGAATCCCCCCCACGGGCATGGATATTTGTGCCGTCTTAGTCCTAGTTCGTAAGTAGTTGATAAGTAGTTTGTAAGTTTAGGGACTGATGACCCCGTAGTTAAGTCACATAAGCTTAACAAACATTTGAACATTTTTTTGAACAAGACGGAAATTCGTCAAATCAGGTTTATCTTTTTTTTTATCAACACAAGAAGAATTTTTATTATCAAGTACAAGATATAAGTAAAAAATGTCCTACAAATGGAAAAAAATGGCCGATAGAAGCCGACACCGAAGAAGGCGATTAAAAAAAAAAAAAAAAAAAAAAAAAAAAAAAAAAAAAAAAAAAGGCCTGAGGCGCGTCAGTCACGGCCTGCACGACCACTACGTTCGCAGTTTCGAATCCCCACTCGGACATGGATATTTGTGCCGTCCTTCGTGTTAGCTAGTTCATAGGTAGATTGTAAGTTTAGGGACTGATGACCCCATAGTTAAGACCCATAAGCTATACAGACATTTGAACATTTTTTGACTGCACAGTAAGGACTGAGCACCATTTAGGAGAATTTTTTTTGGAAAGGAATGTTTAAACTTCTTTAAGCGGTAATAAAAAATCCGCCATATTGCAATATAAAATAAGATATTCCATGCCTTGAACTTTTTGTTGCATATCACCTATCTTCCAGGCCTAAAGGGGGAACTAAATTTTTCATTCTCGATATCTCAAGTAATTATAGATCAAATTAAAATTTTTTAAATGCTGTCACAATCTACTCATTAGGAGGTATAATCTTATGCTAAGTTTAACACGATAAGGTAAGTATTAAAATTACAAACTGTGATTTGTCTTCAAACTCGCCGAGGTACGAAGTTGTTAGAATTAGTGAACCTGTGTAACATTTGCTCCGCAATCAACAAGGAGACTTACCTAATAATCTTCTGCTTCTAACCGCGGTGGAGTAGCCGAGCGGTCTAAGCCGTCTCGCTGCGGAGCGCGCCGTTGCTCGCCGTGGAGGTTCGAGGTCTCCCTGGGTGTGTGTGTTGTCCTTAGATTAGTTTACCTAGGTTTAAGTAGTTTGTAAGCTGCGGACTGATGACCACGCAGTTTGGTCCGATAGATTTACAAACATTTGAAATATTTTTTTCTGCTTCTATTCCAAATTTTCTTGTATACATAACATTTAGTGACTTCTAACAAACCTCGTGTATAATTTCAATACTTAACGAACCTTCTTCTCTCTGACACACCCCACAAAATGACAAGAGAAAAACACACGTTTATCACTCAGTACAATTCCGCTGTTTACTTGGTCAAACTTCATCTCCGATCAGAATGAAACTTTCACTCTGCAGCGGAGTGTGCGCTGATAAGAAACTTCCTGATAGATTAAAATTGTGTTCCGGAACCGGGACTCGAACCTGGAACCTTTCAAAATGTTCAAATGTTTGTAAAGCTTATGGGACTTAACTACGGGGTCATCAGTCCCTAAACTTACAAACTACTTATGAACTACTTACGAACTAGGACGGCACAAATATCCATGCCCGAGGGGGGATTCGAACCCCCGACCGTAGTGGCCGTGCAGACCGTGCTGAAGCGCCTCAGTCCCCTTGCGAAACATGCAAGACTAGCACTCCTGGAAGAAAGGACATGGTGGAGGCGAGGTACTGCCGGAAGTAGTGAGTCGTGTCGGGATAGCTCAGTCGGCAGAGCGCTTGCCCACGGTAGGCAAAGGTCCCAGGTTCGAGCCCCGGTTCCGGCACACAATTTTAATCTGTCAGGAGGTTTCATCTGCGATGACGATTTCGTTTATTGATTTTTAACCACACTTTGCAGACAGCATTTAAATACAGGGAGATTTCGTACTAGTGTGAAAAAATGTAACAGACACAGAGGATGGTGCACTGAATGATGTTGGGATCCAGTACACAGTAACATGTCCAACGGACGTTAGTTACCTCCGAGCAACAGAGTATGTGATAACTCCTCAACAATTCAACTAAAATCAGCGAAGCCGCGATGCCGGATTATGCATGAAACGTGGACGCATACTTAAAGTCCATCAGTTTTCCTTCATTGTCACAGCACATATGGTGACCAGTATGGGAGATTTTCCATAGTGACACGATCTTAACGGATGAAAATACTTATTCAGGACCACTGCACTTAAGAACTTATTGAATTTCTTCACTAAAACACCTTTTGTAGTTTTGAACGACAATAAAAGTTTTATGCCCAACGCACACCTAATGGTCCCTAAAATCTTAGTACTTTTGATACATCAAAATACAGACTTATGACTGCAAACGGCCTCTGGTTTTTGTTAAGTGTTCTAACCTAATGGTACAACCAATTCTTACTTCGCATTCAGGGGAGATAAAACAAGCGCCCAACATTCAATCCAATAAATTAGTTTAGGAAGTGAACTTGGTTTAAGCAACAGTGACTTCAACCCTACAGACGTCCTCTTAAAGATGTCACAGACAAATCTATTTACCTTTTAAGAACTTTAACGTGGGGCCCCACAAAACTCGGCACCCAACATGAATATTGGGACGTCGTAATACGTCTTTTCACCTCAAGTACTAAGGAAGATACCTGAAGATGACCTAATAAAGGCAAAAAAAGACAAAGCAGGCGGATTATTAAAATTCATTGAAAGGAATCCTGGAATAATTGTGTTACCTTCTAGAATTTTTTAACAATTATACTGATGTCTTTCATGGATAATTTAAGATGAAGGAAGCTCGACAGTTTTATTCCGAAGGGTTTTGTTATTTCCGTGAGAACATGTAACGCAATGAACAACAATTCTAATTCTCTGTCATTGTCGTCAAACATGATAACTATGGCTTCCACATACCGAGCATGAAAATGTATCCTGCTCCTCAAATCTGAAGTATAGAGGCACTTTCTGGAGAATTCAAATGTACAAATGTTTGTAAAGCTATGGAACCAAATTGCAGTGGTCACCAGTCCCTACACTTACAAACAAAGGTATCCTAAGCGTAACACAAACACCCATACCCGAGGGAGGAGTCAAACCTCCCAAGGGGAGCAGCCGCGTACTGCACAGCAATGTGCCTTAGAGTGCTCGACCATTCCAAATAATTAACAAATATTTGCGGTATGATACCACTAAGAGGATTAGCCATAGATAGGGCACGTGATTTTGCTTATAACTTGCCATTAAATGTAATTACATTTGTTACCTGGTATTTGTAATAATTTCAATAGGTCCGATAAGCCCTTTTTAAAAAGACAAAATAATTTTCGTAGAAACGATTGGTTAGGGGAAACAAATCTAATTCCCGCCAATTGTTAGCTATTTTTTCACATACAACGAACGCCATTGCTGAAACGCGGTGATATTTAAAATTTTTATTCAACTTAATGTTTTTCGAAATTTGAATACCACCCAGTATGAGACTGTCACTTCTTCCATCACATCTGTCATATCTGCCCAAACTATGGGGTTGGGCCGACCGCGGTGGCCGAGGGGACTGAGGCGCTCCAGTCACTGTTTGCACGGCCACTACGGTCGGGGGTTCGTATCCCCCCTCGGACATGGATATTTGTGCCGTCCTTAGTGTTAGCTAGTTCTTAAGTTCTTAAGTTTAGGGACTGATGACCCCGTAGTTAAGTCCCATAAACTATACAAACATTTTAGCTTTTATGGGGTTGGACTGTATGCCGGAAACAGTTACTGTCAATAAAGTTTCTCAGATTATGAACGCACACTACGAGGGGTGTCCAAATGAAAATGTAAAAAAGAAAAAAAGGACACTGTGGGTATAATTGAAGTCCTTACTCAAAAGTAATCCCCAAAGGCTTGAGCACAGGTAACCCACTGTTTTACGTGCGAAGGTTTCCCTGTTCCCAGAATTTCTTTGGCCGTGACAAGAGCCAGTCCTTCGTAGTCCGAGTAGAAGAGCTTCCCTTAGAGATTATTATTATTATTATGGACAATAAACAGTGCGGACAGGAAGAGAATAGAGGCTTTTGAAATGTGGTGCTACAGAAGAATGCTGAAGATTAGATGGGTAGATCGCATAACTAATGAAGAGGTACTGAATAGAATTGGTGTGAAAAGGAATTTTTGGCGTACCTTGACTAAAAGAAGGGATCGCTTGGTAGGACACATTCTTAGACATCGGGGAATCGTAAATTTAGCATTGGAGGGAAGTGTGTGGGGTAAAAATCGCAGAGGGAGACCACGAGACGCGTATAGTAAACGGATTCAAATGGAAGTGGGATGCCGTTCTTATGAGGAGATGAAGAGGCTTGCTCAGGATAGAGTAGGGTGGAGAGCTGCATCAAACCAGTCTCCGGACTGAAGACCATAACATAACAACAATTATTTTAGCGGGCTAAACAGATATAGATCAGAGCGCGACATTTCAAGCTGCTTCCAAGCCGGCGGCGGTGGCCGCGGAGACTGAGGCGCTTCAGTCACGGTCTTCACGGTCACCACGGTCGGGGGTTCGAATCCCCCCTCGGGCATGGATATTTGTGCCGTCCGTAGTTGTAGCTAGTTCATAAGTAGTTTGTAAGTTTAGGGACTGATGACCCCATAGTTAAGTCCCATAAGCTTAACAAACATTTGAACATTTTTGCTGCTTCCAAATTAACTTGGCCAGTACACTTTGTGTGACCCTGGAGACGTGTGGACGCTTGTTATCATGCATCAGGATCACTCCCTCCTTGAGCTGCACAGGCCATTTGCTCTTCATGGACTTGCGTAGGCTATGCAATGTCTCACAGTACACGTCAGTGTTAATGGTTTTGGACGTCGAAAAAGACGGTGGCCATCACCTTGCCTGCTCAGGGCTAAGACTTGAATTTTTTAGGGGAAGGTGACGATACTACATTCGCCTCCCTAGATGTCGCTCTTCGTTATCCCAAAGCGGCGTATTCAGTTGGCTGTTAAGGCGTTTCGAACCTTTTCATTTGAACACCCCTGATATTTCCCGACGTCTCGGCCACAATTGTAAGAGCACTTCCTCAGGATGTTTCTCTTACTGCTTGTAACGATACACTGAAATTTTTATTTATTTTTTGTTTATCTTTGATCAGCGATACTTATCGCCTCCGGTTCCCTCTGACTCGCAATGCAACTAATTTAATTTCGTTCGTCATTTTTTACTCCCAAACAAGCGAGAAGACGGAACCGTGATAGTAGTTTTTTACTCACTCTCTTGTCTATGTTCGTTCTGTATGGACGTCTTCCATCCGTGTATCCACACAATGCAAGTGATGCAAGTTGTAAAAATATATTACTTAAATTTAAAATCATCCCCTCTCTTTGGCTTTTATTTAAATGAATCCCTCCACGTCAAATACTTATTTTCTATTGTTTTCAGCTCCTCCGCATTGTCTGCAAAATTTCAATCAATCAATCATCCTTATACAATATTTCGCTTGAATTTAGAACCTGCAGTCATTTCTTTTTGTAATTTCACGAAGTCCGATCATTTTTTTAATTTTTTTATCATTACCAGTAACTTCATGTTCCACCCACGGTCACACAACAATGAAAAGCGAAGTGAACAGTCTGAACATTGATCTCCTACTGAAAGTATCTCGAACATTCACTTATTAAATAAGACATAAAAGTTATCATTTCCAGCTTCTACAATACGAAGTGCAGGATCCAGCTAGATGCTTTCCGTAAGTTTTATAAAGTGCTGTTGCTTGTATGGTGCCCAACTTTAATATGCAATCCGCGGTTTATTTGCTTTAATGTTCATTTTGTGCTGTACTTTAACTTATTTCAAATTCAAACATTCTTTGTCCAAAAATATAATCGGGGAATCTACTTTTAACAATTATGGCATCATACGAAGCAAGGGCAACGTTATATGCTGAAATCAGAGTCTTAGATAACGAGGGCGAGACGGGGGTGGGGTATCCAAATCCCCGTACCCCGAGTCATCCTTTAAGCTTCTTCTTCTGCTTCTACTTTCAGTCGCTTACAGTGTTAACTGTGTTCCAGTTTTAAACATTTAAACGGCTGTAGACACTTTAGATACTGATGTGAACGAACTTCTTGTACTGGAGAACTGACCCACTCTCTCTTCCCCCCCCCTCCCCCACTAAGAGGACTGAGCCTCTCCTACGCCCCTGGTTGAATGAAAGAAGAGGGAAAAGCTGTTTGATGAAGAGAGGGAGGGATGTTGGTCGCAGCCTTCACCAGGTAACGAGCAAATAATCCTATCCCACAACCGTCCTCTGTTTTTCTCCTTAGCCTTATGCATGAAAAATACATAATATAAACACGACTACTTTCTTCAGTGGCATGAAGTATTGAAAAGACCAATAAATGACTCCGATCATTCCCCCTCCCCCCAAACAGCTTTTCCTAATATTAGATAGGAATCATCTTTCATTTAGCAGCTGGAGAAACACTCTGAGGAAAACCAGTTACAATAATGCTTTCCTTTATTCACGCCAGTGTAACAAATTATTATTAGTTTCTCCATCACTGGATGCTTGCGGTTGCCGCAACTGTGGTTCAATTTTTCTTTTTTTTTTTTTTTTTAATGAAACTCCAGCTCCAGTTGCATTTATTGGTGCTTTATTTAAGTCCACACTACCGGTTTCGGCCTCTAAGTTAGGCCATTTTCAAGTGTGACAGACGTTACGCCATAGAGAAAGCAACGTCAAGTAATTACAACAATAGAGCTCAGAGAATTCTCTGAGCTCTATTGTTGTAATTACTTGACGTTGCTTTCTCTATGGCGTAACGTCTGTCACACTTGAAAATGGCCTAACTTAGAGGCCGAAACCATTCTCTGAGCTCTATTGTTGTAATTACTTGACGTTGCTTTCTCTATGGCGTAACGTCTGTCACACTTGAAAATGGCCTAACTTAGAGGCCGAAACCGGTAGTGTGGACTTAAATAAAGCACCAAGAAATGCAACTGGAGCTGGAGTTTCATTAAAAAAAAAAACAAATTATTAGTCATTAGTCGAACGGTTTCAGTTAGTTATGACCATCTGCAGATCTGTTATTCCAATAACTTTTCTTAATACGATGGTTCGATAATAGTAGGGGGTCAGGGGAGAGTAGTCTTGATCTCTAACCAGAGGTCCTTCACTCTACCCAGAGGTCATTCAGAAAATGCTGAGGTCAACTCTCCAAGAATTACGATACGATCAGCGCTTTTTGTCACGTATGATGCTGTTCACGTAAGGGAGGGGAGGGGAGGGCCCCCATGTCCCTGGATTCCATCACGTCCATTTTGGAAAGCCAGAGTATTACATTACAGAAGCACGCCAAACTGCATCGTCAATAATCCGCGAATTAATGAACTCATGCGCCCACGTCAATATTCTGAGAATTGGGAGCTGTAATATTACACGAATGTGCTCTAATATTCTGGGAAGTGCGCTTACGTCAGAGTTGGGTGGCAAGTTGCCTCCAGGTCCCAAAGTCAATGGCGTGCTACGGTTGAGTGCTGAGGGCTTAATATGTCAGTTCTGCAGTTCAACCATATTATTATTATTATTTTCGTTTGAGCTTATCTGCGATCAACATCTAGAAGGAGAGCTATAAGTATAGTTTCACTCAGTACTAATAATAAGAATATTTGTGTGTGTGTGTGTGTAATTGTATTTAAGATATTATTTATTACTGTGTTAAGGCATGAGACAGTGTTTGAAGAGGAGACGCAATCATTTCCTACAGTATCACTACAGTCTGCAGAAACTTATCTCCCCGATTTATTTGAGCTGGTGTCGTTTAACTACTACTACGAAACATACCCGCTGCTAGAAATTGAACCTCAGATGAGCACCCACAGAAAACTGTTGTTTGCCAACAACTACAGCGCCACTATATGTGCTGAAATACGTGTAACTAACACTTTGATGTTATTATTGAAATTGAGGATGTCCAACGTGCAGTATGTGTTGGCATAAATGGAACTATTTGTGCAGTTAGATGATGAAGTACTACAGAGAACGATGAGTGGGTAAAGCATGTCACACACCCCTATTAACATTAGTACATTAAAGGGTGAGATATCAAGTATTATCGATGTGTAAGGTGACGCAGCTCTTGGTTCATGTGTATACATGAAACACTCAAGATAAATGACTTGTACAATGCTTTACTGATTGCAGAAGACAAATCCGCTGGCATTCTAATATTAGGGCTGCATACTATGACTTCATTAAGTATTTGTGTCAGCACTAGGTGTCTTTAAAACAACTAGTGCAGTATAAATGCCTGTATTCAGCCAACATCAAAACATGCAATAGAAAACGCAATAAGGATTAACTCTGTGGAAGCTGAATACATTGCAGGAATGCCTATGTTTGTAATTGCATCTATAAGTCCTCATAAATTCAATAAGGTCCATTCCATCGCTTTCCCAGTGAAAGAACTTTACTCCTCCCTCACTGATAAACTTTAGTTCCTCCTCATCTATGAAGGAGGAGAAGCGAGAGGGGAGAAAATACGTTTTCGCATTCTACCTCCAATAGAACCGCTGGTCTGTAACGAGTGCCCACCTGTGACGCATTAATGATCACGTGCTTCACATTAAGACCCAACTCCAATAATCTGATAATTTGATTCGTACGTGCCGCCGAACATCCTAGCGAATTCAGCAACTGCAAAGTTCTATCTTGAAATATAAATTATAGACTCTCACTGCAGTAGTAAGAGAGTCATCAAAGTACTAATGAGTAAACGTACATGGTATAATTCACTTGAAAAAGAAAGTCTGTTGCAGACAGCAATGAATGCAGTAATTTCCCAACGGTGGTGGTGTGATGGAAGGGACGGCGGAGTTGCTTAGTATGAAGCCTGCACACACAGCTGGACTGATGGAATTGGTGGAGAGAGGCACCACTATATATACTAAAAAATGTGATGATAAAGAACTAGGTATCGTATTGTGAGGCCTTAGCTTTTCCCGGCGTAATGAATGAACAATGAAACACTTAAGAAAGCAATGTGCAAGCGTATTTAATACCTCGGTTTAAGTGCAGTTGTGCCTTGGGAATGGCAGGGTGTCCTCCTGCCGAAATATCGGCGGTTGTCGACGACGTCACCTGGCAGCATACCCGTAAGGTTGTTTGAACAGGTATCGTATTGTTTGTAGTGCCGCGTGCCCATTTCACTAGAGCGAGAGTCAGTATCACACTACCGCAAACTCAATATTGGGTAGCTGTTACTGATTACATTCACAGAAATTGATCGCAGCATGGCGTGACCGTGAGAATACCACTTAGCAGTACCCATTACGTTCCACCACGTTAGCACAAACTCAATACTGGGTAGATTTAACTGCTTACATTGACAGAACCTGTCTGCAGTAATCACTACGTAGGTTGTATTGGTGGTGGGAAGCAGTCTTACTAGTGGGACTGGCGTGGGGCATTCCAGTAGTGTTATGAATTTGGGTGTAACCTTACTGTCTGGTCACAACGTATGAGTTGAAAGATGTGTTATGGATTGCATGCTACCTCGATCACTTTTGCTAACAGAATAACTGTACTACCTCTGACATAGTTCTGTAAATACTCCTTCAACAGTAACGTAGATCATTCTTACCTTACCGTCCTTCGAAATAGTCACCTCCCATAACTATTCATCCCTGAGCTCTGCTATACACGTCCTGGAAATTTTGCGCGAACTCTTCCTTTGGGATGGTGTTCAAACTCCTTGACACATTTCGTTGGATGCCAGGAATTTCGTCAAATCTTTCAAAGCGAGTTTGAGTCGAGGGAATAGGAAGGTCTGGAGGATTGAGTTTCGGCGAGAATGGTGGATGTTCAAGTTCCAGCCAATATCATCTAACAGCTCCTGGAAAAAATGGGGTGGTTCAACTTGAACGTCTACCATACTCACCGGATCTCAATCTTCCAGTCTTCTTTCTATTCCTAATAATATTATAATTTAGCAACTAGATCACAATATGATATTTATTTTATTATGATGACCAGTTTCGATCAATAATGACCACCCTCAGCTCGCCCATCTCTTGAGGAGCAACTCCATTCCATCGACTCAGAGTCATTGCTAACATCCAACGAAACATGACGAGGCTTTTGAACACCATCCCAAACGAAGACTATGCAACGTTTCTATGATATGTATCACAGAGCTAAGTGGTGCGTGCTTATGGGAGTGACTATTCGGAGGACACTAAGGTAACTGTGCTTCAGTGTTCAACTACGTTAATGTTATTGGACTATACAACGATCTGAATCGTCAGAGGTTTTTTTTTGTGGGTTTATGAACTGTTACCATATCTAGTATTGTTTAGCACTTTCCTTCACAATCGTCAGTACGACTATTGCTTGCAATACCCACCACTGATAGAAAATCGGGATGACTCGGGATACTTTTCGAAACCAGTCATACTGTACAAACGTGCCTTTGCTCTTTTGAGCATTCTGTTCATGGAGGTTCCACATACCTTGTAGGGAGCTGGAAACTGACTTGCTAACATACTAGCAGCACGGTCTAGTCGTCCACTTTCTGATTGTGTGGTTGTAAAGTTTGTGTGGTGGCATTAAAAACCCCACGACACTGTAAATGTATATGAAAATTTATTAATCATATCATTTTATTTTTTAGGCTTAAGTAGTGTTTTACATTAATTACCCATGTTCCTAAGGCTTCCAGGTGTCGTTGCTGTATGTGAGAGTATCAAAAGAACTAAATATAGTGACCATTTTGTTTTGACAGAAGAAACGATGTGCTCTATGTGTGTGTGTTGTGGCGAGCCGACCATGGTCAGCGCCTGTGTGCGAAACCAAGGAAGCGCCCCTTTAAATTTTATTTGGAAAACGAAAACCCCTATTACATAACAATTATGTATTATGTCTCTACTAATACATCTTTACTACAGATTATAAGAAGTAAAGACTTCTATTCTTGTACATTCATTGAAACTTGACTCTTTTAGTTTTGGAATAATGTTTCACTGCATTACCTATTTCTAGAATCATGACAAACATTGGACGAAACTGAAGAAATTAATAAGTTATTTGTAAACAGCAAAATGTCTGTTTTTACTTTCTTGCCTTTTATCTCTCGTGGATTATCGCCATTAATCTAGATTTTAATACTTAATATGAGAAGCAAAACAGATTTAAATATCTTATAATGTGGTAACACCTGAACAGTTATACAATATCAGCTGTTCTAGCTTTTCAGTTTGCAAAGTTTTTAATAACATAGTATTTATGTTTTCCTTCTGTCTATATTATGGCCAAGTTGAACATTCTGTCCTGATTCATTGTTGATCGTAAGAAAGTTTTTATGATTTCACTGTAATGTTATTAAAGGAAATGCCTTTACTGTCATATGCTGTCATACTGTGTCCACTGTTGTTTGTTTTGTAGTGTTGCCAACCTTAGCGTATTTCAAATTCAACTGTTTTATTGAAAGTGTGTTGAAGGTATCTTTGCGTTTGTAACGAGAATTTCGGAAACCCTATATAGGGAAGAGTAGTTACCACAAATCTGGAAAAGTTCTCGATCGATTTAGTTTTTTTATATGATCATTCAGAAACAGAGAGGGGCAGAGAGGGGGGAGGAAGTTGTGCACAGCCAGGTGAGGGGGAGGGGGAGGACATGAACGGAGAGAGGGAGGAGGGGCTGAGAAGACGGGCTGAAACATTGCTATCGCTTGAGCTAGTCACTTCAACAAGCTGTAGTCTAGATTGGTTGTGCATGAAGGAAAAAAATGATCACTGGGATCCAAAACATCTATTAAAATGAGCTTAAATCCTTCTTTTTGGTTTCACTTTTTTCCACCTTACACACTCATATGACTTTAATCTACCCATACAACGATGAAGAAAGTGTTACAGAAAAGACCATCTCAATGAGGAGGTGAATTCGGCTCAACTCCGTAAATTTTCATCACTTTCTTCTGAACTTGCTGTACCAGATGCAGCGCGTAGCAGAAACTATGCCATTAGTAGTAATATCTGCAGCTATATAGAGAGGATTTCTCACGACTGAAGAAAAATGGGATGATATTCTTTTCTATTCTCATAACTTTTTGCTTTATAATGCTGAAATTAAGAACAGAATGGAAATTAAATTTAAGAAATATTGACGAACTGCACCACGCTTGCTGCAGTAAGTTCTCCATTGCCGTATCACTTCACTTGTCTCCCTTTATTTTCCATTCCAGCTTGTTCACAGATTTGTGACTGGCTGGAAGACTTCCTAAGTAATAGAACGCAGTACGTCGATCTCGACGGCGAGTGTTCATCAGAGACGAGTGTTCGTCAGGGGTGCCCCAGGGGAGTGTGATAGGACCGCCATTATTTTCTATCTATATAAATCTGATGTGCAGAGTAAGTTGTAATTTGCGGCTGTTTGCTGATGGTTCTGTGGTGTATGGGTGTCGTCTTTAACTGACTGTAATAGCATACAGGATGACTTATACAAAATTTCTAGTTGGTGCGAAGAATGGCAGCTAACTTTCAATGTAGGAAAATGTAAGGTGATGCGCATGAGTAGGAAAAACAATCCCATTATGTTCGAATACAGCATTAGTAGTGAGCTTCTTGATGCTGTCGTATCGTTCAAATATCTAGGCGTAACATTGCAGAGCGATATGAAATGGAACGAGCATGTAAGGACAGTTGTGAGTAAGGCGGACAGCCGACTTCGGTTTATTGGGAGAATTTTGGGAAGATGTACTTAACCTGTAAAGGAGACCGCGTATAAAACGCTTGTACAACCACGTCTTGAGTATTGCTCAAGTGTTTTGGACCCGCAGCAGATCAGTTTAAAGGAAGACATAGAGCGGTTCAGAGGCGAGCAGCTAGATTTGTTACCGGTAGGTACGACCAATGCGGAAATGCTCCGGCAACTCAATTGGGGATCGGTGGAGGAAAGACGACGTTCTGTTCGTGAATTTCTGTTGAGGAAATTTAGAGGGCCGCAATTTGAAGCTGAGTGTAGTACGATCTTGCTGCCGCCTACTTACATTTCGCGTGGTGATCACAAAGACAAGATAAGAGAAATTAGGGCTCGTACGGACAAATATACGGATTCTTTTTTTCCTCGTTTTATTTGGGAGTGGAATAGGAAAGGAAATGCCTAGTAGTGTTACAGTATACTCTCCGCCACGCACGTTACGTTGAATTACGGAGTATGTATGTAGATTGTAGATATAGATGTTAGGAAGGCGCATGCTTTTGTTGCCACCCTACCAGTTTTTCGAATAATGGAAGGAACATTTTCCTGTCTTCAACCTTGAAGGAAAAAAAGTTTAATTTACGAGCAACGGGTAAGAACTGTTCTGTTCTTAGGCTTGGCAGATGGCCGGGATTCGTCTGGGATTCTCCCGACGTTTTGTATAATGTCCAGACTGCAGACGAAATACAGAATCTCTTGATAAAATTATTTTGGTAAAGTTCTGTATATTATTATTTTGTATTGCTCGTTAATAGTGTGTGGATAAGTTGGAGGACACGTGCTAGGGTAGACGGTACATATGTGACAATTGTCTGCAGATTGTGCAGTGGTAAGCGCGACTGCCTGGTGAGCAGGAAACGTGGGTTCGAAACGCTTCATAGCTCAATTGTTTATCTTTTCCCATTTATTTAAATCAAAGCCCAGAGGCAGCCAAAGTCGAAAATGCCTTTGTGTCTTGTTTCAATCTTGCAAACTGTTTGAATTTTAAAACTTTTCTGAATACTTTTATAGGATCCAAATTGTCCGTCTATGTAAAATGCACAACCGAGTACGAGTGGGATCGTAGAAATTAAATGCAAATTAATTATCTGCCAGTAGTGTTATTTTCTTTAGGAAGTTAATTTTAAATTTCTAAATCTCAACATTATGAATTTTTCCACGATATTTTTCTCTCCAGTCTGGCAAGTTTAACTGCACAGAACACTTCCCTAGTACATCAGTTAAAGCCTATAATCTCGAATGACAACAAATTAGAACGTGGCTACTTTTTCAAGATTCAGAAAAGCAATTAAACTGAGTCTGATCGTTTTTTACTCCATCGGCCAACTGCTAACACCAATATTGTATTTCTCATTCATAAAAAATAATTGATAGAGTGGTTCTTCCAACAATTGAAAAAAAACCTTCATAATCAGCAACCAGATAAACACCACAATGGCTACTCTCGAAACGGAGAAGCCAGTTCTCAAAAACTTTCTCTCGGTTTCTCTCGCGCGCCTTGCCCAACATGGGTCCACTTGTGTCTTCCTGAAACTGTCTCTCTCTCTCTCTCTCTCTCTCTCTCTGCATTTTTTGCGTTTTTCACTGCTTCTTTTATCACCGCTTCTCCTTCTGCCAATGACCTAGCGACTGATAGTCCTGCAAAGAATGGAATTATAAAGGTGGTATACCAGCAAAAACCTTAGGGATTTTCACAATCCTGGGAGCTGTTTACACTCTTCCTCCTTTTTTTGCTTAACTCCTTTAGCAGCACCTCCTACTACACAGTTACATTTTTGCCTTACATTTGTTAGTTTCTTCTCATTGTTTAGAGTGGCCTTCATAACGCGTTTGAAGGATAACCCCAGCTACGAGCTTAAGTTTTTCATACATTGTCTATATTAGATTAATACTTGTTCCATAGATCATAAATACGGCATAATTTCGAGCGTTTAAGTTTAATAAATGGTGTCTGTACCTGAAACTCAATATTTTAAGGATTTTTAAAGTTTTTAGAGAGGTTACTATGTTTTATCTAAAAATACATCTAAAGTGCAAAAGGAGTTGTCATTCAGATATTCTTTTAATTTATTTTTAAATACCAGTTGGCTATCTATCAGACTGTTGATGCTACTTAGTAAGTGGCCGAAGACTTTGGTGGCAGCATAATTTACCCCTATCTGTGCCAAAGTTAGATTTAACCTTGAATAGTGAATATCAACCTTTCTCCTGGTGCTGTAGCTATGCACACTGCTATTAGTTTTGAATAGGGTCGGATTGTTAATAACAAATTTCATGAGTCAATATATCTACTGTGGAGCTACAGTTAATATCCCTAGATCTTTAAATAAATGTCTGCAGGATGATCTTCAGTGGGCTCCAGCAATTATTATGATTACACGCTTTTGTGCAATAAACACTTTTTTACTCAATGTTGAATTGTCCCAGAATATGATCCCATATGAAATTAGCCTGCTAGCATAAGTATCTGAACTCAAACGTTTCAGCAGTTCTTCGTGTTTCTTCCAATTCAACCCCTCATTAATTCAAACAAGCAAAATTTTGAATATTTTACCTTAGCTACAGATTTCTGTTCGGTCTAAATTTATTAATGATGACATACCATTTACTGTATGAAACTGTATATACTAGGTCTTTTCAAAGTTTAATGATAGTCCATCTGTAGAGAACTACTTCATAATTTTCTGAAAGACATCATTTACAATTTCCTCAGTTAATTACTATTTGTGAAGCGTGTATCGTCAGCAAAAATAACTAGATTAGCATCTTCGTGAATATAGAATGGCAAGACATTAATATATATCGAGAACAGTAAAGGACTCAAGACCGAACCTTATGGAACCCCATTTATGATAGCGTACCAATTAGAGAAATTAATTGTTCTATATCATGTGAACTGCTTAACTGACATTTTTTTAGAAGTGAAGCTACTAGAGAATACTTAACTTTTTCAAAACATTTGGATAAAGCTTTCACTAGGGAGATTGTGTGGTATTTGTTGACATCAGACGTAGCCCCTCTCTTATGCAGTGGTTTAGCGATAGCATGTTTCAGTTTATCAGTGAAAAAACCTGCTTTAAAGAGCAATTACATATGTGGCTAAAATCATACTTATCTCTTGGGAAAAATCTTTTAATATCCTGCTGGAAATGCCATCAATTCCATTTGCCCTTTTTCTCTTCAGAGAGTTTATTATTTTCCTAATTTCTGAAGGAGAGGTGGGTAGAATTTCAGTTGTATCAAATTGTTAACAGAATTGCTACTTCTAAGGAACATTTAAACGCCTTAACAGCTTCAGGCTGGATGAGTCAAATATCATGGTGAGTTTTGACGTCGTTTCGTTGTTTACGAGGGTGCCCCTTCGAGAGTCAGTAGATTTGATTGTCCAGAAGTTTGACGAGAAGACCAACGAACTTTTTAGGCATATCTTGACCTCGACGTATTTTCTTTTCAATGCACCCCATCATCAAATTCGCTATGGAGAATGAAACGGAGGGTAAATTGCCGTTCCTTGGCGTCTTGGTCAAGAGAAGAGCTGATGGCACCCTGGGTCATGGTATGTATCGGAATACAACGCACATTGATTTATTTTTACACACAGACAGCTGTTACCAACCTTCACAGAGGAATGGGGTACTTAAAACTCTAGTACATAGGGCGCGCACTACCTCCGACGCAGAGAGTCTACCCTAGGAATTGCAACACCTGAGAACTGTATTCCCAAAAAATGGGTACTCAGAGTGGCAGAATTAACGGGCTCTCCGCCTAACCACTACAGCACAACCACCGGAAACGGATGGAAATACGAGGGAGGATGTAGGCACTGCGTTCATTCCATATACCGGTGCACTCTCGGGGAAGGTCGCCCGCATTTTGAAGAAACACCAGGTTGGAACTGTCTTTTGTCCGCCGAATAAAATTCGTGCACTGGTGGGGAGCGCCAAAGATGATCTCGGTTTGAGGAAGGCCGGTGTGTACCAGATTTCGTGTCAGTGTGGTAAGTCATATATTGGACAGACGATGCGTACCGTCGAGGATCAATGCGTTGAACACCAGAGGCACACACGATTGACGTATCCGAGCCAGTCGACGCTTGCTGAACATTGTTTGTCGGAGAATCACGCGATGGAGTATGAACGCACTAGGATTCTGGTACAGAGTAAATCTAGCAAACGTAACGTAGAGACGACTACGGCGGGCAGAGCCCTCACATCGACGTCATCTCAGACGCCGTCGCAATCGGTTCCACTGCGCGACCGCGGAGCGGGGCGCAGACCACGGAGGGGGCGTTCCTTGGGGCGAGAGTATTTATATCGCTCGCTACCGGGCTAGAACCCAGTTCCTTTCGAGCCGCCTTAGCATGCGGATCTCCGTACCGGCGCGTTTCCAGGAGCTCAGTCCGTCAGTTCACCTGATAATGGCGACATGTATGATCGCCGAAATATTGTGCCCCTGGGCCTGATGGAATCATAGCCGAGGTGGTGCAGTTCCTCGCAGCTCAGCAGGTTCTCCAATGACAAGATTGTTCAATGTCTGCACACTGGCAGATATCCTAAAATATGGAAAAGGGCCAGTGTGTTGGTGATCAAGAAAGGGGCGGATAAAGACCCGGCTCCGTCCAAGTCTTACCGCCCCATCTGTCTCTTGGACATTCTGGAGAAGTTATTCGAGAGACCGCTGGCAAGCAGGCTGCTTTTCTTTATTTTATGGGACTTAACTACGGGGTCATCAGTACTAAAATTACAAACTACTTACGAACTTGCTAACACTAAGGACGGCACTAATATCCATGCCCGAGGCGGGATTCGAACCCCCGACCGTGACTGGAGCGCCTCAGTCCTCTCGGCCACCGCGGTCGGCGCAAGCAGGCTGTCTGCACATCGTGTTCTGTGTGGTGCGAGTGACAGGCAGTTCGGTTTTCGTCAGGGGAGGTCTGCGTCTGACGCGATCACCCTGGCTGACGTGGTCTGTTCCTCTGCGCCATGCAAATACGTAGTGGGTATTATGGTGGACATCAGCGGCGCCTTTGACAACATGTGATGGCCTTCGCTCTTCTCCTATTTCTGGGAGATAGAGTATCCAGGGCCGCTATATGGGTGTCTTAGGAGCTATTGTGTGGAAAGGGAGATCTGGCGATCATCCCCTAGTGGGAAGGTTAGTAAAGGGGTTACCAAGGGGTGCCTCCAGAGCTCCGTCCTGGGACCACTGTTTGGGGATTTGAACATGGAGCCTCTCCTCGGAGAGTTGAGACATCATCCAGATGTGCTAGAGGTGATAGCTTACACGGAGGACCTCTTCCTCATGGTCGGGGGTCGAAGTCGTGAAGACATCGAGGGCAGTACAAGTGTTAACATCATGGTGTGACACGTCAAAACTTCATCTTGCACCACACAAATCAGTGTGTCTGCCGCTGAAGGGTCAATTGGTTAGGAATCCTACTGTGAGGATAAATGGAGTGCTGGCCATGACCTTGGGGTCATAATAGATGAACGCTGGAGTTTCTCGGCTCTCATAGATGCGGTATGTGAGATATCCCTAGTAGCACTTCATAGACTGACTGTGATCGGGCATCGGAGGTTCCACCTTCCACCAATCTCATACAGCTATATCATAACAGCATAATGACATCTATTGTGGGTTATGGATCACCAGTGTGGGCCCACAGGCTCACGAGGGTGGTGCCTATCATGACCGTGAAGAAGAGTGCAACGAAACATCCTCCTGAACTCAGTTGGGGCCTAAAGGACCACTCCTGGCGGAGCTCTCTTGGTGTTAATGGGGGAGCAGGGAGCCTGGTACTGGGCCAAAAAAGGAGACGAAGGGAAAGTCACTGAAATACTGGGTGACCTTGCCTTGAGCAAGTCAGAAATAAGACAGAAAGGGCTCCAACTGTGACAGCAGTCATGAGACGAAGAGGAGTCTTGAAGGAGGGCATATGATCTCTTACCAGACATCCAGGAAAGATTGAAAATGAAACACTTCAAGCCATCTAAAGGTATGTTGCACTTTCTCACGGGCCATGGACCCTATACGACGTATCTATGCCGGGTTAGGAAACAGGCGACACCAGCTTCTGTCTGTGGAGCTGAGGTGGGAACGCCAGAGCATATCGTATACGAGTGTCCCGCATTCGGCATTCGACGACGTGGTTGCGGACTTAAGAAGGATATTGCCCAGTAATATCACATACGAATTAATAAGAGCCTCGGACACTTTCCAAACACTTGACACCATTGCAGACAACATCTCACGCAAGGTGCTACGAGGTAACAGTTTTCAGATATCCTTACAAATGTATCATGAAATAAGTCATATTTTAAATTAAGTCATTAATCGAGTGCACAGGTCTGGAGGACTGTCTCAATTTACTGAACGGACCTATGTTATGCACCTTGATCAGAAGGACAATTCTCAACAGGACAAGTATTTACGTTGTTAAACTTATCTTGGTCTATAAAAACGTTATGAAGGGTGAATCTAAATTCGTGCGCCGCACTGGAAGGCGCCTCGCTGCAGAGCGCGCGGTTGCTCACCGTCGGAGGTTCGAGTCCTCCTTGGGGCAAGGGTCTGTGTGTGTGTGTGTGTGTGTGTGTGTGTGTGTGTGTGTGTGTGGTGTGTGTGTGTGTGTGTGTGTGTTGTCCTTACGTTAGTTTACCTTAGTTTTAGTAGTTTTTAAGCTACGGACTGATGAGCACGCAATTTGGTCCGATAGATTTACAAACATTTGAACATTTGAAATTCGCGCACTCGGGTTTCCTCACATGTTAGCAATAAAAAGATGGCTCTCACAAAATTTCGTCCTGAGCATATTTCCGGCAGTAAACTGGACGTCGAAGATTGAGATGGGTGTGTGTTCCATACGTCGGTGTGTTTCAAAATTACACTACTACACCAACAAACTTCTAAGGTATGTGGGAGCTGTCTCGAGGAACAAAGTGAGCGTAGAAACCCTTGCTCGGAAACGGCATTCAACGACGCTACGGAGAGTCCAAGTTCCAGGCAGCAGCTCCTGCCGCTAGACATCCCCTCCAGCAACTTCGACGCTTTGTAGCGTCATTGGATGACGTTTCCGGGCATGGGTTTCTATTCTCACTTTGTTCCTCAAGACACCTCCCACATCCTCTAGAAGTTTGTTGGTGTAGTAGTGTAATTGTGAAACACACTGACGTCCATTTACTGTCGGAAATATGCACAGGACGAAATATTGTGGGATATTTTTTTTTTTTTTTCTATTGCTAGTACGTGAGGAATCGCGCTGCGAAGCCTGAGTGCGCGAATTTAGATTCAATCTGTGTATCAATGTACTGCTGGCCTATACTACCTGAGTAGGAAAATATATAACGGATGTCAAATTGAATGAGGCAAGTAAGACTTCCAGGCCATTCTCTCTATTACACTCTTCCAGTGAATCAACATTAAAAACACCACAAATAATAATTTCCTTTCCTATATCTGACAGATAGCACAACAAGGCATCCAAGTTTTTCAGAAATAACTGGAAGTTTTCTGAAGGGGGCCTATATACTGTTACAATTATACGAGAGTTATCATTGAGTTTAATCTGGCAGGCACATTCTTCAATATGCTGTTCTACACAAAACTGTTTTGTTTCTAAATTTTTTACACTGTAATTGTGTTTGACATATATGGCAACTCTCTTACTTTATTGTAGCTACTTATATGTGAAGCTAATTTATATCCACTGATATTCTCATTTTTCATACCACTGACAATGTAATGCACAGAAAGGCATAGTATATCAACCACATTATCAATTTATGTATATTCTAAACGAACCTAAAGCTTAATTATTTTATTATTTAGTCCCAAAATATTCTGGTTAAAAATGATAACATTTTATGCTTTACTTTTGTGAGAATCATTTGATTTTTTTAACAACTTTTGTACCTTCCTGCTTGATCTTCTCACTGGACACTGATCTTAGCCTAACAAAGAGGTACTTACATGAACTGATGATTCCCCCCCTATAGGAGTTGCTCACAACCCAGCCAGTTTCCCCTTCCATTTCCTATTGAGATGCAGGCCATGACTAGGGAAGTAACACCTACCAATAGCATCAACAGGAACCACACCCATGTCTGACAGAGTAGCCGCCCTTATCAGTTGATCAATTGCCATATTGACTCTCCTGGCAGAGCGGTCCAATTGGGAATGATCATACCACACGAAAACAACACCACTCCAACATTTGTATGGTTCTTTGCAAAAGCTATTTTAACCAGGTCACAATACTGTAGCTCTGATCCCTATCAATGCTCTTTCCCACTCCACCCACTATCACAACATGATCCTATTTTTGTGAAACCTTTGTACAAGGAACCGGTATCTTCTACCACCTGGCGAAGACCCGACTGGGCTTTAAAATGTTTATGACCTGGTATCTGTCACCTAATTTTTTCCTGTAAAATCTGGCCCACTCTTCTTCCATGGCTACTTCATAACAGAACTTTCCTCCTACTTTCTACTTTGTTGAAACCATTGGTTTCCTAGTGAAAGTCTGTCGTTTCTTAACTACACCTACTTCTAAAGGAGCCTGTTCCTCACTTAATTGTGGTAGCAAGGGAAATCTATTGGTCGAGCCAATTCTGAAGCTGTCAGATAATATACTCTCTCTGTGGTGACTGTTACCACTTCCAACCTTTGTTCACCCATCTTCCCCTTTAACCTCGTACGTACCCCCCCCCCCCCCCCCCCCCCCCAGCACTTTTCAGTTCATCCTGAACAGCTGTAATCTTCCCTACTTGTTCAAATATTTCTTTCTGTCCCTTGAACACACTTTGCAAAACAAAGGAAGAGACTCGTTTGCTTCCCACACCGCTACATCCCCCCCCCCCCCCAATGAAACCACTTTTCAAAACAGCTGCATAGAACCCAAGCACGAACTTTCCTATGGCAGCTCAAACACTTTGCATTCATGATTCTCATGAGATTTATTAATGTGATATCGACAATATATATTAACTACAGATACAAAGGGTGACTAGATGCTATTATACTTTGAAGGGGCAGCCCTCAGTCGCAAAAGTACGAATATAATCGTAACCAGGTTTCAATGCCGCTATGGGCATCTTCTTCAGACGAAGATGAATGTGTTAAAACTACATGTCAAGATCTAAATAATACAAAAAAAAATCTGACATAATCAGATAGTCATACCTAGAAAGTAAATAATTGTAGCCAGGCGGAGCAGTCACTAGGGGCTACAATGTCTCCGCTGCTAACCTAATACTGTGGATTTCCAGATTGGATGTGATGGAGTGCAGGGGTCAGAGGGGGATGGGCACTCCCCTAATCTTCCCAGAATGACATTTGGGTAGGGTTCAAGGACTTCTGGGTAGGGGTCAAGGCTATCTCGAATCTCTCCCGCCCCCTCCCCCTCCCTGTTCATAATGGCATCGTCATAGTATGTAGGGAACAGTAGCTCCAATAACAAGGTGTGTGTGTGTGTGTGTGTGTTCCAGAAAGGGGCCTAAAACACTTGATGAAGCAATGCTGATGTTAGTTTATAAAGTGACAGTGCCACATGTCTCCACAGTATTAAGAAGTGTTACGGAAATAACCGGTCATCTAAAGACTAAAACGTCATCGTTGGAGTAAATAAAAAAAAAGTTTAGAATAAAAGATAGTTGTTCTATTCGCGACTGTGTCGCAGTTTGTGAAACTTGCAGTGTTGCCTAAATTAAACAAACTGAATTGCGAGCTCTGGAGAATTTTATTGCCAGTGTCAACGGCCGCAGACGCCTGCGCGTATATACCTTTAGTTATCTGTAGGATCTCGTTTGCAGCGATCTGCTCAGGACGGCACTCACCGAGCTGCTGCCGACCAATCTGGATGCGAGTCGGTCACGAGACGGCGACGAGAGCGGCGCCCTCGGCTGCTTGTTACTGCACAAAAGCCCAGCGCGCCGCCCATGTCCGGCACGGGAGGCGCAGCTGGACGCTGGAGGCCTGCTGGAAGGTGAGGTGTGACGTCATTAGGTGGCCGCCTCCGTCTGGCCCCTGCTGCCTGTCCTACTTCCGACAACTCTTTTCCATTCACCTCCAGGATGCCTCTTGCTCATGTAGTTTTATGCTTCTTTCGCGGATAGTAACAATTATCTCAAAAATGTTCAAATTTCTGTAAATCTATCGGACCAAACCGTGGTCATCAGTCCGTAGCTTACAAACTACTTAAACCTAGAGAAACTAACCTAAGGACAACACACACACCCATGCCCCAGGGAGGACTCGAACCTCCACGGCGAGCAACCGCGAGCTCTGCAGCGAGGCGCTTTAGACCGCTCGGCTACTCCACCGCGGCTACATTATCTCAATTTTACTATATTTTCTTAGTGTAAAAAATGCAACATTATGACCATTTTGTTTTTGGCTTTTTTTATACGCATCTACTGTCTTACCGTCATCACTGTAACAAATACAATAAGGTGAAAAAATCATTCTATAGATCCTAATTTCGTGTCGGTATTCCTTTTTTCCGGCGACAGGACCGAACCTATTCCTCTAGCCGGGAGGGGATGCAGTTGTCAAGTACAAGAAGTTTTTTCAGATAACTATCCAAACTATCTGTAGTTGAAATGTCAAGCCATTCTTCGTTTAAAACACTGTTTGGTTCATGGGGGACGGAAAAAAACTAAAATAAAAAACACGAGAACTTGTTTCTGGTGGAGAGAGAGAGGGGGAGAGATAAGGTCCACTTTCCAACCACTCGTTCCCACGTTAGCTACGCCCATACCTAGTGAAGTACAGCAATTCGACAAGACTCGATAGTTCGCAGTTCCAACAGGAATGCTGAGCCACTCTGGGTGGCTCAGTAGCAGTCCAAAGTTGCGGAGATGTTCCTACTGCAAAATTTTGCGTCCATATTGACCTTTCTTTTATTCTCCCTAAACGACCTTCATGTTGGGGTTCTGGATGAGCAAATAATTCCCTGAAATTATGCGGAGGGATCATTAAACCAGTCATAAACAATTGTGGCCTGAAAGGAAGGAAGCCAAGGGTTTAATGTCCTGTCAACACCGTGATCATTACAGCTCAAGCTCGAATTATTTGGGTAAGGATGAGGAAGGAAATAGGCTGTGATTTAGGGGAATCACAGAAAACCTCTGGATGGCTGGAGGTGGATTTGAACCACCGCCTTACTGAATGAAACTCCAGTTTGTTATCACTGTGCTACCTCACTCACTTATTGGCCAGGAATATTGCTCATTGTCCTCCATAAAAATGTCGTCGTTGTTGAAAACATGAAGTCCATGAGTGCCTGCACGGGCTTCAGGTAGCGGAAAAAACCATTTACAATCAAAGTTTGGTTCAGATGGACGAAAGGAGGCAGTCCACAGTATCTTGTCGAAAACATAGGCCTTCGTTTGGTCTGCCCCACACTCGAACTCTACCATCAGCTTTCACTCATTGAAATCAGGATTCATAGAGCTATTCTCAATAAAGTGTGAGTTAATTAATGAAAAAAGCAATATCAATGAAAAGAATATGAAAATTATCAACAATATAATTACATTTATCATACTAATAATAACACTAAAAAGTACAATAAAAATAGGAGCAGGTCCATTCCACTCCGACTTCTTTGAAGCCGCAGCATAACTTGATAATGAAATGCTATGCTATAGTTTTCCAGTTGTCTAGGGCCCAACAAAATTGTTCCCAATCCCAGGAGAGTCTTATAATGGAACGTTCAACTCTTACTAACTTATATCTAGACTCATCTATCCAAGACACAGTTTTCCAGTCATTTAAGACCAAACCGAATTCGTCCTGATCCCAGGAGACGCTTGTAGTCGAATATTACCATCAGCTCTTACCAAGATAAATCTAGACTCATCGCGCCAAGTCACTGGTTTCTAAAGGCCCAACCATATTGGTCCTGATCCCAGGAGAGGCTTTCACTCGAATCTTTCCATCAGCTCTTACCAACTTAAATCTAGGCTGATCTTACCAAGCCACACTTTTCCAGTCGTTTAAGGCGCAACCAAATTGGGCCTGATCCCAGGAGAGGCTTTTACTCGAACCTTACCACTGCTCTTACCATCTTAAATCTAGACTCATCAAACAGTTATATAAGGAACTCATTATTGGGACAATCTAGAATTGTTTAATAACGGGTTTGCAGCCAATATAGCTTTCTTCATTTAATTACATTACCGGTTTCGGCGAGCTAGACGCCATCTTCAGACCTGTAGTAATCTTACATGTAAGATTACTACAGGTCTGAAGATGGCATCTAGCACGCCGAAACCGGTAATGTAATTAAATGAAGAAAGCGATCTTGGCTGCAAACCTGTTATCATCAAACAGTTTTTCAGTCGTTTCAGCCCCAACCGTAATAGTCACGATCCCAGGAGAGGCGTTTCAGGCGATTTAGTGCTGTTAACAAAGCTATTAAAGGCGGTCGATTGGTGCCGCAGCTCATTAACGTCATATTTCGCCCTATTGTCCTAACGGATACGTTCGTCATCGGGCCATTTGACTTTTGATGTTATTTCACGCATTTAACAGTGAAACTCTACGTATACGCCGCCGCCATCGGTCGTTAAGTTTAGGCCGTCGACTACTGTGTTTTCTCTAACAATTCACAGCCCTTCTTTGCCTTCGGTATGTGATACGTCCGCCATATATATCAATGAATATCGCTGTCCCATGGCTTTTCACCTCATAGGGCAGTGTAAATAGAATACAAATCAGAAATATTTGCTACAAAACTTTTTATTGTTTTTAATGTGACTGTCCTACGTTTTACCCCTCGATGGAGTTGTGCTTAAGTGGTGAGTGGTTGGGGGGGGGGAGGGTGTAAAATGTACCCACAAAAAGAGTATTTTCCGGTTGTATTGTATGGTTCTCACAATACCTATAATATTTTCCTATTAAATGTTATAAGGCATTAAATTCTGAATTGAATGAGACCAGTCGCATATTTTAGGATCACCTGTTCCCGTGCTAGTGCTCATTAAAAGCTGGTCAATATTTTTATGTTTATGGAAAATTATCGTTTTAACCTCTGTTTTTGGTGATATAAACTAACCTACCTATAAATAAATTGGTCTGTGCAGATGTTTTAGAGGAATATGTTTTTGTGTTTGATAAGACCAATTTGATGACTACTGTATTGTTCTTACTGCCTAGAATCTGGTATTCTTGATAAGGCCTTTTAATTATGGATCTCGGAATACTGAATTCCCTAAAGATCCCTGAAATAGTATATCACATGCGTCTAGTGCCTACTATTGTTGGAAGAATCCAGAATGGTGCTAATATTAAATTTGGATTCACCGTGTACAAAAGATATCTCTGACAATTCACTGCCCTTCTACACTTGAGGTACACGAAAATTCCGGCATTTGTATCCGTGTATATCGCTGCCGCATGCCTTTTCACCTCCTAGGGCAGTATAATTAGAATATAAATTAGAAATAATTGCTACAAAAATTTTATTGTTTTAATGGCTTCATTTGTGGTCCGTTGTAACCATCCTACGTTTTCACCCTCAGTGGAGATGTGCTTAAGTGTTGGGGGGTAAAAATGTACCCACAGAATAGATATTTTTCTGGTTACACGGTTATAGTTCGTAAGGGTCTCGCAATATCCACATGGTTTTGGATCACCTGTTCATCAAAGTTGGACTATTTTTAGAAGTTTAAGAAAAATTTCTGCATGTCTGACCCACATACACAGATTGACAGTTATTGCAAGTAAGCTGATAGATTCCTGATTGGCTGTACTTGCCAGTCTATTCTGTATTGTGTGGTTGATTTTGTATCCTATGTTCAGCCCTTGTTTCGTAAGTATGTTGCCCACTCTGTGTGTGATTTTGTTGTTGTAAGTCATGATGTGCCATTTGTTGAGGGCTGAACATAGGATACAAAACCAACCACACAATACAGAATAGACTAGGTAAACCTTCCAACAACACTGGCAAGTACAGCCAATCAGGAATCTATCAGCTTACTTGCAATAACTGTCAATCTGTGTATGTGGGTCAGACATGCAGAAATTTCAAAACAAGATACACTGAACACCTCAGAGCACTAAAAAATAGCAGCTGTCACTCAACATTCGCTGAACATTTAATAAAAGAGAATCACACCCCAACAAACATAGAAACAGACCTACAAATCCTCAAAACCAGCAACAGTTTAATCCAAAAACTAACAATAGAAGAAAATTATCACATCCAAAAAGCAATAGCTCAAAGTAAGAAAGTACTAAATGAATACACGTCACTATGCAATAAAACACTCTTTGAGACCACAAAAGATGTTGTTGTTGTTATTGGAGCTTTATGGCGCTCAACTTACCACAAAAGAAGTTTACAAATAAATCCCACCACCACATCACAGCCGAACTGCCCCCTCTCCCCCCCACACGCACACAGGCATACACTATTTCTCTCTCTCTCTCTCTCTCTCTCTCTCTCTCTCTCTCTCTGTTTAACACACACACACACACACACACACACACACACACAACAACAACAACAACAACAACAACAACAACAACAACAAAAACGTACACAAATACACACCCACAAAACAATGTCAGTATCTAAAGTATTCAAAAATCGCGCTCCACATCACAGACACGCCACAGAAACGAATGCAACACCATACAGCCACCACAACAAGAAAAATGACGATGTAAACAGTGCTGTTTCACAGCAAAAATCGCACTGAAGACAAAAAAACATAAGAACACGCCACAAACAAACGAGCAGCTGCACCACAGCTCAAATGTGAGTAAGCCAAAACAGCCACATAGAAATAATTTCAATATAACTTCCACGCTAATGTAGGCCTACAATAAATCAGTCAGTTTTCGTAAACAAAAACGCCTTGTTGCAGATGACAGGTTGTCAAAATGCGTCATTCCACAATCAATGCACATGCATATCCTGCGAATGACACAATGTAAGTACCTTGAATAAATTAAGCCTAAAACATCTAACAAAATGGTCAAACCAAACAACTTGTGCAAACGATTGTATAACCAAATATGTAACATGTTATTATAGAAAATAAACAACGGAAACCCACGGAAGATGGCACAATAAGTGCCGAAACTAGTTTTGGTATTTAAACAAAACAAAAAGTGTCTTGCATAAGGCGGAATAAACCACAATTCTGATGATGACTGTTGGTTTAATTCACTAGTCCCTTGCACTGACATCCTATGTTTCCTGGTAGCAAGGTATGAGTTGAACCATTTTGCAGAAATTCCCATGATACCATAGAATTCTAATTTACTGAAAAGGATGTTATGGTTTACACAATCAAATGCCTTTGATAAATCACAGCATATACCTGCTGCTTGTAATTTATTATCTAATGAATTAAGTACATTCTCACTGTAGGTGTAAATAGCCTTCTCGATATTGGAACCTTTCAGAAATCCAAATTGTGTGCTAAACAATATGTCATTTGAGGTTAGGTGGTTGAGAAGCTGCTTGTACATTACTTTTCTAGAATTTTTGAGAATGCCTGTAAAATTGAAATCGGTCTGTAATTTGGTGGTATCTCTTTATCCCCATTCTTGAATAGAGGTTTAATATCTGCATATTTTAACCAATCAGGAAATGTTCCAGTTGTAATAGACTGGTTACACAAATAACGTAAAATTGTGCTAAATTCACAAGAACATGCTTTAATTAACTTTGTTGATATTTTATAATAACCATAACTTTTAAAGATTTTATTATGGAAGTTATTTCTTGTGGTGAAGTGAGTGACATATTCATGTTCCTGTGTTTGTAAATACTATTTTCAAATATTCAAGGGCATTATTTACTGACACTGACAATTTCATACTATCAGTTACAGATATAAAGTACTTGTTAAATAGATTTGCCACACTATACCTAGTAAAGCAGTCAACAATCCGAAGATTGCTTTGAACACCACAGTGCTTTACTAGGCACGGTCCTGTTTGGAGGTGGTGTGCCGTTGCCTTCCTCCGACCTTCGAACTGACTTACCCAGCCAGTTATACGTGGACCTACAGTTTAACGTGGGTTCCGAACCACGGTGCTACTCGGTATTTTTCACGTGAGCAATACTACCAGAGGTGAAAGACGTGGAAAGTGACAGATAAAAATCCTAGGACCTGGCGGGGATCGAACCCGCAACCTTGGGATTTGTAGTGCTACGGAGCCACACCGAGCCACACTATACCTATCAGTTACTAATATATCATCAATTTTTAATACTAAATAACTGCTCCTGTTCCTTTCTACCTGTCTCCTCTTTCACTGTATCCCATATTGCTTTTATTTTGTTGTCTGATTTTGCTATCTTTTTCTCATAGTGCATGTGTTTAGATGTTTGAATTATTTTTATTAATATTTTACAGTATTCCTTATATTTAGCTGTCGTCAGCATTGGAACTACTCTTAGCTGATAGATACAGTTTCCTTTTTGTCTTACATGAAATCTTTATTCCTTGTGTAATCCATGGTTTTATTATAGACTTCTGATTAATTTGAGTTACTTTTAGAGGAAAAGTTTTCAATCAAAATACTGACATTATTAATGAATATGTTATATTTTTATTCATGCCATGAGCACTATATACATCTTTCCAGTTCATATTTTTGAGCAGTTTTCTAAAATTCTCAAGTTTTGGGGGCTTGACCACTCTCTTGTATGTAGATTTAGCAGTCTTCATAATCTGCACCTAAAAGAAGGAGCTGCATATCGTGATCTGATAGGCCATAATTATTGGTTTTATGATATGATTTTGTTCCTTTGATTTGTCCTAAAAATATTATTAATGGCTGTCATAGATGATTTAGTTATCCTAGTTGAAAAGTTTACAGTCTGAGTCAGATTCAAAGACAATAAATTTTTACTGGAAGAATGCATAAGAAAATCTATATTAAAGTCACCAGCAACCGAGATTTATTTGTTTCTTCTTGTTAAATAATCCAATAGAGCTTGTAGATGATTTAGGAATAGATTATAATTTCCTGCAGGTGATTGGTAAATAGTTACTATTATATATAATCTATTATGGAACTTTACATCTGTTGCACAAGCTTCGAAATTCTGCTCCAGATGGAAATTATTTATATCAATATTCTTGAATTTATAGCAGTTTTTAATAAATGTGGCAACTCCCCCTCCCTCCTTATCTACTCTACTTAACTATGAAGCTAAATGAAATCCTGGAATGTTTAATATATCTATACCAGTGGTCACATGATGTTCAGAGAGGCAAATTATGTCAATAGGGTTAGAGGACTCTATTTCATCAATACAAATGAGTAGTTCATGAAGTTTATTTCTGAGTCCTGGGATGTTCTGATGTAATAAAGGTAACTGATACTGCGTACTAATGGTTGGACAAAGATTTGCTGGCAGATTGAGTACTTTCTGTTAAACATTGTTTGCTAAAATCTATCTCCTGTTTATCTATTTTCTCAACCTAAGGGGTTTTTACAGGCTCTCTCAAAACTGGTTTTCTTTCTCCCCTCCCTATCCTAAAAAACCATCCCTCTGACACCTGTAACCACTGGTATTTTACCTCATTCAGTGGTGTGAACAAGCTATAAAATATTGACTTTGGATTCATCCTCAGTCTAAAATATGGAACAGACATAGGGGATAGGGTGGCAGCTGATTCCGGAAGAATTCTGTAAACTGTTTATCGGATATCTTGAGAAGATGGGGTGGTAATCATTAAAAAAAAAAAAAGATTCGTTGCGGCGTGATCTATTTGCGAATTTTCTTTCACTAACTTTCCCTTCCGAATGCGAACATATATTGTTAGCACCCACCTACATAGGGAGACGATCATCATAATGAAATTAAAAAAAAAGAAGAAAAAAAAAAGATGGAAAACAGAAAGATTTAGGTTTTAGAGAATGGAACTATAGAGAAATATCATAAAAGTGGGTCGATGAACCCTGTGCCATGCATTTCAATGTGACTTGCAGAGTATCTATGTAAATGTAGATGTACATTCTCCCCATGACTGCTCGCCATAGAATCCTTGTATACTACTTTTTTTGACAAAGATTTGACTAAGGTGATTATTCCTCATTTCAAAGGTCCTATTTCTTCCTGAAACGTACACAATTAATTTTAGTAATTCGTCCAACTTTAAGGTGGAACTGCACCAGAAACGAGTGGTACAAAACATTCACGTTTATCATCATTGAATGTAGAATTTTCACCTCTATAACTTTTACGCGGACCACTTTATTTATGTATAGGTGAGATTAAGTTATATTAGCAAAATACAGAGATATAAACGATAATTTTTCATAAACATGTAAAAACTCTATAACTTTGATGAGCACTAGTGTGGGAACGGGTGGTCCAAGAAATACTTGCCTGGGCTTATTCAAGGAACAATTTAATGCCTAAAAGATTAAAAGGACCATGTTTTAGGTATTGTGAGACCATTACTAGATATAACCGTAAATTTGAAAAAAAAATTTTTTTTGGTACCTTTTTTCGCTCATTACTAAGCACAATTTCGCCGAGGGGAAAAGCTTGGAGAGTCAACTATGGTTGAAGCCATTAAAAAAGTAAAATATTTTGTAGCATGTATTCGTATACTTCTTTGGTTTTACCCTCTGGACTATCTAGGAGGCTTGGAGGTTGTTACTCTTTGATCTAGGGACATGCGGAAAAACGTTTTTGGCTTAACCGACACCAGCGTCCAGCCCATGTGCATAGTTACTGCATCATTACTTAGCAAAGTTTCAAAAATGTTCAAATGTTTGCATAGCTATTAAACTGCTGTGATCATCAGACTTACAAACTGCTTGAAGTAAATTATGCTAAGGACAAAACACACACCCATGATAGAGAGATGACTTGAACCTTCGACGGGGAACAGCTGCGCATTCCGCAGCAAGGCGCCTTAGAGCGCACGGCCATTCCCCCACGACGCAAAATTTCAACGAGAATCTGGAGTAGAACACAGAAAAAGTGCGCGTAGTAATTATATACCTAGTTAAAAGATGTTAAGTGGGGTTAATTAATACATTAGTATGTCCACCGTTTGAAGTTGAAGGGCAAAAACGTGTTTCTGTGGGATTTTTTTTGAAGAGCATTACTTCTACATTTAAAACTTATACTGTGGTGTCGCACAAGTACAAAGTGCGCGCCACCTACTTTCGCCGCGCGCCGCCATGCACGCACGGCGCGGCGTTCTTACGACGACAGCCACGAGCGCCCTCTGCTGCAACTCCGCTCGTGGCCACCGCTGAACATCGTTCACTTGGAACTGAGATAGCAACCAGCGAACACTTCGGAATCTGATAGGCACCAGTGAAGACTTTGCTATCAGTTAGGCACTAGGCAGGACTCTAGCTCAACTATGTATCAACATTCTGCAGAACTATGTAAAAGTTAAGTATTGTATACATTCTGTGCAATATATATCTCATTCTAATTTACTCTAGTGTTTATAGTTTCTGGCTGCTCCCCTCCGTACCTGCACCAACGTGCTATCTTTATTCCTGTGTCGGTCTCATTCTACTCGGCCACCGACACCTACGACTGAACGAGACACAAAATATACGAATGGGTTCAAACATTCCATGAAAATAGTCAAAACGAGTCTGTTTGTATCATTATCCGCTGTCGAGATGCGATGATTTACGGTCGACCTAAATTTAACAGTACTGACACTCGTTTATGTAAATGTGTGATTTCCCGGCGTATACAGCTGATGAAGGCTTCTCGGGCTTCCAGCCGGGTCGCAGTGTCTTCTAACCGACACGTTTTGACGGGTGATATACTCATCTTATAGGCCGAATTGGAGCACGTTTTTCCAAAACCATGAAAAAATAATCGCAAATACGCTGTAATTAGTTCGTGAATAAACTTTCAAGGCCTAATTCGTAACACCTGTCGACCTCAAAAACTACGCAACTGTGGTAGAAAACACAGTAACAAAATGCTAATATGTCCTGTCTATATTTAAAAATGTAAAAGAGGATAATTGCTATATTGATTTATCTTGGAGCGTGAAAAACGATTAAATAAATCTTTACATATTTCCTCTTCTTCGCTTGTCGCAATTACATTGTGTTCTACATTACAGTAATAGTATACAGGTACATTTACTGATGTGCGTCGATATTGTCTGCAAAACTTTTGCGAATATAGTAGTAAAGAAATATTAAATTGAAGTGTCATGTCTGATGAAACAGCGACAAACGTTCTTCCTTTTATCGCACTCCCGGGATGTCGACAGGAAAACGTTTGGAATTGTGTGTGAAGTTGGTTGCAAGCCACTAAATGGTATCACTCTCAAATAGTCTACGAATAGGCCTATGCATGTGCCGACTTACCCTGTCTCATATAATTGACGCATTTTCTTAAACTGGTAATACTTCAGTTTGAATAAAATGCCACCACTGTTATAACAGGAAGCTGGGTTTGCAGAGGACAAGCGATCGATTGAGCTTGAAGCGGAATGTATATTTCAAAAAACATTTACTAAATCTTTAGTGAATAGACTTCAATGGCATCTTTAACGATGCCGTGGCGTTAAAACTGGGCAGTGTCAAGCTAGGGAGTCGGCGTGCTGCCTTTTGTGTTGTCACAAGAAGAATTTGTACAGCCAGAGGGCACAGTAATTATTTGTGTGTGGAGACCGCTCAACGTCATAACAACAGTGTAACCGCGCTAACATAATGTTTCCAAAGATAGAGTCCAAATCTGAAGTGGCACGATTTCGGAGTTCGCAAGAACGTTTCCAGGGACTGCGTGATGTAACGCACCGTTGCCATAAACAACAGTCGCTGGATGGGTTAAAGCGTTCAGGTTAGGTGGACTTGCTGTGAGAGGCGCGCGTAATGGCCGCGTTATGCTACGGCTGGGTGGCCGTTCCCACCGGAGGTTCGAGTCCTCCCTCGGGCATACGTGAGAGAGAGTGTGTGTGTGTGTGTGTGTGTGTTTGTGTGAGACTCCATGGTCATGGAACAAGTCAATACATTAATTGTTACACAAGAATGGTAATAGAAAATTTTTAAGTAGTCCTTTACACACGACAATCTTAAGACAAAGTGAAAAGAATCAATAAAGAAAAAAATGAATTAGCTTAATTGTTTAACTTTTCTAGGAGTTCCTCGACAGAATAAAAGGAATGAGCCATGAGGTAACTTATCAATTTAGATTTGCAAGCGTGTGGATTAGTGCTAAGATTCTTTAGTTCTTGTGGCAGTTTATTGAAAATGGATGCCGCAGAATACTGCACCCCTTTCTGCACAAGTGTTAAGGTGGTGTGATGCAAATGCAGATTCGACTTCTGTCTAGTATTCACCGAGTGACAGCTACTAACTCTTGGGAATAAGCTGATATTATTAACAACAAACGACATTAAAGAAAAAACGTATTGTGACGCCAGAGTCAAAATTCCCAGACTACTGAAAAGGGGTCGACATGACGTTCGCGAACTTACACCAGATATTGCTCGAACCGCCGTTTTTGAGCCAGAAATATCCTTTTTGCATCAGGCGAGTTACCCCACAAAACAATGCCGTATGTCATAAGTGAGTGAAAGTAAGCGTAATAGACTACTTTTCGTGTTGAAAAATCACTTATCTCAGATATTGTTCTAATGGTAAATATAGCAGAATTTAGTTTTGGAACAAGATCCTGAACATGGGCTTTCCATGACAGCTTACTGTCTATTTTTAACACCTAGAAATTTGAACTGTTCAGTCTCACTTATCACATGCCCATTACGTGTAATCAGAATGTCAGCTTTCGTCAAATTATGTGTTAGAAATTGTAAAAACTTAGTTTTACTGTGGTTTAACATCAACTTGTTTTCTACAAGCCATGAACTTATCTCTTGAACTGCATTATTCGATACTGTGTCAATATTACGAGCAACATCTTTCACTACCAAGCTGGTATCATCAGCAAACAAAAATATTTTACCGTCAGCTGTTATACTCGAAGGCATATCATTTATATAAATAAGAAACAGCAAAGGTCCCAAAACAGACCCCTGGGGCACCCCATACTTAATTGTGCCCCATTGGGAATGCACGTCATAGCCATTTTCTACAATGCGTAGAATTACCTTCTGTTGTCTATTATTAAAGTAAGAGGTGAACCAGTTGTGGGCTACTCCCCGTATTCCATAATGTTCCAACTTCTGCAACAATATTTTGTGATCAACACAATCAAACGCTTTTGTTAAATCAAAGAAGACGCCTAATGTCCATAGCCTCTTATTTAACCCATCAAGTGCCTCACAGAGAAACGAAAATATAGCATTTTCAGTCGTTAAACCACTTCTAAAACCAAACTGTACGTTTGACAATAAATTATGTGAACTGAAATGATCAATTAATCTTGAATATACAGCCTTTTCAATAACTTTAGAAAAAACTGATGGCATAGAAATAGGTCTATAGTTGTCTACATTATCCCTTTCGCCTTTTTTATAAAATGGTTTCACTACTGAGTACTTTAATGTGTTAGGAAACTGACTATTCCGAAAGGAAAAATTACAAATGTGGCTTAGCACTGGGCTAACAAATGGAGAACAGTACTTTAGAATTCTGCTAGATACCCCATCATATCCACAAGAGTCCTTAGTCTTTAGTGATTTAATTATTGAATCAATCTCATCTATGGAAGTATCATGAAGGACCATTTCAGGAAACAGCCTCGGAAAAGCATTTTCTAAAAACGTTATATGATTACCTGTAGAAACTAGAGTTTTGTTTAGTTCCCCTACTATATTCAGAAAGTGATTATTGAATATTGCACATATATCTAACTTGTCAGTAATAGAAATATTCCTACTACGCACTGACGTTATATCTTCTACCTGCTGCTGCTGACCAGACACTTCCTTCACAACTGACCAGATAGTTTTAATTTTATCCCGAGAGTTTGCTATTCTTTTTGCATACCACATACTTTTTGCATTCTTAATTACATTTTTCAGAACCTTACAGTACTGTTTGTAATGAGCTACTGCATCTTCATTTTGACTGCTTCTAACATTTTGATACAACTCCCGCTTAGTTCTACATGAAACTCTTATCCCCTTTGTCAGCCACCCTGGCTGTCTGTTACAGGAAGTAGCCTGTTTTGAGCGTTCTAGTGGAAAGCAACTTTCAAAAAGCATAAGAAATGGGTTCAGAAAAGCATTATATTTATCATCTGAATTATCAGCACTATAAACATCCTGCCATTCTTGTACCTTAATTAAGCTTAAAAAGGTCTCAATTGCAACTGGATTAACTTTTCTGAGTAGTTGATATTTATGTTTAACATTTGTTTGAGAACAAATACTTTTTAGAATTAAAAGTTGGGCATCGTGGTCTGATAGGCCATTTACTATTCTGCTGGTAGAGTGCCCCTCTAATAATGAAGAATGAACAAAAATATTGTCAATGTTAGAACTGCTATTTCCTTGCACTCTCGTTGGAAAAAATACTGTTTGCATCATGTTATAGGAATTAAATAGATCTAACAGCTGACTTTTCCTTGAGCTATCACCTACACAATTAATGTTGAAATCTCCACACACAATTAAATTTTTATACTTCCTATACAGTGATCCCAGAACCAATTCCAGCTTGGGCAGAAACATTTTAAAATCTGAGTCAGGGGATCTATAAATAACAACTATTACTAGTTTAGTTCCATTAACATTAACAACTCCTGCACAACATTCAAATATCTGTTCTGTGCAGTGTTTAGAAAAATCGATTGACTCCGATGAAAAATCGTTTCGTACATACATGGCCACTCTCTCATACTGCAAGGAACTCGTAGAGTAGAAGGCAGCTAACCTGTATCCTGGCAAAGGAAGTCTCTGAATTGTAACACCACTTAAAAAGTGCTCTGAAATACCAATAATATCAGAATCAGTATCAATAAGCAGTTCATTAACTTTATCTCTGATACCCTGTATATTTTGATGAAAAACAGTAATTCCCTTATTACTTATATTCTTAGACTTTGTCAGAGGTGGTTCCTTTCTTAGAGGGACTTCCTTTAAGCAGGAATACCTATCAGCTGTCTTCAGTCTAAACAGGTGCAGCCCTAACACCACTACTACAGGAATTTTTCCATGAGTGACACCCCACCCGCTACTACACTGTCACCTATGAGCTTTGCCAACCTCCCCTTCCCATACCTATTGAGGTGTAGACCGTGCCTAGTAAAATCCTACCTTTGGATAGTCTCAACTGGCACCACTGCAATGTGATCCATGCCCTCTGTCATCAGCGCCTTCTCAAGCCCCATGTTAACACGGCTGACAGCCGTATTAAGACAAGGCCTAGCATGACGCTGAAACAGCTGCACGAAATGCACATTCGTGCCACCAGTTTCAGTTGCTATCCTTTACAGATCACCACCTATATCATATTCCCCGTCCCTATCAAGACTATTCCCAGCCCCACCCACTATAACTACCTGATAATCTTTTGAGAAATTCCTACATAAGTCCCCTACGTTAAAAGTGACCTGAGCTGACCCTGCACTAGATTTCACTATGCTGGTAACCTGGTATTCACTCCCAAGTACTTCCTGCAACTGTTGGCCAACACCTCTGCCGTGAGAACTACCTAGCAGCAGAACCTTCTTCTTACTAAGAGCCCTCTCTACAAATTTTGGCTTCCTGACAGCTGAGGTCTGCTGCGTACTTCCTACACCTACAGTTACAGGAGGTTCATCTCCACTCAAGTCTGACTTAGTCAAACCTATTTGCAACTTGCAATGTAAAGCTATCTGAATACCTTCTCCTAGCTACCTTCTTGCCAACTGCCAGTTCCCATTCCCCAGCTGGAGCTGGGCTGGAGCAAACGTGTGTGGCGTTGATGTTCAACACATCTGTCCTGAATGGTACGAATAGTTTGACCAATATACGTATTCCCACATTGACAGGGAATCTTCTATACCCCGGGCTTTCTCAGACCCAAATCATCCTTCACAGATCCGAGAAGTGCTATCGTCTTTACTGGCGGACGAAAAACACTCTTAATGTCATGCTTTTTTAAAATTCTTCCTATCTTTGACGAAATACTCCCGGCAAAAGGTAGGAAAGCAACTGATTTGTGGGTCTCATTTAATGGTTCAGGTGAAGGACCAAACTGAAAAGCACAGTGGTCATATATTGTTGACTGTCACTTACGTAGGTGGAAAATCATCAGAATAAAATACGATAAATAAGAGCTCGAACGGAGAGATACAGGTGTTCCTTCTTCCCGCGCGCTATTCGAGAATGAAATGGGAGATAAATAATATGAAGGTGGTCAGACGAACCCTCTGCCAGGTACTTAAAAGTGATTTGCAGAGTATCCCATGTAGATGTAATAGGCCACGCGTAACATCAGAACGAGATGACCGTTATCTCCGATTAACACCCTGCCGAGACAGGAGGCTGAATGCTATTGCGACGGTCCCTTCAGACAGAAAGAGGACGCGGAATATCAACACAAACAGTACAAAATCGCTTTCGGAAATGTGGCCTGTACGCACGGAGGCCTATGGTGGGTGACCTACTAAAACCACGCCACCGTTTAGCCCGCATAAACTGGGCGGGGGAACTACGGGATTGAAGTCGTAACGAAATGCGTTGGGTTCTGTTGCAGATGGGTAAAGATTTTGTGTTCAGCCAGACAATCGTCATTTCTCATCTGGACAGAACGTGGAACTCGAAACAATCCTGATGATGTACAGCAAATATCACCATATCAAGGTGCTGCGGCCATGAGTCAGTATTTGCGGACTTACGGACCTTTTTGCCGTTCAGAATGTGGATTGGAGTGCTCCAAGGTATAGAGACGAGATCCTTAGACTTTTTGTTGTGCCGTACGCTGGTGGATGATAACACTAGTTCGCACGGAACTGTACTGCTGGTGTAGTGGGACAAGATAGTCGCCGGCCGCGGTGGCCGAGGGGACTAAGGCGCTCCAGTCACGGTCTGCACGGCCACTACGGTCGGGGGTTCGAATCCCCCCTCGGGCATGGATATTTGTGTCGTCCTACTTCGTAAGTAGTTCATAAGTAGTTTGTAAGTTTAGGGACTGATGACTCCGTAGTTAAGTCCCATAGACTATACAAACATTTACAAACAAACAAGATAGTCGTACTACATTTTTCTTTGTCAGCCCTGTTTTGAAGTTATAAATAAAAAAAGAAAGAAAACGAACCTTTTATTTAGAATGCATACATATTTGATGTTTATGTAAATATTGTTATTTTTTATAATATGATTCTGAAAATGTTTTGTTTCTGTATATTTTATGTACGATCGAGGCACCGTAATCAACACGGGCAGCGTCGTCGCCGCCGCAGCCAACATTACAGCAGACGGCCACTATGAAAATTTAACCGACAGCTACGGGGCTACGAATGCTGCTGCACCTTCTTTATTGCCGCGCTTCAATCGTTTCAAAGAAGAAAAGAAAAGAATATTAGATTATAGTCAGTCTTGTTTGAGTTTCAGTCCAAGCTAGTTGTCCATGTTCACGTTTCTTGCTAAACTGACGCTGTATTAACATGAAGAAGAATAAATATTTGTTAATGTTGAAAGATATCTTGCATTTATGAAGATTTATTTATGATCAAGAATATTTTATAGCAAGAGAAATTTGATTCTTGTGAAGAATCTCGACTTATTTCAGAAAACAATTTAATTCTGATTGAATCACTACTGATTAGCTTCGAATGTGATATTATATCAATATAGAATGAGAATCTGGAACAACAGTGTTTAGAAGGCTGTGGAATGTTAATATTTTCAGTACTAATTAACGACAGCGAACAGAAGTGACTGTTTTTGATTTTGATGAAATTTTAGTAACGGGCACAGACTGTTTTTCTTGCCCCGCTCGTACAAAGACCTGCTTGATTTATTTTTGGTGAACTATTTAAAGGAATTACTTCTACAAATTTTAATTTATGTTGTGGTGCGGGAAACTTCGGACGAAGTCTAGAGAATTTGCACGGTTAGCTTATGTCAGTTGGTGTTGCTAGGGAACTGTAAATAACAAATCAACAACGTCCTAGTAACTGATAAAACTTTCTAGTGTCAAAATACTCGCATGTTTGTCTTTATTCTTTAAACATGAATAATTATATTAACCATCGTAATTATGTCGTCATTGTTCCACTACACTGGAGAACATGCTTGAAGCTGGGGGAATTGAACGAATTGATTGGCTAGCTTGTTCACCTTAGTAACCCGATTGAGCATGTCTGGGACACACTTGACACACTCATTGCAGCCAGACCAGCACCTCCCACAACGGTTGCAGAACTGGATGTTGCACTAATGGAAGAATGGCCAAGTATCGCTCAAAAGCTGATTGATAACATACTTTCCATCCCACGCCGGTGTGTAACTATACTGGCCATCCGAGGCCATTACACACCATATTAAAGGGCAAGGAGAATGAATTTTTCACTATTATGGTAGCCCCATGATACCTCCCTCTTAAAACGCCATGTGTACCTCAAATAAAGAGTTTAGATATCGTACTGTATCACAGATAAATAACAATTGTAACAAATATCAGAATAAAATACTTTATCATATGTATGTTGTGCATGAAATTTCACCTGATCCCCTAATTGTTTGAACATCGCAGGTGTATCTGCTGCTTGGTTACTAGACTTACGCTTATATTTGGTTTCTTCCCTAAATGTTCAAAAAGTTTAAAAACTACCATTATAATTGAATGCGGGTAGTGTGTATCAGTTTTTCACATCTATTAGCAGCCATAAAAATTGATATAGTGTCGTACAGTTTTGGATAAACTTGAAGAAAGATTTCGATTGATAACCTCAGTAGTTAAGTCCCAGATTTACGAGAATGCTTTGGAAGTTCTCTCTCTATCGAGATCAATATACACGGATCACAAGCTCGGAATGCTTCAAGGACGGGGAACGAAATTCGCTGTCGTTTTTAGAAGAAGCTGTCTTGCAATTTGCCTGGTTCATGTAAAGCCTAAATAATAATTTTCAGATTCCGAATGTGTGGTTAGTGTACTAACATATGTGCCACCACGCTCGGTCATAAACTCAGGACAGAAAATATGGACAATGCTAGCGATTCCTTTAGTCTGTTTTTGCATTGCTGTGAACATCGAATGATGCGGAGAATTTCAGCTGGAAAACATTCTTGTTCACAATAATGATAAAGCTCTCTAGTCATTAATGATACTACTCGAAATCCGTCAAACGAAAAAAAAAGATTGTTAATAAAAATGAAAGCTTTACAGGTGGATTGGTCTGTATTCTGCCTGTTGCTACAGAAAATAGACCCAGATGTGGATGTTAGATGAAGCAACACTTTTGTAAGTCACAATATCGTACAACAATAACAACATTAGTGTAAATTGTAAGCATCAAATATGTCATATTATCATACAAAAGTAATAAAATAAAGGGCTGTTTTCGCACCATAATTCCATAATATATAGAGATCGCTGGAAATGCGTAGCATTATTAAATCATATCATTATGTGAAGTGTCTCTTACAGTGTATATTTTACATGATTATCAACTAACATTGCGTATCACGTCCGGTCTTTGACATAACAATATTTACCCCAGACAGAGTTAAACGTTATTCTTCTAATGAAAGGTGACATAATTTTTACGAATGGATGGAGATATTTGTGCGTGAAAGGAACAGGCATTACTTACTGATGACGTAGTCCAGTTGTAAAGCACTCGCACTCTCATGCAAGGATTTAAAAAAAAATGCGAGATATAAATCAGTACTGGCTTTGCACGTATTTGTTGGAGACCATTGTGGGCTAAATTCCGCGGTGATAAACGACCTGTCCGCAGACTGATATATGAGTGCCACCGGATTCTTTTAATAAAAAGAATTCCTGTACTTGCAAATGGATGCGGCTTAGATTATGCTGGAACGACGTCATCATTTTATTGTCATCACCATCTCTATCTTTGTCATCATAATCGTTACCACCACCACCACTACCACCCCCACCATCATCATCATCATTACCAAGATCAGTCATTTGGCTTCAACTACTGGATAAACACCTGTACTGGACATTAACTTACTGTGACGCTCTTCTTCTATATGAATCAACGATTTCTAACGTCAACGGCCCACATTAAGTTCTCAGAATTGTTAAACACATTTGTAAGTCAATTAAATTTTCATTAAGCATCAAGAAAGGAAAAAAAAAGTTTTATTATTGTGTTTCTCGTCAATACCGGTCTCTTAAAAGTAAATGGCACTAGTTCGATACGAACAACAAACATTCGTTTTAAACATTCCCTTTTTTTTTTTCAAACGCTTCACAATGTTAAAGTCAGTTTCACAGATTTAATCTTCGTTGTCATAAAAGCTGAAAACTTGAGTTCTGATGGCAGTGGTTTAAACACTGATTGTAAATTAGTTCTCTGCCAGACTTGCGATAAAAGTAATTATAGGATGTTCCATTTAATCTAAAACTGAACAATATTTACGAGTCAATCTACATATTAGGAACAAAGAATCCATTTATTCAAAGAGACAGGTGTTACTTACACCGTTATAGGAACAGCCTACGTCACCTAATAGTAAATTTACTTTGTACTTAAGTTGTAGTACAGAAATACTGCAGTCACAACATTACCGACGATGAATGTAGGAAAAAAATCGCACTGACGCGATTTGTAGTTTTATAAGTTTTTGCAAACATTTTGGACCAAAATTATAATCTAAATAATACAAAAATTATGTTGATAAGATTACGACTCTATTATTGTGGTAATATCTGTGCACCCAACACGTAATATTCTTTCTGGCCGTATTTTAAGAAAAAACCAACATTATTTAATGATTGAGTTTAGCTTTGACAAACTTACTCCTTTTTGAACTTTTACCTCTTTGAACTATCATTTTAATATCTCTCACTCATTTTCTTTATATTTTTCCGTTAAAATATCATCACCTGTTTTGCTTTGGTAGTTCTAACTTTATTTTATTTGCCTGTACTGGTTACGAATACCTATAGACTGGAACAAACGTTGCGTACATTTAGCGTTCCGACGAGTGACTACGCAAGATGGCATATGCCAGAGAGAGAGTTCTAGGCGAGGAATGTCACTTGACATCTCCGAACGGCTGGTTTTCGTTAATTCAATGGAGGGTGTCAAAACTCGGCTATTTTTACAAATATCTCTCAAACGATATGAGATATGAAAAAAAACCATAAGGGAGCTAAGTTGTAGAGAATTTTCTCCTACACAAATTCGTCTATTCAATTTTCGCGTCAGATGAACTGTGTATTTGCAATTAAAATTATATTACTTTTGGCATTAGTAACGTGAACCACAGACATTGCCGAGGTGGGGTGGCTTGCGTGCCTCAACGATACAGATAGCCGTACCGTAGGTGCAACCACAGCGGAGGGGTATATGTGGAGAGGCCAGACAAACGTGTGGTTCCTGAAGAGGGGCAGCAGCCTTTTCAGTAGTTACAGGGGCAACGGTCAGGATGATTGACTGAGCTGGTCTTGTAACATCAGCTAATGTGGCTTTGCCACACAGCTACTGCGAACGGCTGAAAGCAAGGGGAAACTACAACCGTTACCTTTCCCGAGGACATGCAGCTCTACTGTATGAACATATGATGATGGCATCCTCTCGGGTAAAATATTCCGGAGGTAAAATAGTCCCCCATTCGGATCTCCGGGCGGGGACTACTCAGGAGGATGTGATCATCAGGAAAGACAATACTGGCATTCTACGGGTCGGAGCGTGGAATGTTAGATCCCTTAATCGCGTAGGAAAATTAGAAAATTTAAAAAGGGAAATGGATAGGTTGAAATTAGATATAGTGGGGATTAGTGAAGTTCGGTGGCAGGATGAACAGGATTTCTGGTCAGGTGAGTACAGGATTATAAATACAAAGTCAATTGGAGGTATCACAGGAGTAGGATTGATAATGAATAAAAAAATAGGAATGCGGGTAAACTACTATGACCAGCACAGTGATCGCATTATCATTGTCAAGATAGATACGAAGCCAACACCGACAACAGTAGTACAGGTTTATATGCCAACTAGCTCTGCTGACGATGAAGAAATCGAAGAAATATATGAGGAGCTAAAGGAAATTATTCAGACAATTAAGGGAGAGGAAAACTTAATGGTTATGGGAGACTGGAATTCGGTTGTAGGACAAGGAAGGGAAGGGAGGATAGTAGGTGAATATGGTCTGGGCAAAAGGAATGAAAGAGGAAGCCGCCTGGTAGAATTTTGCACAGAACATAATTTAGTTGTAACAAACACATGGTTCAAGAATCACAAAAGAAGGTTGTATACGTGGAAGAGACCAGGAGACACCGGGAGGTACCAGATAGATTTTATAATGGTAAGACATAGATTTCGGAACCAGGTTCTACAGTGTAAGACATACCCAGGGCAGATATAGACTCTGACCATAACTTGTTGGTTATGAACTGTAGGCTGAAACTAAAGAAACTACAGAAAGGTAGGAAAATAAGGAGATGGGACTTGGATAAATTGATGGAACCTGAGGTTCTTAAGAATTTCAGAGGGAGCTTTAGGCAACAATTGACAGAAACGGGGGAAAATAAAACAGTAGAGGAGGAATGGGTAAAATTGAGAGATGAAATAGTGAAGGTAGCAGAGGACAAAATAGGTAGGAAGGAGAGACCTACAAAAAACCCTTGGATATCACAGGAAATACTAAATTTAATCGATGAAAGGAGAAAATATAAAAATGCAGTAAATGAAACAGGCAAAATGGAGTACAGACGACTAAGAAATGAGATTGACAGGAAATGCAAAATGGCTAAGCAGGAGTGGCTAGAAGGCAAATGCAAGGATGTAGAAGAATGTATAAATAGGTGAAAAATAGATACAGCCTACAGGAAAATAAAAGAAACATTTGGAGATAAGAAAAACAGCTCTATGAATATTAAGGACACTGATGGAAAACCTGTTCTCAGCAAGGAAGGGAAAGCTGAAAGGTGGAAAGAGTATATAGAGGGGCTCTACAAAGGAAATGAACTTAGAGATGATGTTGTAGGAAGGGAAGAGGGTGTAGATGAAGCTGAAATAGGAGATACTGTACTGAGAGAAGAATTTGACAGAGCCCTGAAAGACCTAAGTCGAAACAAGGCCCCTGGAGTAGATGATATTCCCTCAGAGCTACTGAAGTCTCTGGGAGAACCAGCCATGACAAAATTGTTTCACCTAGTGTGTAAGATGTATGAGACAGGTGAAGTACCCTCAGACTTTAACAAAAATGTAATAATCCCCATTCCTAAGAAAGCAGGTGCAGACAGGTGTGAAAACTACAGAACCATCAGTTTAATAAGTCATGGATGCAAAATATTAACGCGAATTATATACAGAAGGATGGAAAAGCTGGTAGAAGCCGACCTCGGGAAGATCAGTTTGGGTTCAGGAGAAATGTAGGAACACGGGAGGCAATACTCACTTTACGGGTTATCCTAGAAGATAGATTAAGAAAAGGCAAACGTACATGTCTGGCTTTTGTAGATTTGGAGAAGGCGTTTGACAATGTTGATTGGAATGAACTCTTTCAAGTTCTGAAGCAAGCAGGAGTAAAATATAGGGAAAGGAGAGTTATTTACAACTTGTACAAAAGCCAGACCGCAGTTATTAGACTCGAAGGGCATGAAAGGGAAGCATCAGTTGGGAAGGGAGTAAGACAGGGTTGTAGCCTTTCTCCAATGTTGTTCAATTTGTATATTGAGCAACCTATAAAGGAAAGCAAGGACAAATTTGGTGAAGGAGTTAAAGTTCAGGGTGAAGAATTAAAAACATTGCGTTTTGCCGACGACATAGTAATTCTGTCAGATACAGCAAAGGACCTGGAAGAGCAATTGAACGGAATGGACAGTGTGCTGAGAGGTGCATATAAGATGAACATTAACAAGAGCAAAACTAGGGTAATGGAGTGCAGTGTAAGAAAATCAGGTGATGCTCAAGGAATTAGATTGGGAAACGAAGCAATAAAAGAGGTAGATGAGTTTTGTTACTTGGGCAGTAAAATAACAAATGATGGTCGCAGCACTGAGGATATAAAATGCAGAATGGCAATGGGTAGAAAAGCGTTCTTGAAAAAGAGAAATTTGTTAACATCGAATATTGATTTAAGCCTAAGGAAGTCCTTTCTGAAGGCATTTGTATGGAGTGTTGCCTTGTATGGGAGTGAGACATGGACGATAAACAGTGCGGACAGGAAGAGGATTGAGGCTTTTGAAATATGGTGCTACAGAAGAATGCTGAAGATTAGGTGGGCGGATCGCGTAACTGATGAGGAGGTACTGAATAGAATTGGGGAGAAAAGGAATTTCTGGCATACCTTGACTAAAAGAAGGGATAGATTGGTAGGACACATTCTTAGACATCAAGGAATTGTGAATTTAGCGTTGGAGGGAAGTGTATGGGGAAAAAATCGCAGGGGAAGACCAAGAGATGGATACAGTAAGCAGATTCAGATAGATGTAGGTTGTCGTTCTTATGTGGAGATGAAGAGACTTGCTCAGGATAGGGTATTGTGGAGAGCTGCATCAAACCAGTCTCCGGACTGAAGACCACAACAACAACAACAACTTATTTCTTGTCCGAAATATTTTAAAAAGCGAGGTTCTTGTCTTTGGTAGCCAACAATTATGTCTTTAAAATTTGGTGCCAATCGGTTGAACGGTTCGACCTAAAAAGTGGGAACACGTTACAGACAGAGAGACATCGTAAAATCGCCATTATTTTTGGAAATATCTCTGAAACTATGCAAGATGTGAAAAAACCATAAGAGCCCAAAGTTGTAGAGAATTTTCCCCTCTACCAATTAGGTTATTCAATTTTCGTGTCAGATGAACGGTTCGTTTGCAATTACAATTATATAACAAATGGCTTATTTTGGTATTACTACCGTATTTTTTGTCCGAAAAATTTGAAAAAGGGAGGTTCTGGTCTCTGGCGACCTGTAAAATTTGGTGCTGATCGGTTGAACGAAAAAGTGAGAACACGTTACGGACAGACAGACATCCCAAAAAATCGCCGCTACTTTTGCAAATATCTCTGAAACTATAAGAGATATGGGAAAAAAACAACAACAACATAAGAGAGCAAAGTTGTAGATAATTTTATGGATTTCTGGGGGTGTCATGAGAGATACAAGAGATTGTTCGAACACACTGATATAATTGTGGGCAAGTTGATCTACAGGCTGCATTTAAGCCGCATTTAATTTATACTTCAACAATTGTTAGATTCATTAATGTCAGACCAAACGTACCGTAACACATGGCACAAAGTAATGGAGGGCTTATTGATGTACACAGATGCGGCTTTATATGTGATAAAAGTGGGGAAATCAATGTACGGTATTTTATACGAACTTAGCACGTGTTACTTGTTCGGCTGGTGTGTTGCAATGAATAGGAGAGTCAGTTAATATCAGTTTTCAGATGTAAATAAACTGAGGACAGCAAGGAAGCAATTATCTTCAAATATCCCTATCGTTAATGTTATATTAATGTGGGATGTATGGTATTACCCTTCAGAGCTGAAGCCATAACGGACGGCAGAAACGCAAAGAACGAAAACACAATACTTTTCAACACTAATACTTACTGCTTGTAGCGAACTTAGCAGAACACACACAAAGATCTCTGTATCTCTCTCACACATAAACACCCAGCCAGCCAATCAGCCCCCCCCCCCATACACACACACACACACGCACACGGGCGCAACCTGCTCGCACGTAAATGCAGGATTCGAAGAAGAGTTGCCAAAAGTTGCTCTACAGATTTCCAAACCTTTTAGCCATATGTGAGATATCTCGCGACACACAACAACCACAAGGTGAAGTAATATTCTCAATTAGTGCCACAGTGATATCGTTTCTATAATGTTCTGTAACGACGCTGAATTTTGCTTGCTTTAAAATAAAGGAATCCACTGAAGATGGCAATAGATTAGAGGTACTTTTCGTTCCAGTTGATCCAAAATGAGATCACCTTGAATGTAGAACGTGTCAGAAAAAGTCACAAAACTAGATATACAATAAATACAAATGAGAACATGTGTTAATGCACCTCCCACAGATCCACAAGTGCAATTGCCCTTTTTTTGTAGAATCGGTCAAAGAAACAAATCCATAAAAATATTACATTTTAAAGAAAATATTGAATATACTAGGTGCATACGCTGATTCATTTCTTTTCTTTCTTTTTTTTTCTTTTTAATTCCAATGAATCTAGTTTCTGGAGGAAAAACAGTGTTTTGCGTCAATATGTACCCACAGTCTCATGCAGATATCACTTGTAAATGGATTTGTAATTCGGTTTTACTTCTACTTATGTAATTTCGAGAATTTCACGTCGCTTTATGTAGTCGTGCGTTGTAACTTTCACAAGGGAAGTGTGTCAGTTGGAGAGGATAAAACCTACAGGAAACGCGTCTAATATATAGCACCTGTTCGTAAAGCTGTCAACTCCATCCATCTATAACACGACGCAACCAAATAGTCACGGTATTAACCCCACTGCGCCGTAGCTATACAAACACTGAGAGCGTGGCTGATGCAGAATTTGATAGTGAAGTGCACTTACTGACATCAAACATGCGTAGGCAGAAACGAATTAATAATTTTAACGCTGTTAACCTGCTGCGTCTTCGTTGAACGTACACACTGGGTAACGAGAAGTTCCTTCATCTGTGCAGTTTCTAATAATCACTTTTTCAGCAGGTACTTCTGGTAAATCCCCATTGTATTTTTACATTATGATGTCATATAGTATATATGTAAACGACACATCATCTACACCCGCTACATCCTTATTATCCGATGAGTACGCTCGATATAGCTTTCCGCACAGGAAATTAACAACGTTCACAGAATTGACTGATTTGTACTTATGTTAACTTCTGTACTTGCGAGTCAAAATTTTGCAACTGAAATTACTTTGTGAGTGATGGACGTAGTATACCCACAGAGAATAGAAGGTGGTAGAGTGGCCTTCGAGATTGGGAGTTGTGTCAACCTCCCTATGGGTAACCGGCTATCCTGAGTCTAATGCTTGTTGGCATTCGAAGCCCCGACGGGGAACGGCCTTGCGCATCATAGCGTAGCGACACAAGAGTAATAATTCGCTTTTCAAAGAAAGCAGGCACTGACTTGTATGAAACTTACAGAACAAACAGTTTAATAAGTCATATCTTCAAAATTTTAACACGAATTATTTACAGAAGAATTGAAAATCTGGAAGAAGCAGACCTTGGGGATGATCAGTTTGGATTCAGGGGAAATGTAGGAACACGGTAGGCCTTCTTGTATGATTAATATTAAAAAAATTGTACCCTCAGTTTCATGTTAGGGTATTTATATAATGATATTGTTCAAAAGTGAAACTCCAAGATCACAAAATATTAATTTCAAGACGACCAATTTCGGTGGACTATGCCATTTTGTTCATACCAAAATTTATAAGGTGGTCATCTTCTTTAAAAAAATTGGAGATTAAATATTACGTGCATCATAGCACATAAATTAAAACATCACAGCTGGTAAGATGTCAGGTAATGCCATACACGTATGTGCTGACTCTCATGGTGACCAGTCAACAATTTGGATGGTTGTTGTAACGTATGCTCCGTTCATTGTATAATCTCTATTCCAAATTTCATTCAAATCTGTTCCAATCTGTCCATCCCTTTCAGCGTGAAGGAGTAGCAAATATATTAACCCATTATAAGGGTTGCGCACCACACGATGGCTTACGAAAGGTAGACCATGTATTAATCAGGGTATAAGCTACCTCTGCTCCAAATTTCATTCATATCCGTCCAATCATTACTGCGTAAAGGCGTAAGTAGCGAATTAACTAATTGTAAAGTACCCTCCGCCATGCACCATACGAAGTTAATTTTAGTATGTCTATAACCTTCGCGCGAGTGCAAGCAATGAGTTGACGAAGTTTCATCACAATCGTATGTGCGGAATACGAACAAAAGGACAAACAAACAAACATTCATTTTTATAATTATATATATTTTTGACAAATTACAGCGTTCAAATCAATGAAATAAATAGCAATTTGCGATGTTATGGCATCACTGTATTAGGTTTAGATGGAATACCAAACTGTGGCGAATGAAAATTTGTGCCCGGCAGGGATTCGCGGGATTCGAACCCGGGATCTCCTGCTTACTAGGCAGACGCGTTGACCACTCCGCCACCGAGGACACAGTGATGAGTCCAACTGCAGAGGACTCTTCCCTGCACGTCTCCCGCAACACACAAATCTCCATTCGCCACGCTCTCTCTTTCCTATACCACAGCCTATTTATTCTATAATTCTCGCAGCCACAATACCGTATTCCCGCATCAGGGAGAACAGGCCATGAGACACAATTAATTGTCGTCAGGAGCCCAGCCTCGGCTTGTATACAATTATATATTTTTTTGACGATTTACAGCGTTCAAATAAATCGCAATTTGCGATGTTATGTATGGCACCACTGTATTATTTCATTCTCCACAGTTTGGTATTCCATCTAAACCTAATACAGTGATGCCATAACATCGCAAATTTCGATTTATTTCATTCATTTTTATATTGTAGATCAATACGTGGATCTAATTCGTTTTTGTGTGTAAGGAAAAAGAGAGGCCCTAGTACTAATCCTTGTGGGATTCTTTTTTTCTCCTGCATCTTCTAGAGCCGTCATTTATTTCATGAGTTTCTATCACTTTATGTCCGATTTGTTAAGCCTGAAGTGAACCATTCTAATAAGAAGTTTATTTCTTTTATTCGCTGTATGAGGTACAACGTTTTAGCAGTTTTGATTCTGAACGGTGAAACAAACCGTTTGCATGCATGGAAAAGTGTCACGCCATCACGGTGGCGCCAGTGTGACCTCGGGACGGCGATTGGTCACGCCTGAGTGCGCCCGCCGCCGCGCTGCGTCAGCGCCCCATCCGTTGTGTGGCCGCCCCAGCAGACACCCCACGTCTCCCCTAGAAGGCAGCCCGCCTGCCCTGACACACACATCTTCCACGGAAATCAACGTTCTACCGCGTTTTTCAAAGTACGTGACACAAATTCAGCTACACTCTTACCTTAGCTTATTAGTAAATTACCGTGTTTGCCAGCATATAAGACGCACCCGCATATAAGATGTACCTCATCTACATGGGATACTCTGCAAATCACATTTACGTGCCTGGCAGAGGGTTCATCAAACCACCATTATACTATTTATTTCCCATTCCATTCTCGAATAGCGGGCGGGAAGAGAGAACACCTGAATCCCTCCGTTCGAGCTCTGATTTAATTCTGACGATCAATTGTACCTATGTAAATGGAACAATACATTTTCACATTAGAGGGAGAATATTGGCGATTGGAGTTTCGTAAGTAGCCCACGACGCAGCGATAAGCGCCGTTGTTGTAATGATTCCCATCGCAGATCCTGTATCATTTCCGTAACGCTGTCTCCCCTGTATTGTGACAATACGAATCGAGACGCCCTTCTTTGGACTCCTTCGATGTCCTCCGTGAAATCCACCTGATAAGGATCCCACACTGGGTAACAATACTCCAAAAAAGGACGAACAAGCGCAGTGTATGCAGTTTCTTTTATAGTTCTGTTGCAACTTTTAAGGGATCTGCCAATAAAACGCAGTCTCTGGTTCGCCTTTCCCACGACATTTCCAATTTAAGTCTGAAGTAATAGTAATTCCTAGGTATTTTGTGGAGTTTACGGCCTTCACTTTTGATTGATTTATCTTGTAAACAAAGTTTAACGGATTTTTTTCGTACTCATGTGGACGACTTCACACTTCTCATTATTTAGAGGCAATTGCCAATTTTTACACCATACTGATATCTTATTCAGATCGTTCTGCAGTTGGTTTTGATCTTCAGTTGATTTTACTAGACCCCACCTTTAAGACTTCTTTTTTTAGGAAAAAATAAATAAAAAAATGTTCAAATGTTTGTAATGATTATGGGACTTAACTAAGGGGTCATCAGTCGCTAAACTAACACACTACTTATGAACTAACTTATGCTAAAGGCAGTACAAACATCCATGCCCGAGGGAGGATTCGAACCTCCGACGCGGGAGGCCGCGCGATCCGCAACATGGCGCTCCAGACCACTCGGCTACTCCCTCTCGGCAATAAATCACACCCAATACGTCAACTGCAACATAATTATAATACATTTGTTCAGGTACATCAAATATCTAAAGCAGTGACTTTAAGTTGTGTTGATAAACTTTACGCAGTCGAGTTTCTTGATAGTTTTTGATATTCAAACGGATATTTCGCGTATCGCTGTTTACAGTGCGCGCCGACTATGACGCGATGGTTGACTAGAACGTCGTAAAGGCTTACGACTTTGACACCTAGGTTGCTGCTCTGCTTTGCTCCAATCAGACATCGCGCCGAGTATCATTTCGGGAACTTTGCACGACAAGTGGGGGAGGGAGGGGGGTTCTCGTGTTCGAAATGATGCGTTTTCAGAATTTATTGTGAAGCGCAAATATTTATGTAAGTATTTTTGTGGTGTTCCATAAACTGTGGGCGTGATGGATGGTTTACGTCTGTGTATTGATCGGCGCACTGTATGGGGCAAAGCATGTTATAACCTCAAAAATACAACTGTGTGACGCAGAAGCTGTGCAAACATCACAAAAAATACTTGTGTACATATTTGCACTTGAGAATATGAATAAATTCTTAAATATCTTCAGGCGAGACGTGGATAAATGCGTGAGCAGCGTTTATTATTCAAATAATTAATGACACCTTTACAGAATTGCCGAAAAAATCGATTATGATGAATGAAATTACGTCGAAAGTTTCTACTTCCTATTAAGTTACCAGTTTCAGTTACGTTTGGTACTAAAAACAGTACAAAATTCAGAAAACCTTTACTACATAATAAAGTTCCTGACGGGTATTTTGGTGCATATTCTGTACATATATCAAATAAAAACTACGAAAAATGTTTTAGAGAAACTTAAAGCAAATATTCCCGCTTAAAACAATGTTTTCCGTATTTCTCACGATTTTTTGAAATCCCTTAAAAGAAATCGACCTTGTAGGTACCTACTTTAACTAGCAACCGGCGTATAAGACGTATCAAGTTTTTGGACCAATTTTTGTAGAAAAAAATGCGTCTTATAGGCCGGCAAATACGGTACTTTTAATGTACTCATGTACGGGATAGGTGATATTCGTTTAAATTCAAATTAATACCATGGCAAGATCCCAATTTGTTATTTATTTTGGCTCGCTGAATTAGGAGAAAGGAGGGTAAGATGACGACAGTAAGTTCCAGATTTCTTTTATCCCTTTATTTTATATTTGACGCCAACACGAACACTTCAGAGAAAGCATTAGAGTTTTTATACTGTAGTAAATAAATATTGCAACAAGACACAAAATTTTTGGAAATCAATTTATTTCACCGTTACTAGTTTCGGGCCTGAACCCGTCATCAGACAGTAGTGTTGATTTCAGATCTACATTGGTGTCCTAAAATAACAAACTTATGTGAAGCCATAGGTTGCAAAGTTTATATATTTCTATCCTAAATTTAACAATGTTTTCTTGATTGTATTGTTTAACATGATTTAAGATTACATCGATGCTTATACACATAACTTTGTTATTTTAGGACACCAATATATATCTGAAATCAACACTACCGTCCGATGATGGGCTCAGGCGCGAAGCTAGTAACGGTGAAATAAATTGATTTACAGAAATCTTGTGGGTGGTTGCACTTTATTTACAACGGTATTTTCAAATCAAAAATAGATAAAATAATAATTAGAATTTCGTTCCCACTACAGATGTCGTAGTTTTTCTAAAGCCGAATGCGGTGGCTGAGCGGACTGCGGCGTGTCAGTCACGGTCTGCACGGCCACTGCGGTCGGGGGTTCGAATCCCACCTCGGGGATGGATGTCTGTGCCGTCTTTAGTTTAAGCTAGTTTGCAAGATTAGGGACTGATGACCCCTTAGTTAACTCTCATAAGCTCTACAAACATTCGAACAGTCGTTATTCAAAATGTAACATTTATGACGATTAATTTGTCCGTTTTCAAATAATATCAGAATCGTCATCGTACCCTTATTTGCAGGTAGGATAAGATGACTAAAGTCGGCGGGTAGTTTGACGAAGGAAAAAACAATTGGATAAACATAAAAAATCATTTCAAAATGTTCAAATGTTTGTTAAGCTTAAGGGACTTAACTACGGGGTCATCAGTCCCTAAACTTACAAACTACTTATGAACTACCTACAACTAAGGACGGCACAAATATCCATGCCCGAGGGGGGATTCGAACCCCCGACCGTAGTGGCCGTGCAGACCGTGACTGAAGCGCCTCAGTCCCCTCGGCCACCGCGGCCGGCAAAAATCATTTCAAGCACACAAGTGGTATACATTTGCTTCGCGCTTCGTATTTGCCGCAGTGAGTTCGATACAAGCAGTATGGGCGCATTTTCGACAACACGAACAAGTCCCTAATTTACCACAGTCATTGCTGATTTGACAAACTTCTTCTATAACAAAATCATGATCGGCATCCTCATTGTATTCAGTGTAGTTCACTGATGTCGAGGAATTAAGAAATGCTTCATCACTTTTTTGTTTTTTCTTCTCGTCTTGGTCTCCTATCTGTCATTCGGTTTTTCTGCTGTTTTCCTTTACATATTTTTTTCTTCACTTTGGTTTCTGTTTATGATCTGTAGTGAGGGCAATCTTTTTCTCTGCTTCCTCTTCGAAGTTGCATATACCACTGCAAAATTCTGTACTTCCTACACACTGGTAATCGATTCCTGCCTTCCTGTGGATATTGCTGCCTGTTGGCCCTTCATTTATGTTTAACAGTCTCACTACTTCACGTTGGTATGAAACGTTCGTTAAAGTACTAATTCTTTGCGAAAAATGACGAGTCGTCATCTCGTCTGCTAAGTAAATTCCTCAACTTAGTCAAAACGGACATTCATATTTTAAACCTGAGAACAACACTGCATTAAATTATTTTTTGAATTTTATTCATAAAAAACAGCTTTGTTCATAGTTTACGAAGAAAACTGAGACCAGGTTAGAAAACTTTACCACACGTGTTCCAGATGTATTACGGTGCACTGAAATGTTGCAACCAGCATGTGCGTAAACATAAATAATAGCGTGTCAGTGCTAAATCATCAGTGTGGGCCGGCCGCGGTGGCCGACGGGACTAAGGCACTCCGGTCGGGGGTTCGAATCCCCCCTCGGGCATGGATATTTGTGCCGTCCTAGTTCGTAAGTAGTTCATAAGTAGTTTGTAAGTTTAGGGACTGATGACCCCGTAGTTAAGTCCCATAGACTACACAAACATTTTTTCATCAGGGTGGGATTTATTGCATACTGTAGCACACGTAGAGTGCTAATCGCTAGCAAAGCAAGACCTTCATTTGCTGCTTTGTCTCGAGAGTCGCATTAAATTAATGATTCGTCATCTTAACCAGCTTCCTATACCATCTTTGGGTCCATGGGGAAAAGAAGTACAATCGATACTGGCGGAAGTAAAGTTGTGAGGCGGCATTATGAGTCGTATCGGGATAGCTCAGTCGGTAGAGTGCTTGCCCGCGAAAGGCAAAGGTCCCAGGTTCCAGTCCCGGCACACAATTTTAATCTACAAGTTTCAACTCATGAATGATATCGTCTACGGCTAACCATATTCTCACGAGTGTTACTGTCTCATCCCTAATAATATTTGTTGCACAACAGTATTGGTTTGCACCTTGACTGAATGCCATAAGGAGAAATTGTAGTGTCTTACGTAGTACCCTTTGTGGGTAGGTAATGACTGTAATGTGGAATCATTTGATGACCTGCGACGCACCTATGCTATGTTGGCTTCATAGCGCCAGGTGGGGCCTCCACTTGGGAATTCAGGGGTGATCCACTTTTTTTTTTTTTTCTTTTTTTTTTTTTTTTTTTTGCCGTCAAGTGTACCTGTACCTGTACTTGTACGTCTCTCAACTCTTTGCGTACTATTCACTCACCTACCACACACTTTTTTTTCGTTGAAATACCTCGGTCCACAATTTTTTGTTGCACTACATGTGCATCACACTCCAGTTCCACAACTTGCAGCTGCTCTTTATGTTATTTCTGCTGATAAATACGATGCGGATGTTGATTGTTCTGAGAGCCCGTGTACCACTATAAATGTGGTCGTGATTCATCAGAGAAAGGTAAGCTAATTCAGAGACGAAAAGTCAGATACGCTACTAAAAACGTATCTGAAGTAACCAGTCGTTACTTTGAGTGGATCTGAGAGAAGAAACAAGTGAAACATAAGATTAAAATGTTAAATGGTCCAACGATTTCAAAGGCAGTTTCAAACTTTTTACGTATGTAAAAACGTCACCAGAGAATAGGCGCAGAACGATCTGAGGTATTCGGCCAAAGCTTGCCTAGTTCGTGTTGCTTCCCGTATAAAGTCAGGCATAGTACTTGTTTCTGACGTGAGGGACCTGACGGATGAAAGACGTTTGTATTATTACATAATTAATTTTTTTCTTTCTACCTAAATATTTTATAAAATAAATGGGACTGAATAATTATTAGTAATTCATAATATTGCCCTCCTGTTTATGGCACTGGCATATTATTGTGTACTTCTTCATAAATCCAATGTAACAGAGGATAAGGCAAAAAAACTGTGAAACTAGTACATAGGAAGTTCTGCAGTATATATACAAACCACAGTAAATAAATCAAGCCTTCGGTATTACAATCTGCCTAATGTCAGTCAGGAGTGTAACTGGAATAAATTATGTGATAGGGAATAAAAATGTATTCCACGCCACAGTTGCTTGTTAACAAAAAACTTTTTTACTCTTTTAATACTTTATATGTAATGCACAACCAGTTTCGACGTACTATGTCGTCATTCTCAAATGCTCCACAATAAGGAAAATTTACAAAAATGCAAAGTAAAGACAAAAATAGAAAATAAGATACTTTATAGTTTTCTAAATGGTCAGAAGAACGTTATAAAATGTGATTCTGTAGGTATCATTGTGGCCAACAGTTGTTTTTCGACCGAGTTATACAGTAGCCTTGGTCGGAAAAGAAACCTGTTGGCCTATAGGATCATATTTTATAACGTTCTTCTGACCATTTCCAAAATAGTAATGTATGTTATTTTTGTCTTAACTTTGTATTTCTAAAAATTTTCCTCATTGTGGAGCACTTGAAAATGACGGCATAGTTCGTCGAAACTGGGAAACTTGGACTTCACGGAACTGATGTTTCTGCTTTCATCCTCCTCCTCGGACTTCCCATGGAGGTATTTGCTGGGTTGGGAGTTGAAGCAATCCCATATGGCATTGATTTGGCAAAATGCCACATCGATTTCAAACATTTTGTCAATTAAAACATAATTTTTTTTGTTACTGTTCTTTGGATATTTTTGTATTCCTTCTTACAATCTAGGCTTAGACCTTAAGAATGATTGGTATTTTCGTGATTTTTCTTTGTTTTATCCTATCATATATGTGACTGCCAGTGAAGCATCTAAAAGAGAAACACAACGTCTGCAGCATCTTTACTGGCTATGTCTTACTGCAATATCAATTCAAGCATATTCTAAATTCATACAACTTTAAGTTTCAGGGATACCAGATGCTAACCCAGTAACGAAATTTATTACCTTGCTTCCCAGCTTTGTTCTACACACCCGCCAGTAAAGTTAATGAAACAGTAAAAAAGCTATAATATACTATTTTTAGCGTTTTTTTATCCGGATAACCGGGTTTGGGTGAAAGAAAAACACAACTTATTTAACGGTTCTAATTCTACTAGAGTATATCAAACCTCGTATGCTAGTAGAGCCTTAGTGTGTTTTTTATACAGAGCTCCCTGTGATGTACAGAACGGGGTGTAATATTGTCCCAACACGTGACTCTCAGGTGTGATGCGGGCGTGCACACACGCGATAAATGTTCCGCGTTATCACGTGGGTCAGCTGATCGCGTGCCACCGGCGATAACGGCCGTGGCGGAGGACATATAGACGATTCTCATCAGCGGCTATAATCGAGGGACACACAGAATTTCTGACACTATCTGGCACACGAAGATAACAGACGCAATGCTATGAACTGACTTCCGTCCCATTACTTTCCCTCAATCTATCGATTCTCTCACATTAGTGTAGGATGGACATTGGTTTGTTCTTGAAGAATAGAATACTTGAGTGATAGGGAATACAAATGTATTCCATGCCGCTGTTGCTTGTTAATTTTTTTTTACTCTTTTAATACTTCATATCTAATGCACAACCAGTTTCGACGAACTATGCCGTCATTTTCAAGTGCTCCACAATGAGGAAAATTTTTAGAAATACAAAGTTAAGACAAAAATAACATACATTACTATTTTGGAAATGGTCAGAAGAACGTTATAAAATATGATCCTATAGGCCAACAGGTTTCTTTTCCGACCAAGGCTACTGTATAACTCGGTCGAAAAACAACTGTTGGCCACAATGATACCTACAGGATCACATTTTATAACGTTCTTCTGACCATTTAGAAAACTATAAAGTATCTTATTTTCTATTTTTGTCTTTACTTTGCATTTTTGTAAATTTTCCTTATTGTGGAGCATTTGAGAATGACGACATAGTACGTCGAAACTGGTTGTGCATTACATATAAAGTATTAAAAGAGTAAAAAAGTTTTTTGTTAACAAGCAACTGTGGCGTGGAATACATTTTTATTCCCTATCACATAATTTATTCCAGTTACACTCCTGACTGACATTAGGCAGATTGTAATACCGAAGGCTTGATTTATTTACTGTGGTTTGTATATATACTGCAGAACTTCCTATGTACTAGTTTGACAGTTTTTTTGCCTTATCCTCTGTTACATTGGATTTATGAAGAAGTACACAATAATATGCCAGTGCCATAAACAGGAGGGCAATATTATGAATTACTAATAATTATTCAGTCCCATTTATTTTATAAAATATTTAGGTAGAAAGAAAAAAATTAATTATGTAATAATACAAACGTCTTTCATCCGTCAGGTCCCTCACGTCAGAAACAAGCACTATGCCTGACTTTATACGGGAAGCAACACGAACTAGGCAAGCTTTGGCCGAGTACCTCAGATCGTTCTGCGCCTATTCTCTGGTGACGTTTTTACATACGTAAAAAGTTTGAAACTGCCTTTGAAATCGTTGGACCATTTAACATTTTAATCTTATGTTTCACTTGTTTCTTCTCTCAGATCCACTCAAAGTAACGACTGGTTACTTCAGATACGTTTTTAGTAGCGTATCTGACTTTTCGTCTCTGAATTAGCTTACCTTTCTCTGATGAATCACGACCACATTTATAGTGGTACACGGGCTCTCAGAACAATCAACATCCGCATCGTATTTATCAGCAGAAATAACATAAAGAGCAGCTGCAAGTTGTGGAACTGGAGTGTGATGCACATGTAGTGCAACAAAAAATTGTGGACCGAGGTATTTCAACGAAAAAAAAGTGTGTGGTAGGTGAGTGAATAGTACGCAAAGAGTTGAGAGACGTACAAGTACAGGTACAGGTACACTTGACGGCAAAAAAAAAAAAAAAAAAGAAAAAAAAAAAAGAGTGGATCACCCCTGAATTCGCAAGTGGAGGCCCCACCTGGCGCTATGCAACCAACATAGCATAGCTGCGTTGCAGGTGATCAAATGATTCCACATTACAGTCATTACCTACCCACAATGGGTACTACGTTAAGACACTATGGACTATTTCTCCTTATGGCATTCAGCCAAGGTGCAAACCAATACTGTTGTGCAACAAATATTATTAGGATGAGACAGTAACACTCGTAAATTAAATTTCATCGTAATAATGAAAAGTCAGACATGTTATGCCGCGGTGGAGTAGCCGAGCGGTCTAAGGCGCTTCGCTGCGGATCGCACGGTTGCTCGCCGTCGGAGGTTCGAGTCCTCCCTGGGGCATGGGTGTGTGTGTTGTCCTTAGGTTAGTTTACCTAAATATTTTGTAAGCTACGGACTGATGACCACGCAGTTTGGTCCGATAGATTTACAAACATACATACATAGTCAGATATGTTATCACATATAATGACATGGTATGTTTTTGTTAGTGATCTGAATTTTACGCAGTGTTAACCAAACAAAAGTATCGGATTCCAAGAGCGACGTCAGAACCCGGAAATAAATGATAATCTTACCACTGCACCAGGAATTGCATGAAGTTCATATTGTTGCTGAGAGGTAACCGCTGAAGATATGTAATATAGTGCAACTAAGAGATCTCATACAACATAAAGTTGTTGAATATAATGCAGTACATCGATGAATTCTTAACTATGCACACTCAAATGTCGGATATTAAATATGTTCACATATAGCGTTATACTGGATCCTGAAACGATGATACAATTTATTTTTCCCCGGCAGGGACTCGAACCCGGCACAATTTGCTATTGTATATCAGGAAGAAGTACTGCTGCGTTGCCAGGGATAGGCAGACCCATGCGTCAAATTGCGGTTCCGGCTAGGGAGCTCAATAGAGAGCCGCTCTAGCCCTCAGCCTGCCGCGCTGTGCCGGGAGAGGGGAGTGGCCGCCAGATATTACTTTTCTTCTGCTCCCCCGTGCAGCTGATTTACTCCCCGATTCACAATGCTCTGCTGACGTTTGAAGAAAATCGCCCGCGAAAACTGTTGGAATTCTCGACGAATAAAGTTTGATATCGAAAGTTTCTAACGTTTCGTAGCGTCTTGGTGATTCAATGGCGTGGAACGTCATTACTCTGTTCAGTCTGCAAAAAGTTCAACACTCGCGGAAGGATGCCGTACAGTATTACTCCATAAATCCGCGCCGAAGGAGCTGTAAACGAGTCAGTAAATAATTTCTGCCAATAAAATTCTTTTTAATTTTTTTTTCTTTACCCGGCGGGCCGAGGTTGGGACGGTAGCGGTACAGTATTGATCTTTAGCTGAATGAATTAGCAAAACCCCCATTTTTGTCATCTGGCTGGTTTCTGCCTGCGTCACCTTCTTCAGCACTTGTTCTCTTTGTCTTCAATTATTTGCTGGATGCATTCCACTCTGTTTCTCTCTACAGATTATACCCTTAAATCCTTCCTCTTTTACCATGTAGGTTATTTCCTGATATCTTGATACATATCACCCTCTCTACGTCTTCTTCTTGGCGATGTTTTCCATACGATGTTTTCTTCGCCAGTTTTACGAAGAACCTGCTCATTCCTTGTTTTATCAGAGGTACGAGGTCCTTCTACCTTTTGTTGTGCTCTAAGCTGGTTCCATGGAAGGTGGGTTCCTTCTAGTGGACGGTAACGCTCGTCCTCACAGAGCTGCACTGGTGAACAACACGCTTGAAGCTGAGGGAGGTGAACGAATGGAATGGCCAGCTTGGTAACTGGATTTCACCCCGATTGAACATGTCTGGGATGCACGTGGCAGACGCATTGCAGCCTTACCAGCATCTCCCGAAACTGTTGCACTCATGGAAAAATGGCCAAATATCACTCAAGAACTGATTGACAACCTCACACTGTCTATGCCACGTAGATGTGCAACTGTACTGGCCGTCCGAGATGATTAGAAGGAAAAGAGAAAGACTTTTTCACTATTATGTTAGCCCCATGGTGCCTCGCCATGTAATCCTCAAGTAAAGAGTTGATACAGCAAAATATCGTACTCTATCACACACAGATTACAATTGTAACCAATATCCAAATAAAATACGTTACCATATGTATATTGTGTGAGATATATCACCTGATCCCCTGACTGTTTTGAGCAGTGTATTGGCAACCTTGACTTTTACTTCTCTGAAGGTTGTACTCTTCTTTATGCTGAGTCTGTCTTAACGACGAATATTTCCTTTACAGTTTCTTCGCAATTTCCTTGCAGTCGTGCCGCCTTAAATATTTTATGTCTGTATTTCCGTCTTTCCCTGAACATTTCCGTGCTTCCTTCTTTCAATTTCATTATTTCTTCTGTTACCCAAGATTTCTTCGTAGTTAACTTCCTTGAACAGTGTTTGTTCAGCCAACATCTGTCTTTGCTGTTTTCACTGACGTACATAGCTCTTGAACAGAAATGCCGTCTCTGGTATTCCCTATCGAAGTACCCATATACTTTGCTGAATTCACACGCGTATTCATCAATACTTTTGTATCCCTTTCCCACTGATTCTTCCGTACGTTTTTCTTTATCTTCACTTCACCATTTATCAATCGTAAACAGAGTCTACATGTACCTATGGGAATGCCTTATAATCAAATATCCTACAATGATGCAGTTACGTTACTGATCACATTCAGAATTACAGAAATCTTGAGAAAAGAAATACATCATATTTGTGTGAGAATATTTGCAAGGAATTTATTAATGTAATGGGACAGAAATTATTAAATGTAATGATAAACGATTGTAAACAGCCAATTAATAATCAATAGCTGCGGTGGAGTGGCCTAGCGCTCTAAGGCGCATTGCTGAGGACCGCGCGGTTGCTCGGCGTCAGAGGTTCGAGTCCTCCTTCGGGCATATGTTCGTGTGTGTGTGTGTGTGTGTGTGTGTGTGTGTGTGTGTGTGTGTGTGTGTGTGTGTGTGTGTGTGTGTGTATTTTGTCCTTACTGTAAGTTGGTTTAAGTAGTTTGTAAAGCTAGGGACTGATAGCCACTGCAGTTAAATCGCTTATATTTATAAACATTTGAACTGATCAATTTTACTACTATAGTAAAGGTCGCAACAAACATTTGTGCATATCTTAGCCATATAATCAGAATCAGGCAGCGTGAATTGTCAGCCGAGAACACAAATCCAAATGCTGACTATAAAAATAATTACCAAAGGAAAAGAGTTCGCAGCATATCTGCAGTAGGAAGGCAAAGAAACTGAGTAGAGCCTTCATGGTCTGATATCGACACCTCGAATGCGGTCGGGACTGGTGATCTTGGGGTAAAGTGCTCGAGTGGGAGCCGAAGGGTCGCGGATTAGAAATACAATCAGACGGCGGATTTTATCAGTCTGAACTTTGACCCATCCTTCACCTCTCAACGATGTGAGGAGTTGCCAGAAACGACACGTGATTCGGATTCCATGTTATGCTGTAGGTCCCCTTTGCCCGGTTGGATAACTGGGTAGATTAGGGACCCCCCCCAAGTCGCCGAAGTGGCGTCCAATTGAAAGATTTGCACCAGGTCATGAGCCCACGAAATTATTATTATTTTACCTCGAATGCTAAGTTTGGATACGTATTAGGAAGTTAACAACCATTTTAATGTGCTTAAAACTAATAAATAGCAGTGGTGGGGTGACCGAGCGTTCTAAGACGCCTACCTGCGGAGCACGCCGCTGTTCGCCGTTGGAGGTTCGAGTCCTCCCTTGAGCATGGGTGTATTTGTTGTCCTTAGCATAAGTTAGTTGAAGTAGTTTGTAAGTGTTGGGGCTGATAACCAGAGTCGTTGAGTCCCATAGATTTAGTAACATTTGAACGAATAAATAATGACAAGTTGAGAAATAACTTGCAGCGAATTTGTAGAATTATGTTAGTAAGACATTAATACCAAAAACGTTATATAATATTTTTATTGAAGGCATAACCTGACAAAAATTCCAAAGGAATCTCCAGAATTGATTATTTCAGCCTACAAAGGCAGATAAAATCGAAGAAACTTTCGAAAATATGGTAGTTCATACAAGGATATTTCTTGTGTAACAGTAACCAATTATTGCAGTTGAGACCGTTCTTTTCCAGAAACAAGAAAAATAAAGAATAAGTTGTTTCATGTACGACTTACTAATTATCAATAACGTATACGGAATCCATCGTCGTACAATAATTTAATTGGGCTTTGAGGACGCAATGAAAGAATTTGCAGTTCAAAAATCTGGAAAAACCTATTAACATTAACTATAGATATACAGAACGCTAATAACTCGTGTTTGATTTATTTAATTCCTGTCATGTCACTAAAAAAATTACGGGCCCACTATTCTGTATGCGCAATGCTTAACACTGCCCCGGTCGCAGAGTGTAGCAGTCAGAACCTGCACAGTCTGGTAACAATGTGGCTATAGTCTTATTTGCTAGTCTTGTGTGGCTGTTGATAACCTGTATTCATAGAGCCAATCTTCGAACGGAAGTAACGAATCATGAAAGGAAGGTAGGAAGGAAGATCATGGTTAACACCCCGTCGACTGTGTGGTCATTAAAGGCGGAGCTCATGCTCGGGTTGTTTGGATAGGAATGGGGAAGAAAAATGGCCGTGCCAAGGAACCATCCCGGCATTTGCCTGGAGTGATTTAGGAAAACCACGGAAAACCTAAATATGGATGGCCGGATGTGGATTTGAACCACCATCCTTCGGAATGCGAATCCAATGTCTTACCACTGCGCCACCTCACTCGGTCATACAATTTTGACATTTGTAGGCTTGATTCGGCTACATGATTAAAAATTTCTTCTTTTTACCCGTAACATAATACCGTCTTCTCACAAACTACCAATATTCCATGGCAATTTATGAATAACCCGCTATGAAAACTTTGTCTATAAAAATATGTAAGTGATGTTACTCCCACCTTCTTTATGTAATTGCCTTGTAAAGCTTATCATGTAGTTGCGCTGTAATGCTTATCAAGTAGTTGCGCTAATCGTTTAGTTGCGCTGTAATGCTAATAATTTGCATATTCAAATATAGACTTTGTGGTGTCGTCCTAAGAGGAAAGTATGTAAAGTTGGTACCTCACGACAGAAGCACAAGGTAAAGAATCGCTTCTGGACGCAATTTCGACCGACAGACGTCGGCGAAGACACGTCTTCATTAAGTCGCATATTCAGATATACAAATTGTGGTGTTGTCTTAAGTCTGAAGTTAGTACTTCACGATAGAAGTACAAGGTAAAGACAGTCGCTTCCGGACGCAATTACGAACGAGAGACTTCAGCGAAGACACGCCTTCAGTACATTCCTTTCCTCACCGATACCTCAAGTTTACTTCAAATTCAAATGTTTGTATAGTCTATGGGACTTAACTACGGGGTCATCAGTCCCTAAACTTACAAACTACGTATGAACTACTTACGAACTAGGACGGCACAAATATCCATGCCCGAGGGGGTATTTGAACCCCCGACCGTGCAGACCGTGGCCGTGCAGACCGTGACTGGAGCGTCTCAGTCCCCTCGGCCACCGCGGCCGGCCAAGTTTACTTACGTCAGAGCATAGTGCGACATGAGTACTAAAGTTGGGAGCAATATTTTACTGTCATGTTAGCCTGAGACAATTTCTGTAATAGAACCTATTTCAGTATAGTCATCCGACATCTTTGCCCCAGAGTAGAAGGAAGTCCAATATTTAGCTTGATATCTACTTTTTTTTTTATTTATTTATTTTTTTTTTTTTTTTTTTATAATTTCATACTTAAAATCTTTAGCATGCGATTGTGTGTTTTCGTCGTGTAATTTTAAAAATCGTTACTTATTCTTATATTTGAATTTGATAGTATCTTATTTTAGTAGCTGTAATTCAGATACCCGTTGTCCATTTGTTTGTTATTGTGCACAATAAGCGGGCATTGAACGCAGCTGTCATACGCCCTTTGTGAACCAGAGTAGAAGGAAGTCCAATGTTTAGCTTCATATATGGCCTTAATGATTTAATTCAGAAATTCTTTAGCATGTGCTTAGTTTCTATGTTTAAGAACTTGTAACATTCTGTAAATTCAAGAAAATAGCTTGATAGCCAGGGTCCGCGCCTGTTGTGAACGAATACCCTGGGAATTGGCCACAGTCCGTACACAACTGGAAGCAATGTTACCCAAATGAACAGTCTTCACTCAGCTGCCCTGAGCTGGGGCGTCACTGGGGCAACCGAGGGGAATGCTGGGCAACCTCTGAACCATTACAGTGCTGCCTCAGATAACTGATGCCACTGCGTCTTTAGATTCCCACGCACTTTTCAGTGCCTGACGATGAGTGGCGAGCTGTGTCATGCTAGCGAATATTTGGGCTGGATAGGAAACCGGTGACTGGCAGTAAGGCCTCAGTAATTGCTAATACTGCCTCTGAGTCGCACGAGCTGCATTGTCTCTTGCGCTGAGGGTGGTTTTGCGTGAGGTTGGGAGCTCCATTGTTGGGAGGGAGATGGAGCCCCTTTATACGAGATACGGAGATAGAGCTGCACCCAGCCGCAAAACGTTGCTCAATAGGCTGGGTGGAAGCGGGGCTATCGATTTGTAGGATCCCCCCCCCCCCCCCAGAACCGATCGCGGTCCTCTGCTTGGGAGCGAAGTGGAAGGATTAAACTAGAGGCTCAGACGATTCTGTCGTGCTCTTAGATGCAAATTTCTCGACCTCCGTTATAGTTAGGAGAACTATAGGAGCCCCCTGAATAGGACAGGTTTTCACTACAGTCAGTAGGATATCGGAGTACGTCTGTTTTCTTTTTAGATACACGGCCCCGTTAAGATGCCTCCTGATTCCAAACAGGACAACACTTGGCGCAATAGAGCTGAGAAACTGCAGGAGCGTCGATGGAAAGATCGCTGAACTGTTCTCACTTAAAAATGGTCACAATACTTACAACTACATAGTAATAGGGGCGGGAAGCTGTCCAAAACCAAGTGTCAATAATAATGAAATCGTAAATGCATACTTCAACGTCACAGAGAGAGGCTGAAAGTGGAGGCGTGTTTATACCGATAAAAACATGCGATGAAGCCGAGTGAAATTAGTACAGATCCAGAATGTGAAATAGTTTGTGCAAAGATCAGGGTTGAAAGTGGATCGAAGAGGATCATTGGATATTTAAAAAACAAATATTTCATGTGTAGTCAGGTCACAGTATAATATGGGGATTTGCAGTTACCGGATAGTGCCTTGGTGAATGGTGGCGAGGTATGAGGCGCGTGCGTTGTTCTTATCATATGTTAGTTTATGTAGCTTATGAGCCAGAGGTTTGTTTCCTTAGGTTTACAAACAGATGGGCATGTTTGAGACTCAGATGCTTGAGACGGGTGATAGGGTCAGATCTTGTGCGAAATGATTCTGAGTGCTTTTTCGAAAAATTTTCTTGAGGAGTAAATTGAGAACCGACTCGTGGGTAGCTGCACCTTCTGATGACAAATGAGATCACAACGTTCGAAGCAGTTAGTGCAAGACAAAGACTCTATAATCGTATACTAAAGACCGTGTTTTGTGTGAGATTAGAGGAAGCTGAAAGTATTTTCAGCTACCAATAGTATAGTGTAGTATAGTATATTATAGTACAGTATAGTATAGTTATGTTCTACGTTTTTTTAAACATTACATATTTAGAAATTAACTCCAAAAGCGATTGTTTTCCTTATATATTTCAATAATTCACGCGAGTTTGGTGCCTGTTAACTCTACATCAGAAAGAAAGAACGCAATACAGATAATTGGTAAGGTATCTATCACAGGCCTTCCTCAATTCCACCGGACCAAGTTTCTAGATCACCATAGCAGTCCGCAAAGTTTAAATATTGCAGTAATAAAAAGTGGAGAAAACTCAAGGTGGTGATTTGAATTCTCGAGATGGTCTTCGTAGTCTTCCCACACTTGAGAACAATGCCCAGGACAATAACAGAACCACATGAAACAGTAAGCAACGTGTTTCTTTGGGATGATATCAGATTCGCCTTATTTTTTTTTTTTGCATGTTCTTCCCTGTTGGCGAACCGTGATAGACCCTATTTTCACTCTGTCATTTTGTTGTAAGATCCTATTGATAGCACTCTCTCGTTATGAAGATGTCTTCGTTTTCCATGTCAACCAAATCTTGGGAGACGTTTAAGCGTTGTCGTTCGGGAGTGACTGTATGTTGAACAAACTTTGCATACACTTTTTTCTTTTTTTGAGGACACTGGGGAAAACGAGTTCGACACTTAATATATATGATAAACTATCGAAGATGTCTGAGACTTTTTAGCTATTTATTGTGGGTATTTAATTAAATTTAATAAGGCAGTTGAAAATTTATGCCTAAGTCTGGGGTCGAACACGGCTCTTGCGCTTACTAGGCAATGCTTTACCCACAAACGTCTCTGACATCCTTAATTGTATTTCATATGAACTTCAAAGGATCATGGTGATTGTGCTTTCGGAAAGAATAGACACCACATATTAAAATTAGATGTATGTGTTCTTTTGGAAGTTTTGCATTAAATACTTTGTACTGTGTACTTGACCAATTTCGAGTCAGCTGTGTACATGACCAATTTCGAGTCAGCTTCGTCTTTAGATCAATTTTTACTTTTACAGAGAAACCTGTCACGTTCTGAACAAGTTACGTCAGTGAACATCTTGTTCACAAAGTGACGGATTACTCTGTGACATCTGAAGATGAGCAGCTGGCTCAAACTTTAGGCGATTCCCGGAAAGAGATTAAGTCTCACGGACATCCGTAAAGTAATGTAAGGAACTTTTCGCACTCTTCGCATTGAATATATGAAATTAATGCGAAGAGAACAAAAAAGATCCTTACATTTCAGTACGGTTTCAAATGAGGCTGAACATCTTTCCGGAAATCTTCTAAGCTTGGCAGTGTTTAAACGGCAATAATGGTAAAGAATGCGTAAGAGACTCTACTATACTAGTGTAGAATTATAAGATGAGCATTTGTGTTTCTGGGTGGAAGCGTGCCAGGCATGTCTTGCAGCTGCGATATATACCGTGTGCAGGTAGTTTAGTGGATAGGGCAAGTGCCTATTACGCAGAAGACCGGATTAGATCACTGGTCTGAATTTTTGATTCAATTTAATGCCAACAACTAAATCGTCTGTGACATGGTTATTATCATTACGGTTCAACAATATTAAAACAGGTTATAGAATGCATGGTACGCTTTATTGTATTTTCAGCGAATTTGTTGTACTTAACATTGTAGCGCTGTTTTAAATGTAGACTTCCCTCTAGCGTATCTGTTGTTTGTTCATTTTGTACTGCCGACCTGAAAAAGGGCATAACTAATTTGAAACCGATTTTTAACGACTAAAAATTGTGATAATCCACGTAAATAAAGAAAATAAATGAAAACAAACTTTTTGGAATCATTGTCATATTGAGAAATACATAATTTAAATAGTAGAAAAGATAATGTTTTATCAGAAAATAATTTATTGTAAAGCGAATGTATTTAATAAATTTATTTCTTTGTTCTTTTTCTGTACAAAGATTAGATCTTTTACCAACTGCGGATCATGCGACATTTAATTACCCGCGAGAAAAGCAATCATTTTTACTTTCTATTCACCTACTTCCCATCCCCTCTCTCTGTCCATCACTTCCACTTCCTCCTCCTCCTTCATCACCAGTCTGTTTCCATATCCACCTAACTTTCATCTTTCTCCCACCTCTCTCTAATCAACTCCTAAATCTCCCGCTCTTTGGCAGTTCCCTCTTTCCCTCGTCTTAGCTGCTAAAAGTTAAAGAATTATTATGAACTTATTTCAAATTTTGTGGTAATGGGCAGCAAGTTTAAGTGGTTGAGAAAGTTACTGGCTTTCTTATTACTATGATTTGATTTTCACTGCAGAAAACATCGTTGACTTAGCAGTTGTGGTATTGTAGTTGTCCGGTATGAGTGTATTCCTGCATTGGACCATTTAAAAATGAGTGTCTTATAACGCGATTTCACGAAACGTTGTTGCTTTCGTGTGTTATTTCTACCATAGCACCTCATTGGTAGCACTTCATTTTTCAATATTCACGTATTATTATTATGACAGTTGAAGTTTTTAATGCGTAATACAGAAGGAAACGTCGGCGTTGTACAAGGTGCGTCTGGAAATTCGGTGAATAGTCCTATAATTTTCAAAGAGTGCTGGCAAGTGCGAGAGTGAAGGTCGGGGTGAGAGTTTAAAATAGAGAAAGTTTAATTTTTAAAACTCGCAACCACCAGCTGCGAACCAAATTCCTAAACATGCAAAAACACTGGAACTGTGATTGCGACTGTTTGACTCGTTTTCTAGGGGATGATATCACACGTTCGCAGCTTTCCTTCCCTGCATATGGTTAACAAAACAAATTCATAATAAAATCAAGTTCATGAGAGAAAAGGGTGTACTAACTACTATTTTTGAAAACACGTGAAAGTTCACTTTATGTTGTTTATTTCACAATATTAGAACCCTGTGGCTGATACATCTGTACGTCGACACATTTATGAAATGAAGTTATAGCTCGTGAGCCCCCAGACAAAAATGAATATTTGTCGCAAATTGTTTTCACACCATGTGCCTGTCTCAAACACCGTTTATGTTCGTGCCTATGCAACGACACGTGTTACATTAAGAAATCAGTCACTTCAATTCAATACGATGCACACCTTGTTCCACCGGCTAAATATTCACAAACACACCTTAGCACTCGATTCAACTTGGTGCAGTCTACGACGAGCAACCACACGTGGCGATTGCCACACCAAAAAAAGTCACCACCTCGAGATCCACATGCCGACTGATGCCGAGCGACGCTGCCCGGCCAGCTACCCCACGTGCTCCTGAGTCCTCACTTCGTGTCCTCGCGCGCACGCGCGCCAAAAGCTCAACTGCCGGGGTATTTTCCCCTACGTCATCAACTTCTCATTTGAGCTGTTCTAACCGTTTTGCCAACGGACAGCGCTCAGCCAATACATTTTTAAAACTTTACTTAAAATCAAAATAATTACACTACACATTAAATAAATGTCTTTTAGGTTTTTATATTGGTATAAACATCCTTTGTACTCCATCGTGCAATTTCTTATATCACAGATAAGTGATTTAACTGAATACTTCAAGATAAAATACACAAGATTAATTGAAAATAAAATGAGAAATAGTTAATATATTATTTTTATAAACAAACATTCCCATGCTAGTTGTGTAACTGTCTTGTATTCATTGGTAATTTATTACTTTTCATTGTCAATTAAACATATTACGCCAGATGTGTCTATATCAGCTAATGTAAAGTTTATTTATCAACAGGCTATTTTGTAATGAGGGCCTTAAAGGTTCCTAACTGCATCGTATTACTTCAAATGCCAGTAGTATTAGAATATTTTATTTCACGCTGTGCACTGCACTGTGCCTGGCACTCGCCATTGTCCCTCTCTCCCCTCACCGGAAACGAACTGGAAAATCCTAAGCTGGAACAAGCCACCAACGTCGGCCTGCTCGCTGGCCTCCCGTCAGCTACAAGCACACAGCAAATCTCAACGTGGAGAATTTCTACCTATGGCCTAACTATAAATGTTGTCACCCAACTGTGTATATACATTGCTACCATAATTAATAAGGTTAAAATTGTGTAACATTTAGTGCATTTGGCATGGTCAATGTTTGCAGTGAACTTCATACTGTTTAATTATCAAATGCTATTAATTACCAATATTTCTATTGGGCCGTAATCTTACACAAGGATGAGGGACCTGCGCATCCACATTGAGGGACATCTCAATAAGCGAGCACTGCAATGAAACAGTGGAACACGCTGCAGCCTAGCTGATAGGATCAGTGTGAGAACTCGTGTCATTGCGAGATGGAGCACAAAATAGAGAAACGCGTTAACATGGAGTTTTGAATCAAATTAGGCAAAACGCCGACGACGATCCATTGATGTTAGTGCAAGTGTATGACGTTGAAGCAGTGAGTAAAATTTTTGTGTTTGAGTGGTTTAAACGCTTTAGAGACAGAATGAAAGGTGTCGAAGATGAACCACGTTTAGGTCGACCGTCCACAATCATAGTCCCAGACAACATCGAACGAGTGCGACCGATGATAGGCGGCTGTCTTTGAGAATGAGCGGATGAGTTGAAAATCAGCACAGGCAGTGAAGGAAATATTGTTCACGAACATTTGGGAAAGCGGGAGATTTGTAGCTAGACGTGCAGAAGCAAACTCGGATGGAAGGACTGAAGATTTCATCGACATGTCTGACCGGAATCCGCAACTTTTGGAAACTAATGGAATGGAAGCAGAAGCAACTGAAGTCAGCAAAGTCAGCTGAGAAACTCGAAGACACAGACGATTCTGAAATTGTAACTTAACGAAATAGGTTGAACATAAAATTTGAACCACAGATATTTAATATTGCTTGTACAATGAGCCCAATGAAACTTATATAATTCGAAAGGTACTTTTTCATGGTTAAAAATACCGTGTGTAAGAGGTTAGTAATAGTGGTAAAAGGAAGTAAATACTTTCATATCTACAAGGAGGGTCTAGATTGGTGAATAGTCTCGGGAATATAGGAAACAAGAGTTGCAAACAAAATTCCTTTACTGGCTTTGTAAGTAGACGCCATTGGCTACAATGCACATTTGACATGGGATGTACAGCTGCCAACAAACGCTTCTTGTGGAATCGATCGAAGCACGGATCTTCATTACCGTTGCGACGCATAATCCTTTCAGGGCTAATTTAAAACCGGGAAACAGAAAGAAGTTCGCCCGCGATAGTACTGTCACGCGCTCAACTTTTTTGGTAGACGCAAGGTGACTGTGCTTCCACATCCTCCTTGTTCTCTACATTTGACGTCGGAGATTCATTTAAGTCTGGCAAAAATTCAGGTGAAACTTTGCAAAGTGAATGTGGGTAACGAGTGAGTGCTTCTTTGTCTTGGGCACTGTACGATTCCCTTTTGTTATTGCATCTTTCTAGCTAACTCCATAATATTCATAGAATACAAACGTTATGAGGTGAATTGAAGAAAGTCCCCATCTTCTGGCTGTATTTTGTTACCACTGTTTTCAACGCTTCTGAAAACTATTCCGAGAATTCTCAACCAATATCAGATTTCATTATCCTCCTGCATACGCAACTGAACCATCTGCTTGGTATTTGTTCCCTCAAAACTCGTTCAGATTTTGTTTGCATGCCCTAAAGGCAGGAGTATTTTCAGAAAAAAATATGGCTGTGTTACGACTATGTTTCGCAAACGGGCGGAAGCTAATGTTACAGCTGATTCGTAATTTAATAAAGTCTGTTGTCGGCTGTACTATTACCTTTATTGCCGATATCTCTTCTCAAATGACGAATGATTTTGTTTACTAACACACTATTATATTCAGTTAACTGATCTGACGAAGCATAAAGTGGCAAATATGCCCATCTTTAAAGTCTGAGAGAAAAAAATACTGTTCATTTTTCAACAAAAATTTTGGCATGTCATCATATACATGCTCTTTTAACATAGGACATTTAATTTCTTTTTACCCGTTATTTCTTCGTAGTAGAACTTTCATAGTCACCATCTCCTGTTCACTTCCACCTTCTATATATGCTTATCTGCATTTTCCTCTATGTACATCTACATCTTCATGGGATACTCTGCAAATCACATTTAAGTACTTGATAGAGGGTTCATAGAACCACCTGTATACTACTTATCTTCCATTCGATTCTCTCCGTTCAAGCTCTGATTTCTCGTATTTTATTCTTATGATCATTTCTACCTATGTAAGTGGGAGTAAACAATATATTTTAGCATTCAGAGGAGAATGTTGGCGATTAGAGATTTTAAGTAGCCCACGCCTTAGCGATGAACGCCGCTGTTGTAATGATTCCCAACCAGATCTATATCATTTCCGTCTCGCTGTCTCCCCTGCATCGTGACAATACAAAACGAACTGCCCTTCGTTTTATATATATATATATATATATATATATATATATATATATATATATATATATATATATATAAACGAAAAATTTTGTATTTATCTACGTGTTCTTTCCAGTGTAAGTGTGAAAGAAATAGTAATTCCTAGGTATTTAATGGAGTTTACGGCCTTCACTTTTGATTGATTTATATTGTAAACTAAGTTTAACAGATTTCATTTCGTACTCACGGGGACGACTTCATATTTCTTAATATTTACAGTCAGTTGCCAATTTTTACACCATAGTGATATCTTATTTAGATCGTACTTCAGTTGGTTTTGATTTTCAGATGATTTCATTAGACGGTAAATGACGTTACCTTGTGGAACGCCCGATATGCCCTCTGTTTTAGTCGACGCCTTACCATTACTATAAACTGTGTCCTCCCTGACAGGAAATCACCTATCCAGTCGTAAATTTGGGGCGATATAGCATAATCACGCAATTTGATTAAAAGCCCTTTGTGAGGTACGGAGTCAAATGCCTTCTGGAAATCAAGAAATACGGAATAAATTTGAGATCCCTTGTCGATAGCACCCATCAATTTGTGTGAGTAAAGAGCTTGTTGTGTTTCACATGAAAAATATATTCTAAATCCGCGTTGACCTTGGGTCAATACATCATTTCGTTAGAGATAATTCATAATATTTGAATACAGGATATGTTCCAAAACCCCGCTGCAAATTGACGTCAATGAAATAGGAATGTAGTTTAGTGGATTACTCCTACTGCTTTTCTTGAATATAGGTGTGACTAGTGCAACTTTCCAGTCTTTTGGTACAGATCCTTCGTTGAGCGAGCGGTTGTATATGGCTGTTAAATAAGGAGCTATCGCTTTAGCATAATCAAATAGAAATCTAATGGGTATACATTCCGAACCAGAAGACTTGTTCTTGTTAAGTGATTTCAGGTGCTTCACTACTCCTATGGTATCTACTTCTACGTTACTCATTGTAGGCTCTGTTCGTAATTCGCAATATGGAGTACTGGTTTCGTCTTCTTTGGTGAATGAGTTTCGAAAATCTGTGTTTAGTAACCCTGCTTTAGTAGCGCTATCTTCGGCAGGATCGCCTTTAGTATCACGTAGTAAGGGTATTGTTGGTGTTTTGACCCTAGTATATTTAATATACGACCAAAATCTCTTCCTGGCTTCAGTCAAATTTCGAGAAATAGTTTCGTTGCGAAAAGTATTGTAGGCATCTCGCATTGCAGTCCTCACTAAATTTTGAACTTCTGAGTAGGATAACCAATTCTGGGGATTTTGTGTTCGTTTGAATTTAGTAAGCCTTTTCCGTTTTGAAACAGTGTCCTGACCTGTTTTGTGTAGGGATATCACTTCCTTCTTTTATTAATGTATTTGGTATAAAACTGTCAATTGCTGTCGATACCACTTCTTTGAATTGGAGCCACATCTGGTTTACACTTACGTTTACCGTTTGCAATGAGTGGAAACTGTCTTTCAAAAAGCAATGTATTTCTATCTGCTTTTCTGAAAAAATCGTGGTATTACTGACACTGTATTAGTCCTTATTCTTTTTCGCAGCCACTGATTCCTTCTTTCTAGCTGTGCTGTCTTTCTTTCAGCCACCACTTTCTACACGTCCTTGCGGATGGTTTACTTGGGTTTTGACCCGTAGAGCGGGAATCTTTAACACGTACGTGTGGAGAAGGGGCGGTTCCATACCTCTCAAGCTTGCGTATGATTTCCAATAATCCCTATTTTTTCCATCCGTTATCTGCTCTCTGGTTTTCTCCCTCCACTACTACTTTGTCGTTTACTGCCATTGTCAGTCACTGACAATATCTCTTTGACTCGCATTTGTACTTTCTTCGGTATCTCTTTCTCATCACTGCCACTTTCACCGCGTCCTGTCTCTTTTTCTTCCACTGCCATTGTCGCATTTCTCTATTCGATCGTCACAGTCGCTGCCTTGATAATACTTTCTTACAGAAAAATAATCGCGTGTCCAAATTGTTGGCGAGGAATGCAAAATGGGAAATGGCCATCCCTACAGCTTATACCTTTAAAATGATTTTTAGAGTTGTTCTTGATAAGGGATAGTGGTTTTCGAAAACTGGAAAAATTATGTTTCTTGATAATATCCTAAAGAACGTATAATATGATAGATTTGTTGTGGTTACTTATTTACATAATTGCATTCCATGATGAAAACACTGTTAAAAGTCGATGTTTGGGATGACCGAAATTGTTTTGAATGGCCACAAGAATGCCACATTGAGAAAATATGGTAAAAAATCTTGTACAGAATGGCTCCACATAATGACTACTCTCGGTACCGAAAAATTATGTTTTACAGGGTTTTGTAAGGAACACCCCATGAACAAAGGGTGCTGTTATAAGTCATTTAAAGCCCAACCTAGAACTCACCAAATGGAGAAGATACAAATGATTCTTACACGTATGGGCTGCAGGAAGTGTGTATTGTTCAAATGTTGCCCTGTACTATAGGACTGTAAATGTAATGTATCTGTTCTTCCAATATCTTTGCGTTAATATTTGATTACAGAAATCTTTGTCACTGATTATAGCGAAACAACCGAAAACTGTTTTGTGAGAAACATAAATATTTTATAATGTTAATCCACTGTCGAGTATTTTTTAGTGATTATATAGCTTTAACCTCTGAATTTTGATTTTTTGGACTTACAAGCTTCCCCACCATGTCCAAACTTCTGACTATTCACTTTCCCGTTGGCATTTCCCTCCTGCGATTGGAAGAGGCTATTAATCTGGAATGATATGCTGTGGATATATTATCACGTCCTCTTTTTCAATTACAGGCCATATCTCTGGGCACACATTTCGTGTGTTTAATGAAATAGTCATTGTCTTCTGCCTCTCTATGCCGCTGATCATTCCCATTTCTTCCACGTTTATCTGGAGGTTCGCAGCTCAAGTAAAAGACGATGCCACGAATCCCTGTCTTCTCTTCCGTCTTCTTTGCGAAAGCCGTTGGCAGATCCAAGATGATTCTCAGTGCCAGAGGGTTTAGGGTGGCATTGCTGATGACTTTCGTTCTAAATTTACTAGGACAAAAATAAGATAATCCTAATACTTCATACAGAGTTTTAGCCTCAGGATTAACTAATTGATTTCACACATGTAATATTAATTTGCTTATTATTGGAATAACCATTATCAATATAAATAAAATATAAAAATAAAGGCACCATATTTGCGATATTATTTATTGCTGCAGTTATGATATATTCTAGGTACCTTTGCGATATACATTCACATCGGTTTTTAAAACTTGATTGATGTTAACATCTATTTCGAGTTTCATTTATGTGTTCTCCAACAAAGCGTCACGTTAAATAGATATGGTGAAACGGTGGGGGGAGCGCTGTTATTCAATGTGCACCACCAGAGATGAACTTTGGAACCAGATGAAGGCAGCATGAATCGTTGTACCATAGAACGTTTTTCGCGCCTGATACGTGTCTATACTATCAAGCATGGAAAACGTTGTCAAGGCCCATGGCGGACCCTGTACACACTTGTCAACAGGACGAATGCTTAATCGAGGTGACTGAAGTTCTGTGAATATGGATTTTCTGTATCTTGTGTTCCAAGGTGTTATTAGGGTCAGAAGATTACAACGTTACACTGACTACTCAAATGTTCAAATAGCTTATTGGACTTAACTACGGGGTCATCAGTCCCTAAACTAACAAACTACTGATGAACTAGCTAATACTAAGGACGGCACAAATATCCATGCCCGAGAGGAGGGGGGGATTCGAACCCCCGACCGTAGTGTGATTACTCATTTCCGCTGATAATTCATCCTATATGCTTACAGACAAGTGTGAAAATTACAGAACTTTTTGTTGTAGCGTAAACTCAACGCCACACGCCAGACGCACGAAAACGATCGTGAAGAAGGCAGCGGATGACCGGCAGCCAATCACACGCCGGCACCGCGCCTCCTGGAGGGAGCAACTGACAATCGCGCCCTCCACAAGCAGGTTTAAATAGGTCGACATGTGTCTGGAAGGGCAATCCGAAAGCGACTCCGAACTCGACTCAGAACTAGGCAGTTACCAGGATCCAGCGCAGCTAAAAATGTTCAAATGTTTGTAGAGCTTATGGGACTTAACTACGGGGTCATCAGTCCCTAAACCTACAAACTACTTATGAACTATCTGATACTAAAGGCGGCACAAACATCCATGCCCGAGGGGGGATTCGAACCTCCGACGGGGAACGATCTCGCGCATCGTAGCTTAGCGCCTCAATGCGCTCGGCCGCTCCGGCGCGGCTCAGCGCAGCTAGCATCGTGCAAGAAGAAGCCGCCGCGAGAACAGACAGACAATATTGAGTATTTTGTATACCTTAGTAAATAAAACTTGTATTACAGATCTGTATAGCTGTTTTAGCTGTCCACGCATCTTTCAAGTCCTAAGCTGATCCTTTCCCGACAAATAGGCCGAGGAGGACAAGACACTTTCAGATAAATGTCATGGCTGCGAAACACTACCACGGGTTATTTACAGAGGAATAGGAAAGAAACTGATGGAGTCTGACCTTGGGGAAGATCAGCCTGAATTTCGTAGAAGTGTAGGAACACGTGTGGCAATACTCACATTACGACGCATCTTAGAAGATATATTAAGGAACGGAAAACCTACATTTCTTGTTTTTTGGAGATTTAGAGAAAGCTTTTGGCAATGTTGAATGGAATACACAGATAGCAGGGGTACAATATAGGAAACGTAAAGTTCAACTCGTTCAAAAATCCAGACTCCAGTTATTACAGTAGAAGGGCATAAACGGGACAGAGTGGTTCGGAAGGGAGTAAGACGTGGTTGCGGTCTTTCGCCAATTTCATTCAATACATAGTGCAAGCTGTGAAGAAATGAAGAAGAAATTTGGAGAGTGGATTGAAGTCCAGGGTGAAGAAATAGAAACTTTGCAGTTTGCCGATGACATTGTGATTCTGTCAGACAAAAGACCTGGAACTGGAAGAGCAATTGAACAGAATGGATAGTGACCCCAAAGGAGGGAAATGGTATAACAACGGTAATGGGACGTAGAGTTAGAAAATCAGGCGATGCCGAAGGGAGTTCATTAGGTAATGACAATAAAAGTAGTAGATGAGTTCTGTTATTTGGGTAGCAAAATAACTTCTGATGGCAGAAGTATAGAAGATATAAAATACAGAATGGCTATGGGACGGAAAGCATTTTTGAAAAAGCCAAATTTTTCTGACTTCCAATAATAATTTAAGAGTTAGCAAATCTATTTTGAAAGCATTTGTCTGGAGTGGAGCATTGTAAGGGAGTGAAACGTAGAGATAATGAGTTCAGATAGAAAGATGATAGAAGCTTTTGAAATGTGGTACTGTAGACGAATGCTGAAGATTAGATTGGTAGATCACGTAACTATAGAACTGGGGAGAAAAGAAATTTATGGCCTATCTTATTTAAGAGAAGAGACAGATTGGCGGGACATATTCTGAGACATGTAGGAATTGTCAGTTTAGCTTTAGAGGGAAATGTGTGAAGTAAATATGTAGTGAGGTAGAGAGATGAATACAGTAAGCAGGTTCAAGTGGATGCAGGTGCCGTTCTGATTCGGAGATGAAGGCTTCCGCAGAACAAGATAGCGTGGAGAGATGCAGTCTGTGGAGTGAATATCACAACAACAACATACTAACAAACTTCAGGGGATACAAAGGATGAACAAAAAATATGGAACCATCAAATACAGAAGGTAAAAGTTTAGCATTCGATACAACTTTGCCTTGGGTAGATATAAGTTTTATTTCGGAGGGAATCTTATCTCAACAAAGAGTAGACTCGAGCTAGCATTCGGCATACGAAAGCTCTACCAAAAGGTTGGAAAGTTTCTTCCTTTTCATAACGTTTTATGACTTCTTCACCACGTTTTCATATTACGGCTATTCGAATCACTTATGAGCGTTTTTTGTGTTTGGGTGACGCCAGCGTTCACGAGTGCGACATTCGCTTTTGGAGGTGTCGTTCTTTTATTTATCGTCGCTGATGATGATCTTACGCTTTCCCCTTTGTGCCTTAAAATATGCGTTACCAAACATGCGAGCACCACCAATTTCTCACTTAGGATTCACTTACCTCCGACATAACGCACTGACAAACACATAGACGCTATTTCGAAAACAATTACGCAGTGACACAACATTTTAGGGATTTGATACGTGTTGTTATTAGCCAACACAACACAGGGCATTTTTCGAGGTGTTACCTATTTTTTCCAAGCTACTTTTTCCCCACGAATATACGACTTTGCACCTACAGTCTCACATTCATACATTCATACAGAAGGTACAAGCATTACAGTCGAATGTTCAATTTTATTTGATAACTATTGCTGTTGTTTCCCGGATTTTTCTGTATTCCTTTCTTGCGTTACACCATCTCCTTCTTCCTTCTCTGTCAAATGCTATTTTGTGCTAAGGATCAACAAATACGCCGATGCCCGTGGGAGGACTTGAACCACGCCGCGCGGAATGACCGCGTGGTCTAAGGCATATGCTACGTACTGGGCGGCATCTTCTGAATCAGTTTTAGATTAGTTTTCATGCCAGTGACGTAGGTTCTATTGAAATTTGTGTCCAACAATAACATAATTTTATACGTTCGTTGGATAGAATATCTGGCAACTGTCTGCGATCTGCGATATATGTTGCGAATAGAGTTGGTAGTAACGACGTAATGAAGTGAAACGTCATGCATTATGCGGAGGATTTTCATGCATTCAAATGGTTTTGACGTCACATCTGACGTGACGTACGGTGGTAGAATTTCGTTAATTACATTCTGTAGTATGTGCGTAGACTGTCAGTAAAATGTCTCGCGAATACAATTGGTACTGTAGCAGTAGCAAATCGTATCGTTATGTCGAATGTAGTAGTTTTGCAGCATGAACAGCGAAAAAGTAGTAAGCTATAAGTTCCTTTTCTTTCATCATTATGCTGTGGTTGACAGCGCGAAAAAGTTTTGTAAAGCATTGTAAGTATGTTTAAAGTTTGTTGCAAGTCGCTAAGTGCTCTCATTCCCAAACAAAGAATCAAATTTACATCGCATGTTGGAGCAGCTTTTTGTGACTCACTATGACGTCATACTGTTGAACTATGTGTTGTAAGATGAATTTGACTTCCACAGTGTCAGATTTCTTATAGGAATCTGTATCAAATTAGAGTGATATTGGTGGTTTATTTAGGATGAGATATGGAAAATTGTCACATGATGCAGCACTTTTTCGTGAAATTGATTGTTATGACTTCGTATCTCTGGCAGGTAGGTAGTTCAAAAATGTTCAAATGTTTTTATAGTCTATGGGACTTAACTACGGGGTCATCAGTCCCTAACTTACAAACTACTTATGAACTACTTACGAACTAGGACGGCACAAATATCCATGCCCGAGGGGGGATTCGAACCCCCGACCGTAGTGGCCGTGCAGACCGTGACTGGAGCGCCTCAGTCTCCTCGGCCACCGCGGCCGGCCAGGTAGGTAGTTCTTATCCCCACAACCATTGTTGTGTGATAGTAAGGTGTACGCGTACCAAGATTGGTTGAAACCGATCGAATTATTTAGCTGGAGACTTGGAATATAAACACGCACGCACGCACGCGCGCGTACACACACACACACACACACACACACACACACACACACACTTATAGTATCGATTACTCTCATTTACGCCAAACTTTCCTTTTACATTCTAACTACCACATTTCTCTTCTACAATGGTACCTAATAGTCTACGAACTATATTTTGATTGTTCATGCTTTCGTAACTCTGGGAGGTGATTCATAAATCACTAAATGGCAAAGGTGGCGTATTAGGCGTGTAACAAGCTTTCTAAACCGGTTTTACCCATTACATTAAGGGATAAAATAAACAATTTATTAGGATCGAAAAAAAAAGCACTAGGTATCGGCTTTCACAGTAAGACGTTTTTCTAAAATAAATTTTACGAGTGTATAGTGAATGGGACATGATGTAGTGGAATCGCAAATAACTCAAGTACGGACTAATTTGTAGTTTTCATTCTCTAATTTTCCTCCAACGTTAACACTGCGGGTCTGCATCAGTTGTGCTTCTTTCGTGTTTTTCTCGTTATCCGAACAATTATTTACAGCACCTATTCGAATAACTTTTCGCTTTTTCTGACTGTTCTGTTTATTTGACAATAGCCATATGACGGTAGCTAGTAACTTTTGAGTGAACTTCAAAATGAGCTACATTAAGTTGTGCAGTGACCTACATCATCGACCAATTTATTTCACTATATTTCAGACGTGTTTTATTTATACGGAATATTTGAAATATCAATATTACATAGTACAGTGATAACGGTCAGGAGCCGATACATTGCCCTTGAATACGTTTGCCAACTAGCATTATCCTGGAGTATCTGGCGAAGCGACTGTGAAATGTCGGAAGAAAAATCGAGATAACGTCCTTCATTATTCGTTGAGTTTGGACCACATGTTTCAGGGAACGATAACGCCAGGAACAATGATCATGTAAGTTCACCGGATGTTACCTCACACCGAGTCTCATAATCCATTAATTGTGGTAGCTCAACCCGCACGGATAATGCTCTGTGAAGTGGACTGACCCAGACGTATGATAACAGACGAGAATGCTATGAGCTCCCGTGATTAACTTGCCGCAGCACAGAGGCACTGATAACGGCTGCCTCACAGATAAAAATGCCGTTGTATCAGTATTTCACATTTGCTCCGCCACTGTGGGAATTCCACTTGCTTTATGGTATAAAGCTGCTGGAAAATAATTTCCCACTGTCGTTTTTTTAGAGGTTAAATAATTCTATTTGTTTGAAACATGAGTCAGGTTTATTTTGATGAGATTCTGTTGGAAACTAATGAATTTTTTCTTGTCAGTAAGGAAGAATTGTCAGTGGCCTTGGCTGGGAGCAATGGAATGTAACGTGTTCTCGACGCACTTCGTGAATTTGTGCTTCAAGCGTCAAATGTATATAACAGCACACGTTGTCAAAGAAATTTCTGGCTTGAATGGACGGGGCAATAAATTGCTTAGACTAATTATATGTTTCTTTGCACAGCGTACTGCATGCCATGTGATATCAATAAATCCTGGAAATTCAGTGTAGATGTCAGCAGCGTTACTGCTAGTGTTACAGATTGCTAAAGGAATATAAAGGATTGTGCTATATTTTCAGTTACATCACGTAGATATTTGAAAGTGGAGCTCTTCAACCTGTAAGAGTTTTTGAATATTCGTAATTAAGATCAATGATTATTATCAAACCGTTTTTATAGGGTTTAAGTTAAAATATTTTGGTTAAATATGCTAGATTAATGAAAAGAAGATCTTTTTCAATATCCTAAACCAGCTCCCTTTCTTTTTCTTCTACATTGTACCTTCATTACTACCACCTTTATTCTCTTAGAATTCTATTACATATTCAAAGTGGATACCGCCGAAGGGTGATCGAAGAAATTTTTCCTAAAGTGGCAATTCACAAAATGATGTGTTGGTGAAAGATTAGTAAACAAATTAGTGTTCGAAAAACAACAATTGTGATAATGTCCAACATCATGCGTGAAAAACGTAAGAAAGCAACTAAAACAAATTAGACAAAGCTATATTTCTGCCTCAGTATCTTGAATATAAGCTGGTTACGTGTGGTATTCCTATTGATGTTACTTTCTTTGGGCTTACTCGTAATTACTTCTAAACAATGGCCGTACTATTTTTTGTGTCCCAACTTCGTCGCCGCTTTTGTGTCCCAGCCTCGTCGTAGGTGTCGGTGGCCGAGTGGAATGAGACCGACACGCTGGTGCAGGTACGGAGGGGAGCAGCCAGAAACTATAAACACTCGAGTAAATTAGAAAGAGATATATATTGCACAGAATGTAACAATACTTAACTTTTACATAGTACTGCAGAATGTTGATACATAATTGTTAGAGGCCTGCCTAGTGCCTGTACGATAGCAAAGTCTTCAATGGTGCCTATCTGATTACGAAGGTCCTAACTGGTTGCTATCTCCGTCCGAAGTCTTTACTCGTTGCTACCTCAGTCCGAAGTGCCAAGTCGTTCAGCGGTGGCCACGAGCGGAGTTGTCGCAGAGGGCGCTCGTGGCTGTCGACGAGAGAACGCCGCGCCGTGCGTGCATGGCGGCGCGCGGCGAAAGTAGGTGGCGCGCACTTTGTACTTGTGCGACACCACACCCCTCCCCCCCCCAAACCGCCGCGCCGTCGTGGCGTAGGGCTGAGGGCCACGGCGACGGCACTGGGAGGAGGGCCTGGGCGGGGGCGTTACTGGTGGGACGGGCGTCGTAGCTGAGGCCGGGATCGAGACGCCGTCCGCGCCCCGGCATCCGCCTTGAGATCCTCCAGGAAACCCGCCGAAACCTGGGGAAGGGCGCACGCCTCCGCCCAGATTGACCAGGTCATCTTCTTCTGAGGTGCGTAGCCCAAGCTGGAGGGGCCCGCACGGTCCCGGAGTCCCTCTCGGTGACGCTTTCATCTGCGGCGGCGACAGCGGCGGCGTCGCGTCGATCTCCATCGGGACGATCTCGTAGTCCGGGGACGAACGATGTGGTTGTGCTCCCTGGCGGTGAACTGGGTCTGGAATCAAGAAACCGGAGACAGGATCGCGCGACCTGTGCAAGCGCAATTGGTTTGCGTGGCGCCGCAGCTCCGACCCTGTGGAAGAACGTACAACATACATATTGCGCCCGAGCACGCGCTGAATGGTGCCCGGCGTCCATCTTGTCTTGTTGCCAGCAAACACCTTGTACAGCACCGGCGTGGAAACCTGAAAACGCGAAGCGCCATACGAACCGACTCGGTGCGTGGGAGGCTGCAGCAGGTGAAGGAGAGTGCGGTGACGGCGGCCGTGTAGCAGCTCGGCAGGAGACGGGCCGTCACGTGGCATGCACCGATATGTAGACAGGAAAATTTGAAGAGCTTGCTGCCTGGAGTGCTGACCTTTCATCTTCTCCATGTGAGACTTGAATGTTCGAACGAAACGTTCTGCTTCACCATTGGACTGAGGGTGAAAAGGTGCGGTGGTGATATGCTGAATGCCATTCACACGACAAAACTGTTGAAATTCCGCACTAACAAACTGAGGTCCATTGTCACTGACGATAGTTTCAGGCAAGCCTTCGATGCAAAACACTGATGTTAAGGCACTGATTGTACTAGACGCCGTCGTTGAGTTCATGGCAATCACAAAAGGAAACTTGCTGAAAGCGTCTACAACAATTAACCAGCGCGTATTCCAGAAAGGTCCGGCAAAGTCAATATGTAAACGTTGCCATGGTCCCTTGGGGCGTGGCCAGTCTGAGAAACGTTGCGGAGGAGCCGCCTGATGCTCCGCACAAACCGTACACTGTGACGTCATGTTCTCTATCTGGGCGTCCATACCAACCCAGGTACAATGACGTCTGGCCAGTTGCTTTGTCCTAACAATGCCCCAATGTCCTTGATGCAGGAGGCGTAACACTTCTCGTTGCAGGGAACGAGGAACAATCACTCTTGCTTGGTCGTTGTCGGTATGCAACAACAGTACACCCTGACTTAAAGATAATGCATGACGTTGTGCAAAATAACGTCGAACCAGAGGCCGATCAATGTCTTTGGCTCTGGCAGGCCACCCTGAGCGAACAAAACGTGCTACCACACTTAGGTCTGCATCCGCAGCTGTTTCCTGTGCAACCCGACGAGAGTTCAAAGGAAAGTCTGCGACAGCGGAAGCATCTCTGGAGTCTATCTGACAACATGCCATTTCTGAAGAATCAAACGAAACATCCTGGCCAACCGGAAGTCGGGAAAGTGTGTCCGCGTTGGCGTGTTTAGTGGTAGGTCGGTACAAAATCTCATACTGATAATTAGACAATATCAAGGACCATCTCTGAAGCTTTTGTGCCGTACGTGGCGGAATTGGCTTTGTGGGTGAGAACAACGACGTGAGAGGCTTGTGGTCTGTCAACAAATAGAATTTTCTGCCATAGAGATAATGATGAAACTTTGTGACGCCGTAAATGATTGCTAAGGCCTCCTTTTCTATCTGACTGTAATTCTGTTGCGTCGGCGTCAGTAGCTTGGATGCAAAGGCAATAGGACGGTCGTGACATCCAATACGATGTGAGATTACAGCGCCCAGACCATACGATGAGGCGTCAACTGCTAACACTACAGGCTTCTGGGGGTCAAAGGGAATCAAACATGCATCACTGAGTAGTGCAGACTTTAAGTTGTCAAAGGCAACCTGGCAATCTTTGGACCAAACAAAAGGAACATTCTTCCTACGTAAGTGATGCAGTGGAGCTGCAATCTGAGAGGCATTGGGAATAAATCTGAAATAATAGTTAAGCTTTCCCATCACTGCTTGCAATTCATGCACATTCTTAGGAGGAGGAAAGTCTTTGATTGCTCGAAGATGTGACTGTAAGGGATGAATTCCTTGGGCATTAATCACATGGCCTAGGTACTCTATTTCAGTTTGAAAAAACGAACACTTTGCTTTATTGCAACGTAGACCTGCTGCAGTCAAAACTTTGAAAAGGCACTCCAGGTTTGCTAAATGTTCTTCAACTGTACGTCCGGATACCACAATATCATCTAAATAGTTCGAACAACACGGTACAGAAACTGTCAGCTGTTCCAAAAAGCGCTGAAAAATAGCGGGAGCGGAAGAACTTCCAAAGGGTAGGCGTTGAAATTGAAAAAGGCCCATGTGAGTATTAATGACGAAAAACTTTTTTGACTCGTCATCAAGTGGAATCTGTAAGTATGCCTCTGCTAAATCAATCTTGGAAAAGAAGCGAGACTGTCCTAATTTGTCCATTAGTTCGTCCGGTCTGGGCAGGGGATAAGTGTCTACAAATGTTTGACTGTTCACTGTTGATTTGAAGTCCGCACAGAGACGAAGTTTTCCTGACGGCTTGGGTATAAGTACTATAGGCGAGGCCCACTGACTCGCAGACACAGGAGAAATCACCCCACTATCTTGCCAACGTTTAAGTTCTTCGGCAACTGTATTACGCAAGGCGATAGGCACTGGTCTAGCTTTACGAAATTTTGGAACTGCAGATTCTTTTAAAGTTACATGTGCCACGAAGTCTTTTGCACAACCTAGTTCCGGCGAAAACAAATCACTATATTTGTCACATAAAGCATTGATTTTATCCTGAGGCACTATTGACGAAATTTGAAGCACATGTCTTTGAATTGATAAACCAAACAAGTCAAAAGCATCTAGTCCAAAAATGTTCTGTGTCGATTTGGCCTGAAGAACTACAAAAGCAACTGTTTTTGTTACACCTTGAAAAGAGGCGGGCAGGCTACACGTTCCTAGCACGGGAATATTTTGACCTGTATAAGCTGTTAACACTTGCTGTGACGGCGACAATTTTGGCGAACCCAGAAGTTCATAAGTGTTTTTATTAATTAATGTAACAGCGGAACCAGTATCAAGCTGAAATTGCACAGTCTTATTTTCTATGGAGAGATTTACAAAAAGTTTGTGCTTCTGGCGCACGACAGGTGCGCGAATGTGGGCAACGTCTGCTACGGTTTGTTTGCTGCACTTGCGCGGGCCGCTTAGTGAAGGAAGCGGCTCAGAGTCGGCACGCAGGGGATTAACAACACTGTCACTAGATGGCACTACCGCCGGATCGGCGTCCGCGCAATGCGAGGCTACTGCACTAAAATTACTTTCAGTATCTACAACAAGTCTACTGTCACTAGCTACACAGTACTGGGCACTATTACAAGGAGCAGTTGCAGAAGGCACTATTTTCACTACAGGAATGCACTGTTCATAGTCATTTTGCTTGTCCCGAACCCTTTTCCGTTGCACTGTTTCACGCGCTCGTCGGCGCTTGCTACGTGGTGCACGATATAGATTTGCCATAGGCGCAGAACTATTTTCTTGCAATTGAGATCCAAGGAAAGCAGTGTTCAATTCCACAGCCCGTATAACATTTACAGAATGAACTGTTCTCGCACTCTGCGAAGCACTGTTTCTAACGTTACTGTTCTTTGAGGTTTTAATTTGCATACACACAGACTGCACGTCCCAATTTGCCACATTGATAACAGGTTGCGTTGCGACTAGGGCAATGAGCACGCTTGTGGCGAGACACACACTGGGGGCAAGATTTACGTACATTTTTCTGAAATGAGCGTTGGCGCCCGTTATTCAAATTACTGTTACTAACACGACGGGGCGACCTTTGCGTCGCACTTTTACACTGGCTACTGTTCACTGTCTGTTCAGCACGGCCGGTAGAAAAATAAGAATCACTAGTGCTATACTGAGAACTACGGCTAGGAAAGCGTCCGTTGCGGCGCACTGAATTTACACTATGGCTTTGCATTTCTACATCAGCTAAGTCAAAAGTATCATGCGCTTCTATAAGCTGCAGTACACTGTCTAAGGAGGGGTCAGACTGTTTCAGAATTGCTGCTCTAATTCTGGGGTCCTGAATATTCTGCGTAATCGCATCCCTCAACATCATGTCACTATACGAAAGTCCACAAGAGCAAGTAAATTTACATTGGCGGGTTAAGCCCTTCAATTCCGTGATCCATTCTTGGTGTGACTGCTGCGGTAATTTTTTAAGTCTGAAAAATCGGTATCGTGCAGCGGCTACAAGAACTTTTCTCTCATAATGAGCATTCAGTGCATCTACAATTTGTTCAAAGTCTACATCACGAGGAGATGCGTTGGGGAATAGTTTCTGCAGTAATACGAAGGTTTTGGGGCCCACCACAGATAATAGCAGATGCTTCACTTTCTGACCTGTAATTTGATGAGCCGCGTCGAGTTCTTGAAACTGTGTGAAGTAGTCGCTCCATTCTTCCTGACGTTCGTTGTACTGGCGAAATGTAGGAAGCGTTGCGGCGGCAGGTGTGGGCTGCTGAAGCGGCGGCTGTTGTTGTTGGTTAGCTGCTTGCGCTGTGAGCTGGGCCACAGCCTGGAGAAGTTGTGTTATTTGCGCCGTCTGTAACTGAATAATTTCCATTAAGTTTGGGTTCGCAGTAGTGGCCATGCTGACCGATTAGGCGCCGCGTATACAAGTAAATTATAACAAAACACAAATGCAATATGAAAGAGGACGCTCTGCAACAAAAAAGTCCACAAACACGTAACTGAAAATGTTCCCCCAAAAATCTTATAATAAGGGTGGGTGGGCGGGAGCAATTTCTGCGTGCTCCGACTGCTGCTGTCTGGCTGCTGCAAGCGGGCTGGTCCAAGGTTCTATCACTCCTCGTCGCCACTTTTGTGTCCCAACTTCGTCGCCGCTTTTGTGTCCCAGCCTCGTCGTAGGTGTCGGTGGCCGAGTGGAATGAGACCGACACGCTGGTGCAGGTACGGAGGGGAGCAGCCAGAAACTATAAACACTCGAGTAAATTAGAAAGAGATATATATTGCACAGAATGTAACAATACTTAACTTTTACATAGTACTGCAGAATGTTGATACATAATTGTTAGAGGCCTGCCTAGTGCCTGTACGATAGCAAAGTCTTCAATGGTACCTATCTGATTACGAAGGTCCTAACTGGTTGCTATCTCCGTCCGAAGTCTTTACTCGTTGCTACCTCAGTCCGAAGTGCCAAGTCGTTCAGCGGTGGCCACGAGCGGAGTTGTCGCAGAGGGCGCTCGTGGCTGTCGACGAGAGAACGCCGCGCCGTGCGTGCATGGCGGCGCGCGGCGAAAGTAGGTGGCGCGCACTTTGTACTTGTGCGACACCACACTATTGGCAGAGAGAAATAACATTGAACGCACTTTCAAAGACGAATTTTCTTAAACACTACAAAACCGAATAGTCAGATAGCTTTATTCTATAATGTGGCTCTTGGGTTCAGCAAAATAAACTTAGAGAAAGATGCTATATTGTTCCTAATTTTAAACTACATTGTGTTTACTCTCATGTAATGCCATTTTATATTTCTTCGGCGCTAACTGCATTTCTTAGAAGACATCAGGTTTTGACAAATATTTTTCAATCTCGCTAAAATATTTCTAAAAATATTTTCCGTGATTAACTATATTTTCTTAAATGAAAGTGGTATAGAACGTTATAAATTACGTGTAACATGCTGTTAAAGCAGAAAATAGTAAAGAAAATTAAAGTTTTTTGATTAAAAATCAAAATAGGGTCCGGCTAGGGCCATTTTCATCTGTTTCTTATGGGAAAGTGAGGAAAACAAACGGTGCGTAAGTTTTATTACATCATTTTTTACATTGATGAATGAAGGAGATCTCAAAGTTTTCTGAAGATGCCTTCCGCAGCCGAAGATGAAACGTTAGGGGAAAGTTTTACAAATCGACCACGGCTTATGAGTCCGGAAGCTTAAATGAAGTTGACGCCGGCCGTGAAAGCTTACATTGTATGATCAGTCTAAAATACTTTTTTTAAACATTTCCACTGACCTTCTTCATCTGACATGCCCTGTTTTTTCGTGTCGTCTCACCCTTTCTCTATTTGGAATATTATTGTGTTAATTTTCCCGAATGAAAATGTATTTAGAATGCTGCGACAATTATTTTACTTTCCTTTTCTAATAAAGATGGAGAGCAACTAGGAGAACTAAGGATGACACACAAAAAATACACACATTAAAAAAATAGACAAGCCTTTAGATGCAGTGTAAATAGGATGGAATCAATGTGGGGGAGTATTCTTATGCAAGATTTACGCGGATGAGAACCCTTAGCACTTCGTGAACAATCTTGGTAAAAAAATATCTTGGTGCAGAAACCAGTGAGAAGCTATACATCATTAAGCATGATACGAGTTTTTCTTCAGGTGTTGCGGAGAAGGTGACCTGTATGTGATTCCTGTACAGTACGCATTAGTGCAGATTTAGGTAAGGTGAAGTGCATACAGAGAATAAACTACTATCCAGCAGCATTCACACCGACGATTAAGACATCGACGAAGAACAGCTTGAAAAAGGTCAGACAACAAAAGGAAATATGGAAAATTTGGCTTGGGAAAGGAAGCATAAACATTCCAGTAAGACAAGGAAAATAAAGAAAATAGTGTATAGTAAATATGGCAATATTGTTAAAATATAAATAAAAAAATCATTGAGATTTCCGTTAGAGTGATTTTTTTCTGATATGAGCAACTTCAAAATCCAACATTCTGAAATTGAGCTCAATTAGTAAAAAATCACTTACTTTATAATTCTATGGAGCACATTTCCTTTTTCTTGTGCCTGAGAAAAGTTTTTCTCTTCTTTGTTAGAAAGAAAGAGTAGTCTAGATTAACATGAAACGAAAAAGATCGGATATGTTGAAAGTATCTATGAGCTCAGGCAAAAACTTATTGCACACGTTTCACTACATGTAGCCGTGGACATGTCCCCTAAGATAGGGGCTTTTGTTGACCCGTAGTGCCTTCCAAGATGACTTATTAACCGAGGGCATGAAACATATTCTACGGTTGCTATGAACTATTTTAGGTCGTATATGCCTGGAATCAGTCTGAGCAATCTTGTCTACCCAGTGGACATTGATTTTCGATGAAAACAGTCAGTAGGGATGCATTAACGAGGGAACCTGTAATGTTTTCCCTTTATTTACTCTATCAAGATAACCTATTATTAAGGCATCTCATTTTGCTTTTGTTATTTTATATATAAATATGAGCTTTTTACTTTTAATTTGAATAAATGTTTGATCAGTTACAGTAACAGGTTCATTATTCTTATTATCATTAACAGTTCTAGCAAGAGCAATTAATATATTACTAACTGATGGAAACTTCAATAAATCATTCTTCGACACAGCAGCAGTAGCAGGATGAGGAGGAGACCGCATTATCTATAAAATAAATGGATTCTTCCGTCGCTTCTTGGTAGAACGCTTCCATATTTAAGGTTGCTGTACCTGGCCGCCGGCCGCGGTGGCCGAGAAGACTGAGGCGCTTCAGTCACGGTCTGCACGGTCACTACGGTCGGGGGTTCGAATTCCCCCTCGGGCATGGATATTTGTGCCGTCCTAGTTCGTAAGTAGTTCATAAGTAGTTTGTAAGTTTAGGGACTGATGACCCCGTAGTTAAGTCCCATAAGCTTTACAAACATTTGAACATTTTGTACCTGACCGCTATCAACATTTAACCGGCGACTACGGGGCTACGAATCCGGCTGCGCCTTCCCTTCTTTCAAAGAAAGGAGATTATGTTGATTACATTGTTATTGTCGTTCATGATCTGTCGTCCTGAATAGACGTTTTTAGCTATTCGTACTAATACTTCTATTTTTATATAGAAACTTGATTCAGAACGGAAAATCACTTTTATTCAAGAACAGAATTTACACTAACTAATTAAACAAACAAAAACAAAAGACAATCAATAACTCTGCTCAACATCATAATATATACTTTGCTTTTTGCGATCACTGTCACTTTCATGTCTAAACCACTTGCCGTCACGCCCCCCCCCCTTTTTTTTAAGCCTGGCGCTCCTGGAATATGAGGGTACTGGTGCTTGACTTGTCTTCCGGCTCTCGTAACAACTGGTTGAAATTGTTGAGACGATGTAGAAGCTGAAGCAACCATTGACTCTTCATGGATGTATGGTGCCGTGATATCCATTCTTGGTGTTGGCAACACTGAAGGCGTATACTGTTGCTACTGCACTGTTCCGTCCGAGTCTAAATGCACCGGTTTTAAACGTTGTATATATACGGTTTCACTTCTGTCTTTTTTTCAATTTTGAATGTTTTCTTTCCTCTTGATAGAACTTTGTACGGGCCAGTGTATGGTGGACTTAGTGGCGTACGCACCGAGTCATCCCTCAGCCATACAAGTGATGTGTTAAGTAGCTCCTTATATACAAATATCTGTCTTTCACAATGCCTAACCGGTGACACTACACGTAAACGTCTCATTTGACTGCTTAGCTGTTGCGCAAATTCCTTTATTTTTCTCGCCGTCCTTAGCTGTTCTATTGCAGGTATAATAAGTTCTCCTCGTACACGCAACTGTTCTCTGTAAACTAACTGGGCTGCCGAACATTGCAGATCATCTTTTAATGCCATACGTAAACCCAATAGTACTGATGGCAAGGCTTCTGTCTACTTTGTTGGGTAACACATCAGTGCTGCCTTTAACGTCCGGTGGAATCTTTCTACCATCCCATTACTTGCCGGGTGGTAGCTGGTGATACGAAGATGGTTGCAGCCTACCAATTGTAGAAGCTCGTGGAATAGCTGCGACTCGAATTGACGCCCACGGTCTGTTGTAATGGATTCTGTGGTACACCAAACCTCGAAAACCACGATGTCAACAATGTCTTTGCAATTGTTTCTGCAGATACTTCTGATATAGGCGTGGCTTTTGGCCATCTCGTGAAACGATCCACCATTGTTACAAGGTAGCGGTACCCATCTGAATAGGTTAGTTGTCATATTATACCCACATGGATATGCGCAGATCTAGACGTAGGTGTCGGAAACTATGTAACTGGTGCAAACACATGACAACTAATTTTATTACGCTGACATTCAATGCATGAACGTGCCCAAATTCGGCAGTTCTTCTGAATTCCTGGCCGAACTACTTTGCTTGCCACTAGTCTTGCTGTTGCTCTGTCCCGGATGTGCCAAGTTATGGAATGTTTTGAACACTAAAAGTCTAAATTCAACTGGAATGTACGGGCGTTGCTTGCCTCTAGATATATCACACCACAATACGGAACCACGATATGTCTCATTTGTAATGCTGTTTGTCCTCCGTTTAGCAGTTCTTGCAATGTTGTATCTTGCTGTTGCCTGACTGCAATGTCCTTCCATGGCACTGCCTGTAGTCTGGCACAGTTTCTTGATAAACACATTCTCTTTCCCTGAAATATGACGCACATCTGTGGTAAACTGAGCAATGTACTCTGCTTGTCTACACTGTCGCGGTGAATCATGATCAGTTGCACGCTGAAAGAAGTAGATTAGTGGCTTGTGGTCTGTAAAAATTATGAAGTGCCTTCCTGCGACAGAGGTTCAGAAATGTTTGACAGACGCATGAATTGCCAGCAATTCCCGATCTATTGCTCTCCATTTCTTTTGCTTTGGTATGAAATTTTGAGAATAAAAGGCAAGGGGTTGCCAGCGGCCATCTACTCTCTGCTGTAGTGCTGCTCCGATTGCATACTGCGAGAGTGAAGGTTGGGGTGAGAGTTTAAAACTGGGAAAGATTAATTTTTAAAACTCACAACCAAAAACTGCGAACCAAATTCGTAAACACGCAAAAACACTGGAACTGTGATTGTGACTGTTTGACTCGTTTTCTAGAGGATGATATCACACGTTCGCAGTTTTCCTTCCCTGCATATGATTAACAAAACAATTCATAAGAGAAACAATTCATGAGAGAAAAGGGTGTACTAACTACTATTTTTGAAAATACGTGAAATTTCACTTTATGTTGTTTATTTCACAATATTAGAACCCTGTGGCTGATAGGTCTGTACGTCGACACATTTATCAAAAAAATTATAGCTCGTGTGCCCCCAGACAAAATGAATATTTGTCGCAAATTGTTTTCACATCATGTGCCTGTTCAAACACCGTTTATGTTCATGCCTATGCGACGACACGTGTTACATTAACAAAACACAGTCACTTTTAGTGCGATGCACACCTTGTTCCACCGGCTAAATATTCACAACACACAGTAGCACTCGATACGACTTGGTGCAGTCTACGACGAGCAACCACACTTGGCAATTGCCACACCAAAAATCTAAAGTCTCCACCTGGAGATACACATGCTGACTGATGCCGAGCGACGCCGCCCACCAGCTACCCCACGTGCTCCCGTCTCGTCACTTCCTGCCCTCGCGCGCGCGCACGTGCCAAACGCCGGGGTTTTTTCCCCTACGTCATCAACTTCCCCATTTGAGCTGTTCTAACTGACTTCCAACGTACAGCGCTCAGCCAATAAATTTCTAAAACTTTACTTAAAATCAAAATAATTAAACTACACATTAAACAAATATCTTCTTACGTGTTATATTGGTATAAACATCCTTTGTACTATTTATCATAATCATGCAATTTCTTACATCACAGATAAGTGATTTAACTGAATACTTCAAGATAAAAATACACAAGATTAATTGAAAATAAAATGAGAAATAGTCAATATATTATTATTATAAACAAACATTGCCATGTTAGTTGTGTAACTGTCTTGTATTCATTGGTAATTTATTACTTTTCATTGTCAATTAAACATATTACGCCAGATGTGACTATATCAGCTAATGTATTGTTTATTTATCAACAGGCTATTTTGTAATGAGGGTCTTAAAGGTTTCTAACTGCATAGTATTACTTCAAACGCCAGTAGTATTAGAATATTTTGTTTCACGCTTTGCACTGCACTGTGCCAGGCACTCGCCATTGTCCCTCTCTCCCCTCACCGGAAACGAAAACTGGAAAATCTTTAGCTGGAACAAGCCACCAACGTCAGCCTGCTCGCTGGCCTCCCGTCAGCTACAAGAACACAGCAAATCTCAACATGGAGAATTTCTACCTATGGCCTAACTATAAATGTTGTCAACCAACTGTGTACATACATTGCTACCATAATTAATAAGATTAAAATTGTGTAACATTTAGTGCATTGGCATGGTCAATGTTTGCAGTGAATTTCATACTGTTTAATTATCAAATGCTATTAATTATCAGTATTTCTATTGGGCGGTAATCTTACAATACTGACTCCCGTCCACCATGAGAGCCAATTGAGTTCTAATGCGAGGATGAGCTAACTGAGTGGCCTGCGCTAAACAGTTCTTGACTCTGTGGAACGCTGCTTCAGTCACTGGATTCCACGGTATCTTCCTACTACCTGCTGTATTTTTACCTGCGAGCAATGCAGTAAGTGGTTCCTGCCGAGAAGTCAATCCGGAAGATGTCGACGATAATAATTTATCATTCCCAGAAACCTGCGTAAACTTCTGTAGGTATTTGGTAAAGGCATGTCTTGAACTGCAGCTATACGTTCTGGAAGTGGTGCCAATCCTATTGCTGATACCAAGTATCCTAAAAACCGCACATCACTTTTGCCAAAGACACTATACCATATTCTTGTAGTCGTTGAAACAGTGTGCGTAAGTGTTGCCTGTGCTATTCCACTGTTGAAGAAAATATAAGAATATCGTCCATGTAACAAAATATGAATGATAAATCACGCAACACTTCATGCATAAATCGCTGCCACGTCTGTGCGGCATTACGTAACCCAAAAGGCATGAATTTGTACTCAAAAAGCCCATAAAGCGTTATTACAGCAGTCTTGTGCACGTCCTCCTCCGACGTTACTGGAATTTGCAAATAAGCCTTCTGACAATCAACTACACTAAATACTTGAGCCTGACCTGTTGCACTATTAAAATCTGTCACATGTGGTACTGGGTAACGGTCTGGAATTGTGCGATCATTAAGAGCTCTGTAATCTCCACATAATCGCCATGATCCGTCTTTTTTGCGTACCATGTGGAGTGGAGATGCCCAACAACTACTTGATCTGGTTACTAAACATGCTTTCAGCAGCTTGTGCCGCCAGAAGTTTGTCTGTTGGACGTCTTCTCGGACGGAAAGCCACAGGTGGACCGGCTGACGTGAGAATGTGATGTCTCGTCGTGTGCCGACACTTGCCATTAGCCGCTATCGCCTGTGTGATTGATGAAAAATCTTGTAGTACGTTGTTGTAAGCACTGTAATCATCTGTAACTGCTACAAACTGCGTAGATTGATGAACAAACTGCCTCTCGACTTGTGTCCGGTTTGCTTCTTTTACGTAGATTCCATCTTGACGCACTGACGTAATTCTATCTTCTTTCTTTGTCATATTGACTGCAGTCAACTGTCCCGTGTCTCTAGCTACTGTAATCAAACGATGATTCACCAAATCCGGTGACAAATGGAAGTGCGACAAAAAATCAGCTCCGAGAATTGGTTCAGCCACATATGCAATGATAACATCCACGTAGGTTTGTATTTCAAGCCCAAATCCACTGTTCTTGTTTGTTCACCATATGTTTTTATACTTGAATTGTTTGCTGCTGTGAGAACGCAATGTGCAGCTGTGACTGGCACAATACTTAGTCGCCTGGGATACACACTTACTTCCGACCCTGAATCTACGAGAAAGCATTTATCTGAAATTTGATCGTAGACAAATAATGTCCTGGCTCGGTGCACCGCCGATAACTTAGCGTTTGCAAACTGTTCTATCTTGTTAGGTTGTGGACGTCTGTCTTGTTGGTGACGAACGCCGACGTCCTCTAACGTTCGTCTTCGGCGTTTGGGTAACAAGGACGTGTACACTGTCGTGCTGCATTTCCAAATCTTTTGTGATCCCAACACCACTGACCTGAACGTAATCCCACTCTGCTTCGTTCGTCCTTCCGTTCGTAGCGACGCCGAAATTTGCGTTGTTGCTCCGACAACTTTACGCTTAGGCGAGCCATTTGATTCTCCATTTCTTCTATCTTCCGATCCTGTACATGCATTTATTATATCTCCGTACGTGTTTCTGTGTCTTCTTCGATCTCTGCTGCCTCTACTTGCATTTCGTAAATATTTTCCCTTGAATTTTTGATTTTTGCACATTGTGGAACCTCTGAGAGGAAGTTCGCTATCGTGTCTGCGTTTTCTGCCAATGTCTGCAACGGTAACTCTTGCTGTGTAGCCACGACCTATCTGATACTAACTGGTAATTTGCGAAGCCATAGTACCCTTAGCAAATGCTCAGGCAGAAAATCAGGATCTGCAAGAGCCTTCAAAGTTCGTAAAAGCTGTGACGGAGTTCTGCTTCCTAGTTGTTCAACGTTGAAAGCTTTACGCAACCGTTGATCCAGCGGTAATGAATAACGTTGAACGAGTGCCTCTTTTAATGTTGCATAACAAAGTCGTTCTAATACGTCTTCTATCTCTTCTATTACTGCGCCTTCTAAATGTGTCGCCATTAATATGTATTTATCTTAGTCGTTGCTAACTCTGTGCTGTTGAAAAACACACTCTATGTGCGTAAACCATGCTCTCGGTCGACTATGCCAGAATGTTGGAAGCTTGACTTGGTTCCAACGTATTGCGGAATTGTCCTTCTGCCGACTTGTGCTGGGTGTGAAGTTCTGATGTTGCGGTTGATTCCGCTTGCTCCGTTTTTATTGCTGTATCTTGTGTTTGCGATGCCGCGTCCATTACGCGAAGAATGTATGTATTTGTCCTTTTTTTCAACGTCGGGGTCACCACTTTAGCTATTCTTACTGATATTTCTATTTTTATATAGAAACCTGATTCAGAACGGTAAATCTCTTTTATTCAAGAACAGAACTTACACTAACTAATTAAACAAACAAAAACCAAAGACGATCAATAACTCTGCTCAACATCATAATATATACTTTGCTTTCTGCGATCACTGTCACTTTCGTGTCTAAACGACCACACGTTTATTACAAGCAGTACTGATTGAACTTGTACTATTTCAGACGACAGTAAATTTATATTGCATGAAAAGTATTTCAAGTGTGTTACGAAGATTTATTTAATGTGTACTTCATATCTACGGCAAGAAAAAATCTGATTTATTGAAAGGTTTTAATTCAGTCAAGAAGATTATTTAATGAATCAGTGAAATTTAACACTGACTGAAATTCAGATTTGACGAGATAAATTATACTAATTGTGATAACGAAACATCGAGTTTAGCAGGCAGTCAACTTCGATGAGTGAAGCTGAAATATCGATATCAAATCCGTTGCTTGTGTAACGAAACATCGAGTTTAGCAGAAAATCAACTTCGATGTGTGAAGCTAAAATATCGATATCAAATCCGTTGCATGTGTTAGACATTGAGTAAATTTGCAGCAACTATTACTCCTGCCCCTCTAGTACAATAACCTGACATTTAATTTTAGGAACTAATTATAAGATTTATTTCTTTTTTGTGTTTCGTGCTGGTGGTGCGGGAACTTCGGATCGAAGTGTATAAAATTTGATAGTTGGTGTTGCTAAGGAACAGTAAACTTTAAATCAACAACTACCTAGCAAAAATGTTCAAATGTTTGTAGAGTCTATGGGACTTAACTACGGGGTCATCAGTCCCTAAACTTACAAACTACTTATCAACTACCTTATACTAAAGACGGCACAAATATCCATGCCCGAGGGGGGATTCGAACCCCCGACCGTAATGAACTACCTAGCAACTAACTGAAACTTAACAAAAGTGAATTATTTTCAGAAGTAAGATTCATATACCATTCCAGTATGGAATTGAATTACAGATTTGCCATCACCCTACTCCGGCCCACCGCACTGTTTACAGTCTAGTTCACAGAAACAGAGACGGGAGGTTAGAATGTGGCATATCACACATTGTACATAAGCCCTAAAAGAGGTTAACTTCCAGTAAATTGCACCTGTATACAATAAAGTACAGTGCAAATTATGTTAATACCTATCTACGATTTACACACATTTAGCTATCATTTCTGGCGATTTAAAGTACCTGTACGATCAAAGATCATGAACTTTTCACAATATAAGGACACGGTGAGCTGGCACTCGTGAAAGCCAAGATCAATATCCTCTGTAAGTGTACATATCGATAGTCAGAGCACAAGTGACCGCTCACATCACAACTCTGCAAGGCTTTCTTTCTGAGATTCAGTTGAAAAGGATGCTGTAAAAATACAACTGGTGGACGACCTGTTTTAGCGTGACGAAAGATTTCATCTTGACAATGCTTTGAAACCGCTTATCTCACGCCTTAGTTTGTTTCTGATAGGTGTTACTACTTTTAATGATTAATTATTCATTCATAATTCCTATTTAATTAGTAGAAAGTTGAACAATCTTCTGACAAAGTTCTATACTTAAAATAACAAATATACAATAAAAAAACACAAGACTTTTATCACAAAAAATTAAAGACATTCCAATACCTGAAAGTGGTAAATTTGTATCTTTTGATATAACCAATCTTTATACTAACATCTCTACACAAGAAATAATCACTATAATTGAGGACAACTTACTGAGGTATAGAAAACTTTCCATAACAGGCACCAATGAAATTGTATTACTGCTAAACTTAGTACTATAGCAAAACTATTTTCAATTTAATAACAAAATTTATAGCCAAACAGACGAAGTGGCCATGGGATGAAGTATTGCTGGTACAATAGCAGACATATTCTTAAATACACTCGAAGAAAAAATTTTCAACAACCACAAGAAATTGACTATAAAATCATATATTATTTTAGGTATGTGGGTGACACAATAATGTTAATAAATGGAGATAATTCGGATATCCAACAAACACATAACACATTAAACGCACTGCATCCTAAAATCAAATTTACAGTAGAACCTGAAAACAACAAAACAATAAACTTCCTAGATCTCACAATTAAAAACTATAACAACAAACAAATTTACAATCTACCAGAAACCTACTACTACAGATAATATTATGAATGCAAACTCATGTCACCCAAAAGCACACAAATATGCCTACTTCAATACCATGACAAACAGACCGATAAACTTACCGTTAGAACATTACTCAATACAAAAAGAAATAAAAATCCTAGAATATATAGCTCAGAAAAACGACTATGATCTAAAAATTGTAACTCAAATATATAATAATCGTACCACACCAACAAAAACTCATATACGAAAAGAAATAACACTAATAAGGGAAACACCAACAAAACAAAAATTTAAGTACGTAAAAACCACACATGTCGAACCAAATTAACGCACTACTAAAAGACACAAACATAAGATTTGCTTATCAGACACGACATAACCTTTCGTCACAGTTAAAATCTAGTAAAACTTATTTCCCACTTTTCTCGAACCCAGGAATATACAAAATTACATGTAGCAATTGCAGTAAATTTTATATAGGTCAGACATGCAGAAATTTCTATATCAGTTACCGGGAGCACACCAGACAAAGCACAAATAACCCATCTACTTTTTACCAACATTTAAAAACAGAAAAGCATACAGCGGATAATATAGAACAGGCAGTCCAAATTTTACATTTAACACCTAAAGGACAAGTTATGGACATTCTAGAAGAAATCAAAATATATTTACACTCATTACACCACCACTCTGAAATACTAAATTAACAAAACACAAAAACTACATAGAAAATTTTTTTGATATCATACACCAAGAAAATGGGTAAAAATTTTAGACCTTCATAGGTTACACAAGCACGAAATTTCAGTAGCAAAGATTAATAAATATCTGATACAAAGATCACACATGTCAATGACGATTCGGCTAAGATAACAAAATTCCTCGACATATGCAATGACATACATTAACCAACCTCTCAAATATCGGTAGCAAAAATTATTATAATAATAAACAAACAGTTGGTTGTTGCGGTCTTCAGTCCGCTTACTGGTTTGATGCAGCTCTCCATACTACTCTGTCCTGTGCAAGTCTCTTCATCTGAGAATACGTTTGGCAACCTACATCCTTTTGAATCTGCTTACTATATTCGTCCCTCTCTAAGATCAAAAAGCTGTCACATCACAACGTAAATGATGTAATCAGAAATATTGAAATAATGAAAATTCAAAGCAATAAATAAATGACTGACAGCAATAAAACCATCGATGTATATGGATGTCAAGGCCAACAGACGTATGTAATATTTCGTAATGGTATTTACAATTACGATAATCCTAAAATTTGATGTATTTATAATGTAACATTTTTTGCAGATCACCTGACGATGGTGCTATAAGCCGAAATAGGCCTATAGTGTAATAAAAATAATTATATTTAAAGCAGCATTTAGGATTTATTGCATAATGTCTTTACAGGAACGTTAAGTTGATGAGTAGAAGAAGCTTTTGTCCTGACAGTCCCAAGACATTAGCAATTGCTCCACTTCAAACTGCTCTGACAACATTTTCATCTATGTTTCCACGGGGTCGATTTAATGACATAATGAGCTTTCGTATTGTTATGCATACATCTGACATGGATCAACAAACACATTCAGATGTTCAAATGTCTGTAAATCTATCGGACCAAACTGCGTGGTCATCTATCCGTAGCTTATGAACTATGTAAATTAAGGTAAACTAACGTAATGACAACACAAACACCCATGCCCCAGGGAGGACTCGAACCTCCAACGGCGAACAACCGCGCGCTCCGCTGCGAGGCGCTTTAGAAGAACATTCATCTTCCAAGAAACTTCGTTTTTGTTTCGTGAATATTCGTATACCAGTGTCAAAATACATTTTTCATTTCGAGTGCTGAACTGCATTAAATGTAGTTTCGTTCTTTTACGACATTTATGTACAATTTTTGTCACTGTTTAATGTTTGTAGCTCTGATAGTAAACCATTGATGCATTTATGTATTGTACCACATATTTTTTACACTCGCTGTACCGTCCTCATTCAGATGGTACAATAACTTTTTTTTTATTTTTATTATTATTATTATTATTTTTTTTTTTTATGGGACTTAACTACGGGGTCATCAGTCCCGCACAATAAGTCAATCTCATTTCGTTTGCTTATTTCTGTGTATTTTGTTACGCGATATAATTATGAAGTTGACATCCTTAAATAATTACTTACTAATATGACACACAAATTTACGAGTTTTAGTACCTGAGGTTAAATAATATGTGTTATGATTCAATGTGATGGGGCAGTTTATGAGGAAAGTTGACTATAAAGGTACTATCATCTTTTAGTGTTGGTTCCACGTCTCCTAGAACTTCACTTTCATATTCAATTTTTATTTCTAATTGTTATTTGGCAATAGATGTTTATTGCTGCATTATTACTATTAATAATTTCGCAAATATGTACATAGTGTTCGAATTATATTAATCTATTGACACAAAGATGACCTCAAATACAGCTGAAGGTCAGAAAAATCTCAAGTGTTTGGATGATACCTGATTTGTCTTTATGTTTAGTCAACAAAGAAAGAATGCAAATATAAATAGGGACCAAGCGTAAAGGAAGAAACTGCAAGAAAAGTGGAAAAAGGAAACAACAACAACAACAAATCCTAGAGGGATAAATGAAAACGTGTTCAGGCATTTGGTAAAATTTTTTCCTTAACGAATGAGAATTTCCAAACAAACTTTGGCTATTTGTATTCTCATGAAATTAAGAACAAATGTTCAAATGTTTGTGAATCTTAGGGGACTTGACTGTGGGGTCATCAGTCCCTAAACTTACAAACTACTTATAAACTTATACCAAAGACAGCATAGCGCCTCAATGCGCTCCGCCGCTCCGCCGCAACCATAAAATTAAGACAACGGGACAAACTATAAAAGCCTTCAGCCACTCAACCACTAAAGGGAATGAATAAACGTAGGAGGTTCCCATACAAATGAATGGAGGATTTATTTTAGCCTTTAAGAAATGACAAAGTAACCGTCTCACACCCTTAAATTATGCACTACCAATTACATGATATTCTCCGCAGCAGAAGAAAAGGTGAAGGTGAGAACGGAATATTTGTTTTTTGGTGTCGTGTTACATTAGTCCACTAAAAGTTTTACATTACGACTAAGCAATTATAAGGAGCTACAGACCTTGCCTTGAACCACCAATTCTTATTTTTGTTACGAAAATACCATAAATCAGTCGATGACGTCATGTACAGTTCGATCGAATCTTTTTGTGATTTAATAATGGAACAACAGTAGAGAGTGTAAAGTCAGATGACGTTTTTGTTTCTTATATTATAATTAACAATGTGGAACTGCGTAGAGGTTGAAATTTTCGCTAGTGTTGGCAGTGATGGTAGCCGATGTAAACGTGACCTATTCGTAATATTTTAATGTATTTATTAGTCTATGCACACAGTAAATAACAGGATTTATCTCTATTCTGTCCTTAATTTCGTAACTGGTAAACCCTCCTCAAGAAATTAATCAAATCTTGGAAATTGAACTATACTGCCATCTTCCCATAAAATTACGTTAAATCAAGTCCGTTGCGTAACTTCATTAAGTAAATGAATTTCGCGAAAGGGAGATGATATTCATTTGGTCTAGTTCGTGCAGATCAAGCAAAGACTTGTACACATGTTTGAGTAAAGATCACGCTGAAGGGAAAACTCCAGGACGATGGAAAGTAGGCGTGATTCTAAGACTACGCACGAATTCGAGCGACCAACAAACGCGAGAAACAAATGCATTTTGCCCCTTGAGACTTTTGTTTGGTCCCCTGAAAGAAGGTTAGCAGTGTTTCAAGTTTAAAAGCAGTGAAATGGATAAAAACGTATAACGTATAAAGAATTCTTTATTGAGGGGATATGTCGAGTTGCAGGAAATTCGAATGCATAGCGCGTCAAGAAGTGAAAAAAACAAAACGTAAAAAGGAGACCAGAAATGTATGTAAGGTTTAAAGTAAGAGGGGGTTGAAAATGTGCTCTGTGTATAATTGAAGTCTCTATACATAAGAAACGACGAGAGGCCTGAACACAACTATCCCACTGTTTAACAAGCCGAAGGATTCCTTGTTCCCAGTCGCCCAGCGGACGTCGTCCAGAGCACACCTCTCCAGTAGCGTAGCAGTAATTTATCAGTTGTAAGTGTAACCGGCTTCTCTCTAGAAGCTACATATTTTTACTTTTCAGTGCGTTTTCCCTTGAGTGCATTAAATTTATTGTGTGCTCGCGTTTTTGATTGATTCATATTCGCGTTAAATATCTGGTTAGTGTGTTATTCCGCCGTGTGAATCGCGTCTTGACAGTCGTCTGTCTTTGTTTTCTGATTAGAAGCGACATATAGTAATTTGATTTTCGTCTACACTTTCTCGTCTCAATTTGTAAAGTTATACTGAGCTGTCGTGCGTATTGGATTCACATCAGCGTTCTAACGAACAGTTTAGTTTTCCTTTGAACGCATCGCGACTGTAGTTTTTGTTTTTGTTGGCACTGTAATCATGAATAGGGGCTGTGACTGCTGTGTGCGGATGCAGTCTGAGCTGGTGACACTTCGCTCCCAGCTTCAAGCTGTGTTAACCTCGGTTGCACAGTTGGAAGCTGCGATCGATGGGCGTCGTTGTTGTTGGCCGGCGGTGGGGACCGAACGGACTCCCGTCGTCTACACCGATCGGCCTGCGGCAGCGACATGCCCTGAAACTGCTAGCAGTGAGGCAGACATCCCACCCGTGGTTGCGTGGGAGGTTGCTCCAGTGCGTGGCAGGAGGCGCAAGACATTCCGGGGGACCGATCGTGAGGCCTCCCCGGTTCGTCTTGCGAACAGGTTTGAGGCGCTGTCTGCTCAGGACGACGTTCCTGAGTCGGATGGTGTCTCTCACCCTGTCACCACCCAGCCTGCAAGATCCGGGCTTTCACAGAGGGTGGGTTTACTTGTAGTTGGGAGCTCCAACGTTAGGCGGGTGATGGAGCCCCTTAGAGAGATGGCTGCCAAGGAGGGGAAGAAGGCCAACGTGCACTCCGTGTGCATACCGGGTGGAGTCATTCCAGATGTGGAACGGGTCCTCCCGGATGCCATGAAGGGTACGGGGTGCAACCAACTGCAGGTGGTGGCTCACGTCGGTACCAATGATGTGTGTCGTTTCGGATCTGAAGAAATCCTCTCAGGTTTCGAACGGCTAACTGAAGTGGTAAAGACTGTCAGTCTTGCTTGCAAGAAAGCAGAGCTCACCATCTGCAGCATAGTTGACAGGACCGACTGTGGACCTCTGATACAGAGCCGAGTGGAGGGTCTGCGACCGTGTAGGCTGCAGATTCCTTGACTTGCGCCATCGGGTGGTGGGTTTCCGGGTTCCGCTGAATAGGTCAGAGGTCCACTACACGCAGGAAGCGGCTACACGGGTAGCGGGGGCTGTGTGGCGTGGACTGGGCGGTTTTTTAGGATAAAGAGCTTCGGGGAAATAGAAAATGGGCAATCTCAAAGGGTTCAGGTGGATCACAGGAGAAATGTAGATCCGGAAACTATCGGTATAACAGTTGTAAATTGTCGTAGCTGTGTCGGGAAAGTTCCAGAACTGCAAGCGTTAATAGAAAGCACCGAAACACACATCATTATAGGCAGCGAAAGTTGGCTCAAGCCGGAAATAAGTTCAGAAGAAGTATTTTCAAAAGATCTAACGGTATTCAGAAAGGATAGATTAAACAAAATAGGTGGGGGCGTGTTTGTCGCCGTCAAAAGTAGTATTTCATGTAGCGAAGTTGAAGTTGATAGTTCGTGCGAGCTATTATGGGTAGAGGTTGTACCCGAAAATCGTAAGAAGTTAATAATCGGTTCCTTTTACCGGCCTCCCGACTCTGACGATACAATAGCAGAAAGGTTCAAAGAAAACCTGAGTCTAATTACAAAAACGTACCCGACTCACACGATAATAGTAGGTGGTGATTTTAATTTACCCTCGATCTGTTGGCGAAATTATATTTTCAAATCAGGAGGTAGGCATAAAACATCGTCCGAAATTGTACTCAACGCATTCTCTGAGAATTACTTCGAACAATTAGTTCATGAGCCAACTAGAATTGTAAATGGATGTGAAAACACACTTGATCTCTTAGCAACAAATAATCCTGAGCTCATAATGAGCATCAAAACGGATACAGGTATTAGTGAACACAGAGCTGTAGTAGCGAAATTGAATATCGAAAGTCCCAAAGTTACCAAAAATAAACGCAAAGTATATTTGTTCAGAAAAGCAGATAGAAACAAAATACATTGCTTCTTGAAAGACAGCTTCCACTCGTTTCTAACACTAAACGTAGGTGTAGACCAGATGTGGCTCAAATTCAAAGAAGTGGTATCGACAGCAATTGAAAGTTTTATACCTAATAAATTAATAAAAGAAGGAGGCGATCCCCCTTGGTACACAAAACAGGTTAGGACACTGTTGCAAAAGCAAAGGAAAAGGCATACTAAATTTAAACGAACACGAAATCCCCAGGATTTGCGATTGTACTCAGAAACTCGAAATTTAGCGAGGATTTCAATGCGAGATGCCTACAACATTTATCACAACGAAACTCTTTCCCGTAATTTGACTGAAAACCCAAAGAGATTTTGGTCATATGTTAAATATACTCGGGGAAAGTCACAAACAATACCTTCACTACGTGATAGTAATGGCGATCCTGCCGATGACAGCGCTACTAAAGCAGAGTTACTAAACTTAGCTTTTAGAAACTCATTCACTAAAGAAGACGAAACCAATATTCCAGATTTCGAATTACGAACAGATGCCGTAATGAGTAACATAGAAGTAGATATCATCGGAGTAGTGCAGCAACTAAAATCACTTAATAAGAACAAGTCTTCTGGTCCGGATTGTATACCCATTAGATTTCTATCTGATTATGCTGAAGCGATAGCTCCTTACTTAACAGTCATATACAACCGCTCTCTCATAGAAGGATCTGTACCAAAAGATTGGATAGTTGCACAGGTCACACCTATATTCAAGAAAGGCAGTAGGAGTAACCCACTAAACTACAGGCCTATTTCATTGACGTCAATTTGCAGCAGGGTTTTGGAACATATCCTGTATTCAAATATTATGAATTATCTCGAACAGAACGATCTATTGACCCAAGGTCAACACGGATTTAGAAAATATCGTTCATGCGAAACACAACTAGCTCTATATTCACACGAAGTGATGGGTGCTATCGACAAAGGTTCGCAAATCGATTCCGTATTTCTTGATTTCCAGAAAGCTTTTGACACCGTACCTCACAAACGGCTTTTAATCAAATTGCGTGGTTATGGTATATCGCCCCAAATTTGCAATTGGATAGGGGATTTCTTGTCAGAGAGGACACAGTTCGTAGTAATCGATGGTAAGGCATCGACTAAAACAGAGGTGATATCGGGCGTTCCACAAGGTAGTGTTATTGGTCCTCTGCTATTCCTTATTTACATAAACGATTTAGGGGAAAATCTAAGTAGCTCTCTTAGGTTGTTTGCAGATGACGCCGTCATTTACCGTCTAGTAAAATCATCTGAAGATCAAAACCAACTGCAGAACGATCTGAATAAGATATCAGTATGGTGTAAAAATTGGCAATTGACTCTAAATAATGAGAAGTGTGAAGTCGTCCACATGAGTACGAAAAGAAATCCGTTAAACTTTGTTTACAACATAAATCAATCAAATGTGAACGCCGTAAACTCCACAAAATACCTAGGAATCACTATTACTTCAGACTTAAACTGGAAAGAACACGTAGATAATATCGTGGGAAAGGCGAACCAGAGACTGCGTTTTATTGGCAGAATCCTTAAAAGATGCAACAGAACTACTAAAGAAACTGCATACACTGCGCTTGTCCGTCCATTTTTGGAGTATTGCAGCCCAGTGTGGGATCCGTATCAGGTGGGTTTGACAGAGGACATCGAAAGTGTCCAAAGAAGGGCAGCTCGTTTCGTATTGTCACGATACAGGGGAGACAGCGTTACGGAAATGATACAGGATCTGGGATGGGAATCATTACAACAACGGCGCTTATCGCTGAGGCGTGGGTTACTTGCGAAACTCCAATCGCCAACATTCTCCTCCGAATGCGAAAATATATTGTTGACTCCCACTTACATAGGTAGAAATGATCATCAGAATAAAATAAGAGAAATCAGAGCTCGAACAGAGAGATTCAGGTGTTCTTTCTTCCCGCGCGCTATTCGAGAATGGAATGGGAGATAAATAGTATAATTGTGGTTCGATGAACCCCCTGCCAGGAACTTAAATGTGATTTGCAGAGTATCCCATGTAGATGTAGTAGATGTAGATGTAGATGTAGAATTCTTGTGATGAGATCCTCTAATGTGTCCATTTCGTCGCCCGAGTTAAAGCGGTTCTCCATGAGTTTCTTTTTTTACCGAACCAGATAGGTGGAAGTCGAAGGGGGACAGACGACATGTCCACGCTGCAGGACGGATGCTCAAGCTGCTCCCACTTGAACATGACCAGTACACTTTGTGTGACCCTGGAGACGTGTGGACGCGCGTTATCATGGAACAGAATTACCCCCTCCGTGAGCTGCCCAGGCCGTTTGCTCTTGCTGCACTTGCGTAGGCTACGGAGTGACTCACAATACACAATACACTTAATGGTCTTTCCGTGCTCGAGGAATTCGATGAGTATCGGACCTCGGATATTGAAAGAGACGGCGAGCATCACCTTGCCTGCTGAGGGCACAGACTTGAATTTTTTAGGGGGAGGTGACGACGCATGCTTTGCTTCCTAGATGTCGCAGCATTTAAATTTCAACCGGTTTAATTATCAAGACTTTTCGTACATTTTCATTTCAACACCCCTCGCAATACCACTTTCGAGTAGTCGCCATACTTTTCCTTACCCGGATCTCCTCTCAACCCTTCTATTGTAGCCTCTGTAATGGAGGTCAGGGATGTACAACCCAGCGACGAAATCAAACATGCTTTCATGACAGCTAGTGGAAAATATTGCGGCTATATAGATTGGCGGCTCAGTACCTTTTTCACGTGTCGACATCTGCTATTCAAATAAATACTCTGCAAGTCACGTTGAACTGCCTGCAGTGAGTGCATGCTACGTGACGACGTACGATATTAGGTACTTCCACCACTACAGAGGACCATTCGAGCCAAACGTCCTCTTCCCCATTGGAGATAATCATGATCATATTGCTTTTATTGGCTGGTAAATCGCCATCTGTAGTTCGGCTACCTTTACGTCATTTCGGTGTTATGGTGATGAATGATGAAAATACACAGTATCCGGTCCCCTGCTGGAAATCGAGCCCGCGCCCCACTATGTTGTAGTCAGCGACGCTGTCAGCTGAGCTTAGGAGGAGGCGGACCACTATGCAGAAAATTGTCTGGCTTTCAACTAAAAAGTGACCCTTTCATTTCTTTACTGACAAGGAAAGTACATGGGCTCGAATAAAGATATCTATATGAACGTTTGGTTATAGGACCTCTACGTACACCTCAACGTACTGGTGGGTGTCGTTTTTCTACAAAGCTCTGCAACCATGCTCTAGATAGTACTGTAGATATAATTGTAGACGCCACACGAAATGCAGATGTCTTAACTATAACTTATGTAATGGCATTCTTGGCCGGGAGATCCCTTGCGGGATTGTTAGGCCGCCTTAGTGTTAAGTCTTTTTAAATTTTTATTGAAATGAGGATCAACAGCAGTAAGATATTTGAGGAAATGCATACTGTAAACCATCAGCTGTTTATTATTTTTCCAAACTTCTACCGGTTTCGGTTATAAACCATCTTCACGGAAGAGAACTAGACAGACCGATTAAACAGGTGCATTATATGCCTCCTTATGCACACTGGCATGCATGTCCTACCTTGGTGACCTTGGTCCACCATCACACAGCCTGGCATTGCTTTTATGTTTTTAACCAAGACTTGATGCCTTATTTATTTTTATTGTGTGACATGCATGCCAGTATGCATAAGGAGGCATATAATGCACCTGTTTAATCGGTCTGTCTAGTTCTCTTCCGTGAAGATTGTTTATAACCGAAACCGGTAGAGGTTTGGAAAAATAATAAACAGCTGATGGTTTACAGTATGCATTTCCTTAAGTCTTTTTAGCTGACGCCGCGTGGGCGACTTACGCGCCAATGATGATGAGATGATGATGATTATGACAACACACAACACCCAGTACCCTTCCGGGAATCGAACTCGGGACTCCTGCGTGGTAGTCTGCGACGCTGGCTCTGAGCTACGGAGGCGCACACTTATGTAATAATCATCGTACATGTTCTCTAGTGAATTGTCATCAAAAGCCGTGATGATAGTTGCAACTTTAACATTCTTCCCGAAAGACTGTTGGTATTAACTACCACTGCTTCCATCGCCTCTTCCCGCACTTACCGTAGCACTACCGCTTGCAATGAGTTGTTCGTCATTATCATCCCTATTATCATTATTATGAGTTTGTAACAACAGTATCTAACTTATGCTCATATTTCTGTACCAGACAGATGCGAGAAAGCATGCAAATGATTCATCTTCTACACTAATACCATCTTCACGAAGAAGGGTTCTTCGTAACTTCATCTCAACTAATCGCAATACATTAGCAGGATTCAGAATGAAACTTCACTCTGCAGCGGAGTGTGCGCTGATATGAAACTTCCTGGCAGATTAAAATTGTGTGCCGGAACAGGGACTCGAACCTGGGACATTTTTTCATTCTGGAAACATTCCTTAGGCTGTGGCTAACCCATGTATCCACCATATCCTTTCTTCCAGGAGTGCTAGTCTTGCGAGTTTGCAGGAGAGCTTCTGTGAGCTTTGGAAAGTAGGGGGCGAGGTACTGGCGGAAGTAAAGTTGTGCGGCGGCACCGTGAGTCGTGTCCGGATAGCACAGTCGGTAGTGCGCTTGCCCGCGAAAGGCAAAGGTCCCAGGTTTGAGTCCCGGTTCCGGTACACAATTTTAATCTGCCAGGAAGTTTCATTAGCAGGACTGATTAGCAATTGCCGCTCCATCTGACGCTTTACCACACAAACAACATCACAAAACGCAACTTCGGAGGCACACTGCACCGTCCCTACTGGCGAACCGACAGGTCAAAGTGCAATGCGACATGGCACACGCAGAGGCCTCTAACGGACGACTGAAGAGTTTTGCAGATGCGGGAGCACTAGTGCAATAAGGGATCTTTACATTATCTCTCATACGATTTTGGTGTATATGTGTTTGTTCGAGCCCAAGTACTTTCCTTGTGAGTGTAGTAGATATAGAGTCCAGTTTGTTTCTGTGCTTTACACTCCCAACAAAACAACGTCGCATTTATTTAATAACGTCGAACTCTGCGTGTACATCTAGTGTAGTGTTACGAACGACTTCACGTCCCACGCGGTACCTTTTCACGAACTAAGAGTTTATATCGCTTTCGGTGGCCGCTTTGCGCTGCGACCTGAGGTCACCTGCGGCTGCACACTTTTTCGCATTCACGGTGTGCGAAGTTGGCCGCGGCCGGCAGCAGTATAATACGGCGGGGTCGGACTTCCTGCAGGCCGTGCGATTTATAGCGTGGGCGCGCCCGCAGTGGCTGAGGCGGTGGCGTTCCTTACTGGCGCTCGCGCTGGTGGGACCTGTTGCTCCTTTTCTGGCGCACGGGCGAAAGGCCGGCGCACGCAATAAACTTTTAAAGCCGGCCTCTCCTCAGGCGGGCGGAAAATTCTCGGCAGGAAATGAAAAATGCTAGTTGTTCAGCACTCTCTCCGGTGCTCTTCCTCCATCACGAGCAATATATTTTCTGGAAATTCTCTCTTCAATATAATATTTTTCTCCTACTTTATGCCGGGAGCCATCAAGGAGTTACTAACTGGAAACATATTTTATATGTAGAATTTTACGCATAGTATTTATTTATAACGAGATACATCTCGAGTGCGAGGACGCAAGTTAAATCTCTAGGTGAAGTATTAGCTGCTAATGAGTCATGTACATCAAGAGCGTGACAGGAAATGAGTGTCCGAGAAGTGCAGAGATCGATCTTCTATGAGATGTATGTACACTGGACAAAACAATTACGGGATCATTTTAGATGTCTACATTCTTTGGCAGACGAGACTAAAATGGTTCGACGAATTTCTGTCTGTTCTACGCAGTGGGGACAACAGCATTACAGCAATCTAGGTAGTGGTAATAAAAAAAGTTGCTGCAGTGAGGGTTGGTCGTGACTTTTGTTTCAAATGCCAAACGAATTACGCAAGCAGTTGGGTTCATATAGTGTAGTGAGCAGGTAGTGCATGCAAGAACAACGTGAGTTAAACGAAGCTGTTGCTTGGAGATCCATAGAAAGGTTGGAAGCGAGATATGTGGCGGTGGAGCAACCGAGCGGTCTAGGGCGCCTCGCTGCGGAACGCGCGTGTACTCGCCTTCGGAGGTTCGAGTCCTCCCTTGGACATTCAAATGTTTGTAGAACTTATGGGACTTAACTACGGGGTCATCAGTCCCTAAACTTACAAACTACTTATGAACTACTTACGAACTAGGGCGGCACAAATATCCATGCCCGAGGGGGGATTCGAACCCCCGACCGTAGTGGCCGTGCAGACCGTGACTGGAGCGCCTCAGTCCCCTCGGCCACCGCGGCCGGCCCCCTTGGACATGGGTGTGACTGTTGTCCTTGGTTTAGTTTACCTTAATTTAAGTAGTTTGTAAGCTACGGACTGATGACCACGCAGTTTGGTCCGATATCTTTAGATACATTTGAACATTTGAAGCGAGACATACACAGAGGGAGGTGGTTGCAGTTATTGGAGTGTCCCAAATTGAAATTTCCAGGACCTGGCCGCGATTTCAAACAAAAGGCCAAGGCCAAGATCGTGAACGTGTAAAATCAGCAAGAAATGACCGTCATCTCCGGTTAACAGCCCGTCGAGACAGGAGGCTGAATGCAACTCATCTGCAACGCACTCTCCAGGCAGGACCAGGGCGCGCAAAAGCAACACAATCGCTTTCGGGAATGTTACTTCTAAGCACGGAGGCTTATGGCATGTGTCCCATGAAAACCACGACTCCGTTTTGCTCACATAAACTGGGCCAAGGAACTTCAGTATTGGAGTCGTAACGAACGGCGCCGGGTTCCGTTCACAAATGAGTCAAGAATTTGTGTTCAGCCGAACAATCGACCTTTCCACATGTAGAGAGAACGTGGAACTTGGAACAATTCTGCTTATGTGCAGGAAACAGCAATATATCATATTGTTGGAGGGATGGTGTGGTCAGGAATCGGTATTGGTGGACGTACGGACCTCTATTTCGTTCACACTGCCGCTTTGACTGCTCAGACGTAGAGAGGCGAGATCGTTCGCCATTTTGTTGTGCCGTACGCTGGTGACATAGGAGACGGGTTCCTTTTGGTGGACTATAGCGCTCGTCCTCATAGAGCTGCACTGGTGGACAACGTTCTTGAAGCTGAGGGAATTGAACGAATATAGTGATCAGATTGTTCACCTGACAAATCCGATTGAGGATGTCTGGGATGCTCTTGGTAGACGTATTGCAGGCAGTACAGCACTTCCTACAACGTTTGCAGAGCTGGATATTCAACTCAATAACCGATTGATAACCTCATACTGTTCAGCGGTTGCTCGCCGTCAGAGGTTCGATTCCTCCCTGGGGCATGGGTGTGTGTGTGTGTGTGTGTGTGTGTGTGTGTGTGTGTGTGTGTGTGTGTGTGTGTGTGTGTGTTTTGTCCTTAGGTTATTTTACCTTAGTTCAAGTAGTTTGAAAGCTACGGACTGACGACCACGCAGTTTGGTCCGATAGATTTACAATCATTTGAACGAACATACTGTTCATGCCACGCAGGTGTGCAACTGTACTGGCCCTCCGAGGTGATCACACAGCATATTAGAGGACAATGAGAATACATTTTAACTATTATGGGAGGCCCGTACTGTCTCGATCTTAGTAAACGCGTTGTAAATTACAGTTATAACCAATATCTAAATAAAATACTTACGATATGTGTAATGTATTATCTCACCTGTTCCCCTTATTCTTTTAAGCAGTGTATTTTTCTGCTGTTTTATTTCTTATATGCCATCGCGCTCTGGTATTCAGCCTTTGTAGGCATGTTCCTGCTAGCTACATTCTTTCCGTGGATACAAAGTCACTTGTGGAGCACATATCAGTCCTATGTGCTCCAGTACCTTGAAAACTACATGCAAGTGTGCATCATAGTCGTTTGGTGACTCTGAAAAACAACAACTGAACAGCCAACAGTTTAGACCTGACTGTCTACACTAGTATTTATTGCTCTGGGAGCCAAGACATTTAATACCAATCGTCACTTTGTAACTGAGAAAGTAAATGTTGACTGAGGTAAAACGTAAAAAAATAGACAGTACCTCTGGTTTTGAGAAAGTAAATGTTGAGTGCGATAAAACGTAAAAAGTGGAGATTACTTCTGATTTTATTCGTAATCACTATAGTGATCCTCAATAATAAATTGCCTTATAATGTATAAAGATTAATTACGAGTTTAAGAGCCGTGTGCTGTGTGCCAGAGCTGAAGCACTTTGTGCGCCATTGCGCGTCAACAATGTGAAGTGTGCCAAGTATTCCGGGCAGATAATGGTAGTCAGGTTCTCGAGCTGGTGGAGTCAGCTCATGGTGGGAGAGGTTGCTGGGTACGGACGTAGATGAGTCACACATTTAGCATCTTAGTTGAGCACAGTCCGTGCAAATATTTGCGGCTGTTTGCTGATGATGCTGTCGTGTATGGTAGGGTAATAGCATACAGGATGACTTAGACAAAAGTTCTAGTTGGTGTGAAGAATGGCAGCTATCTCTCGATGTATTAAAATGCAAGGTGAGGCGCATGAGTAGGAAAAACTATCTCATAATGTTCGAATACCGCATTAGCAGTGAGCTTCTTGATGCAGTTCAAATATCTAGGCGTAACACTGCAGAGCGACATGAAATGGAACGAACATGTAACGACAGTTGTGAGTAAGGCGGACAGCCGACTTCGGTTTATTGGGAGAATTTTGGGAAGATGTACTTCATCTGTAAAGGAGACCGCGTATAAAAAGCTTGTACGACCACATCTTGAGTATTGCTCAAGTGTTTGGGACCCGCAGCAGATTAGTTTAAAGGAAGACATAGAAGCAGTTCAGAGGCGAGCAGCTAGGTTTCTTACTGGTAGGGTCGACCAATGCGCGAGTGTCACGGAAGTGCTCCGGCAACTCAATTGGGGATCGCTGTAGGAAAGACGACGTTCTTTTCGTGATTTTCTGTTGAGGAAATGTAGAGGGCCCGAATTTGAAGCTGATTGTAGTACGATCTTGCTGCCACCTACTTACATTTCGCGTAGTGATCACAATGAAAAGATAAATTAGGGCTCTACGGAGGCATATAGGCATTCTTTTTTTCCTCGTTCTATTTGGGAGTGGAATAGGAAAGAAAATGCCTAGTAGCAGTACAGTGTACCCTCCGCCACGCACCTTACGGTGGATTGCGGAGTGTGTTTGTAGATGTAGAATAGAAACAACCATTGATGGCCTCAGCAGCCTTTCTTTTATCTCGAAAGAGTGTTGGAATAAATTCAGCGGCTACACTTAAAGTTCAGCCGGCCGTGGACTCATACCCTGATTTCCCTTTCTATTAACCCGGAGTTCCACACGTGGTCGCTTTAGACCTTTCACCGATAGTGTACGTTTCACGTCAGACTGAAATTCCTATGTGATCTACACGACGGATGTTATGTCCCCACTCGTGTTCTCTTATGCTAACGACCTTTCTTCACATGAGAAATTGTGATTGAATATTTATCGCAATAAAAGTTAGCCTTAATCTAACACATCTTTTCATTTAATAAAAGCCATTTGCAGCCCTGATATTTGACTTCTTATTCAGTTACGTTGAGAGCCTTCTCACTCGTTTCTTGCAGCTACACAAGAGAATAGCCCAACACCATCATCTGCATGGTGTCTCTGGCCGGAGACATCTGCAAAAGACACGAGCAAGGTGTACAGCTACAATGCGTGTGCCCTTTCACGAAGGAGGCCCTTCGTAATCTCTGCAGTATTACAAATGTGGACGTGTAAATTTCGCTTTCAGTGCTAAGAGGTATAGAGTCGAGATCCGTCGACATTTTGTTGTGCCGTACGCGGGTGTCATAGGTATTGATTTCCTTCTGGTGGACGATAATGCTCGTCACGAAAGAGTTGAATTTGTTGCCAACGTGTTTGAAACTGAGGGAATTGAACGAATCTAGTGGCAAACTTGTTCACCGGACTTAAACCCGATAGAGCGAGTGCGGTATGTACTTGGCAGACGTATTGCAGCCAGAGCAGCACCTCCCACAACTGTTTACAAAGGTGGATATTGCACTCATGGAAGAATGGCCGAATATCCCTCAAGAGCTGACTGATAAGCTCATGCTGTCATGCCATGCAGGTATACAAATGTACTGGCCGTGCGAGGTGATCACACACCATATTGGGAACGAGAATGACTTTTTCACTAGTAAGGTGCATCGCTCAACGTAAGCGCTGTGTAAACCCCAAGTAAAGATTTGGGACAACAAAATATCGTACTGTATCAATGACAAATTACAATTGTAATAAATAACTGAATACATTGTTTTGAGCACTTTATGTTTTATAGACTTAAAAAAATTCAGACGCTGAATTTGTTCAATCGTACCAGGTGATATGAATTGATCTGCAACTACGAATTAAAGGATAGTCTTGTTCCACGATAAGCTTCAGGAGAGACTGTTCCGCATTCTGTTGCATGTCATCACATACCTTCAGTTCTAATCTCTCCATTACACCTATAAGTTTCTAAATACATTATTTAACACTGAAATGGTCGTGTACTATCTCACAGATACATATTTCCGGAATAGGCAACACGCGCGTCAACGGAACTAAACATCCTATCGTTAATTATCATACAATAAATGTTAAATTGTTACTAATTCGTTGCAACATCTTACCTTAATTAAATCTAACAGTGCAAAGTTGACCATGTATCTCACAGATACAACACGACCACCAATGTTCCTCCAAGTGATGCTATCATTTAGATGCTATGGGTATCTAATTCAACGTCCTGCATGCTTTGTAAAACAAAAAAGCCGGAGAAGGTGGATCTCTTTACCACAGGACACTCTCCTTCTAGCGAACTGATGAAGGTAATGTTTTTTCCCGCTATAATTGTTGATACAACGCTTTGACACGAGCTTTACTAGAGGTAGAATTTGACCTCGCACTCTACTCGGGGCGAATCTTTTAAGAGTGAATTGTTTTGCATTCTGCAAGGAAATTTCAGATGTTTCAGTCGTGCAGTTTCACGTATCACATGACTTTCATCTGTTCTTAACACAAGGGTTCATCTAAACAGCCTATCACTTTCAAATGTTAGTAATCCTATGGGACCAACACACACACACACACACACACACACACACACACACACACACACACACACATACGGGTCCGAGAGAGCACGCGATCCTCCGACGAGGCGCGGCCGCTGAATCAGTGACAAGACGCCTTAGAGGATACGGTCATTCATAAGTGACCACATCACTTTCCATTACCGTCAATTCGTTTGTACTAGGTACGTTTTATATATTTTATTCTTTTCCTTTGTCTGTTCTATAGAGTCACTGCCATTTGCAGTCTACGACGATTAAATAGTTATTAAGAAGAAGAATTTCGCGGTACAAACTGTAACAGTTTTTAATCTGTGCTGAAAACAAGAATCGTCAGTATCATGTAATGATAGATTTTTGAAGGCAAAAAGTAAAAAACGCTAGACATTTTAATCACCTGATTACTTCAAAATGTTTGTAAATCTATCGGACTCAACTTCTTGGTCATTAGTCCGTAGGTTACAAACTACTTAAACTAAGGACAACACAAACACCCATGCACGAGGGGGGGGGTCTAGAATCCCCGACGGCGAACGGCCGCGCGCACTGCAGCACGGCGCCCCAGTGCGCACGGTAATCACGCGGGGCCGTGATTACTTAGTTGCAACTAAAGTCAGTTACACAATATTCGTGTGAAAAATAATACAAGTTGTTCAGATGTGAGAAGCTCAAATACTTCAGTTGTAGATAAAACCTTTAGCAATATCCGCAGGCTTAGACACATTGGTGCAATAGAGTGAACATGAAGTTTCTCTGCGAAAGAGATAACGAGAGAAATTCTTGTAGATGAGTACTTATTTGAGTAGGATCTCTGATGATTTATGCTAATGATAGTCACCGTGTACAAATTAGATAAGTTCTTATAGACATGAAATTATTGCTCTCACGGTGGGAGTAAATCAAAACAAGGGAAAACTTCTTCTTCTTTTGGTATTTTTAAAGACTTCTTTACGACAAAGCGTGGTCTTTATTTAATGATCTGACTAGTTACAACACATTTGCATATCTAATAGTTTGATTGAAATACGTACGTTTTTTAAACTTTTTTCAGTTTTGGACATGTGCAGGTTTCTCTTCAAAATGTTTACATTTACAGCTATCAAGAATTTTCGAGGGAATTTTAATGATAAAATTGGTGTTTAATGTCAAGTTTGTAGTTACTGTGTACCAGAACTTGATCGAAGCGTTTGTCGGTATTTACGTACTCAAGGAGATCTCATAACTACATTCCTTTGTACAACGCTCTACTTTCTCCTGCCGGCCGCGGTGGCCGAGGAGACTGAGGCGCTCCAGTCACGGTCTGCACGGCCACTACGGTCGGGGGTTCGAATCCCCCCTCGGGCATGGATATTTGTGCCGTCCTAGTTCGTAAGCAGTTCATAAGTAGTTTGTAAGTTTAGGGACTGATGACCCCGTAGTTAAGTCCCATAGACTATACAATTTACATTTTCTACTTTCTCCCAAACAGTTCGCAGAAATGACGCGAGCCATTCTGGGATGGTTCAGAAAGTATCAGTTTCTTCCATATGAACAACGTTAAATAATGTTCACCTGGCTGAAGATTAAACGAAGAAGGTTGAGGGATTCCATCTATATACCTATCCTGGTCGAGGCAGACCCGCAGTAGGAATGGTCAAGGGAGATGTGCTTACATGGTGAGCAACTGAGGTATCGGAACATCTTCTGATTGCGGCTCCAGAGTGGAGGAACAAATAACAGACGACCTAGTTAAAGACATTTGCACCATCTCTCAGAGTGCTCTGAACTGGTCGTTACGTTTGAACATTAGCATTTCATTTTGGATAGTTTGGTGTGCTTGTGAAACTAGACTACAAACAGAAAATTTATAGAAGTAACGACAATCTTTATTCCTCCGTCCTTTCACAATGAACCTCGGAGTTAGGAAATTTGGATGGCTTCACTGCGTGACTGATACAGATTGTCGCACCTCAGGAACACACAAGCCAAAGAAACGTATGGTTCCTGGAGAGGGGCAGCAGGCGTTTTAGCAACTGCATAGCAACAGTCTATATGACTGACCTCGACTTGTGATGTTGGCTAGCGTGGAATTGCTGTGCTGATACTTTGAAGGCTTAAAGCAAGGGGCAACTATCCCTTTACCCGAGGATGTGCAGCTACTCAGTATGGTTAAGTTGTAGCAACTTACGTAAAAACCCCGGAGGCCCCGTTCTGATCCTCGGATGAGGACTATTAGGATGATTTCATTATGAACAAAAACAAACTTTGAATTTATATTGAACAAATGTACGATGAGATAAATTGTTCAGATAGTTAAAAGGGATGGGCAACATGTGATAAGATACCAAGGACGATTTTTTTATTAGCAGGATATTTAAAAAAAATATTTTTCGTAGTTGTTGACATTGTTAACTGAGGAGACAGCGATCTTCCGTATTTTTATATAGGGTTAAAACCTTACAGTCAAGATCGGAGAAAAAATTTATTTTATTTGTATTAGATAGCTAGTTTAGGCTCCATTCTAACCACCTTCGGGTCATTAAAATACTGTGTCATTGTGGGTGTCATTGTCAATGATTCGGTAAACATTTAAAAAGAACTTTAATATCAAAACACCCATAATATGGAAAAATAAAACATATTTCACCGTTCTATTGCTACGGCGTCAAGTGACTAAACTAAAACTGTAGTATATTTGTTGTGTAATGCAGTGATTGCAGTAGCTACGAAATATTTTCATAGTTAATGACGACATAGCTCCTAAAACTTGCACCGTAGGTGGTTCTTACCGCACAGCTATTTTTGGCTCACGATATGCAATGTGTGTACTAAGTTTGATTGAAGTAGGTCCAGTAGTTTAAGAGATGTCGAATCTCCTAGTCCTAGGACCTAAAAATTCAGTGAAATGACCTGGCAGCCCTAGGTTGCATCAGGTGATATTTTTCCTGACAAAAATGTTCTTCATAGTGTTATCTACCATCCATTGACGGTAGTTGCAAAGTCTTTGAAACACCCATTATAGAGGGGCTCTAAAAGGAGAATAAAATCAGATACGATACTAAAAAAATGAAGATGAAGTAGATCAAGATAAAATGGGATATAGGAAACTGCGACATAAATTCACCGAGGTGGAGTAGCCGAGCGGTCTAAAGCGTCTCGCTGCGGAGAGCACGGTTGCTCGCCGTTGAGATTCGAGTCCTCCCTGGGGAATGGGTGTGCGTGTTGTCCTTAGGTTAGTTTACCTAGGTTTAAGTAGTTTCTAAGCTACGAACTGATGACCACGCAGTTTGGTCCGATAGATTTACAGACATTTGAACATTTTTGAACATAAATTCGACAAAGTTGTTACAAAGTCCCTGGAGTAGACGACATGCCTTCTACATTATTGAGACCCTTGTGACAGACTTGGGACGAAAATGGCCCATCAGGTGTGCAAGACAAATGAATTTCAGAAGGACTGCAATAACTTCATCTCAACACGAAAGTTTATTGGATGTTATACAACTCCCAGAGAACGTGAATGTCTGACTCTGCTAGGGAAACCTATGCCATTATAACAGTATTCCCAGTTCCAAAGGAAATAGGTTCCTGCTGGAATACAGGGTGTTGGGCAATTCCCGAATAAAAAATTCAAATGTTTGTAGATCTAAGGGACTTAACTGCTGCGGTTATCAGTAATTAGCCTTACAAACTACTTAACTGAAAATAACTTATGCTAAGGACAACAAACACGCCCATGCCTGAGAGAGGACTCGAAACGCAGACGACGAGCAATCGCGCGCTCCGTAGTTTGGCGCCTTAGAGCGCTGGTGCACTGCACCGCGGCTTCCCGTTATAATTAGGGGACTAAGTATATAATATCATAGTAATATCCCCAGAAATGTCATTCGTTAACGTCATGAGCTCGTCTTTATCTTCAACATTGTGAAACAAACCTCTTTCTTTTCCATATGGTATGGACGAAAGCAAAACAAAACTTTATACTAAACATGGAATCTAAGCGCGTGCCTCCTTAACCAAACGAAGAAACGTGTTCACAGTATTGAAGGTAAAAAGGTATGTATTTTGGAGTCCATGTTTATTGGACATTTATTTTTGTTTTGGTCGATACTATCTACTTCCAAAATATGAAATGCAGTGAGCCTGCAGCAAAAGATGGAGAAGTTCTCATAGCGCCATTGGATGACGTTTCGAACCGGAGTTGCTTATTAAAAATATAAGTGCTCAGTCCCAAGTCCTTCAAGTTATTAACGAGAATTTTACGAACACTCTGTATAATGATATAATGGTACCAGTTATTTATGGAAGAATGGAAAAACTTTAGACACTATGACATTTTAGCGGCTAGTTAAAGGCAGACAAGTATTCTTTAATCGTATTTTATACTTAGAGAAAGATTTTGAGAACGTTCACTGCAATACAATTTTTACTGGAATACAATTTTCAAAATTTCAAGTTCAAAATGTTCAAATATTTGTTATCCTAAGGAACGTTCTGTGGTCATCGGTCCTTAGACTTGCAAACTACTTAAACTAAGGACAAAACAACAATGCCCGAGGGAGGACTCGAACATGCGACGCGAGCTGCATCCCGATCAGTATCGCGGCGCTCATTCCACACGCACATTCCTTCCCGGCAGTTTGAGAGGTAGCAAGGGTAAGATTCAGGTTATATATATCTTTTACACAAATCAGAGCATACTTACAAAACTTGAAGGGCACGAAAAGAAAGTGAGAGGTGAGCAGGGAATGACGCAGGGCATCTTCACTGTTGTGCGATCTGTAAGTTGTAAAAGCAGTAAGGGATTTTCAAAGAAAAATTTGCTAAAGATTATATATATATATATATATATATATATATATATATATATATATATATATATATATATATATATATATATAATTGCAGTCGAATTAAAATAGTAGATTCTTAGGTAATGTTAAGTAGTAGACAATGAATGTATTGGATGGGTACCACTATTTCGCAGCAAAATTACTAATGGTTGTTGAGGTAAAGAGGACATAAAATTGCAGATCTGATGAAGTAAGGGAAGAGAGTAGCCAAAGGGGGTCTTGGGGGCCCGGACCCCCCCCCCCCATCACCTAAACGATAAAATACTATTCAGACTTATGCTAAGGACAACACACACACCCATTCTCGATGGTGGACTCGAACCTCCGAAGGGACTAAATGAAATAAGACACGACCTAGCTACCGTGTAGTGACACTGAATGATATTGTATCAGTCATACGTCGAAAAATGGATACGCACTATCGACAGTGAACAAAGCCATCTATAGATTTTAATTATCGATACATCGATAACAGCATCGGCTATTGCCCAGTCCTCCTTTAGCCGTTGTCCATTGTTGACCTTGCTCCAATACTGCTATGTTAAGCACTACAGTGTAATGCTGCCACTGCCGTTTATTTATTTTGTGCTGTTAAGAAAAATTTCCAATTATGAATAAGTGCATAACAAGAAAAAAGATAAAGATCGACTTTCATTTGTCCACTAGCGTTATGGTAAGTTAAAATACCTACTACTATAATAGCTTATTTATATATTTACAGCAGTGGAGTCGTTATTTGGAGTGGCAATATTTCAGTATATTATAAGGCACCTCACTCAGTACGTGTAAGATTACAAAGTTAGGTTTGAGAGTAATATTTTATATAGAGGAAGGATACGTTGTAATGTCAATAAGAGTAAAATAACCAATAATCTTGTAAATAAAATTATAGACTTACGCTTCCTAAATCAATATGCAAGGTATTTATACTGCTGAAAAAAATAATGCAGATTTTGCGAAACACCGAAGTATAGTCGTGGCTGACAGGCAGCGATATTGGTGACATGCAACCGTGTCGTTACCAGTGTTCAAATACAAAGAAACACTTCTCATTCTAGAATGAAACTTCACTCTGCAGCGGAGTGTGCGCTGATATGAAACTTCCTGGCAGATTAAAATTGTGTGCCGGAACCGGGACTCGAACCTGGGACCTTTGCCTTTCGCGGGCAAGCGCACTACCGACTGTGCTATCCCGACACGACTCACGATGCCGCCTCACAACTTTACTTCTGCCAGTACCTCGCCTCCTACTTTCCAAACTTCACAGAAGTTCTCTTGCAATTTTAATCTGCCAGGAAGTTTCATATCAGCGCACACTCCGCTGCAGAGTGAAGTTTCATTCTGGAAACACCCCTTAGACTGTGGCTAAGCCATGTCTCCACCATATCCTTTCTTCCAGGAGTGCTAGTCTTGCGTGTTTGCAAGAGAGCTTCTGTGAAGTTTGGAAAGTAGGAGGCGAGGTACTGGCAGAAGTAAAGTTGTGAGGCGGCATCGTGAGTCGTGTCGGGATAGCACAGTCGGTAGTGCGCTTGCCCGCGAAAGGCAAAGGTCCCAGGTTCGAGTCCCGGTTCCGGCCCACAATTTTAATCTGCCAGGAAGTTTCACTTCTCATTCTGATTATCTGACTTTGGAAAAACTGCTGAAGATTCTGCTCAATTTTGTATATAAAATATTGCAGAATTTATAAGGTCTTACAAACGCAAACAATGTGCATAACATATTAAAAAATATGTTAGCCTGTTTGTTTTTAAAATAAATGGAAACCATTTCTGTTAACCATTCGGACCCCCCCCCCACCCCTTTGACAATATCCTGGCTACGTCACTGAGTAAGGAAATCATTTCTGAAGGAGAAAACTGATTAACAACTATATAAATATTCAAAATATTTTCCAGTGGTTTTGTCTGAAGTTTGGTCTTCTACAGAAGCAAAACTTAGGCGATAAGCAGTTGAGACAAAAAGAGAATAGAATTTGAGGACCACATAGGTAAATGACCTATTATTGGGAAGGTAATGAATAGAGTAAGGCAGAAAAGTAATTCGTGGCATAACTTGAGAGAAAGGGGGATGGGTTCGGTTGCTATGTCACTGTGTGTGGCAACTGTATTGAAAGATAGTGTGGTAGCGAAACATTTTAGCGTGACTCTATTGGGCGGATACAGATGAATGTAGGGGTCAGCTGTTATTAGGTGACAAAAAAGCTTGCACAGGAGAGACTAGCAGGGAGAGGTACATCAAACCACTCGACGAGTGAGGTAGCGCCGTTGCAACACACTGGACTCGCATTCAAATCAACCTCCGGCCATCCAGATTTAAGTTTTCCGTGATTTCTCTAAATCACCCGAAGAAAATGCCGGGACGGTTCCTTTGAAAAGGCACAGCCGATTTATTTCCCCATCCTTACTCAAAAATCCGAGTGTAAGCTCCATCTCTAACGACCACGCTGTGGACGGTTACGTTAAACCCTAAGCTTTTCTTTGTTTTCAAACCACTAATTCCACTGAAGATTACTATAAAACAATGAAGACCTCTTGCTGCTATTACTATTACTCATTGATCAGCCGGTTATGTAATTATCAAAGAAATCACAGTGGTACTTCTTGGTAGACGAATTTTAACAGGGTGTGACATTTTTGAAAACTAGTTACATAATTTACTGGGATGCCTGAGACAATGTTATAGTGTCGTCATGCGTGTGTTACTGCACGCCCTGACCAGCGTGTGCGTAATTGTCCAGCTAGGGGTATATTGCCTCGGGGAATCGGTTGTAAACATAATCTGTTGGATCAGCACACACATCGTGGGATTGAGTCAGAGAGAATGGTGTTTGTATTGCTCAGTACTGTAAACGTTAACATAGCGAGAGACTAAACAGCTACGAATAACTGACGGCTTTCGGTACGTTAGATATTGAAACAAATGACTACCTTTTTCAATTCTGTGACTGTCAAGTTAGATGTGTTAAGAATCTATCGTCCCACTGTGTGCCTACGATGTATCTGCGCTACTGAGTATCTGGCATTGACAGGATAAATGAGAAACGTTATTGTTCAACAAATGACAGCAAGGCTAAACACGTTCTTTTGAAACTTAAAACAATTTGACTGGTAAAAAAAAGAAAAAAAGAAGAAGAAGAAAAAGAAAATTAAACTCATTGCAACATTAAACTGCAAGTTATGACGAACACCCATTCGTGAAGACCGACATCGACCAGACGGTTTATCGACAAGACATATGCTTCCGAAGAACGATTCTTGTTTTCAAATGAATTAAATGTTATGTGATAAATGACATTATTGCAAAATAACAAAATTATTTTTACAAACAGAATTTTTTAAGTCCATAATAGTAAATTTCATTCAGTAAAAGAAAGAGCACACGGGGAGAGTAGACTTACAGAAACATAAGTAATTACGTACTCCTCATGTCAGGCCCAATGAGGGGAAATAAAAATAATTAGAAAAGGTTAAAGAAAGTTGTGAAATCAGCCTAGCTGTGTTATTTAATCGACGTTACCTCCTCATTCATGTCCCTACGCTCTAATAAAAGCGTACTGTTTAATATATCATCGAAAGAAAATACCACTCACTTTGTTGTCCTCCGGTCAACATTTGCCCTCAGAAGTTTTTCAAAGTTCATAATTTTTGCATCGCACTGAAGAGTATTCATCCGAAATGTTAATACATTATTTCCAAATCAAATTCGGTTCCTTTGCTTCAGAAAAATGTCTTTCTCATAATATCTTGCCTTGTGAGACGCATTTGTAAGAAAAACGTCTTATTCTTAATAGTAAGAAACCAATGTTATGAAGTATAATTAACTATTCAGATAAATGAATTTGTGAGAGTTTTTCTTCAACTACTGTTCCCAAAAACTTCACAATTTCCATTCAAATCACTGATTCTTTACGATTCTATTTCTTGTCGTCACTAACAGATGACAGCAATCATTATTTGCTCCATGAACTGCACTTTGTGTAACCCTTAGATTAATTATTTTTCACATGTAATGTCATAATATTAATTCATCTGAAAAGTACATCAGCAACATGAAAGCTTTGTCATTGAGAACTACAATGTTATTTTACACATTCGTATTCTCTCTGTCTCTCTCTAATTCTCTCTTTTTCTCTCTTTCTTACAGAAACATAAACACGCATACACATACACACACACACACACACACACACACACACACACACACACACACAAACACACACACACACGCGCGCGCGCGCGCGTAAGTTCTCGAGTATACGTCAAATTTTGTCTAAAATATGGGTATGATTGTCAAATTTAAACTATCCAAATCTTTTTTGTGCCTAAATACTTGCTAACCAAATCGGAAATAAGGCGTCAAGGGGCAGTATTAATTCCCTACCACTACATGACTCGAACAGCTACTCAGACTATATAATTTGAAAACATCGCACTCATAACACCGATTTACGAGAGGAAGATGTTTAATTATATCACTTGCAACGATGCGGTACACTAAAAATGATAACCGTTGGCCGCGCGGAATGGACGCGTGTTCTAAGGCTTCATCCTGCAAACTGGGCGTTTAGATAGGACCATCTACCATCCATACCTTATGGGAATTGCCATAAACAACGAGTTGCCGGAAAACTGCATCATGTGACGTGGGAATAACGTGACTTTATCCACCGTCTACTTAGGAATGAGAGCACATAACAAGCTGCAAGCAACTTTATACATGATTTAAAATCTTTGCGAATCTTTTAACATGGACAACCGCAACAAAATGAAGGCGAAAAGTTATCACTACTTTTAAGCTGTTCATGAAGTACAACTGCGGGCGGCATTCGGCGTAACGTTTCAATCTATTACTTCTACACCACTAATCAGATTCACGAGACGTTTAAAACCAGTATGCGCTGAATAGTACAACTTGAAGTTCAGGAGATATGAAGTGTTAAGCAGTATGATTCATGAAACATTCACCCTACGCGCCTGATGTTTTAATTTCTTGCATCCATTGGCAACTCAGTTCGCAAACAGTTCCCTAACATTCACTCAGGAAAATTACGTAATTATGTGACACATTGTTCAGGTAGTACGGCTTCATAAGGATTGGGTTGCGTGAACACGAATCTTTAGGCCGAAACAAGCTACGGATACGGGTGACAGCAGAGGGGCAGAAGGAAGGAGAGGAAAGGAGGAAACTGTCTAGCATAACGGAAACCCCGGATACTAAGGCTAGTTCAAAAGAAGACTGTTCGTTTATATGAAAGTACTCGAAAACTCAAACTTTGCACTACATTATAATTGCATCATATATTAGACACAGGATATGGAACACAATTTACAAGCACAATGGACTACCATATTAAATATTTACACTGCTTAATTACCTGCATTATATATTAAAATACACGGAACTCGCTTGTTGACTCTTCTGAAATAAATTATCTCAGCAGTAAACATAAAACGTCCATGAAACCAGAAATTACATTAATTTAAACTCAGAATACTTGGTTGTAAAATATAGCTTACAACTTAAAACAAAATAAAAAGGAGCAACTACATCTTGCAGCTCCTTGCAGTTCGGAGTGTTGTCATCTTCACTGTTAAACAGTGAAAACTACAACACGCCTTTCATTCACTTATCAGTATAGTGTCACATTTACATAAGTGCTCGGCAAGCCATCTTGTGGTGGATGATAAAGGATGCCCAGCGAGGACTAGAACCTCCAAGGCGAGCAACCGCGCGCTCCGCAGCAAGACGCTTTAGACCGCTCGGCTACTGCACCGCGGCTCTTCTTCCTCAGCTGACAGGTTACTAATCCCGCATCCTCTACATAGACGTAGGCTTGGGTGTCAAAAAACTTAAATTTTTCTCAATCTGAAGAGAAGCCCAAAAACTAAATAAAATTGAACATAATCTTCATCAATTACTCATCCTCTTTTTCATGAAGTTGCTAGGGCCGGTGAAATCTCGGAGTCTTGCGATATTCTGCTTAGTGCAGTTTTGGACTTTTCGAGGAAATGTATTTATAACACCACTTTACGTATCATCTTTCTTTTTATTTCTGTAAAATACTTCGTTAACAAGCACTTATAATTCAGTTGAATCTTTCAAAACCTTTACAACCTTCCACTTCGTCCTACATCATGAAACACAGTGACAAACATGACTATCTGTTGCCTTCCAACTTCTTCCATATCATAAATCCACTAAACTTTTACATCACGAAACATTTTTCTAGTTTGTTAAATAGTAAGTAATATTTACACAAATCAGTTCTGTAAAATAGCTATTTCAAATTTTTATTCTACTCTGGCGTGTGTTGAGTTATGTAATCGTAAATGAATTTTCCACTCCCATGAACCACAGACATTGCCGAGGTGGGGTGGCTTGCGTGCCTCAACGATACAGATAGCCGTACCGTAGGTGCAACCACAGTGGAGGGGTATCTGTGGAGAGGCCAGACAAACGTGTGGTTCCTGAAGAGGGGCAGCAGCCTTTTCAGTAGTTACAGGGGCAACAGTCTGGATGATTGACTGAGCTGGCCTTGTAACATCAGCTAAGGTGGCTTTGCCACACAGCTACTGCGAACGGCTGAAAGCAAGGGGAAACTACAGCCGTTATTTTTCCCGAGGACATGCAGCTCTACTGTATGAACATATGATGATGGCATCCTCTCGGGTAAAATATACCGGAGGTAAAATAGTCCCCCATTCGGATCTCCGGGCGGGGACTACTCAGGAGGATGTGATCATCAGGAAAGACAATACTGGCATTCTACGGGTCGGAGCGTGGAATGTTAGATCCCTTAATCGAGTAGGAAAATTAGAAAATTTAAAAAGGGAAATGGATAGGTTGAAGTTAGATATAGTGGGGATTAGTGAAGTTCGGTGGCAGGATGAACAGGATTTCTGGTCAGGTGAGTACAGGATTATAAATACAAAATCAGTTGGGGGTATCACAGGAGTAGGACTGATAATGAATAAGAAAATAGGAATGCGGGTAAGGTACTATGACCAGCACAGCGATCGCATTATCATTGTCAAGATAGATACGAAGCCAACACCGACAACAGTAGTACAGGTTTATATGCCAACTAGCTCTGCCGATGATGAGGAGATCGAAGAAATATATGAGGAGCTAAAGGAAATTATTCAGACAATTAAGGGAGAGGAAAACTTAATTGTGATGGGAGACTGGAATTCGGTAGTAGGAAAAGGAAGAGAAGGAAAAATAGTAGGTGAATATGGACTAGGCAGGAGGAATGAAAGAGGAAGTCGCCTGGTAGAATTTTGCACGGAACATGATTTAATCGTAACAAACACGTGGTTTAAGAATCACAAAAGAAGGTTGTATACATGGAAGAGACCAAGAGACACCGGAAGGTATCAGATAGATTTTATAATGGTAAGACATAGGTACCGGAACCAGGTTATAAACTGCAGGACATACCCAGGGGCAGATATAGACTCTGACCATAACTTGTTAGTCATGAACTGTAGGCTGAAGCTGAAAAAACTGCAGAAAGGTAGGAAAATAAGAAGATGGGACTTAGATAAATTGAAGGAAAGTGAAGTTGGGGGTATCACAGGAGTAGGACTGATAATGAATAAGAAAATAGGAATGCGGGTAAGGTACTATGACCAGCACAGCGATCGCATTATCATTGTCAAGATAGATACGAAGCCAACACCGACAACAGTAGTACAGGTTTATATGCCAACTAGCTCTGCCGATGATGAGGAGATCGAAGAAATATATGAGGAGCTAAAGGAAATTATTCAGACAATTAAGGGAGAGGAAAACTTAATTGTTATGGGAGACTGGAATTCGGTAGTAGGACAAGGAAGGGAAGGGAAGATAGTAGGTGAATATGGTCTGGGCAAAAGGAATGAAAGAGGAAGCCGCCTGGTAGAATTTTGCACGGAACATAATTTAGTTATAACAAACACCTGGTTTAAGAATCACAAAAGAAGGTTGTATACGTGGAAGAGACCAGGAGACACCGGGAGATACCAGATAGATTTTATAATGGTAAGACATAGATTTCGGAACCAGGTTTTGAAGTGTAGGACATACCCAGGGGCAGACATAGACTCTGACCATAACTTGTTGGTTATGAACTGTAGGCTGAAACTGAAGAAACTACAGAAAGGTAAGAAAATAAGGCGATGGGACCTAGATAAATTGAAGGAACCTGAAGTTCTTAAGAATTTCAGAGGGAGCTTCAGGCAACAATTGACAGAAACAGGGGAAAATAAAACAGTTGAGGAGGAATGGGTAAAATTGAGAGATGAAATAGTGAAGGCAGCAGAGGACAAAATAGGTAGGAAGGCAAGACCTACAAAGAATCCTTGGATATCACAGGAGATACTAAATTTAATCGATGAAAGGAGAAAGTATAAAAATGCAGTAAATGAAACAGGCAAAATGGAGTACAGACGACTAAGAAATGAGATTGACAGGAAGTGCAAAATGGCTAAGCAGGAATGGCTAGAAGGCAAATGCAAGGATGTAGAAGAATGTATAAATAGGGGAAAAATAGATACAGCCTACAGAAAAATAAAAGAAACATTTGGAGATAAGAAAAACAGCTCTATGAATATCAAGGACACTGATGGAAAACCAGTTCTCAGCAAAGAAGGGAAAGCTGAAAGGTGGAAAGAGTATATAGAGGGGCTCTACAAAGGAAATGAACTTCGAGACACTATTGTAGGAAGGGAAGAGGACGTAGATGATGATGATGAAATAGGAGATACTATACTGAGAGATGAATTTGACAGAGCACTGAAAGACCTAAGTCGAAACAAGGCCCCTGGAGTAGATGATATTCCCTCAGAGCTACTGAAGTCTCTGGGAGAACCAGCCATGACAAAATTGTTTCACCTAGTGTGTAAGATGTATGAGACAGGTGAAGTACCCTCAGACTTTAACAAAAATGTAATAATCCCCATTCCAAAGAAAGCGGGTGCAGACAGGTGTGAAAACTACAGAACCATCAGTTTGATAAGTCATGGTTGCAAAATATTAACACGAATTATATACAGAAGGATGGAAAAGCTGGTAGAAGCCGACCTCGGGGAAGATCAGTTTGGGTTCAGGAGAAATGTAGGAACACGGGAGGCAATACTCACTTTACGGCTTATCCTAGAAGATAGATTAAGAAAAGGCAAACCTACATTTCTAGCTTTTGTAGATTTGGAGAAGGCTTTTGACAATGTTGATTGGAATAAACTCTTTAAAGTTCTGAAGCAAGCAGGAGTAAAATATAGGGAGCGTAAGGTTATTTACAACTTGTACAAAAACCAGACAGCGGTTGTGAGAGTTGAAGGGCATGAAAGGGATGCAGTGGTTGGAAAGGGAGTAAGACAGGGTTGTAGCCTTTCCCCAATGTTGTTCAATTTGTACATTGAGCAAGCTATAAAGGAAAGCAAGGAGAAATTTGGAGAAGGAATTAAAGTTCAGGGTGAAGAATTAAAAACATTGCGTTTTGCCGACGACATAGTGATTCTGTCAGATACAGCAAAGGACCTGGAAGAGCAATTGAACGGAATGGACAGTGTGCTGAAAGGTGCATATAAGATGAACATTAACAAGAGTAAAACTAGGGTAATGGAGTGCAGTGTAAGAAAATCAGGTGATGCTGAAGGAATTAGATTAGGTAACGAAACAATAAAGGAGGTAGATGAGTTTTGTTACTTGGGCAGTAAAATAACAAATGATGGTCGCAGTACAGATGATATAAAATGCAGAATGGCAATGGGTAGGAAGGCGTTTTTGAAAAAGAGAAATTTGTTAACATCGAATATTGATTTAAGCCTAAGGAAGTCCTTTCTGAAGGCATTTGTATGGAGTGTTGCCTTGTATGGGAGTGAAACATGGACGATAAGCAGTGTGGACAGAAAGAGGATAGAGGCTTTTGAAATGTGGTGCTACAGAAGAATGCTGAAGATTAGGTGGGTGGATCGCGTAACTAATGAGGAGGTACTGAACCGAATTGGGGAGAAAAGAAATTTCTGGCATACCTTGACTAAAAGAAGGGATAGATTGGTAGGACACATTCTTAGATATCAAGGAATTGTGAATTTAGCGTTGGAGGGAAGTGTGTGGGGTAAAAATCGCAGAGGGAGACCAAGAGACGCGTATAGTAAGCAGATTCAAGTGGATGTGGGTTGTCGTTCTTATGAGGAGATGAAAAGGCTTGCTCAGGATAGAGTAGGATGGAGAGCTGCATCAAACCAGTCTCCGGACTGAAGACAAATGAATTTTAACAACAACAAATGAATTTTAAAATGTTTAGTAGACAAGAGATTTACTTTGACTCATTTTTGAAGGCGTCGATTTGTTTACTCAATAAAGGTATAATATTTTGTTGCTTTCCATGACAGTTCAGTATAGTTCGTGTTTTCTGTTAGATGGTGTATTATTTTGGCAAGTGTGTTTTGGTGTATCTATTCGTTTCTGATCGGATTTTACATGAATTTGAAAAAAAAAATTGTGTATTTATTTGGTATTACATTGAGTGTTATGCATTATTTATGTTTGTGACAGTGTTTCTAGTGATATAATATGTTTCGCTGGCATATTTTTATATGTAACTTTTCCCAATTTGCATCAGATGTCATCATGAGTTGCTTAAAGTAATTTCTAAACCTCAATGAACAGGTATATGGTATATCTATGTAGTACGTAAGTTAAATGTATAATTTTATTTTGGTTATTATGTTGCAACAGTTTCGTAAACTTCAGAATTAATGTAAACTATGAAACATCTACAAATAAGTTCTTGTAAAGGCATAACAGCTAATACAACTGATTAGAATGTTTTATAGGAACTAACGTCACTTTGTACCAGTGTTATAGCTTCTTTTGTGATGAAACAAATATGGGAGTGATCTATCTGAGATATAGAACTGTTACACACACCCTGGACTTTTCGATAGAAGTGTAATGAAGGTGGAAAAGTTCATAGTAAAATTTAAAAAGAATGTTGTTGTGGTGTATTATTTAGTATGAATGCAAGTGTAATAATCCTTAATTTTATTATTTTTTCCGTTGTCTTCTTTCTTGGTGATGCTGTAGTTGTAGACCTGCTGATGTAATCAGCTAGTGTGGTGGTAGTTGGCAGTGCTGGCTAGAGTTGAGCAGCTGAAGGTGGGCGCAGCTTCTGTGCCGCATAGACTGCTTTAGGATCTTCAGGATTGGACAACTGGATCACTGGGACATTTCCTATAACAGGGTTTTCACTTTTTCAGAGTCAGAATCCTGATATTCCCTAACCACATGTACAAATGAATTCTTGAGATATTATTACTCAAGGATAAATCTGTTTTATCACAAAATGAGAAAATTATTTGAAATTATACGGCTCAGAGGGACTCACATTTTAAAAGTTATGTAAAAGAAGATTTTTTTATGAATGGTAAACATATAGTGCTATTTAGGAATTTCAAAAATTCCCAGAAATAGATAATCATATTACAATTAGGAAAATAAATTTGCATCACCTAAAGACATAATAATAAAAGAAGGTATTTTAAATTAATTTGTCTGGTTTCTTTATTGTAGTGTATTTGTATTAATGTTTCACTATATTTATATTCAATCATTGCAGAAAGTTTGCACTAAAGTAATTGGTGTCAAGACTCAATGCAATCCTAAGACTTCCTTCATATAAGTATTGTGTTTAAGTACCTATGTATAAGAGACATTCAATTGGTAATAGATTGATTGTGTTCACTATGTTTCCTAAAAAAACAGAAATTCTAATACATATAGAAAAAATTAAGTTACATCCACTTTGTGTATTTGCACATAGTGGTAACACACTGTTTCTCACTTCGTCCGTCTCAGCAGTTTAGTCTATTATGACTCTTGGCCATCGCATTTTGTTCTCCTCCTTTCCTATCAAACAAAACATATAAATACACAAATCATAGAAAAACATTAATAACATTAATATTTGTTTCAATTTGATTGTGAATACCTGTTTTGGCATCCACTTATAAACATATTTGCAGGTCTTATGAAGTTTGTGGTCCTCTTTCTGACTGAACTTTGCACTTTCTAGGAGCAACTCTTTTGACACAAAACATAAGTAAACATTTTTCATAAAATACTGATAATAAATGAGTGATCTTGTGTGACAGAGGTAAAAATTGAAAGAATCTTACAAGCTAAAATTTGAATGTACTGCTGGTTTGATTTGTGTGTGGAAGTAAGCTGCATGTAACTGGAGACCAGAGTCGTCGTCAGCGACTTTACAATCAAAGAGTGAATTGCTCTTCTGAGGTAAAACACTTTTCTTTCCCTGTCTGATATCCAGCCACACAGTTCCAAGTAATTCCCCATTATGGGTTTCATAACAAAGTAATAAAATACTGCGATGTTTCTTAAACTAAGTAGCTTTCTGAATTTTGGGTAAATCAACCTATATATTATAGTTTTTCCAGTAACTTCAAATTTGTATGTCATAAATGTGAAAGAATTTCTTTCCAGTCCATTAAGATACTTACTTTCTGTGAAAATATAAAAATGCAGTAAATAAAGCAGGAAAAATGGATTAAAGACGACTGAGAAGTGAGATTCACAGGAAGTGCAAAAGGCTGAGCAGGAGTGGCTAGAAGGCAAATGCAAGTCTATAGAAGAATGTATAACTTGGGGAAAAATAGATACTGCCTACAGGAAAATAAAAAAGACATTTGGAGATAAGAAAACAGCTCTATGAATCTCAAGAACTCAAATGGAAAACCAGTTTTCAGAAAAGAAAGGAGAGCTGAAAGGTGGAAAGCGTACATAGAGGAAAGCAAGGAAAATTGAAACATTTCTCCTTTTTTTAATTTTAATTTAAATTTTTAAGTCAGTATAAATTTTTGCAAGTTAATGTGAGCACGAAATTGAATAACTGTAAAGAGTGGTTAGGAAAAATATTTCAATACTGGTTACGTAGCAAAGACATCTATCTATTGAAATGAATCTACTATGCTGTACTTTTAGAGAAATTAATGAGCTACGCACCAAGAAAGTAGTTAAAATCCTTTTCTAACCTGGCTGATGCTGATAAGCAACGTGAACCTAACTGTTGGAGACATTATCACTATTGCTGATTTTGTAACTAAGTTTGCGGCTAGTTGATCTGTTACTAATCGAAAATGGCAAGTCGCTCGTAATATCAGGGTCGCAGTTAGAATAATTATTTAATAAAAGAACGTGATAAAAATGGGTCCTATGGTACACATCTCCAACAATTAGATTCGTAAATCAGTGTAATTCATTATTCTTTTGTCCTGAAAAGTAAATTGCAATATACAGTTAAATGAAAAATGTGAAAGGAAAAAATAAGGTTCCAATCTCAGTACAAATAAGTACTCGGACTAATTTCGGTAAACTCACGAAACAATTATTATTAAAATAAATGAAGCATGTCTACATATACGTCACATTCAAAGTTCAGTTACCTTTGTGAAATCTGATTAAATTCATACAGTCAGGATCTGGTCATAAATTCAGTACATCATTTCAATTACAACTTTCTCATTGAGATATATCGTACAGACATTTTCACAATTCATCAGGTCATACAAGCGTAATATGGAAGAGAAGTTTACTAGACCAGAGTATAATACAGAAGAGAGAAATGGCGTCACTACTCCTTTCTTTTTTTTTTTTTAAAAAAAGAATAGTTAAATCTATGTATTATTCTAATTGCTCTTTGTTCAGAGTTAGTCTTTGACTTAAGTTTTTCAAAGAATATATTGCGTCTTTAAGAATTTAGTGACACATTGAAAATGATACGAAATTACAGGAAAAATATACAAATATAAGCATAATTAATTTAAATATGGGCAAATAAATATTCTTTTGTATGTGGAGGCGCATATAACACTACATGGCCCCCACGAGGTCTGGAGGTCACTTCGTTATCGACAGACCTCGTCAAGTTAATATAATTACGTATTGAATCATTTCTGATCAAGCTTTAGACATATATGAATACATCACTAAAAAAAAAAAAAAAAAAAAAAAAAAAAAAAAAAAAAAAAAAAAAAAAAAAAACCAAGTATATCACTGCAATATTAGACAAACAGTATGTCCAAAAGGTAAAATGATTTATAATAGTCACATATTGTTTTTTATGTGGTTACTATTAGGCCTACATTTATGGACATAAATCAGTCACATAAGCGTATTAACCTGCCTCAGTGAAAATAAGTCAAAGCTCATTAGTGATTGCATTTTTGGTTATCAATTGCTCATAAATGTATACATTTTCCTTTTTTAGTATAGGTTTATAGACATAATTCATAGATACACATACACATATGTAGAGATTACTACTTTTCATTTAAGTTTGTTTCTTGTTAATTGGCATGAATAAATCGACATAAATTGTTCACATAAGCACATACATATAAATATTTACAGGACACAGAAAAGACAAGACAAATGAATAAAAATGAGATTTATAACAAAATATTGTAATTTTTTTTTTTTTTTTTTTTTTTTTTTTTTTTTTTTTTTTTTTTTTTTTACATACACGTTCCATTCTTCGTGTGGCTTTGTTATCACCAATTTCATAGTGGGCACTAGGCCTATGTATTTTTTAGATTTTAGCGACACTTGGTCGTCTGAATAGAAATGTTGCGTCACACGCTTTCACTTGCGACATTTTGTCGTCTTAGTAGGATTTTGTGATACACACTTACACTTTTACGCACTTTTGACGTATGTCAGCTGCAGCGTGGGAACTATCAGCTGACGACAGGATGATGAGCCTAGATGATGGGCCCCGCCCCCGATGGCTATGATTAGTCTGTTATAGGGTGTCGGCTCACCTACATCTGGCTTTGGATTGGCTGCCGTTGATAGGCGGCGTAGGTAATGGCGTCCAAGCCGCATTTGCGCTCGTCCGCCCCTTCGTCGACAGGCTCGGCATGAAAAATACAAAGCCACAGCCGCACATCAGTTTTTAAAAAAATATATTTTACATCATATTTTTATGCCCTGCGTCATCACAGGCTTTGTGTTTGTGTGAGTTACGTGTGTTACTATTTGTGCATGTACGTCCTTTTCATATTACACGGTAACCACACTAATTGTTTTTGAGTCCGATCTTCATTGTTGTTTCTTAAACAGTATATTTCATTTAAAAATGCTCATTGTTATCCGTACTTCAGCTCTGGTTAATGTCCTTTCATTACATGCTGGAGTACTGATATTGCTGCGTATTGGTAGGCACGCGTAATTTCCTTGAGTTCGGTTGTGTTGCCAACCTTACCAACACATTCTTTGTGTGCCGCTAAGTAAGATTTTATCCGACTCCGTCTTTGAGCACAGATAGTCTTTGTTTTCGTTTCTTTATGTAATGTTTCAGTCTGTAGGTAGTATCTGAACTGGTTTATGTCTACCTTTGTCTGTAAGTGATAGTATTACGTAGACTGCTTTAAATAAGTAGAACTTTCGTGAGAGTTAACTTTTAAATGGAAGAAAACTGTAAAGATTATTCGCGTGAGCAGAAACTTTGCTTTTTCCTTTTCACATATATTCTTTCCTATTTTTATTGTTTACTTCAAATTGAAGTTTACATGGTGCATATTTTTTTTATCACATATTGTGATATATAGGCAAAATTATGCTCTTTTCTGTGTATGGTGAAGGTTGTGTCAACCTGTGATTCACACATGGCTAGCATGACAATTAAAACACACAAAAAATATTCATAAATAAAATAACAATAATTCAAGTAATAAGGTAAAGTAAAGGTATGGAACACCTGTTCCCTAACCTTGTGTGAGTAAATCATTTTACTGAAGTGTCATGTGCGATTTCCTACACGTATATTCTTAGTCAGAATGATGTGTATTCACTGAGAAAGAAAACTGGAAGCCATTCTTCCTACGTGGACATATCAATTGGCTCATGATAAACTATTTACATGACTTAGGCTACTTTTTACACTAATACATTGAAAATTAAGAACTAGGCTACATGACATATGTACCTTATGGTTTAAAACATGAACTTACATCTAAAATTGTAGTTTCTTTCAAAAAGAGAATAGTCATTATTGGTAATGTGCTGACTTTTGAGTAGGTCAGAAATTCTCTACCTCTTTACTATGCAGTGTCTGCATGATTTGTCATTCTTTTGAAAAATGGTTTTACACAGGTAATGTTCCTGTCCATGTTTTACTTATTAAATCACTGTATCGCTCTAACACACTGTCCTTTATCACTGATAGAAATGTTCTCTGATAATAGTATCACAAATTTCTATACCAGTCTTCTGCTATTGTCTCCTTGTTTCTTATAATGTTCATGAACATCTTTTTATTAAGATGACTAAATATACATTCCACCCCCATGAACCACAGACATTGCCGAGGTGGGGTGGCTTGCATGCCTCAACGATACAGATAGCCGTACCGTAGGTGCAACCACAGCGCAGGGGTATCTGTGGAGAGGCCAGACAAACGTGTGGTTCCTGAAGAGGGGCAGCAGCCTTTTCAGTAGTTACAGGGGCAACAGTCTGATGATTGACTGAGCTGGCCTTGTAACATCAGCTAATGTGGCTTTGCCACACAGCTACTGCGAACGGCTGAAAGCAAGGGGAAACTACAGCCGTCATTATTCCCGAGGACATGCAGCTCTACTGTATGGAAATATGATGATGGCATCCTCTCGGGTAAAATATTCCGGAGGTAAAATAGTCCCCCATTCGGATCTCCGGGCGGGGACTACTCAGGAGGATGTGATCATCAGGAAAGACAATACTGGCATTCTACGGGTCGGAGCGTGGAATGTTAGATCCCTTAATCGAGTAGGAAAATTAGAAAATTTAAAAAGGGAAATGGATAGGTTGAAGTTAGATATAGTGGGGATTAGTGAAGTTCGGTGGCAGGATGAACAGGATTTCTGGTCAGGTGAGTACAGGATTATAAATACAAAATCAGTTGGGGGTATCACAGGAGTAGGACTGATAATGAATAAGAAAATAGGAATGCGGGTAAGGTACTATGACCAGCACAGCGATCGCATTATCATTGTCAAGATAGATACGAAGCCAACACCGACAACAGTAGTACAGGTTTATATGCCAACTAGCTCTGCCGATGATGAGGAGATCGAAGAAATATATGAGGAGCTAAAGGAAATTATTCAGACAATTAAGGGAGAGGAAAACTTAATTGTGATGGGAGACTGGAATTCGGTAGTAGGAAAAGGAAGAGAAGGAAAAATAGTAGGTGAATATGGACTAGGCAGGAGGAATGAAAGAGGAAGTCGCCTGGTAGAATTTTGCACGGAACATGATTTAATCGTAACAAACACGTGGTTTAAGAATCACAAAAGAAGGTTGTATACATGGAAGAGACCAAGAGACACCGGAAGGTATCAGATAGATTTTATAATGGTAAGACATAGGTACCGGAACCAGGTTATAAACTGCAGGACATACCCAGGGGCAGATATAGACTCTGACCATAACTTGTTAGTCATGAACTGTAGGCTGAAGCTGAAAAAACTGCAGAAAGGTAGGAAAATAAGAAGATGGGACTTAGATAAATTGAAGGAAAGTGAAGTTCTGGAGAATTTCAGAGGGATATTTAGGCAACAATTGACAGAAACAGGGGGAAATAAAACAGTAGAAGAGGAATGGGTAGCATTGAGAGATGAAATAGTGAAGGCAGCGGAGGACAAAATAGGTAGAAAGGCAAGACCTACAAAAAATCCATGGATATCACAGGAAATACTACAGTTAATTGATGAAAGGAGAAAATATAAAAATGCAGTAAACGAAACAGGCAAAATGGAGTACAGACGACTAAAAAATGAGATTGACAGGAAGTGCAAACTGGCTAAGCAGGAGTGGCTAGAAGCCAAATGCAAATCTGTAGAAGAATGTATAGCAAGGGGAAAAGTAGATACCGCCTACAGGAAAATAAAAGAGACATTTGGGGACAAGAAAAGCAACTCTACGAATATCAAGAACTCAGATGGGAAACCAGTTCTCAGCAAAGAAGGGAAAGCTGAAAGGTGGAAAGAGTACATAGAGCAGCTCTACAAAGGAAATGAACTTAGAAACGATGTTGTAGGAAGGGAATAGGAAGTAGATCAAGATGAAATAGGAGATAGTATACTGAGAGATGAATTTGACAGAGCCCTGAAAGACCTAGGTAGGAACAAGGCCCCAGGAATAGATGACATACCCTCAGAGCTACTAAAGTCTCTGGGAGAGCCAGCCATGACAAGATTATTTGAACTGGTGTGTAGGATGTATGAGACAGGCGAAATGCCTTCAGACTTTAAGAAAAATGTAATAATCCCCATTCCAAAGAAATCAGGCGCAGACAGGTGTGAAAATTACAGAACCATCAGTTTGATAAGTCATGGTTGCAAAATTTTAACACGAATTATCTACAGGAGAATGGAAAAGCTGGTAGAAGCTGACCTCGGGGAAGATCAGTTTGGATTCAGGAGGAAAGTAGGAACCCGGGAGGCAATACTCACTTTACGTCTTATCTTAGAAGATAGATTAAGGAAAGGCAAACCTACATTTTTAGCTTTTGTAGATTTGGAGAAAGCGTTTGACAATGTTGACTGGAATACACTCTTTCAAATTCTGAAGTCAGCAGGGGTAAAATACAGGGAAAGGAGAGTTATTTACAACTTGTACAAAAGCCAGACCGCAGTTATTAGACTCGAAGGGCATGAAAGGGAAGCATCAGTTGGGAAGGGAGTAAGACAGGGTTGTAGCCTTTCTCCGATGCTATTCAATTTGTACATCGAGCAGGCGGTGAAGGAAAGCAAGGAAAAATTTGGAATAGGGATTAAAGTTCAGGGGGAAGAAATAAAAACATTGCGTTTTGCCGATGACATTGTAATTCTGTCAGAGACAGCAAAGGACCTGGAAGAGCAGTTGAATGGAATGGACAGCGTGTTGAAGAGTGCATATAAAATGAACATTAACAAATGCAAAACAAAAATAATGGAATGCGGTCTTAGAAAATCAGGCGATGCTGAAGGAATTAGATTAGGTGACGAAACATTGAAGGTGGTAGATGAGTTTTGTTACTTGGGTAGTAAAATAACATGCGATGGTCGCAGTACAGAGGATATAAAATGCAGAATGGCAATGGGCAGAAAAGCATTTTTGAAAAAGAGAAATTTGCTAACATCGAATATTAACTTAAGGGTAAGGAAGTCTTTTCTGAAGGCATTTGTGTGGAGTGTTGCCTTGTACGGGAGTGAAACATGGACGATAAGCAGTGCGGACAGGAAGAGAATAGAGGCTTTTGAAATGTGGTGTTACAGAAGAATGCTGAAGATTAGGTGGGTAGATCGCATAACTAATGAAGAGCTACTGAACAGAATTGGTGAGAAAAGGAATATTTGGCATACCTTGACTAAAAGAAGGGATCGCTTGGTAGGACACATTCTTAGACATCGGGGAATCGTAAATTTAACATTGGAGGGAAGTGTGTGGGGTAAAAATCGCAGAGGGAGACCAAGAGATGCGTATAGTAAGCAGATTCAAGTGGATGTGGGTTGCCGTTCTTATAAGGAGATGAAAAGGCTTGCTCAGGATAGAGTAGGGTGGAGAGCTGCATCAAACCAGTCTCCGGACTGAAGACCATAACAACAACAAATATACATTTAAACCAGTATAATAATAGTAAATACATTTGGATTCACAATGAATAATAATCTTTATACATGCCCTGTCTCATATTATATCACTGCATCAAAATCTATGATTAAATAGAACCTTTTGTGGTTCAGGAATAGTCTTAGACCAACCTTTTACTTATGAAAGATATATTTCCTTTCCTCCATTCATTCTACATGACAATTTGACTAATTAAAATAAAATGTGTCTGCAGCTTAGGGTGTGCAGACATGACCACTGATAAAAATATTGTAAAGAAAATATCTCATATTGCCTGGCTACTGAATAAACTTCTTTATCTCTTTTTAAACCTCCTCTCTCCTTGACCATGGAATGGAATAGGTTCGACAACAATAAGTGAGGTGCCACATTCATGTGATAAACGTATCCCTTTATGACACCAGGTTTTGTAGAGAAAACATCTATAAAATTAACTAAAAGATTATATAAACCTCTTTTCTGTTCATTAGATAGGTAACTACTTTCTGAAACCTTCTCCTTCATCTGATCTATCGTAGGAATGACTTCATCTAAATTTATTGACACGGTATCTGTTGGATTTAAACCTGTCATAGGATCCTCTTCCTGACACATACATAATTCTACATTCGTTAACTTGATATTAACGCTGTTACACAACTTACTGTCTGTGCTTTGGGTCCGTAGCAAATCTATACATAAAGTCTTCCCCTCAATCTCAACAATACACTTCCCTTGGCGAAGGTCAACTACAGCGTTGCCTTGCCTTAAAAATTGCATACCTAAAATACTTCCTACTGACAATCCATTTACAACGAGAAACGAACATTCTACTGTGCCGTTCTCAAAATAAACCTCCAACAACACTTGCTTTTGTATTCTTTGCACACGTGACCCAATTGCACTCGAGACTACGCAGACGCAGTTTTGAACAGGTAAAGTAGGTACCTTGACCTCTTGCTTAATTCTGTTAAATAAATCTTCACTAATTACATTCATACTAGCACCCGTGCCAATAATAACGAAAGTTGAAATTCCCGCGATTCTAGCTAATACAACTGCTTGGATTATATCTTTACTATTTTTGTGCGGACAAGGTTTTTCTTGTATCAGTTCATTTCTTATGTCCTTTCCTGCGTTATAACTTAAGAACAAAATTCTACCATACTTATTGTGGTCGCCCCCATTCCCCTCCGCGGCCAATATTCGGGGGCCAAATACGACCGCCTCTAGTTTGACGCTTGTTCGGTAGGCGGAGATGCCTCGTTTGATTCTATCACCCCCACAATTCGTATCGGTTCAATATCATCTTGTTGTCGGGTTTGGTTCAAGTTCTGACTACTTGTCGGTTGTTCATGCGTTGTTTGTACATGATTCCACGACTGTGGACCCCTGAAATGACCTTTCCATGTATTATTTTGATTGTTTCCATTATTACAGTTCCCGTTATGGTTTTGATTACCTTGCCTTGGCTGGTTGTAACCCGGATGGTACCTGTTGTCAAATGTGCATTTTATAAGCAAAGCGCCGTTATGACCATTTATGGCATTTCCATTGCTTCGGTTATTCCTGTTACTATTATTCGCTCTGTTGAACATATTGCCATTATTCCCTGATTGGTTTTGTGTGTTTGAATTATTATTATTCCCGTTATTATGATTTGTGTTGTTATTGTTGGTTCCGTTGTTACCTATACGTTGTTTTTCGTAGACACTATCTACTTCATCAACGACTGACAAAAATTCTTTCAGATCGTACAGTGGTGCTCTTATAAGCCAAGGTCTTATTTATGTGGGGACATGCTCCTTCAGAATCCCGAGCACATCACAAATTGCCATTGGCTGCTCAAGATATCTGACCTTGTTCACATATCTTTCAATATATCTTCGTAATGACTCGTTTCTTGGGTTATACATTGGCGGATTGTAAACTTGCCTATGAACTTTAGCTTGGTCATTCGCAGACCAAAATTCGGACAAAAATTCTCTTTCAAATTATTCATAAGTGTCACATGTATCTGTATTTTCAGATGCCCAGCCTGTGGCTCCACCTTGTATATAGGCTGCCACAAACACAATTTTCTGTTTATCTGTCCAGTTAGATGGTAACACACCACGAAATGCTTTGATAAATGCTTGTGGATGTGGCGATTTCTTTTCAGGGCAAAATATCTGAAATGGTCTATTTTGAAACTGGGTTTGTTCGGTTATTACATTTGTAAGACATTTAGTAGCTTCTGCTGTATCACCTTGTGGAATTAAATTTCGTGGTGTTGAATTTCCGCTATAACATGGATAAGCCTCAGGCAATCTGTTTGTGTAAATAACATTTTCGTCTAAACTTGTTGGTGAGTTTTGTACTTCTGCTCGACCGAATCTTACTTTTTCGAACTCCTTTTTTAAATTTGTTATCTGTGTGCTTAATTCAGAACGCCAAGACGGTATTTCGTTCTGAATGACACTTTTTATTTCACCTAACTCTGTACGTAAAGTGTTTCCGGCTCCGATACATTTTCTGAAGCTATTGAACGAACGGCTACACGAATTTCTGCTTCTGCTTTGTTCGTTATTTCCGTATTTTTTCTATCTATCCACTCCGAGAAGTCCTTCATATATTTTTTTTCTTGTCGGAGAAATTGCTGTGTAATTGTCCCCTCTGTGGAAATTGTAAGATCATTTACTTGTTGAGAAAGATCAATAATTTTTGTTTCCAAATGTGTTTGGATATCTTTTACTTTCAATACCTCTTCGGTTAATCGAGTGACACTTTCCGGTACTTCTTTGTATGGCTCGATAATGGTTGCTATTTCTGATTTAATGTTAATTAACTCCTCTTGTATGTGTGTCTGAATATTATTTATTGTGTTTGTCAATGTGGAATTTAATTCTCGTTTTATGTGTTGGTACTGATTAGCCAAATTGGCTTTAACTTCAGTCGTAAACTTATTCAGCATTTCATCCTGTGATGAAAATCTTTCGTCTAATTGTTTCTGTGTGTTTTCTATATGCGTACGAAAATTGGATCTTATTTCCGCAAAATTTTTATCAGTGTTTTGTTCTATTTGTTTTTGATTATCTGCGAACATTTTTGCAATTTGAGCTAACATTGCCTCATTAGACAATGGAGCTTGCCTGACGTCAATTTCAGTTACGGACTCCCGAGTAGGATTTTCGGTTGTGGTACCCCTGTCTACATTAATCTCCCGCACTTTCCTGCATGTTGCTAGTCGTTGGATCAGCACTTTGGCTGGTATCGACAATATTCTGATCGCTATTCTGTGTTGATTGAATCATTTCTAAATTAAATGCTAGTCTAGTTTTTACCATAATTTGCTTACGCAAAATTAAATGAAGCTAGCACTGCCCCCAGATCTAACAATTATTTCACCACAGTTAACTAATATCTTCACACGGTACAATATATATTTAAATTTACTAAGTCAGAAGAAAGACATTCAACAATACAATAGTTCATGAACAGAGCGCGTCCATCTTGATATGAGCGGCAGAAGCCATGTCTGACAACCTTTGCATTAGAAGTTAAATTGCTATAAATAAAATTTTTCAGAGTATTAAAACTTTAATTACTCATGAGCAAACTGATATTTCCCGCAGAAAGTTGTCACACATAACCACTGAAATATTCGTAACTGGTGTTCCTTACCTTATCTTTACTGCATTGATGAAGTCCTTTTTTTCGGGAAATGGTCGTTCTTTTTTTCAAAATTCGGTTCAGTCTTATGATTACTTTTCATATATCTCGTTCATTTGTAGAGCATGAAACAAGAACAAATGTTCAAATTAGATCGCAGCTTTTTTTTTAAATTTCAATCGAGGCCTACAAGTTGGGCGCCAAATTGAAACATTTCTCCCTTTTTTTTAATTTTAATTTAAATTTTTAAGTCAGTATAAATTTTTGCAAGTTAATGTGAGCACGAAATAGAATAACTGTAAAGAGTGGTTGGGAGAAATATTTCAATACTGGTTACGTAGCAAAGCCATCTATCTATTGAAATGAATCTACTATGCTGTACTTTTAGAGAAATTAATGAGCTACGCACCAAGAAAGTAGTTAAAATCCTTTTCTAACCTGGCTGATACTGATAAGCAACGTGAACCTAACTGTTGGAGACATTATCACTATTGCTGATTTTGTAACTAAGTTTGCGGCTAGTTGATCTGTTACTAATCGAAAATGGCAAGTCGCTCGTAATATCAGGGTTGCAGTTAGAATAATTGTTTAATAAAAGAACGTGATAAAAATGGGTCCTATGGTACACATCTCCAACAATTAGATTCGTAAATCAGTGTAATTCATTATTCTTTTGTCCTGAAAAGTAAATTGCAATATACAGTTAAATGAAAAATGTGAAAGGAAAAAATAAGGTTCCAATCTCAGTACAAATAAGTACTCGGACTAATTTCGGTAAACTCACGAAACAATTATTATTGAAATAAATGAAGCATGTCTACATATACATCACATTCAAAGTTCAGTTACCTTTGTGAAATCTGATTAAATTCATACAGTTAGGATCTGGTCATAAATTCAGTACATCATTTCAATTACAACTTTCTCATTGAGATATATCGTACAGACATTTTCACAATTCATCAGGTCATACAAGCGTAATATGGAAGAGAAGTTTACTAGACGAGAGTATAATGCAGAAGAGAGAAATGGCGTCACTACTCCTTTCTTTTTTTTTTAAAAAAAAAGAATAGTTAAATCTATGTGTTATTCTAATTCATAGACTAAATATAGAGATATGGTCTATGTTCTAATTGCTCTTTGTTCAGAGATAGTCTTTGACTTAAGTTTTTCAAAGAATATATTGCGTCTTTAAGAATTTAGTGACACATTGAAAATGATACGAAATTACAGGAAAAATATACAAATATAAGCATAATTAATTTAAATGTGGGCAAATAAATATTGTTTTGTATGTGGAGGCGCATGTAACACTACAAAATCCAGAAAGATTGAAGTTCAGGGTGAAGAAATAAAAACATTGCGTTTTGCTGATGACATTGTAATTCTGCCAGGGACAGCAAAGGACCAGGATGAGCAATTTAATGAAATAGACAATGCGTTGAAGGGAGCGTATACGATCGACATTAACACGAGCAAAAAAAAGGTTAATGGAATGCAGTCGAAAATATCAGCCGACGCTGAAGGAATTAGATTGGTAACCAAACAATGAAGGTGGTAGATGAGTTTTGTTACGTGGGCAATAAAATAACATAATGGTCGCAGTTCAGAGGCTGTCGCTGTGTCAGTAGCGTGCCAGGGTGCGCATCGGACATACAAAAGTACCACGATCCCCCTTGAAAATGTCCTCCACAGTTGGGGACGAAACATAGGTGTTTGAGTAATAAATCCATAAGACCACGGCATACTAGTCCGGAAAATTGTAGTATCCTGATATTTCATTAAGTTACGATTTCAGAATCAACTGATTTATGGTTGAAGCAGAGATAAGTTGGAAAATGGAGGAAATGTACCGAAACTGGATGCAAACAAAATAAATGTGCAACTGCATCAGTCAAAAATATAAATATAAAACTTAATTTTAATACTAATTTTTACTCTTTTAATATGGTTTACATCATGATAAAACTACCGGACGTTTAACTACTGTTTTAAGTAACATCAAAGATAAGCACTACAATATTGAGACTTCTCCAAGACTTAGGAATATGGAGGAGGCAGGCTTCACATTTTCATCATTTGGGCGTCTCCCTGTATTGTAACCTCCTTGGTCTAGTACAACAGCCATGTAGCAGGCGAAAGGTTGGGATTACAAGTCGTCCATGATGTTAGCAGTGGAAGTTAAAATTTCGTGGTAACGGAATAGCGTTACTTCTTGGATTTGCTATTTGCGTGTTATCCTGAAGAAAAATTTCGTGGTCAGCTGCTTAATTCAAGTAAGTTCCTAATTATTAATTTCGACTAGCTACGACGTCCTACTACGCTTGTTAAATGGAAATTCAGTGTGGAGGTAGAAAGTAAACATTCCAGTTAGATTAATGAACTTACAATTACATTATAAATTTAGTTTCGCTACAACACAATTGTCCGAATTTCGTCCACAAGAAGTACCAAGTATCCCTGACTGGAGAATAATGCATTTTAATTTTCAATAACATTTAGTATCATTTTGCATGATATGAGAAATGCCTTTGACTCTCCTGAACACTGACGCTGAATGTGTATAATGCATCAAGAACATAGATTCCTTTTTTGTCCATAGATGTCACTAAACTCGTACAAAGATGTAAACAAGGACGCATGTGCAGTGGCAATGCGACGTAGTGAGTGAGATGGCCGTTCATTACGTCATATCACCAGGAAAGAAAAACTGTGCTTGTGCTGACTATAGTTGAACCATGCCTAGAAGGTCAGTACCGAAGTTTGATTATTTGCACAGAGGTAATCCGAGAGCGTTGAGACCGATACGTAAAATTGAAAACGATGAAAAGGTTCCTGTGAAATCCAAAGTCTTCTTGCCTTTTATTAAGGACGTCACCGACCGCATCGGTAAAATTTTGACCAAACGGAATGTTGCCGTTATTTACAAACCTACTAGGAAGATACAGGATCACCTGAAATCGGCGAAGGATGCTCGCAAGCCGCTGGAAAAAGCAGGAATTTATAGGATTCCGTGTAGCTGTGGAGAAGTATACTTGGGTACCACAAAAAAAGTCAAAAAACGACTAGATGAGCGCAAGGGGAACTGTAGAAGGGGAGAGTTTGACAGATCAGCTGTTGCTAAACATGGTTTTCAACCAGGGGACCACGTTATTCAATTTGGTAAGACTCAGGTTTTAGCAGCCACAAATGGATACCACGAACGACTGTACAGAGAGGCTATAGAAATTGTAAAACACCCCAATAATTTCAATAGGATGAAGGATGGCGTGAAACTAAATGAAATCTGGATTCAGATTTTGAAGAGGAAATGTAACATTCTTCCACCATGCGACGATGTTAAAGGACGGCGGCAATCGAGCGCATATCAAAAACATCTGACGTCACACCTCTGCGCGCGAGCCCTCGTAAACGGAGTTTGGCTTAAGTCAGTAGCGAGCCAGGGTGTGTATCGGACATTCAAAAGTGCCACGATCTCCCTTGAAAATGTCCCCCGCAGTCGGGGACGAAACGTTGGGTATCCATAATAAATCCATGATACCACGGCATAATAGCCCGGTAATTTTTAGTAATTTTGACCATTCCGGTCGTGAAAGTTTGCATTTTACACTTCTAGCAGACACACAAACGTCAAATTTTGCATTTAGATAGTGCTTAGCCTGTAATGGAAGGAAAAATTAAAACATCAGTAAAAATTTATATTTATTATGGAAATAAAGATGTATAATTTTGATATAGTCACTACAGATGTTGGTAGATAACTAATTAGATAAAAATTATGACAAAGTGTTGAATAGATGGTTCCATGAACACTAACTAAAATAATCGACTTGGTTTCTCATAAGATCTCACGGCTTTTTTATGGTGGAAGGAATTCGTAGCAAGACTTGCATTTTTGTACATTTTATGTTTTTGATGGGTTTTATTGTTGTCTTCAGCTCCAGATTAAACAACATTACAGTTGTGGACTGATGATTGTCATGTAAGTGATAGAAACTGGTAACCAGGGAAATAAAGGAAATGCGATCTAACTGCCTTGTTACATGAATTAATTATTACCGTAAGATAGCTGATAATCCATAATGTTCTCAAAAACAATTTGTTAAATTATGTGTTAGAAATTGTAAAAACTGAATTTTACTGTGATTGAGAAACAATTTATTTTCTACAAGCCATGAACGTATGTCTTGAACTGCATTGTTTGATACTGTGTCAATATTACGAAGAACTTCCTTCACTACCTTAGCTGGTATCATCAGGAAACGAAAATATTTTACAATCGTCTGTTATATTCGAAAGCATATTCATATAAAAAAGAAACAACAGTGGTCCCAAAGCAATCTTCTGGGGCACCCCATAAATAACTGTGACCAATTGTGACTGTACGTCATTTTCAATACTGGAAGAATTACCCCTTCTGCTGTATGTTATTAAAGTAAGAGGTGAACCAGTTGTGAGCTACCCCTGTTATTCCATAATGTTCCAACTTCTGCAACAATATTTTGTAATCAATATAATCAAACGCCTTTGTTAAATCAAAGAAGACGCCTAATGTTCGTAGCTTTTTATTTAACCCACCAAGAGCCTCACAGAGAAACGAATATACAGCTTTTTGAGTCGTTAAACCATTTCTGAGACGAAACTGTAACAAAAAATTATGCGAACTGAAATGAACAATTAACCTTGAATATACAGCCTTTTCAATAACTTTAGAAAAAAAAAAAAAACAACGGCAGAGCCATAGGTCTATAGTTGTCTAAATTATCCCTTTCTCCTTTTTTATAAAATGGTTTCACTACCGAGTACTTTAATCTGTCTGGAAACTGACCATTCTGAAAGGAAAAATTACAAAGATGGCTGAGTAGTGGGCTAACATATGGAGAACAGTAGAATTCTCCTAGATAGCCCGTGATATCTAAAAGAGTCCTTAGTCTTTAGTGATTTCATTATTGACAATCTGTCCTTTGAAAGTATCATTGAGGACAATGTCAGGTAACAGCCTCGGAAAGCTATTTTCTACAAATGTTATATGGCTACATGTAGAAACTAGGTTTCTGTTTAGTTCACCTGCTATATTTAGAAAGTGATTATTGAATTCTGTATATATATCTAACTGATCAATAACAAAAACGTGTCTACTACGCACTGACATTATAGCCTCTAATTGCTGCTGCTGACCAGACAGTTCCTTCACGATTGACAAGATGGTTTTAATTTTATCATGAGAGTTTGATATTCTTTTTGCATACCTACCACATACTTTTTGCATTATTAATGGCATTTTACAGAACCTGCATGAGCTACTGCAACTTCATTCTGCTTCTAATATTTTGATACAATTCCCGCTTTATTCTACATGATACTCTTATCCCCTTTGTCAGCCACCCTGGCTGCCTGTTATTGGAAGTACCCTGTTTTCAGCGTTCTAGCGGAAAGCAACTTTCAAACGGCGTACGAAATGTGTTCAGGAAAGTATTATATTTACATATACATTATCAGCACTATAAACATCCTGCCATTCTTGTTCCTTTATTAGGCTTAAAAAGGTTTCAGTAGCAACTGGATTACCTTTTCTCAGTAGTTTATTATCATATTTAAAGTTTATTTGAGAATAAATACCCTTTAGAGTTAAAATTTGTGCATCATGGTGCGAAAAACCATTTACTACTCTGCTAACAGAGCGCCCCTCTAAGAATGAAGAATGAACAAGGATACTGTCAATGGTAGAACAGCTACTGCCTTGCACTCTTGTTGAAAATAATACTGTTTGCATCAGATGATAGGAATTACAGAGATCTAACAGGTGTCTTTATCTTGGGCTATCACTTAGACAATTTATGTCAGTATGTATTCCATTTCATTTGGAGATGGGAGAATTTTAGAATTTTGGTCTTCTACCCTGTCACTGTCGTCATTACAACATCACACTGGCATCTACACCTACACCTACAACCATACTCCGCAAGCCACCCGACGGTGTGTGGCGGAGGGTACTTTGAGTACCACTATCGATTTTCCCTCCTATTCCAGTCACGTATTGTTCGCGGAAAGAAGGATTGTCGGTATTCCTCTGTGTGGGCTCTAATCTCTCTGATTTTATCCTCACGATCTCTTCGCGAGATATACGTAGGAGGGAGCAATATACTGCTAGACTCCTCAGTAAAGGTAAGTTCTCGAAACTTTGACAAAAGCCCGTACCGAACGACAGAGCGTCTCTCCTGCAGATTCTTCCACTGGAGTTTAGCGATCATCTCCGTAACGCTTTCACGATTACCAAATGATCCTGTAACGAAGCGCGCTGCGCTCCGTTGGATCTTCTCCACTTCCTCTATCAATTCCACCTGGTAGGGATCCCACACCGGTGAGCAGTACTCAAGCTGTGGGCGAAAAAGTGTACTGTAACCTACTTCCTTTGTTTTCGGACTGCATTTCCTTAGAATTCTCCCAATGAATCTAAGTCTGGCATCTGCTTTACCGACGATTGATTTTATATGGTCGTTTCATTTTAAATCCCTCCTAATGACTACTCCCAGATAATTTATGGAATTAACTGCTTCCAGTTGCTGACCTGCTATATTTATATAAATGATAAAGAATCTTTCTTTCTGTGCATTCCCAGCACATTACACTTGTCTACATTGAGCTTTAATTGCCATTCCCTGCACCATGCGTCAATTCCATGCAGATCCTCCTGCATCTCAATACAATTTTCCATTGTTACAACCTCTCTATATACTACCGCATCATCCGCAAAAAGCCTCAGTGAACTTCCGATGTTATCCGCAAGGTCATTTATATATATCGTGAACAGCAACGGACCCACAACACTTCCCTGTGGCACACCTGACATAACTCCTACTTCGAAAGACTTCTCTCCATTGAGAATAACCTGCTGCTTTCTGTTATCTAGGAATTCCTCAATCCAACCACACAATTGGTCTGATAGACCATATGCTCTTACTTTTTTTAAACGTTTGTGGGAACTATGACAAACGCCTTGCGGAAGTCGAGAAACACAGCATCTACCTGAGAACCCGTATCTATGGCCCTCTGAGTCTCGTGGGCGAATAACGCGAGCTGGGTTTCACACGAACGCCTTTTTCGAAACCCATGCTGATTCCTCGAGAAATGTCATTATATTCGAACATAATACATGTTCCAAAATTCTACAACTGACCGACGTTAGAGATATAGGCCTATAGTTCTGCACATCTGTTCGAGGACCCTTCTTGAAAACGGGGATGACCTGCGCCATTTTCCAATCTTTCGGAACGCTATGCTCTTCTAGAGACCTACGATACACCACTGTGAGAAGGGGGCCCAGTTCCTCCGCGTACTCTGTGTAAAAACGAACTTGTATCCCATCAGGTCCTGCGGCCTTTCCTCTTTTGAGCGATTTTAATTGTTTTTCTATCCCTCTGTCAATTATTTCGATATCTTCCCCCGATGTGAAACGGTGAGGAACGCGGGTTGTGTACCGGCGACGTGAGGTCTTGCGGTGGTGGGGCCCCCGGCGCCGGCTTGCGGTGATCTATCACTTAATTTCCGGCCGGAACGGCTCTCGAGACCGCAGAGACCACGTGCCTCAGGAGCGGTCGGGCGACCCCCGAGCCTGCCGATTCACGGATCAGGGTTCGCCGTGCTCAACGCTAAACGAGGGACAGATTTTCCCTCAGGAAATCATCAAGTGGTCCGCTGGCTAAAAGACACGCTCTTACAGCTTTCGTCTCTAGGCCCTCACCACGGGTAACCTATAAAGGCTGAAAGCAATGGACAAACCTACGGAGACGGCTTTCTGAATTTCTGCGAGGCTAAATAGATTTCCTGTCAGAACTGCTTAAATCTGAGACAGTAATAGGGAGCAGTCTTAAGACGCGACATTATAAACGCTATTCCAAAGTGGTGTACGAATCTTCAATCTTTCGGTATGATATGAGTATACTTACCGTATTTCCTCACTGACAGCTTTAACGTACATCATTTATATTATTGCTAGTCGGTGTTTTTTATTACGCCATATCTCTTGTATTACTTATCCAAAATGATTGATTGAGGTATTATTTTCAATGTTTCATTCTCCACTAATGACGAAATATACACAGATTAGTTTATTTTTTTTTCACAAAAGAACTTCAGTTAGAAAAAAATTGTACTGTTCGTACAATCTAAGTTCATACCCGGCGATAGATCGTATATTGAACATGTATTTACGGTTGCTCGCATCAGCCACCGCGCCGAGTATCAACTTAGTTTGCGCGTCCGATATAAAATGTGAAATGTTTGTAAATCTGTCGGACCAAACTGCGTGGTCATCAGTCCGTAGCTTACAAACTACTTAAACCTAGGTACACTAACCTAAAGACAACGCACACACACCCATGCCCCAGGGAGGACTCTAACCTCCACGGCGAGCAACCGCGCGCTCCGCAGAAGACGCTTTAGACCGCTCGGCTACTCCACCGCGGCCCGATATAAAAGCAATGTCGAAGGTGCTATGTTGACTATATGTTCAGCTAATATGAAAACTCTTGCAGGTGTATATATTCTTTATGCAATCCAAAGACCTTCTTTGATAAAAGCATAGTTTACCACACGATTACGGTTATACACGTCGATGTAAAGAATAGTTTATCATGCGAATTCGGTTATAGACGTCGATGTTCTGATTCTGTCCAACTTGAAGTAACAAACGGCGTTCAGTTGTACCCCGAAGAAATATTGGACTCTGTAAATCCGTCCGGTTTATCACCTCATCAGTTGCTTTGAAAGAAAATCGTATAATTACATTAATTAGAAGTTTTAACGCTAATCAGGGGTAAATTCATTGTGCAAGATCAGTGGTGACTCAGGCGAGTACATAGTCACTGCTAAATTCATTCACTTCGATAAAACTGTGCTGATATCCCGCATTAACCTCACACCTTCTGATCCAACCACGGCTTTCCAAATGATAAGAAGACAATTTCCAATATAAGTATTAGCATAAAAAAGCACAAGCTCAGACGCTTCAAAGGGTAGGATTATATTTAACAGAACTACTACTAAATTGTTTTCGAAGATGTTTTGTAAAGTAAAGTTTTCAAAAAATAAAAAATAAAAACATGTAGTCAATACCTGACTTTTTTATATGTTTCAGAATTAAGCATATTGTATTTAATTATATACATTTTCTTACAATGAGACTAATATTTGTTACTACTATTCATAGTTTATTATCTTTTATACATAAGTACTTGCATCTGCTTTTTCCATTACTATCATACCTATCTGTGACTGATCAGGACAGAGTGCAAATTATTTGCACAGGTCAACTTGTTTCTTCTATTTATGAAGCGAGTCGATTTGAGGGTTTCCATGACAATTAAATCTACAGTTTTGTTCCACTCTTGATGGAATACTACATACTGGACATTGAGACCGAGAGGAAGGCCACCGTAAGGATTATAGTTGGCCATTGTTTCACTGTTTCGAAACAATGTACACGTACGCGAAATGGTTTAAGTGTTTCAAAACTGCCATGTTTTATGGTTTCGAAACAGTCGTGTTATATTCAGCTCTGTTCCGTGTCTCATTCTCGGTCGATACCAAAATTGTTTCGTCCTTCCGCGCGGAATGGCCTCGTGATCTAAGACGTCTTGCCACAGACAGGGCGGCCGTTCTCGCCGGCGGTTTGACCCCTCCCTCGGGAGCGCGCGCGCGCTTGTGTGTGTGTGTGTGTATTGTCCTTAGTGTAAGTTAGTTTAAGTACTTTTTAAGACTAGGGACTGATACCATTGCAGTTTCGTTCAATGAGTTTACAAACATTTGAAAATTGATTTCGTTGCATCCTGTCAGTCTCACATTTTCACAACGGCGATGGTTCAGACCACTAATGCACGAATGAGGAAAAGACGAATTGTATTTCATGCGTTTCATGTTGCTGAAGCTCGGCACGGATACACATTTAATTTACCAGTATATGAACAATTTAAAGAGTGTCGAAAACTAATTGGCAGACGTGAATCAAGACTACTGAAATTAAGTCTTATTTCTAAGTGACTACTGTATTCCGAAATGACAATGTCTACTTTATAAACAAAAATGAAAAATAAAACACCGTTCACTATTTGTATTGAAATGTCGAGTTTAACTTTTGTCTAATTTGTCCATGTACGACAATCGTATTAAAACACACAAAAGTAACAAGCATAAAGCCGGAAATGAAATATTTTATACTAAGAAGGGCCGATCGAAAATTTAATCTCGTGTGAAAGATAATTTTTTTCCCATACCGTACCGTTAGTTTCTTGCGAGCGAAAACTTGTCCGGACACTCATGAAAAATTAAAGATATTTCTTATAACATATAAACACATTCAAGTCTGATAAGTGCCGTATTTGATGAATTGCGTATTTATGCTTGCATTTTACTAAAGTTTGGACGGTAAATTGAATCGCGCATCTCCAAAACTGGAATTTTAAGAGGAGGTTTAATTTAGGAAAGTACCCTGCTGGGCGATAAGCATGTATAGAAAACAACCCTTCCCAAAATATGTGAATGATAGCTCAATAAATTTTTGTCATAACCTGTACGTAAGCGCACGTAACATGAATACTTGGCACTACAATATAGGAAAGCAAAATGTACTAATTATAGCTACTTTGATAAAACCCAGTATATTAATATAAAGGCGCTAGTCTCCAGCTAATGGGAAAGCAAGAACGTCACTTATTAAGAAGGCAATGCGTTTGGTGTAGGAAATATAAGACTTCTGAAGTTGATTTTTTTTCCTATGGATACTGTACTCACACTATGTTTGTGGTTCTATAGCAATACATACCTAATACACATTGACGAAGGAGTAATAAACAGACGCACACAAACGTGCGTCTGGAAAGTTCGGTGAATGGTCCCAAAATTTACAAAACGCGCTGGCGAGATTGAGGTGCCCACACACACACACACACACATTGAGGGACATGTCAACAAGCGCCCCTTTCGTTCAACGAAATACAGTGAAGCGGTGGTACACGCTGCAACGCGGCTAACAGGGTTTGTGTGGGAACTCTTGTCATTATAACATGGAGCGAAAAATGGAGCAATGCCTTAACATGAAGTTTTGTTTCAAATTAGGCAAAATGTTGATGGAGACCTATGGACCCGGAGTGCAAGTGTATAGTGTGGAAGCTGTGAGTAAAAAGTGTGTGTGTGTGTGTGGGGGGGGGGGGGTTGCGGGGATCGAACAACGCGTGACCTCAGTGCTTCGAGCGATTCCACAAGAAACGTCTGTTGACAGTTTCCAACAGCTGTAAAACCGATGTCAGAAGTGTACTGTAGCCAGTGGCGATTACTTTGCAGGTCAGTAAGAGTATTTTGTTTCAAAAGAGATAGATTGGCTTTGTGCTGTACCGCCGATAGTTACACAAATGAAGAAAAAGAAAAAAAAAAGGGACGAAAAAAAGACAAGCTTTGGGAAGACAGTTCCTTCTTCAGGTGGAAGAGAAGGGAAGAAAAAAGGATGGGAACGGAAGAGAAAGTTAATTCACGACCTAGGTCATGAAGGTGGTGTTTGAGGAAATTGAAAGTCACAGATACTGACTTACACACTCCTCAAACACCACCTTCATCACCTAGGTCTCTGAGTATTTTGTTTGTAACTCTTGTTTCCTACATTTCCTGAGATCATTCACCAAACTTTTCAGACGCACCTTGTATTACAAAACACGTTTTCATTTATACTGAAACTGTCAGATGTTTCAATTTATCCATCTCTAGTAAGGATCACATACAAAACACTATTCAGGAGACATGAATTCATCCACGATGAAATGCGCTAAAAACTGCTGCATCACATTATAATGTTGCACATCTCCTCCTGAAGTACTGGAACGATTTCAACCACACATATTGCTTACTGTGAGGTAACAATTGCTGTAGAGTTAAAAGCCAACTACGAGACATGGTCCAGGACGAGGACGACGGGAGGGAGGTTGCGGCGCGCACGTCACGTCACGTCATCAAGATAGACCGATCCTTACCTGACTGGCTGCCCGCCGTGAGACAGTGGGTTCTGTTGGGCCTATGTCGATCACGTGACGTGACGTGCTTGCTGCGATCTTTCTTGTTGTCCTCGGTTCAAGAAATATGTAACATATGTCGCCTAATGTAGGGTTCTTTATTTTTTCGAACCTACACAAAATCTACAGTTTTATTTCGATCTCGATGAAATTTTGCTTACTTAACCTTCAAAGCAAGACGAAGCTCATAATCTATACGGAAAAAAATCATTTTGTGCACGACGGATGGTACTTTACGTACGGACTTCGACAAAATCCACAGTTTTGCTCCGATTTTGATGAAATTTTGCACCCTTGACTTTCAGATTGCAAGCAGGTTCACCGTATACATAAAATTTCCTATAGTGACTAGCGAAAGTTATTTTACTTATGGAACTCGGTAGAGAAAGTTACTAATTTTTCCTTACTTTTTCTTCATTTCATTAAATCTTTTTTAATGGAACATATATTTACAATATTTATATAAGAATGGAAAAGAATTTTGTGATGTCTGATAGTGAAAAACCACGGAAAGTTTATACGTTTATGGTATCTTAGTCTTTGGATAATAACCCAGATGGAAGCTGAGTTTTAAAGTAAAATATTCGTCTAGTGAAATCAAACTGTTGCTTGTTTGTGTCAACAGACTGAGTCTAGTTTACGTATTGAAAAGTTAACCTATGTAATTATGTATTGCGTCTTACAAGTTTCGTCAGACTTTTTCGAAGTTTTGAATTGACGTGCTTGGTAGTAAATTTCCTAACAATGCGTTGATAAATTATCGCGGACCAGTCCCAATTCGAAGTATAACACTTAGCCGAGGTATGCAATAACAACGAAAGTGCCACTGCGAAAATATTCGTGTTGATTTTAATGGAAGTGCTTAGACTAAACGAGCTGTGAAACATAAATGAACAGTAATTGCTATGACGAACAATTATGAACGTGGATTTATATCTGCTGTTAATGTGCAGCAACAACTGCTTTCATAATGTCTAGTATACACTTACCTTGTGTCTATTAAACCTATTACGTCTAAAAACTTGTAAAATTGCTATTAAAGGGTTTGGTGGCATAATTCGGGATGGGGATACCACCCGTCAGCTTTGATCAATGACGTCATTATTCAGAGGCGTTATTTGCGTGGCTGTCGCACGTATACCAAAGAAGTTGATATATGCTCTTAGGAACAAAGACATCATGGAGGTAAATGAAAGACATAAATTAATGTATGTATGTGGTTCGGAACAATTGAGTATTGATGAAACCAAAGATATATAAATATCTCTGGAAATAACGTAATTTTATAAGTTAACATTACATACGCGATATATACAATGAATTTATTGTAGATATTCATATGATGAAGATGCGGAAAATAAATATCACACGGAAAAAAATTAAATCACTGTATCGAGTATATCGCAATAAATTCGGTGTTTTGGATATGGAAATAAATAATAAAAAAACACGAAAAAATATCACGCACACATTTAAACACACTATACATTGTGGGTAATGAAGAAAATGAAAGTAACGGGACTAGCGCAGGAATATGGGTTTTTTTGGCGGGGACATTCTAATAGGTAAACTGACGATATAAATAAACTAATACCAAGAAAATATAAATTATAAAAAAAAGGTTACGAGAAAAATAACGCTGTAATGGCGTAAAAATCTTTTAACATTTAAACACACTATACATTGCGGATAATGAAGAAAATGACAGTAACGGGACTAGCGCAGGAATATGGGGGTTTTTGGCGGGGACATTCTAATAGGTAAACTGACGATATAAATAAACTAATACCAAGAAAATATAAATTATAAAAAAAGGTTACGAGAAAAATAACGCTGTAATGGCGTAAAAATCTTTTAAAAGGGTATCGGATAGTCAAATAGATCTATATACCTGAATTACAGACAGGGGTACCACTACCGAAAATTAAAAAAAAAATCGATCGAAAACTCGAATTGACCTATATAGCTCACTTACAGGCAGGGATACCACTGCGAAAACGTAAAGGAAAATGCCAAGTAAAATGGTATCGTGAACTCTAATTGACCTATATAGCTCAATTGGAGAGGAGGATACCAGTAGTAAGTTATTTACGAATTTAAGTTGTTTCATAGAAATCAATGTTTTTTTTAATCAAATAATAATAATTGACGGGATAGATAATATGTGATCGGTATCGGACACTCGAATTGATCTATATAGCTCACGGCAAAAAATACACTAAGTGCACTCTTAAAGGTTAGTATCACAATTAATAAGAGCATTCTACTCTCCATACCACTTCATTGTCTCTTTTTACGAAATTATCTCTTTCTGTGTCAAGGCTGGCTGTCAAAGAAAGCCGACAAATATGGAACATTGATGTGACACTGTATCTGGTTTTGGACAAATGCGTCAACTTCTCGATAAACTAAACTGGCTTGCTGTCGTTTCACTCGCAGGAAATTCAATACTGTACCTGCTCTATGGTCGACAGTTTCTTGTATGTAGCCTTGTCCCTTCAGAAAAAAATAAGTTCGTTTTAATTGCAGTCGTCACGAAAAAACATTTATTGATCACCTGAGTTGCCGTCAATACCATTGGTGCCAACATAACCACTGCAGCCCGGCGAGAAGCTCGTACAATTTAACCCTCGTGTAACACTGCCCTCGCAAAACCATAAATTTGATATAATTTCAACCGCTTCCAAAAACGCGTGCGTTTAAATACGATATGACTCTTTATGTTTCAGTTAATTAAGAAAAAAAAACAATCTCACAGGATGCATACATATCTATATTTTACTGCAATTACAGGATTGCCCAGATTAATGTTCGGGCAATCGAATTTGCATGTTACCGCGGCAGAAAAATGTAGTATTGAATGACTACTATTCCCTGATTAATGCTATTATAGTGTGCTGTGGTTGGGTGATTACATCACATGGTCTGTGCTCAGTTAGCGTAACAAAGGAACATAGGATAGCGTAACCTTTTATACTGTACCGTATTTGACGGATTTCATATTTAATCTTACTTAGTACGAAAATTTAGAGGGAAAATGAAACATCGCATTAAAGATATTTCCAAAACACGTATTTTAAGACAAAGTATACTGAGGAAAAGTACTTAGAAGTGACATTTACATACAGTAAAATTTATCCGAAGAAATTAAATTAATAACAAATTTCCAAAGATGTTATTTACTTATATTCGAAATATCAGCGACACAATGACGTCATACAGCACACCACGGATACGTCACGGGTCAAAGCCGACGAGTGGTATCCCCTGCTCGAATTCACCCAATGCGCCTAGGTCAGCTGCCACAAACGAAATCCACGTCGAAATAAGGTGCCGTTAATAACTTTCCTTGTTGCCATGCTGAAAAAAGTAACGTTTGCTGCATGAAATTTGAGTACAAAGATGAAACTGACAACAGAATATTTAAATAAAAATGCTCCTCGGTCAGCTGTCACAAAAACATTCCACACCGAAATAACGTACCATTAATAACTTTCGTTGTTGTCATGCTGAAATAAGTACATATTTGTTCGAAATAATACAGAAATACACACGTGAAAACATTATGGCTGTCACTACTGCTTCCACGCTTTGCACTGGTTGTATGTTAATAATGATCGATCAAGTATTGTGAACAACAAGTGAAAATATTTTTAAAGAAGGTTTAGACGGTCAAAAGTATGGTTTCATCAACCACAGGAGAGAAAGAAGAAGAAATACCTATTAAAAAAACACCAGGTAGAAAACAGCTTTTTTAATGGTGCGTACTTCAAAGGAACTGCAGGATACTTCATCTGAAGCTTCACTCTTGGCGCAGCTAAGTGTCATTAGTCAGGTATTTAGTTTGAGTATAGACAGACTGAGATCAAACAAGGCAAAACATTTGTTGTTCTTGCATGAATTACTTGTTTTATCACTTAGATTGGTGCATTTATATGGTGCACACTGTTTAGGCATATTTTAGCAGGAAAAATTGTACAGGCAGTACACCCTACATACAATAAATACAGCACTTCAAGCTGAACAACATACGATAGGGAGACCACCGAAAACATGGTGGCCGAGTTTACACTGTTGTTCGTCTGTTAGCCACTCTACAAAATTTTAGCTTGTTGGTTGTAACACAGACAATCTCTTAATAGGGGAAGAAGTGCAGCTGTAGCGATACTAGCTCTCCAAGCGGCCAGTAGGGAGTAACAGAGGCATGACATGATACAAAATGAAAAGTTCTTGTTTGTAATGCAGTTACTTTCATATTTTATAGTTACTAAACGTGTATGTGAACTTTTTAATACAAAAAACGAAGTGTTTATATTCGCGTATTTGGTGCGTACTTCAGTTATGTTTCGGCGGAATTCAGACACTGTAATATTTTGAAAACTAGACACTGTTGTTACATTCTTGGAGAATACGTTCTACATCTGCTTATAAACGGTCTTTTCACTTTGTCCTTGCATCTGTGATCTTACGTGTAACGATAATGGTTTTTTAGCCACTTGGGAGGTATCCAACTGAATATCTTCAAGAATATGACTTGCTAATATTAACAGTTCATGCACGGACATATGTATTTGTAACTACTCGTTCACTTTTGCTTCAAATCAGTAGGTAACTGCCAAAATATGTCGGTATTATATAGCTCTATAATACGCAATCGGTTTTGCGGTACGTTTATAAGACCCAACCGCTCGGCATCGCAGGAGTTGAGAAATTGTAGAAAATCACTGGGACTTTCGCGACTATAATGTTAGACTCTGGTGTCATTATTAAATCGTAAGTATTAATCTTAAGTCTTCGTCTATAAATGATTTCCACACCTTGTTGTTATTTTAACACAGAGAAAGACTTGACTTGCCTGAACAGATTTGCGACTTCTCCCATTTTCTTCCCATTTCAGTTCTATCTCATTTCTTCCTCCTTTTTTCTTCGGGCACCACGAGTACCTAACTCCTAGTGATATTTGTTACAGAGGCCGGCTACTTCCCTGCAATTCACGCTGGAAACTTTCTTGAATTGAACGGTGATTATTTTCCGGATTTGCTCTTTGCGACGAATCGTGTCGTGACGTAGTTTTCTACAGTACTATGGTCTCTTCAACTTACCTTACACGTTGCTCAGCAACAGACGAAGACGAGTTGAAAGACGATCGAATTTTCCTGTCTCCATTCAGCAAAATCTGAAGAAACACGCAAGATGCAGCAAGAGCACGGGCATCAGCGGCAATCAATAAGTAAGAAATTAACCGCCATCTGGTTTCACTAATACTTGATGCCCAAAACTCATTTTTCAAACCAATTTCTCCTCTCTGTGTTCCCATAACAAATTCTCACAGACATGTGTGTTAACTAAATGCGGAGATCTTCGACACAGAGTTATTTAATTTTGCAGACTAGTTGTAAAATGCGGTTTGTCTGAGTCGGGAAGTAAGGTAATTTGTAAGAAGCGTTGCACATCGCATTGACGGCCTACTGTCGATATGTATCGAACACGCTAGCATCTCAGTGCCGCGTATCGAATACACGAACGTGCTTGTGAAAAGTGCTTTACCGTTTCTTTGATTGTTTTCTTACAAGAATTTAAGCTGTATTCTTAGGTTCCTGCCTAACCACAGCCTTTAAAATCATCATATATTCGTAGAAGATAGTTGAGTACTGCTATCAATCGGAATGTACGTCTACAACAGTCTAGCCTGTCCAAAATACTTCACTCCGGCCTAATATGAGATATTCGTATGAAACGACGAACTACTTTCGATAAGATAAACTGTAGATGTATATTCCGACTGACAGCAGTACTTTACTGTTTTCTGAGAATATGTCATCATTTTAAATGATGTAGTTAGGCACGAACATAAGAGTTCAGCTTAAATTCTTGCGAGTAAAGAAGCTACGATGCCGTACGGATGCTCGTGTCATTGATATTGATAGCAGGTCATCATAGATAGTAACCAACTATCGACAGTAGGCTTCTTCCAAATTACCGCAAGTAATTAATTTTACAAGTCTTGTAATTAAACCGAAATCGAAATTATATAATTTGCTATGAAGTTGCCATACCTTAGAGCTTTGTATATTAGGTTTTGGAGATAACGGTCGAATCATTTATGAATCACAAAAGTATCTTGGAATAAACAATCGTGGTGTACAAATGGTAAGAAATAATGCATTTTTATAAGAAAGTTTAACGCAATATATTCGAATTTCAACCATTAACACTTTCTTAACAGATCACTCATTTGCGTTTTAATAAATATCTTATTAATTGATTGATATTATGCCATTTTGAGTGTTAGGTGTACGTAATATTTCATTCAGTTGTCTACAGGGTGTGTCAAGAGGACATGTCCATGCTTTGAGTATTGATGAAAGTGTGGAATCTCAACAAACAATTTCAAATTAACTTTTCTTATCACTACCAGACGTACACTTGTTTTAAAATCACGGACGTCAGCCACATGTCTTTCACAAGGATATAGCTACAGCCAAGGCTACATTAATATATAGTTTTATTTTTATTTACTTCTTTATTTCGATGCTAGCTTTACTTGCGCCTGGTAGAACAGAATCACACTGAAACATTTTCTCGGTGGTGGCTATTATTCTTTTAGCTTACTGTTTGTACGATTAACTTCAGAAACAAGGTTGTGAACGCGGAATGGACAAAAAGGATGAAATTTTCTCTCGTATTTTACATGCGTGTGTTGAAGTTAATGGCAGTAAAAATGGTCTCAGGTCTTCAGCTCAGAAGCAGTCTACAATACCAGCATAATGCATCGAGAAACGAGAAACGATTGTCTCAGTCGATCACGCCAAACTACTTTCCAAACGATTGTCAATATTTCTAACGCTATTAAATCAGGAAGTTTTGTTATCGAAATTTATTTGATTAAGTCGCTAAATCTCGCAAAAACGAGTTGATGCGTCTTAAACTTATTTAGGAATTTTTTGACATTGGAAAATCGTAACCAATACATTTAGTTGTAAAAACACTCTGCTTTCATTCTGGAGAATTGTGATCTAAATTCCCATCTCATAAGCCATATTTACAGTAGCGACGATACGTATTTTTACATACACATTTTCATCAGAAAAATAAATTATTCGAAGTAAATTCGTTGTAGCTTTTGTGTCAGTTGATTAAAAGCGCTGATTGCACTAATAAAGTATGCTCTGTAACTGGAAATGTCACAGTTGGTTCTTCAAAATGATCATTTTTTGATAAAAGTTAACTAACAGCTTTAAAGACTTGTGTAATTCGAATCAGTGTACCTCACCAATAGCACCTTCTGGCAAAACGTTTCGCCTTGATTATAGCTGCACTGCGTGAAGGCAAGCACTCAGTGAGAGCATTCAGATGAAGCAGGGAGTTTTTCACGATTATTTAAGCATATATTGCTATAGTTGGCAGCAATTGGAGAACTTTCTTCGCCTTAGCCTTCGACTGAGATTGTATCACTGGTGTTCAATCGTATTTAGACATAGGCCTTTTGGCTAGGACTGAGCTGAACTGTGCTTTGGATCTTTGTGACGCTGAAAACTCCAATTTCGTCCTAGTTTATCTTTGGCATAGGGCAACATGTGTGTTTTTAATATTCACGATATCTGAAACTATCCATAGTGCCTTCAATATGCACCATTCGGCCGGCATCTGAACGGGAGAAGCATTCCCACACAATGACGTTCCTATCACGATGCTTTACAGTGGTCACTTTGTAACATATTTCCGTCACTCATGTCAATAGGATCGGTCTAAAAATATTTAAAAAAAAATTAATTCTCAAATGTTGTAAGTAAATGAATTTTTTTCAATTGTGCAAATGTTAAATTTTTATAAAAATATATAAAAGGAATAATGAGATGGCAAAAGTTTTTATGGCTACAGAAATTGTATATAATGACGTCATTTGTGGTAAAACGCCTGTGTTAGCGATTATTCACTGTCTTTTACCGTTGTATTTCTGCCAATGCCTTTTGCTAATTGTACCATTGCAGAGTGTATGCTACTGTTAACAGCATAGACCAAAGATAACATAACTGCACTTGTCCCTATCTCTGTCATGTTATTGTTTGAAACCAACATCTGAAATTGCCCTGAGTCAAGTGACTGAATTTTCGTCATTATGAGCAACGGTTTTTCTCATTTGCAGATGAAGTCAAGCGTTTATTGTAACAATAAAAGACTCGTCACGTTCCTATTACACAGGTAGTAGTGAAGGGAACGTAATTTCTCCATATTACTAATATTAATGCGGTGATTATCGTTTTTACATGTGCCCTAGTGAAGGGTATTGTCAGTTACAGAATTAAAAATCGTTAGTGATTGTCTTGCACTATGAATCTTTTGCAACTTATGGACGTGATTACAGATTGAAATATTATTCCAGCTGCACTTGACCGAGTATAGCCTACATGTCAGCAAGTACCGTAAGTCATTGCTAGTGTAAATCTGTTTTCAATAACGTTATACTAAGCTAAAAATACATTCAGACTATTCATTACATCTATAAAACCACTTCTCGCAGAGTGCATCGATGATGTTTCGTCCCCACATTATTATTTAATGTAATCGGCCAATTTTTTGCTTGTTTTACTTTTTGGCATCACCGTATATGGTAAGTCTTAAAATATAAACAGCTGTAGTGTGTCAGAATCGGAGGTAATGGACGAAAACAGATTTAATTTCTTATAAAAGAACAACAAAACGTTTCAGATGTATTGTTGAGGAATCGTAAGAAAACTGATGTTGCTTTCCAAATTCATATTTAGGCTTCTACTCCTGTATAAACTACAAACTAAAATACACGATAAAACGAGAACAATCTTTCGCTTAAAATCTGCCGTTCTGTATCTTGTAAAAAGAACTGTCAATACTTTTCATCTAGGCATATTTGATTTAATTTCTTATAAAAGAACAACAAAACGTTTCAGATGTATTGTTGAGGAATCGTAAGAAAACTGATGTTGCTTTCCAAATTCATATTTAGGCTTCTACTCCTGTATAAACTACAAACTAAAATACACGATAAAACGAGAACAATCTTTCGCTTAAAATCTGCCGTTCTGTATCTTGTAAAAAGAACTGTCAATACTTTTCATCTAGGCATATTTAAAAACCGAAGCCATCGCATTAATATTTGCAACTGCGGAGAACTAACGCTAAATGTACTTCTAAGGTGTAATAAGAATACAGTAAGACTTTTATCATTGTAAACTGCGCTTAGTTTCCACTACAAAGGATAAGAACTGCGAATCTCAGCCCCATTTCAAATTACTCGTAATGATGAAAACGGTTCCTGCCCCGAGTCAAGTGACTTAGGTGTTGGTTTCAGTATAATGATGTCACGAGCAGTCTATGTTATCTTTGGTCTATGGTTAACAGTTAAAATATGCAAGAGTTAAACGTATTCAGCATTTTCCTTCATGTAACTAGAAACCTTCATCCTACAAAGTATGATATTTTATGAATGTGTGTTAAGGGGTCAGTGCAAGTAATTTTCAAAGAGTGTGAACAACATTAAGGTTTTAATATGTACCAGTTATTCTTTAAAGTCACATATCAAGGTTTAAAGAAGTCTCTGAGTGATTTTTGAAATTGTGCTACTAATATCGAAAGTGAAGCAAATATCAAAGCAACCAGTTTTGAAAAGAGTCAAACAGTCTTACTTATGCGGAAGTTGGTACAGGTTTTGTAAAAGTTCATCTCCCTTGAATAAATAAGCCAAAAGTGATTTTAGTGGGAACATATTTTTGTAAATGTTGAAATTATTACGGAAATTGAAGGCAACGCAGATAGTAACTCTGAAACTGCCAGCCAATAATATCTTTGCACTGTTGTGGTTACGACCAAGGAGGTTAGAATCTGTGGAGGTGGTGTTATCTATGCTGATAAGAGGCATTGGTTGAAGCCAATGGGACCAAGATATTGTGCCCTAAACAAGGATTTCTCGCTTAAAAACCTGTGTGAAATTTGCCCTCTTTACGTAAAGCTACTAAACTGTCATAAGCATATGGGAGTATTTACTTAGATATGACATAAATTTCAACGGATAGAACTACTTTACCACATTGTACAACCAATGTTTTGGGCACAAACAAATTCCGGAATGCAAATTTTGCTGGCTTCACATTTTCAGTGTGGTTAGGGCATCTCCAGAGATTCTAACCTCCTTGGTTACGACGCTCGTGGTAGGTGTGACTTCGGAGCATTATTCAAAAAATTATGAGCTAGCCTTGATATGACTCTTTCTACGCAAATACTAAATGACAGCGAAGAAAATAAGAGCCCATGCTCATTTTCACAAGTATATTACACTATCTGTTTGATAATTGTGTTTTTGTGATAAAGCGTAAAGGTCAGGCAGGGACATCGTATACATCTGTTGCAAACTTAAGCAGCAAACTTTGTGGGCACTGAAATAAAATTTATAATCTCTCCGTACCTGAGTAACAGTGTGAACAGTGACTAAAACAAGGAGGTTAGAATAAAGGGAGATGGCAGTATCTATGCCGAGCACATACATCAGCTGAAGACCGCCCGCCATCTTTGTCAGTTTTGGAATTTTAAAACTATGCGTTAAGTCGACCCTCTTACTCTTAATGCATTTAACTGACAGTCACCGAAAAGAATGTACTTTGAAACAATATACGTTCTTGTATGAATAGTAATAGTTATTCATCATAATATATTTGAAAACTTAATTTTTAATGGCTAATTTGCACTCTTTTAATACATTATACATCACGGCAAAACCGTCGGACGTTTCATTCCTGTTTTAAGTGACATAAAACATTCGCTGTAACATACAAACATTCCTTCAAAACTTAGCAACATGGCTGAGGCAGGCTTCACTTTTTCAGCGTGAGTGCGTCTCCATGTGTTCTAACCTCCTTGGACTAAAACCACTTTCAGAAACTGTAATAGACAATTGATGAATATGACACCACTCACTGCATGTTCTGCTGCCAACTTTACATCACACGCAAGCCGCTGGCATAAGTAAAATTTTACGGGTCCCTGCATCAGTTGTCGATACGCCAGTCTTTCAAGAACTAAAGAAGAAAGGAAGTCACAACTTGGAATCAGACATGATTTCTTCCATTGATCGAAGATATTTACTCAGATCGGAAGAAAATAAATTGAACTTGCTTTCATCGGTCGAGAGCACAAGCGACCACTATCGTCGTGCCCATTGGGCTCTGAAAAACCCAAGTCTGGCTTTCCTTTTCTTACCGATAATAATGGAGTTTTGTTGGGCGCTGGCCAGCAACTCTCCCAGGATTCGTTTTACGGTACTGCACGATATTTCACGTGGCTTACTGTTTATGTCAAAAGCAGTCTCCGTTGGGACGCCCTTCCACATCCTCCTTGTAAGATTCTTGATTCCCTGCATGGCATAGATTTTTATATTCCTGTATACTCGTTGGTCTTAGGCTTGTTGCTAACCAGGAAATGACAAAGAAATAGTATTCGACGTAATTCTGACGTAGCCATTTTCTTTCCACAAGTGTAAAAATACTTTTGAACCGATCACAGCAACATTTACGAAGTTGCTCTTCCCACTGAATACTGAATCCTCATGCATCTGATTGTATAGACACAGGCCGTTGCACAGCGAGCCAAAATCATACTGGCTAGGCTTTTGTAGGTTTTCTGTGATTTCTCTAAATCCTTGCACCGGAATGCCTGATATGTTCATCTGGAAGCACACAACCGGACAAGCGACTTCTTTCTTTATCTTTCCAGCATGTGATCTATATCTAACTGAAACTTTTACTGACCTCTCGTCACCTCGTGGTCGATGGCAAATTGCCTAAATGTTAGCCGCGTTTAGGTAAACGAATGTTCTGTAATTAACCACCGGCTGGTGGTATCGAAATGTCACTGGAATAACTTCTTACTTTAGTATTATTTTGTTATTACTGGAGCTGGAATGAAATTCCGTAGTAGGCTATTGTATACAGCAAAAGGTTCTTGTATTATATGTCACTGGGCGGTAGGTTTCTATGTGAATTTTTACCTCTTAAACGTGCTTCAAGTAACTTTTGCAAAAAATGTATAGGAAAGAATGTGTCATAGTTTTAGCACAGTTCGTTGGGAGATAGTTTTACGCGCCACGTTTTATATACTCTCTGATTGCTTTATCGCTGCGTATTATTTACACTCTGGTTTCGTCCGAGAATTAATTTCTCTGTAAAGGACGTAAATAAACTAAGACCTGCGAGTCTCCCTGACGTATTTTGTTTACTCCGCTTTCGACGTTTGCAAACAAGTCGGATTTAATTGGAAAGACTTCAGAAACTTGAGATTATTTCGGTTCTCATCGTCTAGCAGAATGTTTTCTTGGCACAGAGGTTAGAGAAATTCAACTTTGTAACAGTGTGTCAGTAGTGAGATTTTGCAGAGGTAAATGCGAAATTTTCTTCCGTATGTCCTTAGACAATGTGAAGAACTTTCTACGGTAAAGTTTTTGTGTTTCAATTAAACATATCCAGTCACATGTTGCACCCTGGTAAGGTAATTGAAAAGTCAAAACACAGAAATTTCGTTTTCGTGAACAACAAAGATCACATCACTCTCTCGGAATTTTTTTGCTTCAGGATAATAGTGTCATTTTTAAGGCTAGTCCTTGATTCTTCACGGCCAGAACAATGGCCCGAATCTCAAGTGAAACATATTTGAGTTTTGTCACTTCCGCCGTGTAATATATGTTAGAAGTAATGGAAACAATATGGTTAGCCGTATCGGAGTGGCCGAGCGTATTGAGGCGCTATGCTCCAATGTCGTTCCCCGTCGGGGTTTCGAATCCTCCCTCGGGCACGGATGTTTGTGTTGTCATTATAAGGTATTTTATTAGTAGTTTGTAAGTTTAGGGACTGATGAGCATGCAACTGTATCCCATAAGCTTAACAATCATTTGAACATTTTTCTGTATGGTAAAATTTCACCTTCTGTATTGGCGCTGACGTTGGCAGCGGCCGTTGTATGCTCTTTGAAAACCCAATCGCAATTAATGAGGGGAAAAAATTTGTTGACTATGGAATAAATATTTAGAGCTGTACCTGCAGTCAGATTTTTTTAAGTTATTTACCCTTGTGTGGTCATTAATTATTCTGGTAAAGCAAACTTCTCATTTCCTACATTAGCACAGCTAAGCAGCCGATGCCATACTTATAAATTAACCAAATCGTTCTTCTGTTGGTTAATAGTGGCTTCGTACAGATAGGCTGAATTTTACTTACGGCAGCTGGTGGTGTAGTGCACAAATATTGGCAACGAAATGTTCGTTTCGCGATGGGTACATACAAGAACCTGTTTATCAGATAGTAGAAGCAGTATTAATTGTTTATTTCACGGTCAATACAAAAGATTATTCATTCCCTTCATTCTACGTGTTTGGCTTACCGAAGATTGTAAATGGTCTTTGCGAACGTCAGGATTCTACACAGTCCTTGCCGTAAGTAAAATATGACCAACAGATAACAAACCGAATTCGTCCCCTTTATCCCCTAATGTCTAGCATCAGTTTTCCAGTTAAAATACACTATGAAACAGGCTAGTTACAGTAATCTCTTATTCTTTTGTTTAAACTAACAGTCTTGTAACGCCATTAGCAACATCAACTGTTCAAAGAGTTCTCCGAGCCATTTGTTATGCAATTTTTTGAGTGAAACATATTTAATCTCGTTTGGTCTGTTAATAATAATACTATTTACCGATAATTGAGAAAGATTTACGCAGTAGGCTAATTATTACCTCCAATCCTGTGGGCAAAAAATTTAATACTATTGTTAGCATGTTGCATAAAGATATATATTGTATATATACGTTTTTGACGGTGTACATGTAAGTGTGTGTGTGTGTGTGTGTGTGTGTGTGTGTGTGTGTGTGTGTGCGCCCGTGTCCGCACGAGTGTTTATGTCTGCGTTCCTGCGCTTGTGTGTGTGGTGATTTTGCGTATCTATGTGTCTGTTTAGAAGTGCGTGTGTGTGTCTTTTATCTACATCTACAGGGGATACTCTGCAAATCACATTTTAGTGCCTGTCAGAGGGTTTATCGAACTACCTTTATACTATTTATCTCCCATTCTATTCATGAATAGCGCGCGGAAAGAAAGAACACCTGAATCTCTCCGTTCGAGCTCTGATTTCTCGTATTTTATTCTGATGATCATTTATACCTATGTAAGTGGCAGTCAACAATATATTTTCGCATTCAGAGAAGAATGTGGACGATTGGAGTTTCGTAAGTAGCCTACGCCACAGCGATAAATGCCGTTGTTGTAATGATTCCCATCCCAGATCCTGTATCATTTCTGTGACGCTGTCTCCCCTATATCGTGACAATACAAAACGAGCTGCCTTTCTTTGGGCTCTTTCGATTTCCTCCGTCAAACCTAGCTGATAATAATCCCACACTTGCAGCAATACTCCAAAAAGTACGGACAAGCGTAGTGTATGAAGGTTCTTTGGTAGTTTTGTTGCTTCTTTTAAGGATTCTGCCAATAATACGTAGTCTCTGGTTCGCCTTTCCCACGACATTATCTACGTGCTCTTTTCAATTTCAGTCTGAATTAATAGTAATTCCTTGGTATTTAATGGAGTTTACGGCCTTCACTTCTGATTGATTTATGTTGTAAACAAAGTAAATGGTGGCGTCATCTGCAGACAACCTAAGAGAGCTGCTTGTCGCGGTGGAGTAGCCGAGCGGTCTAAAGCGTCTCGCTGCAGAGCGCGCGGTTGCTCGCTGTGGAGGTTCGAGTCCTCCCTGGGGCATGGGTGTGTGTGTTGTCCTTAGGTTAGTTTACCTAGGTTTAAGTAGTTTGTAAGCTACGGACTGATGACCACGCAGTTTGGTCCGATAGATTTACAAACATTTGAACATTTTTTTAGAGCTGCTTAGATTTTCTCCCAAATCGTTTATGTAAATAAGGAACAGCAGAGAACCAATAACACTACCATGTGGAACGCCCGATATCACCCATGTTTTAGTCGATGCCTTACCACCGATTATTACAAACTGTTTCCTCTCTGACAGGAAATCACTTATCCAGTAGCAAATTTGGGGCGGTATACCATAACTACGCAATTTGATTATAAGCCGTTCATGAGTTGTCAAAAGCCTTATGGAAATATAGAAATACGGAATCACTTTGAGATCCCTTTTCATAGCACTTATCACTTCGTGTGAGTAAAGAGCTAGTTATGTTTCACGTGAACGATATTTTCTAAATCCGTGTTGACCTTGGGTTAATAGATTATTCTGTGCGAGAACCCTGCTGCAAATTGACGTCAATGAAATATTAGGCCTGTAGTGTAGTGAGGTATTCCTGCCTTTCTTGAATATTGGTGGGACCTGTACAACTTTCCAATCTTTTGGAACAGATCCTTCTTTGAGAGAGCGGTTGTATATGGCTCTTAAGTAAGGAACTATCGCTTCAGCATAAACAGAAATCTAATGGGTATACAGTTCGAAGTAGAAGACTTGTTCTTCCGAAGTGATTTAAGTTGCTTCACTATTTACAGGACATCTACTTCAACGTTACTCATTCTGGCCTCTGTTTGTAATTCGAAATCTTCTTTGGTAAATGAGTTTCGAAAAGCTGTCATCGGCAGGATCGCCATAACTATCATGTAGTGAGGTTATTGTTTGTGTCTTGCCCCTACTATATTAAACATATAACCAAAATCTCTCTGCGTTTTCAGTCAAATTTCGAGAAAAAGCTTCGTTGTGAAAAGTATTGTAAGCATCCCGAATTGAAATCCTCGCTAATTTCAATCTTCTGTGTGGGATCGCCAATTCTGGGGATTTTTTGTTCGCTTAAATTTAGCATGCCTTTTCCGTTGTCCTAACCTGTTTTATGTACCAATTTTATTAATTTATTTGGTACAAAACTGTCAATTGCTGTCGATACCAGTTCTTTTTGAATTGGAGCCACATCGGGATTATTTATTGCAAAGCGATTTGCAATTCTAGTTGGCTCATGAACTAATTGTTCTAAGTAATTCTCAGAGAATGCGTTGAGTACAATTTCGCACGATGTTTTATGCGTACCTTCCGATTTGAAAATAGAATTTTGCCAACAGATTGAGGGTAAATTAAAATCACCACCTACTATTATTGTATGAGTCGGATATGTGTTTACAATTTGACACAGGTTTTATTTGAAACTTTCTGCTATTGTATCGTCAGAGTCGGGAGGCCGGTAAAAGGAACCAATTATTAACTTTCTACCATTTTCGAGTACAATCTATACCCATAATAACTTACAGGCACTCTCAACTACACTACACGATAGACTACTTTTGATGGCAACAAACACGCTTCCACCTATTTTGTTTAATCTATCCTTCCTGAATAGAGGTCACTTGCAAAATCTTCTACTGAACTTATTTCCGGCTAAAGCGAACTTTCGCTACCACTCGATCAGAATGCTTATTTTACGAAACTGAACTTCACAGTAAAAGATAAGGATCGACTCCGGCGGCATTTAAATATGATACCTGTTTTTTTTTCTGTTACAACTTCAAAGTCAGAAACATAACAAAGAACTTTGATGACGGGCAACCACAGCTAAAATATTTATACATAATTAAACTTTCACACAGTTAAAAATTAGGTGATAAAATTGTAATTCAATGAAAGTCCTTGGTCCACTTGAGCTGTTATTGGAGTCGTGAAGACCCGCGTACCGGTTTCACAACTTACAGTTACATCTTCAGGTGCTTTTTTACTGTACAAGATAATAGTTTTAATAAAATGAATATTTAGATTAGAAATTACATATTAAAAAACAAAAAATTCGAACTAGTGATGTATGAGGAAATTACACGCATTTTTTTTATATAGGAGCCAGTAGGCTAGTAATTGAATAAATATACTTTTAAGTTACAAAGTCATTTGTGATGGATAACGGGGTTAATTGTGAGGTCGTACCGCAAGCACCTTCGCTCTTTTCGTCAAAAACATAAAAAGAAGGCTACCGTGCGGTTCTTGTCATTTTTGGTAAAAGTACAGAAAAGTCGGCAATCAGTTTAGTAAAAATTGTTTGGCCTGTGACGTAAGGTGTCGTGATGGGTAGCCCTACAATAAATAACCATTATAATGATTACCGAGATTGTTGGTAAATCAGGTTATCAAAAATTGCATTTCCCTGCTGGGCGTAAGTGCGAATACAACTGAAGTGACAGATCACCATGAGTATCGGCCGCTAGACTGAAGCCGACTGGCTGTGGTTCGAGGGGGCGCTAGTTGTCACGTCGAGGCTAGTTGCGGTGGTAACCGACCAGTAAACCTCGTTAACCATTTTACACAAGTATGTATTTTAATTTAGACTAATAATTATGTGCTAAACTCTGGTAAAATATAACGGCGGTTTATATAAGTTACGTTATTTTGTGTCATCAAATTAAAGATTGGTTGGCTTAGCTTTAGAGAACTTTTCTGTGTCTACATGTGGTGATGAGTGGTTGCAAATGAGATATTTTCATCGTGAACATCACTAGCCAAAAAATTTTCTTTTATCTTCGTCCAAACCATCTACATCTAATAAAAGTTCGTAGGCTTCCACGGTCGGTGTCATTTTGAATAAAATAATTCTGGGTATTAAGTGTTTAAAAAACGACGTGGCCTAATACCCAGAATTGCTTTATTCATCTACATCTACTTAGTCATTCTGATTTAGTGGCCGTTTTGTCCTTGCAACTACCCGTTGATCCATAAAAACCATTCTTAGAAAATACTCAAATATCTGTATTCATCAGACTAAATGTTTTGGTACAAATCACTGTGCTTATCTTGAGTTACCGAAAAACAATAGTTTAGTTTTGGGCTGCCAATTCTTCTGAATAACGTCTGAGACTATTGGGTGCGCTGTCTGAAATTGTTTTGTGGGGAATATCTGCGCGTTGGTTACTAGGATGCACATATACTCGTTACAGAGTGTAGAACATTGTGGATAGATAAGAAAGTTTTGTATACCTATCAATGCCATAACACATAACTTCTGGGTGTAAGTTGACATTATTAAAAAATGTTGGTTATTTGAAATGCTTCAAATATTTCTAACTTCATTCAGTATACAGTGTAGGAAAAGTACAGGGCGTTTACAGAAATTGGTCATTTTCCGATGGGAAAAGAATATCAACGTATGACCTTCGATTTATTCCAAGAGATGCTTCAAAGCGTCTCCGTACATCTAAAAGAAGGAAAAAATCTAAATGTTGGGAATTTGGTTTGCGTAACATTGAGCGAGACGTTACAGTTACCGGCCGTTTATAGTCTAGGCGAGAGTACGGGAGAGGTGATGAAACTGCCAGTAGTTTGTAAACGATTGCAGGTGCGTAACACATCACTTTGACAGCATAGCGTTGACAGGACGAGCGACAGTTTGATTACACGCAGCCTGTCTCTGTGTTATTCACGCAGGAAGAGACCACATTACAGTACCCTTGTAGGCAGAAATGGTATTCAGCGTAATGCTGGCGTAGCCATTTGCTGTCCGACAAGTGTCAAAACACTTTTCGAGCGACCGTATCAGTATTTTCAGTGTTGCTCTTGCCACCACTGCACTGAATCCTCATGCATCTGATTGTATAGACACATGCCGCTGCACAACGAGCCAAAATCAGACTGGCTAGGCTTTTGTGGGTTTTCTGTGATTTCTCTAAATCCTTGAAGCAGAATGCCTCAAACGTTCCAGGAAAGACACAGCCGGACAAGCGACTTCTTTTTTTTATCTTTCGAGCATGTGCTCTACGTGCGGGAGTCGTTGGTCTTTATGCTTATATATAGACAGGCACATTTTGTAGGCCTACATGTAAGTGTTAGCCGCGACTAGTTAAACGAATGTTCTGTAATTAACATGGTGTCGAAATATCACTAGAATAACTTCTTACCTTTGTACTGTTTTGTTCTGGTTGAAGCCGGAATGAAATTCCGATGTAGGCTATCATATACAAAATTGTCCATATTTTAAACCATTTAGTTCTTGTATTAAATGTCACTGGACAGTAAGTTTCTCTGTGAATTTTTACCTAATAAATCTGATTCGAAATTTTTTTTCAAAAAATGCACAGGAAAATAAATGTGTGATAGGTTTCGTACGGTTCGTTGCGGGATCGTTTTACCCGCCACGTTTTATTTACTCTCTGTTTTTACCGACGCGTATTATTTACTCTCTGATTGGTTTTCTCCAGTAATCTCTGTTTTCTACGAGATATAATTTCTTTTTAAAGGACGTAAATAAACAAAGACGTGTGAGAGTTCGAGACGTATTTTGTCTACTCTATGCTGAAGGTCAGCCTGAATCTTTTGGTACTGATACGACTCCTGAAACATAGGAAGCCGTTGCCGCATAAACTGCACTTTTACCCATCTCAAATGAAACATATTTAAGTTTTGTCACTTCCACCGAGTGATACGTGTTATTAATGTAGGCTACGCTGAATTTCGTGTTACATCGCTTTCACAGCAGCCATACCGATCCCTAACTCCAATAAGAATAATATGTAGAGTAATACAAATGGTATGGTATAATTTCACTTCCTGAATCGGCGCTGAATTTGGCAATGAAATTAATATTTAGAGCTGTTCCTGCTGTTAGGTTTTGGTATTTACTCTTGTCCCGTCATTAAATTAATTATTCTTGTAAAGCAAACTTTTCGTTGCCAACATTGGCACACTAAGCTGCCGATGCCTTATGTAAAATTTAGCCAAATTATTCTTCTGTTAATTAATAGTGGCTTCGTGCAGAAAGGCTAGCGGCGGTGTAGTGTACAAATAGTGACAATGAAATGTTCGTTTTACGAAGGGTACATACAAGAACCTATTTCTCACATAGGAGAAGCAGTATTAATTGTTTATTTCATAGCCAATACGACAGATTATTCATTCCTCTCATTCTACGTGTTTGGGTTTTCAAATATCTTTAATAGTCTTTGCGTACGTTAGCAGTCTCAGTCGTCGTTGCCGTGAGTAAAATATTACCAACAGATAATAAATCAACTTTTTTCCGTAATCCCCTAACGTCTTATTCACTTAGGATCAGTTTTCCTGTTAACATTTTACTGCATAACGGGCTAGATACGGTAATCCGTTCTCATTCTGTTGATTCAGCCAACAGTCTTTTACCGGTTCCCCAGTAGCCACTGTCAACTGTCCAAAGAGTTCTCCGAGCCATTTATTATGGAATGTATTGTGTGAAACAGATATTTAATCTCGTTAGGTGTGTTAATAATAATGTCAATTGCTGATAATTGAGAAAGAATTAGTTTACAATCTCCAATCTTGTGGTTAAAAAAATTAATATGATTGTTAGTATGTTGCATAAAGGTATATACTGTATGCGTACATTTTTTGCAGTGTCTTTATAAGTGTGTGTGTGTGTGTGTGTGTGTGTGTGTGTGTGTGTGTGCTCACTTGTGTTTATATCTGTGTTCCTGCGCTTGTGTGTGTTTGATTGATTTTGCGTACTTGTGTGTCTGTTCAAAAGTGCGTATGTGTGTGTGTGTTTGTTTCATCTCTCTATCAGAATTTTATTTTGCGAAGCTAAACTTCGCAGTAAAGGCTTAGGGTCGACTCCAGCGCTACTTAAATATGATACCCGTTTTTTCCCTGTTTCAACTTTAAAGTCAGAAATATAACGCTGGTTCATATCAATTATGTCATTTCGCATCATCAAATTAAAGATAGCTGATTGATGGCTTAGGTTTAGTTAACTTTTCAGTGTCTGCATGTGGTGTTGAGTGGTTGCAAATGAGATATTTACGTCGTGAACATCACTATCGAACAGATTTTCTTTTATCTTCATCCAACCATCTACATCTGATTAGTCATTCTAATTTAGTGACCGTTTTGTGCTTGCAACTATCCGTTGATCCATACAACCATTCTTAGAAGATACTCAAATATCTGTGCTGAAGGTCAGCCTGAATCTTTTGGTACTGATCACGTACTGATCTTGACTTACCGGAAAATAAAAGTTTAGGTTTAGGCTGCCCATTCTTCTGAATAACGTCTGAGACTAGTGGGTGCGCTGACTGAAATTCTTTTGTGCAGAATACCGCGTTGGTAGATAGAACGCACAACTACTCATTACAGTGTGTAGAAAATTGCGCATAGATAACCAAGTTTTGTAAAGCTATCTATGCCATAAACACATTCCTTGTGGATATACGGTGATACGGTGACATTATTCCAATAAGTTAGTGATTTAAACTGCATGAAATATTTCTACCTCATTGAGTACACTGTGTAGGAAAAGTACTAGGCGTTTGCAGAAACTCAATGGTCATTCTCCGATGGCAAGTAAAGAATATCAATCTATGACCTTTGATTTAAGTCAACAAGGAATTTCATTAAGAGACGTTACAAAGCTAATGGTAGAGATTCAGAGTGGTATGGTAGGCACCTGGAATCGTCTTACAACTACTGGCAGTCTACATCACTTGTCCCGTACTGCTCGCCTAGACCAAAAACTGCGTAAGGCGAACGGTAACTGCGACATCTCTCTCTCGATGGAAAGCAGACCAGATTTACAGCATTATAATTTTTTTCTTTTTATTTAGATGTAAGGGGATGCGTGTATCAAATTAAACTGTATGAAACAGAATCCACAAGAATTCTTTGTATTCTAACGGCCATAGAGAGGCCAGTTCCTTAAGCCAAGACACTATACTACACGCTAGAATGCTAGTGTGAGGAAGATCACCAAGAATAGCCTACGAAATTTCAATCTAGATAATACGTTCACATACAGACTTCTAAACAGACACAAAAGATCACGAACAATCAAATACACACATTCCAATCCACCCACACACACAAATACACAGACACCCAACCATACAAGCGTAAGCACAAAGTTATAAACAAACGTGCTTGTACGCAGACGCACGCACGCAAGCGCACACACTCACACTCATACTCTCTCTCTCTCTCTCTCTCTCTCTCTCTCTCACACACACACACACACACTTACATACATGCACCCATATGTGGCCGAGGGGACTGAGGCGCTCCAGTCACGGTCAGCACGGCCACTACGGTCGGGGGTTCGAATCCCCCCTCGGGCATGGATATTTGTGCCGTCCTTAGTATAAGGTAGTTCGTAAGTAGTTTGTAAGTTTAGGGACTGATGACCCCGTAGTTAAGTCCCATAAGCTTAACAAACATTTGAACATTTGAAATGTTCCATTACGTTCCAATTATCAGATTTCTACAAATACTTCCTCAAACATGTCATTTACAGACGGATACATATTACTAGACGGACAGGATTATTATTAAATGAAAAAGAGTGACTGCAATTCAGTTCAACACATTGCTCGTCATAATTATCGTTTCAATTGAAAAATTAGAAATAGCATTTTCGATTGATAGGTAGTCTTCGACCATCACTCTATTCAGTTGTTTCAGATTATGCATTTTTGCATTACAAATGTATTCTATTTATATCACTAATACTTCACCCTTTGATTTATTCCAGCAGCTGAAACTGTCAGGAAGAGCGCCACCGTGATTACACGCATCCTCTCTCTGCCAGAAACCCACTACATAACAGTACCAAATATAAGCTGGGAAGTGGAGGTTCCTCTTTATTTAGGTACGTACACATATCTTATTTGTTTATTTTGTGAGATGAGCAATAAGTTTCAATGTAAAATTTCTAATATCAGAACATCTAACAAGTCTTTTACAGGTGGGTGCAAAATAACAGTCGGAGTTGCAACATTCCATTGGAGAGGTTGTGTCTGGTATCCTGTTAAACACAGAGTTCACCAACACTGACGTTTCGGTTGGTAAGTTTATAAATAGCATCTTCGTTTGGTAAGTAGTCTTCGTCCATCCCCTTATTTAGTTGTTTCAGATCATGCATTATTGCATTACAAATGTATTCTATTTATTTCATTAATTCTTCGCCCTTTGTCTCCTTCCAGAAGCTGAAACTGACAGAAAGAGCGACACCTTGATTACACGCAACCTCTCTCTGCCTGAAGCCCACTACATCACAATACCAAATATAAGCTGGGAAGTGAAGGTTACTCTTTATTTATGTACGTACACATATCTTATTTGTTCATTTTGTGAGATGTGCAATAAGTTTCAATGTAATATTTTTAACATCACATCTAACTTGTCTTTTACAGGCGGGTGCAAAATAACAGTCGAAGTTGCAACTTAACATTGTAGAGGCTGTGTCTGTTATCCAGTTTAATACAGAGTTCACCATCACTGACGTTCCGGTTGGCACGATTATAAATAGCATCTTCGTTTGGTACGTAGTCTTCGTCCATTACATTATTTATTGTTTCCAGATTTGGCATTTTTGCATTACAAATGTATTCTATTTATATCACTAATACTTCACCACCGGCCGCGGTGGCCAGGTGACTGAGGCGCTCCAGTCACGGTCAGCACGGCCACTACGGTCGGGGGTTCGAATCCCCCTTCGGGCATGGATATTTGTGCCGTCTTTAGTCTTAGCTAGTTCATAAGTAGTTTGTAAGCTTAGAGACTGATGACCCCGTAGTTAAGTCGCATAAGTTGTACAAACATTTGAATACTTCACCCTTTGTTTTATTTCAGCAGCTGAAACTGGCAGGAAGAGCGACACTGTGATTACACGCATCCTCTCTCTTTGCCAGAAGCCCACTACATCACAGTACCAAATATAAGCAGGGAAGTGGCCATACAGATATCTAAATAATTTTTCACTTGCTTTTGATCTTCTGGTGACTTTACTAACCGATAAATGACTTCATAATACGTGAATAATGAAAGAGAATTGCTCACGTTCTCTCCTAAACGGTTTACGAAGATAAGGAGCAGTACGGCCCCTATAATAATTTCCTGGGGAACGCGAGCTATCACATTTCTTTTACTCGATGACTTTCCGTCAATTACAACGTACTGAGGCCTTTCTGACAGGGATCCAATCGCACTACTGTGACGATATTCCTTAAGCTCGAAATTTGATTAGAAGACGCTTATGAGGTACAGTGTCAAAAGCCTTCCGGATGTCTGGAAATATGGAATCGGTTTGATATTACTCATTACATCATTACTTCATGCCAGTCACTTTTATGGCAGCGCAGGAACGGGCGCGTGGTCTACGTCTTGTCACGTCTTGCGCGACATCACTCGTCGGAGGGTCAATTCTTACCTCTGGTACGAGTGTGTTTGTTGTCCTTAGCGTAAGTTAATGTAAGTAGTTTGTACGTTTAGGGGCCGATACATAAACAGTTAGGCTTAGGAGCATTTTAATAATAGCAGTACTCTAAAGTACATCTCTTTCCAGTGGAGTAAGTTCATCGTGACGGTATGTTGTTACGATGAGTGCTACTCCCATCGTTTCCTGGCGAAGAGCCACAGCAGTGCTTTTATAGGGCGATGCAGCACGAATGGCCGCCCACTCCCATCACCACAGGAAGGGTGGGATATGGCGGTGGGTCGCATTCCACTCTTCGTGAGCTTGTTTAGCCTTCAGCGCACGTGCCTTCTGGACGTCTCTTGGCTGGGAGCGCTCGTAACGTATTATGGTCATCCATGGGCCCCAAGTACAGCCTTGCTCGTAGCCATCATCTCTTTTTACGAGTTCAACACTTTAAATTCAATCGGGTCCTTTATTAAAGGTCCCAAAATCAATTGCCCCCGCACATTGATCTGAAAGAAATGGAACATGTGGCCTACCGTCAAAGCCGGCTGCGGTGGCCGAGGAGATTGAGGCGCTCCAGTCACGGTCTGCACGGCCACTACGGTCGGGGGTTCGAATCCACCCTCGGGCATGGATATTTGTGCCGTCCTTAGTATTAGCTAGTTCGTAAGTAGTTTGTACGTTTAGGGACTGATGACCCCATAGTTAAGTCCCATAAGTTATACAAACATTTGAACATTTCTACCGTCAAGCTGTGCTCAGCGACCACCGTGTTGTCCTTTTTTCTCCGAGGTAGGTACCTGCGTGCTCCAAGCAGCGGCACAGAAGCAAACGGTCAAGGGTACACGAATTGCCCAGCTATTGCCACTCTTGCCCCTACCAGTAGCTGCTGGAAGTGACGTTAAAATGACTCAGTACGTCGAATTATATTGTACTTACAGTTTGACGTTTCAAGGCTTTGTGCTGCCCGAGCTTGTTTCTGCCCCTGTTACGTTATGTTCGACAAGATACTTATTTTCGTCTAAATATTGTTATATGGTAAACTATGAAATATACCTCTTTGCTGATGACACCAGCTTGGTAGTAGCGGATGCTGTTTGCAATATCGACATAGTTCAAGAAAAATAAAATAAATTGATGCTAAATTTCAGTAAGAGTCTCGATTTTACAATTTTCAACGCAAAATTCTACAAAAACTTACATTTTGATTACACAGAATTGGCGTATGAAGAGACTGAACAGTTCAAATTACTAGGCATTCAGATAGTACGCCCATGTTAAGGATCTCGATCAAAAACTAATTGATACGTTATTTAGCATTTGAATAGCATCTGAAATAAGTTATAGTACAACACTAAAAGTGGTCTACCTTATTTTTATTTTCCTTTGACTTATGGTGCTATGTTTCATGGTAACTATTGTGATTCAAAGAGGATATTTATGGCGCAGGAACGGTTGGTTCCAACAATATCTTGTGTAAGGAAGCGATCCTTTTGTCGATTCCGGTTCAGTAGACTGGGAATTCTGACGCTGGCTTCCCATGACACATGCTCTGTAATGTAATTTGGTTGGTATCAATACTGCCTTATTCCCAAGTGTTCGCAGGTTTCATTCCGGTAATACTAGTCAGAAATCACATCTCCTTGAGCCTTGTGCAGAAAGGTGTGCAGTATTCTTTTGCATCCATTTCCAATAAACTGCTATGTGAATTCAAAAATCAAGTCTAAATTGAATAGTTTCCTGATGACTCACTCTTTTTCTGTTCTATCGAGGAAATCATGGAAAAATAAAAGAAATGAGTTGGTTTCTGTGTCACGTTGTTCATTGCATTTACTGACACCAAGGTCTGTCGTGTGCATAGCATAATACCCACACTAATAACTGTATGGAAATTTTCGAAAATGTCAATGATTGATCATTTTACAAATATGTTGCCATTAAGAGTTTAGTCGTAGTTGTTAGTCGTTAGTAATTAGCTTATGATGCTTGCTTCCATCAACAGGAGCAAATCGTGTCTTCGTGCTTTTGCCGATGTCGAGTTCTTTAATAAGTACCGTAGCTGGGAGATGTAAATTAATACATTCAATTTCAGATCTTTCCATCTTTGTTATTCAAAGCACTTGGTACACCTTTACGACGCTTTCACGTAGCAACTGGAGGACAATACACACGACTCACAACTTGGTTCGACTGGCATCATCACTGATTTGCAACAGCCTCGTTGTCTGGGTTTATATACATTGTTAACAATTAAATTCTTTGGAAATATTTGTTATAGCATTACATATTATAGATTACAATTAAATGTTAGAGAAATAAACGATGTGGGAATTTTAAAAGTCATTAACTGTGCATAATTTACATATAATTCAAAGTACTGAAATTCAGAAGTTCTCAAAAAGTGAAAATATGGTTTGTCAATAACACTTGCTGTATAATTTTAATTTACTTCTTAATGACAGCCTCGAGTAGCTATTATTTCCACAGAATTTCTAATGAAGGAAGCTATATTTTAATCCATTTCAAGATTATTAATAATAGTTCGTTCTTCCGGAAACAAATATGTGCCAGGTTTGTTTACATCTGTAAATTTAATATTTTTAATATAAATCAGTTTTCGTTCCAGTTGGAAATACTTTTAGATTTGTTATTACAGTAATTATGATTTCTGGGGTTAGATGTTTTTAACACGACCCACATAAGTATTATTTTATAATATGAAGCTTCTAGAATTGAGAAGAACAAGTTGTTACCATTTGTTCGGACAATAAAATTTTACATTCTTTTTTAAATATGAATAATTAGTTGGTGAAATAATAGTATAATATATTTAATATTCAACATATGAACAAAGTCTGCATTTAAAAGATTATAGCGTAAATAATTTCTGCTTTGTTCAACTGACATACCATGAAGTGTAGCATATCACGGAGAAAACCTAATTTGTAATGTGCCACTATAATGGGATTGCTATAAATTTCATTTTAGGTACTACTATACTACTACCTCTTCTATTACATTATCGTATACTGATCCGTTCTAGGACAATAGAGACTCGCTTGCCTTTTGGGTTCTGCGGAACACGGTAAATATAAATATAGAAAATATAAATAAATGATTTATTACGAAGTAGACAACATAGGTGATATTACAATTAATATGTTAAGGTATGCGACTGCGGTGATAAAAAACAGTTTTCTTGCTATATTAATGTCTAGCAAGGTAGGCCTGAAGCGTATCGCTTTGGGGAAGACTGAGAGATGATGATTTATAGAGTAAAAGAAACCATTATCTTCCATTATAACGGTTTTAATGATTTTTGGAACATACTTATGAATATAATCACACCGTGCACGGCATGGAAACTGAACATATTTGCAGACAGCGGTAGTGGAAGAGAGGATACAGTGCCAGCGATAAAGAATGTCAGTGTGTGAGAGAGACAGTGGCAGTAAAGAAGTTAAATAGATGGAGATACAGCAATGGTAAAAGAAGAGGAAGGAAATAGCGGAATGGAAAATGGAATGGAAAATAGGGAGATATGTATGAAAACTTCAATACAAATGGAGATAAGCTACAAGAATTTAACGTGTCCTCTGTTAAAAGCGCGCGAATATGTTCGTATAGCAATATGTTTGCTAAAAAAGGCAGAATGAAACCCGAGGCAGTTGTTTCCCCACATTTTTGTCAGAGTATTTTAAAAAAGAACGTAAGACCCTTACTCTTGTGATCCGACAGGATTTTTCGGCTGGTGTAAGAATGTTCCACAATATTCGATATTACTTACATTTTAGAGTGCGCTTTCTGAGAAATGAGTATGTTATATTTATTCCTTCAGTATTTTTACATAACTAAATATGAAAATACTGCAAATGGAAAGACCAGAATTGTATTTATGTGAGATATATGACCTTATACAAAATTCCGTTTGCTTTGTCTCATTTTCCGAAGTAGCACTTTTTAGGTTATTTTCAGTGGGATTTTTATTTTTCCGTTTGAAGATTCTTATGATATGGTATGCTTCCAAGTTGAAGTCAACTGATCATGTACATAATAAGGAGTCATAATCAGGCGTCATATCTTGCATTAGTGTACCTACGTAGTTTGTAATACACAAGATATTGTATGTTCAAAAATTTGGCCAGAACGTTTGTTTGGACACTAGCTGCATATAAATTTTAGAAATACCTTACATCGTAAAAAATTGTTACTCTAAAATTTTAAAACTACCACACCTATTTGCTTAGAGCCTGTCGGCTGCAAAATAAAACTGTTACTATTGCATGTGTCTCTTCAATTCCATATAGAACATCACGATTCTTGTTTGTGGTTTTATTACTTCCTTTTGATTTTCTAATTTTGCTTAGTGATTTACGATGTGTTATGTCATGCAACCTGAAATACAATTCTTTCGACAGTAAAAACATGAGATACTGCATGTGTTAGGTGTAAGCCATCCCGGCTCGTGTTTCTTCGATTCACCCAGTCCTTTATTAAATTACTGACGCAAGTACTAATCGATCTTTCTGTGCTCTCACAGCTCGCGGCGCTGTTAGATCCATCTCGCGTCACTTGTCTTCTTACTCGTGTGACCCTTGCCGCGAGTGGCGCTATTTGGGCTTGGCGCCGAAGCAGTTCCGGAGAGTTCGGTTACCAGGTTAAGTCAGTGAGAGTCGCTGCGGGGAACATCTGAGGGTCAGTATCGTGCAGTGCCAATTTGATACACTGCATGCCGTCGCTATGGTCGAGTTATTTTCATTTATTGGCGGCCTGTGGCCGGGCCCGGCGCCTGCGCCGGAGTAGTTCCGCAGTGGCATCCTGCGAGTCTGTTGGAGCCGTATATGCGATGATATGAACAGCTGAAGAGGTCTGGACACGGAGAGGGGATTGTGTCAAGTTCCACAACTAGCTCGGCGGGGGCTGTTTACCACATCTCCCCGGCTATGCGGTCGTGTTCCTAGCGGCCGTGCGATCCCACGATGGTTCCTCGCCAAGCACAGGAGTAGTCAACAATTTGTACTCCGCAGTCAGTCCCTGGCTGCATCTGGCGTCGTTCCAGCTGCTTTCCACCTGGGATCCATGAAATGCTTTCATCTACATCTACATCTACATAGATACTCTGCAAATCACATTCAAGTGCCTGGCAGAGGGATCATTAATCACTTTCATAACTTTTCTCTACCATTCCGTTCTCTAATAGCGCGCGGGAAGAAAGAACACCTAAATCGTTCCGTTTTCGATCTGATCTCTTTTATTTTATTGGGATGGTCATGTAGGTGGGTGCTAGCAAAATATTTTCACATTCATAAGTAAAAGTCGGTGATTGAAACTTCGCAAACAGATCACGCCGCAATGAATAACGTCTTTCTTTCAATGATTTCCACCCCAATTCGTGCAACATTTCCGTGACGCTTTCCCCCCGGTAACGTGATAAAACAAAACGAGCTGCCCTTCTCTGAACCTTCTCAATGTCTTCCGTCAGTCCCACCTGGTGAGGGTCCCACATGGGGCAACAGTACTCCAAGAGAGGACGCACAAGTGTGATGTAAGCAGTCTCTTTGGTGGAGCTGGTGCATCTTCGAAGCGTTCTGCCGATGAAACGTAACCTTTGGTCCGCCTTCCCCACAATATTTTCTATGTGTTCTCTCCAGTCAAAGTTGTTCGTAATTGTAACTCCTAGGTATTTGGTAGAATCTACGACCTTAAGATTTGACTGATTTATCGCGTTTGTTAATATCATCCTCCTACACCATCGCGAGGATGGCTACACTTATCTTGGAGTGAGGATATTAAGTGACCTGTACATTCCTGCTCCGAAAATTTGTGTGTGTGTGTATTTATAAGGATAGGTGGAACCACCAGGAACCACCCTTGCCTATGTCTACGTCTATTGATGTTTACTTATGTGTTTGCCTCACTTCTAGTTCGGCTCAGTTGAATTATTTTCTGTTTTGCTCTGTGTAGCAATTATTCAATTTCCACTCAGTTGGTTAAAGTGACTGGGGAATTTTTCTGGTTTTTTGCCCCTCTTCTAGCTCGCATCTAAACTGGCGGTAGTTGTATATCTTTATTTTTCTATTTTTTAATCATTTGTTTGCAGACCATTTCTCTTCGTGACGCATCACCAACCCATGGTTGTAATTTAGCTCTGAGTGAGCTCACCTTTGCTTACTTATTGTAAAAGGTTGCTTCGGGCCTTCATCCTTTTATTAAAGTATCTCAATTTTTTTTCTAACTAGACCTTCAGCCTGATAATTTTACTTAATTTTGCAGCCCGGCTTGAATGTCTTGTTTACCATATTTTATTTACTTTTATAGAGGGTTGTTTCGGCCTTCTGCCTTGCATCACCCTAGCTGAACTTTTTACTGTCGTTCTTGAAATTTAAAAAAAAAGGGAAGAAAACATTGTCTTGTTGTAAAAGGGATTTCTTTTTTATAGTTTAGTTAAAATAAATGTGTCAAAGGAACGTGAACTGAGTAACCTGGCTTGACTTTACCAGTCAACTCCCCGTCGCTCCCGCTATCCCTATCAAGGCTCATGACATAGAAGAGATAAGTAAACAAATATAATTCCTGAATAGGTACATTACTAACTTTAAGGTGTAATTAAAATTTTGCTAACATTATAATCGTTTTCACGACTGATGAATAAATAATCCCACTGCAGGTAGAACAAAAACGCCTGACACATATTTAGGTAACGTAGAACAAACCAACATTGTCTTGTATAATGTAGAATATCTCAGAAATTTCTTATCAACAAGCACTGAAACAAATAAGAGCATTGTCACTGCTTGTTAAAGACAGTCGGCCTTTTCTTGTGAATATGTCGCGTTTTCCGAGGGTATGGTTAGGCAGGAACTTGTGAGCAAACCATTATCTCCAATATCCAGCTGTCGTTTGTGTGGTCTCAGAGGGTGACCTCGCCCACAGTAGAAGCTGGTGCCAGTGTCGCATTAAGCCTACCCGGAATTTACACACCATTCTGACGTCTCTTCCGGGATGTGTAAGCTCTGAGCTCATGTCACTTCAGATAATAGTGACGCATTTGTCCGATGTTTCACAACCTCCACTGAGAATGAACGTTGTGGTCATTCACAGTTGTACTGGATTTTTAGGAGAACCACCTGGAGCAGTAGTCTTCAAAGGTTCAAAGGTTTGTAGGGCTTATGGGACTTAACTACGGGGTCATCAGTCCCTAAACTTATAAACTACTTATGAACTAGCTAAGACTAAGGACGGCACAAATATCCATGCCCGAGGGGGGATTCGAACCCCCGAGCGTAGTGGCCGTGCAGACTGTGACTGGCGCGCGGCAGCCAGCTTGGCCACCGCGGCCGGCAGTAGTAGTCTTCTCTGTTCTTATTTCTAAGCTACGTGTTATATTCACTGTTATTTTTCCTTCTGTTTCAGTAATGCCAGTCAACAAGGATCAATAAAGATAACTGCGAATTTGAAAGCAACGCACTCTAAATATACGTGGAACAGTATACCAAAACATGGAAGATAAATGACTTGTACCAGCGATTTGGAAACAGAAACGTTGAACGAATATTATCAAGGAAAAGGCCACACTGATTTGTTCACATCTTTCAAGTGGACGGATCCCTCCCTCATCGAGTTCTCAATTCTCACCCTGTTGAAAGTCGCCAAAAAACGCAATGGAAGGATCGAGTAACAAAAATCCTTAAAGACATGGAGCCGACAGTTGTGGAACTGCCAATGATGGACTACGATCTCCAGTTGTGACAGATTTACCTTTTTATTTTGTTCATTTTCATTTTTATAATGCGTTATTTTGTGAAATTTTGTATAATATCGCGGTTGTATGTTTTTCTCTATTCTTCTACGTAGTTATTTTTTTCTTATGTTGTTCTGCTGTAAGGCTTAAAAACCAGTTACCGCAGTAAGTAATGGTGACGACTTAAACCATTCTGTACTAATAAAACACCCTCATGTGATTAAATTCGTTAGGCTACATACTACCCGATCTCCGTAGACATGGACTATTAAATCAATATTGCGTTGTAGATACACGTGTTCCAGTTTTCTACAGGGACCGAATGTGTCATGTTGCTCCTTCCGTACTTCGAGTCAGACTCGAAGACCAGAGCAGCACACAGTTCTAAACTGCCAGAAAAGTTCAAATTATCGCACGTTCGACTGCAGAGACAATAGTCATTTTAGAAGCTACAAATTTTTTTTTCTTGAGACAGAAGATGTATAGAAAGTTTTTTCCTCTTTCGTTTTGACTGCAAACTTTCTATACATGTCTGGGGTAAGTTTCGTTACTTCTTGTGTCATACATTTGCCAAAGTCAATGTACTTAAACCTTAAAGATTATTGAATCAACTAACGTAGACGCTTCTTGTTAACAATAATAGCAAACTGAAGTGCTATGCATTTTTTATTTGTTCATATTTTTGGAAGCAACCTAAAGTTTACGATTATTGTTAACAAACTTAAAAAAATCTTTAAAATTTCTTTCATAAAATCTGCTTTCAACCTACCACAATGCATTTTCTTGGCCATACCAGAAACAGCAAATACGCTATTTACAAGTTTTTTTTTTGCACAGTATATGCAACCGCTATCATAGCTGAGATCGTGTTTTCTTTTACGATGCATCAGCACTAATGTATCTGCTGGAACTTTGTCATATTTGCCACTAACAGGGCTATACTATGCGTAACAAATCTAAGGAGGAAAAGAGGGCAACGAGACCGACAGTTACACCGTGTCAACGGTTTTGGTACGCTTTAGGTTACGGTAGTAACACTAAACGTGGGCCTTTGCGATCGTCTTTTGACAACGCGAAATTTAAATGAAAACAACGGCCTAACCATTCATCTGACACGAAAATTGAATAACCGAATATGTAGAGGAGAAAATTCTCTACAACTTTGTTCTCTTATGTTTTTTTCACATCTTGTATCGCTTCAGAGATTTAAAAAAAAAAAAAAAAAAAAAAAAAAAAAAAAAAAAAAAAAAAAAAAAAAAAAAACCACAGCAATTTTGGGATGTCTGTCCGGCTGTAACGTGTTCCTACTTTTTAGGTCGAACCGTTCAACCGATCGGCACCAAATTTTACAGACGTAATTGTTGCTTACCAGAGACCAGAACCTCGTTTTTTTCAAATATTTCGGACAAGAAATACGTTAGTAATACCAACAAAAAAAGCCGTTTGTAATGTAATTTTAATTGCAAATAAACCGTTTATCTAATACGAAAATAGAATAACCAAATTTGTAGAGGAGAAAATTCTCTACAACTTTGTTCCCTTAGGTTTTTTTCATATCTTGCATCGTTTGAGAGATATTTACAAAAATAACGGAGTTTTGACACCCTCCATTGAATTAACGAAAACCAGCCGTTCGCAGATGTCACGTGACATTCCTCGCCCAGAAATCTCTCTGGCATACGCAATCTTGCGTTGCGTATTTGATGATTTTCTTATTGTAACGTAGACGTTGTCATTTCAAAGCAATGGCGCACTGAAGAATTAACAAAAACAAATCGTTCTTCGTACGATAAATGATAATCTAGTGTCTACAAATGCCATATTAGCATCAGTTAACAACAGCCATCAGTAGTATGAGGTTAAAGAACGCGACTTCTAACTTTTAGCTGTAGCGTAGTGGGCAATGCGTTGGACGGTGACGCTGAATGTCAGTGGTTCGAAACCAGCCACTACCTAATCTTTTTCCTCCTAAAAGGGTTTCAGACACTCTTATTAATTGATTTTTTATTATTTATATTATTATTTTGGTCCAAAATGTTTGCAAAACTTATGAAACTACAAATCTAAAGTGGGCCGTAAAACACATCAATGCGATTTTTTTCCTGATCGTTAGGTATTAATGCAGACGTATCGACATTATTCCACCAGATCGATTACATCGAAGATGTGAAGCTCATCCAGAAACGAGATTTGAAAATTATGCAGCAAGCTTAACTGTCAATATGAGTACCTTCCCCAAATATGGGAGATAACAGACTCGCGGATACATTAAAAATGAGAGCCGAAAAATTCGGGACAGTTCCCTTATAGCACGGGAGAAGCGGCAACCCGCGCTGCAGCCCCCCCCCCCCACCTCCCCGCGCGCCATGAAAGCGGCTGAACCGGCGCCTCGCATCGCCTCGGCCTGCCCCTACGCCGCGGGGACATGGCTCTCACTTAGAGGCCTTTTAAAATTTCACTCGCCACTCCAGCCCGTGATAAATGGCGCCTCCCGTGTCTGCGCATCCCTAAATCTCGAGCATAACGCCTTCGGCGCTGCTTTCCTCAATCACGGTCGCGTGGGTGGAAATCGTAATGCCGGAACCTGCAATAAACCTGTAACAGAGAGCCTGTAACACAGGGTGTTACAAAAAGGTACGGCCAAACTTTCAGGGAACATTCCTCACACACAAAGAAAGAAAATATGTTACGTGGACGTGTGTCCGGAAACGCTTAATTTCCATGTTAGAGCTCATTTTAGTACATCTCTTTAAATGTAAATTGAAATAACTAGTGCAGACAATTGTCAAAATACCCAATTGTTTCGTTAGTATGTACTGTACTTCCTAGATTCACCGCCAGTTGGACCAATTGAAGGAAGGTAATGTTGACTTCAGTGCTTCTGTTGACATGCGGCTCATTGCTCTACAGTACTAGCATCAAGCACATCAGTACGTAGCAGCAACTGGTTAGTGTTCATCACGAACATGGTTTTGCAGTCAGTGCAATGTTTACAAATGCGGAGTTGGCAGATGCCCATTTGATGTATTGATTAGCACGGGGCAATAGCCGTGGCGCGGTACGTTTGTATCGAGACAGATTTCCGGAACGAAGGTGTCCCGACAGGAAGACGTTCGAAGCAATTGATCGGCGTCTTAGGGAGCACGGAACATTCCAGCCTTTGACACGCAACTGCGGAAGACCTAGACCGACGAGGATACCTGCAATGGAAGAGGCAATTCTTCGTGCAGTTGACGATAACCCTAATGTCAGCGTCAGTGAAGTTGATGCTGTACAAGTTGACCACGTCACTGTATGGAGAGTGCTAGGGGAGAACCAGTTGTTTCTGTATCATGTACAGCGTGTGCAGGCACTATCAGCAGCTGATTGGCCTCCACGGGTACACTTCTGCGAATAGTTCATCCAACAATGTGTCACTCCTCATTTCACTGCAAATGTTCTAGTTACAGATGAGGCTCATTCCAACGTAATCAAATTGTAAATTTTCACAATCAACATGTGTGAGCTTACGAGAATCAGCACGCAATTGTGCAATCACGTTATCAACACGGATTTTCTGTGAACTTTTGGGCAGGAATTGTTGGTTTTTACATATTTTCTTTCTTTGTGTGTGAGGAATGTTTACTGTAAGTTTGGCCGTACCTTTTTGTAACACCCTGTATTTCTCTACCGTTCCATTCTCTAAAAGCGCGCGCTTAATAGGAACACCCGAATCTTTCCGTTGTCAATATGATTTCTGTTACTTCATTATGATGATGAGGTCTCCCTATGTAGGAGGGTATTAGCAAAATATGTTCGCATGCGGAAGAGAAAATTGGTGATAGAAATTTCCCAAAGAAATCTCACCGCAATGAATAATGACTTTCTTTCATTGATTTACAACCCAACTCATATCAATTATGTATCAATCTCCCCTATATCGCGATGATCAAAAGGAGCTGCCCTTTCTCTAAAACGTCTATATATCATTCGTCAGTCCCACATGGTGGGCAGCAGTGTTCCAAAGTAGAACGCACAAGTGTGGTGTAGACAGTTTCTTTAGCAGAACCGTTGCATCTTCTAAGTTTCCTGCCAATGAAATGTATCCTTCGATTTGCCTTCCTTACAAAATGTAGATATGTTCTTTCCAATTTAATTTGCTCGTAATTGTAATTCCGAGGTCTTGAATTTACAGCCTTTAGATTTGAATTATTTATCGTGTAAATGAATTTTAACGGATTTCCTTTAATGCTGATACTGAATACTTTACACTTTTCACTGTTTAAGGCCAATTGCCAGTTTTTCCATCATGCAGATATCAAAATAATTTTGTAGCTACCTTTGATATTTTGACTTTACCAACCGATAAACAGCAGCATCATTAGCGAACAGTTAAACAGAACTGTTCAGATTGTTTCCTGAATTCTATAATAAGGTAAGGAACAGTAAGAGCTCTACCACACTTCCCTGGGGAACGCCAGATATTACTACCGTTTTATTCGGTGACTTTCGGTTCAAAAAATTTATACAATATCTGCAGAACGTCTGTTCCCAGCATGTAGTATCATTAATTAATACTCTTTAATTACTCTATGACATTAAAACAAGTCTGTTTCAGTTTGGGGTTTTGCTCTTGAAACCTCATGCGATGACAAAAGACTCGAATTTGGTGTATTTATGTCGAAACCAGTACCTTCTCGGAATCTAAATTGCCGGGCGCGGTACCAATTACCCCGTCTCCATGATGAAATTCCTTGGGTTATGCATGTATATAAAGGTTTAGAACTAAAGAACGGGTAGTACGAAATATCTCTGTGTTAATAAGTATGATCCATTGGACAGATAATGCGCACTTCAGTATTTACCCTAATAGTCATTCATATTCGTGTATGCAATTGACTTACGTTAAAGTTCCAACGAAACATTTATGCATGAATTCCAGTTGTTTGAGCCATATCATTGGTATACTTTGTATTTTCTGCAAGTTCCTTGAAGAACAAATGCAGTTTGCAGTGTGGACATAAAAAATTACAAATGTTTAATTTAAAGGATTAAATAATTAGTCTCTCATAAGGGTACAGTTCAGGCGCTTAATAAATTAAGAAATATCTGAAGAACATCTGTACACAAGCAAATCGTCTAATAGAGTGATCCTTTATTATTATTTTAAAGTATTTGACAATTCCGTTGTATATTTTCGTATTTTTATTTATAGGTTCTCTATGAGCATCGTGCGGCGCAAAGGACTAATCGAAATCGACTTAAATTACGTTGAAAACAGCACCACTTGCGAGCATACAGTGTCGTATGCCGTGACAAGGGGCCGTTTTCCCTGGCTTGGGCTACACATTTATACAGGGTGTCCAGAAAAGGACTCCCTGATTTCAAAATTAAGTATCTCGAAAACAAAGATCGATACAGGAATGCAGTACACGGTATGTCTATTGTGAAAGCTGTAAGTAGTTTATACAGTAGTTTGAAATAATAGTTACAAAAGCTGCTAACAGATGGCGCTGTACTCGCCACACGTAATGCCTAGTATAAATAGTGATCCGAAGTTCAGAGCGATCAGTTCCACTATTGAAACGTGAAATGAGGTTAGCGTACCGAAGGAATAGATTAAAACTATGTACTCCATTGAACAATGCGTTTTTCTGGTGCTAGAGTACCACAGGTTAGAAGAGAGTCCTACGGCAACACGGCGAAGTTTTCAAGCACGATTTAATGTTCAAAAACGACCCGAAGCGAAAACCATTTGTACGCTCTTCGCATAATTTCAACTATCAGGCAGCGTAACTGATGATATAGTGGGGCATGTTGGCCGCAAGCAAACCGCAGTTACGCCTGAAAACATCGCCAAAGGTTCTGGAATTATTCAGCGAAATCCAATGTCACCCGTCCATAGAATTGCATCTGAGACTGCTTTGACGCGTTCCAGCACGCAGAAAATACTGAGAAAGAGCCTACACATATTTCCATTCAAAATTCAAACGCACCAGGCCGTACCCGTACGAGCTGTGCAACAAAGGGTTGCCTTTGCTAATCAGATGCTCACAATGATTGATAGTGAAGGATTTGATGTTGGCTGCATCTGGTTTACAGATGAAGCACACTTTCACGTGAATGGATACGTGAATAAGCAGAACTGGCGATTTTGGGGTTCCGAAAAGCCACATTGGTGTGAAGCGAAACCCCTGTATTCTCCTACAGTTACATGTGTGGGCTGCAGTATGCAGCAGAGGCATTATTGGCCCTTTTTTTCATTCGAGAAACGGTCACTGGTGCACGTTACGTTACAATTTTGGAACAATTTGTCGCCACACAGCAAGCGTTAGAGGATCGATCAGGTACTGAATGTTTTATGCAAGATGGATCCCGACCACATCGGACCGAACAAGTGTTTCGCTTTCTTGAGGAATACTTCGGGAATCGAGTCATTGCTTTGGAATATCCCAAATTTACTGATGCAGGCATGGATTGGCCTCCATATTCGCCGGATTTGACTCCCTGTGACTTTTTTTTGTGGGGCACAGTGAAAGACATGTTCTACCCGAAGCATCCCGCCACGCTGGACGAGCTTTAATCGGCGATCTCTGTGGCATGTGAATCCATTTCGGTTGAGGCACTACGAAATGTGATGGTCAATTTCATTCTTCGTTTGCGCCACCTCTGTTGTGCTAATGGTTGAACATTTTAAAAACATTGTGATGTGATTGTTTACATACGATTATTTCACTTATGTATGCTGATAGGAGCTGTACAGCGTACAGCGCCATCTGTCAGCAGCTTTTCTAACTATTATTTCAAACTGCTGTACAAACTTCTCACAGCTTTGACAATAAACATACCGTTTACTGCATTCCTCTATCCATCTTTGTTTTCGAGCTATTTAATTTTGAAATCAGGGAGTCCTTTCCTGGACACCCTGTACAAATAATTAGTACTGAAAAAGAGATTGTTGTAGTAATCGTAAAGATTGCCGTAGAAGTTCTAGTGTTGTACAGAAGTTTAGTTTAACTGGACAGCAATTTATAAGTTGCATCAGTATAATTTTTATTTTATTTTATTACTATTTTTTTTCGTAATTGAATTTGCATTGCAAGAAGAACTGCTGCAGGTATCGGAGGTTCTGGTCGGTATAAGAAGAAAATTGATAATGAAATAGACGGAACCTTCCGATTCATATTCCAGATGTGAGATCCCACTGTAAAGGAAAGATATTCCGTTTTATCTTACAACAGTAGCGTTACATGTTATATCCCATAGTGAACGAGAAAGGCACTTCTGTCTCTAATGTGGCTAGCCCGAGCGCCTACCACACCGGCCACCACCATGGCAGGACTCTAAGGCGGGCCGCGGACCGAGTAGGGGTCAGCCGGCCCGGTCTGTTAGGGAAACAACCGCACATGACTTACACCAGGCGGCAGCGCCGGTGCCGACAGGGGTCGCTGCACACAGGGGCCTACTGTGCCTCCGCAAACCACGTGACAAGGAAATGCATCCAACTAGTAACCTGGCGCGTAGTCGTAAATAGAACGGCGCCCCGCGGCCAACCGGTACTCACCGCCGAACCGTCTCCTGGACTCCTGAACCAACGGACCGTCGTAAACAATTCGCAGTCTCGTCGCCCGGAACCACCAGCGTCCACATGCCGGCCAAGACCGAGGAAGTACGATGCCGCGCCGCTGACAGCTACAGTGCACGTGTGGTGACGGAAACCTTCTGTTCATAGGCCGTGGTTTATCAAAAGCAATAACTATCTGTTAAGAAGACTACCTTCCATGTTTTGACAGAATTGTGTTTTCCTTTTTTTTTCTCTTTTGCATACTTAATACATTGGACTAGCATTTTGGATTAACTCAAATAAATAAGATATAATTTGTGCCAGTTTTTTTGTCTGCAATCCGTAGACACATTAGTCTCTACATAGCTCCTGGACAGCAGGTATATCTCTATTCTAAGCCGCTGCATTTTATGTGCCACCGGCCTGTCTTAAAAACTGGGCAGACGATTTTTTCCATCTTGTATTGTGCGCAAAGCATTATCTGAAATGTTTTGTAGCCAAAAACGGTGGTCTCCAGGTGGAACAAACCTACCGTGACACGCAGGCTCAAACATCAGAAGCAGTGCACGTTTCAATCCAAAACAGGATAGAGGTTCTTAATTGTACTCAGAATGAACTGACCAACCACTCCTATAAGTAGTAAAATAATTACTGGTAAATGACCTTCACTAGGTACAGGAATGTGGTACTAAGCAGCCTCTCAGTAAAATGTAAATGCTGTTCCTCTGAGAGGTAAAAACATTTAGTTTATTATCTTAAAAAGTTGGAATACCAAAGATAGATAAACTTGGAATAAATTAAGTTCTGAAATCTTCTGTATATAAAAGGAAGTGTCCCGATTGACTGACTGACTCATCATCGCCCAGCCCAAACCGCTGAAGGTAGAAACTTGAAATTTGTGGAGGGTATTGATCTTACTCTGTAGGCGTCATTTAAGAAGCGATTTTTCGATATTCCGTCCGTAAGGGGGTGAAATAGGGGATGAAACGTTTTTTGAAAATATGTAGCTATTTAGGCAATTTTGAAGTTAGAACTACAAATTTTCAGATTTGGATTCGGGGTTCAAATTTAAAAGATAAGTGTTTCGGTATTTTTGGAAATTCGACCAATAAGGGGGTGAAATACGAGATGCAAAAAATTAATTGATTTTCAAAAATATGATGCTGTTAACTCAAAGTTCAAGCTATAACTACGAAACATAAGATATGGATTCTTCATCAGGATTAAAAAGAAACAACTGGTGCAGACCAACCAGCCTACGCATTCGAAGCAGCGGGGGTTCAGCTAGTGTAATATAAAAAGGAAAAGGACGGGATTTGACCGTTAATGGTATCGTTTCGATAAACCAAACCACAAACATAAACAAAAATAAAAACTTAAAATCGGGAAAATAGCTATCAGAGTTTGGCTGAAGACGCGCCTACAATTAATTTTACAATTGACAAAATGAACTAAGAGAGGCTTCGCGGTAAATGCAGTATAATGCTGTGCTGGTGTCGGTGCCGTTGTATGGAAGCGACTTTGCAGTAACAAAATTAGCCTTGCGTTAGCGCGCGTTTACCGTTTACTGAATTGGGCATTGGCTGCGACTCTAAGATCCTATCAAGAGATTCCCTGTTTAAATCTGAAACTGAAGTGAATCCTGCAAAACTTCTTATTTATCTTGTTGAAGTCAAGACCTGATAACTTTCTTAGACAGAATCTAATGTGGCAGGGTACGCTGATTCAGCAAATTAGCTCACCATCGTTCGCTCTGGCTTTCGTCCACAGACGTTAACTATATTAACATAAATTTATCTATGTTATCTGAATTGATATACTGTTCTGTATATAATTGTGTTGTGTCAGATAACAAGATTATAAACAAAACTGTAAGTAAATACAACAATACAATAAACCAAAAGCTATAATCACGAAACATACATACTAAAATAGTTGTATCTTCGTGCACAGGTTAAAATGTCCTACCGTAATCTCACTGGCAGTCACAAAAAAAAAAAAAAAAAAAAAAAAAAAAATAAAAATAAAAAAATGCACACAATGGCAGATTGCTGCCGAAGCGCGTCGTGCTAATTAAAATATCAGTAAAAAGTGACTGCTGTGGTGTAAATTATTTTAAAAAAGTAAACTAATTACTGTGAACGGGCAAAAAATATCCACTGCTCGCTATGTGAAAGTTCCGTAATTATAGGTGAAATGTGCAACGTAACACTTGGCACTGTATGTAATGCTTATGCCACTAGGCAAAATCACTGCGGATCGCTAAGTATTCATAAACGTGCAATCGTCTTGTTGCCCAAATCGCTACACCGACGGCTAGTGTTTTGTCCGCGGAAGTCAACACCAGGAGAAACGTTTTTTCGTAGCACCGTAATTTGTATATATCTTTCGGCATTGCTCCCCACTTTGGCACCCAGGAAGCCTGCTCTATGCAGCCAATCCTAAATACCGTAGCAAAACGCCCGTCATCTCCTTATGCCGCTTTCCGCCAATGCGAGTTCTGGTAACAAACTTGTATGGTATATTTTGAAAGCTGATGCACCGGCCCTCCGGCTGTCGCGCCATGGATGGAGGGTGGTGTTTGAGGCGCCCTATGACCACATACGCCGTATTGTATGCATTGTCCCCAATGTTCTATTAAAAGCCTTGCTTTCGCATCGAGGGCACAAACGCGGTATTTACAGCCGGCGACAGATCTTTTCGAAAACAAACATGAGGCGGCTTTCGCACAGAGCAACGCGGTTTTAAAATGTCTGTCCGGCAGCAGCTTCGTAATATATACAGCGTCTTTAGACGCACTGACTTCTGCAAGTACAATAACTACTGTCTCTAAATAACAACACACGTAACATATGTAGGGTATCAGATTACTCAGAAAAATGAGACGCTTCTGTTCGTGTACACAAAAATGTCGTGTAAGGAGGTCAGAAATTTTTCACTCTTTACACTATCCATGTTTGTCCTTTTTTGTCCTAATTGTAGCGATTAGCTCTCTGAAAATATTGGTAAAAATTTAAAGTGAAAATAATGTCGCCATGAAGCGTTAATAGCTATTCCGCAGCCGGCCGCGGTGGCCGCGGGGACTGAGGCGCTCCAGTCACGGTCTGCACGGCCACTACGGTCGGGGGTTCGAATCCCCCCTCGGGCATGGATATTTGTGCCGTCCTAGTTCGTAAGTAGTTCATAAGTAGTTTGTAAGTTTAGGGACTGATGACCCCGTAGTTAAGTCCCATAGAAAAAAAAAAAAAAAAAAAAAAAAAAAAAAAAAAAAAAAAGACTTAAAGACTAGCTATTCCGCAAATTTACGTATGAAGGTAAACTATAAATTTATAAATAAATCCAGCATTAGTATCTTTGTTAAATTGTTTGCCAGCATTTTTAACGTCCAATGCACCGTTTGCGTGTTACATTAATTACAAATGATAGATTTATCACATATTTCACGTAAAAAAACCTCATTTTCATTACTTGCGAGGACACTGATAATCGATAATCATTACGTTTTGTACGATAATTAACATTTTACAATATTTTAGATCATAAAAATTGGCACGTTCGGCGAAACTGTTACAAATTCTGCTACTTTCGAACTTTGATTACATTCTGATTAACCTACCGAGGTTATGATGTTAGTGCACAGGAGAAGAAATATTTCTAAATATTTGTGTAAGGATATATCGCTACTTGGTTCTAGTTATCCTCTACTTCCAGCACTGTTCAAAAATGTTCAAATGTTTGTATAGTCTATGGGACTTAACTACGGGGTCATCAGTCCCTAAACTTACAAACTACTTATGAACTACTTACGAACTGGGACGGCACAAATATCCATGCCCGAGGGGGGATTCGAAGCCCCGACCGTAGTGGCCGTGCAGACCGTGACTGAAGCGCCTCAATCTCCGCGGCCACCGCGGCCGGCTCCAGCACTGTAGTTACGCTTACTGAAAGTTGTCTATTTACATGATACGTTGAATTAGTACCTTAGATTCTGTCCTCAGGTCTTCGCCTGACGTTTGTACAACTATTTTCCCCATCTTTCGTCTGCATGATGGCTGTTATTATCAAGTAATCTTTGTAGATCGAGTGTAGGGAACATATATGATTGACCTAACAATATAGGCTTTCACGGCCGGCGGCATAAGAGATAGTTTTACTTATTGACCACAGCATGTCGGCACGGAAAATTTAAATAAGCACATAGACGACGATCATTTGAATGCAACTGTCGTTGGCGATGGCGTACTGACAAGAAAAACTTTAAACAAGACGCCAATCACTCGCTGCTGGAGTGACAGATTATAAATGTAAATGTCGCGGGTTCGATCCCGACACAAAACTAAGGATTTTTATCTGTCACTTTTCGCTTCTTTCACTTCTCCCAATTTAGTTGACGTAAAAAAATCTGAGTGGCTTCGTGGGTCGGAATCCACTTTAAACCCTACAACTGAATGCGTAAGACGGTTGAAACGTCGTAGGAAGGTAATGGCGTACCTCCTCCACAGAGGGACATTCTTAGTAAAACACTGAGCTGTTCAAACCAATCTTTGGATTGCATGTAGACTACTCTATCAGGAGCCACGTGCAGAGCGACCACATTATTAACATTAATATTGCAAGAAACAACTTTGGTCTCATGAAATTTGGTTACTGAATGGACATCTTCAGTGCTAGAATCGAAGACCTGTGGGCCTACATAGACTAGCGATTTGCATTTTAATATGAGAGTGAAACTATACAGTCAAAGTCAAACGTGGTACTGTGCAATACGTTCACTGAACGCAACATCTTTCAGACAGCCCCACAGCCAGAAGTCACACGGATTAAGATCAGGTGACTGGGACACCCACGCTGTACGCAAATGGCGAATGATTATCCTAGCATTTCAGAAATGGCGCTTATCAGCTGTTTAACTAGATTTGCAGTGTGTGGAGGTGCGCCATGTTGCATAAATATTATCCTACCCACAGATCCACGCTGTTGGAGAGCTGAACGACACAGTTGAGCAAAAGACACTCATAGCGTTTACCAGTGACGGTACAATAACACGACCGGGAGCACCTCTCTCTACGAAAAAGTATGGCACTATGAGAAATAATGCCGTAAAACCTCACACAGGATGAAGCGGTCCTGGTTGCTTTGCGTGTGGATTTTCTGTTGTCCGTATTCGACAATTCTATGTATTGACATATCCTGTCAGAAGGAAGTGGACTTCGTATGTTTACAAAATCTTCCACGGCCATTCATTGTACACTTCCATGCGAACGAGAAATTGTACAGCAAAAGTCTCTCTTGCTGGCAGGCAACTCTTGCATACGAGTACTTTTCAATGGGTAGCAAAGAAGGATGTTTCGTATGATTTTAAACATGGTGGTCACAGGTTTATCCATGTTCGGGCAAATCTCCATGCAGTACACGTTTGCACATCACAACTCGACCCCTTGGGCACTGCTGTGGCCACTTCTTCCACTGACGTCGAACCGTTTCCTCCCCCTACCAGGTTACACATCAAAGGAACCCGTCTTTCCGAATTTCCGAATCAGTTTCTCCAGAACCACGGAAGTCATGGGACCAATGCCTTTTTTTTCATATTCTCCAGTTTACAGAATTTCTGCACAGCGACTTGTGCACAGTAATCACTTCCTTAAAACAGCTTTAGAAGCAGAGCAAATGTCTCGGACGAAATGAGAAAAGATCGTGTACCCGACGTGTTTGTACCAACTTCAGTAATCATGTACATGACAGATTATTTCATATACATCTACATGGGATACGCTGCAAATCACGTTTAAGTGCCTCGCAGAGGCTTCATCGAACCACCTTTATATTATTCACCTACCATTCCATTCCAGAATAGCGCGCGGAAAGAAAGAACATCTGAATCTCTCCGATCGAGCTCTGATTTCTCGTATTTTATTCTGATGATTATTTCTACCTATGTAGGTGGCATTCAACAAAATATCTTTGCATTCGGAGAATGTTGGCGATTGGAGTTTGGTAAGTAGACCATGACGCAGCTATAAACGCCTTTGTTGTAATGATTCCCATCCCAGATCCTGTATCATTTCAGTGACGCTGTCTCCCATCTATTGTGACAATACAAAACGGGCTGCCATTCTTTGGACCCTTTGGTAAGAAGACCATGACGCAGCTATAAACGCCGTTGTTGTAATGATTCGCATCCCAGATCCTGTATAATTTCCGTGACGCTGTCTCCCATCTATCGTGACAATACAAAACGGGCTGCCATTCTTTGGACCCTTTCGATGGCTTTCGTCAAACCCAACTGATTAAGCTACACTAGGCAGCAATGCTCCAAATGAGGACGGACAAGCGTGATGTATGCAGTCTCTTTAGTAGTTCTGTTGCATCTTTTAAATGCCAATTAAATGCAGTATCTGGTTCGCCTTTCCTACGAAATTATCTACGTGTTCTTTCCAGTTTAAGTCTGATGTAATAGTAATTCGTAAGTATTTAGTGGAATTTATGTTCTTTACATTTTAATGATTTGTCTTGTAAATAATGTTTAACTTTCTTTTTCGTACTCATGTGGACGACGTAACACTTCTCATTATTTAGAGTCAATTGCCAATTTTTACACCATACTGATGTCTTATTTAGATCATTCTGCAGTTGGTTTTGATCTTCAGATGACTAATAGACGATAAATGATGGCGTCATCTGCAAAGAACCTAAGAGAGCTGCTCAGATTTTCTCCCAGATAGTTTATGCAGATAAGGAACAATAGAGGACCAATAAAAATACCCTGTGGAACACCGGATATCACAACTGTTTTAGTCTATGCCTTACCATAATTTACTACAAACTGTGTCCTCTCTGACAGGAAATACCCTATCCAGTCACAAATCTGAGTCGATATTCCATAACCACGCAATTTGATTAAAATCCGTTTAAGAGGTACGGAATCAATCTCAGATCATCACTTTGTGTGAGTAAAGAACTAGTTATGTTTCATGAACGATATTTTATAAATCCGTTTTGACCTTGGGTCAATAGATTATTCCGTTCGAGATAATTCATAATACTTGAATACAGGCTATGTTCCAAAACCCTATTGCAAATTGTCGTCAATGAAATAGGCCTGTAGTGGGTTACTCCTGCTGCCTTTCTTTAATATTGGTGTGACCTGTGCATCTTTCGAGTCTTTTGATACAGATCCTTAATTGAGCAAGCGGTTGTGTATGGCTGTTAAGAAGGAGCTATCGATCAGTATAATCAAATAGAAATCTATTGGGTATACAGTCCGGACCAGAAAACTTGTTAAGTGATTTCAATTGCTTCACTACTCCGATGATATCTGCTTTTACGTTACTCATTACGGCCTCTGTTCGTAATTCGAAATGTGGAATATTGGTTTCGTCTTCTCTGGTGAATGAATTTCGAAAATCTGTGTTTGTTAACTCTGCTTTAGTAGTGCTATCATCGGCGGGATTGCCATTACTATCACGTAGTGACGGTATTGTTTATATTTTGCCTGTAGTATATTTGACAAATGACCAAAATCTATATGGATTTTCAGTCAAATTTCGAGAAAGAGTTTCGTTGTAGGCATCTCGCATTGAGATCCTCGCTAAATTTCTAGCTTCTGTGTAGGGATTTCGTGTTCGTTTGAATTTAGTATGCCTTTTTCGTTGTTTTTGCATCTGTGTCCTGACCTGTTTTGTGTACCAAGGGGGATCACCACCTTCTTTTATTAATTTATTTGCTATAAAACTGTCAATTGCTGTCGATACTACTTCTTTGAATTTGAGCCACATCTGGTCTACACTCACGGCTAGGGTTTGGAATGAGTCGACATTGACTTTCAAGAAGCAATTTGGTATATTTATATCTGATTTCCTGAACAAATATACTTTTCGTCTGTTTTTGGTAAATTTGAGACTTTCGACATTCAATCTCGCTACGACAGTCCTGTATTCACTCTTACCTCTATCCGTTTTGATGCTCATTATGAGCTCAGGATTATTTGTTGCAAGAAGATCAAGTGTGTTTTGACATCCATTTACAAGTCTGGTTGGCTCATGAACTAATTGTTCGAAGTAATTCTCAGAGGATGCGTTGAGTGCAATTCCGCAAGATGCTTTATGCTTACCCTCTGATTTGAAAATATAATTTCGGCAACAGATTTAGGGTAAACTTAAATCACCGACTACTATTATTTTATGAGTCGGGTACGTGTTTACAATTTGACACAGGTTTTCATTGACCCTGTTGTGGCGTAAAGTCACGCCACACGCCAGACGCACGAACGATCGTGGAGAAGCGTCCTGATAGAACCTTTTCTGAAAGACAGGCCGGGAAGGACTGGCGATCTGGACGACTAATCAGACCCTTTCTGCTACTGTATCGTCAGAGTTGGGAGGCCGGTAAAAGGAACTAATTATTAATTTTTTACGATTTTCAGTTACAACCTCTACCCATAATAGCTCACAGGAACATATTCTGACATATACAGCGCCATCAATAGGTCAATTTTCACACTATACATTTTTCTTCTGCTATACATTTCCCCCCTTCTCCGATAATATTCCGTTTCAATTTGACATCATTCTGACCAGTAGCGTTATTTTTACAGCGTTTCGAAAATTTAATTATAGTCAGCCTTTACTTATAAGTTAATCATATTCATTTTTTTAAATTTCAATTTAGGTCTTCTTTGTTGCATGAATTTGAGAAAGTATGTTGACTAACTCATTTTTATCATCGCCGAAATTAGTAACATTACCCCGATGGTATTGATTGTGTGTTGCCGCTGATGTGTTTACATATAACCAAAATTTCTTTCAATTTTGTGTCAGATATAGAGACAGTCTGTCATTGTAGAAACGTTTAAAACATTTAGGGTTAAAGTCTGCAGTCATTTAATCATAGGCATTCTTTGAGATTTTGCTTTCTTTTAAATCTGTCAATCTTATTTTTGTTGCTCCTGCCACAGTGTCCTGATTTCTTTCGAATATTCTGGAGGATCAGTAACGTTTTTTTATTAATTTACTTGGAATAATATTGCTCTACACTTTAGTATGAGATTTAAAAATACTGGAATGTCTTTGTGAAGCAGCCATGCGAAATTTGATCGTTGTCTCTCTCTCTCCCGCTCTCTCCTTTTTAATAGGTTTTCGCAAATATTTTCGGTGGCTTTAGTATTCAGTGTGCCTACAATGATCTTGTGGTCAGTAATCTCTGCATCCATCCTCAGCTCTGTATTGGCTCAGGCTGTTTGTTGCAAACAGTTATATTATCTTAACCGTGTACATGTCGTGTGAGCCCCAGAAATAGTAATTTACGAACAATGCATTTCGTGTGATGTGTTAAGCCTTTTAAACATTTATTTTCACTTACATAGTGAATTAAGACTGAAACAAATAGCTGTAATAATTATATGATCTATGTCCTATCGAAGATGAGCCTCATTATTTCCTTGAGTCAGTTTGTCAGCGGCAGAAACCCATTATTTATTCCAGCATATATCCATAATAATGCACTTCTATTAGCTACTCCAATTTCACTGCAATAGAAGTTGTCTCTGGCAGTAAAAATATACAAAATGAAAAAAGAACGCTATTACCAATGTAAGTTTCATATCAGCGCACACTCCGCTGCAGAGTGAAAAGTTTCATTCATTACCAATGTAATTTGTCTTTTCTGAGATCCTTTAGATCCTACAACTTCAGCTGAACAATTTCTCTAATGGCTGGCCGCGGTGGCCGAGGGGACTAAGGCGCTCCAGTCACAGTCCGCACGGCCACTACGGTCAGGGGTTCGAATCCCCCCTCGGGCATGGATATTTGTGCCGTCCTAGTTCGTAAGTAGTTTGTAAGTTTAGGGACTGATGACCCCATAGTTAAGTCCCATAGACTATACAAACATTTGAACATTTTTTAATTTCTCTAATGAGATTAATCAAAGTAAATGAGAGGGTATTTGCCAAAATTTAGTGTTTATTGGGACATACTATCATAGCTTGAAAGTAGCCTGTTAAGTTATTTAAGCAAAATCTTGGGCAGTTGAGATCTGCAAATGTAAGTTAAAACGCTCACTGCTACTCTACATTACTTTACGAGTGGCCACAATACTTGCGCAATGGGAATTTATCTAACTGTCCACTCCTTAAGGGAGAAGCCAACGTTTTAACTAACACAAAATTAATGAATTGATAATTAAACATGGGACAGGTAGCATGAAATTATAAAGCAGAGGTTTGATACTTTAAATCATCATCTATTCTATAAAACGGACAAGCAAATAAATGTGGGAAGACCAAATTAAGCACACACCTTGTACAATAGAGAACTAAATCATAAATTTACTGCCTGTAATAAAATTGTTTCTCCCTTCTTATAAATATGGAGGTAGCATGGGAGGAAAATTGCAAAAATACAATGGATAGATGAAAACACATTCATTAATTCAAAGCCAAACACATGCATAATGCTTGCGGTACATAACCCTTGTGGGGACAGTTCGTAGCAGCGACAAGCAAAGTGTCTTGAACCACAAATTTAAAAAAATCACTATGCACCAAACGAACTCATGTTCGGGGAGGCAGCGGTATCCTATTCTTAAGTACCATCTGGTCTGTGACCACACTGAATTACATAGCATTTACAAGCAGAAATTAATTTAGAATAATTAGGTAAAGCACATGTGAGAATTCACATAGAAGAAATCTAGTATCAGTAAAAGCATGGCTGAATGCCGAAGTAACGACTGTTATGAAAGCACCTGGTGCAATCGGCCATACAAGACAGGAAATATGGAATCAAACTGGAAAATCTGAGAAATATGTAGCATACTCGCTGATACAGACGCGATGCAGAAAGGTTAGTTAAAAAAAAAATAAAAAAAAAATTAAAAAAAAAAATAAAATAAAAAAAAAGACAAGAAAATTTAAACATACTAAGTTTACACAAAGGCTGAAGGCCACACATGAGAATTCTAACTTGAGAAAACAGGGCACAAAATCATCACTGGAATGAAAGTAGAAATACTAAATTTACACCGAGTTACTCGAGTTCTCTAAATTAAGAAACACTTCGCCTCGCATAGCGAAAGAACTGGTAAACCAAGACTGCCTGATCACAAAGAAAGCAAAGTTCTAACCGCATGCCTTCCCCTCAGCATGACTCGTTGAAATATTTACTTCCACGGTCGCAGCAAGAGTGGAGCCCTAAGGCCACGCCAAAACCTTCCCCACCACACACTGGATGTAGAGCGCGCTAAAAACCCATACAAAGCGCGTTCAGAGCATAGGTTGTCACTACAAAGAGAACACGGCCACCACGCCAAGTAAGCTTGTCTCTGGCCGTCCAGACGACAGACGACAAACGAAGCCATGCGCTCTTAATTAAGGTAAACGAGGCCCTAAAGCGCGAGGCGGCTACTGTAAGCCATTTTGCGGCAGTCAGTCAATATTAAAAACAACCTTTCACATTCACATTAATACCCAAGTTCAATTACACGGGTGGAAAACATATATAAACATGGGGCTTTGACCAATAATAAATAGAATAAAAATAATTAACATACTAATAGACAATATTAATGGTACAGAAACACTTTAGGTTAATAAATAAATCAAAAATGTAACACGACCACACATTCAGTAGACGTGTTTTGAGTTTAATAGCTAATCGGTCTTATAAAAAGAACCTTACAAGATTATACCGGCTTCGTTTCAAGGAGATACACTAATATTCCGAACTATATATCTCAGAATGCGTGTGTCAGAGACATAAGTAACTACCGGGACATAACGACACACCCTGTGATATATTTCATATTAAGAAGGTTGGCATGCTTAGTCGTAATTATTAGTAACATATCAGTTCAATGTATTTGCTTTACACATACAAGGATACACAACCGAATTCACGATGATGAGCAGTATGTGAGTGATTAATTGGCTCAATATTGTTTGTTGCCAAGATGTCTAGTATTTATAACAGCCATATGCTCGTCGTATGGGTTTCCGAACTAATAGCTCAAAATAATTTGCTGGATATGCATTTAGTAATTACGGTCGATATTCATTTATGATTATGTATGTAACATATAAGGGAAGGAAATTTTAATATAGTCAACAACGAAAATGATAAATAATAACGTGCTAACACCGATCCTCGCCACTATCATGGCCTGTCTGCACGGTGACGGACGGCGTCCCCTTGCCGTTACATCTCTGACGCGCCGTTTGCTTCGCTGCTGTACTTGCTTAACACCGGTCGCCTCTGCTACCGCGGCCTGTTTCCATGGTGACCGACCGCGTCCCTGGCAGCTACATCTATGGCTCGTCGTCTGCTGCACCACTGGCACGACTACTTATCGATGTCTCCACGACGCCGTATTCGCGGCAACCATCGGCGTCGCTGTAATTTATCTTTGACCCACACTGTCTTCGATTTGAAAGTTATTATTATCAACTGCCAATAGATGGCAGATATTTCCTAGACAGACAACTTCTTTTTATTGTCTAATGCCTTAATTATTCTTTATTATAGACATGCCAACTACCTTTTATTGTTAACAAAATGCATTTTGTACCCATTATGGATTATATATATATATATATATATATATATATATATATATATATATATATATATATATATATATATAAAATCATCTTATTTCTTACTGTATGACGTTCCTCATTGGTTTAAGAAGTGCTGTTGCTTCAGGCGGTGGGCGGGGCTTTGCCTTTATAACACACAGCAGTCTCTCGCTGGTTAGCAGTCGCCGCAAGTTCACAGCCTGAACATCTATAGCGAGGTATACTGTTTTAAGTAATTTTTTAAACTTGTTTGTAACTTTATTTTAGTGACTAATAGTGTACCTGTTTCCCTCTATAGCATATCTCTTTTATTCTATTTTCATAGGTCTGAAGATGATCTAAACCTAGATCGAAACCGGTCACCTATATTAATAAATTGTAAAAATAATTTGCGAACTGGACTGTTATTTTTATCATTAAATAATAAGTTTGCTGTTTATTCCAAGCCAGGAAACAATGTTTTCCAAACTGATTAACAACGAAAATGATTTTTGTAAAGTGCACATGTTCGATACCCAGGCTGTGGAACCGGTCCATTAAGCATAGAGTCTTAACTAGAGCATATGGTGCCGCTCAAAAGTTCTTCAAATATATTTTAGTTTCGACGCGTTGTGTCCAAATAGGATTTCAGAATTACCGATCAATTATTTTTATTTTCACTATAACAGAGAGAACAAAGGCAAGTGAATTGCAGGACGCGAATTTCCCAAGGAACCGCACCGCAGACGCTGAGTCGGTAGGAGGGAGGAATAATCTCTCTCAGTCCGGAACGTTTCTCTCGATCGACACACACACACACATCGATTTCCCCTCGCCGGTCGACCGGTCTAGACGATACTTCCGGTGCCACGGAGCGCAGAAATGCGCCCCTGGCATCAAACGGCGCAGGACTCTTTGGACCCACATCGCTCTACCATTCTCCCTGTTTCCCGAATTTCAGAGCGAGCAAACAATTTTATCTCTGATTGTGGCCATCACTGCCTTGTGCACCGGGACGAAAAAACGGCTTCCGTTGGAGCGCAGATTGCCGCCCGCCGAGGCCGATACCTTTCATTTTCGCGTTTTGTTCCCCGAGCAGCTCTCTTTGTTTCCATTTCCACCCCTACCTCCGAAAACCATTTGTATCCGTCACTGCGGCAGTCCGCAATAATACACTTCTTGGAAATCTACAGAGCTGGGCCGTGAATGGAGTTGCAATTAGTTTATAACTCGTTTGTGTTCGCATCGTGCATAGTCTGGTTAACGTTCATTAATGCAACTAAACTATTCAGTACATTGAGAGAAAACAGGAGAAGTCTGATGGTACTTCAGTAGTGATACACAAAGGTATCCAATAACAGCGCTGCACTCTAGGTGCATCGTGTGTGCCTTCAGCACTTCAACTCTACCTCCGTAAATCTGTGTAATTCATTGTGTTTGGTTAAACTACGCGATTACATGTTACAGACTATCTATGCGGAATCGTAAATTCAGTACCAATATCACCAGTGCATTCAGACACAACGCATAGCTTTTTCTAGATTCTTTATTCCTTATTTATCGATGCTGAACGTTAAATACTGATACGATTTTCTTTATAAGAATGTGTTTTTTCTTTAACACGAGTGTGAATGGCAGTAAAAATAATAAAGTGAAAAACTGTTAGTCGTATTATCGCATACTAGACGTAAACGTCGAGAAAAGATTGTGAGACCTCAGTGAAAAACTTCGGCTCGTGCAATGACCTATAATTTTGGAGACGACCGCGGTGGCCGAGGGGACTAAGGCGCTCCAGTCATGGTCTTCACGGCCACTACGGTCGGGGGTTCGAATCCCCCCTCGGGCATGGATATTTGTGCCGTCCTAGTTCGTAAGTAGTTCATAAGTAGTTTGTAACTTTAGGGACTGATGACCCCGTAGTTAAGTCCCATAGACTATACAAACATTTGAACATTTTTATAATTTTGGAACCGCTGTGTCGTAAATTGGGAACTCAGAGAATTTCTTACATTAATGCTGTGGATGAACTCTGGAAATGAGTTATCGGTGAAATATCATGGGACGATGAAGGATCCTATATTACCACACTGTTGAAAACGTTGCTGTTACTTCTTACTGAATATATCTTATTCGAGGTATTACATTCTATGAAATAAGCTGCACTGGATATCGATAAAAGTTCTGTTAGTGACACATGAACATTTATATTAGAATGGATCTCTAACACAGATTTCTCCCTTCCCACGATCAGCTACCGCAAGAACTTCGGCCATCTGCGCACTCTTCACAAATTAAGTCGAATCTCCATACACTACAGTATTTACATATTGTAATGCTCGCAACGGTACTTACCTTCCTGCGATAGGGAGGAGCCATGGTATCCAGATCAGAGATGTCTCTTATCTACTGCGTGAATCACAAAGTGCGAGCTGTAAGGGATATGAGCAGTGTGGCGGCGGTTTTAATCAGCGCAGAATACGGTCGTGGTAAGTCTCAGGCCAACAAAACTTCGTGTGCTGCCAGTGGGTAGTGTACCTATACCTGATACAAGTGATGCCACAGAAATCACCTACTACGAATAAATGTAATTATTAATGCAGCAGTGGACCATGAGCAATATCAGTTTATGCTTACATTAATTTATTTGAACTATGAATTACATTTACTCTATTTTCCTTCGAAATAGTCACCTCGAGAAAGTGTACAAATGTTAGAATGTTTGTAGAGCTTATGCGACTTAACTACGGGGGTCATAAGTCCCTAACCTTACAAACTACTTATGAACTAGCTAATACTAAGGACGGCACAAATATTCGTGCCCGAGGGGGGATTCGAACCCCCGACCGTAGTGGCCGTGCAGACCGCGACTGGCGCGCCGCAGTACGCTCGGCCACCGCGGCCGGTATGAAAGTGTACACCGCTGAGCTCTGCGATATTTGTCCTGCAAACAATGCACGAAGTCTTACTTTGGAGTGCTGTTCAAAAGCCTCGTCACGTTCCGTTGGATTTCAGCATTATGGTCTCATCTCTTTCCTTTCAAGGCGAGAATGAGTCGAATAAAAAGTATGGAAGATTGGTGGATGATCAAGTTGCACCATCCGCATTTCTGTCAGCAATTGTCTGAGGATATTGACCGTGAGTGGGCGAGCTTTGTCATGCAACTACAACATCCACTATACTCGCCACATCTCCAGACTTCTTCCTAATCCATCTCCTCAAACTCGCTTTGAAAGGAAACAAATCTGATGATTTTCTTGACATCGTTAAAATTAATGATATCTGAAGCAAAATTAAAGATCTGACTATGCGAGACACCAAGTTCTCTACCCAAAACTATTTAAATAAATATTTAAACTGAAAACAACGTATATTATATGCAGAAATAAAAATGTCATAAATGCATTAAACATATTTTTATCCCCTAAACTGTCAGAATATACAAATATGTACAGAGAAAGAATACGTATTTGGAAACAAGTGTGTTGGAAGATCGTACAAACACATTAATTTGCTTGAAACTAATTGAGAGTTTCCACCATTGCTGGCAGTAACCGTTGCTACAAGCATCGGCATTTAACCAAAGAGACTCTGGTTGTGTTGGTGACTAAGTTGATATGGAATAGCAGCGGATATGTATCATGGGCCGTTCGTTCCTCAGTCATGGATCAATTTTTTTTCTTTTTAGCGTGAAATCGGGGAACCAGAGAGGCGAAGGCAGCAATACAAATTTCATGGACGTCGGAGAAGTACATTGCTTACAAGTGTAGCATTACATTAAATATATTTACGAAATATTATATCTGTGGCTTGAATATCCGTTCTCGCTCCAGTGTACACTTCTTCCTACTTTAGTTTCCGGTGCTCATTTTTTACCGACTTGGGTAGAGAACGGAAGCGGTCTTCGTCTTTCTGTTATGTAGTCTTGTATTGATCGGACGTCCCTTCTTGTCTGGGATACAGTATATTTATGTAAGTGGGAGCATGCATTTGTAATTGTTATAAACTCTCTTTCTTTTAAATTCATTACATTTGAGTCTTTATTTCGAAATGATCCCATTTTAATTAAATAACTAATTTTCTACTACTTTTTTAAGCAAGCCACGTTCGATCGTAAAAAATGGCGGGTCACGATTACGGGTCGCTTCGCGATTGCACAAGTTTAATTCAGTACATCCTATTTGTACTGATTGAAATTTCAGTACCTGCAATCAATGTTTCGTTACGATAGAGTCCGATAACGATTCCATTTGTTTCCATTTTGATGTAGCAATTTTGAAACATGGTCGTGAACTTGCTCTTGCGAAGCGTGATATTATCCAAGCGTGTCATTATGACGAAAGTATAAAGAAGCTCTTTTTATAATAACATATTACTAGTTACAGTTCATCACATCACCGGCATAGCAATGTATAAAGAGATAACTTTTCGTGTTTTCTTTCGTAGTGGTGTTTTCGTATGTTATCTCGATCTGAACATTAACCCTCGCTATCACTTTTTGCCGGTTATATTCGTGCTTTGTTTTCGCTTCTATTCTTTAACAATCTGATTCCTGTAGTTATTTCAATTTCAAATAAACTATCGTTCATGTTTTCTTCAATGCGGGTTCAATCGTAATCGGAACAGACAGCAACAACGAAATATCATTACACTGCTCTGTTTCAATATGGCTGGCGGCAAGCTCTGAAGCTGTAAGACTACTACAGCTTCCAACACTTCAGAGATGTAATGCTGCGGTAACGCGTAATAGGATGGTGCGGGATTCTAATCCAAATCCATCTCAAAACATAATCCCGAGTGCTGGACCAATTTGCGTAAGGAAACAGTTCAACAGTCTCTCGCGATTCTCATCTGATCGTTGTGATGGTGGATGCAGTTATTGCAAAAAACTGGTCTCTTTCGGGGTAGATGGCCCACTAATTTTCACTCCGTCACCAACATACATATGTCGATATTTGTCTTTTATCAAAAGATACTTTCATTTCAAAAATCATAAAAATTGCATCACTTATTAACTTAGGTTAACGCAGTCATTCAAATCCATATTAGTTTAATAACAGTTGAAAATGAACACCATTTCTGAAAAAAGTTGTTTTAACTAAGTCTCATCCGGTTGTCAGGTAGCTGTTGACTCGAAGTTTTCTTTTACCTAGCAACACTGTCAATTTTAGCCATGAAAATTATCAAATTCGATCCGTAGTTCCCACACTACTAACACAATTCAATAAAAAATAAATAAATAAATAAAATGAAGTAAAATAAAAGGTGCTTGTACGAGCGGGACAGGAGAACTAATTTTAAACTGATACTATGAGTTCACTCTCAAAATCTGTATCAAAGGCACTGCAAATTGCTATTGATCTTTTAAACTCAAAAATCGAAGTTCACTGCCTGCTAAACTTCAAGTTTTGTATTTATAGTTAACGTACTTAATCTTGCCACAACTTAAAATAAGTCATTGTTAAAATTCAGTAAACCATTCAATTGTCTTCTTGATGGAATTAAATACTTTCAATAAATCAGACTCATCTTCCTACAGTAATAATACACTCACTAAATATATATTTATAGTAAACTCAAAATGACTTCCAAAATAACATATTCATATTTTTTGCCTTCTAATATGCTACATGCCAGATAAAGCAATTCTCGTATAAAACGTTATCTCATAACAGCTAACGATCGACGAGCGGCAGCAGAGAAGACGCATCCGGATTCGTAGCGCCGTAGCCGTCGGTTAAATGACGATAGTGACCAATACAGGAATATTGACTGCGGCGGCGACAATGCTGTCGTTGTTCATTGCGGTACCTCGATCATACATGAAACAGAAAGAAAACAAACAAAAAACATTTTAAGTATCACATCATGACATTACAACATTTATACACAAATACAAACAAATTAATAGTATTTACATACAGCAATTAACATTTTCTTATACGTATCCTGCAAAAAAGGCCTGACGTAGCAAAACAGAGTCAGCAATGTTTAGTTCCATTACAGTTAAAAGTTAAAAAATGTACAAAAATTACGTAGGTGAGACGTAAAGGTTGTGACTTTATGTGAAGAACAGCAAAACTCAAACCAGAATGACGATGAACCGTAAGGAAGGACTTATTTCTACAGAAAAAAAGACCTCAATTGTTTGTGTCGTGTGTGTTGTGGTCTTCAGTGCGGATAGTCGTTTGATGCAGCTCTCTACCCTACTCTATCCTGCGGGAGTCTCTTTATCTCCTCATACGAACGGCAACTCATATCCATTTTAATCTAATTACTATATTCATTTCTCGATCTCCCTCTGCGATTTTTACCAAACACACTTCTCTACAATGCTAAATTCGCTATTCCTTTATGTCTAACAATAAGACTGTATCCTATAAATCGATCCCTTCTTTTAGTCAAAGTATGTCAGAATTCCTTTTCTCCCCAAATCGGTTCACTACCGCCTCATTACTTACGCGATTTACCCACCTAATGTTCAGCGTTCTTCTTAGCAACACATTTCAAAAGCATCTATCCTCTCCCTGTCCGAACTATTTATCGTCCATGTTTCAGTCTCGTACAAGGCAATACTCCACACAAATGCTTTCAGAAAAGACTTCCTTACTCTTAAATTAACATTACATGTTAGCAAATTTCTATTTTTACAAAAACGTTTTACATTCTGTATTTTATATCCTCTCTGCTGCGACCATCATATGTTATTTTACTGCCCAAGTAACGAAACGCATCTACCACGTTTATTGTTCCGTTACCTTATCTCTTTCCTTTAGCGTCACATAGTCCGCCTCCGTAGCTAAGCGGTGGCGTCGCTGACTACCACGCAAGAGGCCCGGGTTCAATTGCCGGCAGGGGACTGGGTGTTGTGTGTTATCCTCATCATTATTGGCACGCAAGTAATCCCCGCGGTGTCAAATAAAAAAGACTTACACTAAGGCGGCCGAACAAACCCGCAAGGGTTCTCCCGACCAAGAAATCGATACGCTCATTTCAGCGTTGCATGATTTTCTTAGAGTGCGTTCCATTAACTCTGTTTTGCTCTTGTTAATGTTCATTTTATACTCTCCTTCCAACACTAACCTTTCCGTTTAAATGCGAGATCATTTGCTGTGTCTGACAGAATTACAATGTCATCAGCAAAATGCAAAGTTTTATTTCTTCTTGCTGAACTTCAATTCCTTCTCCAAATTTCTCCTTGGTTTCAATTACAGCTTGCTTAATAAATAAATAAATAATATTGTAAAAAGACCAGAACACTGTCTTACTCCCTTGCCAACGAATGCTTTCCTTTTATGCCCATCGGCTCTAATGATTGGTGTCTGGTTTTTGTACATGTAAATAATCTTACGTTCCCCTGCTGAAATCAGAATGTGGAAGAGTGTATTCTGATCAAGATTCTCAAAAGCTTTCTCCGTATCTACGGAAGTTAGGAATGTATGTTTGCCTTTCCTTAGTGTATCTTCTAAGTCGTAAGGTGAAAATTGCCTCGATTGTTCGTACATTTATCCAAAATCCAAACTGATCTTCCCCGAGGTCAGCTTCTACCAGACTTTCCGTTCTTCTGTAAATAATTCGTGTTAAAATTTTGCAACGTGACTTATTAACCAGATGGTTCATAATCTATAAAAAAACTATTCCGGATAAAATAAATAAGTTGCCGAAAGAGAACGATGTTTTTGTTTCTAAGTGAATTCATGAATATGCGTCCGCCTTCGTAGCTCAGCAAGGGGTTCAGTGGTGTATTCACTACAGGGACCTGGGTGTTGTATGTTTGCCCTCATTATCAATTTTCATCATCACCGCCACGTAAGTCGCCAAAGTGGGGACAATTAAAATGACTCATTTGGTAATATACCGGCTACTAAAAGCCAAACAATCATTTCATTTCATAAATATGCAAAATCATATTTATCTGATCATTGTATCTGAAACCAGCTAATGGAAAACGGAAATTGCTACATGAGATTGTTGCGGTATTTATACATATTTCCGTATGTAAAAGAATTCTTGCACTCAAGGGTAGCGAGGTGTTCCTATTAATGGTGTGACTGCTACAGTGGCGCAGCGACGGGGGGCTAATGGGGTTGACGACCCCCGCCCCCCCCCCCCTCCCACCCCAAGCTCTTCCCAAAGATATTTTTAACAGGTCGGCACCGGAAATTTGAAATAGTTCACATGTAATAAATCACAACGTAACTATAATTTGCCAATCACAAGTGAACGTGACAATGGTTCGCCAACTGTAAGCTGTTTTAATGCCACCACGAACAGCTTTGATGCTGCCGCTGTTGTTACAGCTATGCTGAAGTTACGAGCCGATTGTTAAGTTGCGACCTGCTGTTTAGCTGGTCGGCGGCTCCAGCGAGTGGAAACTTATGAACAACAATCTATTTTTACACTTAGAGTCTCACGTTAATTTAACTGTAAATACCTATCTCTTTGGCTAGTAACATAGAAGCTGCTTAATTATTTTATGAGCTGATTATATACACTCCATTTCCACCACATTGTGCGGCGGTACGACCTCTTCTTGCATGGGACTAAATACCAGTTTTTGTATGTGCCGTGTCAGACTTCAGGATCCGAAAGCCGTCCGCTCGTCAAAAAGGGAAAAAGAATTCCAATTAATATAACCTTCCTGTATTGTGAAGTTTCAATGACAGATCCTTGCGCAGATAGAAGAAGCATATGATTCTAGGTTTGCATTTCTTTAAACTGTCACTTTGAAATAAATGTTCCCTTAAAGATCGAACTGTCAAACAGAAGTTCGTAGTTGTTCTGGTTGCTATAGATACTGATATTACAAGTCCTGTTCACTGGTGATCGATTGCTATATAAGGTCGATTTATTAAAATACTAAAAATTGATAAAAGCCTTCTTGCTTTATCTGTCAAACAAAATAGCTTTCCGTAAATGTCTTCTTTCAAATTGTAAAATAGTTTGAAAGTAAATAATTCTTCAGTTCCTATAAATGAATATATTTCTTCTAAAATGTCTATAAATATCAAAATAATTGTCGTTGACACTTGGTTAACTTTCGAGACACAATGACATTATTGCTCTCACAATACAGATCATGACTCAACGACAGTTACATAGAGACTGATTTTATGGTCTTTTTTATTTTCCACGAAATTCTCTATAATAATGTCAATATCCGCGACGATAACCGCAGAGACCAGCATCTTCTTGCCTAGTTGCCGTCGACCCGCGACTTGAAGTGGTCAGATGTTTATTCCTTGAGCTCGGCGTCGAAGATGTTGCTGTCGTAGGTTTAATAGCCGTAACAGCACATGAAACGGAAGAAACATACAAGACTCTTAAGAATCACATAACACAAAACATTTACATAAAAACCATTTGAAAACATCTAATATATAAAGCAGAGTGTCCGTATATTTGTACGTGTTGCATAAAAATCTACAGTTTTGTTCGAATCTTTATGAAATTTTGTAAACGTAAGCTTCAATCCATGAGGACAGTCGCCGTAAGTATAAGAATCACATACGATATATAGTTCACGAGATATGACGTTATAAACAATGAAATGTGTCTAAAACTTCTGCATTTAGCGACAATGCTGTTCAATTTCTCCTAAACCACTGGACCGATTTCAACCAATATTCCTTACGTGAGATAACAATTGCCGTACGAGTACGAACCACATACGACACATGGTTCAGGAGATATAACGTCGTAAACAATAGGAATCGCAGAAAACTGCCACATAATGCGGCGAGACTTTATAAATACGCTATATGAGAATAAGAGTAATTAATGACTTGCAACAAACTTCAAACATAATTTCAAACCTTTATTAAACTTTTTCTCGCTGACACCCATAGCAAAATGATGAAAAAAGTTTCTCGCTTACTACTTTTGCGCTGTTTATGTAGTAAAACTACGGCTCTCGGTATGACGGTGCAATTTATAATTTGAACACTACAAACTGTAGCGACATGAAATTTTCCAGACAGTATACACATATATAGTTTAATATATCTTCTAAATTGTATCACAATACGACACGTAGTTCATAAGATACGAGCACATAAACAGAAACGTTCCTGGAAAACCGTATCACCCACCAAGTTTTAATCTTTTACTTCTTTACTACTTTTGTATTCGCAATAGGTTTTACAGACATACAGCCCTTATACAAATGAATATATACCTGAAAAATAGCAGGAATAAATAAATAAATACACGGGCAACGCCGGGTTTTCAGCTAGTGAAATATAAACATAATATTCTGCGAAACTGAGCTTACATAAGATAGTAGTGGAGACAATAATCCGTCCCACTACAATTGTTCCTTTTCAACTTTCAAATTAATGAAAGCCTAGTGGTTTTATTTGTTGTGCAATTATTCCGTAGTATAATTTGTTAAATTATAGAAAGTGTAAAAGTAAGTTATAGATTAATACATTCAATAGGCTTTATTAAAAAAAAGTAGCGGCCCCCCAGAATCAAATCCAGACTGCGCTACTGGATGGCTTACCCCAGCAAAGAGTGCATAGAGAGAGAGAGATGCATGTTTGGCGGTGTTCCGTTTTCCAGTCACGCTCTGTATTATGTTAAACGAAGGCCCTTGATAATGACGGGGAGTGCTAACGAGTTTGCCTTCGCCGCCGTGTGTACTCTGCCGCGGTTCCTGACGAACTGGAAACACCGCCACTAACGGCTCAAAACTGCTGCGGTGAGCTGAATGGCTCCCGCGTTCCCTGGCGTCCCCTGCAGCGCGAACAATGCGCGCACCTGATCTCCCGCATATTGTTTCATCTCCACATAGGCTTCCGTTGCCTTTGTCTCAGGGTTGTGTTCACATGGCGACGTCAAATTTCTCTTACCGAAACTGTAGTTCCAAGAAACGTGAGAATCATGTCGGATTAAACCATTTCGTGAGTTTACGAATAATATTGAGACTGCTATGTCAGATGTTAATCTGTGCATTATACAACAACAAGGTGATAATTTTTTTATTATAATAACTATAATTTATAATAATATCAAACAATACAACCCATTACCTAAGACTAAAATGGGCAATAGTATAATACATGAATTTCTTACGGCTAAATGGTGACATTACATTTCATTACATTACATGTTTCTGCAGAAACCACTGGACATCTTGCTGGTTGTTGATGTTTATACTGGGTGATGTGTATGATGTTGTGTCTTATGCTACTGCTGTGGTGTTAAATGTGTGCCAGTATTACAAACCTGCTTGTGGTGGCCAGCTCACCGAGCGAATCCCAGAGAGCATGCCCCTGGCACTGGGCGGCCAATTTCTTTTGTCACCACAGCCCCCCCCCCCCCCCCCGCAAAAATTTTTCCCCTGTGTGTCTTATTCTACTATTTAAGAAAAACCTACATCTAACTTACGTCTATGGTCTAATTCGGTGTTTGCGCATCTAACACCCGAATCCAGGGGATGGCGGATTCTTCCATTGCTGGAAACCTGTCCATCCCCCGGCGGCATGGCAGATGTGGCTGTCTCAATCGGGTATTGGGTCAGATCCGGTTATATTCAGGATAAAGTCCCGAAGCACTTTGCGCGAGACATTATTGGCGATTTCGTCGAGTACTCGGAACGTGTCTGGGGTTCTCATGAGCTCAAAGGTGTTATTACTAGGCAGAGCCCTTCTGAGATCCGCTTTTACGCTTCGAATGCCGCTATTATTCTCTTTTGAACGACAGGCCTGGTGGTATTGGGGTAAAGCGCTCGACGGGAAACAGAAAGTTCGCGGGTTTGAAACCCGGTCGGACCACGGATTTTTCAGTCTGTGTTTTAACCCATTCTTCATCTCTCAGCGATTTAAGATAACAGCCACCCCATTGGAATATATTTTAGAGAAAAGAAAGGAAAAGACGTTCCAGCAAGGTGAAAGTCACAACATCAAGAAAGCAGAGCCCAGGGGTCTCAAATAGTACTTCTCAAGACTTCTCGAGAATACTTCAAATGTAACTTTTTCAAAGTATGGGAAAAGCTCAGGTTGTGACATAAGGGACACGTTCTCGTATGTCACATAATTATTATAATTCTGAAATTGTATGGGAGTGCAGAGCGACATACTTGAAAGTGAGCGACGCGTGCAGATTATGTTTAGGAGAGCGAGACTTAATGTCAGGTAGCGGCTTTTGACCCTTGAGAACCTGGTAAACAATGGCGAACCGCTGGAAATGGCTAAACCCGAGGGTCTAACGGGAGCTGAGGTCAGAGGGAAATGCCTTAATGGACGCTCTGGCATATTCTTAGAAGATGACACTCTCTTAACTTACAATCAAATAATAAATCTCTGAGTTATGTTCCTATCAGTTCCGAAGGTATCTACGATGTCACAAAAATTATGTGCATCTTATGAATCAAAAATAATAACTTATCTTGAAAAATACAAAAGTTAATGTTTTCAGCATCTGAATAAAGAAACAAATAAAATTACCCACATTTGAATGTGTAAAGCGATTTAAACAACTTATGTCTTAGATCAGGGGTTCTCAAACTTTGTGAGTCGCGGAGCACCTTTAAAAACTGGAACTCTAGGTGGAGCATTAAATTTTACGTCGCATATATAAAATTAAGTGACAGTATTATTGATGGAGCAAGGCAATTTCACAATTTAAGCATACAAGACATTGAGATTAATCACTGTAAATGTTTATTTTATCTACAGTTTCACATTACTTGGAACTTCACGCACAAACAAAAACAGTAACAAGACATTTGAAAATAAATTAAGCAGAACAAGTATTGTAGATCCACATTTTTTTTCACACACAGATAAATATATATTTAAAGACATAGTTACAAACTTTCCTTGGTTTAGGAAAAAACAAGGGTGTCAATGAGAAGGATTTGCAACCGAATATATTGGTCTACATTGAGAAGGGATCCGTATTTTGTTTTAGTTGAAACATACGCAGAAAACCCCGATTCGCATAAATATGTGGTTGTGAAAGGCAGAAGAATAAGTTTAGCTTTATCTGATAAGATTTTAAATTCGTCCTTTAGCATGCACCAAAATTCCGATACTGACTGCTTAGTTTGAAACTATGCGGTTAACTCTGACTCTGATGTCAAATCAAGCAAGCATTCACGTCAAAGAGATTGGCTTTTTCGATACAGAATATGGATTTACGACCCAAACATTTTCTTTAATGTTTTCTTGCAATCTGCCAGAAAAATATGAGTTAAAATCAATTGTTTAAATGTCTCTAAATCTATCGGACCAAACTGCGTGGTCAAGTAAATCTATCTGACCAAACTGCTTGGTCATCAGTCCGTAGCTTACAAACTACGTAAACCTAGGTAAAGTAACCTACGAACATACACACACACACACCCATGCCCCAGAGAGGACTCGAACCTCCACGGCGAGCAACCGCGCGCTCCGCAGCGATATGGGTTAAAAGAATCAAGTGAACATAACAGGTGAATTACGAACTCATTTACGATATCCCCAGGATTGTCTGATTCGAGTTCATCTCTGAAGACTTTTGTCATTGTAAAACTATACAGGCTTCTGTTTTTGGAACATAATGCTGAGCGCCATTTTGATTTATAGGGTAGTAAATGTAGCCTGTGAACTGTAGAACATAATACACCATGAGCAGGTTATCTCCCGAGTGAAATTATAAATTTTTACTGGTGTATTATATTCCGAATTTGATAGGGCACTCAATTCGTACTAGCGATAGCGTTCAGTGGTATGGGTCACGGATGAGCTGTGTGGAAGGGAAAGCATGTCCGCTGCCGCCGACACAGGTGAGCTCCGTCAGACAGCGGTAGGGGCCTGTTTACCAGGCAGCCGCATAATGCGTTACACCGCTGCCAGCGGCAGTCGCTGCTACTGCTGCTGCTGCAGGCCCTACCGAGGTACACCGGGGCGAGCTACTAGACTAGCAGGACAGCGGCTGCTGTACTGTACCAACACCACCAGCAGTAGCGACAACAGGTGCAATTAATCCTGTAAAATACAAAAAAATCAATTCCAGCAAATTTCGGAATCTAAGGTCGGCTGAAACGGGTCAAAATTTATTAAAATCGCCGGCCGCGGTATCCGAGGAGACTAAGGCGCTCCAGTCACGGTCTGCACGGCCACTACGGTCGGGGGTTCGAATCCCCCCTCGGGCATGGATATTTGTGCCGTCCTAGTTTGTACGTAGTTCATAAGTAGTTTGTAAGTTTAGGGACTGATGACCCCGTAGTCAAGTCCCATAGACTTTACAAACGTTTGAACGTTTTCGTTTTGTTAAAATCGAAATAAAAGACAAATTTACACAGGAACAAATTTTCATTGTATATCCATAAAAACTATGTTCTTTTGTTTACAAATTCAAACACTTCGTAAATATTGTTCATATTTTCACAAAAGAAATCTGAAAGCTGAGCTGCACGTCCCTATTCGCCTTCTTCAAGTAAGGGGAATCGGGTCTTCAATTCGGCGAATAGGGTCAGTACAAAATTGTATGCATCACTTTAAAATAGCAACACATTTTCCACAAATAATTCCCTTCTTCCCTACTGCACCGACACAATTATCATGGTACCATTCCCTGCCATTTCCTTGACATTGAATCCAGTCACCGAGATCCCGACATTGGATCGCTGTATTTAATGTTGCAGAGTTCACAAGATATGTCAACGTCATCTGTTTCTTCGGATGATTCATGCTGTAGGTCTTGTCTGTTCTTAACTTGGCGTTACTTCAAACTTTTGGGTTGGGATGACATTTTTCTTTTCTTTTCCAATCTATTTTTTTGTTTCAACGGGTCAAAATTTGTTAAAATCGAAATAAAAGACAAATTTACACACGAACAAATTTTCATTGTATATCCATAAAAACTATGTTCTTTTGTTTAGAAATTCAAACACTTCGTAAGTATTGTTGATAGTTTCACAAAATAAATCTGAAAGCTGAGCTGAACGTCTCTATTTCCCTTCTTCAAGTAAGGGGAATCGGGTCATCAATTCGGCGAATAGGGTCAGTACAAAATTGTATGCATCACTTTAAAATAGCAACACATTTTCCACAAATAATTCTCTTCTTCCCTACTGCACCAACACAATTCTCATGGTACCATTCCCTGCCATTTCCTTGACTTTGAATCCAGTCACCGAGTTTCGCCGACATTGGATCGCTGTATTTAATGTTGCAGAGTTCACAAGATATGTCAACGTCATCTGTTTCTTCGGAGGATTCTGATGAACTTGACGCTGATGATTCACGATGTAGGTCTTGTCTATTCTTAACTTGGCGTTACTTCAAACTTTTGGGTTGGGATGACATTTTTCTTTTCTTTTCCAATCTGTTTTTTGTTTCATTTATATTTCCTAGGGATGTAAGAAGTAGTGATCTGTTTTCTGCAGAATAATTTGCTATAGTCTTCTTTGGCATCATATTCTGGGGCAATTCATCATTTAGTAAGAAAGTATTCATTGTCCAAAAGCGGGCCATCAGAATAATTGCTGGAGCCCACCCAAGATCATCCTGCAGACATTTGTTTAAGGATCTAGGAATCTTCACAGTAGCTTCACAATATATATATATATATATATATATATATATATATATATATATATATATATTCACTTATGAAATTTGTTATTAACAATCCAACTGAATTCAAATGTAACAGCAGTGTGCATAGCTACAACACTAGGAGAAAGGTAGACATACACTATTCAAGGTTAAATTTGGCTCTGTCGCAGAAAGGGGTTAATTATTCTGCCACAAAAGTCTTTGGTCACTTACCTAGTAGTATCAAAATTCTGACAGATAGCCAACTAGCATTTAAAAATAAATTAAGAGAATTTCTGAATGGCAATTCCTTCTACACATTAGATGAATTTCTAGATAAAAGTTAGTACTTTAGGAAAAACTTTAAAAAAATAAAAAAATAAAAAAATAAATATTCAAATATTGAGTGTCATGTAATATTATGTATAGACACACTTCATTTAACTGACACGATCCACATCATTACGAAGTGTCGTATTCATGATCTATGGAACAAGTATTAATCTAATCTAATCTAATCTAACAAGTCATGGAATGAGCAGCAGACTTCGGCGTGTCACTGTTTGGCCTGCCATGACCTGGACTAGGGCTAGCAGGAGCAGACAAACACTCAAGTTCAGTATCCTTAGATCTATTTTCTTGCCTGGACGATATGCTAGCCGGTAAGAATTCGTGTTCAGCCACTGCGTTTTCATTCAACGGAAAAACGGCGGTTGAACGAAATCCACTTTCTACAATCACTGGTGTTGTTGCTCTCAGCCGTGCAACCTTGAAAATGTTTCCTAATGTGAGCTTATTGTTTTTCCTTGTTCCTTTTGTGTTACGAATAAAGTTTATACATTTATTGCCGTAATATGATTTTAGTAGTTTAAAAATGACCTGTCTAATGGCTGCAGGCGGTGAGTTGTGTGACTTGTCAAGCATATCATACTTATCTTATTTTCTTCACAAACCTGGATTGGTTCTGAAGTTTTGTGAGATGCATGACCATCCACAATTAAAATGCAGTGCTCAGGAATCCGGTGTGACTGAAAATGTTTCAGCCATTTTAGAAATGCTTCTTCATTAATCCATACGGAATCGGTCAGTTACCAGGGAACCATTTGGAAAACCGTCGTAAAATTCAGGTAAAAATGGTTTACCTTTAAATATGGCCATAGGAGCGATAAAGTTCCCTGCACAAGCTAAAATTCTGACAAGCTCTCCTCTTTCTTCGCAAGTCTGTGCATAAACAGTTTTGCTCCCTTGTTCAGCAAAAACTGTTTTTGTTGGCTTGTTGTTCATCTGACAACCTGATTTATCAGCATTATAAATTAACTGAGGCTTGTTCAGTAAATCAAGATCCTCCATAGTTTTTCTTAAGAAGGAAAATAAGTGACCCACATCCTCTTTATTCAAACCACCGCATCTGACTAGGGAAAGCCTTTCCGCTTTACTCAAAGACTTTTGGTTTCGTTCCATGATCCCTTTTAGCCACTCCTTACCTGCCACTTTTTTGGCGTCAGAAAATGGATGCTTTATTCTGTTGCATTCTGCGAACTCGTAGACAGCCCTTCTGACATTATCTGAATCCAACGGGAAGCCACATGCATATAACATAAGGATTCTTGAAACAACTTCTGTTTCTTGCTCCTCATTAAATATTATTTGACTACCTTTTACCTTTGCTGGATGATCCTTTCCACTTTGCAGTCGCCGTTGTAGACAGGAAAGTGGTGCCTCAAACAATTCCGCTGCATGGCGCAGACTTCTATCCTCCCGGTAAGCTTTAATTGCATTTTGCATGTCATCCTCGCTCCACAAAGAACCGGTTTTTTCTTTTATATTTACCCATGTGCCAAAAAATAAATAAATAAATAAAAGTAAAAAACGAAACAATGGATCTAAATAAAAGCATTGACCTTTTTCTCCCGGATTGCATTGACCCGATTTGGCAGAAATGCAAATTATTTTTTCCCTACGTTGGCAGTCCTGCACAAGCATATCTACGTGCCGGTAACACCATAATCTTTTTTCCATTATAAAAACTTACTTCGAAACGAATACATAACAAATTACTAAACGAATTACCAGATATGTATGAATTTGAAACTAAAGCAGTTTTACAAGGGAGGAAATTTTAAGAACTTACCGCAAACAGCAAAATCTCACACAAATTTTTACACAACAACGAACACGCCTGACAATGTCTATCACTTTCCAACTCGTACACAGTGTTCCAACAATCACTACTTTTTGGCAGTACTTCCCATACTACTTCGTACATGGCGATAGGCGGGAATTTCTAAAATTGGCCCGATTTATCTCCCGACCCGATTCGGCCAACCTTACCTGCTGCAGGCCCTACAGAGATACACCAAGGCGAGCTACTCCAGCAGGACAGCGGCCGCTATACTATACCAACACCACCAGCTGCAGCGGCATCAGGTAGAATCAACCCTGTAACATACAAAACATCAATTACAGAAAATTTCGGAATCTATCTCACAAAAATAAAAGGGCGTAATGAAAATACCATGAAGATACTTGCGCACAGCGCCTTTTTATTAAACCTGACAGAGGACTGGAGATATGCTAAGTCCGTAATCTCATCGTGACCAACAGGACACGTGTCCCACAGACATATTTAATTCCCTCAGTTATGAAAGTCCCGCACCTGTGCTGAATATTTCAACAGCTGATATCCACGAGACTTGTATGGCAGCGTTTTATGTATTTTTCACGCCGCGCGGGAATGACCATGGGGTTTAAAGCATACTGCAACAAATTGCGCGGCCTCTTCCGGTCGGTGGTTCGAGTTCTCCCTCGGGCTTGGGTGTGTTCTTCTCAGCATACGTTAAAGTTTTTTTTGCATCCTGTTCGCCACAAGTAGACGTCTGTGCGGATAACAAAAGAGCTTTCCGCATCCGTACTGTATCCGTAACGCCCTGATCCTTAACCGCATCCGCGGCTCCTTATCAACATCCGAATATACTGAAGTTTAATCATAATAAAATTACCTGACATAGTCGGGTTTTGAGGCGATCTGATCGTTTTATAGTTTTCAAAATAAAAAGCCAAGATTACACATTAATCATTTATTAAATGACCGGTTTCGGTGCACTGTGTCACCATCATCTGGTCTCATATATGTTATAAGCTGGTCATCTCTTTAAAACCAATTTTTATTAATAAGATGGCCAGCTTATAATATACATATATGAGACCAGATGATGGTGACACAGTGCACCGAAACTTGTCGTCATTTAATAAATTATTAATGTGCGATCTTGGCTTTTTATTTTGAAAACTATAATTAATCATAATAGACAGAAGCACTTAAAAACCTGAAATGTAATGACATGCAGTATGTGATCAAAAGTATCCGTAAACCTGGCTGAAAATGACTTAAAATTTCGTGGCGCAGTCCATTGGTAATGTTGGGATTAAATATGGTGTTGGTCCAACCTTAGTCTTCATGACAACTTCCAGTCTCACGGGCATACGTTCCATCAGGTTCTTTGAGGTTTCTTGGGAAATGGCAGGCCATTATTCACGGAGTACTCCACTGAGGAAGGTATCGATGAAGGTCGGTGAGGCCTGGCACGAAGTCGGCGTTAGAAAACATCCCAAAGGTGTGCTTTAGGTTTCAAGTCTGTGCAGGCCAGTCTATTACTCCATTACAGGAATGTTATTGTCGTGCTCGATCATGTTGTAAAATGCAATCAACATCCCCGTATTGCTCTTCAACAGTGGGAACCGAGAAGGCGCTTAAAACATCAATGTAGCCTGTGCTGTAATAGTGGCACACAAAACAACAAGGGGTGCAAGCCACACCACAACACCACCGCCTCAGAATTTTACAGATGGCACTAAACACGCTGACAGATGACGTTCACCAGGCATTCACCGAACCCGCACCCTGCAATCGGATCGTCGAAATGTGTACAGTGATTCGTCACTCCACACAACGCTTTTCAACTATCCCAAATCCAATAGAAATACACCAATAGAAGCTTAGTCTGTCATTGACCTGCGTGATGCATGGCTTATGGGCAACCGCTCGACCATTAAATCCAAGTTGAACTGTCGTAGTACTTGGATCGGATCCTGATGCACTTTGTTATTCCTGTGTGATGGTCTGGATAAATACCGGCCATTACACTGTTTGTCACTCTTCAACTGTTGGCAGTCTCTGTCAGGGAATAGACGAGGTCGGCCTGTACGCTTTCGTGCTGTACATGTCCCTTCACGTTTCCACTCCACTATCGCATCAGAAACAGTGGACCCCGTGATGCTTAGGAGTGTGGAAATCTCGCGTACAGACTTCTGACACAAGTGACACCCAATCACCTGACCATGTTCGAAGTCCGTGAGTTCCGCGGAACGCTCAATTTTGCTCTCTCACAATGTCTAATGGTTACTGAGGCGGCTGATATGGAGCACGTGGCATTAGTTGGCAGCATAATGCAGCTAAATACTTCTGATCACATAGTGCAATAATTGGTAGGGTGTCATCGCTGCGACAACTTTAATATTCCCACTATAAAATGGCGATTCTGATCAGAAAAGCATTGTCACACACACACAGCAGCCGCTTGGAGCCCGTGTGGTGGGAGAACACACAGTTTGGATGAGAAAACAGGACATTACTGAAAACTGAGCAAATAAAAAACAAGACAAAACACGACATTAAAAACAAATGAATTACACTTCAAGCCTTAATGCAATTCCGTAGATAGATGAATAAAAAAGAAACACGTAATGATTGGATTACTTACTTTAAAATCGTTTAGAAAATTATCATATCACACTTCGTACAGTATATCTAGGAATTAATGCTAATTTAAAGTATTAGAACTCATCAAAGTGATTAATTAATATCATAGGCCTAGGCCGCGATGGAATGGCTGTGTGCTCTAAGGCGCCTTGCTGCGGAGTGCGCGACTGCTCTCCGTCGGAGGTTCGAGTCCTGTGTTGTCCTAGCATAAGTTAAAGTAATTTGTGAGTCTTGGGACCGAAGACCACTGCAGTTTGGTCCCATAGTTGTACAAACATTTGAAGATTTGATCACTAGTCACTTTGTACTTACCGGAAGTCCCAATAGATAATAAGAGTTTTACATACGAGTGAACAGAATTTAAAGTTATAAATGTAAGAGATCTGCGGGTGTAGTGATCTTCCTGAAGACTCACTTTATTTATATTATGTAAGGAAATTGTGCTAGTAAAAAGGTTCTCTCAAAGACTTGGAATAGAAGAAACCTGAATGTTGATTCTGCATCTTAATGTTAAAAAAATGTTCATATGTTTGTTAAGCTTATGGGACTTAACTGCGGGGTCATCAGTCCCTAAACAACCGAGTTAGTTTATAACTTATACTAAATACAGCCTCAGTAGAGTGGCCAAGCGCATTGAGGCGCTATGCTGCGATGCGCGAGACCGTTCCCCGTCGGGAGTTCGAATCTCCCCCCCCCCCCCCACCCTTCGGGCTTGGATGTTTGTGCTGTGTTTAGTATAAGTTAGTTCGTAAGTAGTTTGTAAGTTTAGGAACTGATGTCCCCGCAGTTAAGTCCCATAAGTTTTACAAACATTTGAATATTTGAATACTAAAGACAGCACAAACATCAATGCTGAGGGAGGATTCAAACCCCCGACGGGGAACGGTCTCGCGTATCGGAGAGTAGCGCCTCAATGCACTCGGCCACTCCGCCGCGCCCCATCTTAATATTTTGTTTGCTATCGGCATGGTCTTAATTTTCAACGGTTAAAACTGATCGGTATGAGTAGATAGTACTTTTTATCAGCATTGTGTTTACACTCAAAGGAAGGGTTGTTGAGAGTTTTTTTTTATACGAGGGTTATTCACAACCGATCCAAATGCGTTACACGTTTGAACCTGTTCTTGTTCTTAAAAATAGTCACTCATTACCAGCAAGGTGAAAGGTGTAGTACACCGTTATCAGAGCCTGTTCTGTTGGTGGAGCGAACTGAGTGGTCTATTGCCTGTGGAATCTTTGAAACAGTTTTGAAGCGATAGCCACGAAGTGGTTCCTTCATCATCGGAATAAAATCAAAGTCACAAGGAGTTAAGTCCGTGGAGAATGGTGGATGATACAATACTTCCCAGTCCCATCGACCGAACAGAGCAGCCACATCTTGCGCTGATAGCGCCTGCGCATTGTCGTGGAAAATTATGGGTGGGCCGCGCAGAAAGTGCTGTCGCTTCATTCTCAAAACTGATCACAGGTGATGATCCAGAAATGAGCAGTAATACTGTGCATTGTTGGGCTCCGTTGATCTTTTTTCGAAAACAGAGTGACATCGTTACGTTAGACCGCTCGCTCACAAGTGACTGTATTTTCCTCGATTGTGCGCACTCCGTTAACGAGAGACGGGTAAGTCCATTTACTCCGAAGTAAGGTAGGTCTTCAACAACTTTGGCTATCAGCGACAATAGTAGATTCCATTGCATAGCGTCTCCACAGCAATGTGGACACTATTTACCAACATATAAGGCAAACTTAATTTTTCCCATGTTAATGCTCCAGAGATTATTTTCTGACACAAAGCAAAGTATAGAGAAAAGTGTTTAAACTACCACCTACTTCTGCTTCAAGTGTTCAACTAACATTAGCCGCGTGGGAATGGCCGTGTGATCTGGAGCGCCATCTTAGGGAAGGTCAGGTTAAGTATCTGTTCGTTGCACTGATCCGTATTGAGGAGATCTTCGTGGATTTGTTTCAAGTCCTCCCTCGAGCATGAAAGGGTGTGTTGTTCTTAGCTTATGTTCTACTTAAAAATGGATACTGGACGATTTCACTGATTTCTTTGGGATCAGGGCATCTATCTTCTTTTGATGTCTAACTAAGATGGTATTACGGTGTGTTAATACATAAATTTACACTGTCTTGAAAGAGCATTAATACATAAGTAGTATGATTGTGGCTTAGTTTTAGATGCATATTGTACAACTGTGAGTTAAGCAGATCTTTTTCTCGTGTAAAGAGATTTTATTTCAGGTTTTATCCTGATAATTTCACATTTTGCTTTCGCTATCTTTCCAGACTTGCTTTACCTTGTTACCTTTATTTTGATATAATTAGGACTAATGTTTTCAGAGATAAACTGGTTGTTTAATTTTATTGCAAGAATAAAGTTCATTATTTTGAGTTTATATTTCCGAAATTCGCGCATTGTTCTTGTTACCTAGCGTGGTAGCAATATATTTAGATTAACTATTACGGATATTTTTAGAACCCCTGACTGTTAATTTCACTATGGTTTAAGAGAAATGCAACCAGATTCATCTTCATACGGTTCATTGGCTACAGGTTCATTTTAAGCATGATTTTGGCTGCTGACTCCGTGGTAGGAAGATAGAAACATGCTTAAATAAATCTACTTGCACGTTGTTTATGTCGTGTTTAGTATGGTTACATTTTTCTTCAATGATATTTAAAATAACAGCCACGGGTTCTAAAAATATCCGTAATCAGTAATCTAATTACTTTAAGTAGTTTGTAAGTTTAGAGCCCAATGACTACAGGCGTTTGGTCCCCTTAGGATTGCAAACATTTGAATTGGTAGGAGAAAAGTGGTACTGGGCAAATACGTTGCTTATTAGCCGAAGATAACTCGTGCATTTTCACGATGCCCAAGAAGTTCTTCCTATTGCTTGGCGGTATTGCTTATAACTTTAGGCAACTCTGTGATCGGGTCTCACTTCCAGCAATCGGGCTGAGTAATTTCTCATCGCTCATGAAGAACTGAGGTTAGTCCTTGCAATTATACGACACCTTCATCCTTAATTAAATTTTCGGCCGCAGTGAGTTCATCCACTGCTTAAATTGGAAACAGTTTTGTGTTTTATGTCTGTATTAACTGCCAACAGAGAGAAAACTGTCAGCACTGTCATGTTAGCTCTGTGGGGCCGTTCTCGTCTCGTGATATACAGCAAGCATAGTTGTTTAGTGAGATATCGTTGTACTAGCGATGTGAGTGGCTTCAGGTCTATTTTTCTTCTCAGAAAACTGTCCTTAAAGCTATTCAGTAGAAAATTGTTAAAAATAATTTCAGTCCGTCAACCAAGACATCGACTTTTCTAGGGTTATTTTGATCGTAATCATTATGCTCTAATGCGGTAAACATCGTAGATTACTAGTCTATCATTATTACCATCGTAGTTAACATTGATTCGCCACCAAATGGTTCCTTACCATGTGGCCAGCGTGCGGATCTCCGTGCCGGCGCGTTTCCAGGAGCTCAGTCCGTCAGTTCACCTGATGATGGTAACATGTATGATCGCCGAAATATTGTGCCCGTTGGACACTATGGACCGGCAGTACTCCCGTGAATATTTTGATTAATAAATAAGCTGGTTAGGTGTCTAAAGGTTAAATGTATCTGTCAGCAGATTAGAAACCGCAGAATTGCACATTGCCCCCATATACAGTTTAGTTTCTGTGTTACTGACTTAATTTAAATATCTTGTCTTCTGAAACCTCTAGTGTACTTATTACTGTGTTACAGCAAATAATTAATTAACTAAGTTTCTTTTGACTTTCATCCAAGCCAACTCATTTCTGTATTCACATTGAAGACATGAAATTCTACTTGTACGGCTACAAGGCTGCATTTAGAATGCAGTTGCTTTTAAGATGCGAAGTGTTTGATACCTTACCGTTTCCTGAGGGATGGGAAACATTTCACGAAACCAAAATTAGCTTTTGTCGCAATCTAACAAACTAAATGTTTTATTCTTTTGTGTCTTATGGGAAACTGTAATCGTGATGGAAGATTATATGTCTCAGTCTTGGACCTGCTGCATCTTGCGAGCTCAATATCAGTACCTCTAACTTCCTTATTCATTTGCTGAAATTATAGTGCTGTAAGGCTTCAAAAATTGAACGCTGGTTTCGGCCTAAATCTGTCATTGGGAACTATCAGGAGAAGCGCTACATATTAACCAAAAGCCGCGACCCCCCTCTGGAATCCCGTATGAGAGGAGCATTGTTTCGCGTCGCTTATCGCTACACAGGTCTTCCAGGCATAGCTAAGAACTGACAACATCGTTGCTATTATTTGGCAACACTGTGTCAATACAGCTACTTCCGCAAGTGGTACTGAATTGTCTCGATAAGGTCACATAACCCTCTCCCACTTCCATGACCCGCCCTGTATAATCCTCATGTGATATGAGGAACAGATTCAATATATCAGAGACTAAGGGCAACAGGGGCATCAGTCTCTGGTTGCGTGGTTCTGCGTCTGTCGGCATTACTAATATCGGTGGGAGATAGTACGGTTAGGGATGAAATTTTGTTTCATATGCTGCAAATTTCAAGGAGATCTCTTTAAAGAAATCAGAAGAAAACCTTTAGACAATAAGTCTTTCGAAAGGTCAAAAATAAATTATGGAAATGGTCACAGATATCTGCTTTGCTGCATCACATAAGGTCATCTGAAAAAAAAAAAAAAAAAATCGAATTGACCTGCATCGATAGGAATGCAATTTTTATTACTGTCTTTAGACCCAAATGCTAGGGGGATACTTATGGAGAAAGAGAACATAATGATTAATATAGTTCCTTCGTGCGGAATAGTTAGTGTATAAATGAGACACGAACATTGCAATGAGTCTGTGTTGCGTTAGAGCCTACACTGAAAAGTAATCACATAATTTAGCGCATACATTATCGGAAGGAATGAAACAACGACACTAAAAGATAGTGCCGTTACGCACTGTGGTTTGATGAGAACATACGAACTGATGACAATGACAAATTACATGAAGGGCTTTTCTGAAAGGAAAAAGAACGAATTTAAACCACAAATAACAGTGTTAACCATCGTACAGTGCTATTTGTTTGGATCAACGACTATGGCAATTTTTTGCTTCTCTAATGTATTGTGTGTCAGTGTAAGAAAATACTCATCATTCAAAAACGGTTGGGTTTCTCCATTGATATCGAGTGTGAAATACAAATCGCAACATTTTTGTACCTATTTCTTAAACACGTCGTACAATGAGGAAACGTTGTAACAAAATTAGAAATATTACATATGGAAACAAAGAAGGTTTAGCAATGTAATGTTATGGTAACATCTCAAAGCATTTCATTAAGAACTTTCTTAGGTGAAATATTTTAAAGGCTCTAGGCATAGAAAGTTTTATGAGGAGATGGAAGCTGGAGAGGAAATTGGAAACGGCGGAAAGCGGATGAACAGCGACAGCGTGATGACAACGACATGCAGGAGGTGAAGATCGACAGAAAGAGGGGAGTAAGAGTATATGGACGGAGAGAGAGAGGGGGGGGGGACAGAGGAGAGCAGAGAATGTAGGGTGTGTGTATCTAATTCCCATTCAAAAATGTATAATATTTCATTTAAAAGAAATAGGGTGATAGAAACTTTTCTGCATTAGAGTGAAACGTTCTGCTAAATCTCAAGATCGGTCAAGTACATTCGGAGATCAAGGGTTTTGCTAAGACATTTTTGTTAATAACTGGTTTTGGTTAAAATTCACCATTTTCACATCATTCAGGCAAATATTTCTGTGTCGCATCACTTGGTCAGTAAGATGCATTTTTATCAATGAAGTACATCTATATCATCAGTAAAATATATAGTTGTTCGCAAATATGTGTCTTATTGACGGCAGTATCTCCTACCAGTCTAAGATATTTATTTTACTTATTTGACGCATTTGTCTTCTTATACAGAATAATTTTGAAGGTTCTCAAACAAAACTGTTTCAACTGGTGTGTAAGATGTATGAGACAGGCGAAGTACCCTCCGACTTTAAGAAAACTGTAATAATCCCCATTCCAAAGAAATCAGGCGTAGACAGGTGTGAAAACTACAGAACCATCAGTTTAATGAGTCATGGTTGCAAGGCATTAACACGAATTATTTACGGAAGGATGGTGGAAGCCGACCTCAGGGAGGATCAGTTTGGGTTCAGGAGAAATGTAGGAACTCGGGAGGCAATACTCACATTACGGCTTATCCTAGAAAATAGATTAAGGAAAGGCAAACCTACATTTCTAGATTTTGTAGATTTGGAGAAGGCTTTTGACAATGTTGATTGGAATAAACTCTTTCAAGTTCTGAAGCAAGCAGGAGTAAAATATAGGGAGCATAAGGTTACTTACAACTTATACAAAAACCAAACAGCAGTTGTCAGAGTTGAAGGGCATGAAAGGGATGCAGTGGTTGGGAAGGGAGTAGGACAAGGTTGTAGCCTTTCTCCAATGTTATTCAATTTGTACATTGAGCAAGCTAAAAAAGAAAGCAAGGAGAAATTTGGAGAAGGAATTAAAGTTCAGGGTTAAGAATTAAAAACATTGCGTTTTGCCGACGACATAGTAATTCTGTCAGAGACAGCAAAGGACCTGGAAGAGCAGTTGAACGGAATGGATAGTGTGCTGAAAGGTGCATATAAGATGAACATTAACAAGAGTAAAACAAGGGTAATGGAGTGTAGTCTTAGAAAATCAGGTGATTCTGAAGGAATTAGATTAGGTAACAAAACAATACAGGAGGTAGATGAATTTTGTTACTTGGGCAAAATAACAAATAATGGTCGCAGTACAGAGGATATAAAATGCAGAATGGCAATGGGTAGAAAAGCGTTCTTGAAAAAGAGAAATTTGTTAACCTCGAATATTGATTTAAGCCTAAGGAAGTCCTTTCTGAAGGCATTTGTGTGGAGTGTTGCCTTGTATGGGAGTGAAACATGGACGATAAACAGTGCGGACAGGAAGAGGATAGAGGCTTTTGAAATGTAGTGCTACCGAAGAGTACTGAAGATTAGGTGGGTGGATCGCATAACTAATTAGGAGGTACTGAATAGAACTAGGGAGGAAAGGAATTGAAGGGATCGATTTGTAGGACACATTCTTAGACATCAAGGAATCGTGATTTTAGCATTGGAGGGAAGTGTGTGGGGTAAAAACCGCAGAGGAAGGCCAAGAGCTGGATACAATAAGCAGATTCAGACAGATGTAGGTTGCCGTTCTTATGTGGAGTTAAAGAGGCTTGCTCAGGATAGGGTATTGTGGAGAGCTGCATCAAACCAGTCTCCGGACTGAAGACCACAAAAACAACAAGTTCACTTCTAAGCTCATCAATGTTTCTGAATATTGTGCAACAACGGGTCTTCATAACCAAACAAATTTGAAAACTATTACTTTCAGCAAAAATTTAATATAAAAAAATTCTGCAATGTATAATGATTTTTCAGTAAAAACATGACATGAGAAGTACAGCATCATGAGTTCGCTTCAGGCGAGGAGGTGAGAATCCGTAGAGTACCTGCCACAGTTTGTACTCTAATCCCAAAATTTACTATAGTAGAATACTCATTATTTTATGTGGACGCTGTTAGAGTATTTCAGAACCACGATATTCTTTGCAATGAAACATTAGTTTAAAAGGAAAGAAAAATGAAAAAGTCGAAGTATATCAACGAAAGATAGCGACGTTATCGAGACAGGTAGCTAAACGTCAACATTACGACAACTGTACGAACAAATACTGCACTCTCATTATGAGAAGAGTAAGATGGTGTTCAAGAGGTACATTATTTTGCTTTTGAGTTTTCGTTAGAGATGATGCAGCTGAGGTCATCAGTCTCTAAACTGAACAACTTACACGAACTTATGCTAACGACAGCACACACACAACCATGCCGAAGGGAAGACTCGAAACTCCGGCAGTAGCGGCCACGAAATCTGTGACATGGCATCACAGTCCGCGCGGGCATCCAAGCGCGGCGTTTAAGAGATGTATATCATACTCTAAAAGAGTGTGACAAAAATATCACATGCTGTCCGTAAATTAATTTAACTACAATATAAATTCATTGTAGTACCTTAAAAAGTCTACATATCAAATTTCTCACCATACATTGAGGATTGTCGTTTCGTCACTAACGTCCGTAGTAGTGCACTCTGATTTTTCTTTTTATATTTTCTTGTGCATCAAGGATTACGCTGTCATGGAACTTTGGGAGTCGTCTGTCTAATGTGTGCCTTAACTGCTCAGTATACGCTATCGCTCACGTGCGGTATATTGTTTCAAGCCGTCAGTTCCTGTGTTATGATGATACGGTAAATTTTACTTTCCCTACGCTGGATATAAAGAAAGCCTTATGCGCAAGGTTATTGCGGTGGAAACATGATGATTAATGATACTGTGTGGGTGTGTTACGTGAAGCAGTAATTGGTAACAAGATTATTTGTTTCTGCTTGAACGGAAGCAAGCTACAGATGAAAAGACCCCTAAAATCTGAAGTGTAATTACGGCATTATATGAATCCCTAGATTGTACAATCGTGAAAGAAGGCGGAAACAAATGGGATCCAGTTACAGCATTATTTATTATCTGTCACGAGGGAAGCACTAGCAAACTTAGACGAAAGGTAAGAAAGGTTAAAAACCGAAAACAGGGTTACTGAAATAATAAGACACAGAAACAGGCTAATATCATTGAGTGGGATTAAAGATCTGTAGCTTGCAGGAGAGAAAGTACTTGAAGTGGAAGTGGAACTTTTGAATTTTCAGCACTGGCGCTGTAAAAACCAGCCCCTGAGACGTACGGCTGTATAAAAGTAGCTGCCAAGGAGATAAAGAAGTTCCAGGAAAGAGAATTTCGTTCCTGCGGATATTGACGGGGACAATTCGCGCGTGTTTGCCATCCATTTCACCGAAGGCAGTCGAGAGAGAGAACTGTGTCGTAAAATGAAGGCGGTGGGGATGTTTTGTATCGACTACAAAATAAAAAAGTGAATGTAACCTATATATAGGTCACCCTTCATAACCCTGAATACTCTGCCTCTCTTTTTTCCTGTTAGCACGCTAAGCTGCCTTCAGGTTGGAATCTTGTATTGGAAATTTCACATGCTACATAAACAGGTATTTCAACCAGAAAGAAAAATGCTCGTACCACAGCACAACGAAAGGAAAGAATCCCAGAAGATGGAAATGGCGTGACCTACATTTTCGACGTATCTGGCAGCCTGAAAAATATTTACAGCAAAAACTCTTCACATATTCGCACATATCTAATGTAACATGTTACATAGTCTTGTGGTATAACGTGACATGAAGTCATCCAACATGGGATTTCTTATGTTGTGCAACATGACACATATCTCGGATAATGATTATTGGAGGAAAAAAAAACATTTCAATTTCTACATCTACATAGATACTCTGCAAATCACATTCAAGTGCCTGGCAGAGGGTTTATTAACCACTTTCATAACTTTTATCTACCGTTCCATTCTCTAATAGCGCGTGGGAAGAAAGAACACCTAAATCGTTCCGCTTTCGATCTGATTTCTCTTATTTTATTGGGATGGTCATGTCTCCCTGAGTAGGTGGGTGCTAGCAAAATATTTTCACATTCAGAACTAAAAGTCGGTGATTGAAACTTAGCAAACAAATCACGCCGCAATGAATAACGTCTTTCTTTTAATGATTTCCACCCCAATTCGTGCTACATTTCCGTGACGCTTCCCCCCCCCCCCGTAACGTGATAGAACAAAACGAGATGCCCTTCTCTGAACCTTCTCAAAGTCTTTTGTCAGACCCACCTGGTGAGGGTTCCACAAGGGGCAACAGTACTCCAGGAGAGAAAGCACAAGTGTAATGTAGGCAGTCTCTTTGGTGGAGCTGGTACATCTTCGAAGCGTTCTGCCGATGAAACGTAATCTTTGGTTCGCCTTCCCCACAATATTTTCTATGTGTTCTCTCCAGTCGAAGTTGTTCGTAATTGTAACTCCTAAGTATTTGGTAGAATCTACGACCTTAAGGTTTGACTGATTTATCGCGTAATTGAAGTTCAGCGGATTTCTTTTAGTGGTCATGTGTATTACTTCACACTTTTCTTTATTTAGTGTCAATTGCCAATTTTCGCATCATGCAGAAATTTTGTCTAAATCGCTTTGCAGTTGCTTTTGATCCTCAATTGACTTCACTAACCGATAAACGACAGCATCATCCGCGAACAATCTAAGGGAGCTATTCAGATTGTCTCCTAAATCGTTTATAAACACGAGGAAGAGTAGGGGACCTATAACGCTTCCCTGTGGAATTTGATTTATACTTTTATTTACCTTCGTTAGAGTGGATTCCTCGAAGTTTAAAGTGATGTGCTTGAAACTCCTCTTATGGAAATAAGAGGGTTGTACAAGGTACGAAACGTGTGAACAATCAAACAGTAGAAATTTGAGTATTCCGCTTTTGGATAACGTAGGACGACGTCTAGAAACGCCTCGTAACCTCCTACTAGAAAATTAAAGGTTGTGCCCTCGGCAGACAAGGCGATGATCATCATCTTTTTCGTCGTCCTACTTCCGATACTAATGGAATTCGTCGATCACGGAAAACCATTAACAGTGACGTGTACTGTGAGACACTCCGTAGCCTACGCAAGTCCATCAAGAGCAAACGGCCTGGGATGCTCGCGGAAGGAGTGATTCTGCTCTATGATTACGTACGTCCACACGTCTGCAAGCGCACACAAACTGTACTGGCCAAGTTCAAGAGGGAGCAGCTTGAGCATCCGTCCTACAACCCGGACATATCGCCCTGTCTTTTCCATCTATCTGGACCACTGAAAAATCTTTTCTAAAAGAAGCGCTTCAACTCGAACGAAGAACTGAGGGACATAGTACAGGACTGTCTCTTGTCACAGCCACAGGAATTATGGGAACAGGGAATACGGCTCATTAAACAATGCGATAGTTGTGCTCAGGGCTCTGGTGATTACTTTTGAATAAAGAATCAAATTATAACCACAGTGTCCGAACCATTTCAGTTGAACACCACTCGTAGATATTCATCATCATCATCATCATCATCATTAGAGACTGATTATGCCTTTCAGCGTTCAGTCTGGAGCATAGTACCTCTAATAAAATTCGTCCATGATCCCCTATTCAATGATAACTTTGATGCCTCATCTGATGTTATGCCTTTTACTTCAAAATCATTCTGCACTGAATCTAAATACTTTCTTCTTGGTCTACCTCGACTCCTCTTACCCTCCACTGACGAGCTCATGAGTCTCTTAGGTAACCTTGCTTCTCCCATGCGTGTAACATGACCCCACCATCTCAGCCTGTTCGCTCTTTCGCTCTAACTGATTCATCTATGGTGTTCATTCCCAGCTTTTCTTTGATTTCCTCATTATGGACAGCCTCCTGCCATTGTTCCAATCTATTGGTACCTGCAATCATTCTTGCTACTTTCATATCTGTAACCTCTATCTTATGAATAAGGTAACCTGTACCCACCCAACTTTCACTCCCATACAACAAAGTTGGTCGAAAGATAGAGCGGTGCACTGCTAACTTAGTCTTGGAACTTACTTCCTTCTTGCAGAAGAGAGTAGATCTCAGCTGACACTCACTGCATTAGCTTTGCTGCACCTCGATTCCAGTTCTTTCGCTATGTTGTCATCCTGTGAGAAAATACATCCCAGGTACTTGAAACTGTCTACCTGTTCTAACTTTGTTCCTCCTATTTGGCACTCAATCTGTTTGTATCTCTTTCCCACAGACATTACTTTCGTTTTGGAGATGCTGATCTTCATATCATAATCCTTGCACCTCTGATCGAGCACTGAAATATTAGTTTGCAACCTTTCAATCGAATCGTCCATTACAACTAAGTCATCCGCATATGCGAGACTGCTCATTTTGTTTTCACCTATTTTAATCCCGCCCTGCCAGTCTACTGTTTTCAACATATGATCCATGAATAGTATGAACAACAGTGGTGACAGGTTACAGCCTTGTCTTACCCCTGAAACTACCCTGAACCATGAGCTTAATTTAGCATCTACTCTAACTGCTGCCTGACAGTCTACGTAAAGCCCTTTAATTGCCTGCAGAAGTTTGCCTCCTATACCATAATTTGTAAGAACTGACAGTAGCTTCCTCCTAGGAACACGGTCATGAGCCTTTTCCAGATCTATGAAACATAGATACAATTCCCTGTTCCACTCATAGCACTTTTCCATTACCTGCCGTAAGCTAAAGATCTGGTCCTGACAACCTCTAAGAGGCCTTAAACCCGCACTGATTTTCATCTAACTTGTCCTCAATTAATACTCCTTTCTACAATACCTGAGAAAATTTTGGCTACAACGCTAATTAAAGAGATACCTCGATAGTTTTTGCAATATTTTCTGTTTCCATGTTTGAAAATGGGCGTGATTACCGCTTTCGTCCAGTCTGACGGAACCTGTCCCGATTTCCACGCCTTTTCAATTATCCTGTGTAACAATTTTTGACCTGATATTCCACTGTATTTGACGAGTTCTGGCTTAATTTCATCCACCACAGCCGCTTTATTGCACTGTAATCTACTGACCATTTTCTCCACTTCCTCAAATGAGATCCTGTTTCCATCGTCGTTTCTATCCCACTCTACCTGAAAATCTGATTCATCATTGAACGTTTCACCTACACTGAGCAATTCTTGAAAATATTCCCTCCATCTGCCCAAGGCATCCACAGGTTTGACTAGCAGCTTTCCTGACCTGTCCAAAACACTTGTTAATTCCTTGTTCCCTCCCTTTCGAAGATTGCTAATTATGCTCGAAAATGGTTTGCCCGCGGCTTGGCCCAGAGATTCTAGCTTGTTTCCAAAGTCTTCCCATGATTTCTGCTTGGATTCTGCAATTATCCATTTGGCTTTGTTTCTTTCTTCAACATAACTTTGTCTGTCTGCCTGATTTCTAGTATGGAGCCATTTTTGATATGCCTTCTTTTTCTTTTTACAGGCTGCCTTGACTGTGTCATTCCACCAAGCTGTCTGCTTCTTCCTACCTTTACACACTACTGTTCCAAGACATTCTCTAGCTGCTTCCAGTAGTGTGTCCTTGTACCTTGACCATTCCTCTTCCAGTGACTGTAAATTATTACATTCAACTAACTGGTACCTTTCCGATATCATTCCTATGTATTTCTGACTAATTTCCTTGTCTTGAAGCTTCTCCACTCTTATCCTTCTACACATGGACCTGACTTACTGCTTTTTGGCCTCACAAAACCAATTTCACTGCAGATTAAATAATGATCAGTATCGTCAAAGAACCCCCTGAAAACACGTGTCCTTGACTGTCTTCCTGAATTCCTGGTCTGTTATTATATAGTCAATGATATATCTGGTTCCCCTTCCTTCCCATGTATAGCGGTGAATGTCATGCTTAAAGAAGGAGTTTGTGATAACTAAGCCCATACTGGAACAGAAATCCAAGAGCTGTTTTCCGTTCCTGTTGGCCTCCATATCTTCTGCAAACTTACCCATAAACTTTTCATAACCTTTTGTTCGATTTCCTATCCTGGCGTTGAAATCACCCATGAGTAAAACACTATCCTTATCCTTCACTCTAACAACTACATCACTAAGTGCATTGTAAAATCTGTCCATCTCATCTTGATCTGTCCCTTCACAGGGTGAATACAATGCCACAATCCTAATTTTCTTGCTGGAGATGGCCAAATCTATCCACATCAGTCGTTCATTTACATACCTTACTGCCATTATGCTGGGTTCGATTGCTTTCCTGATGTAAAATCCTTCATCCCACTGTGCTCTCCCTACTATAACTCCTGGCTGGTAGACCTTGCATTCTACGACTTCGTCCTCTTTCTCTCCCCTTACTCTAACATCACTAACAGCTAAAACATCTAACCCCATCTTACTTGAAGCCTCCGCCAGCTCTACCTTCTTCCCATTGTAATCCCCATTGATATTAATAGCTCCCCATATCATTCCAGATCGTGTGCCAAGTCGTATCTGAGGGGTCTCTGGTCTGTCAATTAGAGGTTGGACTCCATCACCTCCAAATGTCCGAGGCATTTTGCTCTGATTGTTGCCAGCATGATATTGAGGTACCTGGGAAGCAGGTTGCTAGCCTTACTTGCCCAGGGCCCCACTGGGTTTTACCCCTAACGGTTGAGGGACTAACCGGTGGATTTGGTAGTCTTTGCCGTCTGAGCACAAAGGTGGCTACGACTCAGAATATGTCCGAGATGCCCAACCTCTTTCCAAAGTAACTGGTGTCCCAACTGCCAGGACCACTTACTTGGCCACTCATACGTTGCCCGTGGTTCATGAACTAGGACATGACTACAGGAACCCACACCATGAACCACTCGTAGTTATTCTGCACCGCAAAATAAAATCCTGTACGTGTAAATGGTGCCACTAGCTGTGCTTTAATATCAGTTATTACGCAGAAACGGACGTTTCGTTGCAGTATGTGGGGTAAGCTCGCATAATGCTTGTCGATCGTTGTTGAGAACCCTGGGAATTATCCCTAAATATTATTTTTAATATCGTTTCTTGTAAATAAAGTTTGGCTATTACAAAGAGTTAGCAGCTGTCATTCACTCGGTTGATACCAGACAGAAATCGAATCTACATTTGGATCACACCTCCTTGTCCTTTTAGCAGATAGGTGTCAATTACTCTGACGCATCCAGGTTTAATAAACTGCCAAAAGAATTCGAAACGCTTAGTAGCAATTCTCGGCCTTTCAAGGCCAAACTGAATAGTTTCCTGATGGCTAACTTTCTTCTATTCTGTCAAGGTATTCTTGGAAATAATAAAATAAAAAAAAATCTGTGTTACATTTTAGGTTCCTTGTTATTGTTTTGCCAATATCGCTTTTTTATCAAGCACAGTTACAGGTTTCGACTGATCTTGCAGTCATAATCAGATCTGTGGAGGAAAAAGATCAATCAACGTATCTGCCACTTACTACATACATTTTTTTTATATCTACATAGCTGTGTACACGTTAAACACAACTGCGTGGGCTCACGTTAAACTTATGGAAAGCAGTTACCACACAGACCACTAGCACATTACCTACGGCAACAGTATCTAACTGTGTTGGGAGTACTCCTAATCTCACAACACCTTAGCAAAAATACTGAAAAAGTTATTATCTACCATCTCCAAGTGATCATTAAAAACATTTTTTATTATCTGCATATTCTGTAGGACGTTTAATTTCTTTCATTTTCTTCATATTTTATCGAATGTCTTGGATATTATGTTTGTTTCCTCGTAAGTGCTCACCAAATGTAGTTTTACTGTAGTTACCTGTATGCTCTCTGAATCTAGTAAGAAACGACCTACTCGTTTGCCTAACACAAAAACCTTCGCAGTCACCCGAAAAGAGTTTGTACACCACAGATTTTTTTAATTTATCTTCGATTGCTCACACTTTGTGGTGCAATTTTGCTTGCAACTTATTTCTTGTATTAAAGGCTATCTTGATGGTGGATTTTCGGAATGTTCTCTCGATATTATCGGAGATGGGGCCGTTATATGTCACTGGGACATGTTTCACAGTGGTGTGAGATTTTACTTTACCCTTATTTCGATTTCTATTTCTCACCTTGTTAAGTAAGTCATCAATTAATCCGGTACTGTAGCCATTCCTACTGGCAATGTTTTTAGTATCAGATTTCATTTTCAATGGCTGACTTCTGTAATGGGAGGTTAACGAGCCTATGCAACATACAATAAAAATACGCTCTCTTGGATGTGTCGAGTTTGCATTGATCACCATATCTGTGAACGTCGGTTTCCTACAAATTCGAAATATGTATTTACCCTGTGTTTCTCCTATTGTACATTTACTTATGCTTAGACCTGTCGTGTGCATAGCATTACTATACGTTTTACTTTATCTATTACTATAGCATTAAAATTGCTACAACATGAAGTGACGTGCTACAGACGCGAAATTTAACCGATAGGAAGAAGATGCTTTGATATGCAAAAGATTAGTTTTTCAGGGCATTCACACAAGGTTGGCGCCGGTGGCGACACCTGCAACGTGCTGACATGAGGAATGTTTCCAACCGATTTCTCGTACACAAACATTAGTTGACCGATAAAACATTGTTGTGATGCCACGTGTAAGGAGAAATCCATACCATATTTCCGACTTTGATGGCGGTAGGATTGTAGCCTGTCGCGACTGTGGTTTATCGTATCGCAACATTGCTGCTCGCGTTGGTCGCGTTCCAATGACTGTTTGCAGAATATGGAATCGCTGGGATCAGGAGGGCAATACGGATATCCGTGCAGGATCCCAACGGCCTCGTATCGCTAGCAGAGATGACGGGAATCTTGTCCGCATGGCTGTAACGGATCGTGCAGTCAACAGATGGGGACGTTTGTAAGACAAGCATCTGCACGAACTGTTCGACGACGTTTGCAGCAGCATGGACTATCAGCTCGGAGACAATGGCTGCGGTTACCTTGACAGACAGGAGCGCCTGCGATGGTGTACGCAACGACGAACCTTGGTGCACGAATGGAAAAACGTCATTTTTGGCCCACTTTAGGTTACGGTAGTAACACTAAAAGTGGGCCTTTGCGATCGTCTTTTGACAGCTCGAAATTTAAATGAAAATAACGGTTTAACCGTTCATCTGACACGAGAATTGAATAACCTAATTTGTAGAGGAGAAAATTCTCTACAACTCTACTCTCTTATGCTTTTTTCATATCTCGTTTCGTTTCAGAGATATTTGCAAAAATATCGGCGATTTTGGGATGTCTGTCTGTCCGTAACGTGTTCCCACTTTTCAAGCCGAATCGTTCAACCGATCTGCACCAAATTTTGCAGACATAATTGTACGCAGACAGAGACCAGAACCTCCCTTTTTCAAATTTTCCATTCAAAATACGTTAATTACACCCAAAAAAGCCGTTTGTAATGTAATTGTAAATGCAAACGAACCATTCATCTGACACGAAAATTGAATAACCTAATTTGTAGAGATGAAAATTACACTGAAGTATTTGAAACAAACACAGTGTTCAAATTTAAAGTGATTGTATCCATATATCCTCCACTAAAATATTATAAAAGCGGTTAGATGTACCGTCTGTCATGCACTTGTGATTTGCAGAATATTAACGTACATGTAGATCCATAACTGTTAGAATTTTAAAGATGTAAACGAACTAACCACAGTTCAAGCACTGTGAGTATGGTGACATGGATAAACTGACAATTATGCTTACGTGGCAACAAGAAAACTTTCACTGCAGAAGGCTTTTGAGCGCTAGTATAACATTCACGTGAAACGGACCAACATTATCAACAACGCATACCCCATCTATTGGTGTAGGTACCTTGCCCATAAGTATTAACACTTGAAAAATTAGGGGTATCATAGTAGTATTGAAGCAAACTTTAACCACGTGATACGCAAAATTAAATTTAAAAAAATCTTTAAAAATGACCACACAGTTCAATAAATGTTATAAACTTTTCCGTCGTACGACATATACATCAAATTGTAAATCATTACTGTCCAGAAAACCTCTAGTACAGTTCGTGACTAACTTACAGACTGCGATTGGACAAAATATCGGGATGTGCTTCGTAACCACTGTCTACGAACACTATAGTTCACATTTCAATCTTCTAAATCTCGTGAATAAATTACTGCATAGACACTAAGTACCTGTCCTTATCTGAAGTTTCTCTACATCATCCGTCAGTCCAGTCGTACTTGGTGGGGATCCCACAATGCGCAGCAATAGTCCAAAAAAATTATGCTAAGTGTAGAGTAATCAGTTTCTTTAGTGGAACTGTACCATGATCCAAATGTTCTGCTAATGAAATGTGGACTTTGGTTCGCCTTCCTACAACATTTTCTGTGTGTTCATTCCAAATAACGTTATCAGTAATTATTATTTCTATGTATTTAGTTAAAGATTTGACTGAGTTTTCATGTAAGTGAAGTTTAATTGAGGTGAAAAGCAATTTCTGGTATACCTTAGTTGAAAGAAGGGACAGATAGAACACATTCTTAAACTTCAAGGAATCTTCAATTTAATATTGGAGGGACGTGTGTGAGGTAAAAATCACAGAGGGAAATCAAGAGACGAATACAATAAGCAGATTCAAATGGATGTTAGTTGTCGTTCTTATGAGGAGATGAAGAGGCTTGCTCAGCATAGAGTAGGATGGAGAGCTGCATCATAGCAACGAAATCAAGACACATACTTCCCATGTGTCAGGCTTGACAACATTCCCTACGTGCGTCATACAGGACATAGACTATGTTCCACTCGACAACTTGAGTTAGATACCCTGGGGGCGAAGGCGTAAGCTTAAAGAGATAATGGGAACATGATCACATTACTGTTTACGTTAGTTAGTTATCTGCTAACAGAACAGATCGTGTAGACGTGTACGGATGTGGGTTGTAAATAATCTGGAACACAGTAATGCGAGACAACGAGGTAGACAGGTTTACTTCCGTATCTCATTAAGTCTGCTTCTCCGACCCCATGTTCTCTACTTCAGATGGTACAATGGAGAATTTCTGTCTGTTCCGTTAAATTTTGGCTTGCTATTATGGAAATACGCTGCACATTATGCCTGTGCCAAGTATCTCCGAGCAGCCTGTTGTGCGCGAGAGTGTCGCCAGTGTGACTCCAGCAGCTACATGTCAACAACTTCGGTGTGCGACAACATTGCTCCAAGGCGCTTCCTGCTTACCAAGTTTGCAACTGCCTCTCTCGAGCTATAAAACGTTTTCCGCAAAGAGACAGAGAGAGACAGAGAGCGAGAGAGAGAGAGAGAGAGAGAGAGAGAGAGAGAGAGAGAGAGAGAGAGAGAGAGAGAGAGAGAGAGAGAGAGAGAGAGTATGAAAGGCTACAGATAACCGTCTATTCGTCACATGATTAATTTTTGCTACGAGGGTGACATAAACAGTAACCTTTTTTATTTGACCGTCCACCGAGGGTCTCAGAATATTCAGTATCCATAGATTTACCCTGGGCATGAAGCAATTGTACGTTCAGTGAATTCATTATTATCATATTTCTTGGATCTTGCAATGCATGTTTTACCTGTTACAGATCCAGATGAGAGACCTTTTTCTCTTAAGGCGATTAAACACGTTTTTTCTAATTTCACTTCATCGTTCGTTTCCATGCACTCATCGGGTGGAAATATGACATTTATCAATTGTGACTGTGTGGAGAAGTCTTTCGCGACGACACTGATGAATAAAAGATTCTTGGACTTCTTGCCGCTCAAATAGTGATAAACTCTCAAGCTTTCGACAACTGCCTCATTCGTCTAACTTACTGCAATACTGGTGCTGTGATGGCCTTAATAGGCCGTAAACTGATATTTATTGTTCAGCTGCTGATTGGTCATCAACAATGATGCGCTACATCTAGCATAGTAGGCAGAAGCACGGTGAGACTAACTATTAGACCAATTAACCGATCTCTTAGGGAAGGAAAAGTTGCTGCGCCCTGTTAAGGACAATCTCAGCCCTAGGATCTCTGGTATTTATATCATGTGATTGCGGAAGTAACTACTTTGGTCAGTCCATTTGTACCGCTGCAGAACGCCAACGAAATATTAAAAACTGAGAACTGTGGAAATCTACAGTCTTTGCGCACAGCCTCACAAACAACATAAATAAATGCTTGAAGAAATAAATCTTTTGTCCCAGGCCTCCACATACTGAGATTCTGTAATTAAAGGGACAGTGGAAATACAAATGTGTGAGGACAACTTTAATCGTGATGGCGGTTACAATCTTAATGTTCCGCACAAGTAGTAGTAGGCACAGTCCGCACAACGTCCACGAAACTACTAGAGTGGTGGAGCCACTAGTGCAGCCGTTGACACAATTTGTGACAGTTTTCGACCAATCAGCACTTGACAATCGCAAACAGTTAATGGGCACCAGTACAGGGAGTCACGTGCTCCTGACGAAGAAGATGGAGGTACTCGTCGAAAGCTTGAAATTTCATAGAGAAATGACACGACAGGAAGTCAGAGAATGTTTTATTCAATTGCGAATCTGTTCGCATTCACTAGCAAACAAGAACCTCCATAGCATTCAGCTGAACAATAAGCAAAATAATACGATCATGTGTCGAATTTTAGTGGTGCGACGCTTACTTTGACGTGTAGTAATCATCGGCTCCATTATCACAGGGTGATACAAAAAGTTACGGTCAAACTTTCAGGAAACATCCCTCACAGGCAAAAAAAGAAGATATGTGTACATGTGTCCGGAAACATTTAAATTCCATGTTAGAGCTCATTTTAGTATTTCTCTTTAAATCACATTAATCGTGGAATGGAAACACACAGCAACAGAACGTACCAGCGTGACTTCAAACACTTTGTTACAGAAAATGTTCAAAATGTCTGTGAACGTTTGGGCAGAAATTGTTAGTGATGTTTTGATTGGGCCTTATGTTCTTTCACTGGAGCACGTTATCATGATTTCGTACGGGATACTCTACCTGTGCTGCTAGGACATGTGCCTTTACAAGTAAGACACAACAAGTGGTTCATGCACGATGGAGCTCCTGCACATTTCAGTCGACGTTGCTTCTCAACAACAGATGCGGTGACCGATGGCTTGGTAGAGGCGGACCAATTCCATGGCCTCCAAGCTCTCCTGCTCTCCTGACCTCAACCCTCTTGACTTTCATTTATGGGGGTATTTGAAAGCTCTTGTCTACGTGACCCCGGTACCAAATGTAGAGACTCTTCGTGCTCGTATTCTGGACGGCTTGACACAATACGCCATTCTCCAGGGCTGCATCAGCGCATCAGGGATTCCATGCGACGGAGGGTGGATGCATGTATCCTCGCTAACGGAGGACATTTTGAACATGTCCTGTAACAAAGTGTTTGAAGTCACGCTGGTACTTTCTGTTGCTGTGTGTTTCCATTCCATGATTAATGTAATCTTACTTTTGGTACGGCTACATTAAGATAGAGAAAGACGTATTCTTTTACAGAGACAATTGCACTTAGTTATAATCCGACATCTGAATATATAGTTCTACTACACAAGGTCGATTTCAACTTCGTGCTTTACGAAGTAATCACTGCAGGACTTAGGGACATGTATTGGTTGAAAGAGTGACGGATGCTGTTAACACAGTCAAGACTAGTCACTGGAAATACTATATTTAATGGTGAGTTTTATACAGACGATCAGCTGACGCCATTCCTTCAACGATGATCTAGATTACTTTATCGCACATTGACACCACCATGACGTCTTTTTTAAACAGACATAAACTTTTCTGTTGATTGAATTACCAGGTTTTTAGCATTCATCGAGTTTTCGATAACAGAGAGCACTGCATACAGAATAACTACATTGTCTCCAGTGCTACACTGTAACACACTAATACTTCAGCATACGCTTACTGTTGAAGATAAACAGTTTAGTACTACACCATAGAACCAATACATGGGGCTGTTATTATTATTGCCGGCCGCGGTGGCCCAACCGTCTGCGGCGCGCCACTCACAGTGTGCACGGCAACTACGGTCGGGGGTTCGAATCCTCCCCTCGGCCATGCATATTTGTTCCGTCCTTAGTATTAGCTAGTTCATAAGTAGTTTGTAAGTTTAGGGACTGATGAGCCCGTAGTTAAGTCCCATAGACTCTACAAACATTTGAACATTTTTTGTTATTATTATTACTATTTCTCATCTCAACGATAGACGTATTTTCAGAAGTTCACGCCAAACAGACAATTATTCATTGCAGTCTTAATTTTATGAACACAAGCCAACATTGAATTCCGGAGTAAGGACTTTAATTAATTTCACTTTCCGTAAGAAAAAGTTATTAAGTTGAATCTCAGAAAAATGTGGGGAATGAAATTATGCTGCATTATACTGCAAGTTCACTAAATAATTATGCCAAAACGCGGCTGTTTTCCAAAAGCGCTCGCCTCCGTAGTCCAGTGAACAGCGTAGTAGATTGCCATGTAGGGTGCTCAGGTTCGATTCCCGGCCTGATCGCATATTTTCTCCACCCGGCGACTAGGTGTCGAGTCTTCCTCATCATTGTCGCCAAAGTCGCCTAAGTGGCGTCACCAAAAGACTTCCACCTGGCAGGCCGAACACAATCCCAGATGGGTCTAACGTCCAAAAATGTCACACGAAAGTGTCATCGTCATTTCCAAAAGCACTGTACAGCACTTGATCTTTATCCCACGGATGATATGAAATTTATACAACCCAACCCAGTGCTGCATAAATAAGATGGGTTGGAGGCGTTGTCAGGATGGAAGGCGGAGCGGTGAAGGCTTGTGGGCGCCCTAGGAATGGGTGGCTAATTGATAAATAAACAATGGGATTCAAGTTAATATTCGGTATATTCTGAAATACGGGATACATGGCGGGACTCGCCCTGGGGTCGGATGCAATGAATGAATGCCAGTCTAAGTTAGCGGATTAGAAAATGGGAAAGGTTACGGTAATGGTTATGGTTCACACAGTTGGTGGCTGATACCGAACAGCCGCTAGGCGGGAGCGGACGGCATGCGGCCGTTCGCCCCGCATCGAGGCTGGGCCTCTCGAGTGCGTCTGTTCTGTACGAGAACTCAAACTGAAGAGAGAAACGGAACTGATTCTCGCACCTCTGAGTCCTGCAGCAGTAGCACACGTGATCAAACGTGGGTGTCTGTTATTGACTCCACGGTAGCATGGAAACGTCAGTAGTTTCAGCACGGACGCCAGAAGGGTGGCATGATTTTAGAATCAGCATTCAATATTGGTTCTGGCCGGCTCTGTCGTGCAAGGTCGACAGCCTTGGTCACGTTGTCGAGGCGTATGTCGCAGTGGAAGAACACTTGTAAAACTTAGGCGAAGATTTGAAATAAATTTTTTAAATTATTTCCGTAACCTATTTTAGACTGGCTGGTCATCCTGTACAGCACTTACAGCTGGAGCCAACGATGATGAAAATTATAGAAATTCCTCTTTTATTTTGTAGTGATTATTAACGCTCTCAGGCTTGATATTTCCCTCAAGAAAGAAATTACTTTTTTCCTGTAAGTCTCATAAGCTTCAATTGTACTAATTTTAGGATAAATATTTATGCAATTATACGTTATCATTTTCATACCTTACAATCGTGTTCACAATAAAGCAAGGCTTCTTTTTATGCACTAAAATAACTAATTACTATCTGTTGTATGAAATAATCTGGTCATTCAATAAATACGAGTCAAAATAGTAACTACTACTTTCACTTATTCAGGACAATGTACCTTATCGGCAACTTTCGTATATTGTGAAGTTCACAAACTGATTCGAAATACAACACTAACTTGTTGATATTTCTATAGTTGTCCACCACAGGTTGCAGTACTCTACATGATGGAAGAATACATCAGTAACAAAATAATCGACTTTCCAGACTTCCCAAAACTGTTACATCAAACTAAACGAAAGCACACCAACAAAAGAAACAGGTAATGGGTTTTACGAAAATCCGTTACTAATGTACAAAAAAAATTTACAGGAAAGGACTACCTACAAAAACGTAATATGAACAAAAAATGCAAGTCTCGTGACGAATTCCTTCCACCGTAAAAAGTCGTGGGATGTCGTGGGAAACCAAATCGGTTACTTTAGTTAGTTTTCATGGAACCAACTATTCAACACCTCGTCATAACTTTTTATCTAATTGGTTTTCTACCATCATCAGTAGTGACTATATCAAAATTATAAATCTTTATTTCTATAATAAATATAATTGGTTGGTACATAACTAATTAGATAAAAAATTATAACGAGGTGTTGAATAGTTGGTTTCATGAACGTTAACTAAAGTAACCGACTTGGTTTCCCACGAGATGTCACGAGTTTTTATGGTGCAAGGAATTCGTCGCGAGACTTGCATTTTTGTACATTTTATGTTTTTGATGGGATACATTTTTCAACCCAAATGGCATTTTCCTATATTGATAATGAACCCACGCCGTTCGGCCGATCTTCTGGACAAACCTCCAACTGATAGTAACCACTTTTCAAATGCATGGTTGAAAAATATCTGCACTGGTCCAAATTGTCTATGGTTTAAGTGATATTAGGCAATTTAATGACGTTAATCGCAACAATTGCTATATTTTTTAGAATTGTCCAGCAACTTCTTAGGCACTACCAAAATTCTCGCCCCCTCCCCCACATGCACTGTTACGCTCTTCTATGATTCCATATTTCAACTGTTGATCAATGAACTATTCCCGTACAAGTTGTAAGTGCTTCGGGACCCAATATGGTATTTACGACATATGTGGACAAAACAGATCTTTAAACGCAACCAGTAAATCATCCATACAATTCCTGTCATCACCGATTAAATGCTTGACTTCTGTTTGTAATGCAGTTTCAGTGGTGCTTGGCGAATGCTTGTGGATCTCACTCTTCGTGTCCTACTCATCTTCCAGGATACCCATATTCGCAATTACCAAACCCTTTAACTACACATCTTCGGCGACGAAATTATCTACTAGTGCCGGTACTACTGTTCCACCATCGTTCTCCTGTACGCGTACTGAGCTTCTTTTTATGAAACACCATGTCTGATCTAAAACATCGTTTCCTCCAACGATTCCACAAAACAAAACTCTTATGGGCAAACGGGATTTTAAACTCACTTAAGGACACTTGCAATTACCCTTAGAGATGGAATTATGTGAATCAAGCCTTAACAGGGACACCTTTGACTTCTAACGATCGGAACTGCAAGAAACCATGTTTGGAATAATAGGCTGTCATAAAAAAGTCAGTGGTGTGCGTCATTTCCATGCAAAACGTTGCATTTTACCCCAGGTAACATTTTAACAGAGAGAAAGTTACCATATATCAGTATTATAGGAAGGACATTATATGTAGTTTAATGGCGTCATTGTATGATAACACATTCAGTCAGCAGCGCCAAAAAGTGTATGCATAAAGTAATATCGAAAAACACACATATACAGCAGTACTGAAAGTGCTTATATTAATCCTCAAAGTGCAGATGTGGGATTTCAATGAAGTGGTTAAAACAAAGTGGGAGAGGACAATGTGCACACCTCACTATTGCCACGTTATCACATTCCAAATCACTTTCGCATTCACGCAGTGCAATATCAAAAGCCTCTCTAATTACATTTTCAAATGATGATAATAGTATGATAATGTTATCCCTGGCTTTCGGCAAGGAAATTGGAACATAGGCTTATACGAAGGTGCAGCACATTGATTCTAAATCACAGTGTGAAGTTACACGATGAAATATCGATAATGTACCATCACTTGTGGTTTGGCACCTTGCAGTCATACAAAATCAGTAAACATTTTGATATGGAGTTTATGTTGCCGAGAGAAGTAAGCATCAAGGGGTTGGCAATAATTTGTTGTTTTCGGTGGCAAGATCTCCATCCGTAACATCTGTGTTTGGGAAACTTGCATCTAGGAGGGTACATCCGTATGATCCACCCAGGAATCATAAAATAGGCTCTTTTCATTTGTTACATGTTCGCCAAGGACCCACGTTAGAAAACTTAGGCATTTTTCCACTTTTGCCTGCCTCCATAAGTGTTTCGTGGACAGATTGTTTCAAGTTTCTTCAAAACCTCTTGACCGAAAGCGTCTTGTGTCTCTTGAAAATAGATGTACAATTTTTTTTCTAGTCTGCCTGCCTCATCATTTGTGTAGCTACGTACAGTCGCTACACACAACTTTTAGTTTTCTCTCCTCTGTGGAACAGTGTTGATGCTAAAGACATTTCATACTGGAATTGATGCTGATCACTGTTTCAAACATTACCATTCTCCACACTCTCTTCTGTTATCAACATGTTCACTTTGTCAACAAACTGTTGTGCCTTCTGACGTATGTTATCGTCTTCTACATCTTGCGTGTGAAAAAATGTAGTAATAAGCCTGGATGAAATTTCATATTCAACCTTGAGATGGTCGATAAAGGATGTTGGCGCCCTAAATATGACCAGCCCAACCCAACCATTTTAGTCCCTTCTAGTGCCCACATTTCAGATGCTAAAAGCAAACTGTAGATCCATACATCCTTGCACCATCAAATTGTGATATTACGTACTCTTTTATAGTTTATAATTGCGACAGTCTGTTTCCTTTGAAACAAACACCTGCTCCCTGTTACCTAGACAAATAATTTAGAATTAATGTGCAATATGACTGAGTTTCTATGCATTTATAGTGCTTCATTAGTTTAATATGGGAATTGAAGTCACGATTGTAATAGTACTCAAATTTTCTCTAGTACGCTGTTATCAATATCTTTTAATACGTTGCACCTCATCTTTTTGTGTGGGGAGGGTTCGTACTCATTGTGCCCCCCAGGGGGCTCACAGTTCTTTCGTGAGTACGTACGTGGCGAGCACGGGGACCCGAGCTAATGCAGTCTTCCTTCCTTCTTTACTTTCCGGACTGCACTTCCTTTCCCCTCCCCTCCGTTCCTATCCTCAATCCTTCCCCTCCTCGCCGGGGGACTGATAACCTCAGTAATTTAGTCCCACTATCCCAACCAAACAACCCAAACCCGTACTCATTGTGACTTGACTATTACTGTTGCTTTGGAGATGAACGTCGTGTACTGCTTTAAGAGCCACCTTCAGGTTCCTTCTGTCCTTCGAATTGCATATATCTATACAGCGTAACGTCGTTTATTTTTGTGTCGTCGCCATTATATTTCTGAATTATTATGTTATATATCCTCGGCTCCGATGTCATTTCCATATTCAGCACGTCGCAACTTGGTCCCTAATATTTGGACCACATGCGTAGGATTAATTATGTTCGTTATATCACTGCACTGTACACAGTTTACAGAGTAACACGTTTGCGAACACTCCAAGAGACAAATACGTACCGCAACTGGAGCACTGGTTAGTGCAGCTACACTATGCCACCATCTAGTGGCGCTAGCGTTTTGCATGAAAGTGATGCACACCACTGTTTTGTTTATGACTGCTTGTTATTCTAAGCATGGTTTAGTGCGGTTTAGAGCGTTTGAGGACAAATGCGTGCCTTGTTAGCGTCATTTTTCGCGGTGTAATTGGTTCGTCGTTCGCGACGGACTTCCTTCGCGACACACTCTGGCAACAGGTTCACTCGAACAGAAAACTAATCCATTAAGTTCCACTCTACGTTGCCAAAGGCCGATTTTAGCATAATGCTGACACAGGAAATCTAACCTTCGTTCACGTGTGGAACAATTCTACACATTGACTAAACTGAACCGTTTCAAGCAGACATCTACATCTATCGAACCCAGCGGTCTGACTTTCTGTTCCAAACACCGCTCAGCCTTTGGCCTGGCGGGTTCCGTTGCTTATATTCCACCAGTCTCTCACTGGCGACTGATGCATGTGCCTCTTTGTCCAATAATATACTGTATTTTATTACTTCCACTTCACCTTACAACACACATTCCATCTCTGGATACCACCAACTGCATAACATTCATTTTAACGGAGAACGACCTTAGGTGGATATCAGTTTCCCTTTGCCGTTGAACGCCAGATAAGAACTTGACCTTCTCCTGTCTTATTATAATTATGCCCTCGCAGACTGAGTTTCAAATGTTTGTAAACCTATTGGACCAAACAGCTATGGTCATCAGCCACTAGACTTAAAAACTACTTACAGTTTAACTAAGGACAACCCATACACCCATTTTTATTTTATAGAAGAAGATAATACACGTTTCTGGTTATACAGTCATGTGAACGGGTTGTTTGGTTTCACAATTTTGTTAGATGTCTTAGAATTTTTTTTTACAATAATTACATAATGTCATTCGCAGGATTTGCATCTGCTTCAATTTAGGAATGTCAAGTTTTCACAGCTTGTCGTCTGCAAACAATAAAACGTTTTTATTTCGAAAATTAATTGATTTGTTATACATTCGCCCGGAAATTATGTTGAAAAATATTTCTATGTGGCTGTTCAGTGGCGTTCTTACTTTCGAGCTGTGGTGTTGCTGCTTCTTGTTTGTGACTTGTGATTATATTTCATGATGTCTCTTTCTGTTAGTGTAATTTTTTTTTCTTTTTGCCGCGGCGGAGCGGCCGAGCGCATTGAGGCGCTATGCTACGATGCGCGGAGCCGTTCCACGTCAGGGGTTCGAATCCCCCCCTCGAGCATTGATGTTTGTGCTGTCTTTAGTATAAGCTAGTTCATAAGTAGTTTGTAAGTTTAGGGACTGATGACCCCGCTGTTAAGTCCCATAAGCTCTACAAACATATGAACGTTTTGTATTTTTCTGTTGGCAACTGGCACTGTTTACATCGCCATTTGTCTTGTCGTGGTGGCTGTATGGTATTATTTGTTTATGTGACGTGTCTGTGATGTAGCGCGGATTTTTGAATGGATTTGACACTGACGGTATTGTGTTTGTGTGTGTGACAAAGAGAGAGAGAGATATATATATATACATACTGTATGTGGTGGTTTGAAGGTGTAAGGTGGTAGTGGGTTTTATTTTTATACTTGTTTTATGGTCTCAAAGAGAGTTTTGTTGAATAGTGATGTACATTCGTTAAGTACTTCCTTATCTTGGGCTATTGCTTTCTGCATGTGATAGTTTTCCTCTATTGTTAGTTTTTGGAATAATCTGCTGCTGGATTTGATAATTTGTACAAGATGATGAATTCAAAATAATCAATTTTTCATTCACCCTGAGCTTTAGGTTCAAGCCCCTCACCGAAAACACAGAGCTTGTAGACTCCTGGTATCAGCTTGGAACGTGTTGGGCTGGGATTCAGACGGGATGCTGGGTGTAGGTGGCTCCTGGTGCCAGTCAAATAGTGCTTTTCAGTGAATGCTTCTACTGGTCTCCTCCGATGTGTGTAGTCGGACTCGTGGCCAGCATTGCCTTACTCAGCAAGTCGGGTGGCACGAAGAGCGATGTCTTTGCTGCAGTAGCAGTCCGATGGTGCCGGCGCGGGCCGATACTGCTGACTGCCGCAGAACCACCGGGCAGACGCGGCACCGACCGTCCTGTGCTGCGTCCGCTCCTAAGACGTCTTCAAAGTGCGCCGTCGTAACGTAGCAACGCCACCCAACGTCGGTCGGACGCCGACTACCCTTAGCTTCAAGTCAACCACCATTTAGACCATTCTGCCTGGTGTACGTTTCCCCCGTGGTTTGGCCTGTCACGCGCGGTCCAGCGCGACCTACTTAATGCAGGTGGCAGCAGTGTACAGTTGAACAGACTATTTTCACACTAACAAGGAGAACACATGGGTATCGTATTTTATATATATTTATGGTACGTGAAGTTCAGAGCACAAATAATAATCAGCCAAAGGCATTTGCCGCAACTCTAAAAAATTCTCGATAAAATCGACTTTGAAGTTTTGCAGGTATACGTAAGTACCAGTGTTTCGAAAACTTGAAGCCGGGCGCCGTGGCTCAGCGCGCCCGGTCAGAGGGCAGAATGCTCTCTGTAATAAAAAAAGCTGAGCCAAAGAACACATAGAACCAAAACGAGAAAACACGATCAGCGACGGTGGTTCGAAACCCGCCGTGACAAATGTTTTTTTAATTGTTTCCAAATTCAATTGTATAAAACATTTTGGAAATTCTAATTCCATGTGTTGCTGCAGTTTATGTGTATGTGAGCGAGTTGTAAACCTTGTCACCTAAAACGATGGTTGAATATGTTAGCTGGTTGGAAAGCCATTAGTAGCTATGGACTTTCCAAAAATAGTGTCGTCAACTAATCATGAAGCCAATACTGTAAAAAGTGTAACTTTTTTTATTAAAACCATCATTATTAACAATCTTTTACACAGTTTGAATAGGTTAGGTGACCGTCTTATGCAACTGTTGCATAAGACGGCCACCTAGCCTCTAAACACTGTATAACTACAACTGCGGAGGAGGCCAAAAATACAAAGAAGAATTATGTACAGCCTTTTATAAAATACAGAAAATTAAGAATAAACCAAAATACTTAAATTTTTCGTATAGATATGAGTGTGAGTATCTGAACAAAACGATAAAAAAATTAACACTGCAGGATTCGACCCACGGCTCCTAAGGTTCTAAGAAAGAACACTGCCACCTGAGTTACGCCGACAGGCGCTACACCTCTTAATTGCTGGTACTTACGTGTACTTGGAAAACTTCAAAGTCGATTTTCTCGAGAATTTTTGAGAGTTGCGTTGAATGGGTTTGGCTGATTGTTATTTATGTCCTGAACTTCAGGTACCATAAATATAAAAAAATTCTAAAATCCGATTCCCATGTGGCTCCTTGTAAGCACGACACACTTTACCACTACTTACCAGTAAACTGCTGCTTCGCCTCTGACAACTGCTTCTAATTTAACCATATGCATATCAGCCACTAGAACTTTTAAGTACCCGTGCGAGATGTGGTGGCGGTTAATGTACAGTTGTTAGTAGATCTCTCGTAGATAGGCGGAAAGGTTATAGCTTGTGAAAGTAGTATAAAACAGCGTGAGAGACCAACATCCCCTAGTATGAAAAAGACGTAGCTGTTCTTTCCACCAACCAAAGGTAATTCAGATATGCCTAAGTGTAAAGACAAACGATAGTTTTGCCTGGATGAAATTAACGAGGAAGCATCGTGAAGGAATACAAAAAGAAAGCAGTACAAAAACGACAAACAAAAGAAAAACGGAATCTGTAACGTGTAGAGATTGAATAAGTGCAGCAGCTCGGAAGAGAAACGACGAGTGTTAACAAAGATCTCGATAACCTCATTGACATATTAGCTGCAGAAGTATTATATCAGTTGTTTTGTTGAATTCTTTTAGGAGCTCCACAGGTAGAAATAAATGGCAGGTCGACACCCTAATTCCGAAGTAGGTGAACTAACGAAGAGAATCTTTAGTGTAATGGAAAACGGTGCTGTATATGCTTTTGCAGTTAAAGACTTCATTGGGCGAGCTGATGATTACATTATAAATGAGAAGACTGTGAGGACACTACTTAAGAAGAAATATGGTGAAGAGATAACGACGGAAAACGCACATAAAACACAGGCTATAAAATGTGAACAGACTCAAGGTACAAATTGTACTTATCTCAGGAACTGCCAGCAAATCAGGCCTTCCAAGAACACATATTGTACTTTTATTTATTTACTGGATTCGATACCACACTGTTCGTATTCATGAAAGGAAAACAAAAAGTCTTAGAACAATGAAGAAATGCAAATATTTGATATTTCCTGCGTATGTGTTTAATTATCGCAGTGCTTCACATGAAGCCATCTCTGAGGCAGGCTGTCAATAGTTTGTGGTTCTGTATGGGGCTTTTTTGAACGAAATGTCTCTGAATACGTTGCATTACGACTGCCTCATAGCCTCAGCGACTGGGAATAAAGAGAACTTCTGCTCTCTACTCCCACCAGAGGAGATTGCTAGACAACACTGTACAGAGTGTACCATCAGGTACAGTAATAAGTGGATGTTGCAGAGTCCCCTGAGTAGGACTGTTGGATGAAATATTCGGAAATAGAAAACTTTTTTCGAGGTACATCTTGCCTGAACAAATGCTCTACACTTGTACTGCAAGAAGAAGATGCTATAGTTACCGGTGTAACGGCAGACCGGGATCCAGACGATCAGGCAGGCTATGTTGGTGAGTCAGGACTGTAAATGCTATTGGTGCTGTGTATGTATACGAGTAATGTTGTGTAATACATGAAAACTTCATCAATAAATGTTAAATAAAACTTTATGTATCATTTCATTCACTTTCTAAATGGTTACATTGACAAAGTCATTACAGATTAACAAACATCGTTTTGAAGCTGAACCTTATTTCTCTCACACAGATAATTTTTGTCTTCTTTATTCTTGTATTGAAGTAATTTTTTTCAGAAATGCAAACCTTTTCCTTCCAAACGCGAAAATGTGATTCTTTGCCGCCATTTTCTAATATGACAGAAGAAGCTCCAGCCCGATCCTTGCGGACTTTTAGTATGCTGTTCAGAAGTGTATAAAGAATATATGCGCAAAATCTAGCTGATTATTAATTTTGTGCTCTAAAAATTATAATTTTGCTGGGTGATAGGTGATGCGGAGAACTGTGAGGATATTGAAGCTAAGAAGTAGATTTCATTTACAAGTTTTGGAGAAGAACATAGTTTAAAATGAAGCTTGCGAGAAAATTTTTCAGGTGTGATGAATGTAACCGCTGATGTAAAGGAGATTTTATTAGTTGTTTGCCGACGGAGATTATGGATCTTGTGGCGAGAGATCATCTGGAGTGGGGGTAAGTGTAGTTAATTTGTGTTAAGTACTGTGATTTCGAGGAATATTTTGTGAAGGAAGGGAGGAAGAAAGCTTAGGGTTTAACGTTCCGTCGACATCGTGCTCATTAGAGACGGAGCTAACGCTCGAAATTTTGGGTAAGGATGGGGAAGGAAATCGGCCGCGCCCTTTGAAAGGAACTATCCCGGCATTTGCCTGGAGTGATTTAGGTAAACCACGGAAAACCTAAATCTGGATGGCCGGAAGTGATTTGAGACACCGTCTTCCATAATTAGAGTCCAGTGCTTTACCACTGCGTTCGATGAATATTTTGTGATAAATATGAGTGGTACGATTGCAGATATTAAGGACATCTGCTTTTCAGTTAATTTATTGGGTGAATCATATGTAAAGTGGAATAATTTAACAATGTGAAATCTACTGGTTTCAATTTCCGTGCGAGTAAAGTACAACAACGTGCGATTCTTATCTGAATGTAATGTTAATACAGCACTCAGGAAGTTTACGTATAAAATCTGGTGATGCTAGGGAAAAAGGCTCCGGTACTCTCATGGAGAGAAGAGTTATGGAAAAGAACTGCGGTAAAACCGCTTCTTATGACAAGAACGTAAGTGATTCTAAAATTTATATGAAGGTTTATATGTATAGAAATGTATCTTCCGGTGTAGAATATAAGACATTTGGAGTGATAGCTTAGCTTTGTATTAGGGTAATTTCTGGTGATTTTATGACGTAAGTGACGAAACATGGAGCCACACTTTTATTGCAGGACTGAGTGAATATTGGCCAAATATATCTTGGTGAGTGCAGGTCAACAGACCATAGTTATTTGCATTAACTTCAGATGTGAAATAATCAATAATAGTTTATACAGTTAATTTTCGGGGGAAATATGAAGGTGTTTAATAAACTATTACTACCATTTCCATGGAATTAGCGCAAAAGTGAAAAATAACCTGCAGATATCAGAATATTAAAAGTAGGTATAACAATATGAATAGACCAAAAAGTAAGTTGAAGAAAATCCTGCAGCAGAAACGTTGCTATGTTGCAGAGCTTAGTACTCGTAAGAATCAAAACAAAAACTAAATTTCTTTCTTATTATACCTTGGGCCCACAGTGTTCGAAATGTCTTATATTGACATATTGTGAAAGTTTAGAATTATTTTATTTTTATATCACAAGATATCTTTCGGCGTGAAGCGCCATCGTCAGGTGATTCTGCAATACCATTTTCTTTGATCAGTATGTATCATAGTAGGCATACTAGATAAATTTACATAAATAAAATTTAAAAAATTTCACATATAAAGTGTGCAGTACGTACGGTATTTACAGGCCTTAAGTGCTTCAACTGACTATTTATTAGGTTTTATATTTCATTTACGAATTGTATTCAGTTATTGCATCTTCCAACGCCTCAGAATACCATAAATTTACAAATTTTTCTTTCAAAGATGAAATATAGAATTAACAGATATGGCATAATTTTGTTTATTATTTATGTGTATGTTATTATTAAGTAGTATGGTAAAAGATTTTATTAGAAATTTTAGGAGGACATTATGGATGATACATTTATGTCTGACATGGTTCATTTGACATGGTTGACTTAATAAAGACTGCACACTTTATATCTGAAATTTATAAAATTTTATTTACGTAAATTTAGTTATCTAGTAGGCCTACTAGGATACATACTGATAAAAAAATGTTTAAGCAGAATCACCTGACGATTGCGCTTCACGCCGAAAGATATCTTGTGATATAAAAATAAAATTATTCATTACAGTTTTTGGACTGACCTTTGGCAATATGTAAATTTCTTTCTTACGTCTACAGAAAAGTTTAGACTGTTGAATAGGGCAAATGAAAGTTACTGGCTGATGAAGACAGTGTGTCGGATCAGTATTTCAGCCAAGGGCCTTTGCCGTTTGCGGGGAAGCGCTCCACCGACTTATCTATTCTGGCACGCATCACAGCCCGTTCTTACAACCCTAAATCCATCTGTACCTCGCCTCCTACCTTCCGAACTTCAAAGGAGTGCTTCCAGGAGTGCTAGTCCTCCAGGTTCCGCAGGATAACGTCTGTGGTGTTTTGAATGTAGGAGACCAGGTACTAGCGGATCTAGGGCTCAAAGATAGTTCATGTAGAGCACCTGTAGACAAAAAAACAGTGGTCATTGTCTCGTACCCGGTCCGACACACAGTTTTAATCTGCGCGTAGGTTTTATATCAGCGCACACCCGGCTGGTCAGTGAAAATATTCTGGAAGAGGCTAAATGTTCGAAATACTAATTGAAGAAGCTACAAGATTCATCGAGCAATATGTTAACTATATGAGTGGAAATTCAAGTATAAGCATTCTATAGTTGGCGTCATGTAGGAAGGCACTTCCGTGCATAGAGGCGGAACCATAGGGGAAGCGTGGAGGGGAGGAGCTACGGCAGAGCACCGACAGTGGTGCCTGCGGAAGAAACATTGCGTAACTCGCTGCCAGCGACGCGCCTAAGAGAATGAATATTATTGACTGCCGTATGCTAATGGACGGAGATGCGCCTTCCTATGTCGAGCGGACTACAATACCAGAAATATGCATGGACTATATCTCGAAGAAAGAGTAAATATTGGGAAAGAAAATATAGGGATGAGAATAAAAGTCTAATGGGATGGTGTATTAAAGTCACTGCTGTGATAATTTTTTATGTCCATGAGAGAAGGCGTTCTTTGCGAGTATTATTCGTTTTACTGAGTTGTAAAATATCAGATTCATTGCGCAAAATTTCTTCTCGAGATTGACAATGTGTCTGATTTGCGGTTGCTCTTTGACGAGTTGGCAATTTCTTGTGCTTTTCACAGCCCTATCAGTTGTTTGCGCGTACAACATTTTGGGTTTCAAGTTTTGTTGTTTTACACTCAGTTCCCTGTGACATAACTAGCACAAATAACGCAGTTATTCTTCGTGCGACACACATTCACATACGCCATGCTTTTTACGTCTACAGCGCTTCGCTGAAGTGAAGCTTAATACCGTTTTGATTCTTGTTTATGCGTCGTTTACTATTAGTAGACCGTGGAAAAAAATTAAACGAATACATTTTCAAAACACCAAAATCGAGTCCCATTGCGACGCACAAGTTTGAACGAATCTTCAAATGTACCTACAACACTCGTCTGTAAAGGTGCAAAACCGTGGTGCCATTCGACGACACTCTTGGGGCTTCGCGCAGCTTGAATCGAGAAGCTGTCAAAAAAAAAAAAAAAAAAAAAAAAAAAAAAAAAAAAAAAAAAAAAAAAAAAAAAAAAAAAAAAAAAAAAAAAAAACACAGCTCAGAATATAAACTGATGTTTAATCTGGATTAATGATGACACACTGACACCAAATTTCACCATGATTCTACCCTTTTCCCACCTACTTAACTGGCTGATACTTCTTCGCTGTGTAAATTGCCGCTAGTACAGAAATCAAATAAATAATCTCTTCATAAAATCAAAACATCTGTGATGAAGCCCTGTTTTGCAGGTATGTGTCACGTAGAATTAAATTTATAGAGCAGTCCGTACGTAATAACTAGAGCCAAGGTTTTCATGAAAATGAATGTTGCAAACAGGTTTACATATTTTTGACCATTTGAGGAGTAAATGCCTACTTCCAAGATTTTTGGATATAACAACATTATTTTGATATTTTTTTTTACAACGCGTTGAATCTTTCTCTGACTTGATGGGAAAAATTATGGTTTATTGATGTTTTATGATGTCAATTACGGCGAAAGGGCAGAATTTAGTAATTTTCCGTCTAATCTTTGAACTTCATACTGCGTTCGTGCCATATTTCGGCTCAGAAGATATCGGCGTTAGTCATTATATTTAATGGTATATCTCCCTGTAGCCAGTCCTTGATTTCTTCGTTCAGTGCTTGCACTTAAGCTATGCTGCATTATAATTATGCTGCGGCATTGCGCCAAAAATTCATCACCACTGAGAAAGGAAAGCGAGGGATCTGAGCGAGGGTACTGTAGCAAATATTTACAATAGTTCCTACTAGGACCAGAAGAAAACATCTTGGGTCAAAATGGATCGAGGAAAAGGAATTCCAAAAAACAGATGTTTTAGTAAGGATGTAAGACGTTCTCCTCTTAAAACGATTGGAACATGTGCATTGTGTTTTAAGAAGTATCATTAACCTGATAGTTTTATTTTTAGGAATATTGTCACCAATGAATTTAAACAAAAAGAAGATGCTATTGTCATTGCTAATAGATGCTGCACCATTTATGATGGCAGGAAAAGGGCTTAAACATTTTATCATAGCAAAAGAATGTTACTTGTGTCGCCAATATACATCGTGTAGCTGAAACAGCGTCTCTTACCCGTACGACAGTATTAATATGACGATATCCTCTACTAAAAAGGTAATACACTCATAAAACTCAAATGTTCGTGTATATGACAACATTAATAAAGTGATATACTGACCTTTAAGCACCAGCGTGCGTTGTCGAATAAAGAGATATACTGTTAGATTTAGCTTTGTCACCACAACCAGTTGTAACTCTATAGGGTACTTGGATAAATGCTGCGTTTCTTTTGAAGACGTTAAGTCAGTAACGGACATTACGTTTTTCAGAAATGCATTAAATTAACATATCTCTACATAATTATATTTTAAGGGCCTTAAAATATTTTTCAGTCCGCAGACTAGTTTGATGCAGCTCTCCACGCTACCCTGTCTTATGCAAGTCTCTTCATCTAACAATATACTCGGCAACCTACATTCTTTTGAATCTGTTTACTGTGTTTGTGTTCTTTGTTTTTTGTTTTTTTCTAGAGCCGAAAATCGACTCTATGTCGTTGACAGTTTTGTAACCTCTAATGCATTAAAGATGTGCAAGTGGCATTCAGAGAAACAAATGTGAAGGCAGACCTAATTTACATTAAATAGAACTTTGCACATTTGTCTGTGGCAGTAAAGAAACTGGAAGCCACAGGTCTAACACGCCTGGAATCTCTGAAAATTGTTGAAAAATTTTGCAAACGTCATAAGGATAAGTGAGTGATACAGCAAAGGAAAAACTGATTTTGAGTTTGTGATAAAAAATAATCTAATAAACTTTAAAAGTGATCTCACTTTTAATATTGCACCTGTAACTTCGGGTGATGCAAAATAATGTTTTGTCAGATAAACCTATGCGCTTAAGTGGAGGAAAAATTTTGATTCTGCACATGTTTATTCTTTTTTTGCCTCACAGTGCATGTTTTGTGATTTAATACTGCATGAATGAATGCATATTTTACGGTTTGAGAATGCATGAAAATCGGCGCTCTAATAATAACGGTGAAAATAAACACCCATCTGCTTTCAGCTGACGAAATCCGACGATATCGGAGTGAAATCTAATTGCTGCCTGGAATAATCAATATGTGTATTTCGTATTCGCTAAATAATGTAAATAGATACTAGATGCTTCTTTGGAGGATTCCAGCATCTTTAAGATCCAAACGAGCGAAAACTTATACAGAAACTAGAGGCGTAGACGGGTGCAGCCGCTGTCTTTACATTACATCAACAAGAACATTATATTACGTTGTTTGAAAAGAAACTTGTTAATGTAACAATTACACTTTACGGACTTCAAAAACATATACGAACACAGAAACTCCTAAAAATTGAGTATTTATATATTTAAAATTTGTAGTATTTTACGAATGTTTATCATTTTAGCACCTTAGGAAATTACTTAACATAACGCAGCAACCAGTTGCACGGTAGTTTTTATTTCGGACTGACTTCCGGCAATTATTGCCATTCTTCCAGTGTTCTGTATGTCCGATCATAACAAACAAGTTGTAGTCGAAGATACAAGAAACAATTACACATGTGAGGAAGGGCAATAAATGCCCAAATCGATCGGCAATGAAAACTATGACACTGCAACTGACTGCTGCTTTATTTAAACTGAACACAGTTGCTGCGATGGGAAAAAATATTGAAGGAAATTTCTGTCTCACAACTATTTGTTCAAAAATGAACAGAAGTTGTAATTTATATTACACAGTACTATTGGGGCCAAGCGGGAGATTCCCAGCTTTGTCAGGATGTGGCGAAGATACCTAGTGGAGCGCCAGAGAACGCTAGTAAACCACAGTTGCTGCAAGATTTCGTGGTCTAGGCGCTATCTCTACAGGAGCTAGATCAGAAGGTGATGTCACCTTCGGTCACGTCAGCTCGCCGTCTCGCTGCGTCTTCTGTGTGCTGGCTGCTGTGAGCTGTTAACACGAGTGGTACCTGCGCCGTTGGGTGTTGCGTCTGGGAGTCGAAGAAGGGGCCGCCAGAGAAGGTGTGATCGATCCCACCTTCGGTCTAGGCAGCTGCTTATTCCTCCATACTTGGAACCACTGGAGTCAGATGCCGTGGTGACAAGTATTCTCTTTATACTGGCGAGCAGGGTGCTAGCGTGTCGACAGGATCATTGAAACCAGCCAATAAAGTCTGAGTTGGCCTTAGGCAGCAATCATATTTAGCGTTGTGAAGACGGTAGTGCCTCAGTTCACTATCTTCCCTGACTGATAACCAGTTGGAGGTGTAGTAGTTCCCGAACTCTATCAAAACGAAGATACTCTTTCGCTTCTTCTGTTCACTGTGGAGCCGGCCGCGGTGGCCGAGGGGACTGAGTCGCTGCAGTCACGGTCTGCACGGCCACTACGGTCGGGGGTTCGAATCCCCCTTCGGGCATGGATATTTGTGCCGTCCTTATTCTTAGTTCATAAGTAGTTTGTAAGTTTAGGGAGTGATGATCCCGTAGTTAAGTCCCGTAGACTATACAAACATTTTTGTTCACTGTGGACTTTCAACTCGCTGATGCAGCGACTACTGTTGTCACGAATCAGTGGCTGATGACCCACTTCCGCCTAGCTTGGATGGCGATTACTTGCATAATATGAGATTTTAACAAGTTTGTTACTATTTTGCACTATAGCATTACAATACTACACTATAGGAATGGTATCGAATAATTCTATACTCCCAGTTACGCTACAGCAGCAAAGTTCCATATTTATGGGACAGACAATGATTCATACCAGGGGGAGGAGGGGGAGGTGCTCTGTTCCATCGTCCTTTTCCTACTTGGAACGCTTGTAGTTCGCGTAAAAAGTTGCAGTTATGCTACCGTGTGCAATCTAAGCTCTTTAATCCTCTTGTTCTTTTCGCTAGTTATATATAGGTAAAAGCAGTAAAGCGGTTCACTGTTTATGAAAGATATGCTGTAGGAACTTTCGAAGAAGCCGACCTACGAGTGACGCATATCTCCTTTCAGAGTGGCAGTGCCTGTCGCTCGTCTCTGGAACGCTATGTAAATGAACCTGTAGCAAAACGTACGGCTCTCTCGTCTTTCTAAAACGTCTTTCTCAGACGGACCCTAGACTGATCAGAAATATTTAAGTATAGGCTGAATGAGTATTTGGTATACTACTTACCTTATTGATGGACAATACTTCCTGAGGAGGCTTCAAATGAATCTGTCCGACACCTACCTGACCCACGATTAATTTTATGTCGTCGTAAAGTTCAAATCGTTCCTGATCCGTATTTTGGTATCGTATAATTTTTACTTGGCAGTGGGGTTTCTTTTCAAATTTGTAGTGAAGTACTCTTTGCTTTCATACTACTTTTCTAACTCTGTTGACGAACCATGGTGAATCTTTCCCATCTCTCATAATTTGTGACTGTACACATTTCTCAAAGCGTATTGTAGGAAGCTCTTGAACTTTGTCCACTGATACTGAACACTTTTAGTGGAAACTAAACTTTTGTTCTGAATTGTAAAGTACTAAAATTCTTACTGCTCTTGCTGTAACTCTCTGTCTCGATTTGAATTTGCACATGCGCACATATGGTATACGTACAAGTGTAGTTCAAGAGCCGGCCGCGGTGGCCGAGGGGACTGAGTCGCTCCAGTCACGGTGTGCACGGCCACTACGGTCGGGGGTTCGAATCCCCCGTCGGGCATGGATATTTGTGCCGTCCTTAGGATTAGCTAGTTTATAAGTAGTTTTTAAGTTTAGGGACTGATGACCCCGTAGTTACGTCCCATAAGCTATACAAACATTTGAACATTGTAGTTCTAGAGAGTGAAAAAACAGTAGGTGAAACACCCACTCTGGATTTGAAGGAATGTTCTCTGCTAATGTTTGGAAGAGTTGCTCTCACATATCTTAACCATGTGCTCCACCAAGTCATTCAGCAGCCTGATCTCTCTTCGGGAATTTCTCTGGTAAATGGAAGTACAGATGCAACACGTCTGGTGGCATAATTTAACATACTGCTGTAGCTGCTGCCACACTGGAGCAGCCTACTCAAGCCATAAGATAACTGTCAAATATCATGTGGTACAGCAGCCATTCTGACAGTGACAACTGATATGCAACATTCTCTCACGTCAGTGTTACAAGACATAGTAATGAACATATATGATCTATGTAACTACCTAAAAATGCACGAGGAGAATTGGTGAAGAGAAGCGTTATACTTTGATCCGATTTTATTTTTTATCGGATACTGGATACCGCAAGTTACTTACAAAAGTGATAAATAATACATTAGTCTGATGTGCCATTTACTGTGTTTGTGCGAATCATTGTGGAATTATTGATTGACAATGGCGTATCCTGAGAATGGCATGCAACCTCTGGTGTTTACGTAAATTGGCCATGTGTATCTAATAAACTGAGTCATAAAAGTTACAAAAAGTCATTATAAATAAAAACTTGTGCTGCCTCCAAAGTTCCTGTACTTTGCCTGAAACTCCCTTTGTGGCCAGTCTAACAAACCTCATGCTGATCTGGTAAATAAAATACTGGGATAAATTATTTAAATGAATGAAAAAGAAACGGTCTGCTAATCAACCCTGATGTTTAGATCCTCCATAAAATATAGATTTAATGCTGTACGATAAGATATCGTGCCTGGTCTTCCACTCAACGAAGTTTCTCAGCCCAGTGATTACATTACGTATTATCGATTTCAACAACAATTCTTTGAGACATTCATTGTCTCATACCAAAGGTACTGAATATAAGGAGAGGCGTTGAATAAAACTGTTGTGGCCGGGATTCAAACCTGGGAGCACATGCATATTTGCTCAGTTAACACAGCGTTACGGACATTGCGGCTACATGGTCTTTCTTCAAGGACGTCTCTCCATTAAACGCCTCTTTATATTCAGTATGATGTAATGAGAGAATGTTTGTCTCAAAGAATTTTGTTATCTATATATCACCTCTGTCTGAGGAACAAGGCGAGATTGTTCCCGTTGAAGTTCTTTGCTGGGGTTCTATTCCAATATACGAGAGCCTCTGATAATTTGATACGTTTATCATAAGGGACATTGAGGCAGAATTAAAGTATGTACTGTGGAGGGAGACATGCTTGAAGACCGTGTAGCCGCATAATCAGTAATCCTGTTTAGTTGAACGGAAGCCGGGTGCCGTGGCACAGCGTGTCCGGTCAGGGGGCTAAACGCCTTCTGTAATGAAACATCGAGCCAAATATTCAACGAACAATCAAGAACGACCCAAACGAACAACCGCAGAGCATAGATCTATAAATAAATAAATATAAAGCGCCTGCCTGTTATGCAGGAGGTCCCGAGCACGAATCCTGGCCACAGCACAAATTTTAATTTAACGCCTCTCATTACAGTCAATACCTTTATTATAGATTCTCCGAAATAACAGACAGCACACAAATCTATGATAAGTATTTACCCCTGAAGACGGCGTTTGGTTCAGTTACTTCACTGCAGATGCGGTCATACGTTCGACCTCGCGTAACGGCGAGTGTAAGAGGGCAGGTACGATGGGGACGACTTGTGAAAGTTTGCCGGCAGACGAGCGCGGTCTGGCTTCAGACAAAAACTTTACCGTCGAGGTAGCCGGTGGCCCAGCGCGCTCGGTCAGAGGACTCGACACCTTCTGTAATAAAACACAACTGAGTGAGCAGAGCAACGACCAACGTAGAACAAAACAAACCTAGGACCCCGAAGGACCAGAAGAAGGAACAAAAAGGGAAAAATAAAAAGATAAAATGTGGTTAAGGCGAGGGCTGGGTTCCATTCCCGGCGACGCTTACATTTGACTTGCCACTGTATAATTTCAACGCCTCACTGCAACTAATGTCAACAGTTTTATTCCTAATACATAATCCTCCTAATCTGCAAAATTTGATTACTCTTTACGGCTGACGCTAACAAATATTCTTCTTGTATTAGTACACATTTTGTTGTATTGAAAATCTTTGAGATGCTAAAAATAGCCTGCAATAATTCTGATGCTCTGAAATTCATGGGAAGCATCGTGTTCAGCTCGGAAGGCAGAATCTCTACTTCCGTAAACATTAAAGAATGCATTGCTAATAACGATCTGAAGTTATAATAATACTGACAATTGCAGACCCACAAATTGCTTTAAAATAATTACAAAATTGATCTAGATTTCGACAACACTATGGAAGTCATCATCAGTATGTAAAATTAGCACCTTGAAATGAATGACAGTATATTATCACTTTATTATAATAAAACTTACAAAACTTTATGGAAAACGAAGACTGAATCACGTACTTACATGAGACTTTTGCTGAAGTAAAGGAATTCTCATGTTGTATAAAAGATTAAAACAATATGCTAGTACTGGCTAGCAGACTGAACAAATAAAAATTTTTGAGGCAGTAGTAAACAGCTAAGGGGTTGCCGATGCGCCAGCAGCCAGCAGATCGATCACATTGAAGGCCGAAGGGGAGTGCATACAGGCCGCGGCCACACACGTAACAGCGTGCTTGACAAGCACGCTTGCGCTAGTGTGCTTGCATAAGCTTGCTTGAGCGTGTGTAGGATAAATTTCATCAATCATCAAGGATTGTAGAAACAGCTTGATGCTGGATCGAATTTCGATTATACATGCTTGTGCAAGCGTTCAAGCGTATGCGTGCTTGAGCGTGGACAATAAAGATGCTTGTGCAAGCATTTGACAGTCTGAGTGAGGCTGCATACCGTGATCATCCTTTGTTTTCGATAAGTTTCAATTAATGTTGTAATATAATGTCTGAATTAAGAAACACAAACCATGACCTCTTAGAAGAATTTATTAGACTGTATGCAATGCAGTCCTTCATATGGAATATTAAATGTAGCTGGCCGCGGTGGTCGAAGGAACTGAGGCGCTCCAGTCACGGTCTGCACAGCCACTACGGTCGGGGGTTCGAATCCCCCCTCGGGCATGGATATTTGTGCCGTCCTTAGGGTTAGCTAGTAGCTAAGTAGTTTGTAAGTTTAGGGACTGATGACCCTGTAGTTAAGTCCCATAGACTTTACAAACATTTGAACATTTTATTAAATGAAAGGACTATCATGATGAAAATAAGAGACGTTGCATATGACATAGTACTCGAGAAATATTAACAGTTAGACCCAACAGCAACAAAAGAGACTGTTGTGAAGGAAATAAATTCCTTAAGAACTAATAACAGAATTAATTTTAACAACTCTTTACACCAAGTTTTGTTTTCAACACGAGTAGCATATCGTCGTCTGAGTTCGACATTTACAGATGTAAACAAACCGTTGCTTGTACAAGCATGCTTGAGCCGTGTAGGTGCGTTGGAAATATGTGTCAAGCACGCTGTTACGTGTGTGGCCACCTTAACGCGGTGCCATCTCGTAGCGGCCATATAAACCAGCTACTTAACATGGACGGTTACAAGCGTAATATACAACATTATAAAACCATTCCTTTACCAAATCTATATGACATGGCATAACTTTTGCAATAACAAAGAATAGTAAACATTTTGAATGACGCAACAGTATTTAACAAGAGATGCGACACATGTTTTCGGTAGAAGTCATAACATAAAGAAGGAGGTACAAATATTCTCTCCCCACCCCCCAAATTCTGAATTATCAGTTCAATAACTCAACAGAAAAATATTATCACCGAACCTACAGAAAAGACCCAAATACGACGATGAAACTCATGGGCCTTATAAGCGACGGCTTCAGTGCTCCGAAAATTCTTTATTTCGTAACTGCAATTGCTCGTTTAAAATGAACCCGTCATTCAGAAGAAGATTCTTAAATTTTTTTTCGAGCTATTCAAGGACATCAAGCTTTCTCCTTTCACTTTCCTTATGCAAAATATTAAGGTCCTGCACATATTTTGGTTTATGGCTTGTGATTAATAAATGATCACCTAAAGATGAGTTATGAATATTTGTACGTTCTTTTCCTAAGAAATGTTCTTTGCATCTAGTAACAAAGGCTCGTCCAAGTTTGTCCAATGTAATATGAAGGGCATATATCACAGGTAATTTAATAGACGCCGGATTTCTGCAACGTTGAATCATTAGATTTTAAATTATGAATTAGATTGCTTTCAGGACCGTTGTTAGCAGAGAATGCTATGTTTAATTTGTAGTTATTTTCAAGATAACGTAAACAAACCGTATACTATATGATACGGGACCTATGAATACAATAGAAAAACATTTCTTATTGCCGTCAGTTACGTTGGCATACACGCGCCCCTTCAGTCTGATGCCGCCTTGACCTACTTGACACTAGGGATGGGCTATGACGCTCTCGTGAAACGCGTGACACTAAGGCAAATTCTCGAGTACTCTCGAGACGTTGTCGACAGTGCTGCGCTCTCTGGACGCTGAACGAAACTACAAAGAAGCATTGCGACAGAGCAGTCTTACGTATGTGCAAAGACGAAACTGGATTATTATTAGTATTATTAATAATAGTAGTAGTCGAATGTTTCACAGAAGACTAAAATCATAGGATATTATAGAAACACGATTCATAAAGGAAACAAGAACTTCATTGTTACCAAAAACAAATATGCATTCCATACATGAGAGAAAAATGCTACATGTTACACCCAGAAACTCCTTACATACATTTACTAATTGTAGGAAAAAATTCGGACAGAGCTTACAGTATTAGCCAGCGTTACGTACCTAAGCTTCCGTTCTTATTTCAGCTTAAGGCTCTGGTACTGTCAACACAGCGATCACAATTTACAACTACAATACTAACTGTTGGTTGTTATGTCCTCATACTGATCAAAAGTTTGGATAGTGTTAAGTTTGATGCTTTTCGTTTGCTATTGCAGCCAAATTAAAAATTACAGTTTTCCGATACTGGCGCACTGTTTCAGTCTCTATCCAACCTATTTACCGAATTTTCTTTCAATGTAGTTTGAACGGATAACATACACAATAGCTGGGTATTTTGTCTGTGTTTCATTAATATAAGAATGCACTTCTGTATCCCTGTACGTATATGTTTCATAGCTTCTAAGATATTGCGTAAATTTAAATGTCTTACCATGTCTGTTACATTTTTTTTTTAGACTCGGAGCTTTGCGACAGACATCTCAAATCCTCCGTAAGCTACTTCCACATCCGTGACTTTGGTTTTCTTGGATTAAACGCCCACATTGAAATGATAATCACAACGAGCTGCGAGCGTTGCAAATAACCACAGCGCATGGCGTGGCGCGCTGCCCCAGTCAACCGCCGCACAGCGGCTTGCATCGCTTCTCGTGAGCTTCTCGAGAACTGCTCGAGCGCCGGCAGCTAGAGAAATTCTCGGTGCGCTCGAGTCGCCGCGCCTCGCATTCCCATTGGCACATCCGCAGCCCCTGAGCGGCTTGCCGCTGCTTTAAATTTTTAAATTGTTTAGACTGCTAGCCAGTGACTAACATATTGTTTTTAATGTTTTATACGACATGAACATTCCTTTACTTTTGTAAAAGTCTCATGTCAGTCGTGATTCACACTTTGTTTTCCGTAACATTTTCTATCATTAAAAATCTATTGTGTAATAATGTGCTAATATTCTGTGATTCATTTCAAGGTGCTAATTTTACATTCTGATGATGATTTTCGTAGTGTTGGCGAAATCTAGATCAATTTTGTAATTATTTTAAAGCAACTTGTGGGGCTGCAATTGTCAAATATATTCGATATCCAGTTGCTGTGTATAAGGCCACGTTTAAAATTGTAAGATCTGAAACTATGCAAGCGCAGACAAACAAATCCTTTTCAAAATTTAAATGTTTGTATTGCTTATGGGACTTAACTACGGGGTCATCAGTCCCTAAACTTACAAACTACTTATGAACTACTTACAACTAAGGACGGCACAAATATCCATGCCAGAGGGGGGATTCGACCCCCCGACCGTAGTGGCCGTGCGGACCGTGACTGGAGCGCCTCAATCCCCTCGGCCACCGCGGCCGGCTTCCAATACTGCCCGGATGTCTTTTTCTTATGTGGTACTTCTTTGATCTACCTATGAAACTTCTTGAAAACCTCATTTCTCTTTGTTATTTTTATTACTGTCTCTCAATACAGCATTCAATGTAATAAAGGAGCACTGGAACTACCATTGTTTTATACAATTTCGACTGTGTGTCTCACCTAAATTAAAAGTTTTGCCTACAGTCCTACATATATGTTTAAATTTAGTGGTTTTCTTTTCTGTGTGTGTCTGCATCCAGACATATGTCGTTTAATAAATAATTGAAACTGGATACTATCTCAAAGTCCTGATTTTTGGGTAACAATCTTGGATCCAACCGAGATCTATCCGGACATGATAATGATCGATATTCAAAATAAAATTTTCGTCTCTCTTGTAATTCGTCAGATAGGCATGTTAGTCAAGAAAGAGTCTAGGACACCAAAAATCGGATTTTATACGATCGAAAATGGCATCTCAGCCGGGGCGCCGCTTCACTAAATGAGCATCATTGTCGTTTATATGCTGAGGCAGCACCCCTCGCCCCCTCGGCACTAAAGCTATCGATGTACGTCTTGCTGTAACACGTGATGGAGGGGTTCTAGTGCCTCATAATCCCGAAACTGCTGTCGGTAATGGATGGCTGTAACACTTAACAAGACGCGCCTGCCGATGAGCGCCCCTGGGGAGAAGCCAATAGCCGGCGGGGTGTGAAGCAGACAGGTGGATATGACGCGCCCTTAGCGCGCCAGTTCGGTAACACCAGTCGATGGCCTGGGGGCGGGGGTGTTGGTGGGTGGGATTTGGGGGGGGGGTGACTACCCACGAGGTGGTGGCGGTTATCTGGCCGCCCAAGGCGACGCCCGTGCGGGCTGTTCCGCCACCCCTCATACGAGGGTCGTTTACTGTGGGAACCGATGACGAATTGGAGATAAACGTGGATGACGCCTGCCGCGCTGAAACCAAAGAGCGAAACCTGTGAAAACTACGAGGGAACGTGGGAAAGTAACACGTAATGATTTTATTACAAAAAAGTTAGCGGTAACGAAACAAAACAGAAATGAAGCTACGACTTTTACGTAGAGGATGTCTCACGAAAGACGCCTGCCAGGCGTCCGTGGATCGCACGATACGGCTCCCGGCCGCCGCCACCACATCCGCAGCGCCCGATTCTCGGACTCTATTATCCCGTGGGCGCATACACTCAGTTGAAGTCTAAAAAAACCTTGCCATCTGTGTAACCTAACCATTTCCTTTATTTACAGTAGATGTTGAAAATGATGTCCCTCTACGGAAAGAGCAGCCTGACATCTCTTAAACATATTTGCGAACACTTGACGAATTTCGGCTGCCGAAATCTAGAAAATTAGTCGAATCATTTTTCACAAAACAATAAATTCTGACAGGTATATGAACAATATCCTGCACCCATCCTTTCAAGAACTTTCACCCAACGAAAAGCTGTACGGTTATTTCATGCAGAACAATGCAAGACCACACATTGCCAATGCTTCTATGGCAGCAATAGGAAGTGTTTTTGATGATAGAATAGTTGACTGGCCTCCTCTCTTCCTCCAGATCTAAATACCTGTGACTTTTACCTTTGGGGAATGTTAAAAGACAATTTGTATGCATGCAATCCCCATACACTCGAAGAGTAGGAAGACAGGATTCTACTAGTCATTTCCCAGATGTCGGTAGCCGAAATTCGTCGAGTGTTCGCAAATGTGTTCAAGTGATATCAGACCGCTCTTTCCATAGAGGGATATCATTTTCAACATCTAGTGTAAATAAAGGTAAGCTTAGGTTACTCCGATGGCAATATTTTTAGACTTTAACTCAGTGTAGGCGCCTACGGTACAATAGTCCGAGAATCGGGCGCTGCAGTGGCCGGCGGATGCGGTGGTGGCGGCTGGGAGCCGTACCAAGCGATCTGCAGCCGCCTGGCAGGCGTCTTTCGTAAGACACCCTGTACTTTTTCGCATAGTCACCAAGGTTCTCAAACCATTTCTTCCAGCGTGGTACCAGTTTCACTAAGCCGTATTCTTAAAATCAGTTTAGCTATATACGTCTGCAGACTGCTGATACTACTTTGGCATTTGTAGCCATGTGTTGGCCGGTCATATATTTCTTGTGATCCTTCAGGCTGCTCAAGAGGAACGCAGATGGTACATTTGGCCACTGCTTGTAGATTCTGCATGTATACCTGAACTATCTTTGTCGGTTTTATGTCGAATCTAATGGTAAAAGCTCCGTCACTAAATTGCAGACAGTAGCTCACTGTTTCTTCTGCTTTCCTATTCATAACGAATCCCTTGTTATACCCTCCTCCGTTGATGTTGATATTGCGATATATTCCTCTCACCATAAATGCCTCGCTTTACCGATCCAAACTTCCTTTTTATATGCCTTTTAATTTTCTAGCTTCCCTGCTATGTTCAGGCTTATTAAATTCTACGCTTCATTAGTTAACCAACCAGTCTTATCCTCATGGTCATATTCCTCCTGGCAGTCCTCTTCCGGTTATCTGAATGAGGAACTATTCTGGAATCTTGTTCCAAAGAAGAATAGTCTTAATATTTACTTAATTTCCTGTGTCTTCAATTTAGTGGTTTCCATTGCCTTCTACATTCTCAAGCTAATTTCCTGTCAGAAAGTTTACGGGATGATGTAATTGATGCAAAGTCATCGAATAAAACATCAGGCGTACCCCAGGGAAGTGTTAATGGAACCCTTCTGTTCCTTACCTTTGAAAACGATTTAGGAGACCATCTGAGGACTTCTCTTAGACTGTTTGCGGATGACGCTGTCGTTTGTCGGTTAGTAAAGTTACCAGAAGATCAAATGCAGCTGGATAATGATTTAGATTTTTGCATGATGCAAAAATTGGCAGTTCATCCTTAATAATGATAAGTGTGAAGTCATCCATATGACCAATAAAAGAAATTCTTTAAACTTCATTTACACGATATATAAGTCAAATGTGAAGGCCGTCAATTTAACTTAACACCTAGGAATTACAATTACGAACAACCAAAACAGGAAAGAATACAGAGGAAATATTGTAGCGAAGGAAAACCAAAGACTATGTTTCACTGGCAGAACACTTAAAAGATGCAACAGTTCTACGAAGAGCAAATAAATAAAAGAAAAGAAAAGAAAACTGCCTGCACTACACTTGTGCGCCCTACTTTAGAGTATTGGTGCCCATTGTGGGCTCTTCACCAAGTGGGACTGACGGATGATATAGAGAAAGCTGAGAGAAGGGCACCTCGTTTTGTATTATCGCTATATAGGGGAGCAAGTGCATGAAAATAATGCACGAGTTAGGATGGAAATCATTAAAAGATTGCGAAATTCCGGTCACCAACTTTTTCTTCCGAGTGCGAAGATATTTTATTAGCAACCAACTACTGAGGGAGGCGATAATCGCAATAGAATAAATCAGATCGAAAAAGGAAAGATTCGTAGAGAAATGTAGAACCGGATAGAATGACCCCTCCGCCAAGTACTGAAATATGATTCGAGTTGTCGAAGTAGAGAGATTATTTCCTTTTTGGGACAGTTTGCCATCCCAAAGAGAAGAGAGTTTCTCGAATCTCTGTTCGCTGTTCCACCCTGTCTTAAAGGGCCGTTGGCTAGAACGAGACTTCATTCTGATTCAAAAGTCATCCCGTGCAGTTACTGATGATTTGTATTCAAAATTTAAGCAGTGGGCGTGTTTCGAATACCGGATCGATTATGTTTCATTATGAATCAAACACGCTTTTCCTAGACCACAGGTGCAACTCTATACATATGGTAACACATTTCCCCCATGATGGGTGGGAGGAGTGGAACGTAATGGGATGGTGCCACAAATAACCATGCCGACCTCGCTGAAATGCGAAACGGAAGCAGAGGATAACCTGTCCAACCCATACATCGATGAAAGGAAGACGACAAAAAGGAACCGTTTACCAGTTTGGTTTGGTGGTAAAAGGAAAGAAGAAGTTACTTTATGAAAATTAGAAGTGCAGGCTTGTTGAATCTCTTATAGTTCAGACGTTAACGGAGATGTAACACGTGTAACGTCTCTATTTGCGAGTGATACCCTCTTTAATTTAAATTAATGGAGAAAGTGATCTGGAAAAATGAATGAGCAACAATATTTTACTAAATGTTTATGAACTGTCTGCCTGTTAATTATTGAATTATTATTCTCATACATTAATCTGGATAAATATACATATTCGTATTTATAATAATTATTTACACTTTCATTTCCCAATACTTCATCTGTTAGTTTTGTTTGGTAGAGGGCCTGTTATGTATGTATGTAAGTGAGCTTTCAAGACTTTGGATTACACAGACGCTTTCCTTTGCCTATGGAAGCAATTTGACCAACTTATAGGAAAGCATGACCTGAAGCAAAATGTTATTTTGTATATACTGCTTCAGACAGTTTGTAGGTGTTCTCTCACATCGTTACAGGGTTACCTGTTGACCGATCCTTGACAGCTCAGAACGGTATTCTTCTCCTGGTTATGGTATATGAGGAAGTTTGTTGTATGGCTATCCTAGACTTGTAAGAAGGGTTGCTATTCGATAGCGTCTTTCTTACTCACTATCGTGATTTATGCAGGATTGTATTTTATTTCAAGTTGGGGCGGCGGGGTATTCGTATATGTTTCATGTGATTCAGTTTAAACGAGGCTCAATTGCATTTTTGCGATAGTAAGCTGATCGTTAATGTCCATCTCATTTTCTTTTCGTGTCTCACTAGGTATTTATTGTGACCTCACGTACCCTTCTGTTTTTACAAATCTTTATTGACTACAGGCTTTACTATCCCTGTGTAATCTCGCAGAGCTACATTTATATTTGACTAGCTGAAAACTCTGCGTTGCCCGGGTATTTATTTATTTATTCCTGCCATTTTTAGGTATATATTCATTTACATAAGGGCTGTATGTCTGTAACATCTCTTGGGAATATAATTAGTAGTAAAGGAGTAATAGACTAAAACTTGGTGCGTGATGGGGCGATTTTCCATGAATGTTACTGTTTATGTGCTCATATCTCATGAACTACGTATGACACTGTGATACAATTTAGAAGGTACCCTCAACTATATGCGTGTATACTGTCTGCAAAATTTCCTGCGGCTACAGTTTGCAGTGTAGAAAATGTAAATTGTAACGTCATACCGAATACCGAGGTTTTGGTCCATGAACTGCGGAACGTTACTGTTTATGTGCTCATATCTCATGAACTACGTGTCGGAATGTGATACAATTTAGAAGCTACATTCAACTGTATATTTGTCGCTACAATTTTTAGTGTTCAAATTATAAACTGTAACGTCATAACAAGAGCCGTAGTTTTACTTCATAAACAGCGGAATAGTAGTAAGGGACAAACTTTTTTTCTTTCATCATTTTACTATGGTTGCCAGCGAGAAAAAGTTTAATAAAGGTTTGAAATTATGTTTAAAGTTTGTTGCAAGTCGCTTAGTACTGTCATTATCATACAGTGTATTTCGAAAGTCTCACCGCATATGGCATTTTTTTGCGATTACTATTGGTTATGACGTAATATCTTTTGAACCATGTGCCGTGTGTTATTCTTAACCACGCAGCAATTGTTACCTCACGGTAAGGAATGTGTGTGCCAAATTTGGTTGAAATCGGTCCAATGGTTAAGAGAAAATGAGCAGCATTGTAGCAAAATCCAGCAGTTTTGAAAGCATGAATTGAAGCTTAATTGTATAAAATTTTAGAAAGATTGGATCAAAACTGTAGATTTGTATGCAACACGTACATACATACGAACACTCTGCTTTATATGTTACATATGTTGTAATTCTATCGCGATTAGTAAACTTTTGTAAACTTTCCATTTTTATGTGTTATTTCTTAATGGCGTCGTCGTGTTTCTTGGTTCTTAGATATTGCATCTGTTAAGGAACCACAGAAATACATTATTAGTCTCGCAAAGGCGCAAACTCCCACAGGATTCGTTTCAATACCAATAAACTTCTTTGGGCAAAATGTAACGTCAACTCCGCTCGGGACTGACACAACACACACGCACCATAAACCAAAGAAACACGTTCCTTAATCGAGTTAATCTTTTGCTATTACACAGCAAAATATTCCGAATACCCTTTCGGAAAACTAAATTACAAGTACCAACGTTACTACTTCCGACAAAATCACTGAAAACTTACGCAGTTGTCAGTATTACCAACCTAACTTACATTAGCGTCAATCCTGAGCACGTAATAAAATATTACTCTTCACAGCTACCCTTCTAAACAAAGAATAACTGCATTTAAGTCACTTCAAAATTACTCCCAACACTTTTCATCACTAGAATGAATTACACCAGATTCTTAAAAGGAGTTTGAGTAGTTTGACGTATATTGTTTTACATTATCACTCTTCCGCAATGATCTGCCTATCCAAGCTCACAGAACGAACTCTCACAAAAAAAAAAAAAAAAAAAAAAAAAAAAAAAAAGTTCAAATGTTTGTTAAGCTTATGGGACTTAACTACGGGGTCATCAGTCCCTAAACTTACAAACTACTTATCAACTACCTTATACTAATGACGGCACAAATATCCATGCCCGAGGGGGGATTCGAACCCCCGATCGTAGTGGCCGTGCAGACCTTGACTGGAGCGCCTCAGTCCCCGCGGCCACCGCGGTCGGCGAACTCTCACAAGCAATACCCTCCAGCAACCAACTGTGAAGACTCTTAGGAACCAACAACACATTTTTGGAGATCTTCATCTTTCACCTTACAATAGTTTTAATACTCTTTTTTGATCAAGATTCTTCTTTGCTTGTAAATACAATCTCTGATGTCATGACCGGAGTACCATACAAATTTTTCCTTTTCTCCGGTGTAGAAAAATCTAGAACATATTACAAACAAAATACATTGTCATTTTACCAATATTGCATACATTTATACTTTAATGGAAATTTCAAAAATAACCATGAATATACACATTTACGTCATAAATTGAAACGAAACCGTTCGAGAACTCCGTAAGGAACAGAAAATATTTTGTCCCGTTACATTCTCCCCGTTAACGATCAAGAAGATCCAACAACACAGACAACTTAGATGTACCTTAATAACCGCAGAAATTCTTTAATAGCCATGCTGTTCGTTGAAATAGTGATCTTAGCCATAAGGATATATATAACAAAAAATATAAAGAAAGAAACTGAAAGGCTCCAGGAACTGACTACACTCACGCCGAGGTTCTCAAACAGGTAAATATACGAAGCGTTCCAATCCTACTCACACCACTGAATGAGCGCATGACATGGGTAAGATACTTACTACAGGAAACCAACGAAAGCTGTTATAATAGAAAATGTCCGGCAACCTATAATGAAAGTACCATAAGAGTTAAGGTTTTAGGGTACAGTTTAACTTTTCGTACTGAATTAATTTCGTAAGTAGTTTGTAGGAGAGAAATGGGATTTAGGTGGTCAAAATTTCGTAAATAATACTTGCAGAGGTTGGAATTTATAAATAAACATGAAAATTAATTTTGATTCTTTAAATATTTTGGATAATTGAATGGTAGATGTTGGCGGCAGTTACATTATAAAACGGGACGGTTCCTACCTTATTAAACATACATTGGGTTATTTTGTTGTTTGCTGCAATAAAAATTCTTATACATTAAGGTAACACACCGTCATGATGTGGGGTTGGACTAGTTACATGGTTTGTTCGTACAGCGGACCGTGCATCATATTTTACTTCAGTGTCCAAATGAAGTTGCGGGAAAAATGTTACGCGAAAAATTATCAGACCTCGAAATTTAACATTTACAAAATGAAACGCGATTTCTGGTTCTAATAGCCATTTAATTTTGTAAGGGAGTGAAACATTTGAAAATGATTAAAACAAAACAATCACTGCACTACATCTCGTCAGTCGTAATGGTTCCAAACCCACCACACAAATTCAGTGTATACGCCAGCACAAATATGGGATGATAAATAAATGAAAGCCCATCATATTAAATTTTTAAGATATTTCACGGTATATTTCACAAATTAGAGTACTAACTTATATTCTGCATAAATGAGTCAAAGGAGCCGCTACAGATACGTCTTATCTAATCAGAGGCCAGACACAGACAAATGAGTCGGAATCATGGAGGTTAGAATACAGGGAGACGCCTGAAAAAGTTAAGCCTTCCACCGCCATATTGTTAAGTTTTGGAGAAGGGTTTATAATGTAGAGCTAATGTTTTATGTTACTTAAAACAGGAATAAATCGTCCGACGGTTTGCCGTGATGTACAACATGTAAAAGAGTGCAAATTAGCCGTTAAATATTAAGTTTTAAAATATGTTATGATGAGTATTTATTACTATTTATTCAAGAAAGTTATTGTTTGAAAGTACATACTTTTCAGTGACTGTCAGTTCAATGCATTAATCGTAAGACGGTCGACATAACGTACAGTTTTAACGTATATATAACATTCCAAAACTGACCAAGATAGCGGACGGGTTTCAACTTACGTGTGTGATCAACATAAATAATGGCATCTCCCTTTGTTCTAACCTCCTTGATCGGAACGTTGTTCTCGCGTCAGAAAAAAACAAGGGAATGTGGCTTAAGGTTCAGAGAGAGAAAAACGCTCCACGATAAAAATATATCTTCGGCCAGGTAATAATTTTAGTTGTATCGTTTCAAATCAAAAAGGCTATAGACCAATATGAGAAGGTTCTTCAAAAGATGCTCTGCGATAAGTTACACTGAAAATTGACACTGTGTTAACCAGTGTCAATTTGCTAATTTGTTTCAAGGAAGAAAAATGAATCAATGATGCAAATAACAAGGCGATCGAAACTGCAGAGACGTGTAACGAAAATGTTCTATAGCATTATTGACATCGCTGAATCATTAGACAGTGAATAATGGGGACCGCCCTGTTTGCCCATATGCGTGAATTACATGTCCTGAAGTGTCTCCACTATAGCTTCATAGATTACTGTAAAGGCAATTTTCTATAATGGTCAGCTGGCACAAAATGTAATAAAAAGAACTACCGACTACCAACAGGGGTACCTTTGTAGTGTTCTGCGATTGGACAATCGAAGCATTCCTGTGCTATTTGAAGAAGATGACCAATTCCACGGGGTGGAATGACGTCTTCGTAGTGGTGTCGTAGAACTAAAAGAGTTCAGTTGGAGGAAGCAGCAAGGGAGGTCCTTTTCCAGATGCAAAATGGTGCGTGAACAACAAAATAATTATAGCTCCACAGAAAACCACACACTTGCTCGTTAAATGTCAACTATCATCACACATAAATCCTACAGTTAAATGAAACAGCATTTCTATCGCCAGAGGAACAGTCACACTATACCTGGCAGTCAGCCACGGTGGAATCGCCGTGAGCATTGACGCGCTATGCTCCCATGAGCGAGGCCGTTCCCCGTCGGGGGTTCGAATCCCTCCCCCCCCCCCCCCCTCAGGCATGGATGTTTGTGATGACTCAAGTTCCTTCATAAGTAGTTTGTAAGTTTAGGGACTGATGACCCCGCAGTTGAGTCCCATAAGCTTAAACATATGAATACCTGGCAGTAAAACTGGATGAAAAAGGGAACTTCTCTCAGCAAATCAAGACAATTGTACAGAAACCAAAACATTTTTTGTATAAAACTGCTCGCGTCTCAACAGCATACTGGATCATAATATCATTTGTTTTAAATTTTAATAGACTACGCAGCAAGTGCCTGGGCGCCCAGACTTTGGTGCGCAAAGGCAAATATTGTGAATGTACACAGAGGGGGTGTGTCCCTCAGACTAACAGGGGCCTTTAGCACCACGCAAACCGATGCGTGATGCTCGAATCCTAACCGATAGGTATTACGGAAAGGTATCGAGCATCCTCTTACTGCTTAAATAAAAGGTACCTGACGAAGATCTTGAAGAAAAGAATAAGAACCATGTCTAAATCAAACTGGAAAGTGAGTTCTTGGCAGAACGACAGGTGCAACAATGATACAGATCGAAGAGAGTATCAACTACTATGTAACGGAGAAAGCCCCACAAAAATACCAGTCAGGGCCTGGTACCGAAGCAGGGCCCTTACCCAGTTCACCTGCACAGGTTTAACACACAGTGGTGTTTCGGGAACACCAGACCACATTGCCCTTAACTTTGTATCCTACCATGGAATTGGGAAAACAAGAGTCACCATTATACTTAATAGGACTAAACAATTGTGGGACAATATTGACAATATTTCCCGGCATGAAAAACAAATTCATTAGGGTACGGCAGGTTTTAAATCCCTCTCCTCCTGCAGAGGGTCACTATAAGAAAGTCAACACAAACAACTTAGTGCAACTGAGTGTTGTGGAAGATGTGAAGTGGGAGTGTTATGCTACAGACTGTTAGAATGCAACCTAGGTAACAGGACGCAGTCCCACATCAGCATAGCGTACGGCTCATCTGAAGACGAGGATACCGCCAGTCGGCATTGACCCATGGCATCGGGTCTTTTGTGCGTGCGTGTTAGTTGGTGGCGTGAGTAGTTATGTGGTGGTCAAGTTAAAAGACGATAGTTTGTTGCAAGCAGAACAGAGATTATAGATCAAGATCTTGTGTTTAAGAAGTGATCTGTATCTTCACTCTGATAGTGAGGTATAGGCTAACAGAGGTGCTATTGTTTTACAAGCGAGCGCAGAAGGCGCGAATTTTTTGGCTGAGACCTGTGATCGATGGTACATTCTGTTGTTGTAATCTGTAATTTACGAGTATAACCACAGATCATTTATTATTTACAACACATACATATTAAGATATTATCCGGTATACGGATTTTCCGACTCGTTGATGACATCATGGGTCAAAGCTGATGGGTGGTATCCCGGTTTCCAGTTATGCCAAGCGTACAGTTTTACCTCAGAGACGAGAAGATGTGCATCAAATGGAGCCGAACAAAAGATAAGTGAGTAAGAGTGAAAGTTATCTGTTATATGACATTTATTAAACATGATTTATTTTTTGGATTGGTCGTGGAGATGGAACTGGGATTTGCTATCTGACCGTGTGAGTGTGAATGTGTGACTTTGCTTGTCTCACTAGCAGTGATTTCTGTTGATAACAAACGATAGGTTACGTAAAATTCCGACTTTCCACACATAAGAAAAACACATCAAATTCTTTGTGTCTGTTCCACACACTGGATCCACACACTGGATCAAGAAGTAAATTATATATATATATATATATATATATATATATATATATATATATATATATATATATATATATATATATATATATATATATATATAACGTCAGGTCCGCGCAATGGATAACTCAGTCGTGCATTGCTATGAAAAGAAGCTCAAACTTATCTGTTAATTACTTCCATAAATTACTTCAAAATGAATGCATCATTTTAATGCCGTGTTGTAAATTCTCAACATCAGTATCAAAAATGAAAAACCTGAACTATTGTGTATGGTGAAGTTCAGCTCTCATTTCAGAAAAGCAACTGAGAGTGCACATAAATATTTTACTGTGAAATGAAGTGAATCCTTGTGACACTTCAAAGATGCCAATACCTTTACTGAGAAATAAATTGAATTTTTGTAACAGTTGAAACGTACTGTGGTTGGTTCATCACACTTAGTCAAACACTTCATTATCGAGCGTTGTTAATCACCTAATTACTTTATCAAAAAACGATCTCTTGAAATTCTCTACTCACAGTTAATACAAGCACAGAAAATTTGAATTAACCCACAGATAAGCACTCTACCTTTGATATTTCACTCATTGTAACTGCCTCATCATTATCATATTCTCAACATAGTTTTCATCAATCCTAACGTGGACCCTAACTATTTTGGTGAAAGTTATATTTTAAAACATACACTCACAGAGCCACCACGTACAAGTACGTTTGAGATTAACACTTTTACTTCACTGCAAAACAACTCACATCAATTAACTGGTCGTAAAACTTATTGGAGGAAAAATGGAAGTTTCTACACACTACAAAATAATGGAAGAGAAATTTCATTATCACACTTATATTGAAAATTAAAAAGCAACATCATTACAAAAACATATACATATTACTTTATACATTCTTAGCCTGAACATCTTCATCCTATTTAGCAGTCGAGCTAACAGACATCCTCTGCCCACCGCTCACAGTTCAACCTCGTACTCCACCCGCTACATTACAACAAGACCCGTCAGCCCTTTCCCACCGTTACACTGCGACGCCGAGCGGGACACCCGTGCCACCATTACCAGACAGAGCAATAATGCTACCTCTCTGACGAAGAAAGCTAACTATACAGTATATACTCTTTGACTTACAGGAATCTTATTAACAAAATAATAATTCCATCAGAATATTATAAAATATTAAATCCATCTGAATATAGACCCCTCGCAAGAGTAATATGCACACAGTCCTGGTGTTATTCCAAAACTATACCCCCAAAAAATATATTAACTAAAAGCGTAGAGAGAAATGGATAGTGTTCTGAAGACATCCCAGATATTCATAGGCAGATTTATATTTGAAGTATTTATTCACGTGCTTCGCTCTGCCATTTATTCAAAATTTAGTTTCAACTGGCTGTTTTTTGTCACTGTACATGTACTGTACTGTACTGTACTGTACACTGTACATGTCATATATATAATCTTTTTTCCTCTCTGATGACATCCGTCTCTGATGACATCCCAGATATTCATATGCAGATTTATATTTGAAGTATTTATTCACGTGCTTCGCTCTGCCATTTATTCAAAATTTAGTTTCAACTGGCTGTTTTTTGTCACTGTACATGAACATATATAATCTTTTTTCCTCTTTAAACAATTGAGCGGCTCGGAGAAACACAATGTAAACTGCTTCATAGGCAGTAAATTAAGCTTATAGACTGCAGAATATAATTCACTATAAAAAAGTTATCTCTTGAGGGAAATTATAAATTCTTCCTGGTGTAATATATTCTTCAGTTCATAGGTTGCATTTACTGCCCTATAATGCAAAGTACTCGGCGGTGACGCTTACCACTGTGTACCCAGAGCCGCTGTATTCAGTTGCTTCTGTATGTTATAATAAAGTATTATTATGCTAAAAATAACATCGTCATCAATTAAATCATGTAAAACATTTTGTAATATCTGAAATCTCAGGATGGAGGCGATCTGCATAGATTATATTCAAAAGTAAAACGCCAAGATCGCTATATAATTATTTAACTGACTGGGGACCGGTAATTATATTGAGATTTTGGCTTTTTACGTTTGAAGATGATTAAAACATTTGTGAAATATGTGAAAACACTGCCTGTTACATTGTGTGTCACAAATGTAACTACAATGGTTAATTACCGGATGATCTTGATAGCAAATCAGGTAATAATGCTATATTAGTGATTCGAACCTTCAGGATAGAACATTGAGAACTAGACAACTTCTTACTGTTGTGTCTTGGAATAATGTTTACCAGTTTTGATTCAGTTTTGAATCTGTGGTTCCCAACTATGTGTAGGACAACAGTGAACACTCGATATATTTTATTTACTTCAGATATAGACTTCTGTCACTATGAGAGCATCAACTATGCTTAACGTAAATTTTTAGCATCGATAATTGTCACACTGTGAATAAATCTAAATACGCAATAAAGAATATATATGTGACTGGTCGCTTTTATGTTTTACATATTGCAATAACATTTGCTATTAAATTTAATCTATATCTTAAAAAAACACTGAGGACTTCTTAGGTGAGTTTCCTGCTGACCGTTCTTTCGATGTTACAGACAAATACTTTAAAAGCAAATAATGGTACATAGCACACCTTCCGTCCACCAAGAACTGCGTGCGGGAGCCATCGAGTTTGAAGTTTCATTAGATAGGCGAACCATCACATTCCATAGGACGCTGAGCAAAGGCTCGGGAATTTAATTCCAGTGATTGGCACGTACTCTGGAGCCAAGGAAATGAGGATACCAGTTTTATTACCGGCACAGAGATGGGTAAAATAAGAATGCAAGGGCAATTAATTGCTAAAATATTTTCTGCAATTAATTGGACGAAAATTAAGCATTAATTTTTAATAAACATTTTTCTCGTAACTAACTATCCAATTTGTTAAACGTTGAATACTGGAAAAACCTAGAATGTTTTCGAGGCATTGAACTATTAATACTATAATTGCTCTGATGGAGTAAACATTTTTATATTTTTGTATAAAGGAAACGAATTTCCTGTAGCAGTCCGCAATCTTCAGTTTTTTCATTAAGAATAAAATCCATCTAGATCGCTAAAATTATATTTATTTATTACGTCGTTTCGGCATCTGCCATCATCAGATCGAAAATCATCTGAACTTGCACAGTAAAGTTCAGCACCAATAATACAATATCTACCTCGTTGGTACGTCTACTGCCTAAATAAATATAATTTTAACGACGTAGACTGTTATTATTATTATTATTTTCATATTTGTACAGTAATAGACATAAAATATAGTTTCCTCAAAAATGATGCAGCAAATTTGTGAATAGAAGACGTGGAATATAAGAAAATCTTTCTTTAGTATGTGAATCCCAAAATATCCGTGATCGCTACTACGCAGTGTAAATAGACATAACATTTGGCACTGGAGTAAAAGAGCTGGAAGAGACACCAAACGTATTTGTTATTTTGATAATCACACAATTTCATTTTGTTTCTAAAAAAACCAATTTCCGCCTGATTAAAAAAATTAATTAATTAGAACAAATTTGTTAAATACCTTGGATTACAATAGCCTCACTAACAAAGAAGATATTCAAATTTTCCTTTTTGTTAAATTCTTTAGGCCGGGCGCAACCGCAACACAAACGCAATGAACCATTGGGCAATCTAAGTATTTAAAAAAAAGAGAAAAGAAAAAAAAAAAGACATGCCATACAATTACTTTAAGGCTTGAGATAAACAAGCCTTTAATGCAGGTAAACACCTTACAGCAAGGACGGATGTGGCGGTCTACGAGCACTGGGAATGTTATTAGGAATTACAGAATCACAGGTTATAAATATCTCCAGACAGTCACAATGCATTCGACATATCATCATTAGCCTTCCGCCAAACCACATTGAGTATAACCTTGATGTTGGTAGCAATAACAGTCACTCGTGGAATACAAATGATGATGCACTTAACATCTTTAACAACGGACCATCATCAAACAACACGAGAGACTTATAATAATCAGTAACGAGACAATAAAACACATCATTATTAGAGAAACAAGGATGATTGTGGAAGGGTGAAGACAGTTTTGATTGAAAGCGTTTTCCTCCTTACGTAGCGTGTGTACGTGCAGCTACTAACAATAAGAAGCGAGGGAATAGAATAACACGGAAGTTACTAGCAACCCAATGAAAGGACTTACCACAATTATAACACAGAACTATACCGCTCCTCACAGATCTCCCAGCGTAAACAGTACGTGACAGAGGAAGAAAAAAGGGGGAAAAATGCTTCCCTTTGAATACGCCCACGTACCGGGGTAGCCACGGAAGCGTGAAGGCCACAAGGCAGAAGAAACCGCTGGATTACTTAGATGCCCAAAGGGCATAACAAAAATACACAGATAGCGATAAAAACAGCAATGACCTCCACAAACAGCATCACGGTGAATATAAGTGCCAAATGCGTAAAAGTAAGTGACTGCCTAACCCCTTAAGAGAAGCACCTGAAACTCCGGAGGACTACGATGCCAGAAGCAAAGCACCACCGTCTGAAAACTCGCCACCTCATACGAGACAACATGAAGTGTGATACTTTAGCATTTTGCCGGTCCAGACAGCACCAAGACCAAGTATGGTACTTGCAGTCCAAGGCAATGACACGCTCGCACCGCTAACAGGCACTGAGACCGCGTCTCATGTGAGTGACAAAAGCGAGCGACAGCGCGCGACATCCAGCTACAAGATACTGCAGTTACAAGCGGCGACATTCGGCGACGTGGCCGGGTGTCTTCGGGTGTCTTACGTGAGCGCGACAGCTTTCGCTACAAGATGGCCGCTAGTTCCGATCAGGTGTTTCTAAAATTTGGCACCCGTAAACCGTAATGATAGCTCTAGAATAAGGCAATAAATTTTTATTTACTTTAGGAAGTAAGGCGTAAAAATAGTGCTGTACATTAAATATACAAATTTACGGATTTTCGTGGACTTTTCATTCATAACTTCAAATACGAAAATAGACTATGAAGATCACCAGTCAAATTCTTCGAAAATACACCGACGAGTACAGATATCTTCGACTTTGTCCTCAATGGGTTTTTCTGACTATAACTGAATAAGCACCAAATCAGTCGCATTGTAAGACGATAGTAAATGATTCACTTCTGAACGGATTTGTTATTAGTTGCCATAGCCGGCCGCGGTGGCCGAGGAGACTAAGGCGCTCCAGTCACGGTCTGCACGGCCACTACGGTCGGGGGTTCGAATCCCCCCTCGGGCATGGATATTTGTGCCGTCCTAGTTCGTAAGTAGTTTGTAAGTTTAGGGACTGATGACCCCTTAGTTAAGTCCCATAGACTATACAAACATTTGAACATTTAGTTGCCATAGGTTAAGGGTAGCGATCTGGGCTAGTTCGCTTCCCATTCCATCTTATATTTTAATTCCTGTAACTACAACCCTTTCACCCGTTATTTGTGCAAAGTTTTATGTATTCTCTTACAGCCACATGATTCAAACAGGTCTGAATCTCAAACGTCGCTCGTTATCACTCACGTAGGATAGACCCGTAACCATAAATGCGGCCGAGATTTGTCGCTTGAAGCTGTCGCACGCTGTCGCTCGCTTTAGCCGTTCACGTAGGTTCACGGCTTAAACCAAAACACGCTGCGACCGTCACCACAGCGGTCCGGCTCCAGATCCAGCATCCCAGTCAACACCACGGGGTGCAATTTAAATCCTCAGCTAGCACTAATACAAGCTTCCACCAGATGTTCCGAAACCAGCGCAGTAACCCCCTATCAACCGTCACAGGCTACACCTGCGCCCCATACCCCTTTCCGGCGCTCTGACTATCGATATATCGCAGCGCCACCAATGGCGCAGGCCGGAACTAAATATCGAAACTGCTAGATAGTGCCTGGACGCCAAATAAATTACTAACAATAAAAGATACCATGCAGCCAGCAATGCTCAGTACCAGTAAAAGCATGGTTAAAAACGTATAAAATTTGTCAATCTTTAATTTCACCTCTTGAAACGAACCGGAACGGTTCAGTCCATAGATGTCTAGATGACAGAATATTTATTATTTATTGATTCCATCCCCATGAATCACAGACATTACCAACAAGAAGTAGCTTGCAAACCTCAACGATAAAGATAGCCGTACCGTAATTGCAACCACAGCGGAGGGGTACCACTCCCATGAACCACAGACATTGCCGAGGTGGGGTGGCTTGCGTGCCTCAACGATACAGATAGCCGTACCGTAGGTGCAACCACAGCGGAGGGGTATCTGTGGAGAGGCCAGACAAACGTGTGGTTCCTGAAGAGGGGCAGCAGCCTTTTCAGTAGTTACAGGGGCAGCAGTCTGGATGATTGACTGAGCTGGCCTTGTAACATCAGCTAATGTGGCTTTGCCACGCAGCTACTGCGAACGGCTGAAAGCAAGGGGAAACTACAGCCGTTACTTTTCCCGAGGACATGCAGCTCTACTGTCTGAACATATGATGATGGCATCCTCTCGGGTAAAATATTCCGGAGGTAAAATAGTCCCCCATTCGGATCTCCGGGCGGGGACTATTCAGGAGGATGTGATCATCAGGAAAGACAATACTGGCATTCTACGGGTCGGAGCGTGGAATGTTAGATCCCTTAATCGAGTAGGAAAATTAGAAAATTTAAAAAGGGAAATGGATAGGTTGAAGTTAGATATAGTGGGGATTAGTGAAGTTCGGTGGCAGGATGAACAGGATTTCTGAGTACAGGATTATAAATACAAAATCAATTGGGGGTATCACAGGAGTAGGATTGATAATGAATAAGAAAATAGGAATGCGGGTAAACTACTATGACCAGCACAGTGATCGCATTATCATTGTCAAGATAGATACGAAGCCAACACCGACAACAGTAGCACAGGTTTATATGCCAACTAGCTCTGCCGATGATGAGGAAATCGAAAAAATATATGAGGAGCTAAAGGAAATTATTCAGACAATTAAGGGAGAGGAAAACTTAATTGTTATGGGAGACTGAAATTCGGTAGTAGGACAAGGAAGGGAAGGGAAGATAGTAGGTGAATATGGTCTGGGCAAAAGGAATGAAAGAGGAAGCAGCCTGGTAGAATTTTGCACGCAACATAATTTAGTTATAACAAACACCTGGTTCAAGAATCACAAAAGAAGGTTGTATACGTGGAAGAGACCAGGAAACACCGGGAGATACCAGATAGATTTTATAATGGTAAGACATAGATTTCGGAACCAGGTTTTGCAGAGTAAGACATACCCAGGGGCAGATATAGACTCTGACCATAACTTGTTGGTTATGAACTGTAGGCTGAAACTAAAGAAACTACAAAAAGGTAGGAAAATAAGGAGATGGGACCTGGATAAATTGAAGGGACCTGAGGTTCTTAAGAATTTCAGAGGGAGCTTTAGGCAACAATTGACAGAAACGGGGGAAAATAAAACAGTAGAGGAGGAATGGGTAAAATTGAGAGATGAAATAGTGAAGGTAGCAGAGGACAAAATAGGTAGGATGGCAAGACCTACAAAAAATCCTTGGATATCACAGGAGATACTAAATTTAATCGATGAAAGGAGAAAATATAAAAATGCAGTAAATGAAACAGGCAAAATGGAGTACAGACGACTAAGAAATGAGATTGACAGGAAGTGCAAAATGGCTAAACAGGAGTGGCTAGAAGGCAAATGCAAGGATGTAGAAGAATGTATAAATAGGGGAAAAATAGATACAGGCTACAGGAAAATAAAAGAAACATTTGGAGGTAAGAAAAACAGCTCTATGAATATCAAGGACACTGATGTAAAACCAGTTCTCAGCAAAGAAGGGAAAGCTGAAAGGTGGAAAGAGTATATAGAGGGGCTCTACAAAGGAAATGAACTTCGAGACAATATTGTAGGAAGGGAAGAGGATGTAGATGAAGATGAAACAGGAGATACTGTACTGAGAGAAGAATTTGACAGAGCCCTGAAAGACCTAAGTCGAAACAAGGCCCCTGGAGTAGATGATATTCCCTCAGAGCTACTGAAGTCTCTGGGAGAACCAGCCATGACAAACCTGTTTCACCTGGTGTGTAAGATGTATAAGACAGGCGAAGTGCCCTCAGACTTTAAGAAAAATGTTATAATCCCCATTCCAAAGAAAGCAGGTGCAGACATGTGTGAAAACTACAGAACCATCAGTTTAATAAGTCATGGTTGCAAAATATTAACACGAATTATATACAGAAGGATGGAAAAACTGGTAGAAGCCGACCTCGGGGAAGATCAGTTTGGGTTCAGGAGAAATGTAGGAACTGGGGAGGCAATACTCACTTTACGGCTTATCCTAGAAGATAGATTAAGAAAAGGCAAACCTACATTTCTAGCTTTTGTAGATTTGGAGAAGGCTTTTGACAATGTTGATTGGAATAAACTCTTTCAAGTTCTGAAGCAAGCAGGAGTAAAATAGAAGGAGCATAAGGTTATTTACAACTTGTACAAAAACCAGACAGCGGTTGTCAGAGTTGAAGGGCATGAAAGGGATGCAGTGGTTGGAAAGGGAGTAAGACAGGGTTGTAGCCTTTCTCCAATGTTATTCAATTTGTACATTGAGCAAGCTATAAAGGAAAGCAAGGAGAAATTTGGAGAAGGAATTAAAGTCCAGGGTGAAGAATTAAAAACATTGCGTTTTGCCGACGACATAGTAATTCTGTCAGATACAGTAAAGGACCTGGAAGAGCAATTGAACGGAATGGACAGTGTGCTGAAAGGTGCATATAAGATGAACATTAACAAGAGCAAAACTAGGGTAATGGAGTGCAGTGTAAGAAAATCAGGTGATGCTGAAGGAATTAGATTGGGAAACGAAGCAATAAAGGAGGTAGATGAGTTTTGTTACTTGGGCAGTAAAATAACAAATGATGGTCGCAGTACAGAGGATGTAAAATGCAGAATGGCAATGGGTAGAAAAGCGTTTTTGAAAAAGAGAAATTTGTTAACATCGAATATTGATTTAAGCCTAAGGAAGTCCTTTCTGCAGGCATTTGTATGGAGTGTTGCCTTGTATGGGAGTGAGACATGGGCTATAAACAGTGCGGACAGGAAGAGGATAGAGGCTTTTGAAATATGGTGCTACAGAAGAATGCTGAAGATTAGGTGGGTGGATCGCGTAACTAATGAGGAGGTACTGAACAGAATTGGGGAGAATAGAAATTTCTGGCATACCTTGACTAAAAGAAGGGATAGATTGGTAGGACACATTCTTAGACATAAAGGAATTACGAATTTAGCATTAGAGGGAAGTGTGTGGGGTAGAAATCGCAGAGGAAGACCAAGAGATGGATACAGTAAGCAGATTCAGACAGATGTAGGTTGCCGTTCTTATGTGGAGATGAAGAGGCTTGCTCAGGATAGGGTATTGTGGAGAGCTGCATCAAACCAGTCTCAGGACTGAAGACCACAACAACAACAACGGAGGGGTATCTGTGTAGAGGCCAGATAGACTTATGTCTCTGGAAGATGGTCACCAGCCTTTACAGTAGTTACAGGGGCAGCACTCTGGATGATTGATTGAGCTGGCCGCGGTGGAGTAGCCGAGCGGTCTAAAGCGCCTCGCTGCGCAGCGCGCGCTTGCTCGCCGTGGAGGTTCGAGTCCTCCCTGGGGGATGGGTGTGGGTGTGTTGTCCTTAGGTTAGTTTACCTAGGTTTAAGTAGTTTGTAAGCTACGGACTGATGACCACGCAGTCTGGTCCGATAGATTTACAGACATTTGAACATTTTTGATTGAGCTGGCCTTTTATCAGTAGCTATCGTGGCATGTCATGGTGCTACTGCTAACGACTGAATGCAAGTACAGCTATTACAATTCCCTAGGACATGAAGCTCTACTGAATAAATATTATGATTATGGCATCTTCTTGGATAAAATATTCCGGAGGTAAAGTAGTACCCATTCGGATCTTCGGGCTGACTCAGAAGGATGTCGTCACATCAAGAAGAGCAAAACAGGCTTTCTACGGATAGGACATTGGAATGTTCTGTACCTTAATCGGGTAGGTAAGTTGGAAAATTTGAAAAGCGAAGTCGATAGATTGAATTTAGATATTGTGGGGATTAACGCAGTTCGGGTAAAAGTGGTACAGTATTTCTGGTTATCCGAGTACGGGGTTATAAATACAAAATCAGTTGTGGAACGCAGAAGTGGGTCTATTAATGAATCAGAAAATCGGAATACGACCAACTATGAGCAGCATAATAAAACCCAACGCTGACTACAGTAGTGCAAGCTTATATGACCGATGATAAGTAGACTAAAATAATGTATCATTAAATGAAAGAAATTATTCAGTTGAGGGAGAGAAAAACTTAATTCTGATGGAGGACTGGAATAGGAAATGAAGGATAAATAGTCGATGCACATGGACAGGGGAAAAGGAATAAAAGCGGAGGTCGCCTAGTAGAATTTTGCGCAGAGGACAATTTCATCATCAGAAACAAACGTTTTAAACACCATTGAAGATGGTGTGTACATGGAAGATACCGGGAAACACCGGAAGGTACTAAATTCTCTTTATAGTGGTAAGGCATTGCTTTCTAAACCACAACTGTAAAACGTATCGTGAGCATATGTACACTGTAACCATAACTTACTGATTATGGACTGTAGATGAAAACTCAAGAGACTGGAAAAACTTAGAATGGTGAGGAGATGGAACCCGAGTAAACTGAAGGAATCATACGTTGTTCAAAGTTTCAGAGGGAGCATTAGACAAGGATTTGCGGAAACGATGCGAAATAATACAGTAAAAGAAAAAGGGGTACTTTAGAGAGACGTAGTTCTGAAGGCCGCAGATGACGATATAAGTAGATTGGCAAGATCTTATAGAAATCCTTGTATCACACAGGAATGCTGAAATGATGGAGAAAATATAAAAATGCAAAGTGCATTTTGTAAAATGCAAGTGAAGCAAAATAATTGGAGAACAGATGACGTAAAATGTGGTTGACAGGAAGTTTAGAATGGTTACTCAGGAGTAGCTAGAGGACAAATGCCAGTTCGTAGAAGAATTTATAACTAAGGGGAAGAAAGATACCGCCTATAGGAAAATAAAATGTAAGTTTGGAGATACTAAAACCGGCTGCCTAGATATCAAGACATCATATGCATAACCAAAACTAAGCAAAGAAGGGAAAGCTGAAAGGTAGAAAGAATGAATTGAGGGCCTATTCAAAGGAAATGAAGGCAGTATTGTAGAAAGGGAAGGGGAAGATGAGATAGGAGATACGATACTGCGAGAATGTCGGAGCATTGATAGATTCCATTCGAAACAAGTCCCCTGGAGTGGACGACATTTCCTCTGACTAATGACATTTTTTGGAGAGGCAGACATGAAGACACTGTTTCACCTTGTATGCAAAATGTACGGAACAGGCGGAATAATCTCAGGCTTCGAGAAGAAAATAATAATTCCAATTTCAAAGACAGGAAATACAGACAATTGTGAAAACTACAGAACTACCAGTTGAATAAGTCATGGTTGTAAAATACTAACACGAATTATTTACAGGGGAACGGAAAACCTGATGGAATCCGAACTTGGGGAAGATCGGTTGAAAAAGGAGTAAGACAATTTTTTACCCTTTCTTCAATGTTATTCAGTCTGTAAATTCCGAAAGATGTGGCGGAATGCAAGGAGAAATTTGGAGAAGGAATTAAAGTTCAGGAGAAGAAATAGAAGCTTTGCGCTTTTGCCTATGACACTCTAATTGTGTTAGGTAGCAGAGGTCTTGGAAGAGCTACTGAACGGAATAGAGAGAGCCTTGAATGGAGGTTAAGAGAGGAACATTAACAAGAGAAAAACCAGGGTAACGGAATATTGCATAAGAAAATCAGGCGATGCTGAAGGAATTAGATTAGGTAATAAGACAATAAACGTAGTAGGTGAGTTTTGTTATTTGGGTAGCAAATGAACTTCTGATGGCCGAAGCAAAGAAGATAGAAAATGCAGTATAGGTATAGGAAGAAAAGCATATCTGAAGAAACAAAATTTGTTGACGTCTAAAATTAATTTAAAATTTAGGATGTCCTTTCTGAAAGCCTTTATCTGGAGTGTACTATTGTACGGTTTTTAACCTTGGACGATGAGGAGTTCAGACCAGAAGAGAAGCATTTCACATATGCTGTTACAGACAGATTATGTGGTTAGATGGTGCAACTAATGAAAAAAGTGCCGAACAGAACTGGGGAAATAAGAAATTTCTGCCATGACGTAGAGAAGGGATCGTTTGGTGGGACAATTTCTTATACATGAAGGTATGGTTAGTTTAATACTGGAGGGACGTTTGTCGGTTAACAATCGCAAAGTCAAGAGAAGAATACAGTACTACTTTCAAAAGAATGTGAATTATGTGGAGAACTGTATCAAACCAGTCTCAGGACTGTTGAGCACAACAACAAAATTTTTTATTGATTACAGTTTGAGCCGAAATAGTGAACAACCTTCAGAGATATAACAGTAGGAGGCTAATGGTGAACACGTAGTATATAGATAAAAATACTTTAATATTGTAAAATCCATGTAAATACAGTAATAAAAACTTGTTGCAATAATATGTCTGCATAAATGCCACACGGAGAGACAGTTACGAAATGTGAATATCGTCCCAATGACATAATACACCCAAAGAGTACCTTAGGAGATAAATATTGACCATCATATAATTGACAGTAAGAACACACATGCATTCGTAGCATATCAAGCAGGGTGACAAAGATAAAACTTGCTAGGTACACTGCTTAAACTGCGAAACCAAGGACAAAAGATCTTTTTGGACATTTTTTGAAAGTAAAATTGATTCACACCAAATTTTAAATGTGTTTGGCACAAGCATAAGTGCACAAATGATGCTCATACCGTGTTTGGCGAGAGACTGACCGTCGCATAGTGAGACGGCTAGAGGAAGACAATTTTTACCAGTGACGCTAGGGGCGCTTTTCCTATTTGAAGAATTATACTGTGTCACCAATCTATACACACAAATTTTTATCGAAAACGATTTTTAGAATGATACAGTCAACTTACCTAGGCACAAAACAAATGTAATCTAACAACCAGCGATGATTAATTAACGCAATGATGCACATGAAGGCGATTAATGATAAGGCCTTCTATAACGCGTCTGGTGCCCGCAAACATATTACACCTCAGTGTCTTTTCGTACAGAAATATTTTGTATCTTCAAATGTTCAAATGTTTGTAAAGCTTAAGGGACTTACCTGCAGGGTCATCAGTCCCTAAACTTACAAACTACTTATGAACTAGTTTACACTAAAGACGGCACAAACATGCATGCCCGAGGGGGGGATTCGAACCCCCGACGGGGAACGGCCTCGCGCATCGTAGCATAGCGCATCAATGCGCTTGGCCGCTCCGCTGCGGCTTTCGTATCTTAAAAACATGTATATTAATATCCGTAAATTGTACTACGACATTTGTGTCGCGCCATACTAGCGAGCGCAAGTTTGCTCCCCGTAGGAGTTTCGACTCCACCCTCGGGCATGTGTGTGTGTGTGTGTGTGTGTGTGTGTGTGTGTGTGCAGCGTGCAGCGGTCTGCAGCTTGCGTCACGTTCTGCACGGCCACTTCGGTCGGGGGTTCGAATCCCCCTCGGGCATGGATATTTGTGCCGTCCTCAGTATTAGCTAGTTCATAAATAGTTTGTAAGTTTAGGGACTGTTGACCCCGTAGTTCGTAAGCTCTACAAACATTTGAACATTTTTTCTTCTTCTCTGCAATTTCAGTACTCCAAGTGCAGGATTCCGAGCTTTGTCTAAAGAAGAAGAAGACGAAAGTAATACAGATAAAGAGCCTCCTTACCTTAAGTGAGCGCTCTTCCGGCCACCTGTGAAGATTGCAGCCTTACTCGGGTCAGTAAAGGATGATTCGTTGCTTCGCAAGTCAGGTGTGTACTAGACCCCATGAGGAAATTGTGATAATTCGTATATAGGCCAGACAACACGCACTGTCCACGAGAGATGCGTTTGACACAGAAGATATACTCGCCTATTACAGCCAGATAAGTCAGCTGTGGCTGAACATTGCATAGAAACTGGTCATTCCATGAACTATAGTGATGTGAAGATTTTGACACCCATGTCTTTGTTTTGGGATGCTATATTTAAGGAAGCTGTTGCAATGACACTGGCCAACAACTTAATAAATAGCGATAAAGGTTTTAATTTAGACAATGCTTGGAACCCTGCACTGAAATTACAGAGAACACGTGAAGGTGTTGCCGCCGCCGAGCATACAGGGTGTTACAAAAAGGTACGGCCAAACTTTCAGGAAACATTCATCACACACAAAGAAAGTAAATATGTTATGTGTCTGGAAACGGTTAATTTCCATGGTAGAGCTCATTTTAGTTTTTCTCTTTAAATGTAAATTGAAATAATTCGTGCAGACAATTGTCAAAAAAATGGCCCAATTGAAGGAAGGTATGTGTACTACAGTTTTTTTTATGTGTCGGACCAAACTGCGTGGTCATCAGTCCATAGCTTACAAACTATTAACCTACACACACACCCATGCCCCAGGGAGGACTCGAACCTCCACGGCGAGCAACCGCGCGCTCCGCTGTGAGACGCTTTAGACCGCTCGGCTACTCTACCGCGGCTGTACTTCAGTGCTTGTGTTGACATGCGACTCATTGCTCTACAGTACTAGCATCAAACACATCAGTACGTAGCATCAACTGGTTAGTGTTAATCACGAACGTGGTTTTGCAGTCAGTGCAATGTTTACAAATCAACACAGATTTTCTGTGAACATTTGGGCAGGAATTGTTGGTGATATCTTGATTGGGCCTCATGTTCTTCCACCTACGCTCACTGGAGCACGTTATCATGATTTCATACGGGATACTCTACCTGTGCTGCTAAAACATGTGCCTTTACAAGTACGACACAACATGTGGTTCATGCACGATGTAGTTCCTGTACATTTCAGTCGACGTGTTCGTACGCTTCTCACAACAGATTCGATGACCGCATTGGTAGAGGCGGACCAATTCCATGGCCTCCACGCTCTCCTGACCTCAAACCTCTTGACTTTCATTTATGGGGGCATTTGAAAGCTCTTGTCTATGCAACCCCGGTACCAAATGTAGAGACTCTTCGTCCTCGTATTGTGGACGGCTGTGATACAATACGCCATTCTCCAGGGCTGCATCAGCGCATCAGGGATTCCGTGTGACGGAGGGTGGATACATGTACCCTCGCTAACGGAGGACATTTTGAACATTTCCTGCAACAAAGTGTTAGAAGTCACGCTGGTATGTTCTGTTGCTGTGTGTTTACATTCCATGTTTATTGTGATTTGAAGAGAAGTAATTAAATGAGCTCTAACATGGAAATTAAGCGTTTCCGGACACATGTCCACATAACATATTTTCTTTCTTTGTATGTGAGGAATGTTTCCTGAAATTTTGGCCGTACCTTTTTGTAACACCGGAGCGCTTCCGTAATAGGGGGGGGGGGGGGGGGGAGGGGGGCGCACGCGTGTATTTCGATATGCAGTAAACCGGCATCTGTAACGCGCACGCGCATTGCCACCACGATCAGGTTTCTAAGGCCGCGCCCGGCATCTCGTCGACAGTCTTGGACTCACTCTGAAGATGGCCGGACGGTACGCGGCCGAAATATCAGTCGAAGAAGAGGATTTTGCGCGGCTGCATTCTTAAAATTTAATGGACTATACATTAAGTCGTGAAAAGTTTGAAATGCGCAAGGAAGGAAGAGTTTAACGTTCCGTCTACATTGTGATCATTAGGAATAGTGCCAATCATATGTCACTCTCGTTGCTGCAATCGCTGCCTGCGGTATCCATCAGATTTGGATGTTCACTTCAAGGTGTTGTAATTCGAATGGGAAGCAGCGTGTATTTATTTTTAATGTTAAACAAATGCCTGTTTCAATTCATTCATATCTCTAAAACTTTTGTCTTCGACCTCGAATACATACAGTAGATGTATAACGAGTTATTTTTGTCTATTCTCATGGTCAGAATACTGATTGAAGAAAGGAAGCAGTATGAACGAGTCTCAATATTACTCTCCAAGAGTAGCCATTAAGAATTCTGCGTCACGACAGAGTATGAAAAACTAGTTGTATATTGCCTATTTCAAAAATGCTGGTAGTTATTTAACTCTGACAACGAGTGGAAGTATGTAAATGGAATATACAGTACGTATGCTGTAAATCGAGACAGTATTTTGTGTGAAGTGATAAATTCCAGTGAATTATTATTTCGTTTTTTCGACATAAGTTTTGATGTATTACTTTACAAATGGTGAGGTATTATATGAAAATAAACGCCACTTTAAATCAAGAGCAAGAGAAACGGGGGCATTTTTTCATCTTCTATGTGTTTTGCATGAGGCAGAGAAATGTCCTCTTTTTATTGTTAACTGAATTGATACAGAATGCAGTTAAAATGCAGATGTGCTCGTAAGAGGGATTTATGGTTTATAAAGGCTTGCAATATGCAAGATAATTCCGCCGAATAGCAGTGGCCAAATGGGACTCTAAACGTGATTTATAGCACAGAGGTTGATTAGGTTTTCATCTCAGAGTGTATTCAATTGATGAATTGATAACGCGAGTGATTATCTATTTACTTTCTGTGCAGTGCAAATAATTTGAATGTAAAATGTGGTACTGTGATCGCAACACGCAGCAGCGGCAACATCGCCATCTCTTATAATATATATGACAGGTGAGAAACGCTACATCTAAAAGTAATAACATGCTCAGAAGGCAGAAGCACTGAGAGTTTCAAAAGTTGAAGATTGAATTCAGCAAAATTTCGTATCTCACAAACCAAAATGTAAGAAACAAATTCACCTTTGAAAACAAAAACCTTAATTTGTGAATACCGTAGTTGCATATTGGGCTCGTTGAGATGTAGTAGTAATCAGTACAACGTATGAAAAAAAATTTGTTTGCTAGAAGATTTACATAGTATAATTATCAGAATATTTACACTTTGTAACATGTGCAGCTAAATGAATGGAAATATCTAGCTGTATTAAACTATATTGATTGTTCATATAACACAAATCATTTGTTGTACGTAGAAGGTAATGTCTATTTATACAGAATTCTGTTAACCAAACAAGAAATGTGTTCACAATTAAGTAAGTGATTTTGAAATTGGCATCACTAACATTTTTTTAAAAGAAAACGAGATGAAGAGTTCTTTACTGCTATATCTACCAGTATTCATTCAAAAGGCTACCAGTCACTACATGTTGTCAGTCTTACTATGGAAGGATGGATGGTGGTTCAAATCCACCTCCGGCCATCCAGATTTAGGTTTTCCGTGATTTACCTAAATCACTCCAGGCAGATGCCGGGATGGTTCCTTTCAATGGGCACGGCCGATTTCCTTCCACATCCTTATCCAAATTTTCCGAGCGTAAGCTCCGTCCCTAATGACCACGCTGTCGACGGGACGTTAATCTCCAATCTTCCTTCTTCTTCCTTCTTACTATGGTTTGATAGTTCAGTATGTCTTTCCGTATTAGTGTACACTCTCAGTCGATGTACTCATGTGATCAATTGACGAAACCAGTGACAATCCCGTTCCCCTGTGTGTATTGCCTTTGTGAAGTATGTGTATGATCTTTCGGGAAGAATAATTTTGATAACAGGTACGAAAACCCTAATAGTTATAATCCAATATATATACATGTGGCGTCTGTTCGGAAATAATAGACGTCACTTCTGATCCTGCAGTTGTTATTATTTAATATTCATAGAATATATGACGTCAACTGCGATTGGGCAAAGCTGAAAATGTGTACCCAGCCGGGATTCGAACCAAGTTCTCCTGCTTTCTAGGCAGTTGCGCTGACCCCTACACCACTGGGGACACAGTGATCACCGCACCTGCAAGGACTACCTAGGACTACCCGTCAGATGCAAATTCCCAGCTTCGCCCTGCCCACAGTACTCAAACTCGTAGTTATGAACTAATTCCCGTAAGAGTAAGGGCTTCAAACTTGCCCAACCCTCCCCACTAACGATAGGATCATTGCCCGTCACCGGCATATTATATATATACATGTATATATATATAATATGCCGGTGACGGGCAATGATCCTATCGTTAGTGCGAATATTCCTCGTCCTTATAAAAAAAAGGCATGTTTGATGTCATATAAGATTTGCCATAATCCTTATTCACATCCTGATATAAATTATAAGTACGGTAAGTAATTACATCACGTGAGTTAGTACTTTCGAGTCCAGCAAGTGCTTTCACAGTAGCACCATTACAACGTAATACAGCAATAGTTAACCAACCATTACCAGGTTGTGGATTTGCTTCCTTAGAAAATATTGCAAAATTCACAATACACCCACGAAACACTGATGGTCCTTTAAGAATTTCCTGTGCGCCAATGTTAGTTTGACTATTTAAATCTAAATTATCAATAGCCTTATACACTACTGCTCGACTTCTTCATGTTCTTCTGCAGCGCGGCATCTCCACGGAGCACGGACTTGACGACAACGGCGAGAAGACGAAGTGACTTCTCAGCGGCGCGGAGACTAAGTCCGACAAGAGCTGTTATCCCGGACGCGCGCACTAGTCGTTTTAGGTGCGCGCTCCTTGGCGCGTGGGCAAGTTTGAAGCCCTTATTCTTACGGGAATTAGTTCATAACTACGAGTTTGAGTACTGTGGGCAGGGCGAAGCTGGGAATTTGTATCTGACGGGAGGAGTGCCTAGGTAGTCCTTGCAGGTGCGGTGATCACTGTGTCCCCAGCGGTGTAGGGGTCAGCAGTGTCGTGCTTGCCTAGCACTTGGCTGGTTGTCCGTCAGGAAACACGTGTGCTCGCGCTCTCCGGCTCGGCGGCGTGTTTACGTCTCGGCACCGGCCTCCTTGGCTTCGCGGGAGCGGTCTTCGCTTCGCTTGGCTGCGCTTTATACAATTTCATTAATTCGGTGAGTGAAATGGCATTCAATCCACTTCGAAATCGTACGGTGCAATGCACTTTTGATCGGAAGTCGTTACGGCCCACCGGTTTTGAAATACATTCATGGATTCGGGATACGCTTCGTTTGCCACGGGAAGTAGTACTAGGACTGCAAATTGACTTCTACTTGTATTCAGTGTTTTTGAAATTGTCGGATGATGACGTTTGTGAAAAGGTTGTGTCCGAAAATGACGGGGTTCGGAAATTTAAACACGTGGATGGCTCTATTAGTGACGTCCGTGTGCAACACGCTGGGCAGGGAGTTCGTGACGTACGGGTGTTCAATGTACCTTTCGAATGTCCTAATTCAGTGATTGAAACTGCTTTACGTCCGTACGGTGATGTTGTTGCAAATGGTATTATCAATGAAAAGTGGTCGGATCCGTATTACTATCAAGTGGACAGCGGTGTTCGTACTGTGAAGGTCAACCTACGGAAACATATCCCGTCTTATTTGATTATCGGTGGTAGTCGGGCGTTTGTTTCATACCCTGGACAACCGCAAACTTGTGGGATTTGTAATACGGTAGGACACCTTCGTGGTGACTGTCCAAACAAAGGTCGGCGCCCTGTGCAGTTGCCTCGGGAACCGACGGTCGTTGCCGGAGCACAGTCAGAACCGTTATTTAGTGACGTTGTGCAAGGGCTTGCTTCACCGCGTCCGGAGATGTCGGGAGATTGGTCAGTGGAGGTGGAGGCACCGGTTTTGAATCCTGTCCCACTTGTCGCATCTGTGAGTGAAGAACCCGCCCCCGTTCAAGAATCGATGGAAGTTGTTTCGCAAACCGAGGTTCCGTTTGCTTCTCAGTCAGGTGATGGGGAATCGGAAGTACCGGTCGCGAAAAAGAAGAGGAGGCGCCGTAACAAGACGTCGAAGGAAACGTCGCCTACGGACGACAGTAGCAATGAGTGCGAACAGTCGACTTCTGACTCCGCAGTTTTCGCAAAACCCATCGGCGAACCCCGTAGGAGCGAACGCAAGGATGCGCGCAAAAGTCAGCGCTCTCCGAGTGTCGAAGTACAGACCTCGGGCAAGAGGAAGAGCGAGCACGAGGCGGCCGCGGTGTCTCAGCGCACGCGGCGGGCTTCGCACAGTGACGTCACGCGGGCTCGGGCTCGGCTAGCGCGGCAGCCGCCGGCCTGCCGGTCGTAAACATCGCGCCGATGGAGTGGGCGCAGGATCAGCAGCGTAGCGTGGGGGCGGACCCCGCCCAAGAACTCTAGTTTTTCGTCGTCCCCTCTGAACCTTTGTATGTGTTCTATTGTGCGCGGGAATGCTTGCACGGTCACCACTGTCAATATTAACAAGATCGAGCGTGCACATAAACTTGAGTCCCTAATAGATTTTTTAACAGTTATTAAGGCTGATGTTGTCTTTTTACAAGAAGTGAAGACCGCTGAAGTTGAGTTTGTACCAGGTTTTAATTCAATTTTAAACCTTGATCCAGAAACACTTTGTGGTACTGCAATTTTAATTAACCAAGTATGGGATTTTAGAAATGTTGTTAAACTACCGGATGGTCGAGGCATTGCGTGTACTGTAGAGGACGTGTTATTTGTCAATGTCTATGCCCCGTCAGGTACAGATAACCGGCACGCACGTGATCAGTTTTTTGCTGCCGACGTTTGCCCGTTGCTCACTGGACACAATAGCACCACGGTACTGGGCGGCGACTTTAATTGTGTAATTGATGATGCGGACCAGCAACCTCACCCGCACAAATGCTCGTCATTGCAGGCTTTAATTGCCGATCTTAATTTTGTGGACTCGTGGCGACAACTCCACCCTACTTCCACGGAGTTTACGCACTTTTATGTGACGGGACAGAGCCGACTGGACCGTATTTATGTGACGAGAAACTGTGCGCCTAACATATTTAGTGTCGGCGCACAGCCCTTAGCGTTTTCTGATCACAGTGCCTATACTTGCCGTGTTACGTTGCCACATTTGGTGAAATTAAAACGACCCGGACTTTGGCGGTTCAATGTCCAGCACTTACAAGATGCTGTTCTTCAGGTGGAAATCGAGCAAACCTGGGCTCAATGTTTAGAAAAGCGCGCAAACTATCGTACTGTAATAGGTTGGTGGACTAATAGTGCTAAACCCACACTGCGTAGTACTTTGCAAACTTACAGTGCAGAGAAGGCGTTTTGGCGTCGAAAGACTGTTGAGTTTTATCTTCAGTGCTTGAAGGATGCTGTCCGTGCAGATCTTCGTAATGCAAGTGACTTTTTGCCACGGCTTAAGCGCATCAAGGCGGAACTTTTGTCGCTACAGCGAGCTCAGTCGGAATGTACAATCATCCGTAGTCAACCTGACGGCAATATCCCTGGTGAGGCACCATCTGTTTATCACATAACGCGGGAAATGAAACGCCGGAAGCAATGCCAGTTGCCTTTTCTGCAATCAAGTAATGGAGAGCGTCTCACTACTAATGCTGCGATGTTGTCAGAGGCACATCGTTACTTTACCGCCCTATTTCAACGTGCAGACGTAGACGATGCTGCGATTCACGCTCTTCTACAAGGCCTCCCACATCCTCTCACGCGGGTGGATAGGATGGCTCTATACGAACGTTTCACAGCAGATGAGGTTCTTCATGCACTTAAAACCAGCGCCAGAGGCAAAGTTCCTGGGGCTGACGGTCTGCCTCCTGAATTCTATTTGCGTTTCTGGAATTTGTTGGGTGACACACTTACGGACATTGTCAATGAAATCGTTAACGGCGTTGCTGTTCCTGCAGCCTTTCTAGAGGGCGTCATTGTTTTGTTGCCGAAGGATGTTCGCAAATGTGACGCAGCTCACCTGCGGCCGGTCACTCTTTTAAACGGAGACTATAAGTTGGTTGCTCGTTGTTTTGCTGCTCGACTACGTACTGCTTTGACAAAGGTGATCAGCGAATATCAGTGTTGTGCCGTTCCGGGCAGAACAATTTTCGATGCGTTACTCACATATAGGGACACCATTGCATTTGCTGCGACAACGCAAACGCCTTTAGCAGTGTTATCCGTTGACTTTGCTAAGGAATTTGATAAGGTGAACCATGAATATCTGCGGAAGGTGATGTTTAAACTTGGTTTTGGCACAAAATTTATTACCGCCATTATGCACCTGCTGACAAATTCCACCTCACGAATAATGATCAATGGTTGTCTGTCAGACCCGGTGAAGCTACTCAGTTCCGTGAAACAAGGCTGCCCCCTTTCTATGGGTTTGTTTGCTATCGCGTTGGACCCCCTCCTCCGAAAACTGACCTCCATGTGCCAGGGGATAACGGTGGGAGGCGCGCGGGTTGTGTGCCGCGCGTACGCGGACGACCTCGGACTGTTCGTCAGCAGGTGGGACGACGTCGACGTGGCGTACTCGGTGCTGCAGCTGTATCGCCGTGCTTCAGGCTCCGACGTCAATCGACGCAAGACTGTGCTGCTTCCGATACGACCGTCCTCTGTGCAGATACGTAGACCTTGGTTTACGATCAGTGACAAGCATACCATTTTAGGTATTTCCTTTCAAGCCAACCTACAAAGGACGACGTCTTACAACTGGCGTCTTCTACTTAACTCTATTAGGGCTATAGCAAAGTTGCATTCCCGTAGGTATCTCGCATTGGGACAAAAAGTGCTTCTCATTAATGGTTTCTTGTTGTCCAAGGCATGGTTTTTTGCGCAAGTTTTTCACCTACCTAAGGAAATAGGTAGAGCAATCGTGCAGGCAGTATATTGGTTGCTTTGGAGAGGAGAGATTTTCAAAGTCTCTCACGCGACCTGCACGTTGCCACCGGCAGAGGGAGGAGTTGGACTGAGCGACCTGCCGGCTAAGAGCGCCGCGCTGTTAGTACATCGAACACTTGCCGTCTGTGAGAAACACCCCCGCGGGCCTACGGCTGAGTTCTTCCGTATCCATCAACCGGAATCACAGGTCGCTCCACTCAACCCGATGGCAATTCCTTTCCGGTTAATGTATGTGCGTCAATTTTTCATGCAGAAGAGTTATATTTCACCTGAATACTTCGAGCCACGCAATAGGACAGCAAAGAAATTTTATGAAGCAGTTAGAGGAAACCCGTCGCCTAACACGTTTGAAGTTCGGAACCCACGACGGTTGTGGAAGATCGCGTGGCAGAACATCTCGGCCCGATATCTTTCCCCGCATGTCAAGGCTACCTGGTACAAGGTCGTCAATAAAACTGTCGCGACTAACGCTCGGCTGCACACGATAAAACATTCTCCGTCTGACCTGTGCGATACCTGCGGTGGAGTTGACACTGTGGAACACCGTGTCACGTGTCCCCGCTTCAAACTGACGTGGGATATTGCTCGTGAGATGTTGCGCATCGTCAATCGCAATACCGCTGATTGTTTTGATGCCACTACAATACTGGTTCCGGACTTCAACCCGTTCCCCGCGAGTAAACGGGCGGCCACTACCTGGATCGTCGCGCATGTAACGTATGCCATCTTTCATCTACAACTTACCGATGCAACTCAATTCCTCATGTTTTTGTGGGAACAACATCAGTATATTAGAGGACACATACATTATCAAGAGACTTTTCAAAATTTCATAAAAATATCTCTCACTACTGTTTTTCATAATCTTGTTAACGTTTCGTGGAGTTTGTGACGGAGTGACGAGGGGAAGATGAGGGAACCCAGGACTGTGCTGATACTTCGGATTTTGAAATTGCATTGTTGTTTAACTGTGACATTTGGTTGTTTTTCGTTTGTGAAATCTAGGAATAGTTCGGAACTATCGGATGTCATCGTGTCTCCTCTAGATGGAGGATGCTTTTTATAAACTGTTTCGTGTGACTTGTTAGACACATGTCATCGGAATTCACTAGAAAGCTGTGGAATAGCAGATATGATCTAATTTTCTAACTTTTAAGAAATTACATGCCGCGTCATTGTTCTGCAAGAGAGACATTTCTTTGCTCCATCCATGTTGTGTTTGTTGATGAAGACACTTTTTGGTTTATCCGTTTAGTTGTTCGCTACAGTGAACATTAAATTTAATTGTTCATTATGTGGAGTGTTATACTGTAATTAGTTGAAAAGTATACGTCTTGCAGGTAAAATTTCCGTTATGTTTGTGACAGCGGCGAAGAAATTCTCTTTTTGTTTTTCCCGATTAACCCTGTTCGGTAAAGAAACGAAACTGGCCACCTAGGACTGCCATTCCCAGAAGGGGAAAATGTCGTATTTCTTTGTTATTATCTTCCTATGTACTTTCTAGTTTTATGATTGTTTATACCGTTACTACTATTTTTTTCCCACCTCCCGTACCGGCAGTCAGCGGCACCATATGATAGCACTAGAAGCTAAAAAAAAAAAAAAAAAAAAAAAAATAAAAAAAAAAAAATTGCAGTTGATGTCATATATTCTATGAATATTAAGTTATAATCCAAATTTTATAAGGTACAAGAGTCAAGGACTTGAACTCAGCAAGCGAGTGTTGAAAACGTGTGACATTATAGACTGATCAAGATCACGTGGTTTTGAGAGACCCACAGTGATTCCACCAATAGAAGACAAGATTCAAGGAATGATATTAGTAACTGAAGGTCCACAAGAGCAATGCTGTGGCACAGTCGTCGCCAAAACCAGCTTAGATATCTGCAGAACTTACAACTCATACAGACTACGAAATCCTGATTGTAGAGATAAAATCCTCCACTCTGACATTTTTATATAAACCATTTAACAGCGAGTTCAGATTCAATGAACCACGCAACTTCGATTAGCAATCAATGGGTGAATCCAACAGCCATAAGGAATACAGGCACACAAATAAAAGCTTATAGGACCGTGAAACTGGTCAGACACAAAAGGCGTGAAACTAATATACGAGACTGACTTCCATATTCGTTTAACAGTAGCAGCTGGTCCCCCATTACATCTTCGTCAGTGACCACAATGAAAATCAAACTTGGAAATATTTGGTGCAACCCCTCCACGCAAAAAATATCTTGCTATAATATGACTGGTGGAAGCCGTTCTTTAACCAGGAACCACACATTTTAAAGGACTTTTTAATTTCAGACGTTCCCAGTGGGTCGAAATCGCTGAAGAACATGACAAAGAAGTGAAAAATTTTGACGTGATTTCTTGAAAATGTGACACATTTATTGAATTCTCACGAAAAACTATGCCTGGAGGTTACAGAACTACGTATATTCCTGACCTCGTCGGAGTTCAAAGACTCTTCTGCAACATTACCAACAGGTCAATAAGGAAAACCAATTTTCTAAAAAATAAAAAATAAAAAATAAAAAAAATAAAAATAAAATAAAATAAATAAATAAATAAAAAAGAGCTTTGGCGTGAGAAAAACTCCTCCAGGGTATACACCCTCAATGACAGTGAAACAGACATGAAACAGAATAGCGAAAAGGCCTGGGAGCTTCTTAAAACACCAATAATGACCCCAACTAACTCTCAAGTTTCTATATATATTACTCCACTCCTGATTGGCCCTGCGCAGCAACAGTAAATCAATTTTTGTAATAATAACAGTCTCTACTGCAAATTGATACTGTTTATTAACGCATTTCGCGCTTTTGGCGCGTCATCAGAATACTAACGGTCAGCAGGATTGCATTCCATAGTAAAATACACGATGGTAAACATCATTAGTCATAAATAAAACAAAGGCTTGGGCATATCCCGCGTCAAAGCTTTTGTTTTATTTATGACTAATGATGTTTGCCATCGTGTATTTTACTATGGAATGCAATCCTGCTGACCGTTAAGTATTCTGATTACGCGCCAAAAGCGTTAATGAACAGTATCAATTTGCATCAGAGACTGTCATTATTACAAAAACTCAAATTTGTATAAGGTCACACCAAATCAAATAGCACATCAACTACTACTTCATAGCAAACTAACACCAAACATGCAAGAAGAAGACCATCAAGGCAACTCATGTTACTCTGAAAAAATTATAAATTCCCGTCTTCCTAATGATAAATAATAAAGTCGCTGGACTAAATTACCTATGCCCAGAGCTAATAAAAATTTTTGGAACTGTCAGCTGGACGATCAAACGCGTCCTTGAAATGACGATTGCGAAAATTGGGGGAAGGGTGGGATGAGCTCCAGAGACCCGAAAAGTTTTTGGTCTGTCTCCCTTGTCTGTCAACTGCCAGAAAGAAGAATTATCCTCATCTATCAACATACAGATCAGAACATAAGGAAACAGGAGTCAGAGTTACGCCGTGACAGGTCATGCTGTGGACTAATCTCGAACCTCACACAGCACGTAGAAGACATATACGAGTGGAAACAAATCACGGGTGCAGCGATTATCGACCTTTCAGCGGCTAATGACATCCTTAACCACCATAAGCTAATATAAAAAGTATATAAATGTTCAAATGTTTGTATAGTCTATGGGACTTAACTACGGGGTCATCAGTCCTTAAACTTACAAACTACTTATGAACTACTTACGAACTAGGACGGCACAAATATCCATGCCCGAGGGGGGATTCTAACCCCCGACCGTAGTGGCCGTGCAGACCGTGACTGAAGCGCCTCAGTCCCCGCGGCCACCGCGGCCGGCTAAAAAGTATATAACACCACCAAAGAGTATCGACTGGGGCATCCATTAAGTGCTTGCTACAGAATAGACGCTATTTTGTTACGCTGCAGGCAAAGAGGAGCTGATGGCTTGTAACAATTTCGTGGGGAACGTCACATCTTCTGTTTTACTCGATGACGTTCCGTCAGTTACTTCGAACTGTGTCCTTCGGGGCAAGAAATCAATTCAATCACGGAACTAAGACGGTGTTTCATAGCAAGCCATTTAATTAGAACTCGAATTTGAGATACAGTGTCAAAAGCCCCCGGAAAGACAGAATCGTTTTGAGGTCCCTTGTCGGCAGCACTTGAAGTTCAGGCATTTGTAATCACAAGGGACATGGAGCGGTCGTGCAAACTACCATTGACAACTCATTGTACACTGCTCAAAACTATTAAGGGATCACGTGAGATATCGTACACAGTATTGTATTTAGATATTGATTACAACAGTAATTTGTCTCTGGTACAGAACTATATTTTACTAACTTTATACTTGAGGTGTACATAGCGTTTACCTAGAGGCAACATGAGACTACCAAATAATGAAAAAGTCCTACTCGTTGTCGTCTAACATGGCGTGTAATCACCTCGGACGGCTAGTACAGTTGCACACCTGTGCAGCTTGAACAGTATGAGGTTATCTATAAGCTGTTTATAGATATTTGGCCATTCTTCTATGAGTGCAGTATCCAGCTCTACAACCGTTGTGGGAGGTGCTGGTCTGGCTGCATTGCGTCTAGCAAGTGCTTCCCAGACATGTTCAATCGGGTTCAAGTAAGGTGAACAAGCTGGCCACTCCATTCGTTCAATTGCCTCAGCTTCAAGCATGTTATCTACCAGTGCAGCTGTTCGGGGACGAGTGTTATCGTCTACTATAAGTAACCCATCTACTATGGCATCAGCGTAGGGCACAACAGAAGGTCGAAGGAATGCGTATCTATACCTCTGAGCAGTCAAAGTACTGTTTTGTAGAGATCCGCATGTCTCCCAATACCAACTGCTGCCCACACAATTCGTCCAGCACCATGAAATAGTGATGTTTCTTGCACATAAGCAAGACTGTTGGTAGTTCCGCGTCCTCTCTAGATAGTTCATAAGTAGTTTCTAAGTTTCGGAACTTAAAAAAATGTTCAAATATTTGTATAGTTTATGGGACTTAACTACGGGGTCATTAGTCCCTAAACTTACAAACTACTTATGAACTACTTACAAACTAGGACGACACAAATATTCATGCCCGAGGGGGGATTCGAACCGCCGACCGTAGTGGTCGTGCAGACCGTGACTGGAGCGCCTCAGTCTCCTCGGCCACCGCGGCCGCTGTGGACAGAGCTCGGCGTCATTTGTTACGAATCCAATCCTGGTGTTCCTCCGCCCAGATTAGGAGGGCTAAACGGTGTCGTCGTTTTAATGGGATCCACAACATAGGGCTCCGTGCGCAGAGTCACAGACAAAGATAGTTACTCCGTGGTAGTATCTACCTTACCGAAGGCGATGTCGGACTGTTCGTGTTCATAATGCGCGCCCTTTTGCTGTCTGGGGGGTGCGTTGCAGGTGAGTTGAATTCAGTCTCCTGTCTCGATGGACTGTTAACCGGAGATAACGATCATTTCTTGCTGGTGTTACCCTTGGACGACCTTGGCTTTGCATTTTTTAACAGTTTCTGTTGTCTGAAATCGCTTCCAGGTCCTGGATATAACACTTTGATACATTCCAATAGCTGTAGTCACCCCCCTCTGTTCCGCTGCCAACCTTCCTACGGCTCTCCAGGCCACAGCTTCGTGTAATTTACGTTGTTGCTGCATTGCACTGTCTCCTCACTACAGTATCAGAACCCAACAGCTCGTGTAATGCGTTTGGTAAAGTAAACACATCCCCTCTGCAACAATTTTCTGTTATTACAACTGCGATGGGGAGCTGGAAAATAAGTTTCCCCCGTCGACTGTGGGCAGTTATGTATGAAAGAAATAGAATGAGACATTACAGATAAGACATATCTTTATTTTTCTTCATAATTTCCATGTACATTGAGACATTTGTCAAACCGCTTTATAAGCTTAAAAAAGCCGTCCACGAAAAAATCAGGGCGTTGAATACGGAATAAGCGTTGAACGGCAACAGAAAAATTTTTAATACTCCTTTGCACACGACAATCTTAAGACAAAGTGAAAAGAATCAATAAAGAAAAAAATGAATTAGCTTTATTGTTTAATTTTTTAAGGAGTTCCTCGATAGTATTAAAGAAGTTCAGCAGCACTCCGTCTGCAGGTAAAGTGCAACTCACCGTTTTTTGGGACGCCCAAGTAGTATTGTTGCTGGACTTTTTTAACCCTCCATCGGGCGCACCTCCAGATGAAACAAAATCAGGCGCACCCGGCCTGAGAGGCCACCCACATATTTTGTGGACTAGCTCCGCCATGTTAAATCAGTTTCAAAATGCTTGTTGGCTAGTCTTGAAGAGGATCTAAAGGAAGGAATTGCAGCAAACTTAAAGCATAATGATGGACTTATTGAACACAATACACCTTAAACTAAAGTGACCAAAATTACCAATTTCCCACAAAGAGCATTAAAAATTGGTCAAACAGACATCCATAAAAGTAATGAAGTTATTTTTAAAAGACATTAGGCAGTCTATTCTGTCATGGAATCATCTTTTCCCGCCACATTTTAGCCAAAAACCGATGCTATAGCTCCCAAATCAACAGCTGAAACACAGGTATGGCACAGAACGTATACGTCGCTCAAGCAGATTGGTTGATGACAAGCTGAACATTCGTGATTCTTCATCCTCCTAACTCTTGTTTCAGCCACGCATGGTAGACGTTTTAGCCATTTGGGAGGTAATGTGGGAGAACTTTCCCGTTCCTTGTGGGGTGCAAATTTTTTCAGTCGAGTTTGCAGCCGAATCGACATTCCACATATATTCATAGCATACATAGGCTAAATTGTCCAGTTAGAAGTTGATGACACATGGTTTTACAATTGGTGGCGTCATTTGTAGCAATATCTTTTACACTGGATGTTGTGTAATAATGATGTGACTCTTCACACTATGAATAGTGGAAGGTATCTACTTAGACTACTTCGTCGTCTTATCGTTTCCAAAATAAAAACTCCTCACATATTTTCTTCTCTTCTTCATATTCCCGAGCTGTTCCCTAAACTTCCTGTTCAGTTGCTGAGTCCTCCTTGCCTTCTCCTACCTCATCCTCAGAGTGGGTGTCTCATCGACTAAATCTTCGAGCGCGGCTGGATCTTCAGAAGTTTCATCCTCGAGGAGGCGCATTATTTCCACAAGATCATTGGCTTAGAGACGTAATATACTTCTCTGGACATTTCAGCAGGAAATACGGATGTGATAACGTAAGAAAAGAAAGGAAAACTGAAATTAGAACTCGATCAGGCGCACTCAGTCTGAAGGGCCAGGGTCGTCAAAGTCTTCTTTTTTTCCGAAGGTAACGGTGAAAATCACAGAGGACAGACTTATTTTCATTGAAACGAAGTAATAAAATAAAAAATATCTTGAAAAATCTCACCTTAAAAACTATAACGTAATCGGGCGCAGTCGGCCTGTAAAGCCCAAGGAGTTCCCCGTGGAAATCGATGGCAGCCTGCGGATCGGAACTGTGTGAGGTTCCCAAAGTTACGCGAGTAAACGGAGAGGCGGGCCGCTGAGCCACCAATGTTAAGCAAGGCAATCAAAAAAGTGTTTTGCTGGCCTGTGAGGCCGACTGCGCCCGACGGAGGGTTAAGGATGCAAACATCAATGCTGCGCGGTACTGTGACACTCTGTCGAAATTGAAAGAGGTGATTCGGTAAAAGCGATCTGGCCTTCTCAGTTTAGATTATATTAGATTTGATTAAATGTACTTTTCGTTCCTGTAGATCCGAATTGAGGAAATCCTCTTGGATGTTGAACATTTCAGAACAAAATACATAATATATACTACAAAAAAAGAGCATATGTGTTAATGTACCTTCCACAGATCCCAAATGTAATTGCCCTTGTGGATGTGGAATTGCCCAGGAATAAAATTATCTTTTGAATATTTACATTTACATTTTAAAGGACATAAAACTTATTTCTAAGGCGCCTCGCTGCGGAGCGCGCGGTTGCTCGCCGTCGGAGGTTCGAGTCCTCCCTAGGGCATGGATGTGTGTGTGTGTATTGTCCTTTGGTTAGTTTACCTTAGTTTAAGTAGTTTGTAAGCTACGGACTGATGACCACGCAGTTTGGTCCGATAGATTTACAAACATTTGAACATTTGAAGAAATTCATCATTAAAGTAGAAGGAGTTGGCCACCAAAAATCCTTTAGACTTTTTTCAAAATGTACCTTATTGCGAGTTAAATTTTTTATGGCTGCTGGCATGTTATTGAAAATGTATACTGCTGAATATTGGACACCTTTCTGAGCCAAAGTAAGTGACTTTAAATCATTATGCACATTATTCTTGTATTGATCCCATAGACTGAGCTATTTATTTGAAGAAAGATATATTTTTAACGACAAATTTCACTAGAGAATAAATGTACTGGGAAGCAGTAGTAAGTAACCCAAGTTCCTTAAATAGCCATCTACATGATGTTCTTCAGTTGACACCACAAATGATCCGTAACGCACGTTTTTGTGCTCTGAAAACTTTTGCTTGGCCTTATGAGTTACCCCAGAAAATAATCCCGTGTGACATTATGGAGTGAAAGTATGCGTAATATGCTAGCTTTTTTATTTTTATATTCGACAACATTCGCATAGCAAACAGGAACTTGTTTAGGCGCTTCAGCTGTTCTGTGGTATGTCCCTCCCAGTTAAATTTATTATCCAGATATAATCCTAAGAATTTGACACTTTCAGCTTCTTCTATTTCCTTGTTGTCATTCTCTATGCATATACTGACGGAAAACCTTTTACAAGTCCTAAACTGCATTTAGTGTGTTTTTTCAAGGTTTAGCGACAGAGAATTGGCTAACAACCATTTATTAATATCCATGAAAATTTCATTATCCATCTTTCTAAGGCTATATTTTAGTAGCCTAATATCAAACCTGGACATCTAACCTAATGGTTGAAATTTAGTTAGCAGTGAATCCTAAAGGAATTTTTCCGCTCTTTTCATTTGTGAAGTCCGTTTTCTACCAAAACTTGACTTAAATGTGATAAATCACACGTTAAATTTGACTGTTCACATCAAAAGCGGACACCTACATAAGAGCTTGGTATCAAATTCGGACACTTGTTGAATGAAGCAGTGTGCTTCAATGGGAACACAGTATACGATCACGTGACCTCGAAAATCAGACATGGCGACAGTATGTGCCAGGTACTAAGACGTATTAGTAATTTTATACTGTTATTGCTAATAAACATATTAAAGCGAGTGAAATGGAACGTAATATATCACCAGCGTCTGAAGGTAAAGTTAGGAAGCAGTTGAGACAATTTGAAAAGTGGAAAATAAACAATGAAAAGAAACAAAGGCAAGACTAGCTTGTAAACTACAATGTTCTGTTGTAAGGTGTGTTGTCCGAAATTATCACTTGTTGGAAAGAAGTTCGATGTCAGAAATAACATAAGGATGTTTACGGAAAAATATGACGACAGTTTCAACAGACCTTATGCTAATAATAGTAACTCAGTGCCGTAATATTTCATTTTGTATATAAAATTAAAAAGATTATTACGATTATTGTAGTATTTCATTTTCCCAACATGTAACAGAATTCAGATATTAATATTTTCCAATTTATGTCGATATTCCTATAATTTCCCAGATTATACACCTGTAAAAGATTCTCGTCAGCGGACATCTACACGTTTAGGTATCAAAGACGAGCATCTGTATTTTCAAACACAATTTCAAGGTGCTTGAGTAATCAATTTGATAATAGCCACTTTCAGGTATAAATCCTGGAGTATTAAAGTTCATAATGCTCAAATAAGCTTATAGATATATTAGCTCTACGTTTCGCAATAAAAAATTACGTTTATCTCAGTTTCTGTCAAACGACAGATGTCCGTCTTTGATAATAGGCTACTCATTTGATTTACAAATCAGTTCTGGTGTTCTGCTATTGCATGGCAATGCGAGACCACACTCGACGACGGCAACGCAAAATAATATTGAAACTCTCGGTTGGGAGCGCCTACACCATCTGGCACCAAGTGACTTCCATCTGTTATCAGCTTTGAAGAAGACTCTCGGCGGAAGGCGCTTTGGAAGCAGTGCTTACGTCAGACAAGCCGTTCGACGCTTCTTCTTCTTCCGTGCCGGCCGCGGTGGCCGAGGGGACTGAAAGAAGAACAAACAGGAAAAAAAAAAAAAAAAAAAGAAACGAACAAAGGACGAAGAAAGACGAATGTGGAAATAAAGGAACGTGCGGCATCCAGTATTCAAGATTTGCCAGCGTTTATCTATTACTGTTCATTTAGATCATTTTTCTTCAATTCCTTAAGAAGATGGTTTATTTCACCTTGGCTAACCTCGACATAGAGGGGTTGAGTTACCTTTCTTTTATATTTTCCTTTTTATTTTCAAGAGACTTTCATCTCCAGTACTTAGGGAAAGACAAGGAACTTCATATCCCTGCAAATCACCAGGACATGCGCGACCTTCGGTGACTGGCGCACTCAGGTCTAAGAGACGAAAACTTGAGAGAACGCACGATGGAAACGGGTAACCAGGAAAATGAAACCAGGCATACTGCTTGGGGAAACATAATAAAGCACATATCGAGAAGACGAGCCTTAAGTGCTGTCGATATGCTGAGGTTGAAGTATGGAGAAAATATAAAGAACACACATAAAAAAAGGGGGGCACTGAGGCGCTCCAGTCACGGTCTGCACGGCCACTACGGTCGGGGGTTCGCATCCCCCCTCGGGCATTGATATTTGTGCCGTCCTTATCGTTAGCTAGTTCATAAGTAGTTTGTAAGTTTAGGGACTGATGACCCCGTAGTTAAGTCCCATAAGCTATATAAACATTTGAACATTTTTAGCTTCTTCGGTATGTAACGCCCTGATTTTTTCCTGGCAGGCCTTTTGAAGCTTCGAAAGCGGTATGAGAAATGTCTCAATGTACTTGGAAATTATGTACAAAAATAAAGATACGTCTTATCTTAAATGTGTCAATCTACTTTTGGCTGACTTTAGGTTACGTTAGTAACACTAAAAGTGGGCCATTGCGATCGTCTTTTGACAGCTCGAAATTTAAATGAAAATAACGCCTTAACCGTTCATATGACACGGAAACTGAATACATGAATCTGTAGATGAGAAATTCCTCTACAACTTTGCTGTGTTATGTTTTTTTCCATATCTCGCATCGTTTCAGAGGTATTTGCAAAAATAACGGCGATTTTGGGATGTCTGTCCGTCTGTCCGTAACGTGTTCCCACTTTTTAAGCCGAACCGTCCAACCAATCGGTACCAAATTTTACTGACATATTGTAGGCCGTCAGAGACCAGAGCCTTCCTTTTTCAAATTTTTCGAACAAACAATACGTCAGTAATAGTAAAAAAAAACAAAAAAAACCAGTTTTTAATGTAATTATAATTGCTAACGAAGCGTTCATCTGACACGAAAATTGAATAACAGAATATATAGAGGAGTAAATTCTCTACAACTTTGCTCTCTTATATTTTTTTCATATATCGTATCGTTTGAGAGATATTTGCAAAAATAACGGCGATTTGACACTGTCCATTGATTATACGAAAACCAGCCGTTCGCAGATGTCACGTGACATTCCACGCCCAGAACTCTCTCTGGCATACGCCATCTTGCGTTGCGTATTTGATGATTTTCTTATTATAACTTACACGTTGTCGTTTCGAAGCAGCAGCGCACTGAAGAATTAACAAAAACACGTCATTCTTCGTACAATAAATGATAATCTAGTGTCTAAAAATGACTTATTAGCATCATTTAACAACTGCCATCAATAGTACAAAAATAATGGACTAATTTCATAACTGTCCGCCGTAGTTTAGTGGGCATCCGGACAGTTCAGAAAGTCTCGTTAAATACCTTCCTTACGTTCAAGAAGAAGAAAGGGGAAAAAATCTGTTTTAATTTTATTTATAATTCAAAGAATTTGGTAAGACTTCAAAACACAACAGTCAGGATGGGCCTTTTTGTTCCTTCTGTTGTCTATTTGTATTTAAAATAAAAGCCATGAAGTTTCAATAAAAGAAAACATTATTTCTTTTCCTTTCCCTTTCCCTTAGTAGCATTCTTGATTTAGTATATTGTAAAAGTGGCGGTGGCACTAGACTTTTTTTTTTTTTTTTTTTTTTTTTTTTTTTTTTTTCCCGGCAGGCGAGATGTTTAGGTTTATGTGGGATATAGTAGTTAGGTGCCAACGTCTGAAGTGGAAAAGATTTGCCAAATATATATATATATATATATATATATATATATATATATATATATATATATATATAAATAAAAAAAATAAAAAGGGACAGAGGCGCTAAAAAAAGGGTCTAAAGCGTCTCGCTGCGGAAAAAAAAAGAATAGGCAGCGCGTTATCTTGTAAAGAACGCGGTCAGTGGTTCGGAACCCGCTACTACCAATTTTTTTTCTCCTTTTTTCCTAAAAGGGTTACGTGTTGGGTGCATAGATATGTCGTAATCATATCACTATATTTTTTATTATTTACATTATTGTTATCCGAAATATTTGCAAAAAATGATAAAACTACATACCTAAAGTGGGCCGTAAAACACGCCAGTGCGATTTTTTTTTCCTTTCATACGCAACTCTGACCACAGTCGACAGGGGAAACTTATTTTCCAACTCCCCCTCGTACTTCGGTTGCCGTAATATAGTTGTCTCCAGTCCGTAAAAGCGACAGAAGGACGTCGAACCATTTTATTTCATTTTGCCGATGACAATACTTTAGAACCTAGATGCCGCAACTGGTTCTCTATTGTTTTGACAGGTTGCGAAATATTGTGGTACCGCGTGGTCAGGGCAGCTGTCAGCGGGCACTGGTGGGGAGCACCGCTACCGGCGGTCAGCCGCGCGCCGCGCCCAATCACAGTAATGCCTCGCGGTCGCTCTGTCTCGCTCTCGCTCTCCACTGTGTACCTCTCGGCCGGCTGCGCGGCGCGGCGCGGCGCGGCTAACGTGTTGGGTCGCCACACTGGCTGAGACCCACCCCTCCCCCCTCCTGGGACAGCGCGCGTCCACTCCTAATAACGGCGGTGTGCCAGCTAAGTAATCATCCGTACATATTGCAGCCCAGATTAGCATACCATCCTCTGTGGCAGTCTGTGTTTCGCTCCATAGTGCAACATCTTCAGAGCTGTTGTAGTTGCAGAGAAATTGGTCAGTTACACAGCGCAACGATAAAGAATAACTTAACATATCATTCACTTAAGTGGAAAGCCAGGTATCAAACTCTTTTTACGGTGAAATAAATCGCAATTTGCGATGTTATGGCATCACTGTATTAGGTTTACATGGAATACCAAACTGTGGCGAATGAAAATTTGTGCCCGGCCGGGATTCGAACCCTGACGATAATTAATTGTGTCTCGATACCTCATGATCTGTTCTCCCTCATGCGGGAATGCAGTATTGTGGCTGCGAGCATTATAGAATAAATAGGCTGTTGTATAGGAAAGAGACAGCATGGCGAATGGAGATTTGTGTGTGGCGGGAGACGTGCAGGGAAGAGTCCTCTGCAGTTGGGCTGGACACTGTGTCCTCGGTGGCGGAGTGGTCAACGCGTCTGCCTAGTAAGCAGCAGATCCTGGGTTCGAATCCCGGCCGGGCACAAATTTTCATTCGCCACAGTTTGGTATTCCATCTAAACCTAATACAGTGATGCCATAACATCGCAAATTGCGATTTATTTCATTCATTTGAACGCTGTGATTCGTCAAAATATATATAATTGTATACAAGCCGAGGTTGGGCTCCTGAAGATAATTAATTGTGTCTCGATACCTCATTATAGAAGAAATAGGCTGTGGTATCGGAATGAGACAGCATGGCGAATGGAGATTTGTGTGTGGCGGGAGACGTGCAGGGAAGAGTCCTCTGCAGTCGGGCTGGTCACTGGGTCCTCGGTGGTGGAGTGGTCAACGCGTCTGCCTAGTAAGCAGGAGATCCCGGGTTCGAATCCAGGCCGGGCACAATTTTTCATTCGCCACAGTTTGGTATTCCATCTAAACCTAATGCAGTGATGCCATAACATCGCAAATTCGTCAAAAATATATATAATCTTTTTACGGTGTTTATAAATGCTCTGTCTCCACCAGCCGCGGTGGAGCGGCCGAGCGCATTGAGGCTCTATGCTCCGATGCGAGAGGCCGTTCCCCCTCGGGGGTTCGAATCCTTCCTCGGTAATGGGATATCTGTGTTGTGTTTAGTATAAGTTAGTTTATTAGTATTTTGTAATAGTCTTGTGTAGTTCGCGAACGAACTTAAATTCTCAAAAACTTCTCATGAAAACTTTGTGCAATTTTTAGAACTAAAATGTAATTGCGCCAAGTAGTTAATAAATGGAGCGTGCAATATTCTATCAATCAATCTGGTAGGTAAATTAGAAAATTTGAAAAGAGAAATGGATAGGTTGAAGTTAGATATAGTAGATACAGTGGGAATTAATGAAGTTCGTTGGCAGGGTGAACAGGATATTTGCTCAGGTGAGTACAGGGTTATAAACACAAAATTAGTCTGTGATAACGCAGGAGTAGGTCTGATAATAAATAAGAAAACAGGAATTCGGCTAAGTTACTTTGAAAAGCATAGTGAACGCATTATTTTTGCAAAGACAGACACAACACCGACCATAGAAGTACAAGTTTATAAGGCAATTAGCTCAGCCGATTATGAGGACATCGAAGAAATTTATGAGGAGATGAAAGAAATTATTCAGAAAATTAAGGGAGACGAAAACTTGATAGTGATGGGGGAGTGGAACTCGGTAGTAGGAAAAGGAAGAGAAGGAAATATAGGTGAACATGGGCTAGGGAAAAGAAATGAAAGAGTTCGCTTGGTAAAATTTTGTACAGAGTACAATTTAATGGACACCAACAGTTGGTTTACACATCATGATAGAAGGCTGTATACGTGGAAGAGACCAGGAGACACGCAACGACACCAGATTGACTTTATATAGGTAAGAGAAAGTTTAGAAACCAGGTTTTAAATTGTAAGACATATCCAGGGGCAGATATAGACTCTGACCATAACTTACTGGTTATTAACTGTAGATTATAACTTAAGAAACTGCAAATCGGTAGAAAATTAAGGAGATGGAATCTGGACACATTGAAGGAATCAGAAGTGGCGGAGAGTTTTAGAGGGAGCATTAGGCAAGAATTGTCTGAAAGGGGAAAGTGATACAACTGTAGCTCTGAGAAATAGAATAGTGAAGGTTGCAGAGGATCATATATACAGAAGGACAAAGCCTAAGAGAAATTCTTGGATAACAAAGGGGATACTGAACTGAAAAAAGGAGAAAATAAAAAAATACCTCAAGTGATGCAGGCAAAAGGGAGTACAGACTTCTAAAAAATGCGGTTGACAGGAAGTGCTGACTAGCTAAGGGAGAGTGACTTGAGGAGAAATGCAAAACCGCAGAAGAATGTATACCTAGGGGAAAGATAGATGCCGCCTACAGGAAAACTAAAAGTGATATTTGGAGAGAAGAAAGACAGCAGTGTTAATATCAAGAAGTCAAATGGAAAACCAGTACTAAGCAAAGAAGGGACAGGTGAAAGGTGTAAGGAATACATTAAAGGCCTGTACAAAGGAAATAAACTTGAAGGCAGTACTCTAGAAATCGAAGACGAAGTAGAGAAAGATGATATAGGAGATACTGCGAGAAGAAGTACACAGAGCACTAAAAGATTTGAGTAGAAACAAGGCCCTTGGAGTAGATCATGTTCCACCTGAATTACTATCATCATTAGGTGAGCCAGTCATGAAGAAATGTCCCACCTGGTACGCAATATGTACGAGACATGGGGTATACCCTCATACTTCAAGAAGAATATAGTGATTCCAATACCTAACAAAGCAAGTGCAGACAAATGTGAAAATTACAGAACTATCAGTTTAATAAATCATTGTTGCAAAATACTAACACTGATTATGTACAGACGAATGGAAAATCTAATTGAATCCGATCCCGATCTTGGGGAAGATAAATTTGGATTTAAGAAAAAAAAAAAATGTTCAAATGTCTGTAAATCTATCGGACCAAACTGCGTGGTCATCAGTCCGTAGCTTACAAACTACTTACACCTAGGTAAACTAACCTACGGACAAACACACACACACCCATGCCCCAGGGAGGACTCGAACCTCTTTAGACCACTCGGCTACTCCACCGCGGCTGGATTTAAGAGAGATATAAAAACATGCGAGGCGATAATTACAATCTTAGAAGATAGGCTAAGGAAAGGGAAACCTACGTTTTTAGCATCTGTGGATCTGGAGAAAGCTATTGACAGTGTTGACTGAAATACATCCTTTCAAATTCTGAAGGTAGTAGGGTTAAAATATAGGGGGGGGGGGGGGGGGGGGAGCTGTATTCTACTTGTACAAAAGCTAAACTGTAATTATTAGAGTCGAAGGGCATGGAAGAAATGCAGTGGTTGGAAGGGAGTAAGACAAGGTTGTAGCCTTTCGCCAATGTTGTTCATTCTGTACATTGAGCAAGCTATGAAGGAATACAAGGAGAAATTTGGAGAGGGAATTAAAATCCAGGTTTAGGGAATAAAAACATAGGGATTTGCTGACGAAATCGTAAATCTGTGAGACGCAGCAAAGGACCAGGAAGAGCAATTAAACGGAATTGACAGTGCCTTGATAGGAAGGTATGGAATGAACATTAACATGAATAAAACTATGGTAATGGGACGTAGTGTCAGAAAAGCAGGCGATGCTGAAGGAATTATATTAGGTAATAAGACAATAAAAATAGTAGATGAGCTTTGTTATTTGGGTAGTGTAGTGTAATTGCTTGTTTGACTATTTAGATTTGAAAAATTGGCCGTACAGAAGGTGTTGAACTATTTCAAAATAATAATCAGTGACTAAGTCTTCATTTTAGACGAACTATTAATTAAAAAAATGAAATCAAGTTAAATGGCCAAACATTTAATAGTTTAAAACATCTTGCAAAGCAAGCAACCTACAGAATTCTACGAATAGTTACCTTAAACAGCGGTGTAGTTGATCTCGTTGATAAGCTGTAGTGAGATTGGTTGTAATCCGCATAACTATCCGCCGACATTGGATGCAGGTTCGGAATATTAAGATTCAATCCACGTGTAGCAGAATTTTGAATGAAGGCAATTTAAGGAATGAAAATTAATTAATGATACAGATTAATGGCTAATCAGACTTCGAACTGTTCATTACATAAAAGTAATTGCAGGTTCTAAGCCAATAAATATTGCAAAATGTTTAATTACAGTCAAATATACTATGGCAAGCTACACGAGATACGTAACTTTAACATGTTTAATTACCGAACCATCCAAAGTCGTAATAGTTATACCTGAAAACAGCATGATCACTAAATGGAGAGACTGAAAAAATAAATAACTGAACAACTGACTGAAGTTAACTTTAAATAAGGGGATTTATTAATTTGAACGGAAAGCATATAATTCATACCTGAGTATCCATTTTATATCTGCGGATTTTGTACAATCAGTTAAGAACAATAATCAATAGTTAATAATGTTCGTTTCAGCATATTGTAGTGGCAGATGTTATCAGTACAATTCAGGCAACAGGACAATCAGAACAGAGCAGACAGTAGAACAGAGAGCGAGTACGTTGGGATTATTACTTTTATAGTAAAAGTCAGAGATTTTAATTAGTTATAGTGATATTATAATTAGTGTTTCTTTGTATATCTATTACGTAGCCTATCGATTCCAAGGAAGAAAAAAAAATGAATTGAATATTTATCCTAATTACATTTTATCTGATTTAATATTTCAGATGACTTTAAAATATGTTATTTATGGAGCTCTTGCTGTATGGTAATATTGAAGTAGTAAGATAACAGCTGATGGCCAAAGTAAAGAAGATATGAAATGCAGAATGGCTATGGAAAGAAAAGCATTTCTGAAGAAGCGAAATTTGTTGACATCCAATATTAGTTTAAATGTTGTTTAGTCTTTTCTGAAAGCATTTGTATGGAATGTAGCATTGTCCGGGAGTGAAACGTGGACAATAAGGAGTTCAAACCAAAAGATGGTAGGAGCTTTCGAAATGTGGTGCTGCAGACGAAGATTAGATGGGTAGATCACGGAACTAAGGAGGAGAATTGTGAAGAAATAGTGTTTGTGGCATATCCTGACTAAGAGAAGGGATAGGTTGGTGGGACACATTCTGATACACCAAGGAATCGTCAACTTAGCGTTAGAAGGAAGTGTGTGGGGAAAAATTGGAGAGGGAGATCGAGGAAAGAATACAGTAGTAGATTCAAAAGAATGTAGGTTGTCGTTCGTATTCTCAGATGAAGAGACTTGCACAGGACAGGGTAGTGTGACGAGGTGCAAACCAGTTTGCGGACTAGCAACAGTTAATATATCACAAAAGTTTGTAAATTATTTCTTTACTTTTGTGGAATTTCTGCGAAACTGCTGCAGATTTACGTGTGAGACATGTTTTATTAGATTCACCAGACCAATAAAAGTAGGCTTCATATTAACAAGGTTGCTAAATTTCAGGCAAAATCTTTTATTAGCAGTTACTCCGTAACTAATCATTTGCCGACCTATGTTTATAAGAACTTTTTTCTTTGTTCTATATGACAATAGGAGAAAGTACAACATAAAAGACCATGACATGAGGCCAATGACTCAAACAAAAAATTTGTAATAATTTCTGTTGATTAAATATTGTGACGACGGATACTAATCAACAACACATACAAGTCGTGGTTGCTTTGTAATCTTTAGATTGTATGTATATGCCTGCAGATAAAAAGCACAAATTGCACATTTCCCACATATAGAGTTCAGTTTCTGCGTAACTGTCCGTAATTTTAAGTATCAGCTGGCCGCGGTGGCCGAGCGGTCTGCGGCGAGCCAGTGATGGTCTGCACGGTCGCTGCTGTCGGGGGTTCGAATCGAATCCCCACCATCGGGCATGGATGTTGGTGCTGTCTTTAGTATAACCTAGTTCATAAGTAGTTTGTAAATTTAGGGACTGATGACCCCGTAGTTAAGTACCATAAGCTCTACAAAAATTTGATCTTTTTTTAAGTATCTTGCCTTATGAATCCTCAGATGAACTGATTACTGTGTTTCACATATACTTGTACTAAAGACAACACAAACACCCATGCCCCAGGGAGGATCCGAACCTCCGACGCGGAAGACCGCCCAATCCGCGACGTGGAGTTACAGACCGCTCGGCTACTTCCGCGTGGCTACGTAATGACGGCAATATTCATACAGAGTTTTGAGCGAGAAATCTTTGGTTTGGGCACAAATGCATGCACCCACTGGCTTCAACCAACGCCTGTCCTTAACAAAGGTAATCCCACCTCCCTTTACTGTAATCTCCTTGCCTAATAATGTCTGCTCACTAGTATCAATGCGTTTGTTTTTATTTATATCATTATCATTCGTCAGAGATACCCCGACTACTCTTTTTGCATATCCTCAATCAGCTGATTCAGCGTTAATATGCAACAATCGCACATTGAACTAATTATATTATCTCTGATCGCTCGAATCTAAATTCTGAGATATGTCTGCGTCGTCAGCCCGCTGTCGAACGGATTGAGTACTATTTTCTATTGCTGGTTGGAATAATGATTTAGCCACTATTCTATCCATTCCACCATCTCATTTCCTATTCTTATGGCTTGTTCGGTAATATATTTATCTATCGTCTCATGTTCTCTAACTTAAAGAGTCCACCTTCTCAGCTAATTCCGGAAAACTTTCCTTGGCTTCATTATTTCCATTCTTTAAATACTTAACATTATTACCTAGGTAACCTTCTGTTTCCTTTAAGCTATTTTGAATATCCATCGTATTATTTAAATCCACTTCTACTTTAGAAATATTTACTTGTACCCTCTCCTCAAAATTATCTTGCTTGTCACAATCTCTAATATTTCCTCCTTAACCTCTAGATCGCATTGCTCGCTTTCCTTATCACATTGTTTGCTTTTCATCATGAGTTCAGCTAACATTATTTCTAAATTAAACATTAGAGCGCCCGATCGACTAGCTTGAGGTATCGATTTGGTTTTGTCAGTAAACGATTTATTGGCCAAGAAATTATTTTCTCCTTCAGCCGCCGATTCTATTGAATGGTATTGAACAGAATAGCTGACACAAACACACTAGAAGTTACAAATCTGCCTGACTATGAGACATATCTCTAACAATATTCTCTCGTACATTATATCCCTGATTGTTTCGCGTTCACAGCAGACCTTGAAAGTATTTACCACTATATATGAAAAATAACGCAAATAAATGTACACACAACAATACAGTGAGCTATGTTAAACTATATAGCTGTGATTGGTACACCTGGCAGTTACAAAACATACCGTATTTTTCCACTTTCTATCTATTAATTAAAATGTTAAATGAATTAATTAAGTTTTACGGCAGGTTTTGGTAGCTGCAAATGATAACTTACAGTGTTTCTTTCCGTTTCTTTTATCATCAACATCCGGTTTGGATCCTCGTCATATTGCAAGAGCAGCTACCTTAACACAGATACCAGCATCTGTAAGCTCAGAAGTGTGAACAAGGCCTCTTGCCAACCTGGGACAACGGACACCTACATCTCTAGCCCGTCTTCCACTTACGTCAAAGCTTTGACGTCCATAGATTGACTAGTTACGTCATAAGATTATTTAAAGATGGAATGGCGGACCGTGGTCTTCAGACTTTGCCTGCACGCAAATCACGGTCAGTTCTGGAGAAGGTGAAGTGGATGTGATTTTGGGAAGTCGTAGCCTTAAAATCAAGGTTGAAGAGGGAACGAGCGGCCAGGGAGAGTTGGTGGAGGGAGTGAGGGCGCTGGGAAGGGTGGATATTTTGGATGACGATAGTCAGGAACCGGATGATGTCCTCTGCTGTGGGGGGAGGGCATAAGGAGTTATTGGCGGGAATTGGGGGATCAGTGGGACGGACAGGGATGGTGAATTCTTCTTTGGTGGGAGGGGAGCGGGACGTACATTTGTAAGAGTACGCGGGGTGTGCGCTGATATGAAACTTCCTGGCAGATTATAATGTAGTAATTATATTCCAAGATCTGTTAATTGTACGATTGGTCTGAGTTTGGTCTCAGTTGTTTTCGGAAATGTTTCTGGAGTTGAAAAGAATGATGAGAATTAAAGGATTATTCTGTTACTCTTCCTTTGTTGTGAGGACTATGGGTAAATGTTGTGGTTTCGCCACTTGTGTTCTCTACAAATTCACCGTCTTATACATACTTCGTATGTCGTTTCTGACGGTAATTATGTGTAACTGATTATTAGTTTTGTCTTTTCTGCGTCTCCTATTTCTCATCTTTGCCCAGCTTACGCAGAATAATGACTTCTCCATTCTTTTGGAAAGGATCTTTAACATTCTTCCTCACATACACTTTTTTAAATATATCTTTTCCTACTGCGTCTGTATATATTAATTTTTTTAAAGGCTCGTAGGTAGCACCATACTGTAAATAATTCCAGGTTATTCTCTGTGATTTGATTGCTTTCATTCCACTTCCACACAATTCTGTACTCTCACCTTTCACTTTCACTTCGTTAGTCTCACGTCGCGAGATGGAGCAGTAGTTAGCAAACTTGGCCCACCTCCTCAAATCTCCGGTCATACCATTTAGATTTAGGTCTCCCTTGAGTTCTATTACTTGGTCCAGGTAAATGCGGGGATACTTCCTTTGAAAATGGCACGGCCGTTTTCCTCCATCATCATTTCGTTATTCAATCTTGTCCTCCATCCTTAATGAACGCGCTGTCGAGGGGACGTTAAACTGTAATCTTCCTCCATTCCTGCATCTCATAACATCCAATGGAAGCAGAGCTCTGCTGAATAATGTTTTAACTATTACAATGTACTTACGAATCTTCCTTGATTATATCATATTTTGTGAAGTTTCTGTGTAGATAGAAAAAAAAAAAATATTCATTTCGTTCTCTAATGTATTGTTTCCTATTTCCATAAAAAAGTTAACCATTCTCGTATTCTTAATTGCGTAAGACTTTGATTTGAAAATTGTTGAGCCTTAATTTCTGCAATATTTGATTCCTTTCCATTCAACATATCCAGTCAAAAGTTGAAACATGAACTTTCACTTTCTGTTGATAGGAGAAGCATAAATAACTCTAAAGTATAATAAGTCTGTGTCTTTCAATCTGTACTTGTATCTCCAGCTATTCATTTCTTAATTTATATTCCAGTGACATATTGCTGAGTCTCGCGTATATTTCCCCAAACTGTAATTTAAAACAAATGGAAATCGCCGCAAAGAATTTACAAAAAATCTGGTAATAAGAGTTAGCTGGCAATCCCTAACAACACATTAATCGATGAAAATTCATCGTAAAGATGGTGCAGGATTATGTATTAACAGTGGGTAACGTACAGATTTTATAAGCCATTTGCTTCATGCAGTGTATTATTACAGTTGCAATAAGGCCAACGATTTGAAAATAGACGATTAAGTCCGAAACTAGTTACCAACTCCTAAATAGTGCAACTGTAACGGAAAAATAAATTGTTTTCAGTATATTAATCGATGTCTTAAGTAAAAGGAAACACATCTTTCACTCCATTCGGGAGATATTCACCTTTTGTTGCGCTGAGATAGTTGCATTATCTATCATGGTAGAAGTTGTACCGGTAGATAAAAACGTTTATTCTAATTCATGTCCAAAATACGATTATTTACGTATTATGATGATAAATCAGGTTTTGCGTATATATAAATACGTCGAAGATGGTGTGTGCTTCGATTTCTACTTATCTTGATCCAGAGAAATTGATGACAACTTTATCTTTGGTGGTATGCTGAATCGTCCCAGGGTTGTAAATACAAAGTCAGATAAAATAATGTGAATTCAGATAATTGTTAACACATTTATTTTATGTAGCCATATTAGACTTTTTCACAAAACATGGCATCCATCTTGCTTCTCTTTGCAGTAAAGCACACAAAGAACTTTCTAGCAAAGATATAACTATACTAAGTTACATATGTAAGCAACACACGAATTACATGCTCTCCAGTCCAAGTGAAATTGACAACTCCCGCTTTCAGTATCTTACATTTGGTTTTACAGAACATAGAAAATTAGAATTTCTGATATTAAGTATAAATAATTACATTCGAAACTGTTCTGTCTGAGCAGAGAAAGCCCTGATATTAAAGCACAGCTAGTGGCACCATTTAGAGGTGAAACGTTAGGATTTTATTTTGCGTGCAGAATATCTACGAGTGGGGTTCAACTGAAATGGTTCGAAACGACACTGTGGTTATAATTGGATTCTTTACTCAAAAGTAATCACCAGAGCCTTGAGCACAACTATCGCATTGTTTAATGAGCCGGATTCCTTGTTCCCAGAATTCCTGTGGCTGTGACAAGAGACAGTCCGCTACTGTGCCCTTCAGTTCGTCGTCCGAGTTGAAGCGCTTCTTTTAGAAAAGATTTCTTAGTGGGCCAGACAGATGGAAAAGACAGGGCGATATGTCCGGGCTGTAGGACGGATGATAAAGCTGCTCCCTCTTGAACTTGGTCAGTGCAGTTTGTGTGCGCTTGCAGACGTGTGGACGTACGTTACCATAGAGCAGAATCACTCCTTCCGTGAGCATCCCAGGCCGTTTGCTCTTGATGGACTTGCGTAGCCGCGTTGGAGTAGCCGAGCGGTCTAAAGCGTCTCGCTGCGGGGCGCGCGGTTGCTCGCCGTGGAGGTTCGAGTCCACCCTGGGGCATGGGTGTGTGTGTTTGTCCTTAGGTTAGTTTACCTAGGTTTAAGTAGTTTGTAAGCTACGGACTGATGACCACGCAGTTTGGTCCGATAGAATTACAAACATTTGAACATAGAAAGCCCCTGCACGACAGACTACACACACCACACCCCTCTGCGCCGTATAACATACACAAGCACTTGCAGGAGCAGCTGGTAAACAAGCATTTCCTCATAAACAAACAGAACTTACTAGAGACTGATGCAAACCTTTTTTCCGCAGAGGTCGCTTCACACGACACACGGGAAAATGGAGTCTGCCATTCTCGAGCAGCTTCATAAGACGAACGCAAAAACGGGTACAACTAGTCGTCGCCGAGCTGAGGACCAGCTCACAATGGACAACGGACACCGCCGTAGACCCTGTGTGGTTTCTCCAAGGTATTAGTCTAATTGTGTATAGTGGATTGTTTAAGTAGTGTTAGTCCAGTGTTCAATAAACTTCAGAATCTGATTCCACTCAGTATACTTCAGAAACGAAACTTCAGACATTGATATGAGTGACTAAGTGTGTGACGGACTTCTTGAATATCGTCTGTGCATGTGGAACGGCCTCGCGCATTGGAGTATAGAGCCCCCATTCACTCGGCCGCTCCACTGCGGTTATGTGTTTCCATTACTGAGAAGGTGGCTTCTTCAAGAGAGATTATGATCAAGGTCTGCATCAAACCAATCTCCGAAATGAAGAAAATCAAAATATTTGTAAAGCATTGGGAGGTAACTTCTATGGTTATTAGTACCTAGGCTTACAAACTACTTAAACTAACCTAACAACAACAACAACAACAACAACAACACACACACACACACACACACACACACACAAACACACACACACACACACACACACACACACGCACGCACGCACACACAAACACACCTACTCGCTGTACGACTTGAACCTCCGACGGCAGGCAAGTGCGCTTCGAAGTAAGGCTCTTTAGAGCGCTCGCCCACTCCACTGTGGCGAGACTGAAGACAACAATATGTGCATATTGTCAGGTTGCATTCTGCAGGTGGTGCGGAATTCGAAGGCTGGTCGTTAATAGAACACAACACTTTACACTTAGAACAGTTTATTGCTAACACAAGCGTACTCTCAGTACAGACTAACTCCTGCTTGGAGTGGTTCACTATTTATACACACAAAGAATTTCCTGGAACGTACATCTAACGTAAGAAACATGTAGAACATTATAATAATAGTAAATACAAAGAAATATTTTCCCCCCTGGTGGGATTTGAACGGGGGACCGCAAGCACAGCGATCTGCGATGCTAACCACTACACCACGCATTCCGTTGGAAGTCCCGCGCAATTTCTCCCATGCCTGAATGAAGAGCGACCCGCAGTTAGGTTCCCTTTGCGGCCAGCTGCAGTGTCCTGGATATTGTCATGGATCCTCTGTATGGCAGTTCCGGAGAATCCTTCCATTCTGCCTGCACGCCTTCCTTGTTGTGACGATGACCGGCCCCAGCCATTTTGTCGTGGCTTTATCATAACGGTCTATTAGAGTCACTGAACAAGAGGCCGTATCTATCTGTCTGTTCCTTGTGACTGTCATAGGTTTTCATACGGACGACGTGCACAATTATCTTCGCTTCTATCGACTTGAGGACGGCTCATAATCCTCGACTTCGTGACGTCTGACAGACGGCGTATGACACGTTACAGATCAAAGTACCGCTTCAATAACTTTTCCGATAGCCCAACCATCCGTACAGGGGTAAGAATTCGTATCATATCTCCTGGGCTGTACACAACAACTCGGGGCTTGTCGTTATAGAGCTGGCGGCTAGAGACCTTGCCAGTAATACCTGCGTCTTATTCTGTCTATGGTCTTCACGAATCCCAGATGATCTGATATAGGAGAATCGTGGAAATACTTTAGAATAGCTGGCCGGAGATGAGCTGGGACAACCAGTAGCCATTTTGGGCCCAGTGGATCATAGTTCTTCTTATAAAATGTCACGTTTATAAGTTGAAACTATCCTTTGGACGGTTCTCCTTTCTTCAAGGCCTCTATGGATCTTCCCTCGGTAGCTGTAATGTCACCGAACTCAGTGAGGGCTGAAATTTCATCCATATTCTTTTGACTGAAACACCAGGTATTAAATGTTGCCAGTCACTTGGTTTTTATTTATTTATTTTTGTACCCACAACGCGTTTCGGGAGTTTACACCCCCGTAATGAGGTGGAATAATATTAAGCTATGTACGTGTAGCTTAGGTTAACCTGTTGCACTATCTACAAGAGAAAATACGAAACACTTCATGAGAATGTAGCTTTGTACAATAGTTCAAATGAAGATAAATGTAAACAATTAAAATATCGTACCTCCAGTGGTCACAGGTTCGTTGCATTGTTGTAACCTCACTGACGCGTAAGACATGATAGAGCGACGGGTGCGACTGGCGGGGCTGACAGGCGCTAATGTTTGAAATACTTCTGCCTCGGCAGCGTCAGCTTCCACATGAGGAACAGGACCGACATCCATGGCCATAATCTGGTATGCGCTTGGTCTAACAGTCCCGGCTGCCATTAACTGTTCTTCTCTCACAATTTGTCGTATGAGAGAAACAAAATCATGGTGGTCTTCCACAACGGCCATACTTCTTTCGTCCAACCCTCCTATGTTGCATCTCTTCAACTGGCTGACACAACCGATAAACTCTTGTCGTTGAAACGTCTTTTAACAGAAGAGCTCGATACACGTTTTCCGCAATGCCCTTCATCAGTTGTGAAACTTTTTCGGCCTCCGTCATATCCGGGCTAACGATGTGCCAAAGGGCCAAAACACTCTGTATTTACGACTATGTTGACTCCCCACGTCGTTGAGCCCTGTTCTTCAATTGCTCTTCCGACATACGGACGTTGCTGGTGGTCTCCAAACGTCTTTGTAAGTTCTGTCTCGAAATTCTCCCAGCTATCGAGCTTATCCTCGTTATTTTCAAACCGTTGCTGAGCCGTTCCATCCAGGTAGAAACAAACGTTTGCCAAGCACATAATGTGGCCCCACCTGTTATACTTGATGACTCGGTCGAATCATTCTAGCCATTTCTTTGGATCCTGTCCAGCGTCTCCAGAGAACACCGATGGGTTTCTTATGTGCAGCTTTCTAACCGCTGTTTTCGTATCCATGTGTCTTTTGTTGACTCGGTCCCTCGGACGGAGTTAGTATGTACACCCTTTGTATTCCGGTCCTTGTCCGTGTAAGCGACGGCTCTTACGCTGCCTAATCGAAGCCACGATGATGCAAATGTATTGCAGGATACCCGGCGCTTCCAGCAGAAAGTGTCACGTTGAAAACTACAGGTGATCCGGAATTCGAAGGCTGGTCGTTAACGGAACACAACACTTTACACTTACATCACGTTTATTGCGAACACAAGCGTACAGACTGCCTCCTGCTTGGAGTGTTCCACTATTTCTACGCAAAAACTATTCCCTGGAACTTAGAAGTACATCAAACATAAGAATCAGGTAGAACATTCTAGAAATAGTAGACACAAAGAAATAATTTGTTTCTGCCACTGGCGGGGTTTGAACTGGGGACCGCAAGCACAGCGATCTGCGATGCTAACCACAGCACCTCGCGTTCCGTTGGAAGTCTCGCGGCAATATTGTAAAGGAAAGACATCATTAACCTGGTATAATATAAATGTTATATAGGTCATGATATTGAATCTAGTATGTTTATAAACCAAGTTGAAGGGAATTAATGAAATATTACATAATTTAAGACGATATAAAAGGTGTTTTTTAAAATCAATGTGTCGATATTGACCAAGTGAATAATAAGGTTTAATAATTATTTGGCAACATATATAGTTCACTTATGATTTCTACATGTTTCTTCTAATTTCTGATACATTATGTCTGTGTATAAATAGCAGAGCACTTTGCCTGAGAGGCAGTCAGTGCTGCTTGTATGTTTCAGTTCACAAAAAACCTTCTTTCAGTATAAAGACATCATTAAGCTGGTAAAATATAAATGTTGTATAGGTCATGATCCTGAATCTAGTATGTTTATAAACTAAGTTGAGGAGAATTAATAAAACATTACATAATTTAAATAAAAATAAAAGGTGTTTCAGTGCCTCTAAATTGACCAAGTGAATAATAAGGTTTAATAATAATTTGGCAACATTTATAGACCACAAGGAAAACAGTTGAATAGACAAAAACAATACTGTGACATTGTGGTGAAGTGATAAACAAACCGAAAGGCATTCCAATAAAAAAAACTGTGATGTGAAAACTATACTGGGTTTAAAGTAAGTGTTCCCGTCGGGGGTTCGAATCGTCCCCCCCCCCCTCGAGCATGGGTGTTTGTGCCGTCTTTAGTATAAGCTAGTTCATAAGTAGTTTGTAAGTTTACGGACTAATGACCCCCCAGTGAAGTCCCATACGCTTTACAAACATTTGAACATAAAATAAGTGAAGTGAAAGAAAGACACAAAAACAGGAAGAAAGTGCGGTATACAACCAAAAAACGCACGTCAGAGACCAACCAACTCCAGCCAACAAGTCGGAGAAACAGCAGTGGGATGTAAAGAAGAGAGAATAACACCGTGAGTAAACTGTGCATCAATTTAAAAACAGATAACTCTAACGTACATAAAAGATAAATAACCGTATTTAATCTATATATACCAAACAAATTGTACAATCTATGTACCATTTACAGACCACAGAAGATGCTTTAAAATAAAATGTGTAATGCGTTTGGTATAAAATAAATGTATTGATTGTAGTCAACAGAAGACGGAATACCTTTCATAGTTAATTAATAAGGTTTCATTTTATTTGACCAAATATGGTTTTTGAAGATGTGTACATATTGACGTGTTTCAAATTGCTTTTATCTAACATCAGTACTGACGGGAAGTATGCAATAAATACAAAAACACTTACTTATCCTACGTTTGTGAACTTCAAAAATTATTATAACGTGATATTAGAATTTGATAGTCGTTTTGATAAGTGATGCAATCATATTCACTTTTGTCAACATTTGTTCATTATTATTATGTAGTATTCTGCCTTGTCCTCGTATGGAAAATTTGTGATGCAATTTTTTCCTGCATTCAGCTTCTACTTTTAGTCTGATCATGTCATCCAAACGTTGAATCCCTCTTGTTTCTCGTACTGCATTTCCTTTGATCTTCCATTCAGTGACATCGTGTGTGTTTCCCTTGTACGTGTGTCTGATCCAGTTGGCCGTTCTCTGAAGAATATACACACAATACATTCATTCTCTAGAACTCTTCTCAGTACACCATCAATTGTTAGCAGGTCCGTCCGTATGCATCACATTTAAATACTTTCCAAGTAATTTTTTCTGCTTTTTTTCCTCGTGGTCAAAAACTCTGCTCCATACAGTCCAATACTCTAAATGTAGCACTTCGGCTGTTTTTCCTATAATGACAAGGTCATCTTGCTGGTCCACTTCTTGTTGAAACAGGCTTTGGCCCTGACAATTCCCATTCGAATTTCATTTGTGCAACCATGGCATGGTCAGAAAGCTTCTAAAGTAAATAACCCGCTTCACATTCTCCAGTTCTAGGAAGTCGGCCGTTATCTTGAAAGGTTTCTTCATATCCGCATCACTTTTGACTTTTTTTATGGACATAATTTTACCTCCAATCTTTCAAATGGGTGGTACAATTTGTGTAGCACCACTCCGCCTCTTGTTACGCGTGGTGGTACAAACAACATTACAATGTAATTTTATAACAGTTCAATAATGTATCGTAAATTGGTTCGACAAATAAAAGTCTGATTCAAGAAGGGTCTAAATTTGTCTTACATCCAGAGGTGCAGCCAGGATTTGGTTCTGGGGAAAATTTAAAAAAAATATAAAACCTGTGGAATTTAATGATCTATAACTTATTTTTGCACTATTTATAATTTAACTAATTATTCTACGAAAACAATTGTACTAAGAAAAAGAATGAATAGCTTTGTATTAATTTGGAAGTGGAGAGGAGCAACGTGTTGGAAATGGATTGTACATAATCAGCTCGTAAAATAATTAAGCAGCTGTACAGCACTTAATCTTTATCCCACGGATGATAGGAACATTGTACAACCCATCCCACTGCTGTACAAATAAGATGGGTTGGAGGTGTTGTCAGGATGGAAGGCGGAGCGGAGAAGGCTTGTGGGCGCCCTAGGAAAGGGTGGCTGAATGTCAAATAAAAGATAGGCTTCCACTTAATACTGGATATGTTATAAAGTACGCAATACATGTCGGGACTCGTCCTGGGGTCGGATGCAATGAATGAGTGCCAGTCTAAGTTAGCGGCGTAGAAAACGGAAAAGGGTACGGTAATGGTAATGGTTCACACAGTTGGTGGCTGATACCGAACAGCCGCTAGGCGGGAGCGGACGGCATACGGCCGTTCGCCCCGCACAGATGCTGAGCCTCTGGTGTGCGTCTGTTCTGTACGAGAACTCAAACTGAAGAGAGCGAAGGAACTGATTCTCTCACCTCGGAGTCCTCCAGCAGTAGCACACGTGATCAAACCTGGGTGCCTGCTATTGGCTCCACGGTAGCATAGAAACGTCAGTAGTTTCAGCACGGGCGCCAGAAGGTGGAGTGATTTTAGAATCAGCATTCAATACTGGTTCTTCCGGCTCTGTCCTGCAAGTTGGACAGCCTTGGTCACGTTGTCAAGGCGTATGTCGCGGTGGAAGAACACTTGTAAAACTTAGGCGAAGTTTTGAAATAAAATTTTTGAATTATTTCCGTTAACTATTTTAGACTGGCTGTTCATCCTGTACACAGCTTCTATGTTACTAGCCAAAGAGAAAGGTCTTTACAGTTTAATTTACATGAGATACTGTGTGCAAAAATTGAACAAAAATAACAATAATATTGGTCATAAGATTCCACTCGGTGGCACCGCTGACCTGCAAAGCAGCGGGTCACCACATATGAACAATCGGCTAGAAACTTTATCATAGCAGTAACAATAGCGGCAGCATCAAAGCAGGTCGCGGCGGCGTTGAAACCGCTCACAGTGACAGCAGCACACGTTCTCAGTGGCGGCTTTACATTGTCACGTTCACCTGGGCTTGGCAAATTAGAGTTACGTTGTGACATTTTACATGTGTACTGTTTCGAATTTCCGGTGCAGACCTCTTTAAAGAAATAAAAAATGAAAACAATGAAAAATAATAAAATAAAAAAAAAATCGTTGGGAGGAGCTGGAGGGGCTTCAGCCTTATTAGCCCCTCCCCTCCCAAGGACTCGTGGACAGCTCAAGTTGTGATTGTGGAGCACCTGAGCAGACGCTGGACCACATCCTAAGAGTGTGCCCAAAAAGAAAATATAGTGCCTCTGCTGATGACTTTATAGAGGCCACACCTCAGGCTATGAAGTGGATTCAAGATCTGGACATTGATATGTAGCCAAAAGCTTGTCTCCCACGTTCTAATTCCAAGTGTTCTGCTATAATATATTTTTGATCACTCACATCTACTGAAAATGAGCTCCTGTACAATCTTTTACTGATATTTGTATATATATTCTTGTTCCTTGTGTACTTTGTGTAATTATATTTGTATATATGCTGGTGTCATATGCCATACGATAAACAAATTAATAAATAAGCCCTCTCACCCAACCAACTTCCCCCCCCCCTTCCCCGTGGCTGTGCCACTGCTTATACCTCTGAGTATGAAAAGTTAAAATGGATTTTAAATGTGTTATCGAGTAACATTTTTAGTTCCTTTTGTTCTGTGTGCTAAATCTAGTCAAAGACATGAGAAAGTAATGAAAGAGAGAAAAGAATTGGCACACACACACACACACACACACACACACACACACACACACACACAAACGAAAAATTTAATAATAATAATGAGAAAAAATCAATAATTAATAAATCAGTATCTGGTGCTGTCCTCTATTGCAATCACATAACACACACACACACACACTGACACAAAGCAAAGATAGGACAAACACATACTCAACAGTTGACAACACTAGCAAAAACAAAAACACAACACAAACAAAAATGGCATGTGCCTAGTGGTGCTAACTGTGAAGTGCTGGAACAACAAAAACAGCAAAATGCACGGAATTGAAGCACAACAGCTGGAAGCAACCAATGAGCACCAGATGTAAAGCTATATCCATGAAATATTGTAAGTACAATATCCAGATATCAATACTATACCAAAATAACGCATCAGAACTGTTGATAAACTAAAAAATACTGAAAAATGTAAATATAAAATTTTGTAAAGAATAATCATGTATATATTACAGGCCACTGATGATGCCTTCCAAATAAAGGCAAAATGCATATGGCAATAGCATATTTTATTAAATCAGTTGCATAGACAGATAAGTGAAATACCTTCAATATAATATTATTGTGTTATCGAGTAGTTCAATATTGGTTTTCCATTCTTATGTATTGCTTCGAATCGTGGCAAAACGAAACGACTGGCCTAGTTGTTTGGTTCTTTAGAGAGGTGCACATAATTTGATCGAAATTGTGGGGTGTTCTCGAGACGAAATGATGGCGTCGAAGCAGAAGGTGAAGGAACGGCGTGGTGAGCCGTCGACGGCGAGACAAATAAGATGGGCGCCATTAGCCAGTGGCCGCGGGCATCGCTCAGCGCGGACAGGGAGGCTGGAGGCTCTACTGCGCAGGCGCCGCCGCCGCCGCGGCCGCCATCAATCTAGCGGCCCGCTGCGTGCGGACCGCGAAAAAGCGTGACGGCAGATTAACTTGTCGCGCGCCTTCTGCCCGCCTGACGGCAATTTGCTGCCGCTTCCCGGCGAAAAAAATACGCCTCCTCAGCGCTGCTTTCATTACGTGAACGCCAATTGTAAGTACCGCCATTCACGTCCTCATTGGAAACTCGTTTGCCTTCAATGGCGGGAGAGATTTTACTGAGAGGAGGGTCCACAGTTGTTTGCGTAGTACGTCAGAAGTGTCAAATTTTTCGGGGCAGGCTGTTATTTATGATCCGCTTTACCAAAGGTTGTAGATGTTGGAATTAAGCTTGTCTGACAAGTAACCCCTTTGAGGGCGATGTCGAAAGATCAGTCTCTAGTGAGGCTAATTTTAAAGTTTGTGTTAACAGCTATCACAGGAAAAATATCAGCTGTTAATAACTCACTGTGTATATCGGGAGATCGATTGAAAAATGGGTGTCCGAGAGGTGTAGTCATTGGGTGACCAGATGTAATCGTGTAAAAAAGAGGAAAAACAGCTTCAAAAAGGAGGAGAGAGTAAGAAAAAAAAGGACTCACAAAACATTTGATCAAAATAAATGGGTTTATTGTTAACCCTTTATAGGGTACTGGTAAGTGTACTTACCACCCGGTTATTAATACAGAAAAATCTGTTTACGCAGGCCTTCACCATAAGAAATCACTTTCTTTAACGCTCTCTGGCAAAAATAGTTACCACTTTTTTATTTCCCGCCTCGTCGCCTTTTATAAATGTAGTAAGTTGGGAAAGTGGTAAGCATTCTTACCATTGAGACTCTCTGGATATAGTATTGTTTAGTACAGTACACAGTCAACAATAACTTGTTCTGCAAGTCAGAAACGTTTGAAATTAGTGCATTTCTGCGGAAATTGTGGTATACATATATCATTTACTTGCCTTGTATACTGAACTATTTGTTACGAAAATTTGCTGTTGCTTTGAGCAAGGCAGAATGAATAACCGAAAGTTGTTCATTTATGAACTAATATTTCTAGGGCTTTCTAATGAAAGTTGTCAAACATTTATAATCATACAGACATCAGACAAAGCAAGGTGATAAACCATTTCAATAACAAATGTGAAAGTTTATCGTAAATTTACTTGTTGTAATACCATCTAAAACCGCTTGTATTCCCGGTGTATATTGGTGGTGTTAGTTCTTAGCCAACTGTTCTGTTCTGTTTTAGGCCTTATCATGTCTGACCAGAGAACATTATATGAAATATAGTATCAGAAATGTTCTCTGGTAAGTATGGTTACCACCCCATGGGACGTCATGCATTCAGAAAATCATGAAAATAAATATGTTATACAACTAACCACTTGTCATGGATATGAAATAAAGGTATAACAACTTTAATTTTGGACTTTCATAGTACTTTCCTATAAAGGATTAATACAGAAAGCACACAGCGCCGCGTTCAGACAGACATTATGAATGCGACATTTTTCGCTGTGTAAACAATATGGAGTGAAATTTCACTTAACGCTGGCGGCGTTGTTGTTAAGTTGGCAACGAAACGTATCAAAGACACTGTTTCTCAGCGATGTATATCGAACTTACTGTTACACTCATATAATGACTGGTCCTGGATGTACATTTTTCAGTTTACGATTTCCTAGCACTTTTCCAGCATTTTCCGTAAAAATTAATTACGTCAATAACACTGACCTGTTTACATAAAAAGCCTATTCTCCTCCCGACATTCATCTCGCCGGTACCGATTACAGACGTTTGAACTCTTTTTTTAAATAACGGCATTATAACAATCTGTCCAGCTCTGTCTTACCTTTATTGGCCACTGAGACCTACGTTCCACCTCCACTTATTTAACATTCTGCTATGAATTCGTTTATCCATCCTCACATGTGCACGACAAGAAACCTGTTATGCCAATTGCCAAGCCACGATAATTTGCATCCGGAAGTGAAATACGGAATGGAAATTTTAAGTAATCGATATTTGCTGTCGCTTATGGATCGATCCGTGATAAAATTGACGATCGTGCTGTCTCTGTGGGCAGTGCCTACAGGTAAATTAGCAGTAAATTAAGAGAAGAGCAATAGAACGAGACTAATTATAAAATACTCACAGCAGAGTATTTTTATTACCCTCAACGTAGCTCAAAAGGAGGACAATGTAAAAATGAGCCCGGCACCCAGACAAAAAGCTAAAAAAAAGAGGACACGTACGGATTACTCCGGACGTCTGTTCTCCCTGTGCAGACATCATCATCTTCGGGTGTTCGTACTACACTTCACGAAATGGATACGTTTGACATCCAGGAGATACTGCAAATAAACAATTAACTTGCACGATAAACACAAATGGGAAATTCCTGTGATCACAAAATATCGCACCATCAACATCGAAAATAAAGTTTTTGGGAGATAAGGTTGTGCAAGACGTTATTCACACTTAAAGATTGCGTATAGAGATATTCGTGAAATGGGGTGATGAGTATTGATGGAATGTGATGGCATGCAGCTACACCTACAAGGATAGCTGCTTTCAAAGTAAGCTCCATGACAGTCTGTTCGTATTTTGTTGCATATTATCAGAATGCACCAATTCCCATCACCACGTTACATCAATACATTCTATATGTATTGCTTAAGACTGAATACCTAGCTCAATCTCCTGCAGGAATACACAAGGAATTACCTTAGATGTTGTACGCCTCCCCTCCAAACTGTGCAAACCTTTCCAGTCGCAGTGGCATGCCATTTTTAATTCGATATTAATGGTGCAAGTCCATTAATTCTGTTGAACATTCCTTCGACGTCGACAATATCCACACCATGCCCATTTTGAGAAGGGTAGACCTAATGTATACATCCCATAGAATGTTGATCTCTGCACCTATCTAAAACTCATTTTCTGTCATCCTCGTGATGTACATGGTGAGTCATCAGCAGCTAATATTTTCTTGAGTAAATTTTTAATGTAACACTTTCAAATTAACCTTACTAGAAAATTACCTTTGTAATCGGTTTCAAAAGTTTTTTGGCAACCACTGTATGCATTTCAAATGTGTGTTTGTATGTGTGTGTGTCTTGTGTGTGTGTGTATGTGTGTGTGTGTGTGTCTGTGGCTGTGTGTGTGTCTGTGTGCGCTGACGCATGTCCTTGGGGAAGGAGAGTGACTGGCACTGCTCGATTACAGACGAGCCGAGAGACCCACATTGGTGTGAACATCATCCGCTGCAAGGTACACCAGATAACTTGCAGCTGATCTCCTACACTAAAAGCCACTAAAACGGCAACTAAAAAGGACAGAAAATAACGAATAATTACATGCGTGTTTACAGTCGAGGAAGATGAATTCATAATTAAATTCCATTGTGATTTGGTAGGTATGGGGTGCAAAAAATTTGTACATACGAATATCAATCCGGGAAATAAAAGCGGTTGGATAAAAATGTGGAAGCAACCTCGTGAAATGCTTGCTCGAACCTAAACGCAAATGCTAGCCGAAGCTGCAGATTGTATTGTCGGTATATTTGAACACGAATGGCAGAAGTATCTATCACATATCACATACAGCCCTTCATTATGTTGTTCCAGTAAGCGTACGGTTCGCAAGAATATGCCCGAAAGAACAAACCCACCCAACTACTGCCCCATACAACCACCCCTCTCCACACACACACACACACACACACACACACACACACACACACACACACACACACACAAAGGAGGGATGATCATTTCTTCAGTGATGATGTGCAGTGCACGAGCCCAGCCCTGAAATCTAACGGAATTCGGCGAAATGTCGATAATAATGAATGAAAATGGGCAGGAGCACTATGCTTGTAATGAGTGGATAAGTTGAAAATCTGGCGTTAGGCGCTCAAGAAAATGGCACACAGTTACAGTGCTTGCTTTTTCATAGTGGTGTAGCGGTAATCCCGGCTCCCTGTTAGGCAGGAAGACCCGGATTTGAATTCCGGCTTGGCATAAATTTTCAACTTTCTCCATTGCTTTAAGTCAATGACAACTGGAAGCTAAGGTAAATATTTTTCTGTCTTGAGAAATACATTGGTTGAATATCACGCGTATAAAGAACAGCTGTTGAAGTAGGACCAAGTAATAATATAATTGATAAAATTGGCGGAACAACCTCTGCTTTCTTCTGCGCTGAGACCAGTATACTGTGCATCAGCGTGATTAAACGGTGTCAATGCGAACATAATCAACGTTGAACTGAATAATATTATGCGAATTTATCTCGAGAACAGGTTTACACCAATCATAAGGTAGCTTGTCCTGGGTGCCACACTACCCCCAAAACTGCGATATGAAGACATCAGAGAATACAGCAGAGTACAACTCTGAACTACCGGTATATTCTGACATTCCCGATCTAATAATTAACAGACTTCGTTCAAGACATCTTCCTCTTGCACATACGGACAGCCTGAATAAGAGAATGGTTCGTAAGTGCCCCACCAACAAGCCACCCAATGCTTTGTATTACTGAAGCAGTTCCCCTTTGATCAGCCCCACAAGATATCGTCAACCCTTAACGGACTGAGAACTGGCATGGAATCTGTGCGCTCTTTAAACGAGGAATGGTGAACTGTGACTGCGGTGTGGCTAGGCAGAATCATGGAAGAATACACCGCCGGAGATACAGAGAGGATTTTGAAGAATTCCTTATGACAACCCAAAAATTTGTCGAAAACATTCAGGGAGTTGTTTCTAATTAGTATTAAATAACACTAAATAATGAAAAGTGTGAAGTAATACACATGGCCACTAAAATAAATCTGCTGAATTTTAATTACACGTTAAATCAGTGAAACCTTAAAGTCGTAAATACCACCAAATACCCAGTAGTTACAATTACGAACAACTTAGACAGGAGAGAACACATAGAAAATATTGTGGCGAAGGCGAACCCAAAGTTACGTTTCATTGGCAGAACGTTTCGAAGATGCAACAGCTCCACCAAAGAGACTGCCTACATCACATTTGTGCGTCCTCTCCTGGAGTGCTGTTGCCCAGTATGGGACCCTCACCAGGTGGGACTGACGAAAGACATTGAGAAGGTTCAGAGAAGGGCAGCTCGTTTTGTTTTATCACGTTACAGGGAGGAAAGCGTCACGGAAATGTTGCACGATTTGAGGTGGAAATCATTAAAAGAACGACGTTATTCGTTGCGGCGAGATCTATTTGTGAAATTTCCATCACCGACTTTTACTTCTGAATGTGAAAATATTTTGCTAGCACCCAATTACTTAGGGAGATATGACCATCCCAATAAAATAAGAGAAATCAGATCGAAAACGGAACGATTTAGGTGTTCTTTCTTCCCGTGCGCTATTAGAGAATGGAACGGTAGAGAATGGTTATGAAAGTTAATGAACCCTCTGCAACGCACTTAAATGTGATTTGCAGAGTATCTATGTAGTTGTAGATGTAATATAATGTATATAATGATATATGGAATAACATGACCAATACTGAAATGTACTTCAGTTCCATACGCTAAACAAGATAAAGTTCTAGCAATGTACGCTCTTTGACGGTATCATTTACTGTTATGCAGAATGCCTCTCTTGAAGCATCTGCCATGGGAGTCGGCCTATCATTTCCATGACTCTTGCCCGTTTACTAAATAGTTCTGTAAGTAAGCACGCTGATCGCCCTGGGATCATATACACCTCTCTGACGATCCTATTTGGTAGATCTCACACTGACGAGCAATATTTAGGTATTCGTGCATTGTAAGGTACTTCCTCTTGTTGGACTTCACTTTTTGAGAAATTTTCCAGTGAATCTCTGGATGGTCTTTGCCTCTCCGACAACTAAATTTATTTCCTTCGCTTCATTTCAAACCGTTCCTCATGAATCCTCCAGATACTGTAAAGAAACACGTCATTGATAGTTCTTATGTAATCATACACTACAAGAACTTTCTTTCAATGGATACGCTGCAAGCTACGTTTGTTTATGATGGTCAATTACCATTATTTGCTCCAAGCCTCGATATTCTGCACTTAATCCTGGATTTCCCCACAATTTTTCATCGTTTCAATTTATATATGTACAGAAGCATCACCTGCGAAAAGCCTCACTGAAATGTTTAAGTTATTTATTAGGACATTTGTATACATTGTGATATTTAATTATCCTCTAATAATCCCTTGGGGCCCTCGAGAAATTACTTTTGCATCAAAAGACTTTTGTCATTTGAGAATCACTTGCTGTAGTCTTTGTGGTATAAACTCTCCATTTCCGTCATACAGTGCCCGATATTCCATATGCTCATACTTTGTTCATTAGGCGACAGTGCGGAACAGTTACTACATTATATCGGGGTTAAGTGTTCTTTAACGGGTGCAATGGGTTGGTGCTCACGCGGTGGGTGTTTTTGTAACTAAGTTTTCCGAAGCTTTTGGAATTTTCATAAGACACCGAAACGAAGATTTATACCGCCTACAGGAAATGTGCATAAAGATTATCCGTGAAGGCAGAAAGCGGACAGGAGTATGTGTATACTGATCGTGATGGAGTGTCATTGAATGGAATTGTAATGAAGAAGAAGACGATGACAGATAGAAATGCAAAACTACTCACCAAAATGTAAATTCGAGTGATGTCAATGGCGTAAAACTGTGCCGTTGAGCAATTAAAGAAAGTTCCTTGATGAGATGTCTCTTGTTTCACAGTCACAAAGGGTGAAACGGGCTGAAAAGTTGTTAATACGGAAAGCTCCATCGTGATGTTCCATGGGCCTCATTGGTAGTACTTGAACTGTTTCATAAACCATATATTAAGAGCAGTTTCAAAAACAAGCTAAACTTCCATGTGAAACTCACTGTTTTAAATTGACAAAGATTCCTGTGGTAGACATGGACATACGGGAAGATGTCGCTACAGACTCACACTGCACGTTGTTCTGCAGCGACCGCTGCCATGTTAGCCAGACCAAAACATTAGCAGAGTAATGTTTTGCGAGTGCTTTTTGTTCGTTTCTCTGTTGTGAGCACGCAACAGTTGTTTTAAAACAGAAAATATTTCAGAGCTTTCGCGAATAATACAGGGCGATGAAGGAATTTTCATTTGCTCTTCCGTTATTTAACGGATACTAGGTCCAGAACAGTAACACGACATATTAACGTAGCTTTCGTTTCGATGCTCGTTTCGAATAACCAAGAAGAAATGTATTTTATGTGAAAAAACCCGCTTTTGTAATCCAGCATTTTCTTCTAAGCTCACTGAACAAACTGAAATTCGCTCTGTGGACCCTCTAAAATGTCGAGATAAAATATCGTTATGCTTTGTTCGGTTTCCAATCTCGCCTTCTCACAACGTTCATCACAGATATTTTCGAATCTGACTGATAGAAAATCTAAACTGAAACGGTAGAAAGAAAATCAACACAGCAAAAGCAAATAGCACAACCAACATCCATTAATTTAAACGGAACTGTAAGTAGAACAGAATGAAATTTGGATGAAATCTGATTACTTTAAGCTTTAGACTGTAATAAAAACTATTAGTAGATCCGTACAAAATGTAAACCAGAATTTTCTTTGACAGACTTCCACCGGAAACTACTGTTTTAGCCATACTAACATGACGAACATTGGCTACAATTCCATCTATTTTACACCTCTTTGATTTCATGTATTGAATAACATCTCTGTGGCCGCAGAAGGACGTCGCTTTTGTTCTCGTTTTATTTTTTTATTTTTTTAAATGTTCAGTGTAATTATTTTGTTCCGATTTTTGTGAAATTAATTACTATCATTATAGTAATTGATTTTTATATTAGGAGAGGAACTGATCTGTAATGCTTACTTTACCTACTACTATGTCAATCAGATTTACTTTTTCCACTGAAGTATTTTAGGCATCGCTAATTTTACATTAGATAGCCGGTTTCGGTTATAGTGTGATTTTATAAATAGGGATTTTCCTTGGGGGCACAAATTTCCTATTAAGCTAATCAATTTCATGATAACGAATTACGCTCCGAAATAAAGTCAAGACATTAATTCGTGAAGGTAATACTTGCTGGTGGCCTATGTTAAATTCTATAAGTAATGCAACTCCTAGGTGGGCGATGGTCCGTATTTCATGACGCCTGTGAAACTTAGAGCATAACCAAACGTTTTGGTAAACACAGCTGTAAGCATGATTAGAAAACATTAAAAACTGAATTGTTTGATACTGTGTGCAGGTTATTCTGGCAAGAGAGAAAAACAGTTATGCGAACTAATTGTAACCGAAATCTAAGTAAAACTGAGCTTAAGCTTTAAATAAAAAAAAAAAAATAAAATAAAATAAAAAAAAATAAAAAAAAATAACAAGGTGCCAACTATTTTACAATAAAGAACGTAGGTCAGTGTTTGAATTATTTTACTTGGGTGACAAGGGAGATCTTTAACTCAACATTCACACGAAACCATGCTTAGAATGACAATCGGTTAAAAAAATTGTATGTGTCATTTACATGCAAAACTTTGTGTTCTACCACAGTTACCATTCTAATACAGAGAAACGAAGAAATAAAATATCATTACAATAGGAGGGAAATTGTACGTATTTAATAGGTGTTGTGACAGTACAGCCCTTGGACTAGCGATCTCTGGGGTCCAAGCATGTTAACAGTGCATGGTTGGGAATGGCTGCAAGCACCTTATCCTAGTACATAAAAGATCCAGAAAGTGCTTCAGCTTACATTAATTGCGGCAAAATATATTTTTCCTGGGATCGTTTAGTGTAGTGTGGGTATGCCAAATATTTTCTACCTCGAAAGGAAGGGGAACAACATTTGGTGGTCCTAAATTTTCGTAATTCTCGTACTTTTTTCAGTTTTACGTTTATATCTCGACTACGGTCCATATTACAGACATAACCATCCAACAGTAAAGTAAAGAGGATGGAATCCAGCGTAGATTAAAGGGAAGAAAGATGAATATTCCAACAGTAGTTTTAAAAAACGGGAATTTTCCAAACTTTACCAAAAACTGTGATAACCATTTTTAATGTGCTGTAAGTTTCCAGGAAGAAATTTTATCAGCACGCCTATGTTTGAAATTTATAGGGTATCAATCTGTGAGTTCAAAAGGCACATTGCCCATATTGAAATGGTTTTACTCGTAAAACAAAAGTGAGGTAAATCTGAAGCTCATACTATCGAGTTTTCGCAATTTTTATGTCTACAACTACGTTAATTAATTATAACTTCATTGCGAGACTATATTATGCCACGTGAATGCATTACAAAATAGTTTTAAGAAATTTTGTAGAAGTTTTAAAGTCTATTTGTTCATAAATGTCACCTAGTACGCCTGACTTCTTGCTCAGAGCTGGTAGACAGTTCCAATTGCGTGTGCCCGTTACGTCTTAACCCTTTCATTAACAGCGTAGTTCCTGGATAACACCATATTAAACGCTGCTTTAGACAGTATTTTGAGTACGAATCATTAAATGTATCAACTACAGAGAGTTACGCTGTCTTTATTCGGCTATGAGTGTCAGTGTGCGTATGGTTCGTGTTACTCTATTTCAGCAGCGCATTGTCTTGTCTTTCGTGCTGTGGTCAATGTTATGCTAGCATTATTAATCTGACAGTGCTACCAATCAACAAAGTAATTTCCGAAGTCTTAATATAACACGATACAAATGTGTGTTGTATATGAAAAACATTACATAACGGTACAATAGTTCGGTCAAAAAGATCAAAGAACATTCTTTGAAGTTTACGGCATTGTATTAAAGCATAAAATACTTTATTTTTTCCAAAGCAGATTTTATAATGTGGGAATGAAAAGGTTAAGGGGACCGAAGGGTAGAAGAGTTGGCCAACCACACCACCTTCGTTATGCCACGATCTCTTCAAACCTTTTAGCCAAAGTAAATCGTGAATATGTGTTTGAGTTTTGAGTTTGAGATTTTGTGTCAACACGTGTGAACTCTGTGTTCATGAAGATGAATGGACAGTTGGAAAAAGAGAGAGAGAGAGAGAGAGAGAGAGAGAGAGAGAGAGAGAGAGAGAGTGAGAGGGTTGTTAGAGAGCAACAGAAAAAGGATAAACGCCTAACACACTCGTTTGTTCGATAGGTATTGAGATAATTGTTCATATAGCAAGTCAAAAACAATACAGTAAAAGTTGATTGACGCTTACGTTCATCATAGGTATAAAGAATGAACAATAAACTGTAGCACGACGAGTTTGAAGTGAAAATACTATTTTCAGTTTTCGATAACAGTGTTATTTATTTAATGAGGAATACACAGAAGATGTTATTTGGAGAGGCACTGTATATATATATATATATATATAGAGAGAGAGAGAGAGAGAGAGAGAGAGAGAGAGAGAGAGGCAAAATATGTCTCTAGACATAGATTTATTATTTGATATAGCTGCTGACTAATCGTATCATTCGGTATGTAAGAATAAAATTTGTTGGACGCTTTTATCAGATGGTTGCTGGGAGTAGGACGTACCCGTTGGGCCAAAATTGATATAGCACTGGCAAAATAATCTCGTCATTTAAAGAATGTTTATGAGTTGTTGACAAGTTAATGTATCAGGTCGATTTTTTAAGTTAGACAGCCCCGGTCCGGCACAAATTTTCAGTTTTCACTAAAATACGGAACATATTCAGCAATTATTTCTGAGTCTGCCATCACCAGATCTAAAAACCATTGACTTGCAACGTTTTCTACTAGGTATAGATGTTATTATAGAAACTGAACATTATCTTTGACCGATTTTAATGAAATTTTAGTGTGTTAGAATGAATGGATCCCTGAATAGTTTAATTCACAATTGGACTCGGTTGGCAACACAGAAAAATGACGATACTCTGTGCACTGTAATTACTACGTTCAGGAAATTTCAAGAGTACATATAGCATTTGAAGGTCACGATTGTAATATTACAGCTCCGCGTTTCAAATGGAAGAGAGTTGCTGGGTCACCCCACCCTTTGGGATATCAAGTTGAAAATAACGCTACGTCGAATCAGAGCAGGGTCTTCTTACAGAATTTCTCGGATCTGATGACGTCTGACTACCTAGCACAGCTGCAGGCGCCACCAGAGCATCAGATAACCACCTACAGAATACTGATATTTGCCAACACCTACAGTGTGAGTGCATGTGTAAGGCGGCAAGAACTTTAACATAGTATTTGTTGCTTACATGATATGTTAATATCTTTCCAAGCAATAAATAAAGTAATTATTATTCGAAGTACGGCATTAAATCGCGAGTACGATAACTAGTTTTTCTCGAGGCTGAAGCAAGTAAACAGTTCATACATATACAATAAGGGAATATTTTTGGTTCCAATTTATCAGTTAAAATACCATTGCAGACAGTACTTAGCAACGATTTCAGATGCTTCAAAATATGATGCAATACTTCGTTATGCGCGAGCGCGGGTCTCTCTGTTAGCGGCAGGTGACCTTCGAAGCGTGGGCCAGCTGAAACGCGATGTTAGCGCGTGCATTATTGGCCGGTTCGTGGGCGCGCCTAAAACCAAACAAAAGCGCGTCTCCGGTAGGCGAAAGTTCGCTGACGTGGCAAGAGTGGGGGGAAGGTATGTTACGGTGAGCAGCGGCAGCAGTGAAAAACTCCAGCCCTTGGTCTGGCGGTGACAGGTTGTGTCGAAGGCAAGCGAACACTGTGGGCGCGATTTGCGCATTTTCGAGTGTGGAACAAGAGAGATAAGACTTTTTTCAGAGATTTACTGAAAAGAACATCTCTGTGGGAAGCAAATCTGAAATTACCTCTTTTAATAGTAGTCAGATTGTGCGATTTCGCTGTGTTGGTCAGCCACTTTTTGTCTGACGCGAATACACACAGAGTGAGGTAGTTAACGCGTGTGGACGAATTGCAGTGACATTGCGGTGGGTTAATTTATGCAATCAGCGTACTACGCCAGTAGCGATACCAGGAATTGTTAGGCGTTGTCAACATCATTGAGACGTAGGAAATATTTCGATCGACAGAAGTTGATCTAGTCAACCTATAACCCTACCCGTCCTACACCACCGGTTAGAATATGATAATTAGAAAAATGACCCGTGTGCCTAATTATCTTAATTTGGTGGAAAAGCTATCGGTAATGAAGCCGATGATGTAGTGGAGGCTATAACCGGAACGTTGCTGCACCTCTTTGGTAAACAACAACGATCGATAAAAATAAAAAAAAAAGTGGAAAGTAAAATTTGGAATAAAATGATCAATGTTTAAATAAAAAAATGCGGAACAAACGGAACACAGGGATTAATTTGGAAAAAGTGAATAACTTATTGATTTACGGTCGCCAGCTCGATGTACGAGCAAATAATTTGGTGGGATGTCAATAATAGAAAAGTTAATTAACAACGTGAAATATTACGTAAAATTTGGGTGGGCAGAAAATCAGAGGGTGCGAGTCAAATTCGGTACAAAAGACACTGACAATATACTAATTACTGAGAAATAGTTTACTAACACGGGGTTCATAGTAAGACAGCGAAATGCAAGCCATAGCCGCGCAAATGCAACGTGTAGCAAATCATGCAAAACTCTCACCTTAATACTTACTATTTACAGCTTCAAATAATTAATTGTTTATATAAGTACCAGAACTTATTCTACAGTGAGTATGCCATGCGCTTTAGCAATAATCAAGTTGTAACTGAACTATTAACTATACTAATGGCAAGCTCAAAAAATTAATTAATGACTTGTCGTGCTAACACTGAATATTTAGAAAAGAACCATTTAACCTTCTGATTAACTTTTACTCTATCTTTAACCAGGAATTATTAGCATTCAAACACTTGTAAACAATTACTATTCTCACTAGTCAGTACTTGCAAGTTAAAACAAACTTTACCTCAAAATAATATGCAGTGGAAAACAATTAACCTTTTACACTGTTATTGAAATATCTTTTGAAATTGAAAGTTAATCTAGCAGTTTCGTTCAACTTAGTAAACCTATTGATCAGCAACACTGGCATAAGCTGCGTTTAGTAAAACTTTTCTGAGCACATTTTTTATTAACGACTGTCACATTGTCTTTAATGACTCTGATCTTTATTTTTCTATAACATTGTGACTATCCTCGGAAAAACAATGGATGAGGAAGGAACCTGTCTGGACAATGACTATGGGTAGTGATTTTTAAACACAGGTTCACAAATAACAGTGTTCGCTATTGAACAATCATCACTAATACGCTGGTTAGCTGTACATGCTAAGACAAACTGGACAGATCTTACTGAATTTGATGTGCGACGTGGTGCTGCTGATTGAAGACTGTTGGCACTTAACAATTGGCGAACACAGGCTCTTCTTGGCGACGAATGTTAATTACAATTTAGGGCCCACAGCATTCCTCTTGATGCATTTATTAATTATTTAAGCTGTGGCCGTATGAATAAATAATATTGCCTCTTCGCCGTCTCCTCCACTAGTGCCAATCCACGTACTTGTTCCGTACACCACTGAGCGCACTGTCAAAAGTAATGCGTCTGTCCTCCACTACTTCTCAACAACGACTCCTTCTCGCTGTGCGCCTCTGCGCTACCAGCGATAAAAAGCTCCCTACTCAAAGATGATTCTATACAATAGCAAAGCCCTTGCTAACCCAGCGTGTCTACTACATTTACAATATTTTTGACATATATGGAAATTAGCAGGAAAATGCAAATATATCACAGAAACAAAATATACAAATACATAATAAATTACAAAAAATACAAATAATGAGGAAAAATGCATAAAGCATCGTTTTATATACCACCCTGTACGCACACATGACTGGAAAGCACCGTTGGTCACTGTGTTGTTGTGTCACATATGCCCCACGTTTCATTGGTCTATAATGTCTTATAGACCCAAGGAAACGTCCAGACTCAAACAAACAGTGATCAATGACATGCAAGAAAAACACAAAACAAATCAATTTAGTCAACACTACATCAAGAGATTATCACACAGGATCATATTCAACTGTGTCCATTATTATCATCTACTCATTAAATACAGCTCTTAGTCTAATTAATCACATAGGTTGAAATCACTATGTCCTCACACAATAACTAACCAATACCTTTCTCAAACAGAAAAATTATCTGTGTCCTTTCTCACCAATTACTAATTAACCGAAATACTTCATTAACCAACTCACATAGGATAAATCACTATGTCCTACACATTATTCAATTAACACTCAATTAAAATCTTATTCACACAGAATAAAATTATCTGCGTCCTCAATAACACCAATCATTTTTTTTAGGCACTGATTTGCTGCTCAGTACTAAATTTCTCGTACGTCCTCATTACCATTGAAATTGTTGGCATCAGCACTGTGTTGTGCCCCACTTTCATTTTATTTCTGTGCCCTCATGTGCACCATGTCCAAAGGCACACAACTTCAAATTCAGCTTAACTTGCCTCATTATATTGATGAATAACTTTGATTAAATTTTTTGTAATTTTGTATCAGTCACCTGCAACTTAAATAACCAGTCTAACTATACCTGAAGTCACAAACACTTCATACAGTTGAAATCAGAGAATAAAACAATCATTCACAGTAACATTTAGTATACATATTCTAATTAAGCACTTAAATTTGCTAATTACGTTAATGAGAGGTCACTGAATCGTTTGCTGCTATCATTTTGAGCAGTCCATACTTAGTTTCAGTATACCTAAGGAAAGCTTAGTCTGTAATCGGGCAAACTTAATTTCCCTAATGATCCTTCACAAATTACATTTCTTTATTTACTGGTTAATTATCCCTACTCTGGTATGGTTGTAAATCAGTGATGTTCCGCGCACCGAATTTTTTACCTGATTGCGGATACACCAGATAATAAGCATTAGGGTGAGGAATACTTTGAATCTCAAACGGTCCATTATAAATAAATTTAAATTTTGCAATCTCATTATCTATTTCACTAGATTTCTCGTGCATTTTCACGAGAACCTTGTCATGAATTTTGAATTTTATTGGTTTGAAATTCTCGTCGTGCCTTTTGATCCGTGCTTGAGCACGCTTATTCATTTGATCTCTCAACATCTCTTTCTTCCGCGCGAGATTTAATTCTTGCCGCGGTGGAAAATTAATGAGTTCCTCCACTACACTTTTCGGTCTCATTCCTAGCATAATCTCATAAGGAGTGAACCCAGTACTTTCGTGGGACAGCGAGTTCATAATTAGCTCAATGTCAGACACATATTTGCCCACGCTTTATGATTGTTGTGGCAGTATGTTCTGAAATATCTGCCCAGCTCACGCATATAGCGTTCTGCAGGGTTACTTGAAGGGTGATAGACTGATATGTGGATGACATCCACCCCTTCACCTTTCATACCTTCCGTCCAAATCTTAGAAGTGAATTGATGTCCGTTGTCGAATAATATTGATTTTGGCTTTCCTATTTTTTGAAAATAGTCCATCAGCTTACTGTAAACTGCTCTAGCAGTAGCTTTACGTAATGTGTACAGCTTAACAAATTTAGAAAACGTATCTAATACAACCAAAATGTATGCGAAATTTCCAATTGTTTTCGGAAGAGGACCATATAAATCTGTAGCTAATATCTCCAGGCTATCCTTGGGCTGAATACTCTGCATCGGTCCTCGGTTTGTCATATTAGCTACTTTTACTTTCTGGCATCTGTCACAAGTTCTCACACGTCCCGTTACACTTCTCATCACATTGTCGAAAACCACAGACTCAGTTATCTTGTCTGCGCACTTTTTCGCTCCGCAGTGACCGTAAGCTAAATGAAAATAGTCAATGAGCTCCGTCACGTATTTATTCGGCCAACAGACGCGCCACTCTTCCGTATCTAAGTTCTTACGCCGGTACAGTATGCCGTCGTAAATCTTGTAATATTTGCGCAGTTTTTTGCCTCTCTCATTTTTCGCGTCGAATTTGACTTTAATTAATTTCCAAATTTCGTCATCATTTTGATGTCGGCGCATGTTCTTACAAATGTTCTCAATTTTCTTTCTGCCTTCAACCTCCTTCAAATACATCAGTTTTAATAAGCCTTCTGATTGTTCTTCATTAACGACACCGTCCGGGTCGTACGACATTCTCGACAGCGCGTCGGCCACGCAATTGTCTACGCCCCTGATATGGCAGATTTCATAATCAAATTGTTGCATGAATAGCGCCCATCTCCTTAATCAGTCGTGCAACAATCGACATGTTTTCAAAAACGTCAACGCCTTGTGGTCAGTGTGCACAATAACCTTGTGCCCCCACAAGAAACCTTTGAATTTTTTAAAGCCCCAGACAATAGCTACGGCTTCCTTTTCAGACACGCTATAATTTATTTCATATTTCGTCAAGATCCTACTCGCGAAAGCTATCGAGCGAACCTCTCTATTTTCGCCTTCTCCTACTTCTTGGAAAACATGTACTGCAATCCCATAATCAGATGAATCAGTTCCCATATGAAAAGGTATTGCCATATCTGGATGGTGCAAAATTTGATTTTCTAATAATTCTGTCTTTAATCTTTCTAAAGCTACTTGACACTTTTCCGTCCAAATAAATGCACTGTTTTTCTTCAACAAATTACACAAGTCCGGATCATTAAAAACTTGCCCCTTCGCATATTTTCGATAGAAATTACAGAGACCGAGAAACGACTTCAATTGTTTCTTCGTTCTCGGTGGTGGGCTGTTCCTAATGGCTTCTAATTTTCGCGGATCCTTAGTTATTCCAGAAGTTGTTATAATATGCCCCAAAAACTCTACTTCTTTCTTTACAAATTCACACTTCTTTATTTTCAAAGTCATACCGCCGCGTATCAGCGCGTCTAATACTTTATTCAACAATTCGCAGTGCTCCTCCCACGAAGAAGTTGCAATTAACATGTCATCGTCATAGATTGTAATTCTAGAACCAAGTTCTTTACCCAATACACTGTCTAACGCACGGATGAACACCGATACTAACGTGTTCAATCCGAACGGAATGACTTTATACTGATAACACTTTCCTGCAAATAGGAAGGCTGTCAGTTTCCTCGACTCTTCTTCCATGGCAATTTGCCAATACCCTGCCGTTAGATCAAGGCTAGTCATGTACCTCACGTTGTGAAACTTTTGCAACACATCGTCTATACATTCCGGACGATCAGTTTCACGTTTGACTACCTTGTTCAATTCTCTCGCGTCTATTACTATTCTAACACTACCATCTTTCTTAAAAACCAAAACCATTGGGTTGTTGTACGGACTTTTAGATCTTTCGATAATTCCCCATTCTTCCATTCTGTTTATTTCGTTTTGTACAGCTTCCTTCCGAGCTAACGGCGCCTGATATACTGGTCCAAAAAACGGCTCATGTGGTACAGTTTCAATTTTATATTCAAATCCCCGTACTTTACCAGGTTTTTCTGAAAACACCTTCCTATTGTTGACCAAAATCTGGTATAATTCTGCTTTCTGTTCACATGAAATATCCGAAACATTTTCTACTATGGTTTTGAAATCATCGTCAGTCGGTTACAGTGCGTTTAAATTTCTGATGTGATAACATTCTGAACCGTCACTTAATCCTCCATACAATGGCAACGTAACTAAACGCAACCGCAAATCTTCATTATTTATTACCCTGCTCATCTCATCAAAACCTATTTCCATTTTACTGTCTTCCACAGAAAACGATATAACCTTTCTGCCACAATCAATTGTCACTTTATACCTCAGCATCCAATCAATTCCTACTATCATATCAGTACTCAGTTGAGGTACTACTAAAAACTCCTGTTCAAATACACAACGTTTAATAGAAAACTGTAACAGCACTTGTGATTTAATTGGTTTGCTACATGCTCCGGTAGCACCTATCACTTTTACTCCTCTTACAGGCATATCCACTATTTCCGTTAATTTCTTTAATTTTCATAATATGACTGAGACATTGCACTAATTTGGCTTGCAGTATCGACTAAAACTTGTACGTTCGTTCCATGAACTTTAACCGGAACCTTGATTTGATCGTACCTTTTAGTTTCATCACCTTTGTCTTCCTGTTCCACGTCTAAATTATCCCATAATAAACCGTCCTGTTCGAACTTTGTAACTTGCTTTTGCCTCCTACTATCTTTTTCCTCAGACTGACATAACACACATTTTATGTCACGCACCTCTGATAATTCAGCGAGTTCATCTTCACTGTCACTTTCGTCCGGTCGTATCACGTCTGCTTTAACCTCGTACACATTGTAATCATCTGTTTCGGTCGTTAATGTCGTTCGGTCATCAAAACGAGCAAGGACTCCCGACGCATCACCTCCGGCTGCCCGTCCAACGTGGTCGCTTTCGTCGCAATCGAGAATGGCATCGATACAAGCTTTGTTTGTCGACACTTCCCGTGTCCCTTTTTCTTTCCCATACTCAATAACATCATCATTATCTCCAATTATACATACATTAACTTTATTCATATTGCGTGACACCTTTCTCAGCGTGCCCGCTCCTTTCAAACAACTTTTTTCAGTATTGCAATGCTTAACTTCATCTTCCTTTACTGTAAAATTTACTTTCCTACTTTCCCTTTTCCATGCTTCTATACCTTCATACATCTTACCAGCTTGTATCAGCCAATCCCGGTTATCGACTTCCAGATCGAACACGCTAGACATGGCATTTGGCACTTTCGTGACCGGAAGCTGCACCGGAATCTGCGCCGGCCCTTCATGTTGCCGCGCATCATCCTTTGCCGCTTCGATAACAATCCCGACTTCGCTAGCTACTACATCTGTTTCTGTATGCGTACGAAGTACATTCCTTTCGCGCAAATGTTCGCTCCTATTTCCTTCCGCGTAAACTCGCTCGCAGTCGTTTATTTCATTTAGGCGGTTACCGGACTCTTTGTCATTATTCTCGCAGCAACCGTTCCTTTGTTGATGGGGCAGCACCTCGTTACGCGCAGCAGTTTGCCCCTCTACTGTTGCGGCTCCTCGTTTTTTGGGAATTGATCGTCACACAGATATGAGTGGTAACAACCTCTTCCTCGATGGGCGCCTCCACCTCTAACTCTGCCCCTTCCTCTTCCTCTATCCACTTGTGCACACCGTACTTCAAACTCGTTAACCTGGTTGTTGTCAAACTTCGGGTTACCGTAATTATTTCTGTTTTGATTGGAGGTATTGTTACCGTGGTACCGGTCGTCATTACGCCGATACCACACATCCATGTCGCCCACTTTCCTTAAGAAAGAAGCTTTGTCTTTCTCGCTCATTAAGTAACCGCGAACACTCCACGGTAACTTTTCGCGCAGCACTGTCATCGTGCTTCGCTCGAACATTTGACCTTTTACATGCTCAATTTTCCTGCACAGATTCTCGCAGTACGTTTTCATGTCTGTATCTTTACCCGGTCGGTACGGAGGAGCGTGCATAAATTCTTGAAGTACTTCATCCTGTTTTTCTACGGACCAGTACTTCTCTTCGAATTTTGCCAAAAATTCCTCTAACGTCCTACAATTATCTGTCGCATTCACAACCCAGCTATTAGCGTCACCACTCAATCGGGTTCTAGCTATTCTGATACGCTCTTCCTCAGGTAACGCAGAAGGTATAATCTTTCTGCACGCATCCATGAAAATCACTGGGTGCACGTTACCTTTCGGGTCGAATTTTTCGATTTCCAGGCTCACATGGTTGGGATACACGCCACCTAATGTGAACGTGGCAGCCAAACTCTTTACGGTTTCTAAACTCTTTACTTGCTCTTTAATTTCTACCAGCTTTTGATTAACGTTAGCTTCCAAAGTCTGAGCCTTATTTTGCACATCAGCATTGACTTTAATTACCGTTTCTTGTAATTTCGTTTCTGTCTCGTCCTGAACCTTCACAATTTGCCCCTTTAATGTATTTACAGAATGATTCAGTTCAGTACGAATTTCCTCTTGTTTGTTACTGACAAGCCTTACTTCACGATCAACTTTAGTTTCTACCTCTTCGCGAATCTTTTCTGCCTTTTCTTCTATACTTTCATTTATTATCCCTTCCATGGACCTAAACTTTTCAGTTAACTGATTATTCACGCTGTCATAAAGATACTCTTTCTGCTTTTTAATTTCATTAGTCATTAATTTCTTTACACATTCTAATTCGCTATTAAACTTTTTATCTAAACTGGTTATTTTACTGTCCATCTGTTCAGTCAGAGTTTTCATTTGTTCACCAATTTTCGTTTCCAGAGAATTTATTTTACTATCAAAAGCTTGACTCAGGGACTGAACTGATGAGTCTATTTTGTTATCTAAACCATCAATTTTGCTAGTTATGTCTTCAGCTAATTCTTTGTTTGATTGAGCTAACGATTGATGTGACTGACTGATAATTACACTAATCCTTTGCATCCACATATTCGGATCAAATGGTAGATTTGACATTGGCTCTGGTTTCATTTACAGACCCACATTATACTTAAAACTCTCTGTATATGTTTCATCCGGATCCTGCTCACATTCTGGAATTTCCTGCTTTATTGTCACATAGCCTACATTTTCTATTTTCACGTCAAAATCTGTGTTGCGGTCGGCGTCTGGCTCACCACCAAACAATGCGGGAGCCGGCTCCAGCCTTTGTAGTGGATGCCCCGCCTGCATTGTCGAATTCGATATTGTTGTTTGCTCTACTGTTTGTTCCGGCATTTTCTTTGAAATTTCACAATTTATTTAAATCCTAAGATTACGCAGCTCAGGACGAGATAAGTACTGTCCTGTCCACGACGGTCGCCACGTATAACCCTACCCGTCCTACACCACCGGTTAGAATATGATAATTAGAAAAATGACCCGTGTGCCTAATTATCTTAATTTGGTGGAAAAGCTATCGGTAATGAAGCCGATGATGTAGTGGAGGCTATAACCGGAACGTTGCTGCACCTCTTTGGTAAACAACAACGATCGATAAAAATAAAAAAAAAAGTGGAAAGTAAAATTTGGAATAAAATGATCAATGTTTAAATAAAAAAATGCGGAACAAACGGAACACAGGGATTAATTTGGAAAAAGTGAATAACTTATTGATTTACGGTCGCCAGCTCGATGTACGAGCAAATAATTTGGTGGGATGTCAATAATAGAAAAGTTAATTAACAACGTGAAATATTACGTAAAATTTGGGTGGGCAGAAAATCAGAGGGTGCGAGTCAAATTCGGTACAAAAGACACTGACAATATACTAATTACTGAGAAATAGTTTACTAACACGGGGTTCATAGTAAGACAGCGAAATGCAAGCCATAGCCGCGCAAATGCAACGTGTAGCAAATCATGCAAAACTCTCACCTTAATACTTACTATTTACAGCTTCAAATAATTAATTGTTTATATAAGTACCAGAACTTATTCTACAGTGAGTATGCCATGCGCTTTAGCAATAATCAAGTTGTAACTGAACTATTAACTATACTAATGGCAAGCTCAAAAAATTAATTAATGACTTGTCGTGCTAACACTGAATATTTAGAAAAGAACCATTTAACCTTCTGATTAACTTTTACTCTATCTTTAACCAGGAATTATTAGCATTCAAACACTTGTAAACAATTACTATTCTCACTAGTCAGTACTTGCAAGTTAAAACAAACTTTACCTCAAAATAATATGCAGTGGAAAACAATTAACCTTTTACACTGTTATTGAAATATCTTTTGAAATTGAAAGTTAATCTAGCAGTTTCGTTCAACTTAGTAAACCTATTGATCAGCAACACTGGCATAAGCTGCGTTTAGTAAAACTTTTCTGAGCACATTTTTTATTAACGACTGTCACATTGTCTTTAATGACTCTGATCTTTATTTTTCTATAACATTGTGACTATCCTCGGAAAAACAATGGATGAGGAAGGAACCTGTCTGGACAATGACTATGGGTAGTGATTTTTAAACACAGGTTCACAAATAACAGTGTTCGCTATTGAACAATCATCACTAATACGCTGGTTAGCTGTACATGCTAAGACAAACTGGACAGATCTTACTGAATTTGATGTGCGACGTGGTGCTGCTGATTGAAGACTGTTGGCACTTAACAATTGGCGAACACAGGCTCTTCTTGGCGACGAATGTTAATTACAATTTAGGGCCCACAGCATTCCTCTTGATGCATTTATTAATTATTTAAGCTGTGGCCGTATGAATAAATAATATTGCCTCTTCGCCGTCTCCTCCACTAGTGCCAATCCACGTACTTGTTCCGTACACCACTGAGCGCACTGTCAAAAGTAATGCGTCTGTCCTCCACTACTTCTCAACAACGACTCCTTCTCGCTGTGCGCCTCTGCGCTACCAGCGATAAAAAGCTCCCTACTCAAAGATGATTCTATACAATAGCAAAGCCCTTGCTAACCCAGCGTGTCTACTACATTTACAATATTTTTGACATATATGGAAATTAGCAGGAAAATGCAAATATATCACAGAAACAAAATATACAAATACATAATAAATTACAAAAAATACAAATAATGAGGAAAATGCATAAAGCATCGTTTTATATACCAACCTGTACGCACACATGACTGGAAAGCACCGTTGGTCACTGTGTTGTTGTGTCACAAGCCAAGTTAGGTTTGTTCCAGCGACGGCGCACCAGCTTTGAGCCATTTCAGCAAACGGTACTGTGTGCATTGCTTCTGCTTAGATTACGTACTTAGTGTGACAGCCTCGAGCGTATCTGCAGCTTTGTTTGTTAATTTAAAGTCAAGTTAGGAGCGGTATTTCAGCCATTATTTCCAAGTGCAGTTTTGTTTATCTTAAAGTTCAATTAAAATTTTTATTATTCCGATTAACAACTTGCTTTCTATCCTAACAAATCTGGATTGTTTTGAAATGTAAGTTCATTTAATACTCAATTTTTTGGTTAAATAAATTAAGTACACAGAAATAGTGTTTACTTTCAGTAGCTAGTGACGCCAAATTTGTACCCTATTTGTCCTTACTAGCAATGTTTAGATACAAGTTTCTCTTACAGGTGATGTATCAGCGTTGGGTTAAGTAACGTTGCAGAAACATATCTTAATCCAGCGAAGGACATCTCTCTGACTTCTACGTGACTATTTGTTAGGTTCTTTCACTCAGGAGCCACAGGTACACTGTCAGATAGCTAGCGCAACAAAATCAGTTAGAAGTTTGTGTAAAATTACACCGCAACAAAGTTAGCCGCATTCTACACATGTGACAGAGACTTTTGTGTGATTATTGAAGTAGAGAATATTCTACTTATCGGTACTAAAGTGCAGTATGCGTGTTACAAATGGGTTTGTGGGAGCAGTATGATGGCGTACATTCAGAGAGAGGCGACAAGTGCATACGGCCCATCATGGTCGCACTAAGCAAGGTGGCGCACTGGTAACTCACTGGACTCACATTCTGGAGCACGAGGAACCAAACCCACCTCTGGCCATACAAATTTAGGTTTTCCCTGATTTCTCTAAATCACTAGAGGCAAATGCTGAGATAGTTCCTTTGAAAAGGGCACGGCCAATTTAATTCCCTACAAAATAATCCGATCATGAGCTACTTCTCTAATGACTATGCTGTCCATCGGCCTTTAACCCTAAGGTTCCTTCCTTCCCATCATACACTCCTATTAATATTAATGAATTAAAGGTGAGACATCAATTTCGACTGCCGATAAAGTATATGACTTTTTACAGTGCCTCACTGATATCAGCCAACAGACTAATCCACTGGATTCTTTACATTAGAAATGGATACTATGATATTTCCGCGAGAGACAAAGAATACCAACTGCCGGTGTGGCGCAGGGGATAGCGTCACGGACTGCGGAGCAGAAGGTCGCCGGTACAAACCCGCCCACCGGCAAAAATTTATTTCTTTGTAATTTACAAGTCCAGAAGGTTCTACATCGTTCTTATGTTCACTTGTAAATTCTACTTCTTTCTTATGTTAACTGTTCTTCTAATTTCTGGTAAATTCTGTCTGTGTATAAATAGCAGAGCACTCTGCCTGAGAGGCAGTCAGTGCTGCGTGTATGTTGAGTTCGTAATAAACGTGCTTTCAGTATAAGTGCTGTGTTTAGTTGCCTTCGAAGTCAAGCCTACTTCCATTGCAACGTGACATTGTTTGGTGGAGGCGCCGGGTACACTGTGCAACAGCTGCATCACCGTGGCTCCGATTAGGCAACGTAAAAGCCGTCGCTTACACGGACTGGAACCGGAACACAAGGGATACACCGAGTACATCCTTCCAAAAGTCCGTATTATCAGAAGAACGATGGAGACGAAAGCAGCAATAAGCCAGCTGCACATTAGACACCCGTCGGTGTTCTCTGTAGATGCTGGACAGGACCCCAACAAATGGCTAAAAGGGTTCGACCGAGTCGCCAAGTACAACAGGTGGGATCATACGATGTGCTTGCCCAACGTTTATTTCTATCTGGATGGAACAGCCCAGCAATGGTTCGAAAACAACGAAGAAAAGTTGAATGACTGGGAGACGTTCCAGCAGAAACTTAAGAAGACGTTTGGAGACCGCCAGCGACAAATCCGCTCGGTGGAAGAACAACTGAAGAACCGAGCCCAACGACATGGTGAGCCGACACAATCGTACATACAGAGTGTTTTGGCCCTGTGTAACGTAGTCAATCCGAACATGACTGAAGCGGACAAAATCACGCACCTGATGAAGGGAATTGCAGAAGATATGATAAAGACGTCGCTACGACAGAAGAGTTCATCAAGTGGTGCCAGCGTACTGAAGAGATGCAACAAAGGAGTTCGCAATTCTACCTCTGAAGATGTCTTCCGCAGCCGAAGATGAAACGTTAGGGGAAAGTTTTATAAATCGACCACAGCTTATGAGCCCGGAAGTTTTAAATGAAACAACAAAGGAGGGTTGGACGCAAGAAGTATGACAGACTCCCAAATGTATTCCCTATGGCCGTTGTGGAAGACCAGCAGGACTTGGCTTCTCTCATACGACAAATCGTGAGAGAAGAATTACAACAGTACATAACAGCCGGGAATATTAGACCGAGCGAGCATCAGATTATGGCCATGGATGTGAGCCCTGTAAGTCACGAGGGAGCCGACGCCGCTGAGGACGAGGTATTTCAAACATTAGCTCCTGTCTGCCCCGTCAATTACACCCGAAGTGAAGAATGGCGTCGCCCTGCTATGACTTACGCTGCAGCCGCCAAACGGCAGCCAATGAACCGACCGACGCGACCACAGCCAACTCCCCCGGTAACTATGACGCCCCACAGGAGAACAGACGTCTGGAGGACAGAAGACAACACACCACTGTGTTTCCACTGTGGACGCCCTGGAGATATCGTACGCTACTGCAGAGAGAGGAGGCGATTAATCGATGATTATTTTGCCGCAAGACGTCAGCCGTCAGAGCAGTTCTATCCACGGCAGTCACCTGCTGATGAGTTCAGTCGACCTATGGGAAGAAGCCCATCGCCGTACCCTAGACGAGGTCGCTCTCCGACGCGCCGCAGCCGTTCACCGTCGCCGTACAGAGGTACCAGCCGCTCCCCTAGCCGCCGCGCCCAGGAAAACTAAGCGAGGCGACCATCTACGGAGGTGAGTCATCATCGGATGGGACTTCCTTCAGGCATCCCAAGCTATCATTGACTGTGGAAGATCTGAGCTGCAAATTGAAGAAGTTGTTCCACCAGATACACGTAATACAGAATTTTCTGGGAAGTTATTCGTCGTTGACAATGTGACGATACCGCCGTTGACAATGAGAAGAGTTGCAGTCACAAATACAGATGACTGTTTAAACTGTGAAGTTATTGTTGATAGTAAAAGCTTTATGAGGCTCACAAAAGAAATTTACATACCAGCGGCTATCATAAGCATCACCGGTGGTCAAGGAGACATTTGGATCACAAATTTTCACGAGCAGTCACAACTTATCCCCAAGGGAATGTGTAGCGGGACAGCAGAACCAATCCAGGACGGTGAGCTCAGCGTCATCAATGAAGACCCACAATGAAGACAACACGCTGGAGGAAACAAACGTGGAACTGCCAATAGGGCCTGGACTGACCAAGGAACAACGCCAGCGGGTGTTAGGTATACTACGACAATTTTCGGGTGCATTCACACCTCAGCAGAGGAAAAGTCAGACGAAACGGCCCGCGATAAAGCACCATATCAATACTGGGGACCGTCCGACAATTAGCCAGCGTTCGTATTGAGTGTCGCCAGCTGAAAGACGGATAATTCGGGATGAAGTGGAGAAGATGTTGCGAGATGACATTATTCAACCTTCGGAGAGTCCTTGGTGGTCTCCGGTGGTCCTCGTAAAGAAGAAGGATGGCACGTGGCGATTCTGTGCCGACTATCGGCGGCTGAACAGTATCACAAAGAAAGATGTCTATCCACTGCCGCGTATTGACGACACCTTAGACTGCTTGAAAGGAGCCACATACTTCTCAACTATGGACATGCAGACAGGTTACTGGCAAATCGAGGTTGACGAAGCTGACAGGGAGAAGACGGCTTTTATTACACATGACGGCTTCTATGAATTTCAAGTAATGCCATTTGGATTATGTAATTCTCCAGCCACATTCGAACGCATGATGGACAACTTGCTTCGACATCTTAAGTGGACGACGTATCTCTGTTATTTAGATGACATTGTCGTTTTCTCGAAAACATTTGAAGAACATCTGAGTCGCCTGTCAACTGTGTTGAAGTGTGTTCAGGATGCAGGTCTCCGCCTCAATCCAAAGAAGTGCCTCTTCGTCGCCAAAGAGATAAAAATCCTGGGGCACCTAGTCAACAGAGATGGTGTCCGTCCTGATCCAGATAAAGCAAGGGCAGTCACAGAATTTCCAACTCCTCAGCACATTCGTGATGTGAGAAGTTTTCTCGGGCTGTGCTCATACTACCGACGTTTCATAAAAGGATTTTGTAACAAGTCACGTCCATTACAAGAACTTCTGCAGGGAGACGCCAAATTTTACTGGGATGAGACAAAAGAAAGAGCTTTCCGGGCACTTAAGGAGGCTCTAACTTCCGCACCAGTGCTAGCCTTGTACGACGAGAATGCAGAAACGGAACTTCACACAGACGCCAGTGGTTATGGGATTGGTGCAGTGCTTGTACAAGTTCAGGAAGGTGCTGAAAAAGTGATAGCCTATGCGTCAAGAGTACTCTCAAAGTCCGAGATAAACTACTCTACAACTGAAAAAGAATGTCTCGCGGTTATCTGGGCTATCAACAAGTTCCGGCCGTATTTATTCGGCAAACCATTCACCGTCGTGACAGACCACCATTCTTTGTGTTGGCTGACTAGCTTGAAGGATCCATCAGGTCGACTAGCAAGATGGGCACTAAGATTCCAAGAGTACGATGTCACAGTGGTATTCAAGAACGGTCGCAAACACAAGGATGCCGACTGCCTTTCGAGGAATCCATTAGTAGAACACAACAGCATTAATGAAATTTCAGTTCTCACTGAATTAGATGACGTTACAGCTGAACACAGGGAAGATCCAGCACTATTAAAAACGATAGAGGCCTTGGAGAAAGGAGAACCGACCAATGGAGAGTTCCAACTTATAAACAGAACATTGTATAAGAGCAACTACGATCCACTGGGCCCCAAATGGCTACTTGTTGTTCCAGCTCATCTCCAGCCAGCTATTCTCAAATATTTCCACGATGCTCCAATATCCGGTCATCTGGGATTCGTGAAGACGCTAGACAGAATCAGACGCAGGTATTACTGGAAAGGTCTCTACCGATCTGTCAAGCACTATGGGAGTTACTGTAAACAGTGCCAGCGACGAAGCATGTGCCGCAATTATCTCCAGGACATCTCGTACCAATTCCGCCGGCAGCAGCTCCATTCCACCGAGTTGGGATCGATCTTTTAGGGAAGTTCCCGAAGTCGACAACCGGTAACCGTTGGATAATAGTCTGCACTGACTACCTCACACGCTACGCTGTCACCAAACCTGTGTCGACTGCAGAAGCTCCAGAGATCGCAAAATTCCTTGTAGAAGACATTATTTTGAAGCATGGAGCACCACGTGTCATGATATCTGATCGTGGAAAAGTATTCCAGTCAAAACTAGTATCAGAGGAAATGTCACGGTGCAACATTGTCCACAGAATGACAACTGCATACCATCCTCAGACAAATGGTCTTACGGAACGTTTTAACAAATCGTTAGCCGACATGCTGTCGATGTACGTCGATGTTGAGCAGAAGGATTGGGATACAATTCTGCCAATCGTGACATTTGCTTACAACACCGCAAGACAAGACACCACAGGCTTCACTCCGTTTTTCCTGCTCCATGGCCCTGAAGCTGAGACGTCAATGGATACACTTTTCCCGTTCCAACCGGACGACACTCAGGATGACTATGTTGAACAGCTCATCAGCAGGGTCGAAGAAGCAAGACAGCTGGCTCGCATACGGACACTGGACGCCCAGTAGAAGGACCGTCAGCGGTATAACGACAAGCACCGACCTGTAGTGTACAGCCCAGGAGATATGGTATGGATTTTTACCCCTGTACGGAAGGTTGGACTGTCAGAAAAGTTATTGAAGCGATACTTTGGTCCGTATCGTGTCATACGCCGCCTGTCAGACGTCACATACGAAGTTGAGGATTATGAGCCGTCGTCGAAACGTCAAAAACGAAGAGACATTGTTAACGTCCTGCGCATGAAGCCTTACTACGGTCCTGAAGAGCAGGTAGACGACAATGGCTTCTTGTTCAAGGACTTTAAGGACGGTAATGTTCCTGATGAAGCCACAACAGGAACGTCTGTCGTCGATAATCGCGGCGAAGGGAAGGATTCTCTTGAACTGTCATACAGAGGACCCATGACACGGTCACGATCCAGGACATTGCAGGTGGCTCCACAGGGATCATAACAGCGGGTCGATGTTTCTCCAGGAGAGGGAGCAATGCCGTGAGAGACAACGAATACCAACTGCCGGCGTGGCGCAGGGGTTAGCGTCATGGACTGCGGAGCAGAAGGTCGCCGGTACAAACCCGCCCACCGGCAAAAATTTATTTCTTTGTAATTTACAAGTCCAGAAGGTTCTACATCTTTCTTATGTTCACTTGTAAATTCTACTTCTTTCTTATGTTAACTGTTCTAATTTCTGGTAAATTCTGACTGTGTATAAATAGCAGAGCACTCTGCCTGAGAGGCAGTCAGTGCTGCGTGTATGTTGAGTTCGTAATAAACGTGCTTTCAGTTTGCTGTGTTTAGTTGCCTTCGAAGTCAAGCCTACTTCCATTGCAACGTGACAACATTGTCTGCTATGTAAGTCAGCACAGTGTATAAATGCTTGCATTCAGCCAACACCAGAATATGAAATAGAAAACAGTGAATTTACTGCAGGGATGCCTATATATGTGGTTGCAACTCTATGTCTAAATCTAAAGCATTCAGAAGCAAAATATTTGCACACTACTCTAAATAAACTGAATGTATATATTTGAGTAAATAAAAATATCATGATATGCAACAAATTGTTCTTAGTTCTTCTCACCCTACTCTGTCAATATCAGTGGATAACGGATGTGGGTCTTTCATTAACAACAGTGATAGATAGACAATTAGCTTAACTACAAAATTGATGTCAGAAATCAGTTTGTAACAGTTGAAAAAAAAAAAGGTCATAGACGATACATGAGCGCACTGAAGCCAAAGTGTTCTCCTTATTCCCAGATACATACCACTAGTCATTCTGTTCTGGCAAAGCTAGTTTTTGTTGCTTAATAATGGAAACAACATGTCGCTTGTAAGTAATTACATACTGCACAACTGGTTTTACTTTTGAATTCATGACACACTGTCAGCAGTCACCAATAGTTAGCATCTTTACAGAAGATTGTTTTAGCCTTTATTCCTGCGCTTCTTGTGTCGCTGACTCTAGAGCATACATTTTTGCTCATAGACCAATAAATTCAGCAATGGGTTCCACATTCATTTCATTTTTCATTAACCGAAGCACTTTTTTTATTCAACAACGGAATTCCGTGTTTGTTGTTTGCTGGGAAACCAGAGTTATCGAACGTTGTATCCACATCATTCCTGGCATTCTCGCAGATGTTCGGAATTTTAATGTAATATAATCATGAGGCCACCATACACTGTGCTCTCTGGAGGAATCCGTTAAAAATTAGTCACAGTTATTGATGGTTTCATTATAATCGAACATGAATCCGTTATTGCCTACTGTATGTCTAGAAGAACAACGAACGATCCTCCCTCTGTAACCTCGTTCGGCGAAGTTTATGTGATCTGTATCAGTTAAGTATCAGTTAAGTATCAGCTCTGTGTTGTTAATTTTCAGAAGAGAATCTCACTCTAAACTAGGCGAGGTAATGTAATGCGCAGGAACTAATTAGTATGTACTAGGGCAAAGACAGCGAAAATTTCAAAACACATTGGCAAGGAGTAGAATATCAATTTTCAAATACAAATTGGAGTATTCTCCAACTGTCTTGCAGTAGAATGCATTCCCGATATTGCATGCCCTATGGTACTCGGATTTTGTTATTATTGCTCCGATAAATGAAATTTCACCGTCGAAAGGGCAATGAACACTGTGTTTAACACTGCCTTCCTCAAACGATGTCTCATAAATACGACTAATGTTTGCGAATTGAAAAGCCGATTCTTCTTCAGGGCTTAATACCACCGGTTTATTTTCTAATAAAAGGTCATACACAGTTTCCGTGATTGCATAGAGCTGTTGCGTAAACAATTCCACCGAATCACTGCCTCTGTATCTTTGATCAAAACTGCAGTGTATGTAGTATGCAACACTGAATGGTTTGTGGGCAACTACTTGACTGGAATACGAACCAGAGACAGCAATGCGACTGCAACCACTGACTGGTTCTAAGATGCATTTTGTATCAGCATAAGTTACGATAAGGAGTTTCATTTAATTAGTGAATTTTGTAAATTTTACAAACTGATTCTTTTCAATAGACATGACACTAGTTTAAACTGGACGCAATCGGTAAATGAGCATCTAACTTATTCTTGGTATGAAAGTAGCACAGGCATACTGCACTTATTAAAATATAGTGATTTTAAGGAGTAATGCTACTCCTTATTTGTCTTCAAAAGCTTTTTTTATATAACAGAAATGACAAATGTGCGAATTACCATCAACCAGCAAAATTAATAGATTCACAAGTGTACTGCAGTGGTATTTTGTAACATCAAATTCTTTTTCAGTCTTATCAGCTGCGGACATCCATTGATAAGCGAATTAATGGATGTCGCAGATGTAAACAGAAAAGTCTTCATTTTGTTTTTATTTTGCTCATCATTCTCTAGATTATTACTCGATTCAGTAATGTTATAAATACTCTTATACGCTTCCCAATTGATGAAAGTGATACACCAATTACCTTTACTTAAGTCAACAAGAGGAAACTAATTCACATATGATATCGGAGATCTGACCTTTGAAAAGTATGTCATTAAAGCATATACAATGGAAAACTAATATTTTTACGCTGCTGACAGGAGGTACTGTGTGGTGGGTGTAATTTTCTGAGACACAAGGTTGCGTTCCAGAGACGGACAGAGAGAGAGAGAGAGAGAGAGAGAGAGAGAGAGAGAGAGAGAGAGAGAGAGAGAAAGAGAGAGAGAGACAGTGTGTTCACCACGAGGCTTGTGGTTCAAAGCGAGGAAGTGTGGTTTTTGAAATCACAGTTGGGTCCGAATGAATTACATTTCTTTAATTCTCGATTTTCTGTCTCTATTATACGTTCGTTAGAAGGATCATTAAGGATAAATGGCTGCAGAGATATGTAGCAAATTCCTGGAAACGATTAAAACTGTAAGATACATGACAGTCATCTTTAAAATAACGCTTTAATTCTTCAGATGGATTCAGATCTCCAAACGAGTCATACAAAATTAATGTATTATGATATGTCTTCACATATCTCACCCAGTATGTGCCTAACGAACCGGACTCATCACGACTATAGCAGTTCCATATTTCTTGGATTTCCACATCCTCTTTGGTAAACCATTTCCCATAAACAAGCCATGAAAATTTGGGATTTTGAGTTTCTTGATGAGATTAAGAAACTGAAAATCCCAAATTTTCATTTCTATCATAGTAGGTCCTCTGTTTGTCATTCAATCTGTTTTCGTTTTCACTGTAAAAAACATAAGTCCATTCCTGTACCGCTTTAAAAATAATCCCTTACCAATTGATATCGCTTCCATTGCTTCATTATGTCTTTTGGCTGTATTTAATTGTCTCTCAGAATTTGGGCAACCTTCACGACTTATATAATCGCAGTTAACCCCACAGCCAGTGACCCTATAGCTGACTGACCTGACCAGAGAGTAAAAGAGAAATTATACCTTAAGACGTTTTTGGTATTGGCCGATGCCTTGGTGTTTTCTTTTTCTTCGCCTTCCTTTCTGCTTCAAAGCACAATTCACTGATCTAAATTCATCTTGAATGCAATTTTTCTTAATTGGTTTGCTATTTTGCTTTAGCACATTCTGTGCTGCGTTCAGAATAAGCTCAAATGTTATCCCTCGTCCAGATTTTAAATTACTACACGTGAAAGTTCTTAATGTGGCTTATTTCAGTCAATATTCAATATGCTACTTAACCGTTTGTGATTTGCAAGCTCTGTTGTATAGAAAATCATCGACATTCATGCAACTGTTTTCTTTTGATGAAAATACACGGCATTTTACGTATGCTTTGATGCCTTGGAATTTAGATATTCTCTCCACGAGAAACATGTAGGGCTTAAAACGTTTCTCTTATTCTTCCGTATAAACACTCCCAGCTATTTTACTACTTTACTTTACTGTAAGATGTATGTTCTAGGGTTTATGTGATGGACTTTGGAGATCGCCTAACATGCATTTTTATTTGCATCGGTCATTTTTATACAATTTTTAATATTTAGAAGGTTGTTGACTCGAACATCAATGGATTTCATTTCTGTAGTATGGTGTTTTGTTTGATTATATACATCGAATATCTGTGGGAGAATGTGTAGCCATTTGTATGAGCTGCGAAGATTAAACTGAATCCCCATTTGATAGTTCAGTTCAAATGTTCCACGATACTCACTTTCGTGTTGGAGAATTCTGAGTAGTGATTTATTCCATAGTGTTCCATTACATTCATCAAATATGCATAGAATTCACATCCATGATCAATTTGTATGGACTGTAATTTGTTCCCATTTCTAGGAGATCCTTGAACACATGTGCAACTTCCAAGGGTGTCTTATCTCTCATTGTTAAGGCTGACGGTGCTCTGGAGCAGAAACCACCACACTGCCAATGGGGCATGACAGACGATGGTACCCTGTAGCTGAGGGCGGTCCATATCCGATGTTGTGGTGCAGCTGATGGCAACCCACAGCTAACTGCGTTCCAAAACAGTGGGGCCTTGCATCTGACAGTGCCCCATTGCCAATGGTGCCCCACTTTTGAGACAATGGGGCCCTGCAGCTGCCAGCACCCCACAGCAGACAGCACCCTGAAGACAAAGGCGTCCCACAGCTAAAAACGGCCCAGTTGACCTTCACCTGATGAGGTGTCACTGTCTATACTTCCCTCCTCCAATCAAACCCTCCTTGTCCTTTCAGCCCTCCCTGTCATTTCCTCCACATCTGCCTCCGATACTCAGCCCCTCACCCAGGGAGTCAACTCACCCAACCAAAGAATAACCACCTCATTTCTTGGCCAGGATTACTCATCGTTCTGCCACAATGTCCGCCAAATAACCCTCAGCCAACGATGTGTTACTGGAAGATTCATCTCCACATCTCCTCCTCATCTAACTGCTCCCCCAACAAGTCTCTGTCCCCACTGTCCCAAAGAAGCCCTCTCCACGAACAATGCATCTCCCTCCACATTAGCCCAGAAAAAAGCTCATGAACCCTAACATCCCCACTTTCTGCCCATATCCCCAATCCTTTGTCACCACCCCCAACGCCCTATCCTGCCGTTCACCACACCTACTTAGAAACCAGAAGTATTACACATCGCCCCTTCAATTGAACTCATCCGCAGCTGGGAATGCATCATCATAAAGTCCCCCTCTCTCTCCATCCATTGGATCTCCTAAAACACTGTTGACTGCCTTGTCAAGGAGGGAGCACTCATCTATAATCCGATAAACAAGGATGACCCCTCTCACTCCCTTCCTCAATTCTGCTGCTGCCAACGATGCCTCACTTAGACTACGTAGTAGAAGAAGCCCACATGTCCCCACTACAAAGAGTCCCATTTCCTCCCTCTAAACCCAATCTTCCCCTTCACCTACAACAAATAGGGTTGCCCCCATCCCACTTATTCCTACACGTACCAACCACATCAAACTCCCATCAAACCAGAATTAACTGTCCCTGTCCATCCTATCAGCCTAGCCCAACAACTATATCTGCTTCCTCCTCTATGGGACATATCATCTACTGCATTATCACTGTCCTCCAAAACTTCCATTCATTTGGTTGTCTCCAAACCCTTCACCAAATATACATTGCTGCACACTCCACAAAACTTGAAACCATCAGTACCTTCTCCTGCAGCAACTTCTCACATGGCACACTTCTACCCTTCTCTATCACATGCTCCCTTTCTGCAAATATTCGTGCATGCCCTATCCCATCTCTGCATGGATGCCTTATTCCTCAATGAAATTTCCCTTCAAACCTCCCATTCGATCAGTAGCAATCCATGACTTCTCTGCCACTTGAATGGCACTCATTCCTGGGTTGAGGCAGAGTAGTCATTGGTCACCTATGCCACCATCCTGTCCTGCTCCCACGTGCTCCTGAATGACCCAACAAAAAACCTGATCCTCCTTCCTCCATTGCATCACCATAAAATGCGCTACTTCTCCCACATCAGTTGGTGTGCCTACCAGAGCTCTATACTTACATGTCACCAGCCACCTATTGTCCACACCTCCTCCTTCCTTTATCAACCTTGACAGAAGCCATCCATCCTTACCACCCTGTCCTCTACCCACAGGCTGTCCTCTATCTTTGAGAGTCCCATTGCCTGTACCGATCCTTACTCTTTACCTCTGTACTCTGCGACCTACTGCAACGCCACTGGCTACTCCGAAATATCTGAAACGCCGTAACGGATGCCAGACATGCACTCCTTCAATTACTGAAATTCCTGCCACTGTATTACTAGTAGTCATCCCTCCCCACCCCAATCATAAACCTGCTACTACTTCACAATTGTCCTTTCCATGACAATTCCAGTAAGGCCAACAGCCTATAATTATTCTTTTACAAACCTGTACTTTTATTACTACATCTTCTCCAATGTCAATGAGTCTATAAATACCTCTAATCCCTTATTTGACCCCAGATTCTAGTAAATAGCTCTTATCCTACCATCTAACCCCAATATCCATAACTGCTGCACTCAGCATAGAAAACAATCACTGTGTTCTAAGTGCAACACTGCTCCCATTCACGATTCCTTTTCATAAAGGCACCAAGGCACCTTGTCCCTACCACACCGCTCTTGCCTTCAATGTCATTATGTACATCAGAGTTTTCCCCAACCTGTTAAAAACCTCCCACATCCTCATGTTACACAAGCCCAACCATCCGTAGCCACCGCCTCTTCCTGCTGCCCCCTCAGCCAAACCTCAGTGTTGTGTTATGGAAACTAACCTGTCTTGCAGTGCTCACCAGCATCTCCATCAACACCTCTCCCATTGCTTTGGAGCAGCCTTCTCTGAAGATGAGCAGGTCCTTTTCCCCACCCACATACTCTCTGTCCATCTTCACTCTGTCGTCTTTGTCTCTCTCGATATTGAAGAGGCCCATGGTCATGAGTGGCATTCTAGTCTCCTCTTCAAACTCGAGACACCTCTCCATCAGTAACATCTGTCTTGGTACCTCCTTCCTACCCCACTACCCCTCCTACGTCAGTGCTACACCTTCTACCCCTCTGCTGATGCACCCCAGGGCCATCATCTCATAATTCCTCTGTTTCCATACAGCAGATATGCTCCAACCCTCACCACCACTTTCTCCAATAAGCTGATGACACTGTTTTCCTTGTACTCACTATCAACCCTCACAGATTCCAGCATATCCATCTGGTTCACCTCACCAATTTCTCCTCAAGATGTAACGAATAGCTTCTCTCCATAAATCCTAACAAATTATAGTTAATCCTCATACAACATACTACACCCTCCTTCCATGACTTCTACCTCAGCCTCTGTGATCTCCTATCCGCCACATCTACACCCTCATGTACCTCGTTCTCATTCATTTGCTTACCTGAACACCCCCACCAAAGAATCACCCAACCAAAACGCTCACAACTTACTCTGATTCCTCAAACTCTTTCCGGCTGGACATTGGGCGTCCTTTACAGGTCATGCTGCCTGATGCATCCCACCCTACGTTGTATACTTCTACAAATCCCTCCATATCATTGAGTACCACACACTCCATCTCACCTGCTGTATCCATCTCTCATCACCCACGCTGAACCATCGCAAACTCATTTTTCCCTACACCTCATTCTGTTCCTTGATCTCCACGCTGTGTACGTCAACTACAAACTATAAAATTTTCCTGGCGGGTCTAATTTTCATAGAAGTTTCGGGTATGCAACCTTTCGTCGTCTAATACACCACACGATATTTCGGCCAGACATCTGCTAGCCATATTCAGGTGAGTCTGATGAGAGCGTCCAGCGTTCCGCTATATATAGCAAACTTGGATATTAAAACGCATGCATCAAAACGTAAGCAGACAGGCCACACTTCCGGACGGCAGCGCCCTCGCTGGTTGAGCCGCGGACTTCAGATGTTCCCCTCCACTGCCGCTTACAGCCGACGTCGGCGCTCTCTGTCGTCTTCCATCTGAGCAAATTTTACAGATAACGGGATTCCACGCTTTATCAAGTTGGTAGTCACTGTCCCGGTTCATTAGATTTTCCGCGACACGTATTTCCATAGATTCTTTGATAATGGAGTCCCGAAAAGATGTTGCTGTTGTCAAAATTACCGTTTTATCATACTCTATAATCTCCAGTGGAAATACGATGTTTAGCAATAGCCGACTTGTTTGGATGTAAAAGGCGTGGTACGAGCATTTGCCCACCAAAGGTCTGAGTAAGGAAACAATATGTTTGGCTGTCATGTGAGGTCACCAATATTGCTATGGGACGCAAAGGCCTATAGAAAGTCGAATAATGATCCTTATGAACCTTAGGAAGGTCATACAATCTTGGTGTTACTGGTCCTAATATCTTGATGGTTGCTTGAGATAATGAGGAAGAATTTAAGAGAGCAATAGTCTTCCGTTGCAACTGTCCCGTAGGATTATCATTCAACTTTCTATAGGCCTTTGCGTCCCAAAGTGACATATGACTTACCCAAACGTCTGACCTTTTAGTAAGCTTCGATTTTCTATCTCTTTTTTTACAAAGGTTCCACTTATAGATTTTTTTGAAACTAATTGGTAAAAATTTTCAAGCAGATGTCACTGCTCTCTTTCAGCATGTTCTTTCCTCTACATATTTCATTTTTAACAATGACTATGAGAGGGTAGGTTGGGGGGTGCGGTAGGTAGTAGGTTAGTCTGTTCAGGTTCCATTTATCTTAATTAAGATTATATATGTATATGATGTTACAATCAGAGGCTGAAGGCCCAACAAGACATTTGGCAGAAGGACAAATTGAGAGAACCCATTTAATAACGGTCCGAGGACCCGAAGGAATTTTTTTATACTGCCAACAATTTAGTAAAAGCAATCCTTTAAAATACAATAAAAGACACAATGAGCCCAGAAATTTAAACGAACGTGGAAAGCCGGCCGCGGTGGCCGAGGAGACTGAGGCGCTCCAGTCACGGTCTGCTCGGCCACTACGGTCGGGGGTTCGAATCCCCCCTCGGGCATGGATATTTGTGCCGTCCTTAGTTGTAAGTAGTTCATAAGTAGTTTGTAAGTTTAGGGACTGATGACCCCGTAGTTAAGTCCCATACACTCTACAAACATTTGAACATTTTGAACGTGGAAAATTTTAAGTGAAAAGCAAACCATGTAAATACAATAGAATTTACAAATGCCCCTGCGTTTTAAATGAAAACATCTCAGCTTAATTATCAAAATCACACTAAAGTGGGACTCCAAAATTTAAGTGAAAAAAATTACCTAAACACACTAAAGACGAGCTCAAAATTTTAAGTAAGGACTGAGTTTAACTTCAATAGTAAAGGCTGATAGCAGAAAACCTCGTTCAATGACATCAATAGCAAGAAGGCCAATTAAACAACACACAATAAAATTTACAAATGTTTGTTAAGCTTAAGGGACTTAACTGCGGGGTCATCAATCCCTAAACTTACAAACTACTTATGAACTACTTACAAACTAGGACGGCACAAATATCCATGCCCGAGGGGGGATTCGACCCCCCGACCGTAGTTGCCGTGCAGACCGTGACTGGAGCGCCTTAGTCTCTTCGGCCACCTAAAATTTACAAATGAGCCCTGCAAATTAAATGACAGCATTTCAGTTTAGTTACAAGAAAATCACTCTGAGGTGGGGAGCTGGCTACTCGTTAATTTAATACAGACACACAGGAAAAACAGATGAGCTGACTCAAAACAGGAAGGAGAGGAATAAGGTGCCCAACGGTCAACAAGAACTACAGCTCTGACACGAAGTGGCTTACAAAAACGGATTGAACGCCAAATTACAACCGCAGGCTGGTGATGCCTCACGGAGGGAAATTTCTGCAAGGAAAAGATTAAAAATAGAAAAACAAAGCTATACAACTTCGGCCCCTGCAGATGTGAGCTAGCAGAGGGTCACAAACCAAATAAATTCCACAGTTAAGTTAACAAAGTTAATGAATATAGAGTACTTGCTACTCAGAGCTAAGAGAAAAAAAAAATTAAACCGAACTAGAAGTGCAGCATCACACATGAATAAACAACTAACGACGTGGACGTGGGCAACGATGGTCCCTGGGGAACGACCACCGATCCTGACAAATTTACACACACAAATTTGCGGAGCAGGACTGATACAGTCCCTTATTTATTTCTTACTCCACGACTAGAGCAGGCACCCTCGCAAAGGTTGAGGAGGAGGCTGTCAACCAACACCCGGAAACATTTCATAGCTCCCAGATGAAAAGCGGCTGGAACAACGCGACGCGCAGCCGGGGATGAGTGCGGAGAACCAGTTGTTGGCAGCTTCGAAGCTTGACGAGGGACGAACATGGTGTCGCACTGCCGGTAGGAACGCGAGCACAGAGCCGGGAGATGAAGTAAACAGGTGTTGTAATAACTTGACAGAGATGCCTCTATGAACCAACCTTTCAGCTCACGGCGTGCATGGCTCCCACCGACAGACAGTCCCGCCGAGAACAACTTCGACGCGCCTTGCGTGCCCGGCCACAAAAGGCCCCTAAATCAAAATAACTCGACCCTGCCGATGCCACGCAACGTATCAAATCACTGCATGATACACTCTCCGCTATCCCCAGCAACGACTCACTCCTCTCTCCAACTGCGCCGGTGCGCAACCGTAGCTCCACACGGAACAAGGAAACACCAGTCAGAATACAATTCACGCGAGCTAAATCAAACAGCGCTACGAGCGGTGCAAGCTCTGAGAGATCGATGGTACTAGCATCAATAATTAAATCAAGGACAGGATCAGTCGAAGAAACAGGAGCCGGGAGGGCTCAGAATATTTTGAGGAGACTGACGGAGTCGCCATGGGTAACCCTCTGTCTCCTCTGGTACTAGCATCAATAATTAAATCAAGGACAGGATCAGTCGAAGAAACAGGAGCCGGGAGGGCTCAGAATACTTTGAGGAGACTGACGGAGTCGCCATGGGTAGCCCTCTGTCTCCCGTGGTGACCAACTTGAATCAGCACCCCTTAAACCAACGTTGATTCGGAGGTATGTAGATGATAAAAAATGTTCAAACGTTTGTAGAGCTTATGGGACTTAACTACGGGGTCATCAGTCCCTAAACTTACAAACTACTTACGAACTAACTAAGGACGACACAAATATCCATGCCCGAGGGGGGATTCGAACCCCCGACCGTAGTGGCCGTGCAGACCGTGGCTGGAGCGCCTCAGTCCCCTCGGCCACCGCGGCCGGCTGTAGATGATACTTTTACTGTGTGGTCTCATAGGGAAGATAAACTAACATCCACTAACATCCAGTTCACTATGGAAGTAGAGCAAAATTGATGTTAGCCTTTTTTTTTTTTTTTTTTTTTTTTTTTTTTTTTTTTTTTTTGCTGTTTTAAGAATACTGAAGAACGATGGCACTTTGGGACATTCAGTTTACTGGAAGCCGTCTCATACTGATTTATATTTACATGCTTTAAGTTCTCACCATCCGACGCTAGCCAGTCCTTATAAGACTTGTTCACATAGCTCATACAATCTCAGATGCCACAAGAGCTGTCTCACATCCAACAAGTGTTTCGAGAAAACTGATGTTCTAATCAGCAAATAAGTAAGACACTTTTAGTTAGAAAGAATAACCAGAAAATCGAGAATGAAGCGGATACACTCGCAAAATCTCTGGCTTTTCTTCAGTGTGTGAGTAATATTTCTTTTAAAATAGCAATAATTATCCATAATTTTCAGGTGAAAGTGATTTTCCGGCCACCGACCAAAACTTCAGATTTACTGGATTCGGTTAACGATGACTTGCTGTTATGAAACGCTGGTGTCTACAAAGTTCCCTGAAAATGTGGTATGTCTTGTATAGGGCAGATTGCGCGTACTATTGAAGAACTTTACAGTGAACACAAACGCAACACTCGCCTTTTACAACCAAACATGCTGTTGCTAAACATTGTATTTCCACTGGACACTATGGAGTATGATAAAAAGATAATTTTTACAGCATAAACATCTACATTATCAAAGAATCTGTGGAAATACGCAGAGGGTACCAAATTGATAAAACAAGGACTCCCTTTATTACTAAAATTTGCTCAGATCGGAGACGACAGCGCCGACGTCGGCTAGACCCCTACAATCAACTGGTCTTCTCTGCCTACACACCCTCCAAACCCTTTGCAAGTGAAATATCCGTCCACTTCCCCTCTGTGATGCCTCCGGTCACAGACAAAAATATACAGACGGGAAACCTCTGTAAGGGCCCGGTCACACGCTCAGGGGGTGTGGGGGCGAGGTAGAGGTCAGCAGTTCCGTACGATGTCCCATGATGGCACTGCGGTCAGAAGCAGCCCTTTAAACTGGCCATAGCAGGCGGCAGGTGGCGGCTGTCCCCACCACCACCTCCTCCCCTCAAACGCCAGCAAGCCGGACACAGCCGTGGCCACGTGGCAGGCGGTGCGAGCTCTCTACTTAGCCTCCCTTCCACGCAACCCTCAGAAGCGCCTCTAGTGTGGTCTACCTGTACTAAGCCATGAAACCGCCTGACACCTTCTAGCATCTTACAGAACTACGAGCGGATCGTAGGACAGAGATTACGGGGGGGGGGGGGGGGGGGGGGGAGGGTCCTCTCTGTATATGTTACTCTGTGCTCCGGTTCAACTTTTACCCATACTGCCGGCTCTGATTCCTCCCCCGGTGTAGGTTCTCCCACTTTCCTCCCCCTTCTGTCCCTTGAGCCCCCGCGCTCCCTAACACCTCCCACCCTCTCCTCTCACCGTGCTAATCCTTCCCACCCTCTCCTCTCACTACAGGACTTTCCCCAAGAACTTTGCAGTGTTTTTAAATGACCTTGATCGTCTGTGTTTCGTGCCTTCGTCGAATATATGACTTATTTTAGTGTCGCGCCTGCCAGATTTTGCATAGAAACAGTGGCCAATTATGTCTTTTAAGTGTCCATCTGTGCATCAGATTACTTTCAGCATGACTCACTTTTAAACTTCTAACACTCTTGACTTGCTTTTAATATTGTCTTCAATGAAGTCTCCACGTATTAATTTATAGTCACTGTTTACTGGCTCCATTTTTCTGTCTCTTGTCTGTTGTATCTTCACTCTTTATTCAAAGTAACTTCTTCTACAAGACTATTGAAATCACTTCTTCTACAATACCATCAGTTGCTGTACCAGTAGACTTAGACATCCGTCGGTGTAGTCGGAGATGTGGTTCCTCTCGAGCGGCTGGTTCGTCGGTCGGCGGTCTTCCCAGCTGCTTCGGCGTAATCTTCGCGGGTCTCTGCTGAGAGGTTGCCATTAGCAGCGAAACGAAGAATGGCTCTGTACTCGGTCGACCAAGCCTATAAAGAGATCTGGAGCCAATAGGAACGCGGCGTATGAATCCGTGTCCGGAATATGTAGCGGCGACCTATGCAAGGAAAGATTCCTATTAATCGATTGGCATCGTCTGCGTATATACCTCATGTTGTCGCCCGTTTTGCTGTTGGTTTGTTTGCCCTAACGCGTTGCTGTTATGCGGTGCAGCCTGCCATTCAGGAGAACATGATGGCAGACAGTACATTGCCCATAAAATGTAAGCTCTTGACTTGAAGAGCAGCATTTAATTCGCTGCCACCCTACAATAAAGAAAAAAAATTCCTTTAAAGTATATTTAAAACATATTTCGTGTATATTCAACCCGATGAGAAAGGTATTTACTTTACCCCTTGATTTTCGAAGAGCAAACTTTCTGCCGAAGAGTTGTAGCTAGGGCCTGTTCTCAATCCGTTATCTGGAGAATGCCGTATGTAACTGTCGCTCAGAATTTAAGACTGCTTTGAATTTCCACGTTGCTATTAGTTTCTGGATGCTAGGTAAGCCAAGTTTGAAAATGAACCTCGAAATTAGGACCATTTCAGCTAAGAATGTTTGATGTGCGTGGCCTTGTTGCCTCCATTTTTGTAATGAATCAATTGGTTCAAAGTTTCCTTCTTATATCATGTACATCACGGTGCATGTAAGTAAAAGATTAAATAGCTGAATTACTTTCCCAGATAGAGGAATCACCGTAATATGTGTCATCCAGAGGAGACTTCATTCCAGGTAAAAATATCCTGGCGACTCCATCTACACAAAACGTATGTCTGTGATTTCAAATGCTATTCCTTTGATTTATATTATTCGTAAAAATGATCGGTATTATATAACGGGACTCATCTTTTTTTTACACGAATTCCGAAAGAAAAATATGTGTTGCATAACGAGTATTCCGCATTGCATGTAAGGGGACATTCATTAATTACGTACCGCTTCCAAGACGGGGCGGGGTGTCCAGCTGAATCGAGTCTCATGATTAGGTTTCACCATATATCACGTAATTTTTTCCATACGAAACAGTTTAAGATTACAAAACTGTTAAATAATGTAAAACCTATATCACCCGTAAAATATGGTGAAGTTATTCTTTTTATTGCTGTTATGAGAACGCTACTCACACTACTCTTAAATAAAATCAAGCAAATATACATTTTAATAAATCCAACGCCATCAGGCACAAAGTAATGCGCATTTCGAAAATATCAGTGGACTTTACGGTGGAGGAAGGGGATCCAGTCAAATCTTATGAGATGTCACTCTGGGGGAAGGAAAGGTGTCGAAAAATGGCCCCAGTCGTCTCACATATTTAATGAATGTCACGTAAGATTCTGGAGGTCATTAAGCAAGTCTATTTCTACATATGTGGACCTTCTTTTCTGAATATCTCAGAATTACTATATGTATGTTTTTAATTTAGCTTTCGATTGGATTCTTAAAACACTTTTCAGGATACAGTTTATTCACCTTTATGGCAGCGTATTTAGTATAATACATTGTGCCTTCTATACATCTGAAAATTGATGATGAATAAGGAATTACATGAATTTAAAGTAAGATAATGTTTCTTAAAACTATTATATTACGGAAGCCCTAGTATTCTGATATACCCCTCTCATTCCCCTCGAACTAGAATTTGCGACCCTCGTACAGGTAGCGACCTACCGGTTGAGAAACACTGGTCTAGAATAGAGAAACTCTTTTGGATTATTTTAGTCACCAATGACAGTCACGGTGATAACATTAAATTTAGGTAGTGAAATAATGATTGGAACATCGCACTGTTTTCAACACATTCAAGTTGAATATGAAAGCAAAATATGACGTAGGTCCTTGAACTCAGCTCAGTACAAATACGAGGGTTGGAACATAAATAGTGGCAGCTATTTATTCACAACCGATACAAAAGCATTACATATTTGCACCTATGACTGTCCTTCAAAGTAGTCACCAGCGTTGTGTAGAAGCCGTTGCCAGCGATGTGGAAGGGGTAGTATACCGTTAGTAAAGCCTGTTCTATTGACGGTGCGAATGGGGAGGTCTACTGCCTGTCCGATCTGTGGAACAGTTTTGCAGTGAATGCCACGAAGTGATTCCTTTATCTTCGGAATCAAATGAAAGTCACAAGGAGTTACGTTCAGTGACTATGATGAATGGTACAGCACTTTCCGTTCCATCGACCAAACAGAGCAGCCACAGCTTGTGCTGTATGCGCCTGCGCTTTGTTGTGCAAAATGATTGATCGGTTGCGCAGAAAATGTTGCCGATTCTTTCGCAAATCGTAAGTCCTTGTGACTATGATTCGACAGGCAGCAGACAGCTCCATTCGCAGCATGAACATAACAAGCTATGTTAACGGCACACAACGCTTTCCACGTCGCTGGCAACGGGTTCTACGCAACGCTGATGACTACTTTGAAGAACAGTAACGTGTGCAAACATGGAAAGCTTTTGTATCGGTTGTGAACAAAATAGTTACCACTATATAAGTTCCAGCCCTCGTGTTCACTACGCACGTTCATAGGATTGTCACGTAATGTATTAAACAGCATGCTTCGAAACATTTCCGCTATGGACGTCAGTCGAGCACAGGCGGACTATACGATCCGTCAGAAACCTGCAGAGGAAAGTCTGACCGAGAGGGAAATGCCATGGGGAACAGAGGCTGGCAGCTCGGCTGTCGGCCACCGACACACGCTTCCGCTAGGCCGAGCGAGATTTAACAGGTAGACGTCAGCGCCAGCTGCGGGATCTACATGTAGCGGCAATGCTCCGTGTAACCTTTGACCTACGCATCACTGGCAGTACCACTGTTTTCGTAGAAGCTCTTTAAGGATGTCGACGGCTATTGCTAAACACGACGTTTTCTTCTATAGCACGTTTTAAAACCACAGTACGTTATTTCAAATTTTTTCAGGTAACATATTTTTGCTGTGAGAAAATAGTTTCAAAAACAACAGAGCAGTTCTCAAATTAAAAGTAAGAATTCACTCACTCTCTCCATGGCACTACGGTCCTCTGAGGACTTTGGCCTCCTCAGTGACAGATTTGCAGTCGTCTCGGTAAGTTTGAGACAGTCCGGTTCTCTCTGTGAACTGGTTACTGAACAATGAGATTTCTCCGATATGAGTTTGCTAGCCCCATGATCAACCCCCAACCAGGAGGACCTGAATTTGTTTCGGGTTTACTCATTTAGGGAGACTGGCTTCACCAAGCCTCTAGAGCTCTCCCAGCCCTATGTTGTAGGGAACTGGAAATGACAAGAATAGGATAGGATAGACAGGAGACAGGATTGATAGGTCGTTTTGGGACGCACTTGGTCTGGCTCCTCCCCTTCGGCCTGTCCGGCGTGGGTTACCCTGCTGGTAGCTACGCTACTGCCAGTAGAACCCTCCTGATCCAGAGCACGCAAACGTCCCCACAGAAAAACATTCTTAGTTAGTCTAGTGGTTCACAATCTTATTGTCACTGTTATACAGGATGCCTCTGAAAGAGTGTCCAATTTTCTGGAAGATGACAAGGTGAGGTATCACTTTATTTGCAATACGTTGCTGACCACAAATATTATTAGATATAAAAGTATCTGTCATCAAATAAAGCAATTTACAGTATCTGCCAGGGGACAGTAAAATAAATCAATTGGAAGTTGAAAATTCGTGACTATCCGGGATTCGAACCCCGTCTCGTCCTCATTTGGCAACCACACAGACAACTACGCCACAAGACACAGTGATACCCACCCCTAAGCGGACTGTTCTAGCGCGGCACAAGTCAGACGTTGCATGTGAGCGCTCACACTGGTTGCTCGCGGCCACTGCCAACATATTCCCACCACCACCTCCACCTGCATGCTCTCATTGTTCGGTGGCTGGAGAGAGAGGGTCAAGGCGGGACTGTTCACTCTGCGTCATTTCAATAGTGTTGACGATGTTGGTGTTCGTAGTAGAACAAAATTACTGAGAGGGAAAAAATACCGAAATACTTTACAAGTACTTCCCTCATGAAGAGTACAGACAGCTGTTTATGAGACTAGTTGCTCCAGTCTGGAGTATGTTTGGAACAATATGGCGCCGCACGGAATGTCCGCGTAGCCTAAAGCAGGGTTTCCAATTGTTCAGTTGTTTGTAACTCTAAGGGACTTGACTGTTGCGGTTATTAGTCCCTAGGCTTACTTGAGCTAACAAGCACACCCATGCCTCAGGGAAGACTGGAACCTCCGACGGTGAGCAACCGCGTTCTCCGCAGCAAGGCGCTTAAGAGCGCTCCCCTGCTCCACTGTGGCGCAATGTTCCCAAGCACTATGAATACGCGTCCCCCTTCCAACTAAAAGTATGCTGACGAACCCCACCCACACCACGAACCATAACACAGCTATGTAATTTCAAAGGTAACAAATGTGACTTTCTTAGTTCGACTGTCTTGTAAGAAACAATAAAATATTGCAGTATTGTACACAATAGGATAAATATTTAGTCCACTTTTCTTAATGGAATACATTCTATTTTAGATGAATTCCGAAAGAAAAATATATGTTGTATCATGAGGCTTTGCATAGCATTTAAAACTTAGAAGCGATTATCCTGCTTAGAGCAAGGTCATCCCCTGGCGTTCGCAACCCACAGGTTCAAAAAACACTGAAAAGCGTCGTGTTACGGACTGAGTGGCCGTTACAGCTGGAAGTTCGAGTCCTCCCTTGGGGCATGTGTGTGTGTGTGTGTGTGTGTGTGTGTGTGTGTGTGTGTGTTCTCCTCATTGTAAGTTAGTTTAAGTAGTTTTTAAGTCCAGGGACAATTGACAAATGGCTGTTTGGTACAATATATTAAGAAAATGAGTGAAAGTGACTTTTATTTTGGACGCTGCTGTACTCATTACAGCATCAAGCAGTTAAAATTGTTTTTCTCTTTTTTTCCATTCACGCTGAAATTATTTATTGTGTCCATGGTACCTATCAGCACCGCAAGATAGGTCGCAGTCAAATACTATGCAAATGTTACATTTCGTGGAAGTACTCACTGCTGTGTTATACTGAAGTAACTACAAGCTCACGCGTCAGCTGTCGCCAGTCTTCGGCGCTGTTCGGGAGTAAGAGACCGCGAGCTGCCCTCATGTGGTGTCGGCACTGCGTCAAAAGTGTCCGCATTATCCCCGGGCAGTTCGCGGACAGCCCGCGCATCCATCGCCGATATAGACAGTTGTATTCTCACTGACAGTAATGAAATTATATATTGTTGACGACGTTACAGCGTTCAATGAATGAAATAAATCGCAATTTGTGATCAGTTATGACTTCTCTGTACTAGGTTTACATGGAATACCAAAGTGCCAGGCCGGGATTAGAACCCGGGATCTCCTGCTTACTAGGCAAACGCGCTGACTACTCCGCCACCGAGGACACAGTGACCAGCCCGACTGCAGAGGACTCTTCCCTGCACGTCTCCCACCACAGGTAAATCTCCATTCGCCACGCTGTCTCTTTCCTATTACCACAGCATATCTGTTATGTAATGTTCGCAGCGTGAATACTGTATTCCCGCATCAGGGAGAACAGACCATGAGGTATCGAGACACAATTATGTGTTGTCAGGAGTCCAGCCTCGGCTTCTATACTATTATATTACACCGTACAATGAATGAAATAGATCGCAATTTGCGATCAGTTATGACTTAACTGTACTAGGTTTAGATGGAATATAAAAGTAATCAAGATCGCTGACTCATACTGAGAATTGGTTTCCTTTTACAAAAATTATCCTCACACGTCTGACATAGTCCCCTGCCCATTATAGCTCAATACCCGTCGCAATTAGCCGCTTCCCGTATGTGTGTAAATGGGGTCCTCTGAGACACGATGCTACGTCCCAGTGCCGAAGTCGGAAGCGCGACTGCCGGAGAATGGCGCTTTGACTGCTCACAGGTACAGAGACGAGATGCTTCCACATTTTGTTCTGCCCTACGCTGGTTCCAAGGAGATAGGTTCCTTCTGGTGGACGAGAAATCTCGTTAGCACATACGTGCTTTGGAGGACAACGTGCTTGGAGCTGTGGATCTTGAATGAGTGGAGTGTCCAACTTATTCATCGGACTTAAACCCCATTAAGTATGTCTGCGATGCACTTGGCAGACTCATTGCAGCCACGTGAATACCTCACACAACAGTTGCATAGCTGGATATTGCAATCGTGGAACATAAGCCAAATATCCCTCAAGAGCTGATTGATTCATACTGTCCATACCACGCAGGAGTACAAATGTACTGACACACCATATTAAAAGGCAACTTATCACTATTACGGTTGACCTGTGCTGCCTAGCTCTAAGTAAACGTCATTCAAACCTCACGTAAACAGATGATTCAGGACAATATCGTACTGCATCACTACAATTGCAACCAATATCATATATATTACTTCTCATCGGTCTTTTTTTTTTGTGTGGGCACGTCGTATCTCCCGAATTACTTATCCAGTTATTAATGATGAGGTATCATTTTCAAGGTTTCGTTCTCCACTAATGACGAAAAATACACAGATAGTTTAAAGTTATTGTTTTCACAGAAAAAAAGTACGATCTAAGTTGATACCTGACGAAGGTAAATGGGGACATATATTTACGGTTGCTTCCATCAGCCACCACGCCGAGTATCAACTTAGTTTGCGCGGACGATATAAAATCAACGTATAAGGTGTCATCTATTCACAAACTGTTTAACTAATTATGAACGACAGTTCTTGCAGTTGTTTAGATTCTTTATGCAAGCCAAAGACTTTCTTTGATGCAAGCATAGTTTATCACATGATTTCGGTTATACAAGTCGAAGTAAAGCATTGACTGATGTAAAGCTTAGTTTATCACACGATTTTGAACATACACGTCGATGTAACGACGAAGAATACACAAATAATTTAATTTAACTTACAAGCACGACAGCCTTGCAGTTGTTTAGATACTTTATGCAAGTGTAGTTTATCACGAGATTTCTGTTTCACACGTCGATACACAACAGCTATTGAAATTATTCACTTTGTTGAAGCAAGCTTTGTGTACTGTTCGAATTAACTGAATTACCACAACGTTCTATTTAATTATATAAATTTTGTTGCAATGAGACTAAGATTTCTCACTAATTTTCAAAGTTAACTATCTTTTGTACATATGTACTTGCCTCTGCCTTTTCTCCATTACTATCTTATCTATATGTGAGATCAGGACAGTGCGAATTATTCGCGCGCGTCAACTAGTCAATAAAATGCGTCACCACTTGTATATCCTCTAACTGTTTCGATTAGTGTATTTGTTGACCATCAGCGGCCGAACGCAGATAGAGGACGGCACTATGTGCTATCTAGGCTATTATGCGTCGGATATAAATAAAATGTCACAAGTTGTTCATAATTTAATAACGAGTATCTTTTGTACGAAATAAATTTTGATATTGATTCTGAAGGTCAGTAAACATTTATAAAGATACAACTCCTCGTACCGTCATAGAGCAATAAAAGTAATTGGAATAGATTCGTACGAAGAATTACGTATTTTTTGAACAAGTAAGTAAAAAGAAGTTAAGTTAGATGAAGTGGCTTGTAAGTATAGGGACTTATGATCACTACAGTTTGGTCCCGTAACTTTAGAAACATTTGAATGGAAGAATAAAGAAGATAAAACTAAGTCACTTCACTACATGATAAGAATACTGTAACAATAAAACAAAAGCGGTAGAAAAGGGTCCGTTTTCTATTTAAATTTACAAATTTAAGTACTACATCGAATTGAAGATGCCAATATAAAATGTTTAACATCACACAAACCACAAACAAAACTGTTGCGAAACAACAAAGAAAAATTGAATTAAGAAAAATAAAATTAAAAATCCTACCGTCTTGTTTTACAGACCCCTTTTTCAATCATTTCGAATAAAACAATATCAATATAATATATGAGTGTTTTATAAAGTATGAGCCGGCCGCGGTGGCCGAGGTGACTGAGGCGCTCTAGTCACGGTCAGCACGGCCACTACGGTCGGGGGTTCGAATTCCCCCTCGGGCATGGATATTTGTGCCGTCCTAGTTTGTAAGTAGTTCATAAGTAGTTTGTAAGTTCAGGGACTGATGACCCCGTAGTTAAGTCCCATAAGCTTAACAAACATTTGAACATTTTTTTTATAAAGTATGAAATATCTTGTAAACGAAGGCTTCAGCGGCCGTTGTCATAGTTGATAAAACTGTTATGGGTATTGCACCGCATCGTCAATATATCAAATATTTCACCGACGTTTCGGCCACTATTGCAAGCGACCATCTTCTGGGTGTTACGTAACACCCAGAAGATGGTCGCTTGCAATAGTGGCCGAAACGTCGGTGAAATATTTAATATATTGACGATGCGGTCCAATACCCAGAAGAGTTTTATCAACTATGAAATATCTTATTTTTATTTAATTTTAAATTATTCATGTTTTTATTATTTCCTGTCCGAAATATTTGCAAAACTCATAATTCTACAAGAACACCTAGAGTGGGCCTTAGAACACGCCAGTGCGATTTTTTAATATTATAACGTGTAAAGCAGAAAGGAAGTTCCGGCCACAGCTATTACAGCAGCACGGCAGAAAATTGTCTTGTGTGTTGCGGTCATCCCGCGGCAGCAAGGGGTTGCGCGGCCGCGGCAGCAGGTGGCTTGGTGCATCGCGCAGGCGGGCGGCGTGGAATTCTCATAACTCGTCATAAAGCGGCGCCGACACGCGCCCGGAATGGCGATGAGGTCACGCGCACCGCCTTTCAGGCGTCCTGTTCTCTCACAGCGCGACCGTCATGTTCAACATGTTCAAACTCTATGGGACTTAACTGATGTGGTTATCAGTCCCTAGGATTACGAAGAGGAACAGGAAATAGTCGAAGATGAAATAGAAGATACTAGCTGAACCCCCACTGCGTCGTATACGTAGACTGGTTGGTCATATCCTAAGTTTCGTAGTTATAGCTTGAAATTTGAGTTAACAGCAACATATTTTTGAAAATCAATTTTTTTGCGTCCTCTATTTTACCCCCTTATTGGCTGAATTTCAAAAAAAAAATGCCGAAGCACGCGTCTTTTAAATTCGAACCCCGAATCCAGATCCGAATATTTGTAGTTCTAACTTCAAAATTGCCTAAATAGCAACATATTTTCGAAAAACATCCCTCTCCAATTTAACCCCGTTGATGGATGAATTTCCAAAAGTACCGAAACACGTATTTTTTAACGTCTAACCAACTATACAAATATCAATTTTTGCAGCTCTAGCTTCAAAATTGTATCAATAGCAACGTGTTTTTGAAAAGAATTTTTGATTCTCTATTTAACCTCTAACTTGTTGAATTTCCAAAAATAGTAAAAGTCATGGATTTGTAATCTTGACCAAGAGTCCATATCCGAAGTTTCGTAGTTGTAGCTTAAAATATGAGCGAACAGCAACATATTTTTGAAACTCAATTTTTTGCGTCACCTATTTTACCCCCTTGTTTGTCGAATTTCAAAAATTGCCGAAACAAGTGTCTTTTAAATTCGAACCCTGAATTAAAATCTGAAATTTTGTAGTTCTAGCTTTAAAATTGCCTAAATAGCTACGTATTTTCAAATAACGTTTCATCCCATATTTCACCCTCTTACGAACGGAATATCGAAAAATCGCTTATTAAATGACACCTACAGTGTAAGATCAACACCCTCCACAAATTTCAAGTTTCTATCTTCAGTGGTTTTAGATTAGGTTAGATTAGGTAACGAAACAATAAAGGTGGTAGATGAGTTTCGTTACTTTGACAGTAAAATAACAGTTGATGGTCACAGTACAGAGGATATAAAACGCAGAATGGCATGGGAAGAAAAGGGTTCTTGAAAAAGAGAAATTTCTTAACGCCGAATATTAAGTTATGTGTAAGGAAGTCCTTTCTGAAGGCATTTGAGTGAAGTTTGGCTTGTATGGGAGCGAAACATGGACGATAAACAGTGTGGACAGGAAGCGGATATTGACTTTTGAAATGTGGTGTTACAGAAGAATGCTGAAGTTTAGGTGGGTGGCTCGAGTAACTAATGAAGATGTACTGAACAGAATTGGGGAGAAAAGGAATTTCTGGCATACCTTCACTAAAAGAAGGGATCGATTGGTAGGCCGCGTTCTTAGACATTAAGGAATCGTAAATTTAGCAATGGAGGGAAGTGTGTGGGGTAAAATTCGCAGAGGGATACCAAGAAATGGCTACAGTAAGGAAATTCAAATGGATGTAGGTTGCAGGTCTTACGAGATGAAGACGCTTGCTCAGGATAGAGTAGGGTGGAGAGGTACATCAAACCAGTCTCCGGACTGAAGTCCACAACAACAACAGGGCTACGAACTATTTAAACTGACTTAATCTAACCTAAGAAAAACACATACACACACATACCTGGAACGTCCGACGGAAAGCAACCGCGCGCTCCGCAGCAAGGCGCCTTACACCCAAACCTTTAGATGTCAGGCAGTCAGATCGGAACCAAACGTTGTATATCGATCGAGTATCCACCAAAACTCCGATATAATTCGGACTGTGTGTTGTCGTCTAAGAGAATATGCGTAAACTGGGCGTAACACCTGTCCTACGAAGCACAGGGAAATGCTGTTCAAATGTTCATAAATCTAAGGAACTTCAATCAAACGTTTGTAAAGCTATGAGACCTAACTGCAGCAGTTGTCGGTCCCCAAACTTACAAACTACTTAAACGAACTTATCTAAAGAACAGCACACACCCATACCCGAGGGATGACTCGAACCTCCCACGGTGAACGGCCACGCGCACCACAGCAAGGCATCTTGACAAGGACAGCTATTCCGCTGCGGCGAAGCACAGTAAAAGCATATCTGCGAGAGTGCGTCGGGTTGAGCTCCCGTAGGGAATCGATAGAGCGTGCGTTTGTCATTTGAAGGTCCTTAAGTCATTAATTATTATCATTATTAATAATATTACACTTATTATTATTAATACATGCGCGGCAATTTTTTTCCTTGTAGTCCGTCTGCTTCTGTTTATTAAATTACGAATATACTCTACAGGTTTTTTTAATAAACGAAGCAAAAGCAACCAGCAAATAACGCACTGCTATAAAATTCGAACAGTCCTTTTACATCTGAGGAATACGTTGTCCCATGTAACAATTATGAAAGTATTGAAGTCATAAAGAAGTACCATCAGCACTGCTTGAATCCAGGGGTTTCGGTATAACAAAGTAACACCCGATCTTTTTTTTTCTATTTTTTTTTTCTTTTTTGTCTTTAGGTCGATCGATGTTTCGAGGTCGTTCCTTTATGTTCTTTCTGGGGTGTTCGATGAGTACGTGGCTGTTTTTCATTACAGAGAACGTTGAGCCATCTGACCGAGCGCGCAATTCGCCCACAGGAGCTCGACATGCTCTCACAGGTACGCTTTTCCTTTACTCCGTAGTAAAAGTGTTACTTGTTATTACAGTTTCTGAACGTTCTCCTGGAATTATATAGAAGTTTTGGTTGATACGTAATCGATATACATTGTTTCGTTCCGATCTGACTGTCTGACATCTGGAAGTTTGGTTTTTAGATCGCTCGTCCATTTCATCGTGGCGGACCGTCATGCAAACAGATCTGCCATCGAAAAATCTATGATTTATCCACCGTGACGATCAAGTGCGCAGTCTCTTTTTCACCTTCAGTTTAACGGTTATGAATATGGTATCTGCTTTTTCGGACACGTCATCCGAAAGGACAGACTCCATTGGTTGCCATAAAACGGCCGTAAAGTTTACGATTTCGATATATCCATATTCTATCGTTGTATGATACAGAAATAAATTCCGTGGCTAAGTTTGAAACTTGTGCTGGACCGGAATTGCGAACCGAGATTTCCGCTTCCGACCAGCGGTCGCCTCAAACCATTCAACTACGAATGACGGACGTATTCCGCGTTATGTAGTTAATAGCTTGTGGGAGTGACGAGATTTCGCCCTGGCATTATGGTATTCGATGAACTTCTTCCACTTCATGGTTGTACAGCATATTCCGGGCTAATTAAAACAGTTTCACTAGGCCACGCATCGACATTCTGAAGCCGCAATATTGAGCGATTTTTTTCAATGACTAAAGACATTTATGAGTTTGTGAGGTAGTATAGCTTCTTTTAGAAAGTGACAATAATTTCAGTGATACTTCTGAAAGTTTTCAGGAGATGGATATTGAGGCTAGTGACATTCACATCGATTCAGAAACAACTAACGACTAGACACTACTGCAGGAGACGATAAATATTGCATTTGTGTGTGCTATAGTTCAATTCGTAATCAACATTCGTTCAGTGGCAGTACTGATACAGTTGTGTCTCTGAAACGATATGACATGATGGTTTGTTTTGTGTGTATTGTGGATGATGCTTTGAGTAAAAGGAATAACTGAACAGTTCGTAGATTTTCATGCAAAATTTTTCACCATGCTCCAGTGGAATTCTCGTGTTCCAAGGACTTGTTCACAAGCCACAACAAAAGATGTACTTTTCAAAGAGAAGATCGAAAACGAAAACATGAAGGGAAACTTTTATGTGTTGAAAAAGTACGCAGCGACAGGGAGCGGCGGCAGATATTGTTCGCAGAGGAAGGGTGCGAGCGCGTGCGCTAACTTCGCACTTAAGGGTTAGCCAATTAGGCTAAATGGGCACACTGTAAGGTCCCTATTATAGAAAATTAATTATTTAGGCAATACTCGTGTTCACATAGTAATTTATAAGGTTGTATTACTGATTATTATTAATGCTGTTTGTCATTCTGCAATGTAGATGAGTTATTTATGTGGTGAATTTTGTGAACTGGCCACAGATATATATTGTAAGTAGTGCAGTAATCTTTGAAGTTCGATTGTAGAGTAAGCGCTCTGACTGCGAGAGAGCAGTTAATAGCCAGTAGCGTGAGGTAGTGCGAGGAAGTCTGTAGCGGTAAGGAAGCTGTTGTAGAAAGCAGTCGTAAAGTATGTGTTGCCAGCACGCCATTATTGTAATGCACGATGTAAAATTAAATTTTTGTAACATTTTTTGTACTTCATATTTTCTTAAGAATACATAATTTATGATTTTAAATTCACTTTCTGCGTTCTCATTTTGATAGTTAGTTTCCCCTTCCTTTTAGTTTCTTCATTTATGATTATTATTTAACTTCATTACTACCCACCTATCATTTCTGCGTATTTTAATACTGAAATCAATAAAGTTATGAACCTGCATGCTCCGAGCTGTTTGCTGTTCCTGTTTCCAGTTTTGTAATAAGAAGATAACAGGTAAGTCAATTCTTTATTTATCTGTGTCGCAGTCAGAGTGTCCCCCCTTTCATTATTCAAGTTAATCAGTTTCTTTCTACCCTTTGGGAGTCCTTTCGACAGGACCATAAATTTTAGTGTTTGTGTTTTCCCATGGGCGTGTCCGTTGAGCATATTAATGTTTTCTAAAACTTACCTCAGTGGTCGTAGTCACCACATTGTTCGGTTTTTAAAAGTTCAGTTTTGCACGTACGTAGTGCGCAGTATTGGTCAATGTCATAAAATTTTATTTATTGGACAATTTCCATTAAGCTTGATTAATTTATATATTTCCTGGATACCTTGCAACACTTTCTGTCATGCACAAATTCTCAATATGTTCCACAATACGATGGAAGTGCCCCAACCTAATTATTTCGTCTTCAGACATAATTCTTGTATAAATACGCGGATGCGAAAATTGAAGTACTGCTTTTTAATATTAATTGTACAAGGAGGCCAATGAAATTTATTTGATTCGGAAGGGACTATTCCACAGACGTGAAAAAAAAATCATGTATGTACGTAGTCGTTAAGAGTGACTGAACGAAGTAGAAGTTTTCGTATGTAAAAGGACGATCCGCAACGAGAGGTACAGGTCTAATGAGAGACTCATCTAGAGCTAGGACGGAGTGAACTACATCTACATACATACTCCGCAATTCACCGTAAGGTGCGTGACGGAGGGTACACCGTACCACTACTAGGCATTTCCTTTCCTATTCCACTCCCAAATTGAACGAGGAAAAAAAGAATGCCTATATGCCTCCGTACGAGCCCTAATTTCTTGTCTTTGTGATCTTTACGCGAAATGTAAGTAGGCGGCAGCAAGATCGTACTACACTCAGCTTCAAATTCCGGCCCTCTAAATTTACTTAACAGAAATTCACGAAAAGAACGTCGTCTTTCTTCCAGCGATCCCCAATTGAGTTGCCGGAGCATTTCCGAGACACTCGCGCATTGGTCGAACCTACCGGTAACAAATCTAGCTGCTCGCCTCTGAACCGCCTCTATGTCTTCCTTCAACCCGATCTGCTGCGGGTCCCAAATACTTGAGCAATACTCAAGACGTGGTCGTACAAGCGTTTTATACGCGGTCTCCTTTACAGGTGAAGTACATCTTCCCAAAATTCTCCCAATAAACCGAAGTCGGCTGTCTGCCTTACTCACAACTGTCCTTACATGCTCGTTCCATTTCATATCGCTCTGCAATGTTACGCCTAGATATTTGAACGACGCGACCGCATAAAGAAGCTCACTACTGATGCTGTATTCGAACATTATAGGATTGTTTTTTCTACTCATGCGCATCACCTTACATTTTTCTACATTGAGAGCTAGCTACCATTCTTCGCACCAACTAGAAATTTTGTCTAAGTCAACCTGTATGCTATTACAGTCAGTTACAGACGACACCCTCCCATACACCACAGCATCATCAGCAAACAGCCGCAAATTACAACTTACTCTGTCCATCAGATCATTTATATAGATAGAAAATAATAGCGGTCCTATCACACTCCCCTGGGGCACGCCTGACGATACACTCGTCTCTGATGAGCACTCGCCGTCGAGAACAACGTACTGCGTTCTATTACTTAGGAAGTCTTCCAGCCAGTCACAAATCTGTGAACCTATTCCATAAGCTCGTATCTTCGTTAGCAGTCTGCAGTGTGGCACCGTGTCGAACGCCTTTTTGAAGTCGAGAAAAACACAATCCGCCTGTTGCCCTTCGTCCATGGCTCGCAAGATGTCATGTGAGAAAAGGGCAAGCTGAGTTTCGCATGAACGATGTTTCCTAAACCCGTGCTGATTCATGGAAAGAAGCTTTTCCGTTTCGAGGAAATTTACTATATTCGAACTGAGAATATGCTCCAAAATTCTACATGAAACCGATGTCAACGATATTGGCCTGTAATTGTATGGGTCAGTTCTCTTTCCTTTCTTATACACTGGAGTCACCTGCGCTTTTTTCCAATCACTAGGAACTTTGCGCTGAATTAAAGATTCGCTATAAATGCAAGCTAAGTAGGGGGCCAATGCCGCAGAATAGTCTTTGTAAAACCGAACTGGTATTCCATCCGGACCAGCAGACTTTTTCGTATTTAGCTCTCTCAGCTGCTTCTCTACACCGGAAATACCTATTGCTATGTCCCCCATTTCGGAATTAGTACGTTGATCAAATAATGGTATATTTGTGCGGTCCTCCTGCGTGAAAAATTTCTTAAAGGTTAAATTTAGAACTTCAGCTTTCCGTTTGCTTTCTTCTATTACTGCCCCGGAATGATCAACTAGTGACTGGACAGTGGGCTTCGACCCGCTTATCGATTTTACATAGGACCAGAATTTTTTCGGGTTCTCGGAAAGATCTTTTGCTAAGGTATGGCTGTGATAATTATTGTATGCTTCACGCATCGATCTTTTTATAGACGCACGAATCTCTACTAACTTTTGCCTGTCATCATTTGCGTGTTCTTTTTTGAATCGAGAGTGCAACAGCCTTTGCTTTCTCAGCAGCTTTCTAACATTATTATTATACCACGGTGGATCTTTTCCATCCTTAATCGTCTTTACTGGCACATATTTCTCTAACCCTTCATTAACAATGCATTTAAATTTAGTCCACAATTCCTCTACATCCATAGTCCCAGAATTAAACGATGCCCATTCATTTTCTAAGTGCGATCGTAGCATTAGCTTGTCGGCTTTTCCCAACAAAAACACGCTCCTAGCCTTCTTGACTGGTTTATGAACTTTGGTCACCATCGACGCTATGACGATATCATGATCACTAATTCCTGTCTCTACACAGACATCGTTAATGAGGTCAGGCCTGTTTGTGGCTATAAGGTCTAGAATATTTCCATTGCGCGTGGGTTGCCGGTTTAACTGCTCAAGACAGTTTTCGACCATGTCAGAAATTGACGTTTAGTATGACAACCATCTAGCGGTAGAGTGGTTGGAGCTCGTAGTCGACAGTATTCTGAAAAATGGAAACCAAAATTTTGTGTTGTGTCTGCATCGCTAATTCGTGTATTATCATGTAAGATTTAGTCGGTGCTCTACTGCTACTGCTATCAGAGAATTCTTGTAACTTCCTAACATTTATTTACATTGCTTAGCTATGACTTCCGGCTTCCTTTATAGTATGGAAACTGTTTAAAGCTATGTTTAGAGAGAGAGAGAGACATGGAAATTTTACTATACATCATCATGAACAAAGTGTGACCTGGAAAAAAATAATACAAAATTGATCGTGCCAAAAGCCAAGAGGCGATCCTAGTGTTGTAGCTTTCAGGACCACCCTGGGATGTTCTCTGCTTTATTTTGGCAGAAATATTGTTTATAATATGTCTAATAATGTGCCCAATATGGCTGACCAGGTTAGGTTAGGTTTCAGCTTAGTTAGCCATGGTTAACCAAAGCCACTGAGTTCACAGTTATAACGGAGCGAATGTAATCAGCCGCAACAGTGGTCGTACTGCCAGCCTGCAGAAGGCTGCTGCACAGGCAACTGCATTGGGCTGCTCATGAGATGCCTCGATACTTTCGTTTTAGGAGGGGCTCTCGCGGTACTGTATATAGGGCGTTAGGAAACATCACTTTCAATAATGGCGATTCCACTAAGAAGATTACTGTCAAGACTAATGAAGTAGGATCACAGGCTATAATTGACGGTGCTTCTGTGTTTGTAGGATCTACATTGAATTTTAGTATAGAGAAGAATGATGCAATTGAAGCAGGTAATAGATGAAACTTCCTGGCAGATTAAAATTGTGTGCCGGAACCGGGACTCGAAGCTGGGACCTTTGACTTTCGCGGGCAAGCGCACTACCGACTGTGCTATCCCGCCACGACTCACGATGCCGCCTCACAACTTTACTTCCGCCAGTACCTCGCCTCCTATTTTCCAAACTTCACAGAAGCTCTTCCTGGCAGGAAATTTCATATCAGCGCACACTCCGCTGCAGAGTGAAAGTTTCATTCTGGAAACATCCCTTAGGCTGTGGCTAAGCCATGTGTCCACAATATTCTTTCTTCCAGGAGTGCTAGTCTTGCATGGTTCGCAGGAGAGCTTCTGTGAAGTTTGGAAAGTACGAGGCGGCATCGTGAGTCGTTTCGGGATAGCACAGTCGGTAGTGCGCTTGCCCACGAAAGGCAAAGGTCCCAGGTTCGGGTTCCGGTACACAATTTTAATCTGCCAGGAAGTTTCATATCAGCGCACACTCCGCTGCAGAGTGAAAGTTTCATTCCAGATAATAGATGTTTATAAGAAAGTTGCAAAGATCACAATTGTAAATTTATTTATTTTTGATTACTAGTTTCGGTAAACACATTACCATCTTCATATCTCGTCATGAAACATTTCAAACCAGTACCAACAGTAGATGTATTCCACTGATACAAATGCGATGTTGGCAATCTGTCCTCATAAGTCAGTAAAGATCGCTCTCACATGCAATGAAGACATTAGGTGATGGATGGCTTACTGTAGCAGTTGCTCATGTTGGTTCTTTGAATAGCACTGGAGAGCATGATTGTTTTAACGGTCGTGACATTATTAGTTATAGGACATTTAACACTGGTGAACGTTACAGTAAAGATATTGGAAAGTCTTATTATTACTGTAACATGTTTCTTTAAAGACAAAATTCTGAGTTTTGTTACTTTCTAAACACAATTAGTCCAATTTCGACCTTAGGCAATACTAATTGTATGTATGCCGCCAACAGACAATTGACAATTTCTTTATGGTTGCACAAATACCCCCCGCTTTCGGGAATACAGTTATGTTGCGAGCGAAAGGAACTAATGGCTGTGGGCACTACATTTATGCGATATGTTAAATGCTTGGGCACTAGTGTAGTAGTGTGTGATATGTTGAGAATTTGGAAAAGACGGGAAGAGTGTCAGGGCAGTGTATGGGTAGCTCATTTGTTAAAAGAACCGCTGGCCCGAAGCGGGAAATCTGGGTTAGAATATCGGTCCAGCATAAATTTCGAACTTCACCGTTTAATTTATTATAGTTCCCTGCAACTGACTATTTGTTACAATATTTATAATCTGTAAGTTTAATGGCTGAAAAAAAAGTTCAAATGTTTGTATAGATTATGGGACTTAACTACGGGGTCATCAGTCCCTAAACTTACAAACTACTTATGAACTAGCTAAGACTAAGGACGGCACAAATATCCATGCCTGAGGGGGGATTCGAACCCCCAACCGTAGTGGCCGTGCAGACCGTGACTGGAGCGCCTTAGTCCCCTCGGCCACCGCGGCCGGCTTAATGGCTCCCAAGTAAATACATTGGGAAAACCAAAGAGCAAGATAACCAGTTTAAATATATATATATATATATATATATATATATATATATATATATATATATATATATATATATATATATATATATCGGACCAAACTGCGTGGTCATCAGTCTATATATATATATATATATTTATTTATTTATATATACATATATATATTTAAAGTCGTAGCAGTGGCATTATCTCAATTTAACATATAACCAACGTCACGAAAAGGTCCTTACAGTAATTCTTTAATTGTGAACACTATAATTGAATATGTTTATCTTCACCGATTTTCAGTTACAGTGCATACCTCCGATTTGTTAAGCTTCTCAATTTTCCTATGCATCCCACCTATCCAACCCCTTTATTTCTGTCTCTTGGTTTATTTAGTTATAATAGTAGTAGAACAAACAAAAAAAATGTGTATTTTAAACTTTATAATGAATAAATTCTACCAAGAAGCGACGGAAGAATCAGTTAACATGTCACGAATGTATTTTAATCAATTTCATTCGCCACGAGAAAGGACTACTTGCTTTTAATACATTGAGAGAATCGTTATTACTTCTGTCTTCAAAGTCCCTTGGGGAGCTATACTAAAAGTTGCGACAACATTGGCGTAGTTAGCAGTTGTGTTCCTTTTGCGCTCTTGATAATAACACTTCGCTGCTAATTCTACGGTAAGTTGTTTTGCTTTTATGAATACTTAATAGGCTTCTCTGACGACTACTTCATTTTAATTTCTCTGCATTTACTCTTCGCCTATTTCGTTTTAACTTTACACTTTCCGTGGACTGCATACAGAAGTAATTCATATTACAATAATCCTTTTCAACCGTGCAGTCGTAGCTTGAGAAGAACATTTCCATACAACATTTTGAGAGAACTTTTATTACTTCTCAAGGAGGGCTGAATTACTGTATAGTAACCTTACTATTTTTCATTTAATATCACTTTGTGCAAATTATATTGTGTTACTGATTTATTAATCAACTATGATTCATGTGAATTAATGTGTACATTTCTCTTATTTTCGACAATTATAACTTGGGAACCTGCTTGTACCAAATTATTGGATGAAAATAAGTGCAGTTTAAAATGGATCTATCAGAAGACTAAAACTACGTAAACAGTCAAACGGCGATAAAATCATTTAAAATTGAATGTTATTACTTCGGTCTTGACAGTCTGCCAGAGATCGATACGAAAAGTTGTGACAACACTATTGTACTGTGAAAATCTTGATTGTAGAAGATAATAACCTACATAAAAATAGACTAATTCTTCTACAAAGGTCATTTTTCTGTAACTTTAAATATGAATATTTCCTTTTTAAGACTTTGTGTTAACATCTATGTTTCATACGATCCTTTGCTTTACTTACAATGTCTATTTACTTGTATGTAATATGTTATGTGGAGTAAGAGCCTATTTTGATGTAAATTAGAGTACCTTATACTTTTGTCGACATTGTCAAGCTTCAGTACGTTTGCTAAGATATCTATTAACCTTTCCACACTGACTACAGCAGTGAATAATTTTTTATTTATATCTGTATATGTACCTAAAATAGAGGTTTATATGTTTTTCCGCTCTGCATTTAATTAAACTGTGACTGAACCCATATTTTACGATTTTTTGTTGTTTTGCATGTATGTTCATTACTTATGGACGAGCACTTTCGGAGAACCGAGACTTGAAGTCACTTGTTGGTAATGTATTACCGCCATGAATAGTCAGATGCTTTATATCCGCTTCATACTTTCACAAATTGGATGTATTGATACCTCTCCGCTGACAATAGTCGACCCCTCAGGGGCTCAGCATTAATTTGCTGAGTACGGGCTTGGCGAACCCGGGGTCCTGAGCTGTGGGCTGTGTCGCGCCAACAGTCTGCTACACCGTAAGCTCTGTGCGTGCTTCAACGACCATCGTTCGGCGCGACGGTGGAACGTTGTACGTTTCAGAGGCCGGGGATCTTGGCTTAATCGCCCGGGTCGCGAGGACGGAACAAACCTCTATAAAAAAACCCTCAATCTCAAGGAGTGCTACGTGCCGAGGAGATGCATGGCTGTTGAGGCTGAACAGCCGCTAGCGAGCAACCTCTGAGGAACCTGCCGCACCTCAGTTGTACAAGGCTTACCCAGGCAAGCGGGGCTCTGCCTGGGTGGACCTCTTTTCCCTAGCTGCTCGTGGGACGACAATGAAACGAGCAAATAAAAGCGTGGCCGGTCGCGAAAACGGCGTCTCTAAGCGTGGAAGAGGAGATTATAATGCTGCTGGATATAACCCCCGTTCGTTCCCTTCCCTGCCTACACCGTGGGAGGAACGTCGGGCTAGATCTGCGAATGAGCCATACTCTCCAAAATTCCTTGTATGCAGCCGCACGGATGGTGAGTCGTTTACATCTACGAAGCCTCTTTTCTTTGTGGAACATCTTGAGGACAAGTACGGCGAAGTTTCCGGATTGTCCAAGATGCGAAGCGGCGCAGTGCTCATAGAAGCAGCTTCCCCGGCTCAGTCGCGGGCGTTACTTGCCTGCGACAAGCTGGGTGATATCCCTGTGAGCATCACACCACACAAGTCGCTAAATATGGTCCAAGGTATAATTTTCCACCGAGACCTTTTGTTACAGTCCGACGACGAGTTACGCGAGAACTTGGAGCGTAGAGGAGTCCACTTCGTCCGGCGTGTCCATAGGGGGTCAAAGGATCACAAGGTTGCCACCGGTGCCTTCATCCTGGCCTTTGAAGGCGATAACCTGCCTGAGAAGGTCAAGGTAATGGTTTACCGGTGTGACGTGAAACCTTACATTCCTCCCCCTATGAGATGCTTCAAATGCTGGAAATTCGGCCACATGTCCTCTAGATGTACTTTCAACGCTACATGCAGGGACTGTGGACGTCCAGAACACCCGGACGCGCCATGCACACCGCCTCCCATCTGCGTGAATTGTGGCTTGCATCATCCTCCTTGTTCGTCGGATTGCACCGTTATTCGTAAGGAACGTAAAATCATGGAACTTAAGACCTTGGACCGACTTTCGTATTCTGAGGCTCGAAAGAAGTACGAGCGACTTCACCCCATTCCCATGACTGCCTCTTTTGCAGCAGTGACATCGTCGCCATCCGCCTCTAAACCTGCAGCAGACACTAGTGTTCCACCATCTACCGGCCCTCAGGGCCGTCCACTCATGCCCGCCCCCACAATGGCCGGGGGCTCCATTCCTCCTCCTGCTCCCAAGGCACTTGCTTCGGGAGCAGCCCCCAACCCTCCGCCAGAGAAGATTCAACCTTCTCCGGCTGCCCTCATTCAGAAGGGGACCCTCGGGACGCTCCCTTCTGCGGCTTCCTCCAGTGCCGGTACCGGTACTGGCCGCCAGCAGCAGGCACCGTCGCCAGCTGCTGGCCGCAGGGCATTGCACTCTCCCTCTGTCACTGAGACGGAGGCTGAGTCTGCGACGGCCCTCCTTCCAGCGAAGCCCCCGAGGGACTCGAGGGTTCGAAAGAAAAAGGAGAGAAAGGATAAGTCCAAAGATTCCACGGTGGCCACTGTGCCACCCGCCCCCTCCACCTCTGCCTCTGAGGACGAGGTGGAGATACTCGCATCCCCCGAGGACCTTGCTCTCTTGGATGCATCAGATGCAATGGACATCGAAGCTGATGCATCGCTACTGGTGGCCACAAAAGATGTTGAGGTGTGATTCATAACTTGTTTTTCATTCATGCCTTCCCAGCTGTCGGATTCTGTCATCCTCCAATGGAACTGCGGCGGTTTTTTCACCCACCTGGCTGAGCTACGACAACTTCTGAGCGTTACACCTGCTCTCTGCATTGCCCTGCAGGAAACCTGGTTTCCGGCAATGCGGACCCCTGCCCTTCGGGGCTATAGGGGATACTTCTGTAATCGTAGCCAGTATAACAGGGTGTCAGGTGGAGTGTGTGTGTATGTCCTTACCTCCGTATATAGTGAACCTGTGCCCCTTCAGACACCGTTGGAAGCGGTGGCCGTTAGGGTAAGGACAACACAAGAGATAACTGTCTGCAGTCTCTACCTCCCTCCAGATGGCGATGTCTCTATGGCTGGATTGGCTGCACTTATCTCACAACTCCCGCCACCTTTTCTGCTATTGGGGGACTTCAATGCCCACAATCCCCTGTGGGGTGGTTCTACGATCTCTGGCCGTGGCAGAGTTGTCGAGGACCTGCTTTCTCAGCTCGACCTCTGCCTCTTGAATACAGGTGCCCCCACACATTTCAGTGTGGCACATTCTCGGCCATTGATCTGTCGATATGCAGCCACACCCTTCCGCCATCCGTCCATTGGAGTGTCCATGATGACTTGTGCGGCAGTGACCATTTTCCGATCTTTTTGTCACTCCCACAACGTCAGTCCCCAGCACGCTCTCCTCGGTGGGCTCTCCATAGGGTTCACTGGGAAGGCTACACCTCTGCTGCCATCGTTGGCCCTCCCCCACTCGATACCATCGATGTGGTGGTTGAGAGCGCCACGCAGTCCATTATTTCTGCTGCGAACGCTACCATTCCGCGTACATCAGGGTGCCCACGGCGTAAGACAGTGCCGTGGTGGTCGCCGGAGATCGCTGAGGCCATTAAAGACCGCAGGCGGGCCTTACAGTGATACAAACGGCACCCCTCTCAGGAGCACCTCATCAATTTTAAACGGCTTCGCGCTCGTGCTCGCCAGCTTATAAGAAGACGGAAACAGGAGTGCTGGGAGAGGTACGTTTCCACTATTGGGACAGGCACCTCAGCCTCGCAGGTCTGGAGTAAGATCAGGCGGCTACAGGGATTACAGACACCAGTGGGAATCCCTGGGATCTCCTCAAATGGAGTCCTATGTACGGACCCGGCCACTCTTGCAGAGATGTTTGCCGAGCATTATGCTCGTGCCTTTGCCTCTGCAAATTATCCACCGGCCTTCCGTGCAGTAAAGGAGAGGGTAGAACGCCAGTCTCTCTCCTTTCGTACCCGCCGCTCTGAATCTTACAACACCCCCTTTACTGAGTGGGAGCTCCTCAGTGCTCTTCGACAATGCCCAGACACGGCGCCAGGGCCTGATAGCATCCATAGCCAGATGCTGAAACATCTCTCAGCAGATAGTCGGCGTGCCCTACTTGCGGTCTATAACCGCATTTGGTGTGATGGTGTTTTCCCGTCACAGTGGCGGGAGAGTATCATCATCCCAGTGCTTAAGCCCGACAAACATCCTCTTTCCTTGGATAGCTATCGGCCCATTAACCTGACTAACGTGCCATGCAAACTGTTGGAGCGGATGGTCAGTCGGCGGTTGTGTTGGATTCTTGAGACTCGGGGATTATTGGCTCCATGCCAGGGCGGTTTTCGCCAGGGTCGATCTACCACCGATAATCTGGTGTACCTCGAGTCTGCAATTCGCACAGCCTTTTCCCGGCGCCAACACCTTGTTGCAGTCTTCTTCGATATGCACAAAGCATACGATACAACCTGGCGACGACACATTCTCAACACTTTATATGACTGGGGCCTCCGGGGCTCCCTACCGATTTTTATTCAGAATTTTTTAGCCGTCCGTACCTTTCGTGTTCAAATTGGTGCTTCTCTGAGCTCCTCCCATATCCAGGAAAATGGGGTTCCTCAGGGTTCCGTTTTAAGCGTTCCCTTATTTTTAATCGCCATCAACGGTTTAGCCACAGCGGTTGGGTCGTCGGTGTCCCCCTCTCTTTATGCTGACGACTTTTGTCTCTCTTTTAGTTCCTGCAGCACCCAAGTTGCTGAGCGCAGGTTGCAAGGTGCTATTCGGAAGGCGCAGAACTGGGCGCTTACCCATGGCTTTCAGTTTTCTGCCTCCAAGACCAGAGTGATGCACTTCTGCCGGCGTCGGACCGTCCACCCACACCCTGAACTTTATCTGAATGACGAACCACTTACGGTAGTGGAAACTCACCGTTTTTTAGGACTGGTCTTTGACGCCCGGCTGACGTGGCTCCCCCACATTCGTCAGCTGAAACAGAAGTGCTGGCGCCATCTCAACCATCTCAGACACTTGGGTCATACGACCTGGGGTGCAGACCGCTCCACACTGTTGCGGCTTTACACGGCGCTGGTGCAGTCCCGTCTCGATTTTGGGTGCATTGCCTATGGGTCTGCAGCACCTTCGGCACTGCACCTACTGGACCCCATTCACAACTGTGGGGTTCGCATCGCGACGGGTGCCTTCCGCACCAGCCCAGTGAACAGCTTACTAGTAGAGGCTGGGGTTCCACCCTTGGGGATCCGCCGCCGACACCTACTTGCGGCTTACGCAGCCCATGTACATTGCTCCCCAGGCCACCCAAACCATCGTCTCCTCTTTCCTGATGTGGTAGTCCGTCCCCATCAGCGACGCCCCAGATCAGGTCATACCATTGCCTATCGGGTTCAGTCCCTCCTGCAGGAGCTTGAGTCTTCTCCCCTTCCAACTTCCTATCGGGTTCGTGCCCGTACACCTCCGTGGTGTTTGCCAAGGCCGTCTACTCGGCTGGACTTGGCCCAGGGGCCCAAAGACTCAGTTCCACTGGAGGCGCTCCGCCGTCAGTTCTCTGCTGTCATAGCGGAGTTCCGTTGTAATGACCTGATCTACACAGATGGTTCAATGGTTGATGGCTGTGTGGGATATGCCTATACTCATGGTGACCATGTGGAACAGCACTCTCTGCCGAATGGCTGCAGTGTTTACACTGCAGAGCTAGTGGCCATTCACAGAGCTCTCATGCATATCCAGTCCTGCTCAGGCGAGTCTTTTGTTGTTTGCAGCGACTCTCTGAGCAGCCTCCGAGCTCTGGAGCACTGTTACCCGCGGTCTCCTCTGGTGTTGGCCATACAGGAGACGCTTTGTGCCATTGGAGAGTTCGGGCGATCAGTGGTGTTCGTCTGGTCCCCGGGTCATGTCGGCATCCCGGGCAATGAACGTGTTGACAGACTTGCCAGGCAGGCAGTCAGTGCGTCCATTTTGGACATTGGCCTCCTGGCGTCTGATCTCCGTTCGTTGTTGCGCCACCGCGTACATCAGCGTTGGGAAGCCGAGTGGCATAGCCTGGGCACACCCAACAAGCTTCGGGTAGTCAAGGAGACCACCACCGCATGGCGTTCTTCCGTGCTGGCCTCTCGCCGGGACTCCGTGGTGCTGTGTAGACTCCGTATTGGCCATTCGTGGCTCACCCACGGACATCTCCTTCGTGGTGAGTCCCTGCCCCAGTGTCGTTGTGGCTCCCACTTAACAATAGTCCACATCCTAGTGGACTGCCCGTTTTTAGCCGCCTTGCGGCGTCGTTTTAACATTCCTGGCGTTTTATCAGATGTTTTACGTGACGATGCTTCAGCAGCAAATTCAGTTTTAAGTTTTATTCGAGCAGGAGGTTTTTATCAGTCTCTATGACTGGTCTTTTCCTTGCACTGCCGAGTGGTTGACTTTTCCTTTTTTATTCCTATGGGCGGTCAACCACTGCCTTCGGCCTCTTTGTAGTAAGGTGTCTTTGTGTGTTCGTCCCCTTTTCTTTTAGTTTCGTCTCCGTTTTGTTGATGTTTTAATAGACCCAGTGGGATTTCCATCCCACTTCGCAAACTTAATCTCTGGGCGCATTCATTTGACGTCCGCACTTTTTTTTGACATTTTGTAATGGAATGGGGGACTGATGACCATTGTAGTTTTGTCCCCCTTAAACATCCAAATAACAACAACAACAACAACAATAGTCGAGTGACCGAAAATGTCGAGAATAAATGATTATTTTATAGCTGATGATAAAATGCTGTTATCTAAAGACAGTGACTCAAGCTGGCACACTTTTATAGATGGTCAGCTATTTTATCTCTTCGGCTGTGGGTGAAAGGCGTCCCAAGTTCGCCTCTGAGGAGCACTGGTGAACGTATTCTGAACGACTTATCATCATTCTGGGTACACAGCTCATACTGTGTGTAGTAATTGCCTCCGTCTTGTAACCACTGTTGAGATGTTGAGTATTTGGTGAACAAACTGGTTTATATTAAAGTAGTAATATTGAGTGGATAATAAATAAACTAGATGAACTAGAAAAGAGAATATTAAGTTGACCAATAACTAAGGAATAATGTGGTCGGTAAGCATATGTGTGACTAACCATTTAATTACAGGAAGTGGAAGTTAGAAAAAGTATGAAACTTACTGTTATAGAAAGTACAGGCACAGAGAGACATCATGTAAAGATAGTAACGGACATTGGACTGCAATCTCGATGGGACGAATACCAGTAGCAACTAAGCAATCAAGCAGTATTTGCCATCAGGTAGTCGACCGTCTAGTCACATGCTACGGGAAACGTCACATTTCCACCAAACATGACCACAGTCCACTAATGAGTATTTATTCAGCTGCTCCACATTGCGAAGAAACGTGACCGCACGCAAGGAGAGGAGAAAGAAGAGTGTCGTTTGTCATTTAGTTAGCTGTTCAGTTGGTCAGTGAGTCAGTTGCAGTGGTTAGAATCTGAGCAACATAACAGGGCCGTGCACTGTTGCTGACGTGTGCTAGCAGCCAGAAGAGAAGATCTATGAGGACAGAGAGGTGTAGTCCTGGAAGGAGATCGGAACGAGTGGTGTACTTACCCGACTGCCTGATAAGGACAAAAGGATGTGGTATTACATTAGAAAGTCGTATACTAAAAGATTGGGTCCAACAGCCGGGAATGCAGATTTTGCAAATCGACTGCTCGATCAAGGGACACGAGGCACTCCATGCTGCGCCGTCGCAATGGTTGACTATCAAAACACACCGCATCCCCCTCCGAGGTAGTGCTGCAACGATTACTGGGCTGCCTTCGTGTTTATTAAAGAGTAACACTACCACGCCCTGCGACAAGGGAAAACTGGGGAGCTACAGTAGACGACACACTGGTTGCTCACGCAGCGTAATCGAAACCGCCGCTCTGCTTACAGTGGTATGTCGTGAAAAGTCCACCGGCCTATCGGAGTACGACCAATGAAGCACCACAAGAAAATTACCGTCGGTCATAAGTTGTTCAATAAATGACTTTCGTGGAGAACCGATTTAGGGAAAAATCTAAGTAGCTCTCTTAGGTTGTTTGCAGATGACGCCGTCATTTACCGTCTAGTAAAATCATCTGAAGATCAAACCCAACTGCAAAACGATTTGAATAGGATATCAGTATGGTGTAAGAATTGGCAGTTGACTCTAAATAATGAGAATTGTGAAGTCGTCCAAATGAGTACGAAAAGAAATCCGTTAAAATTTGTTTACATGATAAATCAATCAAGTTTGAAGGCCGTAAACTCCACTAAATACCTAGGAATTACAATTACTTCTGACTTAAATTGGAAAGAACACGTAGGTAATGTCGTGGGAAAGGCGAACCAGAAACTGCGTTTTACTGGCTGAACCCTTAAAAGATGCAACAGAACTACTAAAGAAACTGCATACACTACGCTTGTCCGTCCTTTTATGGAGTATTGCTGCCCACTGTGGGATACTTATCAGGTGGGTTTGACGGAGGACATCGAAAGAGACCAAAGAAGGGCAGCTCGTTTCGTATTGTCACGATACAGGGGAGACAGCGTTGCGGAACTGATACAGGATCTGGGATGGGAATCATTACAACAACGGCGCGTATCGCTGCGGCGTGGGCTACTTACGAAACTACAATCGCCAACATTCTCCTCCGAATGCGAAAATATATTGTTGACTCCCATTTACATAGGTAGAAATGATCATCAGAATAAAATACGAGAAATCAGAGCCCGAACGGAGAGATTCAGGTGTTTATTCTTCCCGCGCGCTATTCGAGAATGGGAGGTAAAAATGTATAACGGTGGTTCGATGATCCCTCTGCCAGGCACTTAAATGTGATTTGCAGAGTATCCCATGTATATGTAGGTGTAGATTCACTCTTTAATCCAAAGAAGAAACGCACAATCCATGACCACGAATACATTGAGGGATTAGACAGTATACATATGGTAGCGTATTTTATTAATGTACTGTTTACATTTGTAATTTGCGCCTGATACACAAAGATATTATGCTGTCTCGATTTTTACTTGAGGTTTGGTCGTCTCCGTAGACCAGTGTAGAGTGTAGTGGATTGCCACCCAGGGACACGGGTTCGATTCACGGTCAGGTAGGGGATTTTCTCCACTGGCAAACTGGGTGTTATGTTGTCCGCAATATCTGAACATCAACGACGCGCAAGTCGTCCAAGTGTCGTCGCCTAAACGATTTGCATCAGTCTGGCCATACACGGTCCCAGCTGGGGTCTAATGGCCAAATATGCAATACGGAATCATCACTTGAGGTTTGCATGGCGTTCACTAGATCGAGGCACAACTGGGCTACCGTAATACCAAAAAAGTCATTCTCGTTGGCCTTTAATATGGTGTGCGATCACCTAGCACAGCCAGTACAGTTACACCCTTGCGTGGCATACACGGTAGGAGATTATCAATAAGCTGTTGGTATTTGGCCATTCTTCCATGAATGCAATATACAGCTCTGCGACGGTTCGGGAGGTGCTGGTTTGGCAGCAATGTGTTTGCCAAGTGAATCCCAGACTTCCTCAATCGGGTTTAGTGCGGTGAACAAGTTGGTCACCCCATTCGTTCAATTCCCGCAGCTTCAATCAAGGTGGCCACCAGTACAACTCTATGGATACGACCTATATCGTCCAGCAGAGGAACGCATCTCCTATGGCACCAGCATAGAGCACAATAATAGGTCGAAGGATTTCATCGCTACAACTCCGAGCAGTCAAAGGGCAATTCTGAATGACATAGAGGTCCGTCTGCCCGCCAATTCCGATTCTGCTCACACCATTAGTTTCCTGCACATAAGCAGGATTTTTTCGAGTACCACATTCTCCCCATATGAGGAAAGGACGATTACCCGGCTCCACACAAAATCATTTCTCATCTGTTCAAATGCTTGATAAGCTTATGTGACTTAATGGCTGAATCATCAGTCCCTAAAAATACAAACTAACAAACATCCATGCCCGAGGGAGGATTCGAACCCCCGACGGAGAACGGTATCGGGCATCCGATCAAAGGGTCGCAATACGCTCGGCCACTCCGCTGCGGCTTTCTCATCTGTGAAAAGAACCCGGTAGCATTCGTAAGAATCCTGATGTTCGTCTGCCCAGTTTCCGTGGCGTAAGCGTGTCTTGGATTAAATGAGACCGTTGGCCTTTGTGCGTATATGACGCATTCCTGAACGAGATTTCGAACTGTTTGTGTTGATATTGCGCGACCTGAAGCTGTTTGCGTTGCAGCTGAGTTGCACTCAATCTCCTGTCTCAACGGGCTGTTAATCAGAGATAACGGTCATCTCTTTCCGGCGTTATCCGTGGACGACCTTGGCCTTGTTGTTCAACTGGCAAGCAAGAATAGTGTCTGATTTATTTGTGTAAATGCTGTTTCATTTACGCCTAATACCCGAGCCAAGCAAAAGATCCCACATAACCCACATGTTTTTAAGATTCCCCTTGAAAGTGCTGTCATTCTAACGCACATAACTTTCCTGTAGTGTAATTTTGCACAACTTACAACTGATTTTGTTGCGCTAGCTATCTGACGTGTACCAATGGCTCCTGCGTGGAAAAACATAACAGGAAGTCGCATAGAAGTCAGAGAGATGTCCTTCGCCGTATTAAGATATGTTTCAACATTACCTAACCCATCGCAGATGCATCACCTATAGGAGAAACATATATCTAAACATTGTTAGTAAGGACAAACGGGGTACAAATTTGGCGGCACTACCTACTGAAAGTAAACAAGATTTCTGTGTACTTAATTTATTTAACCAAAAAATTGTTATTAAATGAATTTAAATTTAAAAAGAATCCATATTTGTTAGGATGGAAAGCAAGTTGTTAATTGGAAGAATAAAATTTTTAATTGAACTTTAAGATGAAGAAAACTGCACTCGGCAAAAATGACTGAAACACCGCGCCTGATTTTAAATTAACAAACAACGCTGCAGATACGCTCGAGGCTGTCGCATTAAGTGCGTGATCTAAGCAGAAGCAATGCACACAGTACCGTTTGCTGAAATGGTTGCAAGCTGGTGCACTGTCGCTGGAAACAAACCTAACTTGTCTGACTGGATCAACTTCTGTTGATCGAAATATTTCCTACGTCTCAATGATGTTGAGAACACTTAACAATTCCTAGTCTCGCTACTGGCGTGGTAGGCTGATGCATAAATCAACCCATGGCGATGTCACTGCAATTCGCCCACAGGCGTTAACTATCTCACTCTGTGTGTATTTGTGTCAGACAAAAAGTGGCTGAACAACACAGCAAATATTGCACAATCTGATTACTCGTAATAAGAGTTAATTTCAGATTTGTCTCCCACAGACCTGCACTTTTCAGTAAAGCACTGAGAGTCTTCTCTCTTTCTCTCTCTCTCTCTTTCACGCTCTCTCTCTCTCTTGGTCCACACTCGAAAATGCGCAAATCGCGCCCACAGAGTTCGCTCGCCTTCAACACAACCTGTCGCTGCCAGACCAAGGGCTGGAGGGTTTCACTGCTACCCCTGCTCACCGTAACATACCTCCTCCCCCCCCCCCCCACTCTTGCCACGTCAGCGAACTTTCGCTTACCGGAGACGCGCTTTTGTTTGGCCTTAGGCGCGCACATGTACCGGGCAAAAATGCCCACGCTATCATCGCGTTTCGGCTCGCCCACGTTTCGAAGGTCACTTGCCGCTAACACAGAGACCTGCGCTCGCGCATAATGGAGTACTGCACCATAATTTGTAAGCATCTGTATCGTTGCCAAGAACTGTCAGCAATGGTATTTTAACTAATAAATTGGAATCAAAAATATTCCCTCAGTTCTATTTCCATCTAATTATAAGACATACAATTTTGTTTTGTTTGGATATAAAAATTTTACTTTTACAAACTTTTAAATATCTCTTCCATTGCCATTACATTATCCTTGGTTTAAATTCAAATAATATGATATTCATGTTTTTCCTTTACTGATATTACAATGATACCCAAAAATACATTACAAAAGCTTACTAAATATTCAGATTTAAACAAATAATAATATTAAACCAACATAAATAATAAAATTTTTACAATATTACAGAAATACATGATTTTACCAAAAAAGTTCTCCAACCTATATAAATTAAAACTTTTATTCTCTTGTGCCACACAATCTGCTCTTTTTAATACACTTCACTTAGTCTACAAATTGTGCCAAACAGTTTGCACTTCATATAGTCTTTGTCTGTTTTTCCGCTGATGACCCATGGATTGACGGTCCACTATGATTGCCGAATCTCGTCGACTCATTTTATCAGTTTTATGAATCATAGCATACGATGCCGGGACATTCAGTTGTCAATGAGGCTCAACCTAAGTATCTTGCCTTATATTGACAGCAACTGACCACTGTAAAATATTAAATCGTTGTTCCATTTTTTTGTCACACCATGGATTAGTATGACACCTCTGTAAATATGGATGGAATAATAATATGAATATACTCCTGTTGCAGATTGTTGTTGATTATGGTTGTGAGTTCAAGACTCATTTAGACTATTGCTTGAAGTTGTATTTAATACTTTTGTACAAAGAGATGGTACTGTGAGATGGTCATTATTGGTTACCATACTGCAATGACTTCTTGAAAGATATAAAAAAAAAGTTTTGGGATGGGAAAGCAAGGAACCTTGAACTTCTGCCCATCTTCTGTCCTCTTGTGATCTTCTTTGCTTCTATCTTCTTTCTCCTCTTCTCTCTTGAATTCTTCTTTTCTTCTTGGGCTAGGGATTGTGAATTTCTTATGGAATAGGAGTGGTTGGGATCTGACTATTTTTCCATAGATTTGTTGATCCACCCTCAATCTCAAAATTCTAAAGATTTGCTGTAGTTCATGCAACATGTATATCCAATCCATTCCACCTTGATTTATCATTATGTACTACTGCTAATACATATATTAAGGTCTGTGCTGTACATAATTCTCCTCTTATTTTGTTTTGTGAAGCCTAACCTAGATGCAAGTTGCATTTCCAGTGATACAATGGTCTTCACTACATCAATCTTCACCCTCAGTGCTCCTTCAACATGACCATACCGTCTCCATCGCTATCTAGAAGTCTTCATCGTTGAATGTGGTGCAGATGGTCTCTGATGTCTCTCCAATTCTTTGTTGATTACACAATGTTTTCTTTTTTAATTTTTGTGAAATATACGTTATACAATACAAAAAAATCTAAATCTCCCCTCTTTATAATAAACTATATGGTCTTAATTACAATGATTCCCAAATATCAAGTTATTTTTACAAAAAATTGTTACATAGTTATCTTATTACATATTAAATGATATGAACTTCAAAAATCTTAATAATCTATATTATATTTTATATTGTAACATGCCTCTTCATTCTTCTGATATTTTTTGTGTTGTGTGTTGTTTGTGGACCTAATTCACATAAAAATACTCTTCCCTCTCCCAAAGACTAACCTTATTCTCTTTTCTTAATCATATTAGTTATTTTGTTTTTATTTGTCTATAGCAAATATTTTTATTTAGAAAATGATGCTATAAAATTTCAATTTCCCTTTTGTGTATATTTTTCCTCTTCTTTACTGCTTTCACTGTAAAGTCATGTGTTGGATAAAAATGTCATTTTTTATTCTATAAAACATTTTAAGTGGCTGGTATGGAATATTCATAAATCTTTTCCTTTTTCAAGATTGGTCAGCTCTACCGCATTATTGTGTACAATTCATGTAATTATTACTGGTACTTTATACACAGAAAAAAACTCCTATATTTGTTGTAATTATTACTGGTCCTTTATACACAGAAAAAATTTCCTATATTTGTTTTTACTCTTTTGAGATAAATGGTTTTTTACAATCTTGGTGTTGCCAAAGTGTCAATATGGATAAATATTTTAAAAAATTAACAAGACCCAAAAAAAAAAACCTTAATGTGTTCTTATTATATTGAGTGCTAAAGTTCCGGATAGCATCCATTTTTCTTCATCGGGTGTTATTCCCTCTGCTGATATCTTATGTCTTAAAATTTATTCTGTGATGTCCCAAAATTGTGATTTGGTAATATTGACAGTTACTACATGAGTTTCCATTACCTGTAAAAATTTATCCAACATATAATTGTGTTCTTCCCATGTTGCCTCCACTATCAAAACGTCATCCACATAGCAAAGCACTGAAAAAGAGTCTTCTCTCTCTCTCTCTCTTGGACCACTCTCAAAAATGCGCAAATAGCGCCTTCAGAGTGTTCGCTCGCCTTCGACACGATCTGTCGCAGACAGACCAAGAGCTGCTGCCGCCGCTCACCGTAACTTACCTCCCTAACACTCTTGCCACGTCAGCGAACTTTCGCCTACCGGAGACAAGCTTTTGTTTGGCCTTAGGCGCGCACACGTACCGGGCAATAATACCCAAGCTAACATCGCGTTTCGGCTCGCTCACGCTTCGAAGGTCACCTTCCACAAACAGAGACCCACGCTCGCACATAATGAAGTATTGCACCATAATTTGTAATCATCTGAAATCGTTGCCAAGTACTGTCAGCAATGGTATTTCAACTGATAAAATGGAACCAAAAATATTCCCTCAGTGTATATGTATGAACTGTTACTTGCTTCAGCCTCGAGAAAATGTAGTTATCGTACTCGTGATTTAATGCCGTACTTCGAATAATAATTTCTTTCTGAGCAATATATAAAGTAATTAACATACCAGATATCACTTGTAAGCAACAAATACTGTGTTAAAGGTCCGAATGTGTAAGACTATGCGTCTAAATGACTTGACTTCTTACATAATAAAAATAAGATGTTAGCATGTGGTTTACGCTTTTCATCCTGACATTAGGGCAATGCATTTACAGTAAAGTCATAGCGGCTTATTCAGCCCATTTTTTATGTTAGCTGTAGAATAGTTGTCATAAGTGTTCATTTTTTAACACAGCGGTAACAGAAATCTTCAATATTTTAGAAGACTAATAATGCCATGTAACAAGCGACCAATTTTTATACACTACAGAGATATAGCTGTTCATATTAAAAGTCGAACACTGTACTCAACAAGAGGTTTGTTTTATCACTAAAATTAGTAAATGAGATCTGTGTGAACTACTGGTTACTCCCTTGTTCCCTGGCTCAAACTGAGAACTGACTCATTTCAAATTACTCCAATAACGGGAAGTTAATACTACAGTGGTCAATATACATAGCAGCTCACATGTTATTACACACAGACATCAATACGCAAGCCACTACAATTAAAGTTATCTTAGAAAGGTGGCTAAGATAACATTTATGGGACAACGGAATTTAGACATACAAATTGTATTTGAACTAGTTCTAAGCACTTGTGAAGAACAATATTAAGTAAAAGAGGGAAGGTTCTCTAAAACTACAATTTATAGGCAACTCACCGATTATGCTGAACTTAAACTTGTTACTCAGATAGAAAACAAGCAAAATGGGGAACCAATTTTGTTAATACAATAAAAATGCATCTCTTACATGGATTAATGCGGACGGTGCCTAGCCTAAATTATACATGATTTAACGCTACTGGGGGGAAGGATTCACAAACAACACTCATTCTCTCTCTCACACGCAATGCCACAGCGAAACTCACCAAACTGATGCGTGTTGATATGAGGCGGAAGTAAAGGCTGCTGTTGTAGGCGAGATTCAGCAAGTCGGAGGTAGCACAAAACACAATATACAAAACACTTTGAAGCTGGCTATGGTCTGTCGTGCCTGTTTTGAGATGGTGCGTTGTTTAGCCAACTTTAATTACATCTGAATTGGACAGCGAGCAAACACAGTAATTCTTCCTTCGATTCTGGTAGAACATCGCTTTATTATGGTATTAAAAGCACAATTTTGTGTTTGTTATAAGACTTAATTTTCTTATAATGGTTTTCAGCCGAGACCGCTACTTATTTTAGTATGATGACTGGTTGGTATTAACGCTCCGTCGACTAGAGGCGCAGCTCACGCTCGGATGTTTGCTTAATGACGGAGACGGAAGTCAGTCTTGCCCTTTCAAAGGGACCATTTACCAGAGTGCTTTAGGAAAATCATGGAAAATCTAAATGGCCGGAGTTGGATTTGAACAACCATTCTCCCAAACACTTGTCCAGTGTATTACTACTGTGCCATCCCGCTCGCTTTTGATAATCGGTATCGATTATACTTACGCATCATCTTCCGATCTCCATCATTCTCCTAACAGAAATTGTCACGGTCTGCACGGCCACTACGGTCGGGGGTTCGAATCCCCCCTCGGGCATGGAAATTGGACAGCTGATTTTGGTGAGTTTCGCTGTGGCATTGCGTGTGTGAGAGAGAATACCGTTCGTAAGTAGTTCATAAGTAGTTTGTAAGTTTAGGGACTGATAACCCCGTAGTTAAGTCCCATAAGCTTAACAAACATTTGAACATTTTTTAGCATTACATTTCACTTATCATGATAAGAAATATGTCACATGTATACATCTACGTACACAAAGTGATAAAAAGTATCAGGACACCCCCAAGAACAAAGTTTTTCATATTTTGTGCATTTTCTGCTATCTACTGCGAGGTCTGTAGGCAATAGACATCGTGAGACAGCTAAACTCGAGGAATTCCAACGCGGACTGGTGACTGGATCTCACGTGTAACAGTGTATGCGAGATTTTCAGACTCCTAAACATCCCTATGTCAACTTTTTCTGATGTACAGTGAAGTAGAAGCGTTATGAAACCTTTACAGCACGAAAGCGTACAGGTCGACCTTGTCGGTTGACTGGCAGAGACGTGCGACAGTTGAAGAGGGTTGTAGAGTACAATAGGCATGCATCTATCCAGACTATGACACAGGAGTCCCAGTCTCCATCAGGATCCATTCCAAGTACTAGGACACGTAAGAGGGAGATGAGAAAAATTGGATTTCATGGTCGAGTGGCTGCCATAAGCCACACATCACGCAGGTCAATGCCAAACGATGCCGCGCTTGGTGTAAAAAGTGTAAACATTGGAGGACTGAACAGTTGAAAAATGCACGGCTTGTGGTGGAGTGGTTACACGATAGTAACATTCCTGTAATGGACTGGCCTGCATTTCGTTTCGGAAATTTGCATGTTTCAGCCTGCATAGAGTCCTAACTTGAATCTATAGGACACGTTTTAGGACTTTTGGAACGCCAAATTCGATGCCTCTTTTCAGTGCAGCAGTTCGTGAAGAATGGGTTGCCATGCCTCAAGAAACACTCCACCACCTGACTGAACGTACTCCTGCGAGAGTAGAAGATTTCATCAAGGTAAAGGGTGGACCAATGCCATACTGAATTCCTACATTACCGATGGAAGGCGCCACGAACTTGTAAATCATTTTCAGCCAGGTGTCCGTTTACTTTTTATCATATAATGTAAGTGTATAGTACAAAATAATACAATCGCAACTTGCCTTATAGACGTGCTGGATAATCATTTCACTTTGGTCTTTACAAAGAACATCACTAACTGTAAAAGGTGCACAGTTGGTATGAGAACAACATGAAGCGGTTATCCAGTCTGCTGCAAACAACTTCGAACGATACGCGTGGGTACTACTTGTGCACCATATCGAAAATCTTATGGTGCGCCACATGATGTGACATAGCGATCCATCGCTGCCATGAGCACAATTGGCCTTTCATCATTTATTGTGGTGCATTTGTCTTTCCGTCGTTTCTTCCTGCAGTATATTCCCTACAGGAAAATATTGTTCATTGGTCGCACACCTTAACTTTCTTGTAAGTCGCTGAAGCTCTCCGTCTTCTATGATGCATACGTAAAACAACTACACGAAACAACAATTTCTGTCAATGTGGTCGCCTGCGCCTCTTTTATTACAGAGCTCGCCAGTGGAGTCATTGACGCACGTGATGAACACCTGTTCTGAAATTTTAATTTAATTTGTAAGGTTTCTCCAGTGTTATGTATTATCCGTGACAATCAGTTTTTCTGCTCAAATTTATTATTTATTTAATTTTAGAGGAAACGCAACAATTCCTAAGTGTTTTCCGAATTTTATTTATCAACCAAGTTGGCTCGTTTCATCATTACTTCACGATCAACTCTGCTCTTAACTTCCCTTGAATGACCATCGTTAATTATACTCTGGCTAAAAGGAGCCAGTCGAAAGTTTACTTTAAACGTATAATCCTGGCTGTAAAAAACCAGCTAAAGGATTCACGTGAACTACTAACTACTTGCCGCAACATAATCTTGTTCCCTGGCCCCATAATTTAGAACTGACTCAAAATTTACTTTAGCAGCAGGAAGACATCAGTTCTTCAAGATTATGGTATAGGAGGCAAACTTCTGCAGGCAATTAAAGGGCTTTACGTAGATTGTCAGACAGCAGTTAGAGTAGATGGCAAATTAAGCTCATGGTTCAGAGTAGTTTCAGGAGTAAGACAAGGCCGTGACCTGTCCCCACTGCTGTTCATACTATTCATGGATCATATGTTGAAAACAGTAGACTGGCAGGACGAGATTAAAGTAGGTGAAAACAAAATAAGCAGTCTCAAATATGCGAATGACTTAGTTGTAATGGCCGATTCGACTGAAAGGTTGCTAACTAATATTTTAGAGCTCGATCAGAAGTGCAAGGATTATGATATGAAGATCAGCACCACCATAACGAAAGTAATGTCCGTGGGAAAGTAATTCAAACAGATTGAGAACCAGATAGGAGGAACAAAGTTAGAACAGGTAGACAGTTTCAAGTACCTGGGATGTATTTTCTCACAGGATGGCAACATAGCGAAATAACTGGAATCAAGGTGCAGCAAAGCTAATGCAGTGAGTGCTCAGCTAAGATCTACTCTTTTCTGCAAGAAGGAAGTAAGTACCAAGACTAAGTTAGCAGTGCACCGTTCTATCTTTCGACCAACTTTGTTGTATGGGAGTGAAAGTTGGGTGGATACAGGTTTCCTTATTCATAAGATAGAGGTTACAGATATGAAAGTAGCAAGAATGACTGCAGGTACGAATAGATGGGAACAATTGCAGGAGGGTGTCCATAATGAGGAAATCAAAGAAAAGCTGGGAATGAACACCATAGATGAAGCGGTTAGAGTGAACAGACTGAGATGGTTGGGTCATGATACACGCATGGGAGAAGCAAAGTTACCTAAGAGACTCATGAGCTCGTCAGTGGAGGGTAAGAGGAGTCAGGTAGACCAAGACGAAAGTACTTAGATTCGGTGCAGAATGATTTTGAAGTGAAAGGCATAACATCAGACGAGGCATCAATGTTAGCATTGAATAGGGGATCATGGAGGAATTTTATTAGAGGTACTATGCTCTAGACTGAACGCTGAAAGGCATAATCAGTCTAATGATGATGATGATGATGATGATGACGAGCAGGAAGACAAAGAGACGGTGGCCAACACACATCTTAGATCACTGAGAATTACACACAATCATTGATATATAAGCCACCCTGAACTAAACCATTTCATGAAGATGGCTGTGAAAACATATATGGCGCAACAGAATTAAAAATATGATAATATGTATCTGAATTTGTTCTCAGCACTATGAAAGACAACATTAAATAAAAAGGGACGGTATTCATTAACTAATATACATAAGTAGGACAATAGTTCACTGATAATAACCTATTTATCCAGTTCAAACATGAGCAGTGGGGGAATCAGTTTTGTTAAACAATAAAAATGCAACGCACTGAAGACTAACTTAATCTGAACTGAACACCGTCAGGGGAGGGATTTACAATCAAAAAGCATTCAGCCACTCATACGCGTGAAGCAAAGCGAAATTCACCCAACTCAGCATGCTGATACGAAGCAGAAGCAGGCGCCGCTATCGTAGGCGAAATTCAGTGAACCAGGATGTACCACACAACACCAGAAAAAATAAACTTTGTAGGTCGCTCTCGTCTGCCTTTCTTTACAGTGAGATTAAATTTCATTGAATCAAACGTGAGCATGCAGAATTATTGAGACACACGGCACGTGTCTGTTACAATACATATTTGCATCCCACTGAAGGCGAAGTGCTTAACGATCGCATTCATTTCAACAAAAACCAGCGGAATCACAGATTACGAAGCAAGAATACACAATAGGAAGGCACTGGTGTGTGAGCAATGGCGAGAACCCAAGTGACTAGCTATAAACCCTTGAAGTCAGAGTTCGGAGCCATGTGGTTCCGAAAACCAGTAAAAATACATAAATTCAATTTCGGAAAAATAACTTCGACGTGCAACCATTACAAATGCGTAGGATATTATAAGGAAGCTAAATAAATACAGTTGCGATTTAGAAGGTTTTACAGGGAGGGACGTAGTCCAGTGTTCCAAAATCAGAAAAGTGGAATAAATTCAAAGTCGGAGTAAACCAACTATGAAATACGGCATGCATCCCCTAGAAATACCTAGTATTTTACAAGCAAGCTAATAAAGGGGGTCGTACAAGGCTAGAAGAGAATTTACTGATGGAGGCTGAAAGCAAGGTACAAGTTTGGAAATGAAACAGCAATTTAAAATAGATGGAGAGGAGATCACGAGGTAATAGTGGAAATCAGGAAGATACACACATAATTTCTTGCCTGAAGGGCATAGGAACAGACACAGGGGTAGCTGAAAGCTTTGTTCTAAGGACACACTGTGTCGAGTACATATCACTTGCGGAAGGAGAAAACGGAAGAGAATATTTCACATGCACTGTGCAGAATAAAATATTCCTGCATATTAGTCGTGTTCCACAAAGCTAGAAAGAAATTAAAGAGTTCATACACCACCAGCTAATCCCACATAGGTTACCGATTCCCAGCCATTAACAAACCGAATTAGTTGTATATTCACAGAGTTTACCTATCCAAAATCACCGAAATGAAAATGACTACATTTCCGTACATGATCAGAGAAACATAGCCGGCCGCGGTGGCCAAGGGGACTGAGGCGCTCCAGTCACGGTCTGCATGGCCACTACGGTCGGGGGTTCGAATCCCCCCCCCGGGCATGGATATTTGTGCCGTCCTTAGGATTAGCTAGATCATAAGTAGTTTGTAAGTTTAGGGACTGATGACCCCGTAGTTAAGTCCCATAAACTATACAAACATTTGAACATTTTTTTTAAACATATCCCAAAAAATGAACGTAAGTTCTCAAGTCTAACAAACCAGGCAATGAATCGCTACCATCTCGCAGTAGGAAGAAAATGAGAACGTCTTACCAGGTCGCAGCGCAGACACAGAATGTCCTATCGGCCCCTGAAACCTCCGCCACCAGGCCAGAAATCCATCGGAAATCGGCAAAACCCAGGAAAAACGAGTTGGTGGGGAAGAGCGTAAACTCGCGCGTCTTGCCGAGGCTTGCTAACTGGGCATTGCCAACCCAACTTGCAACCAAAGGGTGGAGGAACCTCTTTGGTAGCATCAAAAGCAGATGTTGGTAGCGACTACCTATCGATATGAAGCCAGAGAAACACTAGTACCGAGCAGCCAGCAGCCGACGACGAAAATACTCATACATACACTCAAACTCCCATGCTAGAAGATTCTCATACATGCACATACAGAATTAAAGCAAGTACACATTCTCACAGGGACAGTGGCGTCACGGAGAAAATATGGTTGCTCTTGACAATATTTATAGCATCAGAAATAGCGATTTTCAGATATGACAATAATTACAATGGATATAAGGCCACAAACTTATGAGATTTAACATTTGTTTCGTGCAGGATCGTCGTATGAACCTCTCTCGTTTTTGAGTGTGAAGACTTTAACTTTCTGCTCTATTAGTTACTTCTAATAGAACAGAAAAACATAGTTTTAGTACTGATGTCACTTGGTAGGGAAGTATCTGGGTATTTTATAGTTGAGTTTAATGGAAGCGGGAACTCCTACTTTCGTAAAGGCCTCTTACAAAGACCTCTGAAATAAATGAGGTCATAGAGAATCTTAGAGCCATTCTTTCTTTGGCCCTTTGCTGTACACAATGAAGATAGTTTCATATCTCAAACATCAGTCTTCTGAAACGAAAAGCCTTACGAGGAGGTAAAGAAAAAATGAGAAAGTTTTACATAAATCCCTGCTAGAGATACATCCGTTCTCTTCAGACAACTGACGTAATTTCATTAAATTTGATAACCTTCCAGCACGTACACTTATTACCCCTAGCAGTGGCACAACAAATTACTACAGCTAAAATTCCCCACAGCATTTCTGCAATTTTGCGTTAATGGATTGCATCCATTTATCAGTTTCACCAGTTGGCGCTTCTGCACGAAGAGAGGCACAAATTTAGAACTGTAATAGGTTTTGGTGCGCTGTAATTAAAATATGTGTAATGAAATTTCACACGTGCCACAGCTGTAATGCTGTATTTAAAATTCTGGTGAATCTAGCGATAGCGAACGTGCCCAGGAACTAGAAATTCAGATACTTTCTTTTCACAGGACTTGAAACTACTGCTATGGTGAAATGGAAGTTCTTATTTAGAAAATAACACTTATAAAACTGAAACGAAAAAACGTATGCATCATTAATCTAGTAAAATTATAAATAAAATTATGTTATTCTTCCCAGTACAATGTGTTTGGAAACAAAAAATTTACCGTCAAGTTCAAAAGGCAGCCTTACACGTGCAACTTAGTAAACTATCTATCATGTCAAAGACATTATTGATAGAGCTGAAGCATTGAATTAAAATTTGTGGTGCGGCCGGGAATCGAACCCGGACCTCCATGCTTACTAGGCAAACGTCTTAACCGTTAAACTACCACACCACTAACGATTAAGGCGCCTCGGAATAGTCTATGTACGATTTCCCTCCACAACACAAACTTTAATTCAGCTTCTTTGTTCCAAAGATAATTGCCACTACTGCCAAGGCTCTCCATGCAGCGGAATAGCACCTCAGAAATGGACATGGTGGAACAATATCAATAATGTCTTTGACATATTTGAGACGACAATCCGTCTCAGGGATTATTTATTCATATTAATACCTATCATGTCATTGTGACTGTAAATACATTAACTGTTCCTTACGATCATGATGATGGTAGCTTCATTAATGGATATCGTGGGGGGACTGCTTTTGTATATTGCGAGACCACCTTAATTTGTATATTTTAGCTATTTGGATTTTAGGTTGTTTCATAAATAGCAAAACCTCTCTTACGTACTGTAGCATCGAAGCGCCCTAGCAGAACGAAGTTGAAAAAAAAAAAAAAAGTGTACACAGTTTAATTAAAATAATTTGGACATCAATGTTACGCACTTTTTCAGAGTAACTTAAGTGGAGGTTGGAATTGAACAGCATTCGTTACAAGAATCAATACATGACGCTACCTGGCAGCAGGAAGGAAAGTGGCGTAGCGCGTTTGCGCTATAGAAGGAAGAAAGGAAGCATAGGATTTAACGTCTGGTTGACGGCATGATGTATAAATACGAAGGTCGCGCTCGGATTTCTACCTCAGAACGAATAAAAAAATCTCTGGTTTTCCTTTGAAAGAAAAAATCCCGCCATCTGCCTGGAGTGATGTAGAGAAATTACGAAAAACCTAAATCAGGATTGGCTGAGGCAAGTTTGAACCGTCGTCCTCCTGAATGCGTGTCCAGTGTGATACCTTTCCGCCACCTCGCTGGTTGATAAATAGCCTTACTGAAGTACGTAGACCAGCCACTGGCGCTATTGTAGCAATCCCGTATTGAAAGCCGTCTTATTCGAGGGTTTTATACACAGTAAGTAACCTCAATTACTTGATATATGATTGCTTACAGCTTGACTTGTACACAGAATAATTATCTGCATCCCTATTGTTGGCAAAAGCGTGAAAATGCCGTCGCTACATTGGAGATTACAGTTAATCCTGTCCAATGAACAATACAGTACAGAAAAGGAAGGCAGATAAAATGACTGAAAGAATAGAGATTGACAAATAATCGTAAATCTTTGTCTTCCTCTGTAGCCATGTTCCAGCACATGCAGGGCCGGCTTTGTTGATTCCGATTTGGCGTGTGTTAATATTTATGGGGTGACCTGTCTCCACCCCTTGCCCCCCAGGTGGAAAAGTGTAAGTATAGTGTTATATGTGTAAAGGTGTAAAGCGTTACGAAATATTTGCGACTCTTGTAATTGAGGCGGGACTTGGGTATCAGCTCGGTATTCACCTCGGGGGATGTGGAAAACCGCCTAAAAACCAGAACCAGGCTGTTCGGCATTCCGACCCCCTTTGTTAATCCGCTGGGCAGGTTCGAACCGGGACCGGTATGCTTCCGCGGCTCAGAAAACGGCTAACCGAATGTGCACTGACAAATAATCCTAAATGACAGCTGCAAATTGTGCCAGGAAATAGCAACCTGTAACCGAAAGTGAAAAACGAAGTCACAAAATAAGTTTCAAGTATGTTTGAAGCAATCTTAAGAAAAAAAAAAAAAGGAAAAAAAAGTCACCTCTTCCTTAAGCTTAAAGGTTAACTGCGGGGTCGTCAGTTCCTAAACTTACAAACTACTTATGAACTTCGTTATACTAAAGACGACACAAACATCCATGTCCGTGGGGGGATTCGAACCCCCGAGCGTAGCGGCCGTGCAGTCTGTGACTGGCGCGCTGCAGACCGCTCGGCCACTGCGGCCGGCAAGCAATCTTCAATCGATATGAGGAAATTCTGTGATAAGTTGTCGCTCCTTCGGTTCTGCTTATGAGAAACGAACCCTAAATTTCTGAATAACTTTCCGTTTTTTGACGGAGATGGAATACCGAGTACTACATTCATTTATGAGAGAATTGCTTACTCAGTACGAAAATTCGCATAACAAATTATTTATTTCAAGAATGTTCAAATATTTGTACATCTATGGCACTTAAATGCTTCGTTTATCAGTCCCTAGGTTTACACACTACTTAAACTAAATTAAGGACAACACACATGCACCCATTCCCGAGCGAGGACTCGAACGTCTGACGGCAAGCAAAAGCGCGCTTCGTAGCTACGCGCCTCAGAGCGCTCGGTCACTCCACCGCGGCTATTTGTTTCGGTCTTCAGTTTCATCTTGTAGTTTCTCATACTGTTGAGGCGAGAATTCATACTGTCCGAGCAAAATTATAGTCGCCGTGGTAACTGAGGGCACTTCCTAACGAAGATCGCTCCCATCAATCCTCGCAACAAGTCTCAACTTAGCTAAATGGACAGTTTTCGTCCCTGAAAATGAAAACTGCCAGGTGCCTCAACTCTCCGCTAAGGGGAGGTAGGGGAGGAGAGGTATCGAAAATGAGACTTGTTGGCAGATTAAAATTGTGTGCCGGAACCGGGACTCGAACCTGGGACCTTTGCCCTTCGCGGGCAAGCGCACTACCGACTGTGCTATCCTGACACAACTCTACTTCCGCCAGTACCTCGCCTCCTACTTTCCAAACTTCACAGAAACTCTCCTGCGAACCTTGCAAGACTAGTACTCCTGGAAGAAAGGATATGGTGGAGACATGGCTTAGCCACAGCCTAAGGGATGTTTCCAGAATGTTTGGAAAGTAGGAGGCGAAGTATTGGCGGAAGTAGAGTTGTGAGGCGGCATCGTGAGTCGTGTCGCGATAGCACAGTCGGTAGTGTTAGTCTTGTGGCGGACAGCGTGGAGGAAACACGCCGTGCTGTGCTCTGCGCCGTTTGCTGCTTCCGCGTGGTAAGTCTCTGCGCTTGCTGTAGCGACCTGCAGTTATTCGTGTGTAGAAGATGAATACGGAACAGTGATGTCTCAAAGGAATAGAAAGGATACCCTGAAGTTTACTTTTGAAAGAGAATTTGCCCGACCGAAATCTTTTGAAATTGAGGAATGGCTAGAACGATGCGTTAAAATAGGAATCGAGGACATTATTGGCATCCATCTATCGATTGTTAGCAGCGTGTTTTTTGTGAAACTCGCTAGATTCGATATGTGTGCCAAAATAGTCGAATCCTGTGGTGGAGTTATGCAATATAAATACAGTGATGGCAATGTTGGAAAGGTTTTCGTTTCTCATGCAGGCCTTGGAATCAGAACTGTGCGCATTTTCGAACTGCCCTTTGAGATAACAAGTGCCGATATAGACGCAGTGATCTCGCCATACGGTAGAGTGATTAGTAATACTGCTGAAAGGTGGTCTACTGCCCATCGCTTTCCGGTACTAAACGGGGTGCGACAGCTGAAAGTCGACTTGCATAAGCATATTCCGTCATACATTCAGGTCTGCGGGTACCGAGCAATTGTGATGTATGATGACCAGCCTAAGACGTGTGCCGCGTGCAACTCTACGGGCCACGTGAGAGCCGAGTGCATGCAGCGGCGCGTGGCGCAGCTGCCGGCCGGCGAGACGGCCAGGCCGCCCGTGTTGTCGACTCTGCCGGTGACGTATGCGGCCGCGGCGCGCGGTCTCCCTGCTGCCGCCGGCCCCGAAGTCAATGCTTGTCTTAACGTGCCTGAGATAGAGATGACGACGGCGACAACTGAACCAACAGAACGGACCCTCCCTCAGACTTCTGTGACACCGATACCTGCTGTAGCCGTACAAGAAGAGGCCCCTGCAATACAAGAAACCGAATCGACCACCTCCGACGCCCTACCAGTGGCCACTATGGAAACTATTCCAACGTTTGTACAACCCGCACCGACAGTTTTGGACCAACCAACACCTATTAAGAGTATTAAGGAACAGCTCTTTGTCCCAAACACTGTAGAGCACCCACCAGCAGAGACTCATACACCGTCGGAAGCTCCGCTTGGAAATGAACAAAGTCCGTCAAGAGGCTCATCTCCCAAGAGAAGAAGGAAACGGAGGCTTGCGCGTCAGGGAGCGGAAGTCACTGCACCGCCCTTACGGGAAAAGGCAAAGGAGATAGGTGCTCAACTAAGGAACTCAGCACACACGTCCGCAAATGTGACAGGAACAATGGAAAAGGCCTCGACTTCTGTGATATTAATTACTGAAAACACCTCACACCCCGACTCCGAACTTGATGACCGGACTGTCGCCGAACGTTCTCCTGACAAGCTACTCAACACGTCCAAAAATTTACTACCACGTACATGGACCGAAGAAATGGAGTCTAGTACGGAAGAGGAGATGGATACCTCTGTAACCAAAACTCCCACGGCTCCATTCCAAACGGACGGCGACTGTCAATTCCTCCACGATGGCTCTACAGAAATTAACGCACAACAAGCACTTTCGACTGATCCTTTCCCTAATGACGAATATTATTAAACAGCTCTTGATGTGCCCGATGGCAGATTTTTGCACAAGCATCTTTCGACAAGCGTTTAGACATTTTCCTTTAGACTTACTTCATGATTACTACCACAGTCTTATTCTCTAAGCTTAAATTGCGTATAGCCACCAATAATTCCACTACGGGCCTATAGGCTCGCAACGGTAAATCTAAATAAGATACGTACTGAGCTAAAGTTACAACATTTAAAAGACTTCTTACATGCAGCAGACGTTGACATTACCTTCCTGCAAGAAGTAACAGACATCAGGCTTGACTGTATACCAGGCTATAATGCCTTCATTAATCCTGGTATGGGTTCTGAAATGGGTACAGCCTTACTTGTGAAGGAAGGCATCATTATCAAGGATGTTACGAAATTACCCAATAGTAGAGGTATTGCTGGCACCTTCCATAACATCAGGCTAATAAATATCTATGCTCCATCTGGGTCCAGTAATAGACGATTACGGGCAGAATTCTTTAAGGAAGACATTGTTCCCCTGTTTGGTGCTAACAACGAACACGTCATCTTAGGAGGTGACTTTAATTGCGTCCTCAGCGCTAAAGATCAAATTCCCAACATGAAAAAATCTATTGAGCTGGAGCGCATTGTCCGAGACCTGCGATTCATTGACTCGTGGGAGTACAAACATGGAGTGGCACCTGGTTTTACCTACATCACCAATCATTCAGCAAGCCGTTTGGACAGGATATATGTCACGTCTGCCTTGAGCACTCATATTCTGCAGTCTGAAGTTTGGCCAGTGGCCTTTTCAGATCACGCAGCATATTTATGTACCGTAAATATGGAACGACAAGGCAGAGGCCTGTGGAAATTAAATGTTTCACACCTACAAGACCCGGCATGTCAAGAGGCCTTCCTCAACACCTGGAGGGAGTGCGAGCACAGATTCGCCTCTTATACTTCGGCAATAGAATGGTGGCTAAAGTGTGCAAAACCTAAGATAAGGAGATGTTTTATTAACTACTCTAAAGATAAATATTCATGGCACAAAAAAACAATAGAATTTTATTTTCACTGTTTAAGAGAAATCTACATGCTAGGCACATCGGCTACTGGTTACTACGAACGAATCAAAAGAATACAGGCCAAAATTTTGGCCCTGCGTCGCAAACAACTAGAAGGATACATAGTTCGATCACGGGTCCAAACCATGGCGCAACAAGAAAATACCTCCATTTATCATGTCATACAAGAAAGGAAACGTGGACGCAGCAAGATACTGACAGAACTAACAGCGGCAGATGGTACAACTTTGTCCACACATAGACAAATTAAGGAAGCAATTCTAAGCCATTTCACAGCCTTGATGTCTCATAAAGAAGTGGACGAAGAAGCACAAAATGTTCTATTGCAAAATGTGCAAGGCAGAGTCAACCACACGGAAGTAGAGAAACTCGTAGCACAGGCGACCGAAGAAGACGTGGAATACGCCGTTAGGGCAAGTGCCAAAAATAAATCTCCAGGAGCGGATGGCATCCCAGCGGAATTCTACCAAGTGTTCTGGGATCAGATCAAAACAAAAATTACACTCCTCTGTAACGAACTGTTGGAGCCCACAAATGGGATCCCACAAGAATTTCGCGAAGGCATCATAGTTTTGATTCCAAAAAATCCTGTTAGTAAAAAAATTGACAATTTGAGACCTATCACTCTTCTGAACAGTGATTACAAAATCTTTGCTCGACTTTTAGCACACAGGCTTAAATCGACAATTAACAGCGTAACTGGACCCTACCAGACGAGTGTGGGCCAAGATAGGAGACTCATCCACACCCTGTGCGACTACCGCGACCTCATATCAACGGCCGAGGTCTGTAAACGTAAATGTGCCATAATATCATTAGACTTTGACAAAGCCTTTGACAGGGTCAATCACCAGTATCTCCTCCGTACCATGCATGCGATGGGCTTTCCGCCTCGGTTTGTAACTATTTTGCAACATATGATAACGAACAATACATCCCAAATCATCATCAATGGACAGCCTACCAGGAAAATAGAAGTAGCCAGCTCTGTTAGACAGGGTTGTCCAGTTTCTATGGCGCTCTTTTCCATTGCAATTGAACCCTTGCTTGCCACGCTGATGCAGCGTCTACAAGGATTACAAATACATGGAAACAAACTAGTTTGCAAGGCCTATGCGGATGATTTAGGTTTCCTTGTCATCAACAGACCTGAAATAGAGACCGCTTTGCAGATCGTACAACAGTATGAACGTGCATCTGTCGCGCTGCTCAACAGAACAAAATCTGGAATTTTTAATATCGGCCGTGGTTTAGGGCCACATCCATCTGGACATCTACGTGAGCTGACGGTTTTCAAGTGCCTAGGTATTGACTTTCACAATACTATTCGTCGTACCATAGCAGCAAACTACAAGGCACTGTTAAATAAACTACGCGCCTGTGCACAGACATACAGTATCAGGAAACTCAATGAAATCCAGAAAGTAACAGTAGCCAACATCTGCCTAACTGCAAAACTTAATTATGTCGCTCAAGTCCTGCCCATACCTGCAACTATGACAAAACAATTCATGTCCGCACTTGGCCACTTTGTCAGTCGCGGTCACATTTTCAAAGTGCATTATGACACCCTAACGCTTCCGCCGATAAGTGGGGGTCTCAATCTCACAGACATTGGTAAGAAGGCACAGGCGTTATACATCGCTAAAACTACTGAACAATGGAAGAATTGTACCAACAGTCTTGTTGCACACTTGTTGGATGAAATAGCTCCGGCTGACCTCAGTCCACCCATCAGTGTACAACATGTCCCGAACGGACTTTATCACTTGAAATACTTTCTATTAGAGTATAGCTATTTACAAGCACGAATCCCCGATGTCACAAAGAAGAAAGTTAAAGACATATACTGCGAATTAATGAAAGATAAAAAGAAAAACAACATAGAAGACAAATACAGATCTCACAACTGGAAGATAATTTGGGAAAATATCCATTGTCGTAACTTACCTTCCACGATGAAGACTACGTGGTACTTAGTTGTAAATCGCAAAATTGCAACTAACACAAAACTTTACAACATCCACCTGGCAAACTCACCACTTTGTATCACGTGCGACGTATTGGATACCGAAGAACACCGATTCGGATGCGACAAAGTCAAAGAAATATGGATGTATATAAGACGGAAATTGGCATCCATCAGCAGAACGTCGCCAAACTACATAACAGCTTCCGATTTTCTTTTCCCAGGAGACGTGCCGTTCCCCAAAACAAAAAGAAACGCTATCAACTGGCTAAAGGGGGCATCGGTCCACTACATTTTTTCAAACACGGACATGAAATTGGAAGATTTCTGGGTATACCTTACCACGGAGCATCACAAGCTGATGAAAACAAGACATTACAAGAAACATTATGCTAATTTCTTACTAAACACATTACCATAACAAGGAAGGAAGGAAATTTTTATTTACACAACATTCCTTATATGTTTGTTTCGAAGCCAAATTTACATATCGCCATTGTTTTACCTTTCCTTCAGTTCAGGAGTCAAAGTATTATGTTTTAATATTGAGGACAGTATGGTCCCCACGTTTTACCGAAAGATAGGACATGCTTTTAATTTCTGTTGGTTTATTTTGAACAGTTAAATGGCAACATTAACAAGAGAAAAGATTTTAGGTTATAAACGGCAATGGAGCCATAAGACCTTTCAGGTCAACATAAACATGAAGGAAGAAATACTTATTTTTTCTTGGAAGAAGACATTTAGTTATTTAAGAAGACACAGTTTTTCTTTCTGTACGGCTTTGAAGCCCACGCCGAGGAAGGCGATTTATGGCGAGCGGAAGGACGGGCTAAAGGGGAGGATGGAGGCCCGAAAAAAAAAAAAAAAAAAAAAAAAAAGTAGTGCGCTTGCCCGCGAAAGGCAAAGGTCACAAGTTCGAGTCCCGGTTCCGGCACACAATTTTAATCTGCCAGGAAGTTTCATTCAGGTATCGAAAATGTTTAAATGTTTCTAAACCTATTGGGCCAAACTGCTTAGGTCATCAGTTCCTAACTTACTTATGCTAAGGACAACACCCACGCCCATGCCCGAGAAAGGACTGGAGTTTCCGACGACGAGAAACCGCGTGCTCCGCAGTAAGTGCCATCTCACCGTGGCCTCTGAAATCTTCATCGACCACTTTTCACTCCCTTACAATCCTACACTCAAAGCAAATTCTATCGTAATTAAATTTATAAAACTTAAATTAAAACTGGCGGTCAAGAAATAATCAGCTTCACGAATCCTTTTCTTCCCATAACCATTCTGAATTTTATATCTTCTTTACTTCGGGCATTATACATTGTCGCCCAATTTAATTTCATTATTCATATTTTACTGTTGTTAATGTTCAACTTATACACTCCAATAAAGACACTGTTCATTCCATTCAGTTATTCTTCCTGGTCCTTTGCTGTCTCTGACAGAATTAAAATCTTATCTGCAAAACTGAAAGTTTTTATTTCTTCATCTGGAATTTCAATGCCATCTGCAAATTTCTCCTCGCTTTTCTTCACAGCTTGCTCAATGTACTCATTGAATAAAATAGGAAAAAGGCCACAGCGCTGCTTTACTCCTTTCCTACCTATTGTGTCCCTTTCATGTCCTTCGACTCTTATAAATGCTGTGTGGTTGAAGTACAGCTTGTAAATAACCTTCCGTTCCTTATTTTTAAACCTACTGACTTCAGAATTTGAAAGAGTATATTTTGTCGCTTTTCCCTCCAGCAGGTGAGAGACAACACAACGTTTCTCCAACGTGTGCCCTTTACCGATGAATCTACGTTTACTCCCACAGTAATGTAAATTAACATAACATGCACTACTGGGCAGCCGAAAATCCACATTGGCTTTGTCAGATGCAACATCAGCGCCGGTGGAGAAAAATATATGGTGCGGCATCATAGACACTTGCATTATTGGGCCTTACTTCATTCCAGGCGTGGTGAAAGACCATTCGTACGCACAAGTCCATATAAACATTCTACTAGTTCTTCTAGAGGAGGTAGGTACCTCTGAATTTGGGAATGTGTATGTGGTTACAACACGACAGATGTACATATCCCATGTTGCATCGCAAATACTAGAGGAAAAATTTCCTGGAAGGTTGATAGGACAAAATTATCTTGCAAAATGTGGTGCGAGGTCCGCTGATCTGACTCCCTTGGTTTCTTTTTTGGACTGCGCCACAGTAATTACACTGCAAATATGTCTTTCAGTCTATGGTCAATATTTTGAATACATGTGAAAATAGAGAATAAAGTTGTGTTTCTGTAAGATAAACCTAATAATATGTGCTTTGGGTGGTTACCAAAGCGTTGTTAGCAAATTGTTTATTTCAGTTACTTATGTACAAAATCGCATTGCAATGCCAAATACGTTGACTGCTTGTTTTGCACGTAGCTGGTAATGCTGTCATTACGCACATACGCTCAGCACGAAACGATACTTTGTTAAGAAAAATATTTATTTTGCGGTGTACATGTGCTCACCAAATTATTTTTAATAAAATGTTTTGTTCAATCAATGTGTCCTACAGAATATAATTTAGAGCTGTGTAGGCTGAGACAGATGTCCGACAGCATGTATTGTACATCATAGGATCACACAGCCACAAACAGAAAACGATACGTCAATTATTGCATTTTGTAGCGTATAAGACTCTTTCTTTTCTATGAATGAACAGGTGATTTCTCTGTTTCAGCTCACGTGCATCCGGAAAAATAAAGAGATTCGTTGTCCTAATCCTTTTGTGATACTGTTGATTGTAGTGTCATATGTCCATATACAACATTCGTAGGTGAACTTGAATCCACTGTAGGTTGGTTCAAGAGGAAACAAAGCGTTACTATATTCGCACAGGCCTAGTTTACGATATACAATTAACAGACTGGTCCGGGTCGCCTTCCACAAAGTGTTCGCACTGCTAACGTTGCCAGGTTTAAACGTCAACATTAACAAACACTATATCACTGTAATTCTCTTCTCACGTGACAGGGAATGCAGTTATAAAAAGTAATCGGTTACATAACAAAAACGTACTTGCTTCAATATCTTATTTGATACCAGTACTACTTCACCAAACAAAAATAGATGTGGCCATGTAAGCTCTAACATTTGCCGAAAACAGTTCACCAAATAAGAGGGGTGTTAGCTCTTATATGAATCAACCAGTAGGCATACATTCACGTCCAATCGTATCTATTCGCTCCGGTCATGTTTATTTGCCTCTCTTTAAAATGGCAATGCATCGACAGAGATGTTAACTGTATTTTGATCATTCATGTCAAAAGGTTTCCGATGTGATTATGGCCACGCAACAGAAATTTACAGATCTTTAACACGAGATGGTAACTGAAGATACCGAAAGGATACTCCATTTCCGCACTGATAGCAGGTAGGTTTAGGTGGCAAGGCGCCGGCGGTGTTGAAGTCGCGGTGTAAAGGTACTGTCCACAGTGAGTTAGTAGGCACACAATTAAGACAATAAAGACTCTAATACTTAACTCATGTATTCTGCATTGGAGTAGTATCTGCAAAAGTTCGCCGTCGGGAGTAGCCGAGCGGTCTGGAGCGCCACGTTACGGATCGTGCGGCCTCCCGCGTCGGAGGTTCCAATCCTCCCTCGGGCAAGGATGTATGTGTTTTTCTTAGTTTAACTTAGTTTAAGCAGTTTGTAAGACTAGGGACTGATGACCAACGTAGTTTGGTCCCATAGGATTACAAACACTTTAACATTTGCTAAAGTTCTAGTGTCCTTAGGCTTACACGCAATTTACAAGTTCACTATTATACTACTGACTAGCAGTATAATCCTAAATGAGTCCTAAATCAGCGTCGAAGCAAGTCGTTTCGTCCTTCTGTATCCTGTCGTAGTAGAGGACGGTCGGGCCGGTATTCCGTGGGCGTGGCCGTTCATCAGCGTCGTATTGGCCGCGATGTGTTGTGCGAAGCCCGGCGGCCAACCCGAGAACTGCTACCGCCAACTGTAGCAAAATGTTCAAGTGTTTGTTAAGCTTATGGGACTTAACTACGCGGTCATCAGTCCCTAAACTTACAAACTACCTATCAACTACCTTATACTAAGGACGGCACAAATATCCATGCCCGAGGAGGGATTCGAACCCCCGACCGTAGTGGCCGTGCAGACCGTGACTGGAGCGCCTCAGTGTCCTCGGCCACCGCGGCCGGCCCAACTGTAGCAACTGGGCGTGCAGTATCGACATCTACGATAGCGCAGAAATTGATAGGGAATTCAATACTCTGAGATCCATAGTGTCAAATGTGTGCCGAGAATACCAAATCTTGGGAGTTACCTCTCACCACGGAAAGCTTTGTGGCCGACTGCCGGCAAATTATTGCTGAGACTAACGGCCGGCTCTTGTGTAGTGTTGTAAGTAATACGAGACAAGTCCGTGTTAAACGTCTGTTGTTTTCCGGCTCTTCAAACTCTACTGCGTGTTTCCATAGATTTCTGTGACACCAGATAGGATTTCCGTCGTTGCATGGCGTGTCAGTGTGATTTTCAAGTCCTCCCTGTTCTCCGTCATGTGTCATTTTGTTTCTAACATTTTTATTTATTTAATTTTTCTTTTAAAACTATTCTTTTTTACATGGGAACACCACTCAGTCCCCGGAAACCCAATCGAAAATTTGCTCCTGATTATTACTCTGAACCCTTAGTGTGTTCCCAATAGACTTTTCGACCTGTTCAAATACGTCATGTTTCTTCAGGCCGACGTAAACTGTTCATGAGGCATACGCCCGGTATAATGAATTTCAAATATTAATGTGCAAACAAGAATGCTGTGTGAAAAATATACAGGCCACAGGTGGTGATGTGGCTGTATGTTTATACAAGCTTTTCAAAAAACCATCACCCTCAGAATGAAGGCCTAGGTTAATAGTTGATACTTAAACTAATGGCGTCCTGTAACACTGCTACCTTCGACTAAGGACAGCAGTGTCATCAGGAATGTTATCGCCGATATCATTTCACCCTCAATTTTAATACTATCTTCAACCATTCGTTTATTTCTTCGACGTTGAGACAGAACAGTAGAAACAACAGACTGTATCCATGTCTTACTCTGTTTTTAAATCAGACATTCGGTCTTCGTTTCCCATCTTTACTTTCTCCTCTTCGTCTTTTTGTATATTATACAACCTTTGACAATAATTTCTTAGTAGACTGACTTAAACATTACATCCTGTTCTGTATATGACCGTGACTAAACATATAGTGCGTTTTCATTCAATAAATGTCGTTTCCTGATATCGAGACTGCATTGTCACTGTTACGCAGATGCTTTTTAGCTTGAATTTTCCTATAGCTTACCACTTACTCCACACAATTATGACTATCGTTTAAATTATCCTATGCTTTCATCATTCTTATTAATGATAGCTACGTATTTAATTATAGTTTCCTTTATGATTTTAGTGTCGCTATTCACTTTACACAATAGGGGTTTCACCGCTATCGGAGGTTATAGTTGCTTCTTACTTCATTTCCTTTTTTACAACTATATTTCAGTCACATTATTCATATATCAATTATTATGTTAGACCTACTACCATGTTGCCATTTTCTTAGTCCATATAGAGAACCCAACCCTCTCCCTTCCCCTCTCTCTCCCACCCCCTCTAAAATGTTCAAATGTTTGTTAAGCTTAAGGAACTTAACTGCGGGGTCATCAGTCCCTAAACTTACAAACTACTTATGAACTACCTTATACTAAAGACAACACAAACATCCATGCCCGAGGGGGGATTCGAACCACCAACCGTAGCGCCCGTGCAGACTGTGACTGGGGCGCCGCAGACCGCTCGGCCATTGCGACCAGTCCCGCGTCCTCTCCCTCTCTGTCTCACTCTCTCTATCGGTCCCCCCCTCTCTCTCTGTAGCTCTTCCCCCTTTTTTTACCCTTTGTATAATATATTTTAACCTCCATGTTCTGATCACTTATTGACCACGTAACATATTTCATTTTAAATTCCGATTATTTCCAGGTTCTAATTATACATTTAGCATGTAACCATATAGTGTTGGTTCACAATTTACTAACGCAACCTCCGCTCTTTTCCCGCACCCTACCATCTTCTTCTTCCTTTTTTATTTATGCTGATTTATAGGTTGGTTGTTTCTTGTGGCTCCTTATATGCGGTACGTGATAACCCCTTCTTTTCAAATATGACGTATGATGATGATGTTCAGTTATGCCTCCATTTATGAGATTGCCTGATTAGCGTCTCAAAACTGTACTATTTAGGACTGATGTTTAGATATGGAGTTCGTGTATGCCTTGATTTCATGTAATAGTGCGTTACTTCAGATTGGCTAACACCCCCCTCCCCCCATTTCTATCGTCTGGACTTATAACGACGATCCACCTAGACGGTTCCATCGCACCCTCCCTCCCCGACCCCCTCCCGGTTTATAGTTACGTACGCTGACTCATAGGTTTTTCAACAACTGAAAAGACCTCTCTATCATGTCATTATGATATGGATTCTTTACACATAGGGTAACATAGAATCTTATCACCCATCCTCCCCCACCCCTGCTCAAAATTCCGTATGCAGTCTTTCATTACATGTATGTCTTTTAACAGAAACTTGTACATATTTTAATTTATGTTTTTATATGTATGACGATCACGTCTTTATGATTTGATCAAAACTTAGGTTGCTTTCAGTCATTTGTACTTCACCATCTACCGCTTCTCATTTGTCGAAATTTGATGGTCCAATCTCGTTACCATTTAGTTCTTGGTGCTGTTTTTTTATTTTCTTTTGTTTTTTTTTTTAATTTTTTTCTTTTTCTTTTTCGACGTGTACATTAACTTATTGTTTTATAGCTGTGATACCGCAATTACATAATAATAACTGAGTCCTATGATGCTCTGTTTTTATTTTTTCTGTTCGGTGCATTTTCAATTACACAGTTGTTTTACGCACTTTCTTGATACTACTTTCTGTGCCGCGGTGTAGTGGTCAAGCGCATTGAGGCGCTATGCTCCGATGCACGAGGCCGTTCCCCGTCCCCCCTGGGCCATGGATATTTGTGCTGTCTTTAGTATAAGATTCTAAGTATTTTGTAAGAATAGGGACTGAAGATCCCGCAGATAAGTCCCATAAGCATAACAAAGATTTGAACATCTACTCTCTGTCCACCTTTCATATGAATCGTCTGATATCCATTCATGTGCAACATTGCACTCAGGCGTAGATAGACGTTTGTAGATTGATATCCAATTCATTAGAATTTGATCATTACTTTACATTCATTGTGGGAATTCTGGTTCCTATATTATCATTTCTATGACCCCTTTTCTATTTCACTTCTTTACAATGGTGTTCTCAGATTATACTTTAGTAGTATTCTGCTGATTTTCGCTGATATAGGTCCGGCATACGGCAAGAAAGCAACCGTTTCCTCTTGTAGTTCTGATGACTTCTCTTTTGGAGAAATAGAGCGAAGCGTCTTCTCGATATCTCTGGAACAGTATCCACTTCTGTAGAACACAGACTGAAGGTGTTCCAATTCCTGTGTTAAACTGTCTGGATCCGAAAGTGTTCGCGCCCCATGAACCAGAGTTCTGAGAACACCATTCTTTTCCACCTCCAACAGCATCGACCAATGAGAGAACGCCTAGCCGTCACAAATAGGCATAAACACTGGACACGTTCGACACTGGAATGAACCTCAGGAAGCACCTGATGAAGATCGCGAGTAACGCGATCGAAATATCGGGTAAGGAAGACGCGGATTACCGGCAGTAAACCCGATTCTCCAAGATGACAACACCCCGCCGGGAAAGCCTTAACATTTACATTTACCTTACTGATCTTGGAAATGTTAACCCCCCTTACCTATGCACTGTCCTTCGAAATGTCCCCCCCCCCCCCCACTATAACTATGCGGTGCATAGTTACGGGAGGTCGCTGTTTCCAAGAACAGTAAGGTAACTGTAGTTCATCTACGTTATTGTTACAGGACTAATCACGGAATTTTATAGTCACAGATTATATATTAATTGTTGATTATAAAAGTTTCACTATTGTCGACTAGAAAGTGTCAGAAAATGTACTATTATGTAAAGTAGTATATAATCTTTCATTGTCCGTTTTTTTCTGTTCCATTACATGTTTTTATGCTTTTGGATCATATTAAAAATCTTTTAGTTTCGACCGCTACTCATCTCGACTCCGTTATGACAAGTAGTTTTTATGTTTCGATCTGTTTTTTCTTTGTTATCTTTTTTCTTTTTTCGCCTTTCGGGTCAAGTAAATGGGTATAACCTTAGAGTCTGGAGGAAAACGTTATGTCATTTATTGGACATTAAAGAGATTCACCGATGGAAGGAGGAAGGAAGCTTAGAGTTTAACGCCCCGTCGACAGCGTGGTCATTAGAGACGGAGCTTACGCTAGGAGTATTGGGTAAGGATGAGGAAGGAAATCGGTCGTGCCGTTTGATAGGAAACATCCTGGCATTTGCCGCTGTGATTTAGGGAAATCACGGAAAACCTAAATCTGAATGGCCGGAGGTAAATTTGAACCACCATCCTTGCGAATGCGAGTCCAGTGTGTTACCACTGCGCCACCCCGCTCGGTTTCACCGATGGCTAACATCTTCTGGGCCACGACTGTTAAAAAAAAGTATTGTCCTTTCTTCTCTATGGATAAAACTGTGACAGGACTAACCTATCTAGTCAAGCTTGAAATCTGATAATTTTCTCGACTTCAAGAAGATTCATATGCCTTCGTTTTGCAAGGGGTTGCGAGATCTCTAAGTACCTGCGCAGACACCAATATGGGACGCTGGATTGGACAAGGAGGATCAGAAGATCAACTTCATCACATGAAGCCTCTCAGTATTTTTATCCCCCTTACACCTGACACTCTTGAGAGACGGCGACATCGATTTCTTGACGAATTCGATAACGAAAAACTAGCGTCTTCGTGTGTGGCAGCTGCTCATAATCTATATAAATAAAAATGAATCGCCAAATGTGTTGCTAAGCGTAAAATGAATGGCTTCACCGATTTGGCTGATTTTTTTCCTTGCTCTGTCGTAATTCTCAGGACAAGGTTTGTACGACAAAAAAGGTTTGGAAAATCTACCGGAAAATAACAGAATTTGAGCTTCCAGCTTGGATCATTTCTAGATTCTCCAACAATCAGCTTATTCATTCGCTACTCACCTAGCGACCAAATACACTGTAAAGGTGCGAACAAATACGCCAAGGAGGTTCGAATAAAGGGAGATGGCGTTATGCACTCTAACGTACACGCGTTTGGAGGTTTATCGATAAAGAAATTCTGAAGCAGGATGCGTTATGACTGGAACGACGGGTACATTCGAGTTGCTCAGTTGCTGTTTACGCAGAAAATAATTTCAATCGCTGACAAAACAGACGATTAGAACTGAACAGCCGGCCGCGGTTGCCGAGGGGACTGAGGCGTTTCAGTCACGGTCCGCAAGGCCACTACGGTCGGGGGTTCGAATCCCCCCTCGGGCATGGATATTTGTGCCGTCCTAGTTCGTAAGTAGTTCATAAGTAGTTTGTAAGTTTAGGGACTGATGACCCCATAGTTAAGTCCCATAAGATTTACAAACATTTGAACATTTTTGAATTGATTTACCCACCCATTTTGACTTATATTCCCAATCAAGGACCCGACTGCAGTAACAGTAAATAATATCATAGAGAGGGGGGGGGGGGAGGAGATGATAAGTATGGGAGAATGAAATGGATTTAAAAGGGGGGGGGGGGTGATACAGACGCAGAAAAGACGGTGGAAGAGATTTATATGATGTGGGGGAAGAGGGAGTGGTGTGAAGGTGAAGGAAAAGATAGGGTGAAGAGAATATAGCAAATAGAGGAGGGAGAAAGGGAAGAAGAGATTACGGTATATATCCCATTTCCATTATGTAACGAAATGTCAACCAACTGCGACTTTGTAACGGCACACGGCTACCAGTGAAAAAATTACTGAAAAATATCAAAGCAACCATTCTAAAGGGAAAATATAAGGTAGAGGATGAGCTGATACCCCGCATCCCAATGGTACCAACTGACGTACCGTTTGAATTTAAACTACAATTTCCAGTGCGGCTTGGTTTCGCTATGACCATAAATAAATCACAGGGTCTGTCATTGGGTGTTTGCGGCGTCAACCTGGAAAACACATATTTGTTTCATGGACAGTTATTGTTGCCTGCTCTTGCGCCGGAAAACCGAAAGCTTTAGTTATTTACGCGCCATTTTGACATAACAAAGTCTGTCGGGGAAGACCTATTAACATAAAAAAATCAATGTAGTGTTGTTTTTTGAGAAAAAAATAGGGTAGCTAGTGAATGGATAAAAATTTGACCTCCTTTCTTTCCAGAAACATTAAAATTGTATTTCTATATTTTGTAGTTTGCCATCAATAAGTGTTTGAAAATTGTTGCTTCTTTGTGAGTAGACTTATCATAAGTGCACATATGTACATGCTTCAATTACATCTAACATGAGTTAAGGAAAGATACTTGTCTGGTATAGTATAGAAAAGCCCACGTAATTTTTTTACTAACATCTCACTGAGCTTTAAAACACAGTAGAAATCGTTTATCTCTTTGAGTAGAGATGCAGAATGTGTCATTTTCAAGACGCACATAGAAATTTTGCTAACTGCACGTACTGTATAAAAAACATATCAGTTTAGGGCTTTTTTTCTTCATACTCTCAAATAACGGAAGATAGAAGACATACTACCTTAATATAACACTCTCCTATCTGAAGAAATCTGTATTACTAAAGTTAGGCCGATAGCTAAGACGCAAGTCACTGATTTCCAGTAACAATAACGCCTTTCAATTTATTTTCCTGCAAAACAAAGGAGTCAACGGACTGACTTCCTTTGTGAACAAAGAAGAGATCTCACTCAGCTAATAGCAATTAAACTTCTTAATGAATATTGTTTCCTCAACGTCCTATTACTAGGCTTATTAGCAGGTGTGCGAAACTAAGATATCGGGTGAGCTGCGACCTGGAGAAAGCAAGCGTCTGATGGAAGTTGGCAGGGGCCCTCTGTCTCATTATATCGCTGCTGCTGGGCTTATCTCGCTGCTACTAACCATTAAACACGCGCAAGATTGCTTGTGTAGCGCTCGAGTAAGAAAACGCCGAGTAATTAATTTCAGTCGCTGCTGCAGCAGTAGAGTGTTTAGAGTTTGTACTGTTTGGGAAGGGGAAAGTATATTTTATCATCTGCGTAAGTAAGCGAATACATGTATCTCGCTAGGGTATGAATGTTTGTAATTAGCTATTGAACTTCAAACGCTTTGAAAGTTTAATGGTGATTTAAAAAAATGTGAATTATAAAGTAGTAGAAAATGGCTATTCACCCCTCTCCTTGATTCAGTTCCAGAAAAGCTGAGTGTATGTTATATTACATATGTAGTAGACATTCGAGACCGTTATGCTATTTTATTCCCGCCTTCATCCCACCTTTTAGATAGCTATACATCAATCTTGTTGCATAATGCAATGCTCCAAAATTACGCTGGTCAAAACAAATAGGGGATTAGTTGACATATCTAGGTTCTGAATTATTGTATTCTGCAGAATGTACTAAAATCAATTCCTACAAACGTCAGGGTAGATAGCTAATTTGTTTAAGTTTGAAACAAAAAAAAATTAAGTTTAGCCGGTTTTGGCCATATAAATGTCCATCTTCTCAACGCTATTAACATAGTGTTGGCCACCGGCGGAGATGATTCAGAGCTGTTTGGGTCATAGTATTCTTTCAGACAGCCACGACTCAACACAAGCGGTGGCCACCGGCGGAGATGATTCAGAGCTGTTTGGGTCATAGTATTCTTTCAGACAGCCACGACTCAACACAAGCGGTGGCCAAAACTATGGTGGTAGCGTTCCGAAGATGGTTATTTAAATGGCCGAAACCTGTCAACCTACAACAAATTTGCGATCTACACTGAGTATTGTACGAATTAACCACTCATATCGCTGAGACTCCATAATGTTATCAAAGAAAATAAGAACTAAAATAGTTCGACGTCTTTCTGTCGTTTCTGCTGAGTGGAGGTAACAACATTACTGCATCCAAGTTAATAGTAATAACAGATACTGCAGAGGGGGTCGGCACTGACTTGTTTACCAAATGAATTACACAAACGCTTGGGTTCGAAGATTGTAGCGACAACAACGTTACTAAAATTATGAAACTTCCAGTTTGCGAGCGAAATGAAGTATTTATTTTAAAAAATTACATGTCGATTTCGTTTCCACGATGGAGCAACATCTGTGCTGAATGCAAGTCGTGATGACTCATGTATACCGCATAAAACATTTAACAGACAGGTCCATAAAAGACTAAAATTGTCTTCTTAGTACATGTTAAAATTTTAGAACCATTTTAGTTACTTTATGGATCTGACTGTTAAAATTTTTATGAGTCATCATGACTTCCTTTCTACACTGATAATTTTCTAACATGGGAACGAAATCGATTTTTTTAATAAATACTGATATCGCCCACCAAGTTTCTTGATTTTATTAAAATACTGAGTTGGGGAAGTACAATCTCCATTATGGAGTCAAATTACAACAACGTGCCTTACCCGAAACTATGGTATGGAGAGCCAAGGGAAGGTAGGAAGCGGGACAGACACAGGGGGAGGTGGCTGCAGCTACTGGAGTGTCTCAGAGTGTAATTTCCAGCACCTGGACGCGATTTCATACAGGAACCGTTAAAAACAAGGCAAGGTCAAGGTCGAGATCGTCCGCTGGTAACATCAACATGAAATGACCGTTATCTCCGCTTAACATCACATCGAGACAGGAGGCTGAATGCAACTGCCGCGGTGGAATAGCCGTGCGCACTGAGGCGCCGTCCTGCGGTGTGTGCGGCCGTTCGCCGTCGCGGGTTCGAGTCCTCCCTCGGGCATGGGTGTTTGCGTTGCCCTTAGGTTAGTTTCACTTAGTTTTAGTTTGTAAGCTAGGGACTAATAGCCAAGTCCCATAGATTTACAAACATTTGAACTTTTGTTTGTTTTAACAATGACTTTTTCATTATTATGGTAGTCCCATGGTGCATCGCTCTAAGTAAACGTCATGTAAACCTCAAGTAAAGAGATGAGGCCCGCGAAACATTATATTGTATAACACACAAATTAATATTGTAACCAATATCTGAATAAAAAATACATGTTGTTGTTATGGTCTTCAGTCCGGAGACTGGTTTGATGCAGCTCTCCATCTATCCTGAGCAAGCCTTTTCATCTCCTCATAAGAACGGCAACCCACATCCACTTGAACCTGCTTACTATACGCGTCTCTTGGTCTCCCTCTGCGATTTTTATCCCACACACTTCCCTCCAATGCTAAATTTACGATTCCTCGATGTCTAAGAATGTGTCCTACCAAGCGATCCCTTCTTTTAGTCAGGGTATGCTAAAAATTCCTTTTCTCACCAATTCTGTTCAGTACCTCTTCATTAGTTACGCGATCTACCCACCTAATCTTCAGCATTCTTCTGTAGCACCACATTTCGAAAGCCCCTATTCTCTTCCTGTCCGCACTGCTTATCGTCCATGTCTCACTCCCGTACAAGGCAACACTCAACACAAATGCCTTCAGAAAAGACTTCCTTACCCTTAAATTAATATTCAATGTTAGCAAATTTCTCTTTTTCAAAAATGCTTTTCCACTCATTGCCATTCTGCATTTTATATTCTCTGTACTGCGACCATCGCATGTTATTTTACTACCCAAGTAACAAAACTCATCTACCACCTTCATTGTTTCGTTACCTAATCTAATTCCTTCAGCATCGCTTGATTTTGTAAGACATATTGTGTGTGATATCTCGGCTGATGGGCTAATTATTTTCAGCAGTGGTTCGTTATTACTTTTCAACGACCTGTACAGTAATTTTGTCTTGCAGGCTTATATTCCCTTCTAAATTTGTTTAAGAATACGTAACTATATCACTTTTTATAATTATATATTTTTCGACATTCTGGTGGCCAATTGTAGCCCCTTTTCTATCATGACATGGATTTTATGAATATGTTGTTGAGGCAACGGTCTTTTCTTTAGTATATTGTGTTAAAATAACGAGTAAGGAATCGTTCCGGAAATAATCCTGAATAGGTCTCAGGTTCGAATCACGATTCTGGCAGACAATTTTAATCTGCCGGTAAGTTTCATATTACCACATATTCGGCTGCGGAGCGAAAGTTTCATTATGGAAACATCTCTTAGACTGTGGCTAAGCAATGTTTCCACAATATCCTTTCTGACAGGAGTATTATTCCTGCAAAGTTCACAGGAGAACTTCTTTGAAGATTGGAAAGTAGGATGCGAGATACTGGCAGATGTTGTGAGGGCGGACCGTGGAGTGTGTCGGGATTGCTTAGAAAGTAAATTAGATTATTCAAACCAGAACATACAGAGTGAACATTAAAAACCAACAAACTCTGAGAGGATTTAGTAAATGCAGTTTTAGACTGGAACCCATGGCTACATATAGAAAAGAGTAACAAATAATATGGTAGGTAACAAGGAAAAATTCAAAAATAATAAAATGAAGAAAAAAGAAACTTCTCAGAGATAAATGAAAATTTAGAATATTTGCTACAAAAAAATTATGAAATAATTATAACCCACAAAAACAACAAATCAAGTGTAGATGATTCTACTACAGCTGAACTTTTGAAGCCGACCTAGCCAAATGTAGCAAATAAGGTACAATATTATTCTTTGAAGAATTCTGGAAAAACACAAAAAATCCCAGAGGAAAGAAAAGTTAATACATACACTCCACAGAAAAGGCATTAAACACGATGTAAACAAGTATAGAGGATCTTTTTACTGCTAGTAGCGAATAAAATATTTTCCAAGGTTTTATTAAGAAGAACAGAAACAACAGTAGATATTCAATCAGGTGTTTGTCAGTGTGGGTTTAGGAATGATAGATGATACTTAGAAAAAATGTTTAATCTTAAGTCAGTAATTCGCCACAGATTACTAAATTCAAATGACTTTGTAATTATGTTTCTCGATTTCAAAAAGGTTTTTCAGTCTGTTGACAGGAAAATTATGGATAAAATAATTCAAGAATTTGGCACGAATACTAACCTGGCCAACATACTCCGTCAAACACTTACAGATACGGCGTGCAAAGTAAACTTTATGGGAGATAAGTCACAGCCTTTCAAAGTAAAAACAGGTATACGACAAAGTGACGATCTATTCCCAATTCTTTTTAATTGTGTGTCAGAGGAAACAGTGAGAATTTGTACGAACAACATACTGACCTGACGTTTTCCCCATCAAGATCAGCAGGAGAAACCAAAATTATCGACGTAAACTGTCTTGCGTTTACAGGTGACTGCACTATAATTTCCTAAAATGTGGCATCTACTGTAACAGAAATAAATCTCCTGGATGAAATAGCCTGCAGAACGGGCTTACAAATTTCTACAGAAAAAAAGCCTAGAAAATGTCAGCAAGATGAAAAGTCAGATATTGATTAATTAGAGAGAGTACAAGAATTCAAATATCTAGGAAGATGATCAGAGAAAATGTATTGAAAAAAATCTGCAATAGAGGAAAAGTTGCATGCCATGGGGAGACAATACATTATCACTAAATATCTGTACAATAAAAAGTTCCAATCAAAAAATGTAGAAATGAGGCATTCCAATACTGTATTGAAGCCATAATGCCTATGTGAAGTGAAAGTCTTGAAGTGAACTATAACTTAGAGTAATTAGAAGTACAGTACTAGAAAGGCGAATCATAAGGTAAATATTAGGACCAAAAAACACAGCAGAAATTGGAAATTACAAAGTAATGGTGAAATATTCTAAAATACAGAAAATATTTCAAACGGAATAAGAAAAAGAAAACTCATGTTTTTCGGATATTTCTTTTGAATGCAAGGCAGTAAATTAACTAATAAGATTTTTAAATATGTATTGGGTAAAAAGTCCATAATAAGCTTGATCAATGAAGTAAAAACGGATTTAGAAATAAACAGATGATATATAGTAACACTTGGAAGAATTCCAAGGCAAGATGGATAAAATACTTGCGCAAAATGGTGTGAACATAGAAGAATTAACATAGTAAACATAAAAAATACTGGAAGAAAAGAAAAGCGCAAAGGAATTGTAATTATAACGCAGTCTTCAGATGGCAACAAAATAAATAACAAAGAAATAAAAATATTTCATTAAATAAATGAAAATATGAGAATAAATAAATAAAAGTAATGAGAGATGGCATATGATCATTGAATTGGCTTGGCGATCAAGACTATGGAATCTCATTCGAGTGTACCAACGTTGATTCTGTTATATAATTTGGTACTTGAATACTTTCTGAATATAATGTAAAACATTAATTCTTTTAAAAAGAAACTGGACTTTTATCCCACTCAATGCTCTTCGTCTCGATGTGACATTAAGCCCTAATAATGCTTCCGAGCAACAGAGCTTCCGAAATACTGTGAATGTCGTTAATTATCCACCCTTGACTGTCACTCACACTAACACAGTGCCGATGTTAAAGTAGTCCGTATCCTGTTACAGCTAACGAACGACTACGAACTTTCGTTAACAACCGAGGAACATGCTGCGTAGATCTTGTTTACAGCACACGTGCCACACACTTGTCGATGAAGCGAGCGCTCCGCTGTGTACAGCGCTCGAGTACAAGATTTGTGGCCGCTTCGGAATGCCTCTGCGAACGCGGAGCGCAACCGTTACGGTCGCTTGGGCGCTGTAATTTACAACTGCACTCGCGACTGCGCTCCCGGGCAAGACCGACCGTGAGGTTGTGGTGTTATTTGGTGTGAACGGAAGAAGCAGCGACTGGAAACATCTGTTTTTCTGCTAAAGTAACGTGTTTTAAAGTAACAGAGGCAGTGGCGCACAGTGGTCCTCACTCGTGTGTTAAGTGGACATTATTTTGGCCAATTTTTAGGGTCAATGTCCATCTTCATCTACATAGATACTCTGCAAATCACATTCAAGTGCCTGGCAGAGGGTTCATTAACCACTTTCATAACTTTTCTCTACCGTTCCATTCTCTAATAGCGCGCGGGAAGAAAGAACACCTAAATCGTTCCGTTTTCGATCTGATTTCTCTTATTTTATTGGGATGGTCATGTCTCCCTAAGTAGGTGGGTGCTAGCAAAATATTTTCACATTCAGAACTAAAAGTCGGTGACTGAAACTTCGCAAACAGGTCACGCCGCAATGAATAACGTCTTTCTTTTAATGATTTCCACCCCAATTCGTGCAACATTTCCGTGACGCTCACCCCCCTCCCCCGTAACGTGATAGAACAAAACGAGCTGCCCTTCTCTGAAACTTCTCAATGTCTTCCGTCAGACCCACCTTGTGAGGGGCCCACAACGGGCAACAGTACTCCAGGAGAGGACGCACAAGTGTGATGTAGGCAGTCTCTTTGGTGGAGCTGGTACATCTTCGAAGCGTTCTGCCGATGAAACGTAACCTTTGGTTCGCCTTCCCCAAAATATTTTCTATGTGTTCTCTCCAGTCAAAGTTGTTCGTAATTGTAACTCCTAGGTATTTGGTAGAATCTACGACCTTAAGGTTTGACTGATTTATCGCGTAATTGAAGTTCTGCGGATTTCTTTTAGTGGTCATGTGTATTACTTCACACTTTTCTTTATTTAGTGTCAATTGCCAATTTTCGCACCAAGTAGAAATTTTGTCTAAATCGCTTTGCAGTTGCTTTTGATCCTCTGTTGACTTCAGTAACCGATAAACGAGAGCATCATCCGCGAACAATCTAAGGGAGCTATTCAGATTGTCTCCTAAATCGTTTATAAACACGAGGAAGAGTAGGAGACCTATAACGCTTCCCTGTGGAACGCCAGATATCACTTCTGTTTTACTCGATGACTTACCGTCAATTACAACGAACTGTGTTCTTTCTGATAGGAAATCGTGAATCCAATCGCACAATTGGGGAGTATTCCATAAGCACGCAATTTCATAATGTATATGGTAACTTCGTGATAATGTGGCTATCTTTGAGAGACAGAGGAAAGGACCGGTTCGAATGTTACGAGGGTCAGTAAAAAAGTCGCAAAAATGAGGTAGAAACGCCAGTATTGCGTTTACAAGCATGAAAATTGCTTTACTTTCCAGCTGACTTAACCTGTAAATTTAAACACTCGTCCTATCGTTCAAGACGGCTTTAAAAGCCTGGAGCTTGGAATTTTTGTGGCAGCGTTTGCATCCTGTGAGTGACGCTCTTGAGATTTAACACTATTTGGTTCCTTAAAATGCTGCAACTCGCAAGATTAATGTGTGGAAGTGGTAGAGAAATAGTCCTACACAGCGCGCAGTACTGTCGTGTCTACCTCAACTTGCGACTTTTTTACTGACACCCTCGTATAAGCAAATATTTCTCTACCCAAGTTCCTCTTTAGCTTTGCGAAGCCCTCGAAGTACGATCCTCAGCTTCCGAGTCGTGATGATGACGCATAGATGACCCACTGAATACTGCCAAATATATAATTTCCCCGGTTAATGAACTGGTAATGGATCTTGTTACTTCAGGTGTAATTAAAATAAATACATAAATAATACAATGATTGCGTTGTACTGATAAAGATTTCCGTTTGCCTATACATCTTTGTACTAGCTGTTACATCTGTTAAGTGGTTTCTTCCAACGTCAATGCAGAAATGTGTAGCGTTAGGTGCCTTTAATACACTTAATTACTATTAGATAATGTACTGAGGAATGACAAATTCTTACACACTGAAATGGAAGAATAAAATTAGTAACATTTCATTTTTGGTATACTGTTATCAAAAAGGGGTTGATTTTGGATTAAATATGTAATTACGCAATCCGATTGTTGCGAGCATCAGCCCTGATGGCTAATTATTCTGAGGTATTGTTGAAAGAAAAGTGCGAGTATCAATTGAAAACAAGTTGAGGGATAATATGAGTGGCTTTCGGTGTCTTAGAGGCTGTCAGGAGCATATCTTTAGCTTACGGCAGGTAATGGAGAAATGCTGTGATCGAAATTTTGATTTTTCTCTATACTCTATAGATCCACGAAAGGTTTATGGCCGTGTGCCTAGGAAGAAGCTATTATCAGTTCTACAATTGGAGGCAAACTTCTGCAGGCAATTAAAGGTCTTTACGAAGATTCTCAGGCAGCAATTAAGATTTGACGGTAAATTCATGATTGAGAGTAATTTAAGGGATAAGGCTGTAATTAATAACCATTGTTATTTATGGATCATATGTTGGGAAACGATAGCCGCGCAGGAGTAGCCGAGCGGTCTGGAGCGCCACGTTGCGGAAGCGCGGCCTCCCGCGGCGGAAGTTCGAATCCTCTCTGGGGCATGAATATTTGTGTTGTCTTTAGGGTACGTTAGTTCATAACTAGTTGTAAGTTTAGAAAATGATGACTCCGCAGTTAAGTTCCATAAACTTTAAAAAGATTTGAGCACTATTGAACAATATTTGGAAACCGATAGACTGGCAGAACGATGTCAAAACTAAACAGGATGTGTAGCATATGCAGATGATGATGACAGATTAGATTGAAACGTTGCAATCTAAAATTTAAGAGCTACATCAGAGATCACTTTCTCCAAAACGAAATTAATGTCTATGGGAAAGAGATTTTATCAGATTGAGTGAGATGTATTTTCTCACAGTTTAAAGAACTGAAGTCTACTCTCTTCTGTAAGCAGGAAGTCAGTACGAAGACTAAGTTAGTAGTGCACGGTTCAGTCTGTGGGAATGATAGTTGGGTGGATACAGGTTACCTTATTAATACGGTTATAGATATGAAACTAGCAAGAATGATTGCAGGTACAAATAATTTGGAACAACGGTAGATGGTATCTAAAATGAGGAAAACAGAGGAAAACTGGGAACGAATATTATAGATAGATCTAAAAGGCTTAGATGAAGGGGTCATTTACATACACGCAATAGAGAAAGAAGATTAACTAAGAGACTAATGGGTTTGTCAGTAGAGGGTAGGAATAGTGGAGGTAGACCAAGGAGAAAGTATTTGGATTCGGTCTAGAATGATCTTAAAGTAACAGGTTAACATCAGACGAAGCGGAAATGATGGCACTGAAAGAATATTGTAACGGAGACTAAGCTCCAGACTGAATGTGAAAGGAATAATCATTCTTAAATGATTATGATTCTGAGGTAATAATGCAAGTCATTAATTGAACCGAAAGCAAGTCAAGTAACACTACGAGACAGCGAGACTGCATCTACTTATGTAGGAAAAAAATAGTCCTTTTTTGTCTCTGGATATTGAAGTTGCTGGTTTTGTTTCCTGCTAGGTCAAATCTCAGTAAAATATCTCCCTGCTGATGAATCGAGTAATAACTAATTGAGTGCTCAATGCCATGTATGATTACCATAACAATCGCATTACTTACGGATGGTTTATGTGAGAGAATAAGACTTGAGAATGGAAATTACAGGTTCTGATATAATCGTAAAATAAATAATAATGAATAAAAACCGTCAAGTCTTAGAAAGTAATGGCGGCTCTAAGCCAGCCGTGCAACAAAGTCGTCCAAATCATACTGAATATTTAAAAAGAGGCATTACGAAATGTCACGTGGGAAGAAAGATTTGAAATACTGAGACAAATTTTCAAGAAACATCTAAGTAGATTTGTTTCAAATAGTCATTCGAACTCACTTGAATTACAGTGTAGTCCAGAGTCTTGAATGGGGCATCTGCATCGGGTAAGATAAAACACAAATGAACGTAAAAGCTGTTCTCTTTCTCTCACTCTGAAGAAGTGGATTCTACCACAATTAAGATTTCATCTTACTGATGTTAATGAGAGAGAGGGAGGAAGAGACAGAAAATATTTATTTCACGTGAGGGGGGGGGGGGATTTTTGGACACAAGTTTACGCTTCAAATGCCACTGCCACGCGAAGCTCTGTCTTATCTGTTCCCCAGCGAATGCAAATTCTTGCCAGTGAAATCTCTTTTGTCTCGACAGTCACCTTGCACGCATGACCTTTAACATGGTTTCACTAGAGAAGCGAGTTGCGATAAAGTGATCAGTACATATGGGCTAGTTATCATTCAAACTTATTTTATGGCATATCTGATTTGTCTGACCTTTCTATCAGTCTTGAACCTGAAACTACACTTTCAACAAGGGACTGCATCACCACTAACAGCAAAGAGATCCTTAAACAGAAACAAAAAGACACAAGAGCCGTAAAAGGAAGAATCATTGCCGTCGTGAAAAGTCTTGCATCACTGTTTCCATCAGGACCTGATACATACAACTCCGCTGCCGTAAATAAAAATAAGTACAGCCATTCATAATTTTCCAGTTCACTTAAGATGTATTATTGAAACAGGGTATAAGGAGTAAATGAACTGATTACATTTAAGGCGCCGATAACTGTGAAACACGTCAATCAGGTGTGTTCCATTTATATTAATCTATTTCCATTTTTATAATTTTACTTCAGACAAATCCCGAGATAACGTAGTCATTCTATTATACTGTGTCAGGTATCAGGGAAAAATAGTAATGTTTTCTACAATGTTAATAATTTTTCCTTGTGTTTTATGATATTCAGTTTTTATGTATTTGGCCTCCATGTGTAATAGTGCATGTCGTTTGTGTTCCCACTGTTACTTGCTTGTGCGATATGAATGTAACTTGTACACTAGTGTTTCTAGTCTGCAATGTCTTGTCTACTTTTCTGTCGTCCGCTCGTTCAAACGTGTCGTCTTCAGTGTTGAGAGGTACGCGTGTATGGTGTCGTGCAGCGGAGTTTACGCGGCAGAGGCAAACGGGGCCGACACCTGGAATCATGGTGTGGGGCGCCATATCCTACACTGGCCGTTCTCCTCTGGGCAAATTGAACAGTACACGGCACAATGAAACCATCATTCAACCCGTCTTGCCACCGTTCATGCACTAACAAAGCGATGCACTTTTCCAACAGGACAATGGACGACCACACATATCCCGTACAATCCAACGTGATCTTCTAGGTGTACGCCAAGTACTCTGCCCATCATTATCTCCCCAGATCTCTCCCGCATTGAGCATTTCTAGGGCCGGATGAAACGTCATCTTAGCGCGATCTACACGACCGGCACGAGGTCTGGTCAACTGAGGCATCAGATGGAAATTTCATGGTAGGCCATACCGGAAGACGTCATTCGGCACCTCTATGATCGTCTTCATGAGAAAGTTGCACCCTGAATTGCTGAAAAAGGAGGGTATACACGATACTACCATCGACGATCTGTACTGATGTGCGTATCGTACAGACTGCGTGATCGTGTGTTGTATGCATCCTCAAGAAAGTGTCCATAAAATTTCGCTCTGCTGGGTTGAGGAATTCATGGTGTTCTTTTTTCATTTTCCAGGAGTGTTTTATAATCAGTAAAAGTCTGCTTTCTGTTTATTAAGACTTAGTACCAGAGCAACCAATCTTGCTGAGACAACTAATTTTAGTATATGTATAAATCTTTCTCGGACTTCTTGCCTCGTCAATTCTTGATAAAATTTCAAGCTTTCGAAGCTTTCCTCCATCTTCTTCGTCAGGAGCCGCTGACTGACAGTGCTGGTGCTGTGGTGGCCTTAAATAGCCCATGGACGGCTTATGATTGGTCGGCCGCTACGTCACGCTATCCCCAGATTCAGTCTACGTCTGCGCTGGTGGCGCCACCCCTCCCGTAGTATCGAAGACGTTGCGCGACGTGTCTCTGCTGCATTTCTGTATCGAGCGCTAGTTTCCAGGCACCGCTAAGATTATACCCGCTTTCACGGTTGAAGTTGTTCTCACACATTCTTAACTCTAAAGCCTCTTTGATTACAGAGTCCCAGAATGAGGAGGCCTGGGACAAAATGTTTGTTTCGTCGAACAAAATTTTATGTTTGTTCGTGCGGCTTTGCTCAGCGACCGCTGATTTCCCCAGTTCTCGGTTTTTAATATTCCGTTGGTGTTCTGTACAGCGTTCGGAAACGGCACGAATGGACTGCCCAATATAATTACTTCCGCACTCACACGGTATGTTGTATATTCCACGGATCCTAAAGCCGAGGCTATCCTTAACAGGGCGCAGCATCTCCTTAATTGGCTGAGGGGACTGAGGCGCTTCAGTCACGGTCTGCACGGCCACTAAGGTCGGAGGTTCGAATCCCCCCTCGGGTATGGATATTTGTGCCGTCCTAGTTCGTAAGTATTTCATAAGTAGTTTGTAAGTTTAGGGACTGATGACCCCGTAGTTAAGTCCCATAAGCTTTACAAACATTTAAAAATGTCGTTTCTCCATCACTTGGATGTTTCTTTGCAAACGCTGTCTTTAGATCACGTGAACCATAGCCGTTCTTACGGAACACATACTCGAGATGATGAATTTCGGATTCCGACGCAGCAAGAAGTCTGAGAAAGTTTTATACAGAAGTGCCCCCCTGAAAGACTTCGTACTAAGTTTTAGTATCTGTTTTGAATTTCACGCAGCTGTACTGGTGATCGGGCGAGTGCGTCGCTGCCTGGTATTGGACAGCACCGACGCCAGCGGCAACATCACTCCACAGCGCGCGTCCTTCCGGGGCGGATATGATGGGCGGGGAGACGCAGCAGCGGCGTCAGCGCCCGTACTGTCGGCTGGCGGGTCGTAAAAGGCTGCAGAGTGCGAGAGGCGTGGAACACCGGCCAGACGGCGAGGCGAGACGCTGCAAAGTGGATCTCAGGAGGCGCCAGGGCCTGGCGGCTTCTTTACACCAGAGTCATCATGAGGAGAGTCGCGTTTACTGTGGAGTCGAGCTAGTCACACAGGACGACGTAGGCGCGGATCACATGACGTACTACACATTGTGGTTGTGTATTCAAAATACTTGCCAGAATTCGATTGCGTAGTGCTGGGCAGTGTGGTGAGGGGGGGGGGAGGGTCTACCGAAACCAGAGAAACCAAATCTATACAGGGAGTCCAATTTACTTTTCAGCACAAATATCTCTCGAACATCAATATATATGAAAACCTCCTTTCACGGACATCAAAGCACGGTAGGGGCTTATGAAGGAAGTTTAGCGTCCTGTCGACAGCGTGGTCGAGCTCCGAGTTTTTGGTAAGGACGAGGAAGGAAATCGGCCGTGCCCTTTGAAAGGAACCATATCAGTATTTGCGTTGAGTGATTTAGGGAAATCACGGAAAACCAAAATCTGGATGGCCGGAGGTGGACCTAAACCACCGTCGCCGGCCGCGGTGGCCGAGGGAACTGAGGCGCTCCAGTCATGGTCTGCACGGCCACTACGGTCGGGGGTTCGAATACCCCCTCGGGCATGGATATTTGTGCCGTCCTTAGTTCATAAGTAGTTCATAAGTAGTTTGTAAGTTTAGGGACTGATAACACCGTAGTTAAGTCCCATAAGCTTAACAAACATTTGAACATTTTTTAAACCACCGTCCTACCGAATACGAGCCCAGTTTGTTATCGTTGCCTCACCCCACCCGGTTATTGTCAACGGCCGTGCCGAGGTGGACATACAGGTTCCCGCCAGATCGCACAAGTTAAGCACCGTCGTGTGTTGCCAGCACTTGGATGGGAAACCGTACAGGTGCGTCACGTGCTGTTGACAATTTTCCCTTTGCCTTACGGCAGAGGGGAAAGGAGGGATGGTGGTGTAAAGTCCCTGATCATCAGTCTCTGCACCAATGTCCTGAATTAAATTCCAAACCTCTCCGTAGTGTTTCTTGGAGTGAGGGCATGGGACAGTGTTGATGGCGATCGGTCCGTCAGATAGGGACGTTAAGCTTGGCGGACCCCTCGGTGCTTTTCGAGAAGAGTAGGCTATGTGCCGGCACCGGGTTTCACCCTCTCCCTTCTCCCATCGTCTCGAGCACGACAATACACTCCACACGCACCCATTACAGTCACCTACACGTAAAACCGACACTTCAGCACACAGTTCTCATACTTCGCGAAGGAAAGGTGCCTGCGGGCGCGGAGGATTGGGAAAACGTTTCCAATTAGGCGGCTGAACCTGCCTTTCGGGGCCTCCCAGCCATTCATGCCATACGACGTTAATCTATACCCAATACTGTTTCTAATGCAGTCAATAGCATAGCCAGCTAGCGTGTCCAGAGACACGCAGTCATGAAACCATTCCCGGGAAGTGTTGTATGTGAAAAGAAATGAGGTGTATATGAGATCCTTAATCTTCGTGACCAATAGTCCAATTTGCGTATTTTCATTTGCTTATCACGTACTAGTTAAGAACCCAGCGTTGTCCGGGTATTTATTTATTTATTCAAGCTTTGACTACTTCTTATATCCATTCCCTCTCTGTCCATCTCCTTTTTTCTAATAACGTGTTGTATATATCGAAGAGCATATAAGAAATAAGGTTGTCTTATATACTGAACACAATTATAAGTGCAGTATCCAAACCAAAAAAAAAAAAAAAAAAAAAAAAAAAAAAAAAAAAAAAAAAAGTAATCGAAATACAAATGACAAATGAAATTCGCCCGTTCTCATATTTATTGAGTTATATGTTGTACAACTGTATAATTTTTCAGGTATATATTCATAAGTGCTGGATGTGTGTGAAATCTGTTGCTTATTCAATTAGTAGTAAAGACGTAATAGATGTAAAGTTGATGCATGATGGGGCGGTCTTTCTTCAACGTTACTATTTATGTGTCCATATCTCATGAAATACGTGTCGTACTGTGATACAATTTCGAATGTACATTCAGATATATGTGTGTATACTGTGTGTAAAATTTCCTGCGGCTACAATTTGTACTGTAGAAATTATAAACTGTAACGTCATACCGAATTCCGTAGTTTTAGTCAATGAACAGTGAAAAAGTAGTGGACAAAAACCGTTTTTTCCTTTCAAAATTTTACTATGGTTGTCAGCGAGAAAAGTTCAATAAAGGTTTGAAATTATTTTTAAAGTTGGTTGCTAGTCGCTAAGTAAGCTCGTTCTTGTAAACTGTATTCATAAAGTCTCATCGCATTATCTGGCAGTTTCTTGCAATTCCTATTGTTTATAACGCTATATTTCCTGAACCGTGTGTTTAATGTAGTTCCTACCATTGAAGAATTGGTAACTTGCGGTAAGGAATATGTGCACCAAATTTGGTTGAAATTTGTCCAACCGCGACGGAGCGGCCGAGCGATTCAGGCGCTATGCTACGATGCGCGATGCCGTTCCCCGTCGGGGGTTCGAATCCCTCCCTTGGGCATCGATGTTTGTGACGTCTTTAGTATAACGTAGTTCATAAGTAGTTCTAAGTTTAGGGACCGATGACCCCGCAATTAAGTGCCATAAGCTTTGTCTAGTGGTTTAGGAAGAAATGTGCAGCATTGTCCCGTAATGCAGTACTTTCTCTCGCATCCCATTGTTTACGACGTCATACCTTGTGAACTATGTGTTGTACGCGGTCTTTATAATTATTGCACCCGTCCTCGTGGACTGAAGCTTATGTGTACAAAATTTCATAAAGATTGGAAGAAAACCGTAGATTTGTATGCAACGCGTACACACAAACACATGGACAAACTGATTTATACGTATAGATGGTGTTACTTTTTGGGCTTAGACCTTTGATTCAAAAACAATGTTTATTGTGCGGTTTGAGCAATATCTCGGATAAGCTCGTCGACCTCTTGTCGACCACTATTTATAAGCGTGGGAATTCTGTCATTGGCCTATCGATACATATGTCCTTCAAAGTTGTTTGTTGTTATAATATTTGATTATTCTCAAGAGTTAGCAGCTTTCATTGAGTTAATACTAGAAATCTAATAATTCTTTGGATCACACTCCCTTGACCCTTGTCGAGAATACAGTATTCTGCTGCATCCACTTTTAATAATCTGCCACAAGAATTCAAAGAGCTTAGTAGTAATCCTCGCATTTCCAAGGCGCTAAACTGAAAGTTGCCTCTTGGTTCACAATTTGTATTTCTGGGAGAATTAAAAATTAAGTTAATTTCTGTGTTACATTGTTGCTTCCTTTATTTATGCTTAAACGTATCGTGTGCTTACGATTGATTTACGTTTAACTTTGTCATTACTACTCCTTTTGTTACAGTCGGATGAACAGATTCGTTCAATGACCACGGAGGTTTACTCCTAAATTCTGTCCTGCGGTACACGATAAAGACAAATAAATAAAATTCATAACGGATATGCGCAGATATAAAATGACGCTAATGACATTTTTGTTTTTATTTGTATCCTCATGAGTCGTATAGAAAGGTTTCGACGTGAATTACAAAAAAAAAAAAAAAAAAAAAAAAAATTAAATGTCTGCCAATCTGTCGGAATCAACTGCTAGGTTATTAGTCCGTAGCTTACAGCCTACTTAAACTAAGGTGAACTAACCTGACTGCTGCCGTGAATTACAACCTTTGGAAATAAAGTTTGATGACTGAAGTCAGAACAGTCGCTCAGACAACACAGGCCAATCTCAACGCTTCATCTGCATAGCGGCTGGTGCTGAGAACGTGTCCCCACCGTAGTTCAGTTGAGCAGCGTGTGTTTTGCGTGTTGGACCTGTTGGACGAAGTTCTTGTGTAGTGCGTTGTTTCTGAAGTGCGAACAGGCAATTAACGAGCAAAGAGTGAATTAAAACCTTATGGTGATCAAGCACTGTGCATGAAGAATGTGTACATGTGGTTCGCGCGTTTTCGACGAGGTCGAATAAGTGTTTCTGATAATTTCCGTAGCGGGCGACCAGCTACCTCCGCCAGTGACGAAAACTTTAAGAATGTGAGGACACTATACACGAACGATCGTCTCTTTGAAAGGGTAAAAGCTGGATGGTATTCCTGACGTCAACGAAACGTTACGGGTCTTTTGAACACTATTCCAAAGGAAGACTTCGAGCAAAGTTTGCAGGACATGTATCGCAGAGCTCAGCGTGCATAGTTTTGGGGGCAACTATAATGTTCCTGCCTGGCTATTAATTTTTGAGATTAACAAATTTACAGAAGGTAGAGGTTTGAAGTTAGAAGCTACGAAAGATCCCAGTCAGAAACTTACGGAAAAAAATATTGGAAAAATTATTAAATGCATTTAAATGAAATGGCAAGCTAATTAACGAAGGAGTGTTGTGCAGGCAGAACATTACAAAATGCATCGGCGAACAGTTACCTTTAACAAGAGATTCATCGGTGGTTGAAATTTGGCCGTAAATGAAATTTTCATATGATAACCACTCGCCGAACAGTGGATGGCAGTTCGTCAATATCAAACTACGACTCGTGTAGCAAACCATAAAGTAAGATAAGTGACATGATAAAAATCGGATATGAATATTACGTAGTCAAATACATCGGACTTCTAAAAATGTACAAGAAAATCGACTGCAGATTCTATTACCGGTCTAATATTATGGAATAAATTTTGAAACAAGAGTGGCAGGCTATACGAAATATCACCATTAAATATTAACTAAAATCTGTGCCATCCATTGTTGCGGTGATTCAACAAGGTTGAAAAAGACATTATGGGCGGAAGTAGGATAGGGCAAAATAATTAATAAAAAATCATAAGAGCGAATTTAAGTGAGATGTGGGGTTTATTTATGAGTTTAAGATACGCGCAGAGTACATATATTTACCTGAATGTACATAACAGCGGCCACATAAAAAATAATAAAGTACAGTTCCCGTCTTCAAGATGCTATCAAATGTTCAAATGTTTGTAGAGCTTATGGGACTTAACTACGGGGTTATCAGTCCGTAAACTAACAAACTACTTATGAACTAGCTAATTCTAAGGACGGCACAAATATCCATGCCCGAGGGGGGATTCGAACCCCCGACCGTAGTGGCCGTCCAGACCGTGACTGGAGCGCCTAAGTCCCCTCGGCCACCGCGACCGACCAAGATGCTATCGCTACGAAGTACAAAGCAAGAGTACCTTCTGTCTTTAAAAAATTTGAAAGTGATGTTCTGAAGTTATTACTCTGATATTCATAGATAATTATTTTTACATGCCGAAATAATATAAAAATACAAAATGTTCTCTGATAATATTGGGGAAGGGAAACCGTGTCATTATACAACTATTTCGAAGGGCAGTACGGTAACTGTAGTTCGTAGCTCTCTACATTAATGTTATAGGGCTATTCACCGAACTTAATTGTCAGAGGTAACAGATTTTGTACTATGATAGGTACTTGGAGGTAGTCGCGTGGACTTTCCGTTTTGGAGATCGTTAAGGAATTAAGATATCCCCATGTCACGAGTGTGCCACGAGTACCAAAGACATGGAAAACGTGATAGTCGGCGGACAGCCGTTAAGGGTCGAGAGCAGCGGCGTCTGTGACGAGTTGTCAGTGGTGACAGGCGAGCGACACTGCGTGAAATAGCCTCAAGGACCGACACGCTCGTCCCGTGTCCTGTCCTTGCGGCTATTTCACGCAGTGTCGCTCGCCTGTCACCACTGACAACTCGTCACAGACGCCGCTGCTCTGGGCCCTCAAGGGCAGTTAGGACATTGTCGCGAAACTCAACGTAAATGAGTTGTAGGAGTATATCGACAGGAATGCTTTTGTTTGCAGCCAAGTTACGCAGAATAATGTGACCCGAGGCTAACACCTGTGGCACGCGATCCAAGGCTCCCGCAAAGTTCAAATGTGATCTTCTCTGGTGATCAGTCCCTAGGCTTACAAACTACTCAAACTAGAATGAAACTTTCTCTCTCCAGCGGAGTGTACGCTGATATGAAACTTCCTGGCAGACTAAAATTGTGTGCCGGTACCGTGACTCGAACCTGGGACCTTTATTTTCGTGGGCAAGCGCTCTACCGAACTGAGCTATCCCGACACGACTCACGATCCCGCCTCACAACTTTACTTCCTCTAGTACCTCGCCTCCTACTTTCCAAACTTCACAGAAGCTCTCCTGAGAACCTTGCAAGACTAGCATTCCTGGAAGAAAGAATATGGCGGAGACATTGCTTAGAAACAGCGTAAGGGATGTTTCCAGAATGAAACTTTCACTCTGCAGCGGAGTGTGCGTTGATATGAAACTTCCTGGCAGACTAAAATTGTGTGCTGCAACCGAACCTGGGAGCCTTGCACTCGAATCTGGGAGCCTTGCCTTTCGCGGGCAAGCGCTCTACCGACTGAGCTATCCCGACACAAGGCGACGCCGCCTAGGTGGCGTTGCCCGGACACGATCCTGGCAGCAGGTAGCGTGCAGACTGGCTTCAGTACATACAAAAAAAAGTAATAATAATAGTAATTAAAAAAAAGCAGTTAACGCCCATACCATGCTGTTTTATATAAATGTTGACATTTTATACGGTACGTTTAATTTCAACAAAATTACGTTCAAAATTTTTAAAGTATGACATTTGCATTTTTATATATCTTTGTTTTACATCTTCAGTCTTTTAAAATACTGCAATCATATTTAATTATCTTACCATATGTTTCAATACCTATACCACATACAGTTTTATAATTTTTATGTTTGGTTATATTCAAGAACCCCACTTTTAGGAAAATATTTATACAACAATTGTTCGGTATAAGACCCTAGCACATTAGGGCTCAAGCTATCCCCCCCCCCCCAATTCCCCCTACCCTGAAAGACCACCGTTAAGCCGGCCGCGGTGGCCGAGGTGACTGAGGCGCTCTAGTCACGGTCAGCACGGCCACTACGGTCGGGGGTTCGAATCCCCCCTCGGGCATGGATATTTGTGCCGTCCTAGTTCGTAAGTAGTTCATAAGTAGTTTGTAAGTTTAGGGACTGATGACCCCGTAGTTAAGTCCCATAAGCTTAACAAACATTTGAACATTTGAACCACCGTTAATTGTAAAATTAATTCTAGCTGAAAGGATCCAGTTAAAAAGCTTACTTTAAACATATAATTCTGGCCGCAAAGCCAGCTAAAGGACTAGAGTGAACTACTGACTACTTTCTGCAATAGAATCTTGTTCCCTGGCCCAGAATTCAGAACTGACGCAAACTTCACTTTAGCAACAGGAGGACAAAGAGACGGTGGCCAACATACGTCTCAGATCACGAAAATTACACACAATCATTAATATAAAAGCCACCCAGAACTAAACCATTTAATGAAGGTGGCTGTGAGAACATATATGGCGCAACGGATGAGTCACATGTTTGTTCTTAGCACTGGTGAAAACAACATTGAATAAAAAAGGGAGGGTATTCATAAACTAATATTTATAATAAGGATAACATTTCACTGACAATAAATTATTTATTCAGTTCGAACATGAGCAAATGGGTGAATAAATTCTGTTAAACAATAAAAAATGCATCCCCATTTAAAATAACTTAAAGTAATCTGAACTAAACGTCGTCGGAGGAGGGATTTACAATCAACAAGCATTCAGCCACTCACACGCGCGAAGCAAAGCGAAAATCACCCAATTAGCGTGCTGATACGAAGAAGAAGCAGGCGCCGCTATCGTAGGCGATATTCAGCGAACAAGTATGTGTCACACAACACAAGGAAAATAAACTTCATGGGTGGCTCTGGTCTGTCCTATGCTTGAGACGGTACGCGATAATAGTGAGATTCATTTCCATTTATATGAAACCGTGACCAACCAGACTTACTGAGACACACGGCACGTGCCTGCTACATTACATATTCGCACCCCACTGAAGCGAAGTGCTTAAATGTCGTATACATTTAAACAAAAATCAACGGAATCATAGATTACGAACCAAGAATCTAAGGCACTGGCATGTGAGCAGTGGCGAGAACACAAGTGACTAGCTATAAACCCTTGAAGTCTGAGTTCGAAACCACGTGGTTCCGAAAACTAGAAAAAAATTCAAAATTCAATTTCCGAAAAATAAAGAAAAATAGCTTCGGCATGCAACCCTTAGAAATGCGTAGGATATTATAAGGAAGCTAAAGAAATACAATTAGACGCGATTGTAACGGTTTACGCGGATGGAAGAAGTAAAGTCTACAAAAATCAGAAAAATTCAATAAATTCAAAGTCGGAGAAAATCAACTAAGAAATACGGCTTGCAGCCCATATAAATACGCAGTATTTCATAAGCAAGCTAATAAAGGGGGTTGTACAAGGCTAGATGATAATTTACTGGGGGAGTCTGAATGCAAACTACAAGTTGGAAGCCGGCCGCGGTGGCCGAGGAGACTGAGGCGCTCCAGTCACGGTCTGCCCGGCCACTACGGTCGGGGGTTTGAATCCCCCCTCGGGCATGGATATTTGTGCCGTCCTAGTTCGTAAGTAGTTCATAAGTAGTTTGTAAGTTTAGGGACTGATGACCCCGAAGTTAAGTCCCTTAGACTTTACAAAAAGAAGAAGAATACAAGTTGGAAACGAAACAGCAATTTAAAATAGATGGAGAGTAGATAGCGATGTAATAAGCGAAATAAGAAAGATACATGCATAATTTCTTGTCTGAAGGGCCTAGAAACAGACAGAGGGGTAGCTGAAGGCTTTGTTCTAAGAACACACCATGTGGAGTTCATATCACTCGCTGAAGGAGAAAACGGAAAGGAATATTTCACATGCACTTTACAGAATAAAAATATTCCAACACAATTAGTCGCATCCCACAAAGCTAGAAGAAATTAAACAGATTTCATACACCGCCAGCTAGTCTCACAAAGGTTACCAATTCTCAGCCGTTATCAAACCGAATTAGTTGCATATTCATTGCGTTTACCTATGCAAAATCACCGAAATGAAATTGAGTACACATCCATACATGATCGGACAAATTTATTCAGAAAAATGAACCTAAGTTATGAGGTCTAACTTGAACAAAGCTACCATTTCAAGGGAGGAAAGAAAATCAGAACGTGTTATCACGTCGAAGTGCAGGCACAGAATGTGCAGACGACCAGCTTGTGTGCCACCAGCGGCCGGAAATCGGTAAAATCCCAAGGAAACTGTGGTGATGGGGAGAGCCTAAACTCTTGCGTCCTGCCGAGGCTCGTTACTGGACATTGCCAGCCCAACTTGTAAGCAAAGGGTGGAGGAACCTATTTGGTAGCATCAAAAGCAGAGATTGGTAACGACTACCTATCGACTTGAAGCCAGAGAGGCTATGCGCACAGCCAGCAGCCGAAAAAATGTTTGTAACTCTATCGGACCAAACTGCGTGATCATCAGTCCGTAGCTTACAAACTACTTAAACCTAGGTAATCTAACCTAAGGACAAACACACACACCCATGCCCCAGGGAGGACTCGAACCTCCACGGCGAGTAACCGCGCGCTCCGCAGCGAGACGCTTTAGACCACTCGGCTACTCCACCGCGGGCCAGCAGTCGATGAAAATTCTCATACATACTCTCAGCCTGCAATGGTAGAAGATATACATGCACATATGGAATAAAGCAAGTACACATTCTCACAGGGACAGTGGTGGCACAGAGAGACTGTTTATATTGCCACATTCATAGACAAAAAGATAAATTATTAGCATAATAAATTCGCAGCAAGATTACCACAGTATTACAGAAACCAACATTTAGAAACATTAAATGAAATTATGTTCCTCATGCCTCCAAACGAAAGGGGTTCTCGTTTAGCATAAAAGTGCGTCTAGTGAACTTACATTATTTACAAAGTTAAAAACCTAGGGAAGACGCCAGACAGCCGTCTTTCAATCGCCACCTGCTCTTTCCCTCCCTGGAACCAAATTTTAAGTGCTTACATCAAATTGTAAAACTCAGTACCAATTAGTACTCAGCTGGACAAGTTGCGGACGCAACTATAACGTAAAGAAAAATCTCTCCATTTATCTATAATGTAACTATTGTCCATTTAAGCTTTATTGAGTTTATCAAATTTTACGTTTTTATTTTACTTTTGTTTTTTAGATCTGGAGATGATGCAAGTGATCGAAACATGCGGTAAGAGACGCCAGCAACTGACGAGTTGTTTTGGTCAATTAATGTTCCCAACATTCTCTTGCCTAAAATGTTGGAAGTGGAAAGACTAAGAAGAACTCCAGGAAGGAGAGGAACTTGTCTAGATGGACTCTCCGCCCCTTTCTGCGATAGTCCCCCTGCTACGCCTTCGATTGTGTTTCGGGTCTCGTCCGCGGCACGGCGCGCCTCCACTTTCTCTGGACGCGGCCGTAACGCCAAGCAGAGCCAGCAGCCGGCAGCCAGCAGAGACGGCGGCGTTTGTGCGGAGCGCTGGCTGGCCCTGCAGTTTAGTGCCGCCCCGGCCTCCCGGCGCCTCCGAGGCTGTTCGATGGCCGTCTTTATGGGGCCGCGCGCAGAATGCCCCGCCGCCGCGCCGCCCTTACTGATTCAGACCGGCACGGGAGGGGGCGGCCAACAAGGCGATACGGTTCCTTCCGCTCCGCGAGAAAGCCGCCAGCTCGCAGAGACGCCCGCGCACAAAGAGTGTTCTGCAACCGTCAGCCGCCCTGCTTTTAACTCACTTCGGTTGCCGTTAATGTTGTGAGTTCTCTTTTAATCCGCCTACAACCATGGTTCTGACTGCAGAGTGGCATGAGTGACGAGTTGCGGTGTGGATTCTGTGAGGGTGACTGTTGAACAATCCACACAACTCTCTGGACTGTTATCTTGAAATGCAGGCATCGGCATCATCGGGTGCTCTATAAGGTACAATGGTCTTAAAAAGTTCGTCTTTACAAAGTTGAAAAGAAACGTACAATACATTTTTAAATGTAAAATAGAATTATATTAAAAATGGAAAGAACTCACAATTAAAAAAAAAATCAAACATGTGCTCCGTTTAGCTACTTCCCATCATTCACATACGACATTTAAAATGATTTGAACGCTACTTAACGTACCCGTTCTCATTGAAACGATGAAACAATTTGGGATTTACATGATAATAGGTGCATGACACGAAAAACCGAATATACTTTACTGGTAAAGATTGTCATTAAATATTTTTATAGCAACAGAAGTTGTGATAGAATTTTATTTTTCTATCGGTTTGGACACACCGATAGTGTCATCTTCAGTGGAACTCAATGAAATCTACAGCTACACTTCGCAAGTCAGCTTACGGTTTGTGCCACAAGTTACTTTGTATACCATTGTCACTTCCTTCTATTCCACTCTCGGAACTTTGACAGAAGCTTGACAGACCGTCTGTCGTCTTCCATACATTTTCTGTATATTTCTGTAAAGTTATAATTTATTTAATGTCGCTAGATTATCACTTGAACCCCACTCTTTCCAAGGCTTGAGGAATAGTATTTTTATTTCATGTGTTAAAATATAAGTTAATATTACTAGGTTTTTATTTTGTTATGTCAATAATTCATTATTATATTAATTAATGTGGCATAAGTATGGCTTCTCCACTACGCCACTGTCCCTGTAAGAATGTGCAGTTTCTATACTTTTAAGTGGTTGTGGTAATCTATGGCTGTCTGAATGTGAAGAGTGATAGCTCGATTTTCATCGTTCTCTCTGGCTCAGTGTCCATAGCTGTTGATACTACCAAAGAGGTTTCCACACCCCTTGGTTGCGAGCTAGTTAGCGAGCCTTACCTGCAGTGCGAGTCTCGCTGTCCATCCCCACCACTGCTGTTTCTTGGATTTTATGGCTTCCAGTGGCTTCCCGCGTCTTGTAGCCGCTCGGTCTGGTCATTCTGGGCTGGTCGTCTGGTGAGGTAAGGTTGGTACTGCTCTTGTTTCATGTTTTTTTTTTTTTTTTTTTTTTTTTTTTTTTTTTTTTTTTTTTTTTTTTGGTGTGTGTGTGGGGGGGGGGGGGGAGATTTTCTCCGATCGTGTGTGTAAGTGTGTTCTCGTTTTTCAGTTCAGTGATTTCCAATAGATAAACTCGGTGTGTGTGATTCTAGTTGCAGTTTGCTAACGGCCTGGTATGTTAAAACCTTTTGTGATCATGTGGCAGTGTATGAACTCTGTGTAAATACTTTCAAGCTTTGTGGGGCCTGATTTATAATAGGTGATATGTTCATTTTTGTACCGCCGTGCATGTAAAAATCTTCTCATCCTTTTCTTCCGTGAGGGATATGTGTTCCATGTGGTTGGTTCATAGAACAAAGCCTATATATATATATATATATATATATATATATATATATATATATATATATATATCTGTGTGTGTGTGTGTGTGTGTGTGTGTGTGTGTGTGTGTGTGTGTGACTGATGACTGTAGTAGTTTGGTCAAATAGCTTCACAAATATTTAAACATTTTTTCTTCAATCGGCGGTTTAGTCACGATGTAAAAACAGATTTTCCTTTCGTATTTAATAATATCTATATTTTCATCTAGATATAGAAAGACAGTATTTAACGTCATTCTATGCACGGTTGATATTTAAACCGGAATATTTGAAACTTTTATTTTATCCTGATAATTATGGTCATAATAACAAAGTAGCGAAATTATTGTGCTTTCGATGATCTTTGTGATGCGAAGACATCAACGTGAGCGAAACCGCGGTAAAATCAGTTAATTTTATAATCTGGACATCCGCTGCTGCTGTATGTCAAGAAATAAAACAATACCGCTGTCAGCTCTAAAATTTCCTTTACCTACCTCACTCAACCGGTTTTCGGAACTGTAGCGGTATATTCAGGTGATTAGTCTACGCGACTGGATGCATCCAATACGTTTAGCCACAGATGCCGTTTAAATAATATTGTCGTTGTTATTGAAAACGATCAAAGGAAATCAGTTTTCAAAACCGTCGCAAATTGGGGCCCGTTCGGAAATAAATCCTGATTCGCTGTATATCAGTGTTGGCGTAATTCGTGCAGACTCTAGAAATGTCAATTAAAATTATCCAGGGTGTTATGACGTGGCCGGTTGAATTTGTTTCGTTCCCGTCTGCGGAGGATATCTTCGGTGGCGGGGGAGGGGGGTGGAGTCTGTAAGATAACGGGTCCAACACACACACACACACACTGTCTCGGTACTGACTGCTGCTAAGTTCGGTGTCCGCGCGTTTCCGCGTCGACGCGTGACGTCAAGTGTTTTGAAGACGTCAGTGCAATTGGTCGTCGTCCGCTGCCGCCGATCGCCGTTGCCATCTCACTGCAGTGGAAGGCTGGTACATCTCCTCTTCAGCACCAGCATCCATATACTATTTAGTTTCATGCCCTCTTACTTACGATTGAAATTATTCGGAGGATGTTGAGTGATTTCAATTGCCTACCTGTAGAGCCTTTCAGAGTATCCGTTTGTGGCCGCTAGTACTTCCGTGACGTCTATGTGAATGTGGTGGTTACCTGGCTGGAAAGCATGCTCCCAATAGCTGAGCGTTCCGTTTCTCCTCTTCTACAGTTGCCCTCGTGCTCTTCCAAACATTTTGCGACAGTTCTTCTGGTGGTACCCACATAAACATCTCCGCACCTGCACGGGATCCTATACACTCCAGCTTTTTCGAATAGTTTGCGAGCGTCCTTGGCAGGCTTAAGGTGTTCCTGCATCTTACGGGTTGGTTTATAATTTACGGAAATATTCCGCTTCGTCGAAATTCTCGCAATTCTTTGCGTTACATTGTTAACGAACTGTAGAAATAACTTAGATTTTGCAGAAGACTGTTCATTATTTTGGTTTCTGCGTAGTTATTTCAACGCACGTTTTATTTCTGCTGGCGAGTATCCGTTTTTCATTAGTGCATTGTGGAGATTTTCCATCTCAGCGTGAGCAACTCAGCTTCACAAATGTTTGTAGCTCTATCCGCTAACGCCTTGATAACACCCCGCTTCTGTTGTCAATGGGGTTCGAATCCCGGTGCAAATAACGATCCGTGTATGTGAGCATACTGTGTGACCCAAACTACCATTTTCTGAAAAAGGAACATTGAGAAAATGTACTTTGCCGTTTCCCTACTCCTCCATTGTGAGCTGAATTTTCTTGATCATGCTATTCAAATGTTCTTGAAACCGGGTTAGTTCCTCCCTTCCGTGTCTCCACAGCAAGAAAGTGTCATCCACGTATCGGAACCATACATTTGGCTTTTTTCTGGCAGTACTGACGTCTTCAAAACAGGTGACGTCACGTGTCGGCGCGGGGGCGCGCAGACACCGAACTTAGCCGCAGTCAATAGCGAGCCAGTGTGTGTGTTGGACCTGCAATCCTACAGCCCCTTCCCTTCCCCGCCACCGATCATGTCCTCCGCAGAGGGGGACGAAACGTTGAGTTTTGTAAACAAATTCAACCGACCATGGCATAAGAGCCCGGATAATGTTAATGGATAGGACATTTCCAGCCATGAAAGCCTACATTTTACTATCAGACTAGAAAGCTGTCTTGCTGCCTTCGGTCACCCGGGAACACTGGCCTCACGAATTCAAACAAACGCGCGTACTTCGTGATGTACTGTGCGTCCGTAGTGAGCAATAAGTTGAGAATATAAGTCGGACAAGAAGCGTTTATGGATGGCTTGAGTGGTTTGTCTTGGTCAGAGGGTTGATCGTAGTAATAAAAATAACTAAACCTACAACAAAGAACAAGCCGATCCAACGATCACAAAAAACGTATCTAAACACAAAATTAAAATTAAAGTATGTATAAAAGAATTGGTTAAGGTTACCGCTGGCCCGGAGCGGGAAATCCCGATTCGTAACCCGATCCATCCCAAAATTTCAACTTTGTCATTAAATGTATTTTAAATTTTAATGCCCAATAAGAGTCAAGAGGTTTGAATATTTGGATTTCTTAAATTTACGGTTGTTTAGGTCAACCAGTTGTTCGTTCATTCGAACATGTCAGACATAACAGACACCATAGTCTATAATCCTTTGTGCATTTTTCGTTTCTATGTCGATGTCAATACATTTTTTAAGAAAGTGATCACATCCAATTGCTTTACAACTTTTCTCCATCTTGATGGTTTCTTTCCCCATATGTCCTTTTCTTCGACTACACTTTGTTTTGATTCATACACCACTTAATTTTCATAACTAGTAGTAAATCACCTTCCCATTAGAAAATGCTTATGATTTTTTTTATCGGCCTGTTATATCACGCGTTTTAATTGTGTACCTGTTTCAGCCTGTAAATAAAATTACTCAAGATACCTGTAATCATCGTGATGCATCCAGAAACAAAGACATAGCAACTTTTTGTAAATAATTATGCTAAATGATTATTTTCTGTGGTATTTTATAATTACTTCATAATTCAGAGTCTTAGTGACGAACAGTAGTATTCTCCTTCATTATGGTTTATATTCCATTAGAAAGTGTTTCTGACCTTTTGGATGGTTCTTTAGTTGGAAAGATAAGACGAACTGTAAATCGTAGGATTTTGTTCTGTTACTACCGATCTTGGCTCAGCTCTGCGCTAATCGGATTATATTGGTCTACTAAGAGTTTCGAGATACGTTTAAAAACTTAATACGGGAATAAATTACTCCGCTTTAGAATTTTTTAGAGGAACATTTTTCATTTAAAATCCTTTCTAACAGATAAGAATTCAGAATAACTTAGTGTCTAAAAGCACAGTCTTTTATTCTGCTTTTTTTTTTTTTTTTTTTTTTTTTTTTTTTTTTTTTTTTTTTGCTGTAGTTGATTTTTCTGTCGATTCGGTGACAGAATAGGTAGTAAAATAAACGGCGTGATATTGTGTATATGCGATTTATTAGAAATATAGTGATATATACAAACAATAACGTTGTAAATGTGCTTTTGTGCAACGAAATTCTATTGTTTTCATATTTTTATTCATATGCCGTAATCTGGGAAGGTCCGACGAACAGCAATAAATGTGCTACACTATTACCAACTGAAGAACCACAAAATAAATCTAGCTTCTGATTCGCCGTTTGGACGCTTGTAAATCGCCCAGGGCGAAATAGTATTACAAAACATGTTGTTCGTTGAATCCAAATTCAATATTTCTTCAAAACGAAAGTCTGCAATTTTAGATTGATTTACCCATATATAGGAAAAGAAAAGTGTTCTCAGACAAATAATTCTTGCTGTAATTGAAATATTCTTTTGGACACAAATTTACAGTGTGGAATGTACTTTCTTAACATGTCTATGAAGCATGATTTCAAATAATCTGTCTTGAACTAATATTTATAAAAAAGTGAGTGCAAATTACCCATCTAAACGAAATTCTAGTCTCTGCCCCTTCTCTCTCTTTACAGCTAACTCTAGTAACAGCCCACATTGTCAAGCGTTATTAATTTTATTGAAAGGTAAATACAATCGTCAAATTTATTGGAATATTTTCGTTGCGTAAACCATAAGATTCACTTTCCATAGTAACGTGGAACAAATCAACAACTCAGCCACCCCCACTTGTTAACTGGTGACCCCGCACCATTATGTTCCTGTGGTGACCCGTCATGTTTTATTGTCCAAATTTTACTCCTGTTCGTATTGCACTGAATCTACCGAATACACTGGAAGAAATTTTAGCTGATGACGCAACAGCTGATGCTCGACTCTTGAATTTTATCAACTTGACCAATTTGTCAAAGGATATTTAGTTCTTCGTTATGTTGCATTTTACCCTATGTTTTTAGCTGTTTTCATATAGGCTTATTATCTTTCGGTATATCTCAGTTTTGGTTCGGGCGCTAATTACCTCAGCAGTTGTGCGCACTAAAACCACCAAAAAATCATTTAAATATTATTCTTTACATAAAAAGTAAAAATTCTTTAACGAAAGCTCTTACAAGAAGTCCAATTTTCATTTGAGGCTTCTGTTATTCTCTTTCCCCCCTTTTCTCCGAATTATCAACCAAACGTACAGTATTCTTTTTATGACAATACAGTTTATCCCCCGTTACCCTCATGCTCTTTACTGTCTTTTCACTTACGTCACTACCTAACACCTCGTGGCTGAATTTGCCACTAATTGGTCAGCCGTTACACTCCGTCCAAAACTATTTAATACTGCCACATTTGCTGTCATTCCAAATACTGGTTGCTACCTGAATGTCTGTCATCATTTAGCAGAGATCTCTATAGTGTAGTGAATAACTGCTGTTTCGCCGGTGCAAAATAAGCAGTCAACGGAGAATAGCTGCGTATAAAAAAATTTGTCTTTTAGGCAGAGACATTCTCCATCTACATCTACATCTACATCTACATAGATACTCTGCAAATCACATTTAAGTGCCTGGCAGAGGGTTCATTAACCAATTTCATAACTTTTCTCTACCGTTACATTCTCTAATAGCGCGCGGGAAGAAAGAACACCTAAATCGTTCCGTTTTCGATCTGATTTCTCTTATTTTATTGGGATGGTCATGTCTTCCTAAGTAGGTGGGTGCTAGCAAAATATTTTCACATTCAGAACTAAAAGTCGGTGATTGAAACTTCGCAACAGATCATGCCACAATGAATAACGTCTTTCTTTTAATGATTTCCACCCCAATTCGTGCAAGGGAGCTATTCAGATTATCTCCTAAATCGTGTATAAACACGAGGAAGAGTAGGGGACCTATAACGCTTCCCTGACCATAGAATGTTAGCACGACAAAAAGAACAGTAGAATAAGTTTTTGAGTGGCAATTTTGGTATCTCACGATTTAGTATCTTAAAGTATTTGTATTATTTTGACTTGTAGTATGTCTAGTAAAGTAAACTTATTTGATAAGAATTAGTTACTGCTACTATCCTAAGAAACTTCCCCCGTAATCTGAGACACTCTCTCAGTCCCTCTCCCCGCAGCTCTCCAGTTGTTTTCCGATTACTGTCTATATTTTTCATCTCTCTACTTTGTATTTTCGAAATGTGCAAAATAAGGGTACCTTTTAGTGTTAGTTTCGTATTAGAATAAATAAAAACGATCTTCAAATGGTCCTGTCATATCTGCCACCCCTGCGGAGATGCTTAGAACATAAACATTCTATCAATGGATTCAAATTGTTCAAGTATAGGTATGCGACAAAATACAATTGTAGTCATCAAATTTAAAATGCAATTCTTAGCATCCAATTTACTTAAAGAGGAAAATCAACTGAACTATCTACACAATCACGAAGCTAAAACACTTTCCACTGACACAATGACACAATACAAAACACGTATATTCTTGAATATAAGGATTCTGGCTCTCGTGTGCCTAATTCTACCCGTTGTTGTTGTTGTGGTATTCAGTCCGCAGACTGGTTTGATGCAGCTCTCCACGCTACCCTGTCCTGTGCAAGTCTCTTCATCTGAGAATACGTTCGGCAACCTACATCCTTTTGAATCTGCTAACTGTATTCGTCCTTCGGTCTCCCTCTACGATTTTTACCCCACACGCTTCCTTCTAATGCTAAGTTGATGATTCCTTGATGTCTCAGAATGTGTCCAACCAATCTATCCCTTCTCTTAGTCAGGATATGCCGGAAACTCCTTTTCTCCCCGATTCGGTTAAGCACCTCCTCATTAGTTACCTGATCTACCCATCTAATTTTCATCATTCGTCTGTAGCATTTTAAAAATTTCTATTACCTTTTTATCTGAACTCCATATCGTCTACGTTTCACTCCCATACAATGCTACACACCAGACAAATGCTTTCAGAAAGGACTTCCTAACATTTAAATTAATATTGGATGTTAACAAGTTCCGCTTCTTTAGAAACGCTTTACTTCCCAAAGCCATTCTGCATTTTATATCTTCTTTACTTCGGCCGTCAGAAGTTATCTTGCTACCCAAATAACAGAATTCATCTACTACTTTTATTGTCTCATTACCTAATCTAATTCTTTCAACGTCGCATGATTTTCTGACATTGCATTCCATTACCTTCATTTTACTCTTGTTAATGTTCATCTTATATCTTCCTTTCAAGACACTGTCCATTCCATTCAGTTGCTCTTCCAGATCTTTTGCGGTCTCTGACAGAAGTACTATGCCCTCGGCAAACCGCAATGTTTTTATATCTTCTCCTGCACTTTAATGCCCTCTCCAAATTTCTCCTTCCATTCCTGCAATGCCTGCTCAATGTACAGATTGAACAACATTAGGGAAAGGCTACAACCCTGTCTTACTCCCTTCCCAACCTCTGCGTCCCTTCCTTACCCTTCGACTCTAATAATCGCTGTCTGGTTTTTGTATAGGTCGAATAAAACTCTTCGCTCCCTATATATTACCCCTGCTACTTTCAGAATTCGGAAGCCAGTCGACATTGTCAAAAGCTTTCTCCAAATCGACAAACGCTAAAAACGTATTTTTCCCTTTCCTTAGCCTATCTACTAAGATAAGACGTAATGTGAGTATTGCCTCCCGTGTTGCTACATTTCTCCTAAATCCAAACTGATCTTTCCCAAGGTCGGTTTCCACAAGTTTTTCCATTCGTCTGTAAATTATTCGTGTTAGTATTTTGCAGCTATGACTTATTAAACTGATAATTCTGTAATTTTCACACTTGTCTGCACTTGCTTTCTTTGGAATTGGAAATACAATATTCTTCTTGAAGTCGGATGGTATTTCCCCTGTCTCATACATCTTGCATACCAGGTGATACAATGTTTTCACGATTGGCTCTCCTAACGATATCAGCAGTTCAGACGGAGTATCATCTACTCCAGGGTCCTTGTTTCGACTTAAGTTCTTCAGCGCTCTGTCAAATTCCTCTCGCAGTATCATATCTCCTATCTCATTTTCCTCCACTTCGCCTACCATTTCTAGAATACTGCCTTCAAGTCAAGGAAATATTCGAACCAGTGATGGATAATACGCTGTAGTAAGTACTATCAGGAATGATTGACTCCGTTCTGTAACGGAAAGTAGAAGAATCTACTACAATCGATTGCCGTGAAACCTCAGTGGAGAAACGTTTCCCAGTGATCCAAACACTTTACTCCATATGCTCTGAATGCAGAGCGCCTGGCGATATCCCCTTATCAGCAGCGTACTAGCGTACTATAGTGACGGCCTTTTCAAGATTTGTCCACGTCGGCGTCGGTTGCGTTCGTCATATTTCTACTAAATCACGTCTATCCGTAGCACAGTAGATCGCTGTCCATAAGCGAGTAAACTTTCGCTGTCTGTTATTTGTCTGTTTGCAGCAAACGTCAGCCGTTGGCTCCCAGCCAAGGCCGGAATCCAGCGAGGCCTAAACTGATATACATATCAGAGAACGAGATCCTCAAAGACTGTGTGCCAGACGTAACTCGAAAACTTTTAGCCTTACAGGCGAAGTTGCCCTGTCACGAGCAGCAAGAAAGAGCAACAATCCCGCTCATATGAGACCAGTTTTATCTAAGCTACCGTAAGGACACAAGTCCTCTGCAGCTCCTTTACGATCGACATCTTTCACTAGGAACACGCAAATAGAAGGAATGGCGAGGCAGTATACTTACGTCGCTGGCATTGGAATGTTTCCAAAGTCTGATTCTAACCTTCATCTCAACTGGCTGACTACGAGATGCACATAATATCTTTGGAAAGAAATGTATTTTAGGTCGGGGAAATAAGCATTCGTTACTGAACGAGGCATTTAAACTTACAATAAATACAGAATAGTAGTGGACCATGAGTAATACAAAAGTTTACAATCTTTTCATATGTTCAAATGTTTGTGAACCTATTGACCCAAATTGCTACGGTTACAGTACCAAGATTTAAGACTCATTAAACTAACTTATGCTGAGGACAACACAAACACCCATAGTCGAGGGAGGACTCGAACCTCCGGCGAGCACGGCCGCCCAGTCCGTAGCATGACGGCTTCGACCACTCGGCATTCTTTGACGTTTACAATGTGTCACACTCCGTGTTGCATGTACCACGTCCACTAGGCTGCACACGAAACACTGAAAGACTGAGTAAACTCATTCCCACGGAAGGTACAATACCGGTCTAGTGAAAGTAATTATCTGCCACATGCTCTGGCAATCTCATTTCACTGAGTCTATAAATATAATTAGAATGCAGGCAAAGCAACATCATTGTCAGAAAGCTATTGGTGTATCACCATTTACTGACCAAAGTCTTACGGGGACTGCTACGTACCAGACTTGTAAGTCAATGAAATGTATCTATCACTTTTATTAGAAGACTGGCTGTAAATCTGGCGTTGCCCGGATGTTTATTTATTCTGCACTCTCGTAGTCCATCTCCCCTTCCGTCCTCTATCTGCATTCATTTCTTTATTTCCCATGTCTGTTCGTTTCCACCTTTCTCTTTCTCGGCAATGATTTTGCAAGGCACTCTCTGTCATTTACCATACGAACATGTATGTTTCTTGTGACCTTCCTCTTGGATTAAGTGTCATGTGTGCAAAAATTCATCTACATATGAGAAAACCTATTCAGTTTGTCAAAGTTCCTATGTAAATATCGGGACAAAAGTATAGATTTGAATGCAATAGAAACACAGAGTAGCATTGAAAAACGCACTTTGTTGTTCTCAAATATTCCAGTTTTATTTCATACAATCTGTGTTCTGAGAATAACGAAAACAACAAAAAAAGGATCTGTGAAATCGGTCGAGCCGTTCTCAAGTTATGGCGCGACCAAAATACTTAGGGATCCGTTTTTATCTTGCAAGATACTCTCCCCCATGCACCGTACGAAACTTGAGGTAGACGTTGACCTTCGTTTTGAAGGTCAAGCTTGTAACGTTTCGTGAAGGTCGGTATGAAACTGTAGATTTCGTCAGTATGTCATTCCGTCCAATCGTAAATAGTTTTTTAGCTAACATCTTCTACCTTTAAACCACATACCGGCAAAATTTCAGCTTCATAGGTGAAGTAGTTTTCGAAAATTCGTGTTTAGTCAGTGAGTTAGTGAGTCTCTGAATGAGTGTCCTTTCGCTTTTATATATATATAGATTAGCTGTGTCAGATGATCAAAGGTAGCAGTCAATACACTTAGCATACTTTGTCACTCAATTTCTAGTTAACTACTGAAGACGAAACTCGGAAGTGTACGTAAAAATTGTACAAATTTCACTTTCAGACATCAAACCAGACATCCACCTAGTCTGAAACCATAAAAAGAGGATGATACACAAATAGCCGAAACACTAAATGTATTTTTTCAAAGCTGTTTCCCAGAGGGAGATTGCATAGTAGTACCCCGCCCCCCCTACCCCCTAAACTATCGTAAGAATGATAAAATGACGGATATTCAAATAAGTGCCAGAGGGATAGAAAAGCTATTGAAATCTTTCAGCACAGGAAATGCCGCTGGACCTGTTACGATATAAATTCTATTTTACCCGGAGTGTGCGAAGGAACTTGTACCCTTTCTATCAGCTGTATACCGAAGGTCTCTAGCGGAACGAAGCGTTACCAGAATTGGAAGAGGGCACACACAGGTCTTTCCCGTTCACAAGAAGGGTCGTCGATCAGATGCGCAAAACTATAGATCTATATTCCTGAATTCGATCAGTTGCAGAATTTTGGAACACATTTGATGTTAGAATATTATGTCACTTCTGGAGACCGGAAATCACTTTTCTAGGAATCAACATGGTTTTAGAAGTAACCAGCCTGTGAAACACAACTGGCGCTGTTCATCCACGATATCCGGAGTACAGTTGATACAGGGTCCCAGATAGACGCCGTGTTCCTTGATTTACACAAGGCATTCAATGCTGTTCCGCACCGTCGCCAGATGAACAGAGTGCGAGCATATCAGAACAACTGTGTGACAGAACTGAGGTCTTTTTAGCTAACAGAACGCACCACGTCATTCTCAACTGAGAAATGGCTTTAGACGTTAAAGTGATGTCAGGCATCCCTTACGGCGTCTTACGCACTTGAAAATTTAATGCATTCATTGTTAGAACTGCCGTGATTCATGCTTCCTAGAGCCAAACGTTTTCTGTTTAAATAAAGCTGACTTCCGAACAACTGCCGTGTAAATATAACTTATACTTTTCACAAACATTAATAAACATAATTACGGAATATATTTACATTAATTTTATTTTATCTCTTATTTGTCCTTGTCTGTGACCGTGTTAATGGCCTGTTACCTGCTGGAGGACTGTACTGTAAAGGTAACTTTTCCCATCAGTAAGCATTGTTTAGTATCCTTAAGTAGGTATGTTAGAGGCACCACTAATTACAATGGCTTCATCATCATCATTACACTGCTGTTCAGTCTGTCTTTGGGCAGGAGTATATTTAACTATCGGATTTTGAGGGTACTTAGTAATGACAGTATTTCTTACTCCTACGTTAGTACAACAGTCGTCGTTTACTCGGTGACAGAAATATCGAAAACACTCTCGACAATACTTGCAGTAATTACAAAGACAACAAATTAATACTATTGTTACTGCGGGAGCCATGTATCACCATACAGAGAAATTACTGCATGTAATACCACTGAAAGTAGTTCCTTGTTGGTATTCTATTTCCTCTTGCAAAGCATCTATCTTATGACCAGCGACTGAAAGATCATCTAACTGCCGCACTACATGCTCCAAAGATAAGTTTAAAGGCAACTCAGTAATATTTGCCTTTCGTTCATTAATTATGCAACAGTTCATGTCTAAGTTTAATGGAGGTAAAATGTCTTCAAGTGTTACATTAGTTGTATGTTCCGATTGGATCATTATTAGAGCTCCTTAGCCTCTACACTTACTTAAAAATTTTAATTAACCTGTACCTATTATTATAACATCTGAGGGCTTTTCTTCGTTACAAATATCTACCAGTCCTTCATCTTTTGGAGAGACAAACAACCACTCATTGTCACTGATCTGAGTACATATAATCTCATTAAGAGTTACATAGTTTTGTACGGAATCTACAGGCATTTCTCATATAGGCTGCAGATTGATCATATGTTGATAACACCACAAAAGTTTGTTTACAAATGTAATATTTTTGACAAACTTCTGTACATGAGTTGATTTTCATTGAGAGTTACGTATTGTCTCTTAGTGTCACTGATTAACAGTATATCCTTTTCAGGGCTATAAAAGTAAATAATCTTTTTCTCATCTCTTCCACTGTTGCAATGGCCATATTTTGTACATGTTAAACGAGTTGTTTTCAATTAAAGGTACATAGCTTAAAATATTACCATGCATAAATACATGTAAATCAATTATCTTCAACAACTAGTATCCATGATAATCAATAAGAGCTACACGAAGTATTTTATCCTTGATATCATCTTTAATTAAGTTTAAATATTCTACCACTTGTACAGGATTAATCAAGTCTGGTTGCAGTAAGCCTTTCTGTGCGTTAACTATAGCTGTTATGAATTGATAATATTCTAGTTCGTTAAAATGGCTGTTAATTATATTAATTGTTCGTTTAGAGTGGCTAATATTAGCATGTTTTACGTCGTCTTATCTGTGGCACTTACATATTAGATTAAATATTGTCCTAATCTTTTCATTCCATGCGTAATAATTTCCTCGTTACTGGCAACTGAATTTACTTTTGGTTAAAACTAGTAAGGAAAGCTTTAACAATAGCTACTTGTTCCTTACTTAATCTAAGAATTTCTTTTTATTGTTCCTTTAAAACGTCTATTTTAGCTTTAAAGAACGAAGCATCGTCTTCATCTAAGGTACCAAAAAGCATCTTACAGACTACTCCTACATAGTTCAACATTCCTTTCTTTATCCCTTTCTCTACAAGCCTCGTTATCTGACCAATTAGGGTTTCTGCCTTTACAGTTTTTGTTATATGCCAATTTAATGTTTGTTGAGTCGACATTATTAATTGGACTCTTTGTCATTCTACTCTGGCACTAGTTAATTGCACGTTATCATTTGCGTGTGTTCAAATTTTCTTTTTTAACTCTTGTATATGAAAATGACTAACAATTCTCCAGGTAACACTATAATTACCAACCTTGCCTTTATTATCATAGTACAGTCCCGGCGCTGATTGAATTTTTTCTATGTAGAGATCCTTATTGTGCTCCATCTTGTCCATCACTGTCAAGTAATAACTGACGCTTTTAATTACACTTGCTATGAGAAGGATCTTGACCATTCTGTAATTAAAAAAAACTCTTTAAGTCTATTTGCATGGAGTTTCTTGTATTTATTCCCCTTCAACTAAATAACGACGTTAGGACTACACACATAAGAGACGAAAAAGGGACCTTGACGTTGATTATCTAATTTCTTGAATCTACCTCTTCGTATGCTTCCATCATGAAGGAGGACTTTATCTCCTACCCATAACTCTTTGGAATTTTGCATTTTATCATAATATTCCTTTTTTTTAACTTCATACTGCATATTATATTCTCTGACACATTGGTGTAAAACTGTATTTTTTCAATTCCTTAATATAATCATCTTAGCAATATAGAGCATCTGTTGGGTTTTTCTGAAGGTCTACCTGAGTTTCAACAATACAAACGTCCTGTATTCTTGATAAGGCATCTGTTACTTGATTTCTTTTCCCTTGTTTGTATACAATCTCATAATCGTATTCTTCTAATTTCAAACGGAATTTCACAAGTTTCATGGAGGGTCAGATATACTACCTAACCAAATGAGGGCATTGTAATCGATATAAATTATAAATTTTCGACCAAATAAATAGGGTGTAAGGTATTTTACGAACGAACATATGGCCAACATTTCTATTTCTATGGTGCTACAGGCCTGTTCCGTTTTATTTAGCTTTCGTGATGCGTAGGCAACTGGCAAGTCTTTACCCAACTGGCCTTGAGTTAATATTGCTCCAGTAGCATTCTGGCTAGCATCTTGCGTAAAATCTGAGCACTGCAAAATTGATGGTTTTAATAATTTTCTTTTAATTGTTGTAAAGCTTCTTCTTTTTCTTCTCCCCAGCTATATGCAATACTTTTATTAAGTAAATTATGTAGGGGCTTTGCTATCTTACTAAAATTATTTATGAAACGGCGGTAATATCCGATTAAACATCTTTTTAATTGTGTGGTTGTTTTTGGTTATGAATAATGTTTAATAGCCTCTACTTCCTCTGCATCGGATTTTAGACCTTCCATAGTTAATACGTGCACTAGAAACGTGATTTATTTACTCAGAAATTCACATTTATCCACCTGTACTTCTAAATTATGTTTTCTAAGATGTCTGGAGACTTCTTCTAACTTTTGTTCTTCAAGTGATGAACCAAAAACTACAATTTCGTCGGGTATATAAAAGCCTTTTAACCTTGGAGTCCCTTTAACACTGAATTCATTAGCTTCTGGAATGTACTCATGCGGTTTTCAATCCCATTGATATTCATTTATACTCATAATGCCCGTAAGGCGAACTGAATCCCGTTTTCTCTACATCTTTATCATCTTTTAAGATCTGATAATAGCCCTTCGCTAAGTCTAAGGTAGAAAAGTATCGTGCTATACCGAATCCGTCTATTTTGGTTAAAGGACACACCAAATTTTAATGAAATTGCGTTTAACTTTCTGTAATCAGCGACTACTCGCCAATTTCGTTTTCCGCTCGCGTCTACCTTCTTTGGGATTAACAATAATGAGAAATTTCACGGACTGGTACACGGAACTATAATTTCGTCCTATCTCTTTTTGCAATGGCTCTTTTGAGTTTCCGGGATTCAATATGGTGTTTTATTAACAGCTACGCCTTCGGCAGATAGTAAAACTTTATTTCATGTTTGAAGAGTCCTGTATAGGTTAGCTTATCTCCTGGCAACTGAAATATATCACTGAATGCGTTACACAATTACACAATAGATTCCTTCTCTTCTGCATTTAAATGAATCACTCGTATGTTTTCTTTTCATAAATTGAATATGGGCTTGTTACCTACATTGACCTCTCGAACTCTCCTAATCTTTGTAGTATTTCCCTCTGGTTTTTTATCGGCTTTAATCACTGGATTTTGCAACTTTATTCTTTCTTCAGTTATATTTCATATTAGACACTTATCTTGTCTCACTTGTACCGTGGCTTCTAGTATAAATACTCCACTGTAAATCTCTTGCTTCGGAATAACAACTTCTCCTGCATCTATCGCTTCTACACCTACCTTATAGATTCTCTCTTCTCTCGGTCCTATCTCTAAAGTTTCATAACTTTTTATATTTCTTTGTTTATCCTTGCTCTCAAGATTCTGACTCTGACCTCTGACCTCTGTTTATTCCTATGACTTTGTAATATACGTTTTTCTTTAGCATTGGTTTCTCTGTTACTTTTGTTTCGGTTTCTAATACTTCTGTATACATTCTCCTTGTGTCAACTAATACTTCGCTTTTATTTACCTTGATTATCTCTCTAGAACAGTCTCTTGCCACGTTCGTCATTTTATACGGAAGTGTAACGGTCTTTTCCGTTCTCCATTTAACATAAGCATCATGCGTCCCTTGGTTGCTTTCCTTCACAGCACCTATAATTCCCGAACCGGCTCCTACTGCGTTCGACTCGTTATTTACACGCTTTGCGGTCCCAGTCATACGTGCCTAAATTAACTCCTCACTTTTATGATTTTCCTTTGAGTACTCAAGCACTGTCATCAGCGACACTTGCTTTACATTCATTTCTATACATCCCTCTACATAATTCACTACGACATTATGCTTAGACAGGAAATCTCGTCCTATTAAGCCGGGAAATGTTAGATCCATTTCTGATCCTACTACTTGAAAGGCATGTAATACATATTCATCTTGAATAAGTGTGTTTTAGTTCAACTTCTCCTCCCGTTTTTACAATAGTAATGGCTAAACCTCTGATTCTTATACTCTTGCTTGAATTGATTTTCTATGGATTACTCAAACATTCTCTTTGAATTAAACTTACTTGCTCACCACTATCGAACAAAAAGTTTGCAGCTGGTGGTATCACATCGGTATAGTATATACGGACATAATCGTTCTTATTGGCCGTCCCAATGGATCCAGGCGAGACTCAATGTGACGGCGCCATTACGCTCGCTGTTGATTTACCAAGTGCATTCGTGGTAGTCCCTAGCATAGTGACCCATACGATTACATATGAAACACTTCACTGGCTTTTCATTCGTGCAAGGTGCCAAATGTCCCGCTAGTTTCCATTGTGTACACCAGGCCAGTTTAAGGTTGGGATTCCGAAGACCATTACCCTTTAAAAGTTTAGTATCTATTTCTGTGATCTCCAAACGGTTCTGGTCCTTCGGTAAACAGATTTATCTTGGGCTCTATTGACAGTTAAAACTCTCTTATTCTATCGCTATGTGTCCGGATTTTAGCAGTTATAAAATTTATTCATTATGGGGTGTTTTACTGGCTTTTTACGGAATGATATATCTGAGGGTGCCCAAACGGTCTCTCTCGAGGTGAATTTATTGCGCCCTCTTCAGCGGCTGCAATATCCACCTCCTCTGCGAGCGATATATTCTCTACTCTTGCTCTAACTATAGTCTTGATGCGATCAACATACAGACCTTGAATGAAAACTGCTCATCCTAACTGTCTTATCAGTGAATTGCTACCATGGACATCCTCCAGCTCTGTTACTCTTTGCGTTGTCTATAATGTTACTAAAGTGCATCCATTCTTGCACTTTATAACTGTTTCACAACGTTCTTGTTAACTAGGAAACATTTTGCATGCATAAAAATGAATGGTACGTTTACTATCATAATTTTCTGCTGAAATATATTTTACTGAAGACCCAGTTTCTGTATTGTCAGGCACCAGTGAATAGCTGATTGAATGATTCTAGTTTTCACAAATTTTAAAATAATATCATCTTGATTTGGATCTATTAACTGAAATGCCGAGTCGCAGTTGTCGATAAATTCATACAACTGCTCCTAATTTCCATCAAATCTTCGCGGCAATAACTTTAGTACATCCGCACACATTGGCTTCTAGAAGAAGTTTCTGCCTGCTCTTGTGAAATGATGGCTGAACTTATTAGTTATGTCTTGCTTTCGTCGATTTTGCTGCAACGCGTCATGCTGCTCGGGTGCGCTTTCACGCACCGTCGTCGTTCTTGAGACCGGATCAGCTTGCATTGTTCCGCGCTGCCACAGAGTAACATATACAGAGAAGCAGCCCACCCTAAACCACTATCCTACGCTCCCCTCGTAGTTCCGTAAGATGCTAGCAGGTGTCAGGCGGTTCGCTGACTTAGGGTGCCTCTCGGGCGTCAGAGGGTAACGTGGAGGGGAGGCTGAGGGGAGAGCTCGTGCCGCCTGCCACGAGGCTACGGCTGTGTCCGGCGTGCCGGCATTTGAGGGGAGGTGGTGGTGGGGACAGCCGCTACCTGCCTCCTGTTCTGGGCAGTATAAAGGGTTGCTTCTGACCGCAGCGCCATCATGGGACATCTTACGGAACTGCTGGAAACCCTCCCTCCCCGCACCCCGGAGCGTAGGACCGGGCCCTTACGGAGTTTCCCGTCTGTATATATTTGTCTGTGGCGCTGCCACAGAGTGGCGCTGCCCCGCGTTGTCTCGCGCTGTTGTCACGTTGTAGCAGCTTTCACCAACCAGTTCAGATCGTCTTCTTCTCCCTTGATTTCTCCACTCGTGCTCTCAACTACTACTTCTCGAAACGGCCAGCCTCTTTTGCTACAGGCTAGTATGACTGAAGTTTCAGAATGATACTCTATTCCAATATCCCCTGACCTATACATATCGGTCAGGAAATCCCACACCTGGCAGTAAAATGACATGTCTATTGTCGGTCCCTGAGAGGAAGTAAGAGGGGACGTTGATTTGTGACAGTAGCAAGTACCTGAATCAGAAGTGGATTGTGGATTCTACAGACTGATGCTCGTAGACTGCCTCTAGCTCTGGAGACTTGTACAGCTGCAATATTTTAGAATAATGGAACTCGACTACCAAAAGGAGAATAACTGGATAAATAAGTACTCCAACACTAAGGAATAGAATTGAAAATTAGAACCTCTCCCATAAAGCAACATTCTCAGAGCAGTTACTTGCACACTATAGTATATGACAGCTAGTTATGCAATCTACGCCACGGCTGCCTAGAATGATACAGGTCCTATCCCAGAGCACGACGAGCGGAGAATCTCTTCTAGCCCCCTGTGGTTCCTGTATGTAGTTACCGTCCGCAACGCAGCAGCTCGCGTGGATCTTTCTGGAGTCCAGGCGGGACAATCTCCTTACTTCGTTATGGAGACGCGGTCACGTACGCCGCCACCTCTATGGTACAACCCACAAAGCTACCGTATCCTATTCAGCCCGCACTACAAGTTACATGTATGCGACATCTAGACTGTTTACACAAACATGCTGGCACACATGTAACACCACCGCAGTAGCATAAAACACAACATATCATACACATCAACCAGTATAAACATCAACAACCAGCAAGATGTACAGTGGTTTCTGCAGAAACATGTAATGTAATGAAATGTAATGTCACCATTTAGTCGTAAGAATTTGATGTATTATATTATTGCCCATTTTAGTCTTAGGTAATGGGTTGCATTGTTTGATATTATAATAAAGAATGTTAAAAAATATATCAACCATATAAATATACAGGGTGTCCCAGCTATCTTGTCCACCCAAAATATCTGTGGAACAATAACAGATATTGGAAAACGACTTTCACCGGTATCAATGTACGGCTTGGGCCCATGAATGTACGTATTTGGAAACATTCTAAAACGAAAGCAAATGTGATTTTAACACAAACTTATGTTTTTTTTTTTTTAAATGGACACCCTATATTTTTTCTTCACTAGTCCATAGCATGACAAATCACATAAACAATGGCGTTGATTGCATCGCAATATTGCAACTATATCCCGAGATATTGCGACGCTTGAAATACGTGGCTAGCGTTCGTCCTGAGACTTAGGCGAGAGACCCATGCTGTTCAGGAAGTGCGCTAGCCGCGCGTTTCGCGTACTTCAACCGTCAACTTCGCGTCGCAATATCTCGGGATGTAATTGGAATATTGCGATGCAATCAACACCATTGTTTATGTGATTTGTCACGCTGTGGATTGCTGAAGAAACAATATAGTGTATATATGTAAATTCATGGGCCCCAGCCGTACATTGATACTGGTAAAATCGTTTTCCAATAGCTGTTATTGTTCCAGAGATATTTTGGGTGGACAAGATAGCTGGGACACCCTGTATATATATATATATATATATATATATATATATATATATATATATATATATATATATATATATATATAATGTAGAGCGCAAAAATGACTTTTTATTATTGACTAGTTTATATATATATATATATATATATATATATATATATATATATATATATATATATATATATATATACTAGTCGATAATAACACACACACACAGTTGGTGTGGAGTGCAACAGGACGTGTGAGTTCCTCAGCTGTTGCCACTTTTGCGCTATAGACATTTTATATTTAAAACATTCCGCAGGTAAAACATGCGTGCCTACGTGCTACCAAGGTAATGGCCAATGGCCCAAATCATTTGTCGACATATTGCGATTTACTGTCTTCGCTGCCTAGCGTTGGGCGTTCACTCTCCTTATTGTGTAGCGACGCTACATGCATTTCGGTAAGGCTATGTTTCGGTGGCCAGATCGCCGACATGTCAACAAGAGCAGTACCGTACCATCTTACTCGTTTCAAGATCCGCTTGCTCGCCTTAGGAGCCCCTGCTACACGAAAAACCTTTTTACCACGTCTCCATTCTACATCTACATATCTACATACATACTCCACAATCCATCGTAAGGTGCGTGGCGGAGGGTACACTGTACCACTACTAGGCATTTCCTTTCCTATTCCACTCCCAAATAGAACGAGGGAAAAAAAAAGAATCCTATATGCCTCCGTACGAGCCCTAATTTCTCTTATCTTGTCTTAGTGATCACTACGCGAAATGTAAGTAGGCGGCAGCAAGATCGTACTACACTCAGCTTCAAATTCCGTCCCTCTAAATTTACTCAACAGAATTTCGCGAGAAGAACGTCGTCTTTCAGTTGTCGGAGCATTTCCGTGACACTTGCGCATTGGTCGAACCTACCAGTAACAAAACTAGCTGCTCGCCGCTGAACTGCTTCTATGTCTTCCTTTAAACTGATTTGCTGCGGGTCCCAAACACTTGAGCAATACTCGAGACGTGGTCGTACAAGCGTTTTATACGCGGTCTCCTTTACAGATGAAGTACATCTTCCCAAAATTCTCCCAATAAACCGAAGTCGGCTGTTCAAATGTTCAAATGTTTGTTAAGCTTAAGGGACTTAACTACGGGGTCATCAGTCCCTAAACTTACAAACTACTTATGAACTACCTACAACTAAGGACGTCACAAATATCCATGCCCGAGGGGGGATTCGAACCCCCGACCGTAGTGACCGTGCAGACCGTGACTGAAGCGCCTCAGTCCCCTCGGCCACCGCGGCCGGCGAAGTCGGCTGTCCGTCTTACTCACAACTGTCCTTACATGCTCGTTCCATTTCATATCGCTCTGCAATGTTACGCCTAGATATTTGAACGACGCGACAGCATCAAGAAGCTCACTACCAATGCTGTATACGAACATTATGGGATTGATTTTTTCTACTTATGCGCATCGCCTTACATTTTTCTACATTGAGAACTGGCTGCCATTCTTCGTACCAACTAGAAATTTTGTCTAACTCATCCTGTATGGGATTACAGTCAGTTAAAGACGATACCCTCTCATACACCACAGCATCATCAGCAAACAGCCGCAAATTACATGTTACTCTGTCCATCAGATCATGTATATAGATAGAAAATAATAGCGGTCCTATCACACTCCCCTGGGGCACGCCTGACGATACACTCGTCTCTGATGAACACTCGCCGTCGAGAACAAGGTACTGCGTTCTATTACTTAGGAAGTCTTCCAGCCAGGCACAAATCTGTGAACCTATTCCATTAAGTTTTACACGGATTTGCTACAAGCATCTATCCATCCAGAATAAAACTGGAGGTTAATTGCTGGTATTAAAGTATACATCGCGACGGTAATCATGGTTCATATCCATATAACACGATTCCATTCTTCTCACAGAACATGATATATAGCGCTGGTTGTAAGTATTCAAAGTTCACCATATTGTGCTGCTCCAGGCCTTCCCGCGGTAATATATTCTTGAAAGGTTCAGAGCAGTTACGTCGGATGGTTTTCTAATATTCGCACAATATTTCAGCGAGACAGCTGCTCGCCATCTTCAGGTGCTACTGCCGTTGTTGCTGCTCTGCTCGCCAATATATATGCTGGCCCGTTGCCAAGGCGCAGGCGCCGGCGCTGGTGTGACGTCATCGTAGACAAAAGCGTCGACGGCGAAAACACTGAGAGCCCCTTACCGGAGAACCGATGAACGGTGGTCTGCGCAGACGAGAGCGGCCGCTGGCGGTGGACCCTATGAACGCGCGCCACGAACGCCACCTCGATACAAGGTCTGTGCGCTGCCTGCCAAGAGTAGTCATTACACGAGCAAACTATTTGTCTTACGTAGCGTTGTGCTGAGTTTGGGAAAACGCACACGTTGCACACTGTGTTTCGGAATGCTCTAATGCCATTTATGTGATTCACAGACCATTTCGTTTTCGTATAAGATATTTATGAACTACTAGCTTAAACCCGCGGCTCCGCTCGCATAATGGTTGATTATGATAGATATCTTTCAGTAGTGTGCTATTCGTATGCTTGTCCTTACAGAGAAAGAGCTGAAAACATTGTAGCACGCACAGACCAATGATATGGTCTGTGGCATCACGTTTCGCTCTATGTAACCTCCTTGTTATAGAGTCGTAAACGTAATCGCTGGCCTTCAGTCCGATTTTTTAAAATAATTTGATGACTTTCAACCACCATATCTTCCATCCCCTTATAGCTATCGGCATGGAACTGCTATGGTGTACAGCGGGAGACTTCGGACAACAATTACACACAGACTGTTGGTTTGCGTTCTGTAGTTTTCCCCGCCGAGCGAAATATTAACACACACACACGTAGAATTTTATATACACCGATAACTTTCCATCCCAATGTACTCAACCCTTTTATAATTATCAACCTTCCAGCAACAATGCAACCAATAAAACCATTTTCAATGAGTAAATATAATTTTCAAAGAGTAATTATTGTTCCGCATTTCGCGTTATATTGTTCAAATTACTAAAATCTATCAGATCCCTCTAAAACCATGCCTAAAACCTTCCTCAGGTATGAATTAGTAAATGTACAATTTTTTTTTGTCTCTGTGTCTTGTCGTTCAGACGTGATAAGCGTTCACCGAACAGACATTCACATTAATATATATAGATAAATAGCTATCCGATCGCCATACAACCATGCCTAAAGCCTTCCCCGGGTAGACATGAGTAACTGTACAAATTTTTAGCTTTTTATGTCTTGTGGTTCATACGTGATAAACGTACACGGAACGGACATTTACATTTATAGATATTGATTAGGAAGATATCTCACAGATATTGTGATCGTACGATTCATATTAGGCATTTAGTCTTATACCAGCACAAATCTACACGGAGAATTACTTAGATAAAACGAAAAACATTGTGAAAAACAGTGTGCAACATATACGTATTCCCAAACTGATCACAACGCTACGTAAGACAAATAGTTTGCTTGTGTTATGACTACTCTTGGCAGGCAGCGCACAGGTCTTGTACCTATGTGGCGTTGGCGGCAGTGGAGATATGATTGCGCGTTTCTCGGCGTCCTGGCTACTATTACCCATCTGCGTCAATCGGTGACTCGTTTTCCTGCGGTTGACGATGTCTCAGTACCGCCAAGGCCGGTTCCCATTCCTTATTAAGTTGGAAACCAGTGTCTCTATTGAAAATATTGCTACTAACACAAGGCGTGCTGCCACGGCAGAGTGGCCTAGCGGATTGAGGCGCCATGCTACGATGCGCGAGGCCGCTCCCCGTCGGGGGTTCGAATCCTCCCTTAGGCATGGATGTTTGTGCTGTCTTTAGTATAAGTTAGTTCATAAGAAGTTTGTAAGTTTACGCACTGATGACCCCGCAGTTAAGTCCCATAAGCTTCACAAACATTTGAACATTTTGAACCTCACAATTAGACATCTTTCATACAGAAGAATTTGATCAAAAAGCTTACTGATGATGAACCTAGCGATGGTTTGCCTATAACAGTGCTTTTTTTTTATTTTTTCAATCATTAACTGTCTATTTATTAGATTTTTAAAACTTCTTTATCAATTAACCTGGAAGACAAATATTAGATGTGGTTAGATTGAGTCGCTTTGCACTTCAACTTCTTTAAGCAAGTACACATTGGTCTCTCTCTCTCTCTCTCTCTCTCTCTCTCTCTCTCTCTCTCTGTCACTCTCTTTCTCTCTCCTTGGATATTCTTCTGTCTTTTGGTGTCTTTAGCTATCAGTGTCCTGATGTCATATAAACTGTAGTTTTCGGGTGGTGAACGTTCTTCAGACGTATTAACTGTTAGTAAACTTCCTCAGTCTCTCAATGGTAGAGTGCCATTTAATGCTAGTTGTGTGTAGCAGACAGTGGAAGGGGACCGAAGGGCATTTAAACTTGTGCAAAGTTTCACGAATAGAAAATGTTTTACTCTTTTATTCTGTAGGTTATTCACTACATAGTAGTATGTCATAGTACGTCGCGAAACTGGAATCAAGTAGCTCTCTTCTGTGCTGAAAATTGTAGTTTGAGGAGAAGGAATTGTACCTGCCAAATGAAATGTTCTATATTGTGAACACCTATTTTTGAAGGTATATTTTGGTGCATGTAAATGTTAATGTACTGGGTTTGACCTTGCACTGAGGACTTCAACACTGTGGTTGAATTGAAATCGATGTGAAATGATGAAAAACCGTTTCAAATTTATCCGACCGATGGTGTTTTTAATGTATGAAATACATATTTCATGAAACTGGTGCAGAAGTTCAAATATTAACCGCTTTCTTTGACATTTAATTATCTGAAAATGTTAGTTTTCGCTTCCCCGTGTTTCGTTAAAATCTATGTGACACTTCTAGTGTTCTGATTTGTAGACTTCAAGTATTCTTTGAAACGTGTTTATTGTTCATTCTGTCGAATACATTCATTTCCTTCCTCACAGTTATCGCTCGGAAAAATGTGTCACGACCATACATCACCTGATTGGAAGAGCCAGGGGATGTGGCTTTATTTCAATCTGACTATAAACTTTTCTTTTGTTTTATTTTACAATTCCTCCAGATGTTCTGTTACGTGTCCGGAGCTATACGGTTTCCGTACAGTTGAACGAAGACCATCGGAAACGTAGCCGTTGGTCGTTTGTCTATCTCTGAAAAATGATACTACAGCTCTGCTTCCAGGCTATTGTCACTGGAGGGAGCAATGCAGAAGGTTGTTTCAAAAAATCTTCATAGCAGATAGTCTCTGAACAAACTAATCTAGGAACGGAGGACTGTCTTCCTTTCAGTGAGCAAGTGAAGAGAGATTAACGACGTCTGTTATTCTCACTCGTTCATCATTCTGGAGGTGGTTGTGGAAGATATCAAAGACTAGCTGAAATTTAAAATTTAATTATTTACGGAGGAATATCGTATCTCAAATAGAGGATATGGTAATAGGCATCCCTGTGTGGAATCGGAGCTGAGAGAAGTGAAAACAAGGTCCGGATGGAGTCCCCATTCGTCCTCACAAAGAGTGCTATGCGGCATTGGTCCCTTAATAAGCTTGCATTCATCGCGAATCTTTGATCCTATACAATGTCCTAAGCGACAGCAGAAGAGCACTCGCGTTTATGAGAAAAGAAACCAATATAATTAAGTCAGATTTCTGTAGAATTCTTGAACATATTCTCAGTTCGAACGCACTGAATTTCTTTGAATCGGAAAATCTTCTGACTGTGCGCCATTACGGCTTTATAAAGTATCGCTCTTGTGAAAATCAGCTTTTCGTGCTCTCGGATGGCATCTTGCAAGCTATAGATGAAGGGTAACAGTCAGACTGCAAGTTTATCTATTTCCGAAAGGCTTTCAACACGATGTTACTCTGCAGACTGCAAGTGGAATAATATGGCAGATTTCACCCAAACTTTGTATAGAAAACAAGGAGCAAAGGACCAATATAACTACCCTGGGGAATGTCTGATATCAGTTCTGTTTTAGACGATGCCTTTCTATATATTGGTATGACTTATGTCCTCTCTGAAAGGAAATATGTAATCCAATCACGTACTTCAATCGATATAATAAGCAGGAAATTTGGTCAACAGCTGAATTTGAGGACGTATCATGTCCAAAGGGGAAATCTAAAAATATGGAATCGATCTGAAATGCCTTGTCGATAGCATTCACCAATTGGTGCCAGTTCAGAGCTAGCCGTGTTTCACAAATCTATACTGACTCCATGCTGGCGTTGGGAATCGGTTTGTTTTGTTCAAGGTAATTCATAACGTACGCAGTTAGTAGATGTTCCAAAACACTGCTGCAAAAGGATTTCAATCATGTAAATCTGGTTCAAAAATGAAAATATCAGTCAAGTTCGCAAAACGTTTTTCCAATTTATTTTATAGCAAGGTTACCGGTTTCAGTCTACGCTGAGATCATCAACAGACCGAATTCCTCTCAAAGTTGGTGCCGAAGCGATGAGCGTGCGGCACAATGCCTGCCGCGTTTAGCCACGTTCAACTTAGGTTTTCAGATTTTGTTATCTGCAAACTACATTTGTAACTTTAACGTGAGCTCAAGAACCATTTTCTGAATAGTCATTACATGTAACTCAATTCTGATGAAGGCTTTCCTAGCCGTATCCGAAACCGTGATCAAGAAAGCAGTTACTGGCTTGAGACCGATGAGCTGTGTGTTTTAAGTGTTAATCTTATATTTCACGAACACTTGCTGTATGGACAGCCATGCTTAAAATTTTCACATATAGTTGTTTTATACACAAGTCTATGGAATTTTGGAACATTCCTCTGATAGATGCAAATGAAACAGGGAGGTTCAAGGATTCCCACTACACTAAAGACATCTGGCACAGGCATCCAGCCACCAAAACTAAATAAGAAGCATTACTTTAGAAACGACTCGCGTATAGTAATAAACGATGGTCATATCGAAGTAGAACAAAAGAAGAGTACGATCTCGTCATGTAAAACCGGAGACTCACAAGTCTTACGTTTATGTTGTAACTGTGTCGCAATTTATATTCTACTTCGTGTCACATGTTATGTTGTCATACACATCACACTACTTGAAACGTAACATTTCCCACGTTACAGTACATGAAGGCCATGAAAATCTTTTCAGATATCAGGCAGATATGTTGCAGTCACATGGCAAGTTTCATGTAAAGTCTTGGCACATAATATCCTACCGTGGCAAATGAACCGTCATTCTCTTGACATGTGCCATATCTTTATGAAACTTTAGTTTTGTTGTGCGCCAATAAGGAAATCAGGTCATCTCATGGTCCATGATATATTGTAACGTTATGAAGCACAATAGACTTTAATCAATTAGTTTCAATACATCACGATGTGTAACGTCATAACATATTACATGATGCACCATTTCATGTAATATTATGCACTGTGTTTAATAACACGATATGTGGTGAGACAAAGCAGATAGCATGATTGACAATTAAGAAAGCACTTTGCTATGAAGTTTTCCAACTGTCCTAGAATTAGTTACTTTTTTCACAGCTGCTGGTATACGTGGTAATCAAACAACACGGCCATATGAAAATTTGTTAAGTAGGGGTGGGGGAGGGGATTTCGGCGGCAATGTAACACAGGTCCCCTGCTTACTAGGTAGTTGTGTCATCCCTTGGACCATCCATGTACGCGGGCTTCATGAACCTACACGGAGAACTCAAGCATCCATCACATCGCGTTCAACCAAATTCAAATAAGTTCTAATTTGACCATACCACTCCATGGCTCGAAACTAACCCTGTATTTCGTGTGCATATTCGCCAAAATAAGAATCGAACCTCGATTTGGTAGATTAGAATAATTATGAATTACAGCGTCTGTTCTTTCGTACATGTACAAAAGAACGACGAAGTTATGTATTACTGTAGCTGTTCTAAATGTAGACTGTGGCTCAGACAAAAATACCTCAAACCTCTGTTTAGAAGAGCTGTGGTACCACATAATGACGTCCGAAAGAACAGACGTCGAAATTCTTAACTACAGTACACCAGGTCGAGGTGTGACGCTCTTTTCACTGCAGACGTACACAGGTGTCGGACTCGTGGTGGGAAAACAGGGTCAGCTGCGATCCATGGAGTACAATGGTCAGTGCAGGAGCATACATAGGAATTTATGTCGGATGGGTACGTGCAGGTTTGTGCTGTGCTTGCGCCTGGCTGGTGCAAAGGTTTGCCCAAAGCCTAGTAAGCAGAATACCCTGCTTCGAGTCCCGACCTCAGTACAGATTTTCACAGTTGCGTGTTTACAACACAGCAGCTTGTAACTTTAAAGTATAGATTTACTTTTTTTAAATTTATTTGATGCTTAATTTTTTGCTGTACTAGGCATGTGAAACTTTGACTTTTCTATTGGAAATTCTTCTTGTGAACTGTAATGTGTTCATTAGTTATGTAATTTAACGGGATTATTTGTTGAGTTAAAAATCGATTATATGTACCTTGGTTGTGCAGCATTTTTGTGATAATAGACCGCGGATTTTTAGGCCGTGAAAAGAGCATTTTACGTGCATTAAATAGACTCATCCACTACATCAGAAGAAATAAACATTTTGTGAAATACGTATTGTTTACTTATTCTTTACAGGAAAGAAAATGAAAGTTACCAAGTTGAAAAACAAAAAACATTAATTTTCAAACCGACAACAACCCTTTATAGTATTTCGAAGATAAAAATATAATCCAGATCACAATCCATATGTTGTAATACAAGGAACGTACAATTTAACAGACGCTGAATAAACCACTAGTTTCCAACATTCAGACCATAGTTGGCTTCACAGTGAATGAATGAATAGATTTTCTATAGAAATGCCAAGGCGCTCGTGCGTTCGGTACACTTACGGCGATCGTCCTCATGGATTGAAGTTTAAGTGTACAAAATTTCATAAAAATTGGAACAAAACTGTAGATTTGTATGCAACACATACAAATATACGGACACTCTGCTTTATATATTAGATTTAACCAAAAAGTGGTTCAATATTAGTTTGTTGTTGCAATTTTTGTGGAATTTATGTGTGTCTACGAAAAGTGACTCACTTAGGGGAATCTATGCCCACCGTCAGTAAAGTGAAAAATAAATAAATAAATAAAAAAAATAAAAAATCTGCCTTCTCATTCTGAGAAATTTTTAAAGCAGCAAAGCAAGTGATTTGGTCTGCCTTTTTTATTAAGATTGCTTTATATAGAGATTGTGGATTTCTTATTTGACCATAAACCTAACATTTTGTGCTTGTGTACCTAGTTCTTTTAAAATAACAACAAGTTTTAATCAGATTATAGGTAATAGCATGAATATTTTAATGCCTAATTAGGCTGGCGATATCATTTAGTAAACTAATTAATTCGTATTCACTATACTTCCCTTTAGTAGTTCGTCTGTTCAAAGTCAGATGCCTGTGAGAAGTGTCTCACCAAATGTTCAAATGATTGTATACCTTATGGGACTTAACTACGGGGTCATCAGTCCCTAAACTTATAAACTACTTATGAACTAGATAATCCTAAAGACGGCACAAATAATCATCCCCGAGGGGGGATTCGAACCCCCGACGTAGTGGCCGTGCAGACCGTGGCCGGCGGTGTCTTATCCTTAAATACACGCACGGTTAAATTAAAATCTCCCAGCACGGTTTGTGACTTTACATTCAAATCAAATGTTCAAATGTTTGTAGAACTTATGGGACTTAATTACGGGGTCATCAGTTCCTAAGCTTACAAACTACTTATGAACTAGCTAAGACTACGGACGGCACAAATATCCATGCCCGAGGGGGGATTCGAACCCCCGACCGTAGTGGCCGTGCAGACCGTGACTGACGCGCCTCAGTCCCCTCGGCCACCGCGGCCGGCGACTTTATATTCACTTTCGACCCAGTTCTAATCGTGTATTAGGCGCATGAGGGCTTGGAGTTATTGGTACTATCACACACCGTAAGGTTACATGCTCTGACAAATATATCCCAATTAATTTTAAAACCCATAATGTCATCCAGCTTGGAATTTCTCATTCCGTGCAAAAAACCACTGAATTTCTGAATGCATTCACTCAGTGACACTTGCTTTTACAGGTGCAAACCGCCTCGAGAGTTAAATGTATTGGGGAATGTGGGTTAAGTCGCGAGGGTCTAAGGACTTCAGATGTCAATAATTTTGAAGTTACTAGTTATTTTTAGTTGTTAGTTTTCCTATTTTACGTCTTTGGCAGAAAAGTTTTGGCATTTTGTGTTCTGCGATAATAGCATTTTTGGTTATGCTCAAACAGATAAAGAAATTTTTGTATCCCAGTCTCGTCGCCACTTTTGTATCCCATCCTCGTCGCCGCTTTTGTGTCTCGTTTCCGTCGTAGGTGTCGGTGGCCGAGTAGAAAGAGACCGACACAGGAATAAAGGATGCACGCTTGTGCAGGTACGAAGGTGAGCAGCCAGTGGGACAGCAGAAACTAGAAACACTAGAGTAAATTAGAACGAGATATATATTTCATAGAGACTTAGTAATACTTAACTTTTACTTAATTCTTGACTGCAGGATGCTGATACAAAAATTAGATAGAGTCCTGCCTACTAATGATTTCTAGTGCCTATCCGATAGCCAAGTCTTAACTGGTGCCTATCTGATTCCGAAGTGTTAACTGGTTCCTATCTCAGTCCCAAGTGGCCGATGCACCAGTCGTGGCCACGAGCGGAGTGGCAGCAGAGGGCGCTCGTGGCTGACGTCGTAAGAACGCCGCGCCGTGCGTGCATGGCGGCGCGCGGTGTAAGTACGTGGCGCGCACTTCGTACTTTTGCGACACCACAGAAATAAATAAATAAAAAAGCTCAGAACGTACCGTTGCCGTTCTTCAATAAAAGATGCTAACTTATCTACAAGCAGTTTTGTAGTATGAAATGCTGTAAGATGTTAGCTGCTTTGCTGGTAAAAGGTTTTTTTCTGTCCGGCGCTTTGCAGCCTTCCTTCCGGAAGGGCGAGTATCGGAATATCTGAAGAGCCTGTCGCAGCGCTAGCCGCCGCCAGACGTCTGTTTACCGTTGCCCCACATACACGCCTGGCCTGTCGTCTTTACGGCCTCATGCAACTCTGTACGATAGGGGTGGGGGGGGGGGGGAGAGGACGAGGAGGATCGTTTCCTTTCCTGCTCGCCTCGCATCGATTGCCCACAGAAGTCTGCTTTTGTTTTGCGAGGTTGCTTTCGCGGCGTGCAGGCTAAATTTTTCGCCGTTTCCCGTCAGGCTGGACCAAGTACAATGGCCGCTAGCAACTTTTTCCTCTGCTCCCGATTCTCAGAAGCAACGTTCCTCGAGGAATCCCATCCGAAAGAATAGCTGTGGATCTCTTTTCTTCTTTCATTTCGTGGAAATGGCGGATTGCTCGCATTTGGTCCAGACAATAAGTTAGACGGGCAAAAAAGTTGGACTAATTGGAGAAGTTGTTGGTGACGTACCAGTAGTTACAGCATTAATTTAGAGATTTAAACGAGTATTTTAAGTCCGTTGGCTCCGTTTTTCATTCTTCGGCCACTTGCCAATGTTGACTGCAGTATCCCTCTCAAATGTTTACACATCGCAATTCATTCATTGAAAGATAGTTTGTCACCATGTTCTGTCAACTATCCTCTTGTTCTTTTCCCAGAATCCTTTTAATTATTCAACACGTTATTTTTTTACTATGTGGGTTTCTGAGGTGAGTCGCAACTACGATTTCAAAGGCTCTACATTTTCTGACCTCATCTTCTGTCATTCATTTACTACTTTAATTCTACTGATGAAGTACTTTTTCCTTTCTTGAATTTATTACATTAAGTACTGTTTTAGTTAAACAATGTTGTTGATCCTACAGACGCGCCGTTGTATATTGCTTCGTTAAAGTTGCTTGTGTTGGTTTATTGTTTTTCTTTTCATTCATATGCCACTTATGTTAACAACACCATAATTTTTTCTATGTAATCTTCGTCATTCCTTCAAGGTGTCTGTGTTCATACAGATTTATTTTCATTACAAAACTACCGCTTCAGAAAAGAAATTTAAATCTAACTAAATATTTTAAGAGCTCGATATAATATTAAAGGTTATGTGAAAGAAAAAGAATTAGAAAAGTATGTATGTAAGCCTAAGGGATCAAACTGCTAACGCCATAAAAACTGTTTGTAGAGCTAAACTTACAAACTACTTATGAACTAGCTTATACTAAAGACGACCGCAGTGGCCGTGCAGACCGTGACTGGCACGCCGCAGACCGATCGGTCACCGCGGCCGGCTAACGTCATCCGTCCCAGACTGACAAACTAATTAGACTAAAATATTTGTAATATTTAGAATAGAAAACGTCAGTACATGAACTATATCTTCTCTTTCTCTTGACCCATGTTCCCGCACGTGCAGGGTCGGCTTTTTTAACCGTATTTGGCGTGTAAAATGTTACGGGGTGGCCGGATGCCCTTCCTGTCGTCACCCCATGCCCCCCCTCCCTCAAATGACTGCGTGTAGTGGCATATGTGTGAAAGTGTAAAGCGTTGCGAAATGTTTGCGAATCGTGTAACTGAGGCGGGACTAGGGGACCAGCGCGGTATTCACCTAGAAAGATGTGGGAAACCGCCTAAAAACCACATCCAGGTTCGTAGGCACTCCGTCCCCCTTCGTTAATCCGCCGGGCGGATGCGAATCAGGGCCTGTACGCCACCCCAGTGCGTGAACCACGCGACTAACCAAGAGGGTCACTTTTCTCCTTCCAATAAAGTTTTCTTTTCCTTCCTTGGATTTATTACATTTAGTAGTGTTTTAGTTAAACAATGTTGTTCATCTTACAGAAGTGACTTACATTTCTAACCGCATTTGGTTTATTGCGTCATTAAGGTTATCTGTTGCTGTGTGTTGGTCTGTAGTTTTTCTGTTCATCCATATGCCACTAATGTTAACAGCGCCATTATTTTGGCCCACTTTAGGTTACGGTAGTAACACTAAAAGTGGGCCTTTGCGATCGTCTTTTGACAGTTCGAAATTTAAATGAAAATAACGACTTAAGCATTCATCTGACACGAAAATCGAATAACATGAATTGCAGAGGAGAAAATTCTCTACAACTTTGCTCTGTAATGTTTTTTCATATCTCGTATCGTTTCAGAGATATTAGCAAAAAAAGAAAGAAAAAAACGGCGATTTTGGGGTGTCTGTTTGTCTGTCCGTAACGTGTTCCCACTTTTTAAGTCGAACCGTTCAACCGATCAGCACCAAATTTTACAGACATAATTATTGCTCACCAGAGACCAGAACCTTCCTTTTCAAATATTTCGGATAAAAATACGTTAGTAACACAGAAAAAAACCGTTTGTAATGTATTTGTAATTGCAAACGAACCGTTCATCTGACACGAAAATTGAATGACATAATTAGTAGAGAGGAAAATTCTCTACAACTACGTTCTCTTTGTTATTTTCATATGTTCATCGTTGCAAAGATATTTGCAGAAATAACAGCGATTTGACGATATCTGTCTGTCTGTAACGTATCCCCACTTTTTACGTCGAACCGTTCAACCGATCAGCACCAAATTTTACAGAAATAATAATTGGCACCAGGGACCAGGACCTCGATTTTTCAAATATTTTGGACAGAAATACGTTAATAACACCAAAAAAAGTCGTTTGTAATGTAATTTTGATTGCAAATAAACAGTTCATTTGACACGAAAATTTAATAACTGAATTTGTAGAGGAGAAAATTCTCTACAACTCGTATCGTTTGACAGATATTTGCAAAAATAACGTAGATTTGACACCCTTCATTGACTTAATCAAAACCAGCCGTTCTGAGATGTCACGTGACATTCCTCGCCCAGAACTTTCTCTGGCATACGCCCTCTTGCGATTCGTATTTGATGATTTTCTTATTGTAACTTACACGTTGTCATTTCAAAGCAATGGCGCACTGCAGAATTAGCAAAAACACTTCGCTAAAATAAAGGGCAATATTTCAAATCGTGATTACGTTTTCTTTTACAGCTAAAATCACAAACGAAATAAGTGTGGTAATACTGAATTCCACATAACCCGAGTACTTAATATACATACATAGTTAGTACTATCAGTACGTCATTTACAACAGTCATTGTAACAGTATCTCCCCAGTTTATGTACATGTGATGAAGACGTTTATGTTTACAGTACGTTGCTTTGTTTTTCATAGCATGTAATTGAAACGTTGCAGAGAAAGCGCTGTTGCCTTTGAACAACTCGGAATCTTCCAGAATATAGTTGTATTCAGTTAACACGAGCGTGCGAAAACATTTTAGGAAGCAAGATGAAAAAAAGTGGGCCAAAAACATTGACAGTGGAGGTTATATCTTCAGTGAGATCGATGATTTGCGGTCGTTTGTTCATATTCGTTCTAGGTTGTTCGTTGAGGTTTTTACTGCAGATGGCGTTGAAGAAACACCGTCTGAAGAGAACGCCTGTGCACTGTCGTGTCACGTCACGTCACGCAGAGTAGGTGGCTGATGGGGCACAGCCCACCGCCTGACAACAGGCAGCCAGCGAGCTATGCGATCGCGACCTACTTTGCGTCACGTGACGTGACACGGCAGTGCACAGGCCTTCTCTTCAGACCGTGTTAGAAGAACTCTCTTTCGTTTTATCTCTTTTCATTGGTTCTTTGGTTTGAACGGGTACTTTGTTGACGTTGGTTTGTTTTGTCCTAATTTGATCGTTTCGGATAGTTTTCTCGTTACAGAGGACATCGAGCTACCATGCCGGCAACCCTCTGACCGAGCGCGCTGAGCCACCGCGCCGTAGCAAGTTCCGATCGACCGTCTAACACGTTCGTACATCACAAACTAATTCCTTGCTTATTAGGCTATAGCGACCGGCTGCGAGAGTAATCCGTGATTCTCGTACTATCGATAGCAGGTGTTACCTAACATTAGATTATAATTCATTGTCCTAAGAACGACAGGATTTTGATAATTTTCAGTGTGCCATTGCTTTGAAATGACAACGCTTGAGTTATAATAAGAAAATCGTAAAATAGAGAAAGCAAGATGGCGGACGCAAAAGTGATTTTTGGGCGAGGGATGTCACATGACTGATTTACGAACGCCAAATGTGTTCCATCCAGGCTACAGTCACTCGTTCAAACGCCGAATGTACGCTACGTTCGAGGCTATAGTCATTCGTTACCAGTACAGGCAAATAAAATAAACTTTGAACAACCAAGGCAAGACAGGTGACAATATTTTAACGGGAAAATATAATGAATATGCAGGAGAGACATGAAAATGATAGTTCAAACAGTCAAAAATTCAAAAAAGAGTATGTTTGTCAAACTAGACAGGTAAAATCAACAGCAAAATTTATATCGAACAGACAAGCAGACAGACTAGGGTACGGCCTAATAAACTCGTCTTGGAATGCTTTTTCTTTGTTGCTAGAGGATTTGCTATGTTAACTGACCTTTCAGTCGGAAAATATCCGCCCCCGTAGTCTAGTGGCACTGGCTTGTTCGGTGACAGGGCTGAAGGCTCTAATTAAAAAGGGACGGCCTAATAAACACGTCGCGAAATGTTTTTTCTTTGTTGGTAGAGGATTTGCTATGTTAACTGACCTTTCAGACGGAAAATATCCGCCCCCTTAGTCTAGTGGCACTGGAGTGTTCGGTGAGAGGGCTGAAGGCTCTAAGAGTTTTTCTCCGCTCGTGGTTTGGGTGTTGTGTCGTCGTCAGTATCATTTCATGATCATTAATACGCAAGTCACCGAAGTGGCGTCTGCTAAAAAGGAATGCACCAAGCAGACCGACGGCCATAAATGCCTTACGGCCCATCATCACTCGGAAGACACTTGTGAATTTTGGTACATTGAATGTAAAATTAAACGTCAGCAACTCCCTTTGAATGTAGTTTCTAGGTGTTGGCGATCTCCTTCTGTGTGACTATCAAATGCCTTTCATTTTATTTCAAAGCATCTATAATGGTAACTAAAACAATACGATATTTCTGACACTTTTGTTTCTTTAGATTGCGAACAGCAGTACGCTTACACTGGCATCAAATGTTAACGTTTTGCGTATTGTAAAAACAATTACCACCTAGCCATTTAGGGTATTCTACTTTGCTTCGATATAGCGGAATGCGTTCAACTGCTGCATGTTTTGGTAGTAAATGGATCGTTTGCTACCGCTCTCTCTCTCTGTATGTGTGTGTGTGTGTGTGTGGTGTGTGTGTGTGTGTGTGTCTGTTTCTTTCATTGAACTGTTTATATTATTTATCAGGAGCCGAATAAAATACACACATACAAATAAATACCCACTCGTATGTAAAATCTATGACTAAAATTTCGTAAAACATACCGTAAAAGCAAATAAGACATTTGTCAACAATTTTGTACAGTACACTTGTACGACAATATAATGTATATGATAAATAGTTCGGGTAAGAACAGAAATATTGTGTTGCATGACAATATTGAAGATCAGGGGGGCTCATTCTATTACGATATAATTTTGAATCTAAATAGAGAAGAAATTAGTTTACTTCAAAGCTAAAAGAGAAAGCACATCTTGAGGTATTGAGAAGTAGTTATTTGCGTAATGTATAAAAGTATGCATATGTGTTCGTGGTCTGTGTAGGTAGGGGAGAGGTTAGCGGGAGATCAGCTGGATATACGCGAACGTTTTAAATTTTATTGGAATATGCTGTTTGTTGTTCCATTTGTATAACTATAGAGGTTGAGGTTTATAAAATCTATGTTCCCCATGAAATTAGTGAAACAGTAAGACAATGCACTAGTCTCATGCCAAGGTATGAGAACGCGTAGTCCAAACCCGTCACCAAAATAAAAGATTACATAGCAAAATGTGACGGACATTTAAGAGGAATAAAAAGTTTGATATCCAAGTTGGTAGTCCTGACGTCCGATATTTATGAGTAGCAGATGCAGCTCTCAAATCAATAAGATCTATTTTTATACGGCTTTTAAGTTATATATTTCTTCAAACCGTCTTGATTGCAAATTTTTTATTAGTTAATGACGGGTTTCGCCCTTTAGCAAGGCATCTTCAGATTATCTGCTTGACAGAATTTACACAAAATTACAAGGCGGCATTACAAGGCCTTGTAATTTTGTGTAAATTCTGTCACGCAGATACTCTTAAGATGCCCTGCTAAAGGGTGAAACGCGTCATTAACTAATAAAAAATTTGCAATCAAGAGGGTTTGAAGAAATATTTATTCTAACTGATTGCTGTACACCATGGATTAGAAATCAGCTTTTAGGTTATGGCAGTTGTTGTTACATTCTATTCAAATGTTCAAATGTTTGTAAAGCTTATGGGACTTAACTACGGGGTCATCAGTCCCTAAACTTACGAACTAGGACGGCACAAATATCCATGCCCGAGGGGGGATTCGAACCCCCGACAGTAGTGGCCGTGCAGACAGTGACTGAAGCGCCTCAGTCCCCTCGGCAACCGCGGCCGGCTACATTCTATTCTTACCGAATAACATGAAATAGCTGAATAACATGTAATACGATTTATTCCGCCATCGCTTATAGATGTAATCAAGACACATTTAACAGATTTTGTTACCCACGCTGGCAAGGGTATTTTCTCAGAAACTTTGCATTCTACAGATTGCTCCAGATAGTAGAGGTTGAGCTACAGGGGTGGACTAAATAATATGAACGCTACGAAGTACACCTCATCTTGTGCGCAAGTTGGCAACATTGATCACATGTTAACATTAACATGCGGACGCAGCGCGCGATGGAAGTACGCAGTTTTGGCCGTAGCTTACAGTATATTATACGTTTTCTTCTGCGACAGTCAACACAAAGGCATGATCTTTCAGCTTTCTAAAAAGGTGAACTCTATAGTGCGCACTTAGTTCGAGCATCTGTGACAAAAATGGCTGTTTGTTTAACGTTTCACTACATCTACATACGTACTCCGCGGTCCATTTAAGGGTGTGGGGCAGAGAGTACCTAGTACCACTAATTACTTGCTTTCCTGTACCATTCTAAAAAAAACTAGGGCGAAACGAATACTTGTATGCATCTGTACGTCACTTAATGTCTTGGTCTTATCTTTGTGGTCTTTATGAGAAATCTAGGTTGGCGGCAGTAGAATCTCTCTGCAGTCCGCTTCAAATTCCGGTCCTCTAAATTTCCTCAACAGTTTCTGGAAAAGAACGCTGCTTTCCCTCGAGCGACTCCCATTTGAATTCCTCAAGCGTCTCTGTAACACTCGCGCATTGATCGAAAATAACAGTAACAAACATGTTGGCCTTCCTCTGAATTATTTCTATGTCTTCCTTCAAACGATTTGGTGGGATCACAAACATTGAGCAATACTCAAGACGGGGTCGCACAAGCGTTTTGTATGCGGTTTTCTTTACAGACGAATGACATCTTCCCTAAATTCTCTCTGTAAACCGAAGTCGACCGTTTGCCTTCTCCACGACTGTTCTTATATGCGCGTTCCATTTAATATCGTAGTGCAGCGTTACTCGTAGATATTTGACTGACACGACGCTGCCAAGCAGCACACTACAATACGGGATTGTTTCTCCTACTCATCTGCATCACCTTACATTCTAGCTGCCATTCCTCACACCACACAGAAGTTTGGCCCAAATGGTCCTGCATCCTACTGCAATCATTTAATGACACCTTCCTGTACACCACGGCATCATCATCGGCCTCAGATTGCATCTCACTTTGTCCGTCAGTTTGGTCCTAGCCTCTGATGAACACTCGCAATCGAGAACAGCGTACTGACTTTTATTACTTAAGTAGTCTTCGAGCCACTTACATATAAGGGTACCTGTTCCATATGCCCCTCCCTTCGTTATCAGTCTGCGGTGCGGCACTGTCTCGAAAGCCTTTCGAAAATCGAGAAATATGCAGTCTATCTGTTGCCCTTCATCTGTAACACTCTAGATGTCATGAGAGAAAAAGGAAAGCTGGGTCTCGTACGATCGATGCTGATGAATGGACAGAAGCTTTTTCGCCTCAAGAAAATTTACTATTTAGAACTGAGATTATGTTCAAGAATCGTACAGCAAATTGATGTTAATCTCAGTAATTACGTAGATCTGTTCTTCTGCCTGTCTTATACACGGGCGTCACCAACACCTTTTTACATTCGCTTGGAACTTTGCGCTGGATCCAAGATTCGCCATAAATGAAAGTAAGGAGCCAAAGCCACAGATTACTCTTTGTAAAGCCGGATTGGTACCCCATCTGGAACCGGAGCCTTGTTTGTTTTCAACTCTATAAGCTGTTTCTCTTGTCTGCAATGCCTATTACAATGTCCTCCATTTGGAAGTCAGTGTGATCATCAAATAAAGATGTGTTTACCTGGTCCCCCCGCATGAATGATTTTTAAACGCTAAATTTAAAACATAGGCCTTCAGTTTGCTGTCATCTATCACCCCCGAGAATGATCAACGTGTGACTGGATCGCGGCCTTTGATCCATTACAGCTTTTACATAGGATCAGATTTTTTTTCGGTTTCTCGGCAAGGTCTTTCACTAAGCTATGACAGTCGTTTTTGTATGCTTCGCGCATCGATCTTTATACAGATGCGTGAATCTCCACAGTAAAACATCACTGGAGAAGTAGAGAGAAAATAAACTTCATCAGTCGACGAGCATTAAGAACGATTGAGGCCAGACAAAAGCTGGCGTAATTAATATTGAAAAATGCTACTCGAATTTTCGTGTTTATGAATTCATTTAACGCTAAGAAATAACGTTATTTCGTTATTTTGATTTCATTGCTTACAATCCGGTTGTTGTTGGAGCTGCATATTATGATGGCCATCCTCCAAGGAGAGCTTGCTGCTGCTTGGTATCGCGTATGTCGTTCTGTTCCGTTACTTACGCCCTTGGACGTCTGTAGTTCATTACTGGAGGATGGAACTCCAGCTCCAACAACCGGATGCCACAGGAAGCGCACCTCACGGGCGCATACCGGGATCAGAAGGCCAGGACAATGGCTCGTCCACGAGAGAAACTCGCCGCGGTCGCGGACAGCATAAGGAGGTTCAACAGAGCCATGATAGTGCTAGGATCGCGCCTATCGGACGCGGACCCAATAGGGAACGCCTTGGGACGTCCGCTACCTCAGAAGAGAGCCGCAACGGGCGCGGACCGAAGAGGAAGCGCCTAGAGACTGATACCACCGACAGAAGCGGACGCAGCGGGCGCGGACGGCATACAGAGCACGACACACCGCCCAGGTACAAATATGGGACGAGGTCAGCTCGCCAACCAGTCTCAGGGAACACCTGATGAAGACGCCGAGTTACGACGTCGAAATATCGTTTTGGGAAGACGCGGACCACCGGCAGTACACCCGATTTTACGAGATGACATCATTTTTATTATTCTTATTTAATCTGCTACAGTGGTGGAGTTGTAAAAAAATCGCCATTTTGAATCATTTCCGAACACTGTAGATCATCATCGAATTAGAACATCAAAAATGCTTACTTGAGGCAACTACAACCCCGTTGTTTCCATTCTCCCTGATGCAGGATGGGCTGCGAGCGCTATGGAATGAATGTATTTCACTGTCTTGTACGTTGTGTGCCGTATGGAAGTTTGGATCGATCTTGGAAATGTGTTCGTCTAGCGCAATAGTCAAGGCACCTGCTCTCGAAAAGGAGGCATTCACGGTTCTAGTCCCAGTCTGGCTCAAATTTTCACTTGCCACCAATTGGTAAGTGTTAACTCCTTCATTTATGCTGAAAACAACTAACACCACACACACACACACACACACACACACACACACACACACACACACACACCACCGTGAGCCAGGGTGGACTGGAAACTCCGAGACACCCTGCTACTAGAAATATGTGTGTGTGTGTGTGTGTGAGAGAGAGAGAGAGAGAGAGAGAGAGAGAGAGAGAGAGAGAGAGAGAGAGTGTCTGTCTGTATAAGTGTGCGTACCGACGCAATGAATTCAACCCGTGATCTATACGTCAATCTTTCACAGGAATTAATAACACTCTATAATATTCCTTGGACTAAACTTTCTACGAGAACAGTTTCAGATTTCGAGGTGTGCCACCGTTCAAACAATAGCAGATCGAAAACGTCAGAGTTTTTAATTTATCCATTCTTATAATCTTTCATTTCCTTCTTTTCCCTCTGTGTATTTTACCTCACTCACTGCCCATCTATATCTGTGGCGAATGTTGTTCAATAGCTTCGTTATCATGTACCACAGATTTTATGACGTCCTACCTCCTGAACAATGTGACGTACATAACAGAATTTTTCATGTACTGTCTGCGAAGATGGTTGCGATAGAGTTAATATAAAAGTTAATGTTTGTTTGTTTGTCTTTTCGTTCGTATTTTATGCACGACTATACCGTACATTCTATTGCAATTTAACTTTGTCAACTCATTGCTTGCACTCGCGTGGAGGTTTTTGGCATACTAAAATTCGTATGGTGCATAAGGAGGGTGCTTTACAATTAGTTAATTCATTTCTTACCCCTTCACGCTGAAATGGCTGGACGGATATAAATGAAATTTGTAACAGAGGTAGCCTATACCTTGATTAATACATGGACTACATTTCGTTAGCCACCGTATAGTGCATGGTGGAGGGTGCCTTACAAATCGTTAATATGTTTGCTACTGATTCATGCTGAAACGGAGGGAAGATTTGAATGAAATTTGGAATGGAGATAGATTACACACTGCATTAACACATGGGCTACATTTGGTAAGCCACCGTGCGGTGCGTGGAGGGGTGTACCACACAATTGGTTTAGAGTCGAAACAATATTCAAACCCACCAAAAAGATCAGTGAATACTTACGATCAACGAAAGATGCGCGACACCCTTTATCTACTCCGGGTGTGTATAAGATTCCATGTAGTTGTTGGAATGTCTATATTGGAACAACAAAAAGAAGTATCAATACTCGCCTAACGGAACACAAAAGGAACTGTCGACTGGAACACATGGACAAATCGGCCGTAGCGGAACATGTTTTTGAAAACGGTGACCACAAAATAAAATTTAGTGAGACAAGCGTGCTAGCTAAGACATCGCATTATTATGCACGTATGAATAGAGAGGCTTTAGAGATTTTTAAACACCGCAATAATTTTAACAGGAAGGAAGAAGGCTTGAAGTTAGACAAGATATGTCGGTCTACTTTGAACCAAAGATGTGACAATCGATTGCCTTTGATCGAGAGTAATGACGCCAGCCAGAGATATTTTTATCGTTGACATCACGTGACGAGTGGTGGCGCTCTCTATGCCCTCTATATAAGGAGGATCTCCACGTCTTTACTAGACGTAAACTGCCCGATGCGCTACCGCCGATCGAGATCCTGGGGACTCCCATCCCCTGGTGTACAACGGCGAAATACCTAGGGGTAACCTTAGACCAAAGGCTCACCTGGATCACGTCAGTGATGTAAGACGGAGGGCCACAGGACGGTTACGCGTCATTTACCCACTTTTCAACCCGCAGTCGCCGCTACCGTCGCAACACGGCATTACGCTGTACCTGTCACTGGTCCCCCCTATGCTCGAGTACGCGTCCCCAGTGTTTGGAAACGCCGCCGACGTCCACATCCAGCTGCTGCAGACCATCCAGAACCGCGCTCTGAAGACTGCCCTGCATCTTCCAACGCGCTACCCAACCGACCAGCTTCACGAAGAAGCCGGCATTCTACCGCTCCGAGAGAGATTCCGCGTCACCGCCAGGACCTTCTACGAGAAGACAGAGCAGTCCCACGAGCGGTTCATCCGGCAATTGGGGACGCAACACCACTTCAGGCCAACAACCCGCTGGCCTGACCTGCTGCGAGATTAACAAAAATCTTGCTGCAAACCAGGAAAAAAGAAAATATAATAATACATCGTCAGTAATCTGACAGTCTAAGTCCACACATACAGCCAGGTTCTAACACTTTTTCCTATGTTTCAGGTACAGCAAGAATAGCAGCAAATGCTTAGCCTGCGCAACCATCGGACCGAGGTCGAGGTCCGTCAAGAAAGTAAAGCGAGTAAAGCCCACTGGCCCAGCAGCTAGTCGTCGACTCACCGCAGAAGATGTTGTCCGCAGCCGGCAACGAAACGTCAGGGGAAGAAATTTCTACTGTTCGATCACGGCCTCTCAGCCCGGAAGTTTTAATTACTGAAGACACTGGCCGTGAAAGCCTACACGTTAGAATTGGTTAATACCAGGGCCGGCGCAAGGCACGTGCGAAACGTGCGGCCGCACGGGGCGGCACTTTCCGAGGGGCGGCAAATCTGACGACCGCTTTTTTTCCCCTTTTAGCACAAACTCAACTTTCATCCCCAAGAGGGGATTCGAAACCAAACCTCGGGAACTGTGGCATGGCGCCTCGACTTCCCCTGTTGAACAAGGGGAGGGAGGAGGACTAATTTCTTCCTCGCCACTGTGGCACAAAGTCGCCTTTCCAGGCAATAGGTATTGTTGCGTTCTCTACAACGAAAACTACAAAATTAGTTTCGTTAGTTCGTCTAAGGAGTCAAGATTGGCCAGAAGCACTTTCATTGGGTTTCGTAAGAACAGATGAATCGGTGCGTCCGAATTTCTTGCAACTTTGGTATATAATAAGTAAAGTTTTGAGATGGTGCCCCGCGACTGTTTTGTACAAATCAGTAGAGAATGTCACCAATCAGTCGCAATTTTAGTTTTAATTTTCCAGCTCTACGTAGATTTCGGGGACAGTGTGGCTATTCTCATGACGGTTCCTAGGTAGATCTGAAAAGTAAAAACAGAAATTGCGATTGATTGCTGGTATTTCCCACATATATGTTTAGATAAAATTCCACAAACGTTCCGTAAAAAAAAAAAAAAAAAAAAAAAAAAAAAAAAAAAAAAAAAAAAAAAAAAAAAGGGGGGGGGGGCAATCAGCAGCTCGCACGGGGCGGCACTTGGGCTTGCGCCGGCCCTGGTTAATACGTTTGTTTCTCTTCACTCTGAAACAGCTGGACGGATTTGAATGACATTTGGAATGCAGATAGCTTATACCTTTAGAAACCTACCGTACGGTGCATGGCGGAGGGCACCTTACAGTGGGTTAATATGTTTGTTACTGTTCAGGCTGAAACGGATGGACGGAATGGAATATGATGTGAAGATAGCTTACACCCCGAATTAATACGTGGGCTACCTTTCGTGAACCTCCTTAGGTGCATGCTAAGGAGACGTTATAACAAACATCCAAATTGTTTGACTGGTCATGGTAGAAGGTGCCTTGCGACTTAGACACCGTTTGACCAGTCACCATGAAACTTGGCGCATATATGTATATTTTCTTATATAGGAGAGAGAGGATTAGGTGAAGGAGGAGACGAACAGAGAGAGGGTAGAAGTGAAATTCGACAGAGGGAGAGGAAAGGAGTAGACTTTGGAGAGGTACATGGTAACAGTTGAAAGGAACAGAGGGAGGGGGAGGAGGAAATGGACGGCGCTACCGACAAGGGTTCGCAAATCAATTCCGTATTTCTTCATTTCCAGAGGGCTTTTGACACCGTACCTCAAAAATGGCTTTTAATCAAATTGCGTGGTTATGGTATATCGCCCCAAATTTGCGGGGCAGAGAGGACACAGTTCATAATAATCGATGGTAAGGCATCGACTAAAACAGCGGTCGTTCCACAGGGTAGTGTTATTGGTCCTCTGCTGTTCCTTATTTACATAAACGATTTAGGGGAAACTCTAAGTAGCCCTCTTAGGTTGTTTGCAGATAACGCCGTCATTTATCGTCTAGTAAAATTATCTGAAGATCAAAACCAACTCCAAAACGATCTGATATCAGTATGGTGTAAAAATTGGCAATTGACTCTAAATAATGAGAAGTGTGAAGTCGTCCACATGAGTACGAAAAGAAATCCGTTAAACTTTGTTTACAAGATAAATCAATCAAAAGTAATGGCCATAAACTCCACAAAATTCCAAGGAATTACTATTACTTCAGACTTAAATTGGAAAGAACACGTAGATAATGTCGTGGGAAAGGCGAACCAGAGACTGCGTTTTATTGACAGAACCTTTAAAACATGCAACAGAAGTACTAAAGAATCTGCATACACTACGCTTGTCCGTCCATTTTTGGGGTATTGCTGCTCAGTGTGGGATCCTTATCAGGTGAGTTTGACGGAGGACATCGAAAGAGTCCAAAGAAAGGCAGCTCGTTTCGTATTGTCACGATACAGGGGAGACAGCGTTACGGAATGATACAGGATCTGGGATGGGAATCATTACAACAACGGCGCTTATCGGTGCGGCATGGGCTACTTACGAAACTCCAATCGCCAACATTCTCCTTCGAATGCGAAAATATATTTTTGACTCCCACTTTCATAGGTAGAAATGAACATCAGAATAAAATACGAGAAATCAAAGCTCGAACAGAGAGATTCAGATGTTCTTTCTTCACGCGCGCTATTCGAGAATGGAATGTATAAGGGTGGTTAGATGAACCCTCTGCCAGGCACTTAAATGTGATTTGCAGAGTATCCCATGTAGATGTAGATGGGGAAAGGAACAGAAGAACCGACAAGCTAACACTTTCAAATTTCTTCTGCGTCGGCGAGACGCTAGTATATAATAAATACATGATGCGGGTGGGGTGAATTTTAAGTATCTAGTAATTTATGTCGTCATATCTGCTGAACTATGTTTTGGACTATGATGTAATTTGGAACATACACTCAGTGGTACAAGTGCATACTGTCTGTACAATGCCTTCAATAGAGCGAGAAATATAGAAATATTAAATTGGAACACCTTTTCGAATACACCTGTTTCAAGGCGGAAAATTAGTGGGCGATAAATAGTTTTCTTTATTATTTTCTTGGAACTGTCAGCGAGAATAAAATTTCCTAAAGTTTGAAATCATGTGTTAAGTAGTTGAAGCTTGTTATGTGCTGCCATTCTCGAATAATTTAATGATAATCACGCGTTGCATAATAATGCAGTTTCAGCGCATCTAATATCATCTTTTCATAAGTATGTTTTGTTAAGGACTTTACCCGACAGCGATTCTGTACGAAGTTCGGTTGAAATTGGCCCAGTGGTTTACGAGGAAATGATGAAGCTCTGTAACCCTCTCTGTCTGCCTCTCTCTCTCTCTCTCTCTCTCTCTCTCTCTCTCTCTCTCTCTCTCTCTCTCTCCCACACACACACACACACACACACATATAGAGAACACATACTGAAATCTAATTTTAAATGTGTAGATGTCTTGAATTGGTGGTCTGCTCCTATTGTTAGTGTAGGCACAAAATAATTGAAGAGCAACTGTCTCACAAACGTACCTTGCTCTCTTTGTGTGGCGGTGTCGTGCAGGCTCTACTCCGCTGATTAAAGAGACCGTCCGCAGAGACCTCTAATTACAGGTAAAGAGCCGTTCGGCGACGGGAAGATCGTTACATCAAAGAGAACATCTGCTGGAAGCGATTGCCAATAGCCCGCAGACACGCTTGCAGGTCTGCAGAGAAGAAGAAACGGAATAACGTTTGAGTGTATTATCTCCCAACGGTACAAAATCGTGCGCAGATATTTCAGAGTTTAAAATTACGTCGTTGACGCGATGCATCCTAAAAATTCTGCTAATATTGTCATTGGTCGAAAGAAATTTTTACGGCTATAAGATGTTTCAAACATTTGTTGTTCTCCTTGTATCCCCACATTGCACATCATTATAATACATTTAATCTATTGTTACTGTATTTTGCGGAGGTTTGAATAAGATAATCAAATATTAAAAGAAACGTAGCCGCGGTAGAGTGGCTGAGGGTTCCAAGGCGCCTAGCTACGAAGCGCGCCGCCGTCGGAGGTTCGAGTCCTCCCTCAAGCATTTGTCCATTTGTATCGTTTATACTGATTTTAACTTTTTTACATTAGGCAACCTTTGTAGTACTTTAAAAATAGGTAATAACAAAAAATAGCGCACATTTGTCTTTCTTGGGGTTCCTAAGATCCCTGACAAGGTACAAAACGTTACAATACAGGACAGTTTTATTTACAAGTATCTTTTAGCCTACAGGCTTTTACTGAATAATTTAATTTTCTATTAAAAATAGAAAACTGTTCCAGTATGGGCTTAGCTATCACAAACTCCTTCTTTAAGCATAAGGACTTTCACCGCTATACTTGGGAAGGAAGAGGAACCAGATCGGTCATTGAATATATAATATCAGACCAGGAATTCAGGAAGACAGTCAAGGACACATGTGTTTTCAGGGGGTTCTTTGATGATACTGACCATTATTTAATCTGCAGTGAAATTGGATTTGTGAGGCCAAAAGAGCACAAAGTCAAGTACATGTGTAGAATTATAAGAGTGGAGAAGCTTCAAGACAAGAATATTAGGTAGAAATACATAGCAATGATCTCGGAAAGGTACCAGTTAGTTGAATGTAATGATTTACAGTCACTAGAAGAGGAATAGTCAAGGTACAGGGACACATTACTGGAAGCAGCCAGAGAATGTCTTGGAACAGTAGTGTGTAAAGGTAGAAAGAAGCAGACAGCTTGGTGGAATGACACAGTCAAGGCAGCCTGTAAAGGCAAAAAGAAGGCATTTCAAAAATGGCTCCATACCAGAAATCAGGCAGACAGAGAAAGTTATGCTGAAGAAAGAAACAAAGTGAAACGGATAATTGCAGGCTCTAAGCAGAAATCATGGGAAGACTTTGGAAATAAGCTAGAAACTTTGGGCCAAGCCGCGGGAAAACCATTTTGGAGCGTAATTAGCAATTAGCAAAGGGAGAGAAGAAGGAAATAACTAGTATTTTGGACAGGTCAGGAAAGCTGCTAGTCAATCCTGTGGATGCCTTGAGCAGATGGAGGGAATATTTTGAAGAATTGCTCAATGTAGGTGAAACGTTTAATAATGTGTCAGATTTTCAGGTAGAAAGGCATAGGAACGACGATGGAAACAGGATCTCATTTGAGGAAGTGGAGAAATAGTCAGTAGATTACAGTGCAATAAAGCGGCTGGGGTGGATGAAAATAAGCCGGAACTCGTCAAATGCAGTGGAATATCAGGTCTCAAATGGTTACACAGAATAATTGAGAAGGCGTGGGAATCTGGACAGGTTCCGTCTGACTGGACGAAATCGGTAATCACGCCACTTTTCAAACATGGAAACAGAAAAGATTGTAACAACTATCGAGGTATCTCTTTAATTACCGTTGTAGGCAAAATATTCTCAGGTATTGTTGAAAGGAGAGTGCGACTATTAATTGAGGACAAGTTAGATGAAAATTGGTGTGGGTTTAGGCCTCTTAGAGGCTGTCAGGACCAGATCTTTAGCTTACGGCAGGTAATGGAAAAGTGCTATGAGTGGAACAGGGAATTGAATCTATGTTTCATAGATCTAGAAAAGTCTTATGACCGTGTCCCTAGGAGGAAGCTACTGTCAGTTCTACAAGATTATAGTACAGGAGGCAAACTTTTTAATGTAATTAAAGGGCTTTACGTAGACTGTCAGGCAGCAGTTAGAGTTTATGGCAAATGAAGCTCGTGGTTCATGGTAGTTTCAGGGGTAAGACAAGGCTGTAACCTGTCACCACTGTTGTTCATACTATTCATGGATCATATGTTGAAAACAGTAGACTGGCAGGGCGAGATTAAAATAGGTGAAAACAAAATTATCAGGCTTGCATATACGGATGACTTAGTTGTAATGGCCGATTCAATTGAAAGGTTGCAAACTAATGTTTCAGAGCTCGATCAGAGGTGCAAGGATTATTATATGAAGATCAGCATCTCCAAAACGAAAGTAATGTCTGTGGGAAAGACATTTAAACAGATTGAGTGCCAAATAGGAGGAACAAAGTTAGAACAGGTAGACAGTTTCAAGTACTTGGGATGTATTTTCTCACAGGATGGCAACACAGTGAAAGAACTGGAATCTATGTGCAGCAAAGCTAATGCAGTGAGTGCTCAGCTAAGATCCACTCTCTTATGCAAGAAGGAAGTAAGTACCAAGACTAAGTTAGCGGTGCACCGCTCTATCTTTCGACCAACTTTGTTGTATGGGAGTGAAAGTTGGGTGGATACAGGTTACCTTATTCATAAAGTAGAGGTTACAGATATGAAAGTACCAAGAATGATTGCAGGCACTAATAGATGGGAACAATGACAGAAGGGTGTCCATAATGAGGAAATCAAGGAAAAACTGGGAATAAACACCATAGATAAAGCAGTTAGAGCGAACAGACTGAGATGGTGGGGTTATGTTACACGCATGGAGAAGAAAGCTTACCTAAGAGACTCATGAGCTCGGCAGCGGAGGGAAAGAGGAGTCGAGGTAGACCAAGAAGAAAGTACTTAGATTCGGTGCAGAATGATTTTGAAGTAAAAGGCATAACATCAGACGAGGCATGAATGTTAGCATTGAATAGGGGATCATGGAGGAATTTTATTAGAGGTACTATGCTCCAGACTGAACGCTGAAAGATGATAATGAATAGAAAACTTTTAGTAAACACCAAAATCTCTGCTCTTTGGAAGAAAGAGTTCGCTTCTCTACTCAGGAACTTCAATGTTTCTTCACCACAATTTCAGCAAAATCGTTGAGGTTGGAAAGTAGGAAAGTTGCACAGAATGCAATAACGACAGTATTTATATTACCAAAGCAGCCACCACAGCTGTAGATGAAGGAAAAACGTCACAGATGTGTCAATATAACGTCAAAAGCAATTAAACGGCTTACCGACAAAGAAGAATCCAAATTCACAATTGTTGCTACAGCTAAACTACAAACGACAAGAAACTTCGAAACCTTGGGTTTTTAAAGTAGTTGCTCTTAATAGAATATGCGCGTACAAGAAAGACGTATGAGTAGTAAATCTATGCAAATTTTAGACTCTACACCGAATTGATACACAATAAAATGCTGCCTGCCATTGTAAGAACAGACCTTAATAGAAATTTATGTTTCTCTTATGTTTATATTCTACTTACTTTCAGCTGAGTATGCTGCAAATATACACATATTACTCGGTATTTGTTCAAGACGAAGTTGCTCTTTGTACAAATGAATCAGTTAAATTTGGCCATCTTCGTTTAATTTCTGTATTAGGTATGTCACTTGATATTTTACTAATGTCTGTAACTGAAAGAAATATACTTTTTATTTTCTTAATTACGTACGGAATAATTATAAACAAACTTCACTTCTTGTGCAGCTTGCCCACCGCTCGTTGCAACTGTCAGTTCTTAACAACTTTCACAGCAGTGAGAGTCGCGATTGTGTATGTCAGACTGTGTTATGCTCGTATATAAGTGTTCTCATGCAGAGGGTTTTTATACGTCTCAAGACAGCGCATGGTGCATCACAAATTTGCAATAAACTTTGAGAGTGTTTCAATGGTCACCACTAATGTTAACTGATATACGTGAGTTTTCATAGAGCAGAAGAAATGATCTAAACAGGCGAAGTGGACAGAAAGAGGAAGAACAGATAGATTGGGGAGTGAAGAGATGGGCAAAGGGGAAGGAGGAGGTGCGCAGAGAGTTGATAGAGGAAGAAATGGACAGCAGAGAGAGAGAGAGAGAGAGAGAGAGAGAGAGAGAGAGAGAGAGAGAGAGAGAGAGAGAGAGAGGATTGATTGAAATGTAGTGGACTGGGAGAGTAAGGTATGAGTACTTAGTAAGTGCCGGCCTGTCACCTAGTTATCAGTTACTTTTTGAGGATAAACGACTTTTTTTACATTGTTCGTTGTAAGTAGGGAATGTTTCTGAAGGGAAAGTAAATATTTTATGAGGTCGCAGTATAGACAAAATGTGATAAAATTCCATATAACGCGTGAGCAATTTTTATCAAGTACAGAAATATGTAACACAAACAATCTAAGCAAAGGCAAATTCTTCCTTCGTTTCTTAATAAAACTTCGTCATCTTATATATCAAAAGAATCTACGAAAACTAAAGTCAGTCAGCCAGAATAAACTACCCAGCCCAATTTCCCTTATTTTTGTTTTAAACAAAAGGTATTCATCCATAGTTTTGTCATCAAGTATAAGAATTTACATAACTCTCGCCTTCCTTTATCTATACTAAGATGCGATTTCCTTCCGTATATTTCTATTAAGTCAGTCGCTCAGGCCGTTCTATCCGACCGATTTCCTTCAATTTTGCTTTAAACGAAAAGTATTCATTTGAAGATTTGTCATCAAGTATCAGAATTAAGTATCTCCATTCTTTATTTTTATTCAACCGCGGTATCGTTCTGCCCTTGCACTGAATATTTTAATCGGTTTGTTTTACGATATCGTCGGTCCTAGTTAAGGTACGCAGTTCTTTTTGATCTAACAACACTCAGCAGATTAAGCTCTTTCATTTGTGCTTTTAAACACTTGCATTGATTCATCCTGAAGATAGCTATGCGTGAACATTCAACTTTATTTTCATTTTTTCTCATCTTTTTTGTCATTTCACTAACGGTACGAAGTATTCGCACGGGTCGACTAGTATTGAATTAATATCACAGTTCTGTGTGTATTATAGAGGTTCATTTTTATTTACTTAACTAGTTACCGGCCTAAAAGGCCATCTTTAGACTTCAGAACTACGCCAACTCTAGCTGTTGAATCTGTTCCTACACATTGAATGACTTTCATAATCCCTCCATTCTTTTTACCTGTCATTTTCTATGACCACTCTTCACGTCTGAATTTCTATATTATAAATGTTTTACTTTTAGTGCCCTATTTATACCAGTAGCGATCCACACTGACTTTTAAGATGGCCTATTGGTGATATGATTTTACGAAGTAACCTGTTTTCAAAATTAGTTACGAACCTATTTGGAAATATGTTAATTTGAAAGCTGATATTGGACACATTGGAGTGACCACCATAGTTAACTTCCTTAACCGATCGGTGGGAGGGCCTCCTGATTTCGCGTGCGTGTGCGCTCCGTGACATCATACCGCTATTTCGTTTCTAAGTATCGTTTTTACGGTAACCCGAGGGTAAAAACTGTAATAATACTGCGTGTCATATTGTTAATAATTTATTTGACGTGAAAATAATAAAAAAAAGCTGTCAGTTTTATTTACAAAATATAATGACAAACATCTTCAAACTAGGCAAACTCCTTTCAGCTGTTCATTAGAATAACAGGGGAAATACGAAATTCTCTGACGGAAATGCATCTTGTAGTCATTGTTTCCCACAATTATTGCACAATCTCGTCGTCTTAACATTTTTTGTGTCGTCCCATTTGTTACAAATTCCAGGGTTAGAAATAATGTCCAAGTGGTCCGAATGTCTTCTCCTCTTGAGTGTTTACTATCGTGAGATCGAGAGTGGTTGGTATCACTGCATATTTCATTAATACAGCTGATGCTATGAGGTAAAGAGTATTTAACAAGTTTACACTGACAAACGGATGAAATTCTTCTAAACGTGTAGGGGAATTAGGACATGGAAAAATTTTAACAATGTTTCAGCTCTTATTCTTTCAGACATTAGGGTTTTGAATAATCCTAAGAGTTTGACCGACTTTTCCAATAACATTTTATAGTTACTTGCCGTAAAAACAAGTAGATTAGTTTCCAGAATGTCATCTTCCAATTGCGACAGTTCAGAATCACAGTAGTGGTCATCAGTTGCAATAATTTCCTCTTCCATATCAAAATCGTCAACTGACACATCACATGGCAACTCATTGTCCGATATTTCCGCCAATATCTGTAGCACCCCTTCAGGATTCCTCACATAACATTATCAGTGGGAATAAATAAACGAAGAAACAGATAACATAAATCGTGAATAAGAATAAATACTGAATAAAGTGGAACATCGTAAGCAAAAAAAAAAATTGAACAAAAACTTGTAAAAGACACGCGGCCGCAAACATATCGCAGAGGCTGATCGGAACAATAATGGTGTTGTAACAAAACGATGTCCGCCTCCGTATCTCAGTGGCAGCGTCGCTGACCACCGATGCAAGGTGGCTGGGTTTAATTCACGGTGTGGGACTGGGTGCTGTGTGGTGGCCCTCATCATCACTTTCGTTATCATTGTTAATTGCAAGCAGTCGAAGTGGCGTAAATAGAAGGGCTATGGGCATATCCCGGCCACGAAAGGCCATAAGATCATTTCAACTAAACGACGGCCAGGTCTGGTTACAAACTAGGTGCAACGCACTCTATATGAAATGAAGATCGAATACTAGGTTCTATGAAATCCGAGTACTAGCGCCAGCGTGTGGACATTCAGTAAAGTAAAGGTACCAGGTTGTATACAGCAGCGCGCCCACCAGAGAGTTAAAGATTTTGTTCGTGTTTGTTATTGCTTTATTTTTTAGAGCTACCATCCGCTGCTCAGTGCTCAAGTAGCGCAGGACTCCGTCCGAGACTTGTATACCTAAGATCTAACCTATTTACTATCTTAGCCGTATCCCGCTCATAACACAAAAATATTTGCAAACTCCTTTGCTATCGCTGCTCTCACATGTAGAACAAACTGCCTCGCACTCTTTTAATAATCTTTGTCATCCTCTTAGAGTTCTCACAAGACTAACATAAACGGGCAATTTTCCCTTTGTCAAATGATAACGCCTGTGCCCCTATATTTCCCTCTTTCTTACTTTATTTTTTCCCTTTCTCCACCTCTCCTCTTATTCCATAGGATTCTGTATTTGCGTATTATTACTCATTCCTTTCCCTCCCTCTTCCACGTCTTTCTCCATATCCACTGCTACTATACACTTAATTAATATCCTACCGGATTATAATCCTGATATTCTTGATGTTATTTTTCAACTATGAATAGACCAAACAGGTCGTTCACAGAGCAAATTTTCGACTTAAGATTAATTACAAGAATAAGTAAAATGCTAGCAAAACTTACAGTAAATTTCTTTGCGGAACTACAAGAATGCCTACCGGTCAATTCACAGACCCACACTATTTCAGTATTCATTAAGAAAAAAGGAGTAGGTCGGAACATTAAAAACACAAAATAAAAAGTGAAAACTTCCAAAATCATTTGAGATAAAAACAGAGGGGGTTAGACAAGATGATAGACTATCGCCATTACTATTCAACATAGTTCTGGATAGACTCATGGATCAATAGCAGAGGTAACTTAAACAAGAAAATTACTGGAAACCAATATCACTGTGATCCAAGAAAAATAACCAACACTCCCATACCTAGATTTTGTAGAAGATCTCTCAGTAATAGTAGATTATAGTGAACTGTCGCTACAACAGATAGAAACTTTAAAAGAATGTGCAGAAGATCTGAGCTTGCAAATATCCTTTGAAAAGACTGTGTTCACAACAACGAAACTTTATAAATTACGAACCACATATGGATAAATTAAATGGTTAACTTGCTTTAAATACCTAGAAAAAGATAGCTCTGAAAAATATTCACAACATGAAGAAATACTAAAAAAAAAAAAAAAAAAAAAAAAACCTAGAGGCTGCGGATTGGTGCAAACCTTCATAATAAAAAAAAAAACTTTTTATCGTCAAACTTACACAATACAAGACACATTAATTAAACTAACGATGTTATACTACAGTGAAACCTTGGCACTAAATTCGAAAACAGATATTCAAAATATAAATTCTTGGGCCAAGGTCGACTGAACATGGATATCGATTACAGAAAACATCAAAACTGAAGAGTACACTAACGTAGAGAGACATGAGTATAGGACGCACTAACATATTTTGGCAGATAATGAGGCTTCCCAATCGCAGACTGACACAAAGAATAACAATATACATTGCATCCCTCAGTAATGAAGGAGAATGTATCTATAATTTTAAAGAAGACTTGGAATTAACTAAAAGTACCAAACAAGAAATGGATACAAGAAAGAATATTAGAATAAAAGTTAAAAAATTGGAGGTTAAACCAGAGACAAAAGCCCCAAGAACAGCAAAAATGGAGCGAAGAAAGAAGAACTAAAATCTCGATAAGAATGAAAAACTGATGGGCAAATAAAACGAACAAAAAGACCCAAAACGAACCGTCCTAACTTAGAGTCCAGATTTTTACTAAGATGTGTGGTAACAACCGTAAGATACGGTACTTTAAAAATGCATAATGCCAAACATCAACTGTTTATTATAGTTAATATTTGCATTCTTCGACCTGCTTCACTATAAAGCAGCCGGAATTCTTTTATTTATCATGAAGACCTAATCTCAAGTGACATCCCACGTATCTTTTATTGTCTGACATTGATATGGTGGCAGCAAATTTACCTTCGTAATCAGTCTGTATAATTTACATTTCTGATAATGCTTGATAACCTAACCCCATAAAGTTGTAAATATAATAAACAGCTGATGGTTGGCAATATGTATTTTTAAAGTTAGTGTCTTCTTATTTGGGAGCTTATAGGCCAATAATAATAATAATAACAATAGTAATAATAACTATAATATTTATGCGAATTTGTCGCAGTCAGAAAACGTATCTTAAACATGCCATCCAGGAACGAAAGATGGAACAAAAGTTTTTACAGGAATTACATTGTCAAACCTATTTTTAATTTTCTCCTTGTGTGTCTTCCTGATACTTTGTTCAAATGTTTGTTAAGCTTAAGGGACTTAACTACGGGGACATCAGTCCCTAAACTTACAGACTACTTATGAAATAACTTATACTAAAGATGACACAAACATTCATGCCTTAGGGGGGATTTGAAACCCCGACCGTAGCGGCCGTGCAGACTATGACTGGCGCGCCGCAGACCGCTTGGCCACCGCGGCCGGCCCTGATACTTTGTTGGAGTTGGTTGCTGCTTTGAAGTTTCGTATTAAAACATGAAAAATTGGGAAAATATAATTTTCCTCTGTACGGCCGTAATTTACTCACGGTAACATGTTGCAGAATCCGTCTGTACTTAAATTATATGGCAGTAGTTGTATGCAACGTGGTATTTACTTAAAATATGATCTGCAAATTCCACAGTGAAATCATCATGTGTGTATGATGAACACACTAGAACTGTGAAACTCGAATCGGTCAACTCCGCCCTAAGGTAGCCGTGCGGCCGGACCCTCTTAATGAGCGAGAGGGTGGGAATCCTGGCAGCAAACATGATCAACATCGCAATAGGCCTACACTAATCTGCAGAGATGATGGACGGTTAACGAGATCATGAAGAGGCATGTTAAAGTTAACGAAAAGAAAGATAAGTGTAATATATTTTGCGACCTGTTTATGGTAACTTTATTACTGTACATATAGTTAGCGATAGATATAAACTCAAAATTTACAGAAGCATTTCAGGATCTGCAGAAAGTAGATGGCGATGCTGCGGAAGCTATTCGCGGTCCTCAGTACAATTTTTCACTGTAGGCGGAACCTTATTTTACCATTTCGAATGCCAAAATTACCACACACCAGTTTCAGAGGACTTTATATAGAACGTATCTCACAGCTTAGGCAGCACGGCGTGAAAATAACTATGCAGATATCCACAGTTCGATTGTTCATATCGAAGGTGATCGGAAGGTCACTTGGCTGGTGCTGCAAAATATGTTCTGCAAATATATAATACGTTCCCGTACAACAGCAATGCCATCCTCCACTATAATGGGAATTTCATCTCTCTTTAGATAAGGACTTACCCTTTCTTAATCCTCATCTACTTTCTCTGCATCTTCTACTCGCGCCGTCGAATCTGATGAGTTTTACACTAGCACTGAAAAATACACAGCAGTGGACTCTCTGTCGCACTTTTATGTTCGTAACGATTTATACTCTTTCTTTACAAATTTCTGGTGTTGATAATACAGTGCTATATTTGTCAGGTCTTAAGTCCTTTATACTGGACATCGCTGACTGTCAGTATATATGAAGCCTTTGCATTTACTATTTCAGATTATCTATCAGTCCTAATATGTTCAGCGTGTGACATTTCATACTCCGACTAGTAGAATTTTATGCGTTCCTGATTTTTTTAAACGTTTTTCTTACAGGTGCTTCAAACTTGGCTAGTGCTCCTGATGATTCGTGTTTGCGACTATTCTGGAAAGTTTTTCCGATGGTGAGATCATCATGACAATTTTTCCTCAGTTACAGGCCACATATATTGTGGATACACAGTGATTTCCAATGCCGTCTGCATTCTCATACCGTTAATCATTACTCATTCTTTCACCTATTTTCAGGCAGTTTCCGAAGCAACAGGTAGAAACAATGTATGTCCTTCCACCTTATCTGGCAGAATGAAGCTGAATTGTCATTCCGGAATTCCTCGGTCTTCACTATTGATCATTTTTGTTCGAAACTTGTGCACTGACTGGTTTCGTACTGGGACTTAAAAAGTTTGAATTATGGTTCAAATACGCTGCACATAGATTCATTACACCGTTACGTTATTACCTTTGTAATATTTGTATTAATTATAAATGTTTATTTAAACACTGAATATCTGACAGAAATTCTCAACAGAGATATGAAAATAATTGTTCAAAATAAATAGTGTTTGTAGCGAGTACTTAGCTGAGTACTACCTTAGTACAAAAATACGAAAATAGCTTTGGAAGTGAGCGTCCAGGAAACAAATTTTCTTCATCAGGCATGACAAAGGGAAAAGTAGTTTTCCGGTAACCACTACATGGGCCTTATATTAAAACCTTTGTCCGCTTTTAATAATCCTACTTGAATAGTTTTCATCATTTAAAGTAACCTGAATAAGCTTAGAAAACGCGAGGGCGCTCGATCTGGAAAGTCGTGGGTGGCGGTCCTCGACGCCCACGCTTACTCTGGTTCTGAATGCTTGCCTTCGTTTCAGTTATATTTGTGCTCTCACCACAGTGAGTTTCTCGATCCATTTATTTCCCTCTAGTAATAATATACCTTCAATCTCATAATTATTCATTACGGTTCATTAAGACACTTATTTTTAACCCTTGCATAGAAATACAAATCTTTCGTAACACATGCTAAAACGTTCCAGGTGACATAAATTCCACCATATACTTCATTAAATTACAGCTATAATCTTGTGGAAGTACAGTCGCATGAAGGATTACAGCCAGTTGAATACCTTTCTCTGTAAATACGATGGAGAATCTGCGATGATAACTATTGTGGCAGCTTCGTTCATGGTACGGTATTTAAATGTTCAAATTTTTGTAATTGTATGAGACCAAACTACGTTGGTCATCAGTCCCAAGTCTTACAAATTACTTAAACTAAGTTAAATTAACATAAGTGCAACACACACATCCATGCCCGAGGGAGGATTCGAACCTCCGACGCGGGATGACGTGTTGTCCGTGAAGTGGCGCTCCAGACCGCTCGGCTACTCCCGCGCGGCTGGTACGGTATTGGTCACTTGCAAACACGAGAGGTGCTTCCTGTCAGTCACGTCTCCATATCGATTCCTGTTTCTGCACTGGTGCCACAAAACCAATTAACTAGCACGCACAAGCTTATGGTCAGATTTTCTATCAGCAGGCGATGGGAGACTGAAGCCTAGTACAGGTGCTGTAAGAATTAAAAAGGCTACGACCCTTATGTTACAATATCTATTATTTTATGTCAAATACTTGCTGGTACCCAGTGCGTTGCTGCCGTAGAAGAAATAATTGTGCAAATGAGGTTGAATGTTGAAAGTTTTAAAAGTTTTAGCTCGTTTAATTACGAATGATATATATATATATATATATATATATATATATATATATATATATATATATATATATATATTCCGGAGCTTTCCAATCTTCCACTAGTCCATCTCCTCCCCCTTCTCTCTGTTCACCTACCGTATGATCAAAGAGACAGTATAAATTTGAAAACTTAATAAATCACGGAAAAAAAAGTATTGCTAGACGCGTGAAAGATCTCTTGAGCGCATCGTTTGGTGATGATCGTGTGCTCAGCCGCCACTTTCGTTATGCTTGGCCTCACAACCCCCCCCCCCCAAAAAAAAGTCCGAAAAGCAATAATTCGCATAACAAATTAAGATAAAGATGATGTTCTTCACAGGAAATACTCAATATGTTTACCATCATTCCTCAACAATAGCTTATAACATTTATATGCTGTATAAGTAATTACAGTTTCATTCTACCACTTTCAAACAGAATACTCATCTTTTCAATATTACGATGTATGGGGGTTCTACTCGCTGCAACATTATTCTCCTGTGGCGTCGTGGAAAAAATGGATACTCGATATGTACAATTTTTCATTTCTTCTTTAATTTGAATGAAACATCTTCTCCACCAAAACAACAATTTCAAAACAATGCAAGAGAACTTAGCCGACAGTACTTCCATTTAAAAACAACAGACTGACATAGTTTCCAGAGCACTTGACAAACGACTGAAACACGAACTCCCCCACGCAAGGCGGTGAGGCAAATATATAACCTCGACAATAATGACATTACATTATACATTGTTCATAACAATAGAATATACTGATTTCCAATTACCGAACATACAAATAAAACATTTCATGTACACAAGAATAATCACAATATAAAATGAAAACTATGCATACAATAATTTTAGATGGAGCATTTATTTTTAAGGCGAATTTCCGATCTTTCTGTTGACAACAAAGTGCGATGTTAAATGTCAATTAATTTGTTAATGAGTACATGATACATGTTCCTAACATATATTGAACTATCAAATCTCATGGCCATTCACAAAATATACTAAAAATCTCACGTCAGTCAATGTATACAAGAAATCATAATATTCAATCTCGTCTATTACATTAATTACACAATTAGCTGGTCAACACAACTTGTATATGAGCCTGATATATATACAATGCTATTTATTTTAATGTCTTTATGTAGATACAAAAGTTTTAACTATTCGTCTGTCTATTTATTGAAATAACATACAATGACAAAACTATTGTTTATAGAACTGTCTGGAAACGTCTTATACAGATCTCTTAGATTTCATTAATTATCACTTGTTTTAATCACAGTATCACCGAGACACTGTCCTATACTGATTCCTGGGCTGGCTATATCGTTTTTTAACTAACTTCACACGCGACTTTTATCACTATTGAACCACACGATTCCGGATCTGACGCAGAGGGTATCGTAGGATGAAATTGAGATGAGAGGACCAGGCAGACGGTATCGTACGATAACACTGAGATGAGAGGGCCAGCCGTATCGTCACAAGCTGTTGTCTAGGAATAATGTTGTGAACAGCACTGTAAAGCATGTCCGGAGTTACGGTGAAGCATTGGCATCCGATGTTGTCTTTCAGCATCCCTAGAGATGTTGGTCGATACACTTGCGACTTCAGGTAACCCCAAAGCCGCACGGACTGTGGTCTGGAAGCCTGGGAGGCCAAGCATGACGAAAGTGGCGGCCGAGCACACGATCATCACCAAACGAAGCGCGCAAGAGATCTTTCACGCGTCTAGCAATATGGGTGGAGCACCATCCTGCATAAAAATCGTACGTTCCATCAGTTGTTTATCAGCCAGGCTGGGGATGATGCGATTCTGTAACATATCGGCGAACCTCTCACCCGTCACGGTAGCAGTTACAAAACCAGAATCACGCCGTTCCTCAAATAAAAAAGGCCCCATAACGGAAACTGTGGTTCTAATAAAACCTCATGTCATTCCAAGCATGAGTGTCAATTTTTACCTCTATATCTACATTATTCCGTGATTTATTACGTTTTCAAATTTATAATGACTTCTTGATTACCGTCCATTTCCTCCTCCCCCTCCCTCTGTTCATTTCCCTTCACCTGACACCATCTCCCGCTGTCTTTTTAAATGAATTCACCGCCATTTGACTCAAATATTATTTCCACAACCAGGTTTCAGCCTTAGGTCAATGTCAAGTGAAAAATATCTTCAGACTTAGAAAAACACCTGTCTGAAGAGATTTATCACTTGCTAATGGCCTAAGGCCAAAACCTGGTTGTGGAAATAAACAATATTTCAGTGAAATTGCGGTGAATTCCTTTAAAACGTTTTACATGACTGATGCCCAACATGCAGAAAAAATCCCCACTATCTGTCTTTCCTCTATCCTCTCTCTGTTCATCTTCTCCTCCACCTACTCATGTACCTTCTATATATGACAACATATATATATGCGCCAAGTTCCACGGTGTCTGGTAAACAATGTCAATCAAATGTTCAAATGTTTGTAGAGCTTATGGGACTTAACTACGGGGTCATCAGTCCCTAAACTTACATATTACTTATGAACTAGATTATACTAAAGACGGCATAAACATCCATGCTCGAGGTGGGGGGGGGGGTATTCGAACCCCCGAACGCAGCAGCCGTGCAGACCGTGACTGGCACGCTGCAGACCGCTCGGCCACTGTGGCCGGCCAACTGTCTCACAGTCGCAAGGTACCCGTCGCCGTACTAAATTCACTGGCGTGCAGATTATAAAAATCTCCTTCATGAAAACACACATTTATGTGCTGACTTTCATGGTGACCCGTCAAACAATTTGGATGTTTGTTGTAACGTACCCTCCTCCATGCACCAACGGAGCCTTACCCCGATAGGTAGCCCATGCATTAATGCAAGGCATAAGCTATCTTCATTCGACATTTCATTCAGTTCCGTACAGCCGTTTCAGCGTGTAATGTAACAAATGCTTTCCACTGAAGCATATTTAAAAAACAAATTCTTACTTTAAATTGCGTGTGTAAAATGTTTCTTTGATGATTATCACACTGAAAAATGTAACATACAGAGAAAGCCGCTAGAATTTTCAGATATCTCATTTCATTCAAAACTTCGTCTAAATCTGAAAATTAACTGTTTAGTCACGTTCATTAACTGAAATGATTTTTGATAATCTGAGTATATTAATACTGCACTGATAAACTGAAATGTTCAATCATATTTAAGAATTTCTTCAGGATCGTAATCATACGTAGACTATGACGAAATCCATATGTAAGGTATCCTCAGTCGTGCACCATCGAAAATTTACGTGACAGTGACCTTCCTCATGTTTCGAAGGTCAAGTGTCCACAATATGAAGATTTTAGGATGAATAAAGTGTCCTTCCTCGCATGTCGCATAATGCCACAGGATTTCAACTCCATAATTGTTTACGACGTCATATCTGCTAAACTATATGTCGTAAGCAGTTCTTACCCCTAAGTTAATTGTTACCTCATGGAAGGAATATGTGTACCAAATTTGGTTGAAATCGGTGAAGTGGTTCAAAAGCAGACGTCGTATGATGTAGCACTTTTCCACGCATTTCATTGTTTATTACGCCATATCTCCTAAATTATTTGTCGTATAGTCATTTAATGGTGCCCTTGTGCATCGCGAAAGTGCAAACAAAATGTTGACACAGTTTCATCACAATCGGTTGAATGGTACGGCCGAGCATAAAAAACGAACACACAAAATTTTATTTTTATAAATTACATTTGATGTGTTGGCTATAATGACTATAATTTCTGTTAGCTAAAGTCGTGTTTTACTTTACCTTTATACAATTTAATATTGATTCTGTATATGTGTTGTATGTTACCACTGAAGACAGCTATTTATATTATAAATCATGTTATGACACAATAATAAAAACAGCGATATGATTGGGGCTGACTTCCGTTATTCACCCTTCCTTCAGAAAATATTTGGTACTCCGTATAGCAAACAATAAACTCACAGACACAGCAGAAGGCTTCCGTAGAAAGTGCCCGCAACATTGATTTCTCGAGTAATAGCTTCGGTATAATACGACGCGACAGAATACCCACAAAGTGTTAGGTCAACTGAATTTGGTTGCAGATTGCTGCCCAAGCGTAAGGCACATATAATTCAACCATATCACGTCTTGTACATGGAGCTTGACGGACACACTAACTCAATTAGACACCAGTAATGGAAGACATTTTACGCGAGAGTTCTTTAATTAAATGAATTCCAGAGCGGCGTACCACCTCGCATTTCACATTCCAGTGGCCCAGGAATTCTCCCTTCTTCGCGGTAGCCCTTGGCACGATGGCACAGATTGCAAAACGGGGCTGGCGAACGCACAGCCCTCTCGCACTGTCGCGCCTAAAGCTCTGCAGGTATGCAACCGGTGGCACAGTGGTTCTCGCGCTGCGGTCGGGAATTACTCGAGTAATTACAGGGCTGCCGAGTTCCGCTTCGTGGAGAAAGTCCCGCACAGTGATATTTGCAGTCAGATGTCAACCGTGTCCACTGTGACCGTATAATTTACCACTGGCGGTTACAGCAGCCTGATTTCATTTTAGATCTGGTGTTGAAGATAGGATGTGTACTTACAATGCGGCTTTAGAATCGTGTAGTTGGAATTCATTCATAATTCTTCATTTCTTTTATTTCAAAGAGTATTTGCTGTAACCTACTAGCTAAAAACCCTGCGTTACCCGGGTATTTATTTATTCCTGCCTCGTGTTAGTACTTCTCCCATCCCTTCTCTCTCTGTCCATCTCCTATTAAAAAATAATAAGAATTATCGGACTATATATAAGAAATAAGGCTATCTTGCATAATGTACAAAATTATGCGTACAATATCCATAGAAAGAACGAAAGCAATCAAAATACAAATGACATAGAAAATCGCACGATCTCATATTTCTTGAGTTACATGTTGTCCAATTGTATAATGTTTCAGGTATATATTCATCTGTATAAGCGTTGTATGTCTGTAAAATCTGTTTCGAATAGGATTAATAGTAAAGAGGTAATAGATTAAAAATTGGTGCATGATAGAGCGGTTTTCTACGAACGTTACTGTTTATGTGCTCATATCCCATGACCTACGTGTCGTACTGTGATGCAATTTCGAAGGTAAATGCGGCTATATGTGTGTATACTTTTTGTAAACTTTCCTGCAGCTAAAATTTGTAGTGTGGAAATTGTAAACTGTAACGTCATACTAAATGCCGTAATTTTAGTCCATGAACAGCGGAAAATTAGTAAGTGAGAAATATTTTTCCTTTCATACTTTTGCTATGGTTTTCAGCGAGAAAAAGTTTAATAAAGGATTGAAATTGTGTTTAAAGTTGGTTGCAAGTCGCTAAGTACTGTCATTCGCATACAATGTGTGAATAAAGTCTCGTCTCGTCGCGTGGCAGTTTCTTGCAACTATATTATTTATGACATTATATCTTCTGAACCATGGGTTGTATGTGGTTCTTATCCTCGACAGCATTGTTACGTCACGGTAAGGAATATGTACACCAAATTTGGTTGACATCGGTTCTGTAGTTTAGGAAGAAATGTGCAACACTGTCGTTTGATGCAGCAGTTTTTCGCGCATCTCATTGTTTATGACGTCATATCTCGTGAACAATGTGTTGTACGTGATCCTAACAATTACGGCGACCGTCGTCATGGATTGAAGCTTACGTGTGGATAATTTTATAAACATTGGCAGAAAACCGTAGATTTGTATACAATGCGTACATAAACAAACACACAAACATACGGACACTGTGTTTTATATATAAAGAGTTCTTCGGCATCATGCTGAAATGTTACTATTATTTCATCCGTCACGTCATTATTCAGTTTCCACCGTTAAGCTACAGAAAAAAAACAGGAAATTCGTGGTGGACACCCGAGGATTTTCAATATACTTGAAACATATCGTCAAAGAGCACCATTATTCTTAAAGCAAAGATATTTTTATCCATGGAAGCTACCACTATTTACATGTTTCATAGAGCACATCTTTATTTTTTTGTTGCTTTTGTTTCTATAGTCTGTTCAAATTAAGACTGACAGCTACGATGAAAGTAACGGAGGGTAAGGCCACGCGGGGGCACGGCCACATTCCGCCAGTCGCACGGTATCTGCAGCCTCAGCCAACACCCCAAGATACCAAACCGTCACCCAACACCATGATACTTTATACAGCTTGCACCGTGTTTGAAGTTCAGGCAGCTTGCTGTCATGCATGGTCGCTGCACGTGGTGTTGGTACTTTGTCATTTTTATGCCTGCAGAAGCTATCGTTCTTTTGCTGTTACTTCCGTGCCTCCATGGCCCACTACTCTCCATTAACTGTTCTTTTTATATCAATGCTACAGCTCTGAAAATACACGAAAAAAATATGAATACTCGGAGGAAAAAAATTAATAAAAAAATCGAAGTTTCAAAGTCTTCGTAAATGAACAAATGAAAAAGTGGATTATCAACACAGTTTCATTATCTAATTTCCAGCGTGCTGGAGGTCAGATCAGCAACTTTTATCTTGACTGCTATATGAAGGCGGTCAAAGTTACACAGCAGAGTTATAATTTTTATTGATGGTGACCGGTTTTGGATATAAAGCCCATTATCAAAACACTTATTTCAACAGAATGTTAAGTAGTGATGTATATTCAGTTAAACATCAAAGTACTGAGACTACATAGATCTTAGCAGTTTAGTGTACACGCCAGTTGGCTACTACAGCGTACAAAAAGCTGGCGACATGGTTATTTCGTGACTAACATCCAACTGCTACCCGGGCAGGCAATGTAAATGGGAAGATTGTGGTAGCATCCCAAACACTATTGTAAAGGAAATTTATAAATTATTTTTTCACAAAACATTTATCAATACCCACTAAAACATAAAAACACGCTACATAGCAAGACTTGGTGAACCAATTTTATGAGTGTTAGCGTCACTTCTGGCTCGTTGTTAAAACCGTAATTTGAGAGAAAATCAACACAGCAATCTTAAAGGTCACAATGCTAGTTTCAGATTTGTTATGAAGACAGTAATACATTTACATAGTGTTAAGATTGGGTTTCACACTGTGTTACACTACTTCGTCAAATTATAAATAAACAATGAAGAAAAAGTGAAATATTGCCACAGTATTGCTATCATAACAGCTTCATAAAATGTAAGAATAAAACAAAATGGAGGACTCATATAACAACTTGATTTGATTTTCAGAATATATGGCTGAAACCTGCTATAATTAACGTAATGCGATACGTTAAGGACTTGAACACTGTTGTGAGAAAGATAAACGTTTGACGAGAAGAAAATAATGCAGTTAGTAAGAAGCAAAGCCGTGCATATCTTTCAAAATACTTGTTAGATGAAAGAGTCACCAAGGGTGCTACGACTGTTTCACGTGAGGACAGAACGGTGTTTGCTCAATTAAAAAATGTTTAGAGTGGAGCGCAGAACACACTGAAAGGTCCTTATGTTGTTTTAAAATGTGTTTCTTTACTTAAGAAGAAATAAATATCAATACCATTTAACACTCTAAATATATCAGCTTAACAGTCATTCTGGCGCATTCAGCAAAGTCCTTAGTTCAATTAAGGCTATGTCAGTAAAACTATTTCAGACGAGCCAAGACATTAAAATATTTATGTTATAATAACAAGCGAATTATTGCACACAATCATAAAAACACTAAACGCTTGAAGGAGCAGTGGTTTCTGTTGCGATGAAAAAGCGATGAATTTGGAAGTGTGGAAACAACTCGTTGCACCCTAGTCTATGAGCTTGCCAGTAGGAACGAAAGGGAGAAGAGAGTAACTAAATTCCCTTATAGATTTCAGAAGGTAGGGCAGAGTTCTACTGTTTTACCCGTTTTATAATGTGGCAATTGATAGCTCTCTTTTGAAGTATCAGGTGGCAGCACATACCGTGGGTGGCCTGAAAGACGCCGTGCGCACCTCATGATAGTTGGGAATTTCGTTCCTCCATCGTTTCTGAGCGTGTAATAAATAATATTGCCCCATTTTAGGGGTCAGTAACATAAAAAATGGACTGTTGGCGATGCCCTCTTCATAGCTTGAAATTTAATTGCAAACAGGACCTTCACGTTTAATCTCGGATGAAAACTGAATCTACGTAATGATGAAAGAGACAATTCGCTACAGATTTGCTCTCTTCCGTATTTTGTGTCGCACCGTTTCAGAGCTGTTAGGATGACGGCGATTTCACACTGCCAGGGTGTCTGTCTCAAACGTGTAGCTACTTTTTAGGTCGCAACTTGCAACTGGTCAACACCAGGATTTAAAGACGTTTCTGTTGCCACCATCGACCGGAACCTGCCTCTTGCGGCATTATCGGAAGCCGCTAGAGGATGCCTCTATTGTTATTATGCGTCGGATCGGAAAAATTCCTAGCAAAGTTGTTCCGAATTTAATATCGAATAATCTGTGAAATGTTTTCCGATATTTTCACTCTGACATTTCTTACACAGGTATGTATAACGCTTCGCATGGCTCGACCATTATTCTTTTTCTGTAACTCATTTAATGGAGGTTCGAAGGATAGTTTGCGGTTGATATTTCATCTAGTGGTGAGTATATTGCAGAAAAATGACTTTTTCCAAGGAGGTAAAACATTTATTTAAATAAAAGAAGACTCAAAAAGCATTTTCAGAAGAAACCTTTCTCTCTCTCTCTCTTTCTTTTTAAGTGCATATGTGGGGGTTTATGGGTGGGAGTTCTGCAGCACCATATCCCGTACCCACCACCCGATCCCACACCCCCGGATTGCCAACTTTCTCCGAGCTGTAGCAACTATTAAACATTACCAGCTATCGTGTTCGCCCACGCTTACTAAGTCAGTTAGAAGACATACGTAACCTACATAACTGTTCAATACGAATCATTACTAACATTAGTTACTGTGATTGGATGCCTAGTCATTTGCGTTTAGGATTTATGTACAGACACTAGCCATTGCCATTTCTTTGTAATGGATGTTGAAGAAATGCCTTTACCTTTAATCGATTTTTAGGTATCGGACCACATTCAATAAAAAAATCGCACTGTCCTGTTTCATAGTCAAAGTTTGCTAATATTATGGACAAAAAATTTCATTCGGGAAGTGGATAGTTACTAGTACTATGTGTCAAGTAACGTTATGGTAGGCGGTGCCGAGACACACACACACACACACACACACACACACACACACACACACACACACACACACACACACACATATATATATATATATATATAATGTATGTGTGTGTGTGTGTGTGTGTGTGTGTGTGTCTCGGCACCATCTACCATAACGTTACTTGACACATAGTACTAGTAACTATCCACCTCCCGAATGAAATAGTTGAGGATAAGGGCAAAATGAAAGGAAAATGGAGTGAAGAAAACACGGCAATAAGTAATATCGGGACTGTGAAATGCAGGCAATAAAAGTTATTAGAAGAGGAGTTTCTGTGGATTTAAGAAGATATTCAACGATTGTGTGGAGACACAGTTCGGTGTATGAAAAATTTAGACAGCAGCTTGATGCAACTTGTTTGGAAAGAATTATTGAGGCTGGGATTTGCGTTGGCTGGAAATGTAATAGTAACTCACCAATTAAATAAAAAACAAAAAAATTTAATGCGTACAATGTCGTCAAGCAGTTGTATTTTGACCTCATGGATCGACATCCTGAACTGTCCAGTAGGTGCCCGGAAGTGAAGAGCGTAATTTAAAATTAGTGAATGTTGATTATATAATGTTTTCTTTACTAGATTTTTTCTTGCTTAGAGTTATTTATCAACAATGTCTGAACGTTGTCGTATTTATCACGAGCCGGTATTGGAAGGCAATTTTTGTGCTCTGTGTAAAACCAACTGTTTTTATTTCTTCCTCGCATGTTACGTTTGTGAAATTAAAGTGAAATTATACACTTACTTTTATGACGCATTAGTTTAAGTACCAGGTTATTGTATTAAATTTTCAAATTTGTGAATATTTCACAAGATAACGAGGCCGGTACTGTGGGACTCTCCCTATATTTCCAAAAGACCTGGAGATACGGGAAGACTTCAACTGAAGAATACGCAGTTGAGAAAGTTGTACAAATTATTGGTGGCATATAAAAATTGCATCTGATGTACTGGGATTCACTCAGATTTCCGCTTTTCGGAACCAGTCCTGTTAACAGTTACGATATCCATCCACGTCTCCCGATCCGAACTTACTTTCTTATGTCACACATTTTCTGCGACTCATGCGTGCTCTTACGTTCTTTACGTAATTCCTACACAGAGACGTTCTTTGTCTTGGAATACGATCTGCATCGTCTCTTTTTATTTATATAAACAGCCCTAAATGTCCATTAGGTATAGGGTAAGGTGGTACAATTTCGATCATTTCAGACAAATATTATTGTAACTGGAAATATATTGAGAAAAGATGTAATTTTAATTATAGCACTTGTTCTTGGATGTTTAACTAATATGTAACACAAATATTAGACAATTACAAATGTCGGTAGAGACACACACAAAAGTTACAGAATTGAAAAACATCGATCGAAAATGTACCAGACTAGGTACGATTATGATCACTTCCTCGTACGATTTTGATTACGGGCATCTTCCACATAAAAAACACTTTTTCTGGCACGCAGCAACGCATACTTCGTGCTACCAAACATTTCATTTTTGGCAGCGAATCCAGTCACCCTTAACTAGTTGATTTATAATAGTGCGTTAGACTAAGTAGCTTCACTTACCTCTTTAAAGGGAAAAAAATTATATCTCCTTACCGCAAAGCGGTGTATTCTTGGAAAAGACAGGAGGAGCTGTAGAAACCTGGTAGACTACAACGCCACACAACGAGACACTACGAGACTGACAAATGGCGCGAAAATTTATGTTGATCAGAATTGTACCTATATCGAATTTGTACCACCTTACCCTATATGCATGTTTGCACGTCGTACGTACAGCCAGAGCGACCTTTTTCTTCTGTACAGGAATTACGTAATGGAAGTACGATAAGTAAGGAGTAGTAGATTATGGGTGGCATATCAATCTCTGGATATACCCGGGAGACGTGCACAGTAGCATGATGATTAACACCGCTAACGAAAAGCGGGGAATCATGATCTGAATCCCGGTCCGTCACAAAATTTCATATGTCGCCGATGCTAATTTATATTCAAAACGGTGATTACATACATTATTTTATTCTTATTAGTTGTTGTTACCGCAGGTATACATGCTTGTCTAAACCATATTTACATGGATTACATTGTTGATCAGAACACAGCACATCTCAGATTCCAGGTGAATTACTAAATAGACAGAGATTGCAGAATTAGAAACTTTAATAGAAGTCAGATATTGAGATCATGAATTATAAATATTAATTGACTTAAGTAATGTGCCATTGAAGAATAATTAGATGTGTTTGAAGTTTGTTAAGGATGTCGATTATGCGTTAGCAAAAATCAGAATGGACATCACAGAAGTTGGCAGAGAACCATAGGTACGAGAAAGGTAACTGAAATGAATCTTCGTGTATCAGGTGAAACATTTCATTTGAACGACACAAGAAGGATGTTCAATCATCCTCGAGGGAAGACTGGAAGAGATATATATGCTAGTCCAGGGAAAATGTAATTATTTGTCCTTCGTCGATCCGAAAACAGTGCATTGGTATCAAGAGACTGCTGTAATAATGTTTCTGTTCGGTCACGTTTTTATTTATTATTATGTAAATATTTCTTTATGTCCTCTGCCGCATTTTAACTTCTGTTTCCTCGAACGCTTTTGAATCCGAAAACGAGAAAAAGATTCTGAACAAAACTCACTATCACAGTGAAAAACAATATACTCTCTTGTTGTGTACTAGAGTACATTTTGTTGTAGTATTGAGTCCGGATATTGGTTTCATGCTGATCTCTACCTTACTCTGTTCTTTGCAAGTCGCATCGTCTCTGAATAAGAACGTGCTTAATGTATTCGTCTCTCGGTCTCCCTCTACGTTGCTAGCGCCCATACAACCCTCCAGCATTTTATTGAAGATTCCTTATTGTCTTAGAGTGTGGCCTACCAATAGGTTCCTTCTTTTGGTAAGGTATTCCACAAATGTCTTTTATCTCCAATTCCGTTCAGTACCTTCTCATTAGGTAAGCGACGTATCAATCTTCAGCATTCGTCTGCAACATCACATTTCAAAAGCTTCACTTATTGTCTGAAACATTATCGGCCATGTTACACTTCTGTACAAACCACTGCAGTTAGACAAATGTCATCAGAATAGATTTCCTATGACTAAAATTGATATCCGATGTTAACAAAGTTCTTCGGAATTTTTTTAACACCTAGCTGCTAATGTCAGCGACCATTACAATTTCAAAGGATAAAAATGAAGATGGAGCCCTCGGTCGCAGAATTAAAATTGTTTAACCTGGTTTCGGCAATAACTACGATTGCCTTCACCAGAAATTAAAAATTTAAACAAGTCATATAATAAAAGTTACAATTCAGCCGTAACGTTTACGCCACAATTTTTTTAGAAAGAGCTAGCCACTATGGGCTGCACGGAGGCATCAGACTCAGAAATGTTTTTCATCTGACATCCATTCACCATTTTTATCTTCTGTACTCAGACCATCGTTAACTTACTGCACAGGTAAAAAAACCAAGCTACCTCCTTCATTGTCTCGTTTCCTATGCTAATTCCTTCAGCATCGCCAGATTCCATTCGACCTCATTACCTTTGTTTCGCTCCTGTTAATGTTCATTGTATGCCTCATTTCAAAGAAATTTTAATCCAGTTCAATTGGTCTTGCAAGTCGTTTGCTGATTCCGACAGAATGACAAATCAAGTTATTGTTTCACACTCCAAATTTCTCCTTGCTTTCCTTCGAAACTTGCTAATCGGGTAAGTCTAGATCCCAGTCTTATTCATTTCCCAAACAATGCCTTATTATTGTGTTTCAGTACGAGTTGTATATGACTTTCCGTTCTTTATATTTTACCCGTGCTGACTTCTGAATAGGAAACAATATACTTCAACAAATAGTGTAGTCAAAATTGTCAGGATTGTATAATAGAATCAAAATAAAATATTGATTTGTTGCGAGACGCAAACCTCAGTAATGTAAACAAAGTATTCTCAGCAACCTTTAATTACACATTCTCGATCGTTTATTGCATAATCGCCTATCATTCTCTTCACTGGTGTGCAGTACGTTGTCTGTGCTCAATTGCGTCCTCATAGCTAACATTTTAACTGACATATGAAAGTCGGATTGATGAAACACATCACATTCTTAACACTACAGGAGCGTATTTGTTGCAGCGGGAATGTACTGCCGACTATGGTCATGATGAAAGCCATTGATAGCAGATAACATTTGTCCGCATTTTTGCTGAATAACTGATAGTTGACGATTTTTTCACATCCCACTGCACGAGATCTGCATTGACACTGCCCGTATAATAGAATTCAGTATGACTTGCTCCAATGTGTCTGCACCATTGACGTACGTTGCTTTCACTCGGTACATTTATGTTAAGCCAGCTGCATAGAAATCAGTCTCAAGGAATCTAGTGGGCACGTGCTGTCGACATGTGGCTGGACACTGACCACAGAAATGAGCAACGTGACGTACCAGAATCGGTGGGCGTCGGAGAGACAATATGCTGCACATTTGAGCAAAGCATTATGGGATTCCAATTGTGGTTTTAATTTCGCGGGCGATCGTACAGTAAAATTGGTATTACAGATATATTATATGCACATATCTCTCCCGCAATGTCCACCCCTAATTAAAGAAATTTCAAATGTAGTTTCAGTATTATTGGATTTCAGGTACACCATCATAAACGCAAATCATCTACTAACTGCGAATTCGAGTTAGGTTATGAAATTACTCCAAGCACAGATCAAATGATTCCTTTATCAAACGACAGTTTCCAACTTTTGGACCTTGTTCAATCTCGTCATGCAGCGGAACATGAAGTATTGAAGAAACAAATCAGGGAAAAAGAAATCATCGTGCTTCCGAGTCAATGTCATTCTTTCACAATATGCATTCATTTCTTGTAGTTTAATAGTACACATATGTAACACTAAAATGTCGACATTGTAGTGTACACTAATTCTCACTGAGCCCGTAGATTTTATTGAAATTTTTTACAGCATAAAGTGTAATGCGTACAAGAATACTTGATTTCTTTGAACTAGGTGCCGGTCTTTTTCACTTTCTATCAGTTAGATTCTTTTATTGATGATAGTTCAATAAACGGTGACATTCTAATACGCCACACCGAGTAGGAAGTCCAATAATGACACTTCATTACTGCGCAGGAATAAGGAAGGTGATCCGTACAGAGTTAGCGTCTGTCAGTACAGCAGTTGTCAACTCGATTGAGACAATGAACGCAGCCACTGGAAGTGTATCTATCAACGATTACAACGCAATTGTCCACTCGTCTGCATAGTTATGTACGCTACCGCATGACCACATAAGGTAAAACTCCGTAAGACTCAGCCTCATTTAAATGCTGCAGTTCGTTTAGCAAGGATAAGAAGGCTCCGTGAACGTAGTATTTACCAGGCTAGCTTGTCTTCCAGCCATGACAGTCTGAGACGTGACAAAAATCTATATCTATAAATGCGTATGTTCGGTGTACGTTTATCACGTCTGAACCAAACGACATAAAGAGCTAAAAATTATTACAGTTACTAATGCCTACCCGAGGAAGGCTTTAGGCACGGTTTTATGTCGATCGGATAGCTATTTATCTATATATATTAATGTGAATGCCTGTTCGGTGTACGCTTATCATGTCCGAAAGACAAGACGCAAAGTCTTAAATATTTGTACAGTTACTAATTTATACGTGAGGAAGGTTTTCGGCACGGTTTTATAGCGATCTGATAGATATTTAGTAATTTGAAGAATATAACGCAAAATGCGAAACAATAATTACTCTTTGAAAATTATATTTACTCTTTGAAAATTATATTTACTCTTTGAAAATGGTTTTATTGGTTGCATTATTGGTTGAGGGTTGATAATGATAAAAGGGTGGAGTATATTGGGATGGAAAGTTATCGGTGTATGTAAAATTCTACGCGTGTGTGTGTTAATATTTCGCTCTGCAACGAAAACTACAGAACGCAAACGAATGGTCTGTGTGTAATTGTTGTCCAAAGTCTCCCGTTGTACACCATAGCAGTTCCATACCGATAGCTATAAGGGGATGGAAGATATGGTGCTTGAAAGTCGTTAAATTATAAACAAAATCGGACTGAAGGCCAGCGATGACGTTTGCGACTCTATAGCAAGGAGGTTACATACAGCGAAACGTGATGCCACAGACCAATATATATATATACAGACTTCGTATGACAACAGATAATATCACCTGTATGTAGCTATGTGGTCAACGATATGTCAGACGTAAATGTCATTGTACATTTCACAAAAATGCTGTTTTGATCTTGCTGACAGCGCTGAAGATGGTTTGTTGGAAAACCGAAATCGATTTGCCTGAATAAAGCAAAAGATTTTACGGCTAATGCTGCTCCTTTCATTATTGATAAAAGTGATTTTGTGGCCGTTGAGCACACCCCTCCAGATAATGGAATCCAATTTAAAGTATATATATATATATATATATATATATATATATATATATATTTCCCAAAGCTCGTTTTATTTTCGTCCTAGTTACTTTCTGTGTCATCAGCGGTACAGCAAAAAGGTAAGCTCTGGCCAGCCAACTTATCTGTTTTAAAAAATAATTTATCATCTCTGTGGAGGATTTCCATCATTAATCGTTACTGTATTATAGTTGTCCTGAATGCAGTATAGATGTTTAATTCCCGTCTACTGTTCACCTATCTGCAGTTAAGTACTCTGTTAGTAAATTATTTATATTTTCACTGTCTAATAAGTGTGGACTTCTTGCAGATTATTTGGCCTCTTCCCTATTGAATCTTGACTTCATGCAGCGGGCTACAGCTGAAGGTTCATTGCAGTAGGATAACAGCGTGTATGTGCGATTTCCTTATTTATTGTTCATTGTAAAAACAGCAGACATAAAGTTCCCTTTGTGATAAATTACAGCGAAACATTCTTCATCACTTGCTTCAGTTCACGATCCTGCTGATCAAAGTTAATTCAGTACTCCTGAACTATATTTAAGCTGCTTCCCTTACTTATTTTCGTGCTGTAGTATATCTTGCAAGTAGCACTCAATACAACAGCTAGTTTTAATAAACGATGAACCTAAAACGATCTCATCATGTATCTGAAGAGCTTGGGAAGATTTCCTTCATGAATTATTTTAAAATCGTTTTGTACAAAAGTTTATAATATCATTGATTCAAAACTTATTTCACGATACCACATTTTGGCACCATTCACAGTTCTGCATTCTGCCACAAGGGGTTTTTATTTATTTATTTATTTATTATTTAACATGCCCCATTGCATAGTAATATTACATGTTTGATGGTTAGATTCAGGCGGTTACATCAAATATTTCTGCAAACACAAGCACAGTATATAAGTTGACAGGATTTACAAAGGAACAAACTATTTTATACATCAGGAAATCTTATTGAATTACAAATATTGTGAATTTATGTACTAAGTCATATTTACTGACGGGCCATCCTCCTCCTTTGGCAGCTATTTTTTTTCCTGAGATGGTCCCTCTCTTTCAATAAATTGCAGCAGTCAAAAAGCACGTGGTCAATAGTCTGGACAGCACGTTCCGTCTTAAATTATTTTGAACCGCTGATAGTAGGCTTTCAGTTTCCCATGACCTGTTAACATACCTGTAAAATTCGGAGATATTGCAAGTTTAATCATTAAACGTTGTCGGATCATAGGAAAATACGGTTTAGTTTTTTGTTCTGTGCCACTCAATGTCCCATTTGTTCCTAAACTCTTCTCGAAGTTTCTTCTTTACGGCACTTGTAGGTATTTTGTTGTAGCGTATTGATTGTCGTGATCGAGCTGCTCTTTTAGCAAGGTTGTCAGCTAGTTCATTTTCCCATATCCCTTGATGTGCCTTAACCCATTCGAAATGCACCAGCCAGTTGTGTGTCTGCAACCTTCTGATTTTACATCTTATTTCTTCCAACAAAAAGTTGTGGTTCTTCGGATTTCGCAAAGAGTCCAAAGTAATCCTGCTGTCGGTGTGAATTACTGCAGTTGTATCAGTATTCGAGAGATTATTTATGAACACACGGGTTTGTCGAACATTTTGTGCTGTGTGAGGGTCAGGACTTAGCTCGTGATTATTGCTTTCGAGGCTGTAGTGTCCTTGCGGTGTTCGCTAATGTGCAAAGTTGTGAAATCTGGCAACAGCGGTGGCTGTTGCTAAACAGTTCCGCGTCCAATTAGGAGCACGGCAGCCTCTCCGCCGTCCACTAGCAACTGAAATTCCCCTCCAGCAGTCGCCGCCGAGCCCGCTACCATTAGCGGTGGACAACCTCCTCTCAGCGTCATAAGGACACAAGTCGGTCGAGTGAAACGGAGAAACAGGAGCACCACTCTTTCTTGGTGTATGGAAGCTCCACTTGGACTGAAAAAAAAGATAAAATTAAACAGTGGTAATATTTAATTAGCTAATTTCTGTAAAACTCAGTAGAATAACGCCTTTTAAGATAACTGTGCCGTTTTTGAAAGGAAGATAGTATTGTAAAGCCAATTTTTGTAGTTGCAAAACTGTCAATATACGGTTTTTAATAATTAAAATAAGACAGTCTAGTTCGCAAGTTTGTTGCGTTTATTACTGGCAACCGGTTTCGGTTCTATAGAACCATCTTCAGGTCTTTGGCACCTTGTTGATGGACGGTGGCGGTGGCCGGAGCAGGCGTCAACCGCTCCGCCACCGACCACCAACAAAGAGCCAAAGGCCTGAAGATGGTTCTATAGAACAGAAACCGGTTGCCAGTATTAAACGCAATAAAATTGCGAACTAGACTGTCTTATTTTAATTATTAGAAGTTTTAAGATCGCTTTTCCAATAAATGCTTTCAAAAATATACGACTTGTTTAGTATGTATTCCTCAGCTAAGCCTACTGCATTCCACTACATTCATACTGAAGAACCTGTTATACTTTTACAAATTGAGTTACATTAATCGTTACTTACTCCTTCAAATTCGATACTTCTCTCATTTCATCACAGGTGAACGTTTTAGGACATGTTTTCATTGTCGTACCTATTGATAAAATTGATTATTTCCTTTAATGCCATTATTGCAAAAATTGACACTCATCCACATTATGGCGATACCCTTGCTCCAATAACAAAGATCAAAATATTTTCAGAACGGAATTTTCACTCTCCAGGAGTGTGAGCTAATATGAAACTTCCTGGCAGGCTGAAAATGCGTACCAGACAAGGTAGTAGCTTGCCTTTCATGGGAAAGCGCTCTATCGAGTTGTTTACCCTCGGTCTTCTGCAGACAGCCGCGATGGAATGGCAGAGCGTTGTACGGCGCTTTGTTCCGGAGCCCGCAGATGGTCCCCGTCGGAGGTTCGACTCCTTCCACGGGCATGGTTGTGGGTGTTGTCCTTATGTTTAAGTAGTCTTCAAGACTAGTGACTGGTAATTACAGTAGTTAAGTGCGCACACTTACAAACATTGAAGAAAAGAAATTGCTCACGTGGGATACTGTTTATTCTCTTTTGACCGCTTAATTATTGGTTCAGGTTTTTCTTTACAGAGGCCGATCAGCCTTCAGACCGAGCACGCTTAGCTACTGTACCGAATAAGCTACCTGTGCGTGCCTGAGGGCCCGTTCGCAAAGCTTTATTTCCGAAAGTTTCTTGTCTTCTACCTTTTGAACTTAGCAGAAGATCTCCTGCAAAAATTCTCTGAAGAGGCAATAATTGATGTACTAGAGACATGGGGTCGGCCGGTAAGGTGTGTATAGGTAGCTTGTCGTATCTAACCAAAGGACAAGGAAAAAAATAAGTCGGTAGAGCTCTTGCCCGAAAAAGACAAGGTCCTCGGTTCAAACCCGATCTGGCACACAGTTTTATTTTGCCAGATAGTTTCATCAAAATTTGTATTTTAGCAAGTGCATATCTCAAAAGAATTCTGTTACTTTCTGTAGATCTTCTGTAAAGGTGTGAACATGTTACACTGGTTAGGGGTCAGTGACGCATCAAAACAGTTGCGAAACAATCTTTCCCTTTAATGTTAGAGGTCACATTGGCACCAGATGTGACCGTAATATTGTTCTATGGTATACTCGATGTATAACAGTATAGGAATGGAGCCGGGGGAGGGGATCATCGCATGCCTCTCATCTGCATTTCAATCCTTCATCTGAAGTATCTACGCCTAATGGCGTTAAAATCACGCTGCATTATTCTGAGTGGTTGTTGCGTTTAAGTTAATGCTCCGCTCAGAATCGGCACAAAAATGTCCCAGAAGCCGTCAGTAAAACCAGTGAAATCTTGTGGCTTTGATTCCCACACATCTGACAGTGCAAAGAACAACAACGCTAGGTTCTGACAATATTTGACACAGTCATGAAAAAATCAAACAATTTGAAAGAGTGTAATCTAATTCGGAATAAACTTCATTAATGTCTTCCTGCTGATTTTTTTCTTTTCTACCTTTGTTGAGTTGGATGTATAGTAGAAGCATTACATACAATCAATACTTTCAAGCCGGGATCATAACTGTTGATCATTCTTCGCGTTGTATGGCCGTGGTCCATGAAACATTTATGTTCTTAAAATTTTGTTCATAAAGATCCGACATCCTCAGAGGTGCTCCGGCTGTGCTGAGTCTTGCCGACTAACGGGTCGGATGTCGAAGAGCGGCATAAATACTATCCTAAGTGGGCGTGTCAGGTTTTCATGTGATGAGCACAGATAACATATGACAAAGATAAAATTGAACTATCGATTGGAGCAGCCTTAGATAAAAAGCACATCCACGTTTTCTGACATTACTAAGCTTTATGGCTTTTACCAACCTGTAAAAATTGTCACCATGCTTAAATATTTCAATTCCTTCTATATACATACGACGATAATTGGTCGTCGTTGAAAATAAAAATATAGTTTCGGGAAACTTTGTGATTTCCTGATATAAGTGCGTGCTCACCCACAGCTGATTTTGTTCAGTTTTTCCTCTTCGGCAAAGACGTTTGTGTTATTTTAGTCTTGTAGTGACGCTTCTGTTCGTGGTTACAATGTATACTTTTCCACAAGTGTGGAAAATCTTTGTAAATCTATGAGACATAATTCTTTCGTTATTAGTCCCTAAGTTCCAGATTACGGAAACTGAGTTACAGTAACCTAATGATGACACATGCACGCATGCCCGAAATAGAACTCGCACCTCCGACGACGAGCAACCGCGCACTCCGCAGCAAGGCGGTTTAGAAGGCTCGGCGACTCCTGCTTAGCTTTCCATAACTACACGGAATCATATACACCCAAAATACTGACAAAGGGGTTCGTTTATCCTTTACGGACCAGAGTGCTTGGCATATCTCCTTAGTAGGGCAAAAACCGGTTGATATCATGTATTTGTAAAATCTTTCCGATATATCTTTTCTCTGATTTATTTTCCTCCTATATCTCATTTATTAAAAGAATATACGAAAACTAAAGTCACTCGGCCAGACCAGATTACCGGCATACATCCTTCATTTTTATTTTAAACGAAAGGTATTCATCCACAGATATATCGTCAAGTATCAGGATTTGCATAACTCTCACTTTCTTTTTCTATACTCAAACTCGATTTCCTTCTGTATATTATCTTATGAGGATGCCCTTGCTGTAAACTGAAGGCAGTCGGTCAGGCATTCTATCTGACCGATTTCCTTCATTTATCCCTTAAACAAAAGGTAACCATTTGCAGATTTGTCGTCAGTATCAGAATTAACTAAAGTGTTTCCATCCTATATTTTTACTCAAACGCGGTATTCTTCTCTCGTTGCATTAAATATTTTAATCGGTTTGTTTTACGATATCTTCGATCTAATTAAGGAACGCAGTTATTTTTGACCTAACAACACTCAGCGGATCAAGCTATATCATTTGCGCTTTTAAACACTTGCATTGTTTGATTCTGCATAAAGCTATGTGTGAATATTCAACTTTATTTCCATTTTTTCACAACTTTTTTGTCATTCCACTAACTATGCGAAGTATTCGCATGGATCCTCTATTACCTTGTGATCAAAAAGTCAGTATAAATTTTAAAACTTAATAAATCACGGAATAATGTATAAAGAAAGGTAAAAATTGACATCCATCTTCGAATGACTTGGGGTTTTATTAAAACAGAAAAAAAGTTTTGCTAGACGCGTGAAAGATCTCTTACGCGCTTCCTTTGGTGATGATCTTGTGCTCAACCGCCACTTTCGTCATGCTTGGCCTTCCAAGTTCCCCAGACCTCAGTCCGTGCGATTGTTGGCTTTGGGGTTACCTGAAGTCGCAAGTGTATCGTGATCGGCCGATATCTCTAGTGATGCTGAAAGACAACATTGGACGCCAATGCCCAACCATAACTCCGGACATGCTTTACAGTGCTGTTCACAACATTATTCCTCGACTAGAGCTATTGCTGAGGAATGATGGTGAACATATTGAGCATTTCCTGTAAAGAACATCATCTTTGATTTGTCTTAATTTGTTATGCTAATTATTGATCAGATGAAGCGCCATCTGTCGGACATTTTTTGAACTTTCTTCTTTCTTTTCCTTATAATAAAACCCCATATCATTCCAAGCATGTGTGTCAATTTTTAACTCCCTATCTACACTATTCCGTTATTTATTAAGTTTTCAAATTTATACTGACTTTCCGATCACCTGGTATACTTGGAAATCAATAGTTAAGTATGATCTTCGACAAAGATTATCTCTGTTGATCACGTGAAAAGTTGTCCACGCCCATTTTAGAAACATTTATGTAGCACTTAGATATCCGAATCGTCAGTCGACAAGACTCAGGACCGCCGGGAGTTCTTCTGTTGACGTTCAGCGCAGCTCCGGACGAAACGTTTGGAAGGGAAATGTTTCATGGACCAGGGAGATACAACTCGGAAGAATCTACATCTACATGGGATTCTCTGGAAATCACATTTAAGTGCCAGGCAGAGGGTTCATCGAAACATAGTTATACTATTTTATCTCCCATTCCATTCTCGAATAGCGCGCGGGGAGAATGAACACCTTAATCTCTCCGTTCGGGCTCTGATTTCTCGCATTTTATTCTGATGATCATTTGTACTTATGTAAGTGGGAGTCAACAATATATTTTCGCATTCGGAGGAGAATGTTGGCGATTAGAGTTTCGTAAGTAGCCCACGCCGCAGCGATAAGCGTCGTTGTTGTAATGATTCCCATCCCAGATCCTGTATCATTTCCGTGAAGCTGTTTCCCCTGTATAGTGACAATACAAAACGAGCTGCCCTTCTTTGGACTCTTTCGATGTCCTCCGTCAAATCCATCTGATAAGGATCCCACACTGGGCAGCAGTATTTCATAAAAGGACGGACAAGCGAAGTGTATGCGGTTTCTTTTGTAGTTCTGTTGCATGTTTTAAGGGTTCTGCCAATAAAATGCAGTCTTTGGTTCACATTTTCCCACGACATTATCTACGTTTTGTTTCCAATTTAAGTCTGAATTAATTGTAATTTCTAGGTATTTTGTGGAGTTTACGGCCTTTACATTTGATTGATTTATCATGTAAACAAAGTTTAACGGACTTCTTTTCGTTCTCATGTGGACGACTTCACACTTCTCATTATTTAGAGTCAATTGCCAATTCTTACACCGTACAGATATCTTATTCAAATCGTTCTGCAGTTGGTTTTGATCTTCAGATGATTTTACTAGACGGTAAATGTCGGCGTCATCTGCAAACAACCTAGAGAGCTTCTTAGATTTTCCCCTAAATTTTTTATGTAAGTAAGGAACAGCAGAGGACCAATAACAGTTCCCTGTGGATCGCCCGTTATCATCGAGCAATTGCAGCACGTGTGTATAACTCTCTTAAGCCAATGTATAATAATGAAGAAAAGGCGAGTTTACCCTCCATCTTACCACAAGGAGCTTTGAAAAGGCAGGCAGACCGTTGATCACACAGGTCAGAGTGTGAAGAGTTTGTCGGACGACTAGAAGTTCCGGCGACCGCGACGGTCACGTCAGCACGTCAGATGATGGCACGCGGAGTAACCATGCGGTAATTGCTGGCAGGTCGCCGGCTAATTGTGTGTGGCCTGGACGCGCGGCCGGCTGACTTTATTAGGTGCGTAACGAGAGCCGGCGCGGTGCGCTAATTATGCGAGCAATTAGGCGCGATCGCTGCCGGCGACAGCCAGTGGCAGCCCATCTCCGAGGAGCGCCTAGCAGTAATGAGTTCTGCAAGGCGACCGCCGCTAATGGCCGCTGACAAATGACCGGCCGCAGCTGCCGCCGACGCGGCATCTCCACGCGCGTGCCGTGATTAATGCCGCTCTCTCTCTCCACACTGTTAACTTGGATACTCGTGCAGATACACGACTAACAGGATATTTCACATACATTTACACATTTATACCGATCAGCAGCCGGCCACGTAAAAGCGCAAGATCACGCGAACATCCTAATTCCTAATATCTTGCGGAATTATTTATTTTTCTTTCACTGCTTTGATATGTAACAGATCGTGTCCACATCCCTAGGGAGAGTAATCACAATGATGTTGAATAAGAGTAGTGTTCAAATGAAAAGGAACGAAACGACACTAAGGATATATTTTTATTCAAAAGTAATCAGCAGAGACCAGTGAACGAGTATCCCTGTTCCTGGAGTTTATTTCGCAGTGACAACAGCCAGTCTTCTACTGTGTCCTTCAGTTCGCCGTCCGAGTTGAAACGTTTTCCATTTCCCACTGCATACACTACGCTTGCCCGTCCTGTTTTGGAGTATTGCTGCCCAGTGTGGGATCCTTATCAGTTTGAAAGAGTCCAAAAAAGGGCAGGCCGTTTTGTACTGTCACGATACAGGGGAGACAGCGTTACGGAAATGATACAGGATCTGGGATGGGAATCATTACAACAACGGCGCTTATCGCTGAGGCGTGGGGTACTTACGAAACTCCAATCGCCATGATTCTCATTCGAATGTGAAAATATATTGTTGACTCCCACTTACATAGGTAGAAATGATCATCAGAGTAAAACGGGAGAAATCGGAGCTGAAAACGAAGAGATTCAGGTGTTGTTTCCTCCCACGCGCTATTCGAGAATGGAATGGGCGATAATGGTTCGATGAATCTTCTGGCAGGCAGATGATTTTCAGAGTATCCCAAGTAAAAAAAAAAGTAAATATGAGTGGACCAAACATATGTAAGGAGGTCCGGACTGTAGCTAGGATGCTTAAGCTGCTCCCACTTGAAACTGGTCACTGTGCTTTGTGAATCCTTGTAGAGGGTCTTTTGCTGTTAAAGAATCGTAACCTCTTGTCAGGATGAATGGTCAAAGGATAACTAGAACATTCTCATCAGTTATGCGACGTGAATTCGGACCTCGACTCAAGGAAGAGACGCAAATGGGACAGTATTCTGAACAGAACAGAGTTTATCAAAATATCCACAGGTGTACTGCCAGTCTACAGTGTACAACGGGGCACAATATTTCGGCGATCATACATGTCGCCTTCATCAGGTGAACTGACGGACTGAGCTCCTGGAAACGCACCGGCACGGAGATTCGCACGCTACGGCGGTTCGAAGGGAACTGGGTTCCAGCCCGGTGGCGGGTGATTTAAATACCCTCCGTCCGCTGAGCGCTTCCTCCGTGGTTGGCGAAGTGGGACCGATTACGACATCGTCTGAGATGACGTCGATGTGAGGGTTCTGTTCGCCGTGGTCGTCCCTGCTTTACGTTTGCTAGATTAACTCTTAATTAACACAATCGCTGGTTCCCAAGCTTTGCTAGCCACAGTCACGGTTTATGAGGTCGTCAGTAGTGCGAATTTCAGTGCCCTCTCTAACGACGCAGTCCCAGTATCTCGACGTCTGTAACAGAATCCTAGTGTGTTCATAATCCATCACGTGATTCTCCGACAAACAATGTTCAGCGACCGCCGACTTGCTCGGATACATCTATCGTGTGTATATCTGGTGTTCAAGGCTTCGATCCTCGACGGTACATATCGTCTGTCCAATATATGACTTGTCACACTGACACGGAATCTCGTACACGCCGGCCTTCCTCAAACCGACATCATCTTTGGCGCTCCCCACCAGTGCAAGAAATTTTATTTGGCGGACAAAAAACAGTTCAACCTGGTGTTTCTTCAAAATGCGGGCGACCTTCCCCGAGAGTCCGCCGGTATATGGAATAAATGCAGTGCCTACCTCCTCCCTCGTGTTTTCATCCGTTTCCACAGGTTTTGCTGTAGTGGTTGGGCGGAGAGCCTGCTGAATCTGCCATTCTGAGTACCCATTTATTTCGGAATACAGTCCTCAGGTGTTCCAATTCCTGGGGTAGACTCTCTGCGTCGGAGATAGTACGTGCCATATGTACTAGAGTTTTAAGTGCCCCATTACTCTGTGACAGCTTATTATTGATTAAAGATACATTTTAGTACCTTCTACTGGGGTGTATTAGGAAGTGAATACGCAGCGCGCGTCCCGTGAAGACTGCTGATCCCGGCAGAATCGTACCACCGTAACCGCGCTACCTGCCGGTACCGATAGCTCAGAGTCCGGCCAGGCGTGGCCGCGAGAGCACACCCACAATGCTCGGCCGTCCTACTGGGCTACTCCTTGTTGGCGTGCAGCGACGTCTCCTCTGAAGGCTGCCGTAGATGGCGGCGAACCACGCCTCACGGTCGGTGACTTGCCTGCCCGTGTCCCAGCGTGCATATTTACTAATTTATGTAAAAAAGTTCAAATGTTTGTATAGCTTATGGGACTTAACTACGGGGTCATCAGTCCCTAAACTTACAAACTACTTATGAACTAGCTAACACTAAGGACGGCACAAATATCCATGTCCGAGGGGGATTCGAACCCCCGACCGTAGTGGCCGTGCAGACCGCGACTGGAGCGCCTCAGTCCCCTCGGCCACCGCGGCCGGCTATGTATAAAAATTCGCCTATAGTATAGAAGGAGTTGCCATTCAGAAATACTTTTAATTTATTTTTAAATGCTAGTTGGCTATCTGTCAAGCTTTTGATACTGTTTGTTAGGTGACCAAAGACTTTTGTGGCAGCATAATTAACCCCTTTCTGTGCCAAAGCTAGCTTTTAACCTTGAATAGTGAAAATCATTCTTTCTCCTAGTGTTGTAGTTATGTAAATTGCAATTGCTTTTGAATTCGGTGGGATTGGTAATAACAAATTTCATAAGTGAATATATATATTCTGTGATGGATTGAAGCGGTACAGACACAGAGGGAGTTGGCTGCAGCTAATGGAGTGTACCAAAGTCTAATTTCGAGGCCCTGGACGCGGTTTCAGACAACAGGAACAGTTAAAAGAAGGCAAGGCGAACTACGTCCACGCGTAACATCAGCAAAAGATGACCGTTATCTCCAGTTAACAGTCCTGTGACAGGTAACTGAATGGAAGTCAGCTGCAACGCATCATCAAGGCAGCAACGGGACGCGGAGTGTCTACACAAACAGTCCTAAATCGACATCGGGGATGTGGCCGTTACGCACGTAGTTTTCGTAATATACTGCAAACTACATTTAGTGTATATAAAAGAACACGCGTATTGCAATAGAACATTTTATCAAAATTAGAAAGCATACGGTCAAGAATTTTTGGAAGTTTGTGCGTTTACAACATCTCAGTTTCCTATGTAGGTGCGGATGTAATTTAATGTAGAAAGATATAAAAAAGCCAAGATCGCTGATCATCAATTTTTATTTACCGGTCGTCGTAAATAAAAATTGATGATCAGCGATCTTGGCTTTTTTATATCTTTCTACATTATCATAATTGGATCACCTCCTAGAACGTAAACCAACGTAATTGTTTTTGTTCAAAATCTCAAATCTCAGAAAGCTCCTCACAGATTTGAATTTTCGACAAATTGTTGAATTAGATTGTTATATTTTTAAGGTACCTACAGCAACACGCCTGGTATGTTTAATATATATGTAAAACTGGAGTATGTTATAAAAAAAATTGCACATTTGTTCAAAATTCTTTATGGATTACTTTCAAATATATATCTGTGTGTAGCTCTTTGCGATATACAAACCTGTCACGATAATAACATATTTCGTATAAATTCATGCATATCGTGTATTAAAACAAAAGGTACATAGGATCAAACACTCGTTCAAATGCAACATTGTTACGAATTTCAAAACATTCTTCCAAGCACCAGTTTCAACAACATACTAGACAAAGATCTAGGAACGACAGAGTTGTAAGAGGAGGTAAAGAGGGAGTGGTAGGAGAACATGGAAAAGTGGGGGGGGGGGGGGTTGGTCCTGGGGAGGAGGTGGTGATATATAAAATGAGGGGAATGTGTATAAGATGGACCAAAAGAAGGCGCAGAAGATGTAGTAGGTGAGGGACAGTAAGAGGGGGCAAGAGGAGATGAACAGAGAAGAGATGTTTAAAGGAAGAAGTAGGAGGTGGGGATGGACAAATAGGGGTAGGGGACAAAGAAGGATATGAGAAGACAGAGAAGAAAAGAGGGTGTTCACTTCCAGTTCCCAATGAAATGTGAAAGTACTCATAAATTGTGCTCTCTCTCTCTCTCTCTCTCTCTCTCTTTTATTTATTTATTTATTTTAATTTCTTTTAAACAAGCAAAAGTAGCACTTGATGGGGTTCAGCTAGTTTGAAATAATTTCCAGGCAGATCTAAATACTTGTCTGTGCTTTTGTACAATATTCAAGTGTTGCTTTGCTTTAGCGTTTTGAATGTAGTATTCATGGTTCTACACAATTAACATCTCAAAATAGCGCTATAAAACAGCCAGGAACAAAATTCTTATCATATGATCCTCTGACGACACGCTCCTTTCATTTCTCCAGCGCCTACTAGTTTCAGTCTTTGTACAAGGCGACTTCACGAGAAAATCTGAAGTTTTCACATACACGTGCCGCGAGACGATGCAGCGTGTTGAGACACTGCTAATGGCCGCTAAAACAGGTGATTACCCTTGTTAATGAGTTCTGCTACGGCAGGCACTGAATGTGTAATGGGCTCAATATGGAGTCGTAGTCCCCCCCCCCCCCCCCCCTTTAGCAGCCACGTTAATACCCAGCAAGAACACCTCCATTCCGTCAAGAAGCTTGTTGAACCTTCGGAAACTGTCGGCCATAACGCACGCGAGCGTTCTAGTTTATCATGGGTATTGTTTAACATGAATGAAGAAGAAGTGATGATGGAGAACTTCATAACACCAATAAATGTGCACAGGGAACAGATTCCTGTGCTAAGGATCTTGGAAACCGTAGCGCCATGAGCCAGAATTAACGATGACCGAAACCCTTAACGTAGTTAGATTGCGCGACCATAAACTTGACGAACAATGCAAACAGCATTGAAGATGAAAGCTGAATTAAATATGCCCAAGATTATGAAGATGAGTAAGAAGTTGATGCAGGGCCGGCGCAAAGCACGTGCGAAACGTGCGGACGCACGGGGCGGCACTTTTCGAGGGGCGGCAAATTTGCCATCACCCACTTTTTTTTCTTTTTTAAATGAACATTCATGCACAAGAGGGTATTCGAAACCAAACCTCAGAGGGAGCTGTGGCATGGCTCTCGACTACCTGCCGGCCGCCTCTGTTGAACAAGAGGCGGGAGGAGGACTAATTTCTTCCTCGCCACTGTGGCAGCACAGTAGTGCTTTTCGCCGGAGGAACAGAGAGGGGGAAGCAGTCTGGCGTAGTGGACGATAAATACCGAGAGTGCCACCGGAAGTAGAATGCCGGAAGCTCCGTCGTATTGTATCTGTGGTGACTTGTAGCCAGTGATCTCTATACAAAGTAACTGGATGTAGAACTCTAGTGTCTGAGCATATAACTGCAGCGTGCCTGCACATTCGTATGTTTTGCACACGATTTCGCATCGTCCGCCATGTTTAAATTTGGCAAATGAGTTTCTATCAGTTATTGCGTGACAAAAAATTGCTCCCTTACCTCTTTATTTGGAATTTTTCCATATTCGATGTAGTAGGCTGATATGGGAGTGGAATCGAAACATATTTTCTTCTCTTTTTCTCGTAATGCATCATAGCAGCCATGTTTGAATTTGGAAAGAAACTGAATGTGAATATCTATGGCTGGCACGCTTGTAGCAGTAGTGTCAATGAAGAACAGATATGTCAGCGATGCAATAACGATGAAACCGAAAGCAAGACATATGACTAGAAATCTTACAACCCTGGGTATGATATCAGTCTGGTCTTGTGGCTAGAAGTGTTAGGTTGTAATCTACGTTAAGACAAATTTATGTTTAGAGTCCTGTGAGAACTGAAGTATTTTTTTGTTCCGTAACTGAATCTGGGACCATAATTTTAATATATTACAAGTATGCTATACAGTATTCGTCAGTTTTTTTTTTCTCTCGAATCTTTGCGACATCCAAGTGTCTCGTTATGCTGGAACGTAATAGTACAGGTTAAATTTGTGCGACTGAAAATGTTATTCACAATCTTCCTTCTCACAAAGACGTTGCTGGCGATCTAATTCGGAATATGTTGCGATTTCCGAGTTTTTATTAAGGTAGGAACCTAAGAAGAACGTTTAAATCACTGTTGCTGAAACCTGCAAGTGAGATTTAAATTCTGTCTTTTCACAAACAGTTCGCTGTTTATAACCGAATATGTGATGATTTCCGAGTGCGGTAATCAGGAATAAATATTAGGAAAGAACTTTAGTTATTGTCAGTGAAACGAGTGCAGTACCATTGACATTTATATTACTCCTTGTAGCTAATAGGTGTCTGCTTGATCATTTTCATTTTCATTGTAGAGGATAAGTGAAATAAATTTTTTAGGACGTTACATTGTCATCAACTATTTGTAATTCAGTTAAGATTTCCGTTAAAAAGTCCATTTTCATGTGCCACATAACAATTTTAAATTGTCAGACATGCCTGAGAAACATGTCATCGTCACTTGACAGTACATTTAGCTTCACAAAACAGGTTGTCAAGTTCCGTAATTGAGCATATATCGAAAATTTACTGCATCACCGCACGGATAGGAGACATTACAGAAAAGTAAAACCTATTCCGTGGTCAACATACCAATATGACCCTAATTTACTTTACACAACATGGAGCATCACCATATACAGTAATACACGCCGGAACCATAAACGTGAATTTAAAAATAACTGATGGCAGGTACTTAGCATTTCCTTAAAAGAAAAAGTTCGCAGTTTATTTCCGAATAAGTAGCGATTTACGAGTTTGTGATTAGGTATGAACCTAACATCATCTTCGAGTTAAACGAGTTGCAACAAAATTCATATCCGTGAATTTCACAAATCATCATCTGTTTGTTTACGTGTATGACGTGATCATGGCGCAGAGTGCCATGATTCGACCACAAAACTCGATAGTCGACCTAAATTCATCCTCTGGTAACTTCCGGTGTCACTCTCCGTATTTAGCACAGAAGACGAAATCTAATTTGGAAATTCAAATGCGATGTTCGATACTGCGGTTACGTGTTAAGCAAGAAGAAATTTTGATAAGCCTTTCAGTGGAAAAAAAATGGTTGAACATTACTACAGTCAAACATGTCCAACACCTACAATGGCTAGAAGTATTGAGAATGGGTAAATAAGCTGCGAGTAATTACAAGGGATAAAGACATTGATAGTAAGCCTGGCATAAGTTGGCCAATACACCTTACCTGCCGCGGTGTAGCCGAGTGGTCTAAGGCGCCTCGCTGCGGAGCACGCGGTTACTCGCCGTCGGAGGTTCGAATCCTCCCTGTGGCATGGGTGTGTTCTTAGGTTAGTTTAGCTTCGTTTAAGTAGTTTGTAATCCTAGGGACTAATAACCAAGCAGTTAAGTCCCATAGATTTACAAACATTTGAATTTGAACAATTCATCTATGGAGGAAGGGATGAGACAATAGGTGACCCAACAAAACGTTACATCATTGAAATATACTATTATCTTTAAGATGCAGTAAACACATCTTTGGACGAGAGATTAAATCAACTGAAATCTCTTTAAGATTATTTTGATTTTCTCTACGACATCGGCGAGATGAAGAATGCAGCTCCTTGACAGCCTGGACACAAAGTGTAGAAACCTCGCAGCGATTTTGCAAGATCATGAGTCAAGATACATGGATGCACTGGAGTTGAGGGAAGAACTAAAAGTACTTGCAGCATTGTTGAAACCTGGAATAGGTCCGAAAGAGACTCTGAAGTTCATAGGAAGACACAATTTTTGCCGTTAATGTTCACATTTTGAGAATTCTCCTAACACTCCCAGTGACAGTTGCGAGTGAAGAGAGGAGTTTCTCAAAACTGAAATTGATGAAGACACACCTCCGATCAACGATGTGCCAAACTCGTTTGAATGATCTCGCAAAAATATCGATTGAGCGCGAGCTTGTAGAGGACTTAAATTACACAGATCGTGTGAAAGAGTTTGCGCAAGCAAGAGACAGGAAGGTTCGATTTGTCTAGTATTTTTTTAACTTTTATATTATGATCAGTGGCTTGGCTATTTACTGTGCAGTTTCTTATTTTGTTCAACATTAAATAGTTATTGTAAATATTATTGTTCAAACCAAATTATCGTTAAATTGTGAATATATATATATATATATATTTTCGTTGAATACATTATCTGTTCATAACCACTGAAAAATGTTTATTTACGTTAACTTTAAGTTCATGCCGCGAGGATTAGCCCGAGGCTGGCCCCAGCGGAGGTTTGAGTCCTCCCTCAGGCATGGGTGTGTGTGTTTGTCCTTGGGATAATGTAGGTTAAGTAGAATGGAAGCTTAGGGATTGATGACCTTAGCAGTTAAGTGCCATAATATTTCACACATATTTGAACATTTTTGTAAATTCACAATGGTTATTAGTGCCCAGCGACTGTTTTGTAAAAATCTGTAGAGAACATCACCAATCCGTCGCAATTTTTGTTTTTATTTTCCAGATCTACATAGATTTCGGGCACACTTTGGGTATTCTGAATGCTTCGAGTTATGTTTACATCCTTACCGTCATGCTGAACGTAACTGTCAACATGACGATTTAGATGTAAAGGTAAAGCAGTCAACAATCCGAAGATTGGTTTGAACACCACAGTGCTTTTCTAGGCATGGTCGTGTTTGGAGGTGGTATTCCGTTGCCTTTCTCCGACCTTCGAACTGACTTACCCAGCCAGTTATAGGGGGACCTACAGTTTAACGTGGGTTCCGAAGCACGGTGCTACTCGGTATTTTTCACATGAGCAACACTGCCAGAGGTGAAAGAAGTGGAAACTGATAGATAAAAATCCTAGGACCTGGCGGGGATCGAACCCCGTAGACTTGTAGTCTGACACTCTACCACTGTGCAACCGAGGCGCAATTTTAGATGTAAGCACAAATTAAAAGCTTTGAGACTGGCCAGTGAGTGGTCGAAACATAGGTAGATCTGAAGAGTAAAAACAAAAATTGTGATTGATTGCTAACATTTTCTACAATTTTTAAAAAATAAAATTCCACAAAAGTTATGAAAAAAAATGAACTGGGGGTGGGGAGGGGGGGCGGCAATTTGGCAGCTCGCACGGGGCGGCACTTCGGCTTGCGCCGGCCCTGAGTTGATGCTTGTAGTATCCCAGCTACCCATAATATTTGAGATGGACGAATTTTGTGCCTGTGTGTGTCATAATGCGGAAAAGATGGCACATTGAGTACATTGGTAGCAGAATATACAATATCTCTATAGTATATCGATGAAAAATTCTAAATTACGTTGGTCTCGATGTCTTTGAATGTGATTCCCACAAAGGCAGACGTCCAGATTTGAAGAAGACATATGAAATTCGGTAATAAACGAATTATGACGTTATTCAACTTCTAAAATAAATTCACAAAACAAAGGACACTTTAAAACATGTAATTTTGTTTTATAGAAACGGTACAATCGTAAATTTTATCTTTTGTTTACGTACGATATATATATATATATATATATATATATATATATATATATATATATATATATATATATATATATGAAATTAACAGACATGACCTTTAGAACCGATTAAACAGAATTACAATGACAGTTAATTTTATAAACAAACAAAGAATTGAAAGAATTCATGACAACATCTATTTTTAATTATGTGGTGCTTTCTGAAAAATAACATAAATTCAAATACTCCGAAATAAGATCATTTTGTTTCAAATGAGTGATTAAATCGATATTATTCCATATCAAGTGACATAGTGAAGTAATAGGCTTCAAAACCTTTTATATAACAGACCAGATCACAAAACATGCAAGATGACAAGTTTACTTTTATATATTAGCTTTTAAAAGATATTAACGGCAGATTTACATATCTCAAAAGACGTGAATATAGTGTCTTAATACTCCGTGACTATTCTCAAAAGAATTAAGATTATGTAATTCTCTTACTGTCTAAATGTGCTTCACAAGCTAAAATTACGGATTTGGTGTTTGAAGTTACTGGTATCGAACTTTCACTTGAGTTTGGTTGTATCGGAATCTTAATATTTAGTAGTGGATTACTTGTATTACGCTCCACATCGGATTGTTATTGTCCGAGGAGGGGAAATCATCTTTCAATTATATTTACCTCCATTAAACAGTGATTAAATACTATCAGTATGTAACAAATGTTCTTGGCCGAACAATTTGTTATTGAGCATATAAATTGGGGAAATAGAAATGGCGGAATGATGGAACTCTGATCTGTCAGAACATTATAACCACATACGTGCTGTCGATACAAACCCATCCAGGTGGTAACAGCGTCCCCTGACGAGGAGTGAGTGGTAGTCAGACACACGCACGTTGCTTGTGTTTTCAATGGGCCAGCTGTCCGAGTGTAGCATGGAGAAGGCACAAGAGCTACTAGTACTTTGACCGAAGTCAGATGATAATGATCTGGAAGATCCACACGAACGATTAGGAAAGAGCACGACTTGTCAGGAGCTCGATGATTTCTGAGGTCAGTCTCTTCAATAAATAGCGAAACCACGTCCAACAACAGAGGGTTGAGCTCCCAACCCTCATTCCACATAGGACATCATAGGCTTAGCGAACTATGGCGGAACAGGTCAGAGAACAAGTTTGCGCAGTGCTACAAAGTCAGGAGTTTGATTCAGTGTTAGAGGGACACAGTGGCAAGTTTCATACAAAATACCAACCGATAGAAATTATTAGTACGAAAGGTAATTATAAGAACAAATAAATACTTGGTATACGAAATAGCTTGTTACAGGTTTAATGAAGAGCTGAAGAAAATCTGTCGAAAACTTGCAGCGCTTTTGATACTGACGAAGAAGTCATTAAAATTGTGGTACGGAATTAATGCGCGCTTTGCAGACCACCATACATATTCAGCGCCTACGGAAGTCGCAGTGTGATGTGCCGGGTTCTCTTGCTGGTGTGTGCTCTTAACTAGGTGGGGATTATTGACGGACTTCTTAGCTATGTAAAGAGCTTCTCTGAACATAGATTATAGAGGCCATTAGTGGCCGAAGATAATCTGAGTACCAGAGACCTGGTAATGGAACAGAGACATTGCTGTCATCACAGCGTCTAGCAGGGACATATTTAATCTACCTTTCATTGTTTTAGTTTTCTTTTTTCGCATATAGAATTAAATAAATACTTAAAATGGGCATTTTTGTTTGCCTTAAGAATTCACAAACAGCCATTAAAATTTCAACATAGGGATAGAAAATAATGATTTTTTGTTGTTCTTAATCGTAGGAATTCAGTGTGTATGCGCTTTTTTATGCCTTGGTGTCAACTTTGTCGTAGATTTTTCTTGAATATTAAGTAAATGTTAAGATTCTAACAGATTGCGAGAGCAGTAACCATTTTTAAGGAACAAGTAAATAATCTGATAATAGTCGTAGAAAAAATCATGAAATCAGTTTCTGAACACTTCTCCTCGTTTTGACGTAGTACATGGGTTTCCGTCAACAGCCTCATATGACGCATCTGTATGTAGCTCCGCTCATGACTAATCTGGCTAGAGGCTTTGTGACAACCATGAATAGAGACAGTGGAGTTCCAGACGTCGCATTTTTCATGAAGATTCTTCTGTTTATGCAGACAGATCGCTTTCCTTAGTCAAGACATGTGACGTTGCACGACAGAGCCGTAAGAACGCTTGGCATTTCAGGATCTAAGCTGCGATTAATATTACATTCTGACTGAGAGATAAGGGTGCCTGGGAGCGCAATTGCCGGCCCATGCTCAACGTGAAACTTGTTCATGTCATCGACAGCTGTGGGCTTGTTGCTACGTCTTTCATGGTAGTGATGAAGGCAGGCTTCGGCGAGGGGGACGGGGCAGTGCTGATATAAGAGCGACAATGCGTATTCGTTATCATATACCATACACAAATAACGGCCTGATGAAGAGCATTCAGACATGTTACATGGTGACAAATTATCTATTAGCAAGAGAACATTCTAACTGCTGAAGACATTTGGATTTTTAGTGACATACATTACTAACAGCTGTAAAATGTGGTTCTGATTTTGGATTGTGGGCTGGGCTACGCTGCTGGGAGGTGGTGACGAAGACCAATCAGTGGTTTCTGGAGACAGTTGATCCTTTATTTAACATCTGTTGAGAAATATATGTGCCAAGATCGCTTCTTCAATACTTTATTTCACATAACCAGTTTCGAGAAACGTAGATTTCATCGTCAAATCTGTAAACGTTAATAAATATTTTGTACTATGGCTGTAGGACAACAATTGCATAGCAATTCAATATACATATAAAAGGAGAGCATATAAACATACATTCCTTACCTCTCAATTAAAAAAAAATGTAAAGGGTGGCACCTCTCCACACATTATTTACGACTTCACAGTTAAAGCGTGTCATGATTATAAGATTTAGCGTCTGCAGACCACACCAAAAACAACTTTATAATAGCAAAAGTACAACGTCATATAATCTAGACGGGTCTTAATTTAAAGTATGTGTCTATCTATATATTTTTTGAATTGATATGTAATAACTTCTCCAATGTTGTTCAATTTGTACATTGAGCAAGCTATAAAGGAAAGCAAGGATAAATTTGGAGAAGAAATTAAAGTTCAGGGTGCAGAAATAAAAACCTTGCATTTTGCTGATGACATTGTAATTCTGTCAGAGACAGCAAAGGACCTGGAGGAGAAATTGAACGGAATGGAGAGTGCGTTGAAAGGAGCATATAAGATGACCATTAACAAGAGAAAAACAAGGGCAATGGAATGCAGTCTTAGAAAATCAGACGATGCTGAAGGAATTAGATTAGATAACGAATCAATAAAGGTAATAAATGAATTTTTTTTATTTAGGCAGTAAAGTAACATATGATGGTCGCAGTACAGAGGATATAAAATGCAGAACGGCAATGGGAAGAAAAGCATTTTTGAAAAAGAGAAATTTGTTAACATCGAATATTCAATTAAGCAAAATGTTCAAATGTTTGTTAAGCTTAAGGGACTTAACTACGGGGTCATCAGTCCCTAAACTTACAAACTACGTATGAACTACCTACAACTAAGGACGGCACAAATATCCATGCCCGAGGGGGGATTCGAACGCCCGACCGTAGTGGCCGTTCAGACCGTGACTGAAGCGCCTCAGTCTCCTCGGCTACCGCGGCCGGCTTCAATTAAGCGTAAGGAAGTAATTTTTGAAGGCATTTGGTATGTATGAGAGTGAAATATGGACGATAAACAGTGCAGATAAGAAGAGGATTGAGGCTTTTGAAATGTGGAGTTACAGTGGAATGCTGAAGATTAGGAGGATGGATCGCATAACTAATGAAGAACTACTGAACAGAATTGGGGAGAAAAGGAATTACTGGCATACTTTGAATAAAAGAATGGATCGATTGTTAGGACACATTCTTATACATCAAGGAATCGTGAGTTTAGTGTTGGAGGGAAGTGAGTTGGGAGACCAAAAGATGAATTTAGTAAACAGATTCAAATGAAGATAGGTTGTCGTTCTTATGAGGAGGTGAAGAGGCTTGCTCAGGTAAGAGTAGGGTGGAGAGTTGCATCAACCAGTCTCCGGACTGAAGACCACATCAAAAGGAATGTATTAACTTTATAAAAGCCAGAGTACAAAATTTTGATTGACAGTTGCAGATCTGGACAATTAAGGTTATGGAAACCTGTTATCTGAAATAAAATACTGAACAAGCGATCTATGCATATATATTTTTCAACAAATAACAATTTCGATCTCCCCACGTATTGAAAAACGTCAATCATAAACAACAAATATTACAACTACAGGTCACGCTTGTCTACACTGATTCTTCTTCCTCTGCGTAAAATTTTCAGGGTTTACTGAGCTGTGGCTGGTTAAAAGGAATGTGAGATAAGACGCTGCACCAGACGCACGTACTCCGTCGGCGTTGAAGAGCACGAGTCTCCAACCCCGGATGCCTCGCAGCGCAACCAGACTGGGCTTCCGGTAGACTCGCGGCGCCGTGTGACGTCATCGGGGAGTATTCAACGCTCACTCCAGAGCGTAGCTTCCGTGGCGGACATGCGGACCGGTATGGTCCTGGCGGCCCTCGACATCGGTGGTTGGGTTGCCGGGCGTCTGGAGCCGCCAGTTCGGGACCTAGTCGCGAAGAGAGCACTTCGATGGCGAAGGTGAACGGTATAGCCGAACCCTTATACACCAGCCAGCAGCATCCGAAAGCGGCTTTTGGATGTTAGCGACGAGCGACGCAGATTGCGACCCAACTGCACTCTTCCTGACAGGGTAGCTTGTAGTCCCTAAATACACTGCCTCCTTATTGTGTTTTACAGTTTCTGCTGATTTTGTAGGATGTCGCCCACTTTCTAAGTCAGAAGATTCCCGTAATTCGTCCGTTTTTCCTCAAGCGACTTTACCTCCAGCCACGTATACGTGCGGAAATAACCTAGTTCAGCCGGTATCCATAGTCAGCTGCCTGAGTATGCCCACCGACATGGATTCTGTAACACAAGAAGCTTACACTACTTTTCCTCATTTTGATAAAAACCATGTTCATAGTTTAATCTTTTACTTTTGTCGTCCAGTCAACAATTCGAAGATTTGTTTAAATACCACAGTGCATTTCTAGGCATTGTCCGCTTTGGAGGTGGTATTGCCGTTGTCTTCGTCCGACTTTCTAACTTACCGAAGCAATGTCGGGCCTGGTGGTGTTAGGGTAAAGTGCTCGACTGGAAAACGCTCGGTCGCGGGTTCGAAACAGGGCCGCTCCTTGGATTTTACAGTCTGCGTTTTAACCCATCCTTCACCTCTCAGCGATATGAGGAGTCGCCAGAAACGACATGTGGGTCGGATTCCACGTTAAGCTGTAGGTCCCCTTTCCCCGGTTGGATAACGGATAGGCTAGGGACACGCAAGTCACCGAAGTGGCGTCCAATTGAAGGAGTTGCACCAGGCCAATGAGCCACACGAAATTATAAATTATAGGGGCCTACAGTTCAACGTGCTACTCGATAGTTTTCACATCAGCAACGATGCCAGAGGTGAAAGAAATGTGAAGTTTCAATGGCGGGAATCGAAACCGCAACCTTTGGGTTCATAGTCTGGCACTCTACCACTGCCATACCAAACCACACCTTTAATTTTGATCTTATTCATTTTTCCCCACTTCCCTCATACTATTACCACATTTATCCCTCCTACGCTAAGAAAAGCATCCCGGAATTCTTCTAATACTAAAACATTGTGTCCCTACTTTAAATGTTTCAGCAAACAACTAGGAATCTCACAGGACTTTTGACTTACATTTTAGGACTCTGTCAACTACTGTCATTGGCATTATAATTATCATTGACTCTGGTAGCAGTTTTCTTACAGGGATATAGGAAGTCACCTATTTACGTCTCGCATGCTACAATTGCTTCTATGATCACTTACAAAATGTTGAAATATTTGTTAAGCTTAAGGGACTTAACTGCGAGGTCATCAGTCCCTAAACTAACTGCTTATGAACTACCGTATACTAAAGACAGCACAAATATCCATGCCCGAGGAGGGATCCGAACCCCCGACGGGAAACGGCCTCGCGCATCGCAGCCTAGCGCCTCAATGCGCTCGGCCGCTCCACCGTCGCTGATCTCTTTTTGTATTTGTGGCTGTAGTACAAAAATCCTAGACTCTCATATCACCTGAATATTATTACCATCAATCGTGTTGTTCTGTACTTAAGCAGGCCCTCAATGGGCTAATAAGAAATCATATATGTTTACAATGTTTTACTAATAAATATCTTTCTCGCTGATGTTTGTGATCAATCGTATACTAACCTGTGTGGAACATAACTGCACTACGTTTATTATAACAGTTTGAGCACTGCCTGTTGTCTACTGACATTGGTTCGCACAAACGTTTGGTTGGCTCCATGTTTCTTTTCCTAAGGAAATGTTGATTTACCTATTACCTTAACTACACCCATGGTAATGTAGCTCTCGTCGCACTTCAACATTTTTGAACCGGGAATCCACCTCAGTTACTACAACTTCTTTCACTCTTCTAATCCTTGCTAACTTCTTCAAATCTCCCTTTCACGCAAAGTTTTGATGTAGTGGCCTCGCTTCATGAGTTCGCCGTAGCCACTGATTCTAGTCTAAGGCCCTATTCGAAGCCCTCCCTGTTCTGTACGAAACATTATCTCCATCCACATGTGCAATCTTAGGATACTTGTGCTCTAACAACATTACTTCCGTTAGCTATAGGAGCTATCCCAGCCTACCTGTAAAAAATAACATTTTACCACCAACCACTAGCACACCTATTATACCTACATCTGAGTCACTTAGAGTGTCACTTGTGTAACGTAATGTAACATCAAGAGCGTGTCGATTAATGCATTACTCGATACCTATCATCAGAGGACCAAGTTTCTGGAATCTGTCAGCAGTCATAAATGAAGCACGGGATTTCGGAGCGCACGATTTCAGATGGCGGTATCGAGTTGTTAAGCAGTGACAATTTACGTTAATCTCGAACGGAAAAGACGAAATCTAATGTTTAGTCAATGTTACCGTGTTTAAAAACATTGTGAGAGACGTGGCGCTGTAAGGAAAGCTTACACACAGAAAATTTCAGAAGAGACTGGAAACATTAACATAGAAATTCCATAATCAAAGAAAAATGAAAACTGTATAAGTAATAATCGACAAGTGATCAGGACTACCAAATTGTATGTTTTGAACAACAGTACACCCAGTTACATCATTGTTTTCCTAATCAAATATGTAAAATATGGGCAAAGTGCTACTCGTGCAATTTTCTTGATTATACATTTATAAACTTCAGACTAGGAAAACCACATCATAAAATCTTACCTGTGTTGTTGTTGTAGTATTCAGCCAAGGGACTGGTTTGATGCATCTCTCTACCCTACTCTATTCTGAGCAAGCCTCTTTATCAGAACGGCAACCTACATCCATTTCAATTTGCTTACTATATTTTTTCTTCGTCTCCCTCTGCGATTATTACCCCACACAGTTCCCTCCAATGCTAAATTCTCAGTTCCTTGATGTCTAATAATATGTCCTACCAGTCGATCCCTTCTTTTAGTCAAGGTATACCAGGAATTCCTTTTCTCCCCAATTCTGTTCAGTACATCCTCATTAGTTACGCGATCCACCCACCTAATCTTCAGCATTCTTCTGTAACACCACATTTCAAAAGCCTCTATCATCTTCCTGTCCGCACTGTTTATTGCCCATGTTTCACTCCCATACAAGGCAACACTCCACATGAAATGACCGTATTTGCAGGATATCTAAGTAGGCGTTAGTAAAATTGTTCATTCGATGTTTAACTGAAAAATCACGAATTAAAGACAAGCAGTTTTTGTAAACAAAATTTTGCTATTTCATCAAACAGACAAGAAAAAAAATCCCGAGGTTTTATGCGTTAATATAATGATTTTTTTTATCATTATTGTTCGACATTATTATCGTTAATTAACTCAATGCCTTGTCACTGTAAGTCAATATTCATAATTGTTATAACAGTTCTTTTGTACAGCTATAATTGTTACCATAATATAAAGTAGCAGCGCCATAGAGACTGCTGTTAGTCGGAGTTTGTGTGAGTTGAGATTTGTAATAGTTGGCATTGTGATTCTTCAAGAGGTTTCGATGTCTCGTGCATATAATACTGGAAGAAAAAAAATATATATGACCTGGCATAAAAAAGAGGGATAACCACATGGAGTAGATATATTTTTACACGTCAAAGACGGTCCACTGGTATGCAAATGTGCAAAATTACAGATATGCAATTTAATTTTAAATATAATCCTCATTAATGTTAATATCAAGGGTCGTCACCATATTTTTTATTAAGAACATTGAAAAAGATCCAACACCATAAATCTACAACCACAGTGGCGAGATAATTGATCAGAGTCACCAAATAATAATCACAATCCTCTCCCTATCTATCTAATTACCCCTCCAAAATAGTTTGTTAGGATTTTGTAAAGGAAAGTAAATTTATGACTTAACAAATAAATTTATTAATTAAAGGACACAGAAATTCGGGGGATAGGTAACAAGTAATATAAAAGATTTTTTTAAATGAAATCACAGTTAAAAGTGTAGTCAAGCAATGGGTTACAAATAAAACGTAAATTTATAAAAAGGACATCAAATGCAGTAAAATCGGTTAACACCACGAAATACATGTGTGACCAGCAAATTTTCTGATGTTTTTAACAATTAAGTTTACAAATCAATATACAAAGTCTAATAGGAATGAAAAAAATGGAGCTGTAACTTTTACATGTAAAGTATTTAGCACTAAATTAATCAATACAGTGAAATATCTTTGGCATTGACCTATTGTGAAAAACTAGAATGGTGGCCAGAGGCGATAAGAAATTAGTTATAGGAAAGAGCAGTCAAACATCGATTATACGCACGCACATACACACTGATGGGTGATTACTGCAACTTCATAAAACAACCCTAGCAAATAGCGAGCATTACTTTACCAGTAACCTTGAGTCGGCTAAATCTGTCAACGCTGGATCTCGCTGGCGACTGGACGATGTTGAGTGGAGCTGAAGGAGAATAAATTCTTCCGCTTGGGACTCTCACTAAGATCTATGAAGCAATACCGATATTTAACTATAACAGCCCCACTATCACGGCAGATAGCAGTTGTCAGGTAAATGCTTCCAGTGTCGGCTAGGACATTCAGTCACAAACTCAAGCGCAAAACGCAAGTATTGAGCACAATTGTCCCCAGAATGGAATTGCGTAAACCACTATCACGTCGGTATTGCCAGTACGACGGTGGTTGTTTGATCTCAAGTCTCGACCGAACAAGAATATAAAACACAGCTGTTTCGCAAAGCGAACAACTGCAACTGAGTTCCTGTCCAGATCGAAATGTGAAAGTTTTAATGTTCGCGATCCGCTGCAGGCGGAAATTTCAGAAAACTAAAGTTTAACAAACGCTCAGGAATCATCCCAGAAGAGCGATTAAAACTCTTCAGGTCCTATCTAAAAGAAAACTTCCGAACTAGCCGGAGCCTACACGAGGAAAACTGCCCCCCCTAAATTCGATATACCAATCACTGGAGAGCTCTAACCCTCCGGCCAATGAGATGGACAGGTAGCTATGACAGATAGCTAGACCTGTCGCCTACAAAGACGGAGCCAATCGGATCGCCTCCAGTGGGTGCCATCCAAGTCAATCGTCCTTTCGAAAATTCCTCACACCCATCGTTTCACAGTCTTTTGCCCTAAAAGGAATTTAAAGTCTTATCTAGCGAACTCGTAGCCCGAACAGCCACAGATAAAATAGCAGAGTTGAAAGGGGACATGAAACACCACACAAGAGAAGACTCCATTGCATGCCGAAATTCCACAGGATGCCTGGCAGTTTATCACCCTGAATAAACGAAGCCCGAGTCAGCCACCGGCTGTAATTCTGCAGACAAGGAAGGCTAACACTTAGAAGATAACCTTCCCAAAGCCGTACACTAAGAGGCTCTCTAATGATAGGAACCCCGTGTAATGCGCCCACACTGCCCGCTATCTGAAAGGGATGGGATAAATTATCGAGTGTTTTCTAGATTGCAGCCACCTCAGGTAGTGAGCCTACAGACAGAGAGGTCCCGCCTCACAAACTGCCCCCATAAACGTGTCACCAGCGACCAGCCTCCCTGGACAACACCAGCCCAGCTCTGCCTTCTGCAGGCAGGGACAGCGCCTAAGAGCTAGCAAATACAGTTCCCAAGTACAAAGAGAAAATTGTCACTCGAGACACATACTGCAGCTTCACCAAACAATACAATCTGAGGTACATCATTATGACATGCAAGAATAAATTTTAGAAAAAAGGATAGCAAATTACTCCCAATACACACAGCGCACACAAAAGCACCATAAAGAGAGAAAATAAATGAACAAATAACTGACCACCTGTATGTGTGTGTGTACAACTAGATGTAAATGAACCGTGTTACTAACTCCATGAATAAATTGCAGAAAGGAATCAAACTGAGCGTTATTTAAAGTAATGCAAGGAGCCTTCCACATTACACTGTACTACAACCAAAATAAGATGTGTGTTTTCGAAATTTATATAATTTATTCGATACCAATAGTCTCAACAGAATCTATGCATTAAATGTTAATTCTGCGATGTAACTTGATTACATAATAGGTATGGGTGACTTTATACTACCTACTGGGAAAGCATTAGTGAAGTATAGCATAAATAAACGTTACAAGAGCCGTTATTGGTATATTGTCTTAAAAACTTCTCTCAAATAATATATTGACCATTTCACTAATTTCATAAAATGATAAGCAATAAAATTAAATATGTGATTAAATTAGAATATGTAACATTAAGTTACTGTTAGGTTATGAAGACAGCAACCACTTGCGGGGTCGTAGTTTTTATTTCCGACTGGTTTCTAGTAGTTGCTGCCCATCCTCAGGTATTTGTATATGAATACAATTGCACAGTAGAACAAATCGTATAAATTTTACGGAAGGGATCGAATTACAAGTATAGAAATATAAGGGAAAAAGATACAGACCATATAAAATTGATCGATTTTCAATGAAAATTATTTCTTTATATTTGGCTATCATATACAACGGCCTGCATGAAGTAGATATTTGACTCTGTTTCCTTGTATTTTCTGCTCTTCATAATTCAAGTGTTCTTTACATATAATTTTGTGATAAATATCGTTTAACAACATCGCTATTTCTAGAGTTAGAATAATGAAAAGGAATTAAGAAATATATGACCCTTTCTAGCATTAATGAGGTATATTTGTTTTTAGTATGCACATTGAAATTACAGTCGAACGTATTATACCAATACTACCTAATCTTAAACGGTTTAACACCAAGGCTATCGTATTGTAACTATCATATTCAAATTGTTTTAAACGTCGTTCAAAAATGGTCAAATGTTAGTACCGCTCATGGGACTTAACTACGTGGTCATCAGTCCTTAAACTTACAAACTACTTAGGAACTACCTTATACTAAAGACAGCACAAACATCCATGCCCGAGGGGGGAGGGGTGATTCGAATCCGCGACGGGGAACGGCTTCGCGTATCGTAGCGTAGCGCCTCAATGCGCTCGGCCGCTGATTTAAACGTTGTGGTAGCTGTAGATAGAACATAAACTGGAGTATTAGATACACACAGAGATTGTGGCTCATAACTGCCTCATGTGTCTGTTTGCTGTCACGGCTGATCAGCCGTGCGTACTAGAGCGCCGTGCTACGGTGTGCGCGGCCGTTCGCCGTCTGGGGTTCGAGCCCCTCCTCAGGCATGGGTGCTTGTCTTGTCCTTAGGTTAGTTTACCTTAGTTTAAGTAGTTTATAAGCTACGGACTAATGACGATGCAGTTGAATCCGATGGATTTACAAGCATTTAAACGTTGGTCACAATATTGAGAACATTTATTACTTATAATTTACGTTATTCGTTTTTTTTTGCATAACTGCCTTAAACTAAAAATAACTTTAAAGTAAACCAATACTTACCGTAATGAAAATTCGAAGTTATGTCACGGAAGTGAGATCAATTTATTCAATGTTTAGTTTAATGATCTTTATCTATGAAATCACTTCAAATTTTGTATAAATCAGTTCATAATTCTTAAATTATACTTAATTTATTTTATTTAAAGAACCTAAACTAAAACATCCCTCGGAAATATTAAATTAGAAGCGCAAACACTGGTGCTATCAACTTTTATATGTTAAATGTTCTCCTACTACAATAAGATATGTTACTTATGTACTGGTTTAGTAATATTTAGTAAAAAAACTCAAAGGTGGTTTGGTCTGCTAAAATTCTGTAATGTTGTAAAGAAGGAATTGAACAGAGTACTCAAGCAATGAAATGGCCAATCAGAAGGGGGAGTTCCGTGAAGTTAGGTGTGTTTGTTATATGGGACAGCTGTACTGGCTTTTCTTTTCTTTTTTTCTTTTTTTTTTAGAAAAAAACTACGATATGTAAACTAAATACCTGCTGCTCTTTTACATCAGTTCAGCGATGAAGTTATTACTACATTGGCGGAAACCCAAAACTCTTCTTAGGAGACTCATGCTTCACGAGAGTTTACTGTTGTTTGTTACTGCCGTTATTTGGCGAGCCAAGATAGTCATAGGTCTCATGTTTTTATTACTCCAGATTTGTGCATTCTACTGTTGAATAATTCGAAGTGCTATTATGAAAATCTAATTTATAAAAAGTACATTATAGCTCTCAGGATACCATTACAAAGCGGGATCAGTTTTACTATTACAACAGGCCTCAACAGCTGTTCATACCTGCACAGACATTCCTAATTTGTTACATAGTTTGTCGGGTGTGGTTTCTATTTCTTGATACACTTTACCTTTGATGTATACTGATAAGAAAAATTCTGTCGACGAATAGGGGAGCGAATTGGTCAATGGACAGGCCCTTTACCACCTGTCTATCGGGATAATCTCTGTCTTGTATTTTTCTAGCTATAGCTGGGTAATGAGATGGGAAACCATCTTACTATATCACATGGTACCCCGTTCCACTTCTTCAAACAATTCTGGAAGTTCTTGGTCTATAAAATATACGTATTTCTTGCCATTAATTTTACCTTCGATGATTTTACCAAACATTCACGCACTAACAACAATAAAATGGAAAAGGGCCGGAGAGAGAGAGAAAATGTGTGTGCAAACCATGTTCTGTCTTAATTGTCAAATACCACGTCACTTATCACTCTAGCACGTAAATATACTATAGCTTTTATACGCAAAATCGAATGAGTTTTCCCATTTCCATAGAGAAAAATACACCATCTCGTTTTTAAAACGTGATTTTTAAAGTAATGGTAAAAGGCATTTTAAGGACAAGATCACTGTTTTGTGTTCTTTTAGGAATACCGCAAATTTTGTATAAAAACATTTTCTTTCCTCCAAGTGTTAGTTCAGATGCTGTCATCATCCTATTCCATTTATGTTCCAAAAGGTGATCAAAGACCAAATTATAACGTGTATTTTTTCCTTCCTTCCAAATATTAATGGTCGCTCCATATATAGTTCTATTTTATTTTTAGTTAGAGAAGTATGCAAGTGCATATAATTTATTATACTTAAACTTTGTGTGAACGATGCATTTAGTAAACCAGAGCTTCTAGATAAATGTTAGCTAAATTGGAGGGAGTCAACGAATAAAAAAATATTTTAATGACACCGAAGATATTTTAACCACAACACAGATTCAGTTTTGAAAGGTAGGGACTGTACATTACAAGTGACTATTGGTCCATGCAAAAGTCGTCGAAAAATTGCAACCAATATGATAAAAGGCAAAAATGAAAATTACGTTGCAATTAGAACATTAGCTGAAGTTCACTAATCACGGGAACATACATTTCCAGTTCTCGTAGTAATCCAGATTACCAGTCCAGATAAAAAAAAGTATATTCTCTGTTGATAACAGCAATCTGAAATGAGTACATTTGCTCTGCCATTTACAGAATTACTCACATCTCTATCTCTCTTTCACATGTACGCATACACATATACACACACACACACACACACACACACACACGTGCACAGATATACACGGAGCGAAAATTCATTTCGGTGAATTTTCAGATAGAGAAGAAAACAGATTGTAAGGCAAATCAGTTTTCAACAATTACTGCCTGTGGAAGAGGACTTGCTTTGCATCACACCTCTGTCAGTCCTGATTTATTTTTCTACAAATTACTAACGGGCTATGACGGGAGAGTATGATGTATTTTACGTCAAAATCATCCATACCTTAAAATACAACTCCACATTGGATTCTGTGCCCAACCACCACAATACAATAATCATAATAAACATAACAATAACGAATTTTCAGCTTGCGATATTTTAAAATATATATTTTACATGAGACCACCAAGCTGAAATTTTGTTTTTATTATTCATACATAGGATTTAGCCGTGTCCAACAGCACACTTGTGTGATTTCGACCGTAGAATTTTGAATTAATGAAATCAAACTGGGATCAGCAGTTGACAAGAATGTGATACTACAAATGTGAGTTTTAAAGGAGAAATTAATCTTTTATTTTGGCTTTGTTTATGTGTGATGGTTCGATAGCGTTGTCAATATGTTGCCACTCTTTTAATAACAGTTGCAGAAGTAGAGAAGCACTTGTTCTAAAAACGGTAGTCGGATAAGTAAAATTTGTGCTAATATTGTCACCTGAAATTCCCCATAGATGTGTGCACTACGTGCTAAGGTGAGTGTAATTTGATATGCTTTGGCGTGTCTCTAGGTGGCCGTAATAGTTATGTTGTGACAGTACAAATAACTATTGATTTTCACCCGTTGACAGCGAAGCAAACAACTTTTCATTATCCACTGTCCCACTGTTTTCTTATTCCGACGTGATTTACTAGAAGTCCGAAATGTTGCATAGTACGAAGGGTTTGCTACCTTGTCCCAAATTTTAGGTAATATTAAGTCAAATGTTTAATGAACCGGTATTAATCTCGACTTGCTTAGTACTCTAAGCTGTAGCGTATATTGACATTTTAATACCCATTTGCAACATGTTCAATGGACAAATTTTAATGTGAATTTCCTCAGTATTAAAATTTTCATATCAATTGAAACAATTATTTAGGCTATTTTGTTGTGTAAAACTGCCAATATTGGAAATTATCTTTATTAAGATGTCTGGTTTCGGCAGTTTAAACTGTCAACATCGGATTACTCATTTCTTGCGCATCATAAAAGGAACTTTTTAAAAATGTAATTGTTCACAACATATGAGGAGCTACTTTTCAAAACTCATAATGACACAAAATGTAATTTTTTTTTCAGGAAATGCAGAAAACGTATACCACAAAGTATTGGATAATTTTTTTTACGTATTCTACACGAATACTCAGCTAAGGGTCAGAATGATAAACGTTTATACTCAACAATGTTGTAATGTGGAAAACGAATACTAATTCTACAATCTTGGCCATTTAAATGTTTGCTCGTTAGTCCAGCAGCCTTACATTGTAGGCAACACAGCGTAATAAAATGAAGGGAACTGTTGTACATAACGCAGTTGGATTTAATCATACTAGGGGACAAAATACTACATATTGCATTTGCCACTAGCGCTCTTTTTGAAGAGGTTAATATGCGTTTTGACACAAACTAATTGGAGGAGTTTATAGAGCGGGTAATAAAACAACAGATTTCGTATTGAAGTCAGTTATGTCCTCCAGAGGTCATAAAGGGTACTGAAAAGTTGGTCATCACATGACGAACCTTTACGCCATTGTTAAATTAGCATGAAATTCACTGGTGTACATAATGTTGTAGAAATGGTTTCTGAGATAAAAGTGTTGAATTATCTTGCTGACTTCTTTGGTACTTTAGAAGTAAGACTAATAATGGGTAAGGAAATAGGACTGTGGTTTAAGTTAGTATGAACATCATACTGGCATTATCATGGCCAAAATAGACGCGAATCCACGATTCCCCACAGAAGCACTCGTGTTAATGCCAACTAGTTCTACCGAACTTGAGAGAATTGAACAATTATTCAAACGGATAATAGAGGGGAGAACTTTATGATTAGGGACTGGAATTCGATAGTAGGAAAAGAAAGGGAAGAAAAAGTAGCAGGTGAATTGAGGCCGGGGAAAGGAAGGAAAGAGGGAAAAACATGGTAGAAATTTATACAGAGCACAATTTAAACATTATTATTACTTTGTTTAATAATCACGAAATACAGCTGTGTACATGGAAGAGCACAGGTGATGCTAGAATTCGGACGTATTTTGTTATGGTAAGACACAGATTTCGGCACAGAGGTTTTAAAGTGTAGACATTCCCTAGGCTGATATAAACGAATGAAACTTTCACTCTGCAGCGGAGTGTGCGCTGATATGAAACTTTCTGGCAGATTAAAATTGTGTGCCGGAAAGGGGACTCGAACCGGGGGCCTTTACCTACCGCAGGTAAGTGATGTACCACTCAGCTATCCCGACACGACTCATGGCCAGTCTTCACAACCTTATTTCTGCCAGTACCTCGCCTCCTACATTCCAAACTTCACAGAAGCTCTCTTGCCAACCTTGCGAGGAGTGCATCCTGGAAGAGAGGATGTGGTGGAGACATGGCTTAGCCACAGCCTAAGGGATGTTACCAGAATGAAACTTTCACTCTGCAGCGGAGTGTGCGCTAATATGAAACTTCCTGGCAGATTAAAATTGTGTGCCGGAAACGGGACTCGAACCTGGGACCTTTGAAAGTAGGAGGTGTGGTACTGGCGGAAGTAAAGTTGTGAGGCGGCAACGTGAGCCGTGTCGGGATAGCTCAGTCGGTAGAGCGCTTGCCCGCGAACGGCAAAGGTCCCATGTTCGAGTCCCGGTTCCGGCACACAATTTTAATCTGCCACGAAGTTTCATATCAGCGCACACTCCGCTGCAGAGTGAAAATTTCATTCTGGAAACACCCCTTAGGCTGTGGCTAAGCCATGTGTCCACCATATACTTTCTTCCAGGAGTGCTAGTCTTGCAAGGTTCGCAGGAGAGCTTCTGTGAAGTTTGGAAAGTAGGAGGCGAGGTACTGGCGGAAGTAAAGTTGTGAGGCGGCATCGGGAGACGTGTCGGGATAGCTCAGTCGGTACAGCGCTTGCCCGCGAACGGCAATGGTGACAGGTTCGAGTCCCGGTTCCGGCACACAATTTTAATCTGCCAGGAAGTTTCATCATGAATACTTTGTTTAAAAATCACGAAAAACAGCAGTGGACATGGAAGAGCACAGGATATGCTAGAATTCAGACGTATTTTGTTATGCTAGGACACAGATTTCGGCTCAAAGGTTTTAAAGTGTAGACATTCCCCAGGCTGATATAAACGAATGAAACTTTCACTCTGCAGCGGAGTGTGCGCTGATATGAAACTTCCTGCCAGATTAAAATTGTGTGCTGGAAATGGGACGCGGGCAAGCGCTGTGCCACTCAGCTATCCCGACATTACTCACGGCATATCTTCACAACCTTACTTCTGCCAGTACCTCGCCTCCTACTTTCCAAACTTCACAGATGTTCTCCTGCGAAACTTGCAAGACTAGCACTCCTGGGAATTAGATATGGACGACTTATCGATTGTGAACTACAGTTAAAATTAAGGAAATAACACCTGAGTTTGGGGATTTCGAAAGGCCGTTAGATAACGATTATTTGAAAAATGAGAAATGACACAGGAGAAGAAGAAGTGTAAGCGTTGGAGGACCGAGGAAGAAGAAAGACCGCTTAGAAATACGTAGGTATCAGAGGAGACACTGAATGTAATGGATGAAAGGAGAAATTTTTTTTAAAAAAAGGGCAAAATACGAAGGTGGTAAAAGTGAGCACATTCAGCTGAAATTTAGTTTGACAGGATATTTAAAACTTGTAAGGGGGAGTGCCAAAAGTGCTTCCGACACGAAGTTGCTTTTCTTGAAAATTGATGCAGTAGTCCAGTGTTAGTACTGGTGGTGCGCAGTGACGTATTTTGGTGGGGCGATGGTATTTTTGAACAATATGGTGGCGCGGGTTAGCGACGCTGCGAGGCTGCTTCATTTATCACGGCCGACGGCGTCTGATCGATGGCCGACGCCTGGCGTCCTCGCGACGCCCCTCTCGCCCTCCTTACGACGACGGGACGAGGTCTCAGCCGAAACGTGTCGAGCCGCCGCCATCAGCGGTGACTGATAGCGCGCGATTTCAGCCGCCGGCTCAGCGCCGACGTTCGCTGGATGGATGCCACTAAGGGTAATCAGCTGCCTTGTTATGGAGCGTCATTACGCAAATTACTGCAAATAAAATTTGGCTCTGCCTTAACGGCTGCCCACCCAAAGTGCGGCACTGAGAAGTATTGGGATTTGGAGGTGTTTTCGGTAGACACAATTGAATTACAGCATGTGAAGTGAGAAGTATGATTAACGTGGGATGTGTGTTATCTATTGATGTGCCTAAGATATTGATGATCTTCAAAATGTTCAAATGTTTGTTAAACTTATGGGACTTAACTACGGGGTCATCAGTCCCTAAACTTACAAACTACTTATGAACTACCTTATACTAAAGACGGCACAAATATCCATGCCCGAGGGGGGGATTCGAACCCCCGACCGTAGTTGCCGTGCAGACCGTGACTGAAGCGACTCACTCTCCTCGGCCACCGCGGCCGGCTATTGATGATGAAGAAGTAAAATTTTGTGTGGTGATTGGCAATAGTATAATCTACTTTAAATTAAGTTTACAGAAGTTTTATTCGAATTTTGAAATTATTAGATGTTTATAAATTTTAATACAGCAACAATATTATTATTTATGTTCCTTTTCCTCGTAACCTATTGAACCAATCACTGCCAAATTTTACCTGTGTTATTTTTACATCTGTACAAACAATTGAAACGGTCGCTGAAGAATGGAACTATGTCACTTATTTTGTACTTTTCAGGAGAGACAAAAAGCTCTTTAATGGTTAAACAATTTAACAGATTGCATTGAAATTTTCGACATTTGCTGCACTCTAACCATACATACTGTGAATGAAAATAATGTTTATATATTCTACAAAGTATCTTCTGAAAAAAAAAATTGAAATTTGTAACATAGTTCTTTTCTCCAGTCAACGAAGGAATTAGTACTTTTCGAGAGTATAATACATTGAAAGATACACATTTATGGATTAAAGCTCAAATTTATTGGTATATTATCTTCAGCTGAACATGAAAACAACTATTTAATAGAATTCACAGATCGGAATAGTTCATACCACGGTGAGTTATCACTCGAAGTTATCCATTTCATAATCTTTTCATAAAAAATCTGTGTCTTCTCCATGAATGTGTTTCATCAGTTTCCGAAAATATCTTCAATATTTTTTATATTGATTCGACTTTGAAATTTGTTTGAAAATGTTTCCTACAGAAGTCGTATTTCACATTTACGGCTGGATATTTCTTAAGAAACATTTCGTTCAAATGTTTGTAGAGCTTATGGAACTACGGGGTCTTCGGTCCCTAACTTACAAACTACTTATGAATTAGCTAATACTAAGGGCGGCACAAATATCCATGCCCGAGGGGGGATTCGAACCCCCGATCGTAGTGGCCGTGCAGACCGTGACTGGCGCGCCTCAGTCCCCTCGGCCACCGCGGCCGGCAAGAAACATTTCGTGCAAAGTTCTTAGATCCAAGCTTGCATCTAGGTATTTCATTTCCTTCCCAGCATAGTGAGTTTCTTTGAGTGGGAAAGATGTGATACTGGGTACTATCAAATTTATTACATTTTCCGGGATTTTTGTTATGCATGGATTTCTTCCACACATCTCCTTTTGACATTTAGAAACACCGTATTCAATCACTTACAACACTCAACAATAATCGTGACATCTGACGAAGTTGGCGCCAAATTACTGTTTTGTTGCGCATTCTACAGCTGCATGCCGCAGACCAACGCCATCTAGTATGTAGCAGGTGTAGTAGAAGCTCGTTGACAGAAAAATATACTGATGGGATGCGACCTGCGGCGGAGAAAGGGACTAAGTCACTAATTTGATTCCTTTCTCCTCAGCACATAAAATCGACCTCACGTTATTCCCACAGGAAGAAGCCAAACATAGTTCCTTTCATCACAGTAAGGTTTATCTTGGTCTGTTTACTACATTTCTGTAGAAAAGTGAAAATCACCAAAAAGTGACTTACTTCGTTTCTCCAACGACCGATTCAATTATACATAAGCAATTTCGAATATCTTTTATAGAAATTTATTTAGAACATCTCTCTACTTATAAGACGCATTTCTTGTTTGTCTGATCTCTTACAACTCAAGACCGAGACAACCAAATAACGTGAAATTTGGCACACGTACATAAAATTACATGGGGAAGGTTCTTAAACAGGCTTAGTTCCATTTTTTTTGGAAAACTAAACGGAAAATTTGAGAAAAAGTGAAAGAGCGTTTTAGGTGTGTTCGTGTAAATCTATATATTCACACTGATCTTAATGAAATTTTGCACAATTGACCTTCAAAGCAAGAGGAAGCGCACTGTCTACAAAAAAATTCATTCAGTGCTTAGTGGAGGGTATGGATTTCGCCAAAATCCACTATTTTGGTCCGATCTTGATGAAATTTTTGTACACTTGACCTTGAAAGAAAGATGAATGTTACTGTCTTACTGTCTACATAAAATTTGGTTCGGTGCATGGGGGAGAGTACTTTACTTACAGACCTCGATTGCAAACATTTGAATATTTTTCTCTGTGTGTTTGGTCGTCGCACTATGAGAAATTATATGGATCAAATATGAAGGCAATATGACACATATGAACTGGGAAAAAGTAACACAAGTGTCAGAATATATAGCTGCTCGGAAATTAATAAAAAAATTAAATTTCTTTTATTACACCTTCTCATAATGTTTCAGAACTGTACTCAGGACAATCTCTGTTCTTGAGACTTCTCCTGTAACTATTTTTCTTTTGGATTGTATATTTGCAAGGTTCTGCAAACACATTTCACCTCTTGCCACAGTATGACATGGAGTTTTCTTAAAAAATTGCTAGAGGGACTGCACCATTCCTGAAGACCGAAGGCAGTAACACTTTCACTCTCCTTATGTTTCCATCACAACAATCACAGGATCATTGACAACTGTAGATGTTAAAAAAATTGTCTTTAGCCAATGCTTCCAGATACGCGCATCGGAGACGCATTCAGATATTAAATCTTGCCATGAACACACTTCCACCTAAACGTGGATTTCACAGCATTCATGATACATTTATGAACGCATTTCTTGTGGGTGGAGTAATTGTTACCCCTTTGCGTCTCCCATCAGTAATCCATTATTTATTTCCGTTAATCTATGACGTCATTTATTAATAAGGTATTCTGACATATATCACCGGGAGCAACATTTCACGTTCAAAATATATGATTTAGGTATTCCATTTTGGTATTTATTTCAGTATGCCTTAGATTACCAAGTCACCAAATTCCTACCTTATTTGATTGTTTATCAAACATCTAATGCACAGTAGCGAAGAAACATTAGCGTACTGTCGAAGTCTACAGAAAAATATACTAACGGGACCATGAAAACGAAAAATTTAATAACACTTATCAAAGAATCCTGGCCGAATTCGGATTATTTCTAGCTGATAAACCTCTGTCAGTGCATTCATTCACACTGTCTCTCTTATGCCGCAAATGTGTTGCGCGAACAGAATGGAAAAATCTAATCCATATTCACAGCAGATGGTGATTTCACCGGAATTGCAAACGCCCAGACTTTTTCTGTTTTTCCAATACGCGTGAGGGGGGATTATTCAGATGAATAAAGCAACAGATTTGTTAGGAAAGCTTTCAAACCGCGAATACAGTAATCAGAGAGATGCGGATGTTGGAAGCACGGACGCTCTACCGCTGTTTAGCTATAGAGTCCTCAGGATGCTTTTTTCACTTTTTGTCATCAGTCTTATGACTGGTTTGATGCGGCCGGCCACGCTTCAGTTGTAGCTCCGGCACTCTACGTCTTCAGTTATTTACTGGATCTGTTCCAATATTTGTCTTCCCAAACAGCCGCTGCGGATTAGCCGTGCGTACTGGGGCACCGTGCTGCGGTGCGCGCTCCCGTTCGCCGTCGGGGGTTCGAGTCCCCCCTCGGGCATGGGTGTTTGTGTTGTCCTTAGTTTACCTTAGTTTAAGTAGTTTGTAAGCTACGGACCAATAACCTAGCAGTTGAGCCCGATAGATTTACAAACATTCGAACATTTCTTCCCATACAAATCTTATCCTTAACAAACCGTTTCGGTACCATTGACGATAATACCTTATCAACGCATGATCTATCATCCTGTCCTTATTTGTCATAGTTTTCTACATAATATATTCCTTTCCATTCTGCAAAGATGGTCCTTAACAGGCTACATAATTTTCAAATTCCTTCTTTGGTGCCACACCTGAAATTCTCCGATTCTCTTCTGCACCGTCTTTCCCACTGTCCATCATTCACATTGCTCTAAATGAGTTTTTTTAACTTTTTTCCTAAATTTATGGTTTATCTTTCATACCAGCAGACCTCTTCACCAATAATGCCCACTTTCTTAGCCCAGGCTACCTTTTATTTCCTCTTCTCATCGTCGATGGTCTTAAGTTTTGACGGTAAGTTTCTCGCTGCTTTCATTTCTGTTACTTGTAATTACATTTCTTTTTCTTGGTTCACTCTCTGTCCAAATTTTCTACTCATAAGGGAGTTGATTCTATTGAAGGAGGCCTCTAATTCTTCCTCTCTTTTGTTTACATTGCTTCTCCGATGTATATACTCATGTGTAGGAGCCAAAGACTGCAATTTTTGTAATCTGAGAGCATCCTTCTTGATCTCGTTTTTACTCCTTTTTGGTTGTTGTACAACCATATACCAGAAAAGCAAGTGGCGAAAGCTCCTGGCTAGAGTGTAATGTACAAAACAGAACGACTAACTTTTCCACTTATCTGGCAGCTCCAAATACATTAAAACAATAATAAAAAATTAACGTATTCAGTCTACGTTGTGTGTTACTCTATTTCCCTAAGGTAGTTATCAAGCTAGATGGGAAGAGGGAAGGCATCTGTAACAACATATAACCCGGACTGGTAACGCTTGTGTCCTAAACTTCATTAAGATGTAACGTAACATTGCACTACATTAGAAATGCTGTACTGGATGAAATATGAAATTAAGCCACGTGTCATGTAATGTGACGTGACATCCAGTATCACGTAACATCAATTGACAGTGTGTAGAATACTGCACGGATTATTGTTTCATCTCACATGCCACAAAATGGGGTGTTGTGGGTGACATGAAGTAATGTAATAAATCATTAAACACGCTGTGATTAAATATGTGTGATTATGACACTGTCAAATGTCGCATGAGAGTAGGATGAGATGTGTCACCTCACAACACAAAGAGCTATCTGTCATACAGTCGTCTGTAATGACCACGCTTTCGAAGGGATTTTAAATAGTAAGCTTCCTTCCTTCCTTTGAAAAACTGTAAGGACATCATGTGGCATATGCATTTGATGTGATATGTTACAAGGTACACAATGTTCCACATTCCACAAGAAGGTGTGATGTATCAAGACTTTACATACAATTTGCTGTTTCACAGAATCTCTCTTCACCGCACGGAAATGACCACATGATTTCTATGTTGCCATGTTAAGGATTGTGCGGCCGCTCCCACCGGAGGGTAGAGTCCTCCTTCGGGCATATGTGTGCGTGTGTGCGTGTGTGTGTCTGTGTATGTTTTACTTTCCATACGATTTTGTGAGATGTTTGTATATTTAGGGACCGATGACCCTACCAGGTTGGTCTTGTAGATTTACTAACATTAAATCTGGCATCCAAAGCAACATTAAGTGCCTGATGGCATACCTTAGGAGATGGTGCGACGATACGTTCCACAGGCATCATGTACAGAATCATCTTTCACTTGCCGTAATGTGATTTATAGGAAACATTGAAACGAATGATATAAGGCACAATTTAACATGCAACATGCGTAAAAGGAGCGCGAATATGTTAATATTTGTTTATTTAAATCTTTTTGAATCTTCCGGTTACGTTGAAAAACTAGTTCTCCTTTTTTTTACAATTCAACTTTGACCTGAATATATTCACTGTTTTTCTGTGGTGGGTGCGTTTTTCATTCGCGTTCCCATCTTTTATCCTCTAGAGTTGAGAAGATGTCGTAGTCAACAGAGTTAGTTAATTATAATACCTTCGAAACTTCTATCAAAATCTTTCACAAAAGTTTAAGTAATCCACGACCTTAGGATTATTTAACTGTATTTATCAGCTTAATGAAATTGATGTATAAAGCAGGAAACGACGATAATGTGACAAAGTACTGTCAAATTTTAACTCCAATATTGAAAGGGGGTCCAAAAAATTTCAGCAGACATTAAACCATCATGTCTCGATGAACGAAAAAGTACTGAATAAAACAGTTTTTTAACTTTATAAATTATCTACCTATATGCAAAGTTCAATACTTAAAGTAAAGCGCTACGAAATTATCTCACAAAAACAGTACCTTGTAGCTAAAATCAGAACAGTAAACAAAAACTATGACATTAGAAAGCATTAATATAAGTCCAATTTATATCTCTTCCAGAAAGAAAACAGCGACATGTACAAAGTTTCTTGGTGCAAACTGCTTCATTGTTCAAATTTAACTTATCAAGATTTAATTATATATGGAAGTGATTCAGGACAGTGTATCTAACAATATTGTTCAAATGTTTGTAAATCTATCGGACCAAACTGTTCAAATGTTCAAATGTATGTACAGTCTATGGGACTTAACTACGGGGTCATCAGTCCCTAAACTTACAAAATACTTATGAATTACTTACGAACTAGGACGGCACAAATATCCATGTCCGAGGGGTGATTCGAACCCCCGACCATAGTGGCCGTGCAGACTGTGACTGGAGCGCCTCAGTCTCCTCGGCCACCGCGGCCGGCGGACCAAACTGCGTGGCCATCAGTCCGTAGCTTACAAACTATTTAAACTAAGGTAAACTAACCTATGGACAACACACACACACATGCCCTAACGACATTGTACAAGGATGTCTTCTGATTTGGAAACTTCTAAATCCCCCAGTTCTTTCCTGAGTACGTGCGTGGCGAGCACGGGGCCCCGAGCTAATGCAGTCTTCCTTCGTTCTTTACTTCCCGGACTACATTTCCTTTCCTCCTCCCCTCCTTTCCTATCATCACTCCTTTCCCTCCCCACCGGGGGACTGATAACCTCAGTAGTTTAGTTCCCCTATCCCAAAGAAACAACCCCAACCCAACCGAAACTTCTAAATATAGCTATTAAATGTAATGTTATCAGGTTAGTTAGTACTTCCATGTGTGGGTAGTGCTAGGAAGCCTATATTCCTCGAGTTCAGGGGTAAAGAGTCGCGGCCCGCCTTGTTCTAGTGTTTGTTAAGCTTCTGGGAGTCAACTGCGGTGTCATCAGTCCATAAACTTACAAACTACTTACAAACTAGCTTGTACCACAGCACAAACATCCATGACCGAGGGAGGATTCGAACCCCCGAAGGGAGCGGCCTCACGCATCGGAGCATAGCGCCTCAGTTCGCTCGGCCACTCCGCCGTGCGGCACGGCACTCAGCCTGAAGGTCACACTCTTTCGTTTACCTGTGTTCCCGTTGCGGTAAAAACTTGTTTCGGAAATGTCTGAAAGAATAGGTACGATGTATATAACTATATTCATACCACTAACAGGCAAATTACCATTTCTATGGCGAGGTACAGATACGCCCGATCTCAGGCAGCCTTATAATTCCTTCGTGGTTATTTTACATGCCGTACAACACAATGTCTGTGCGATCTCTTGAGAATTGTAATAGCCTAGGTCAATGCGACCGAAGGCTCAAAACGGGTTCGAAATCCGATTCAGCACAAATTTTCAAATTTACCATTGAATTTATTTGAATATCCTGTAACGTCTGAGCATTACGAATTCAGAAGACGTGGGGTTCCAACGTTTGTGTCTCTTGGACGACCGTTCGACGCAGCGAAACAGGAAACTGTACATATCAGGATACCAAGTGTAATAATATTTGCAGTCATACATATTTTACGCTCTATAGTGTAACATAGCGACACGGGTGGGGGGTGGTGTGGGTAGGCTTATAAAATTGGCCTCAAGAACAGATTTGTTTGTTTGTACAACTTATAGGACTTAACTACGGGGTCATCAGTCCCTAAGCTTACAAACTACCTTTCAATTAGCTAAGACTAAAGACGGCACAAATATCCATGCTCGAGGGGGGATTCGAACCCCCGACCATAGTGGCCGTGCTGACCATGACTGGAGCGGCCGGCTAGAACAGATTTCTAAGGTGCAAACGAACACAGCAAAGGGAATGAAATACAGAACTAGCCTGACTATAGCTGATGTGAAAAAATCTACCATTATGCTTTTGGTACTTTTTGGACGTGGTCAGCAACGTTTTCACGGCAAATCGAACTGCAGGAGTCGCTACCATCTGATACGTGATATTTTGCTGCATTTCTTTAAGACCATGAGGGTTGTTGCGGTACTTTAAGAATCCGAACACAAAATATCGAACACTAACTGATCACGTGACCTGGGTGGGTAGACAAAATTGCGACTACACTGACCTCTGCTGACAACTGTCGGGCGTGAAGATTGTCTGAACGTGCTCCAATTTAAAATGCAGGCACAGATGTCGTACTCGTTCGGATAACTATTATTTCCTCCATAACGTACAATGTTAGCCGTTGTAATGACAATACAATTGCCCCCATCCTGCAAATCTGATTCTGAATACGGCGTCTTTAAACAGATTTGTTGCAGTGTAACCGCGACATAATTACTACTTATCGTGCCCTTTACTATGTCGTGACGAACTGCAAACAGGAAAACAGTTTGCTAATTATAAAGATGTTTCTTTAGATGTGGATATATAGAGGGAATATAGTAGATAAAGCTTTGAACCCTTGTCTTTAAATGATTTGGAAGCAAAATAAGTCTTGAAATATCACAGTTCATGATATGCGGGCACACTACGTTTAGAGGCCGTTGAAAGCCACATTCTGCTTATGATATTGCATTTAAAACTGCTACGACGACCATATCGATCCAAAGAAACTCTAACTTCGCCTTCGAGGACTGGCTATTTTTCTAATGCGCCGTTATCTTTAAGACGATGCCCTTCGTAATGTTGGAGAGAACCAAATGACGAGACTCGAAACACTGCTCCAACCGATTCCTGTTGTGAATACAAATCAGGCCTCATTGTATGCGCTGTTAGACTACCTCGACACTTTGCGGTCTGGCTAGAGCTATGCTCGCAGTCCGTGCACTAAGCGTTGCCGACGAGCGACTAACTATGGTCGCAGTGGCGTAAAAATGCAAGGACAACGAACTACGGCATATACTCGCAGTTGATTTGTTTCGTTATGCAGCTTGATGATTTAATTATGCAAGAAATCCTCTAGAAGGCAGCAGCCGCAAATGTTCCGACACATCGAAAGTAGTACCGCCAAAATGTCACAGTACAGACGATGTATTCTATGATTCGGGGTGTAAAGGAGAATTTAGTGACGATTCTGAAGATGACACAGATATTGCAGGTAATTATAATACATTTACTGTAATTTCGACTTTGCAATATGTTGAAATATGTGAGAAATCGTAGGCTTCTTGTACACGTTGTAGACTTCTACAGATGATACACTTTTTCGAGTTGTACATATATCTCAGTTATTTACAGAAGAAAATCTTCATAACGATATTGACGTCTCAACAGGAAACGCGTCAAATGTATCACGAATTTCGGAATGTTAATTATGATTACAAAAAATTGTTGATCTAATATAATTTAGTTGTATAACGCGCTTTTTTTATAATAAATACCTTTCAGTTTGTTTTTATAAAAGTGCATTTTTTTTAATAAAAGTGCTTTTCTTTCTGCCTGCAATAAATCCTACTATAAAGCTTTTTTGTTTTCATACATTTCATTCCATTCCATGATGGTGGTGGTGGCGGCTGGTGCAGCTTTTTTCTTTCTTTTCTTTTTATTGTTTTTTATACCAGTACACTGGCAGACTGGCAGCAGCATTATAGGCTGCTCTTCAGCCGAGAGTAATTAAAAGACTCATATGAGGTGAGAATTAAAATACAAAACAGGAGTTAAAACAACGGAGATACAATAACATAGACAAGGCAACAGTTTGGAGTACATTACAATAGACAGATGATTAAAACCACATTTAATTAGGCTGGTGCAGCAACAGTGTTGAATAATTAAATAATTCTCAGTCTTTGTTGCAACAGAGACTGAGAATTATTTAATCTTTTTTTTCCTTATTTTTAGGTAGAAACATGTGATAACACTCAAAATATAAGTTTTTAACTGTAAAGTGTTACTTCATTTTACAGTTTAAACTACAGTCATAGCGTCTAGAAGAAGAAGTGTAGTTTACGTGGGCCTGCCGCTATGTGGCTCCACCGTCGCTAAGCGCTGGGAGAGAAACGTTTCCGTATATGCACTATTCGGATCTTACACAATTTGACAAGATTAAGACAAGATAAGGGAATTATGCCATCTGCATTGAAAATATAAAATGTTGACATCCTGTAAGGCAATTACGAATACCGGGTCATGTATAATAAGCAAATAAAATACACCGACGATGCTAAAATAGGCCTATAGCTTAACATGCAGAAAAATGATCTATAAAGGGACTTACCAATCAATAATACAGACTAAAATATATGATGTAAAATATAATATAAACTCACCAATTTAATTTTGAGAAGCAAGCTTCCAAAATAAACTAATCATTATATCGCATACCGGTTGGGATTGTTTGGCACTTCCTAAGCATAGTGTCTATGACCAACTTTTGTTTTTTGCTCAGGAAATTCGAAGCACTACAAGCACATGACTTCGATTGTTTTTCAGTAGAAACTTTTTTTTCTAACAAAATTACTCTCTCCCTCTCTTTCAATAGCTGATTGTTTGTTCTCACTAGCATTCTTTTCAGAGTTTTTACTTTCCGTTTGAGACTGTCGATAATTTTTCTTGCATCAGCATCACTATCTGCTACATGGGAAGTACTAGGTACTGCAACTGGTGTACAAATCGCTGATGTTTCGGTACACGAGGGGACTGTCTCCTTCACTACTCTCTTTGGAGGAGATCTGCGTGGTTTCAAGTGAGCTGATAAAGCGCTTGGCAAGTTTGAAAAAGTATGAGGCACTGAACCTGGCTTTAACTTCCATCTCGTTCTCGGTATTTCGGCCCTGTTTCCTTCTATAACGAAGGAGTCAGTTTTAAGAAGCAAATCATTAGCGAAATGTCTGTCACATACGTATGATTTACTTGTTAATTGAAAGTCTTTCCTCGGAATAACTTAAGCCCATTTAGCAAAATCAAGCAATACTATGAAAGACACAAGTAACTGCATGTCAAGCTAGAAGCACAATAATTATAAAATTACTCAGTATCAATGACGAAACATAGATGAATTACATGTATAATTATTACGGCTATCAGAGGCGAACAGTGATCTCTATACTACCTGGATGTTGAGCTTCAGTTTTCTCAGCGTCCCAGTCAAAGATTATATTTGGTTTCTTGCCAAATTCAAATATGGCTGCTATGAAATATTACAGGCAAACGAGAAGAAAATACGTTTCGAATACTCTACCTTAGTAGCCTGTTACATCGTATATTAATCTAAATTTCAAATCAAGAGGTGAGCAAACCAATTTTTGTCACGTAATAACTGATGGAAATTCGAGTGCCAAATTTAAACATGGCGGACAATGCAAAAACGTGTGGAAAACATCAAAATGAGCAGGCACGCTGCAGTTATATACTCAGACTCCAGAGTTATACATCCATTATGTATAAAGACCAATGGAGGCGAAGTACCACCCTTTCAAAGACGTTTCGATAACAAGAATTGCAACTGTCGGAGTTTTATCGAACTAGATTAACTTGACCGAGAGATCATCTAGTGTACCAGTTCTTATGACAACTTTGTTCTGCTGGTTAAAACCGTATCCAGGAGATACGTAACTAGGGGTTAGAAGGATACATAGCGGACCTCTAATAAGGATCGAAACAAGGTTCGGAACAATAGTAGTCGATATATGATGATGATTTATTCTCAGAAACACTATTTTTGGAAGAGGTAACGTAGTTGAAGCCCCCAATACGCCACTCAGAACTGAAGTGTTGGAAGCAGCCACCAAATGAAGTACTTCAGTGTTACTGTGTTTTAATAATGTACGAGTAACCCTGAACTGAATTTTGGAGTTAATGGATAATGTGTCAGTGCTATTGCACATTACGAAGCTTTGGAGAAAATCCAAGATGGTATCCCTGCTAAAGCCAGTGAACGAACCTATGGACACAAAAAATTCAGTTCTGGCACTCCTGGATCTACAAGGCACTCGAAAAATTTACACTTGATTTTTTTTTTTTTTTTTTTTTTTTTTTTTTTTTGGACAGACGTGAATCACGCGCAACCTGCGTAATTTATGCCTACTAAATCACTTATCTGGATCTCACTGAAGAAATAAAGTACTCTTTTGAAATGAAGTAAGTAACTAGAGGTTTGCTTTTGTACCCCTCTCGTTTGCCGATGACGATAACAACTACAATTGTCTGACTGTTAAATTTCAAGACGTGTCTCAGTACGTCGAATGACAAAAGTAATGGAATGTCTCATTCAAAAAAGTCTTGTTACTATAGGGGACAAATAGCTGCTGGGATAGAATGATCTGCCTCGAGGTAGTATACAGTCAAAAATTTTATACTGTACTCGTATGACATCTATACAAACGACCATCCTATAAAAGCTGAGATGACAGAGAGAGAGAGGGTTATATGCCCATGACACTGCCGTAGCTGAACAAGGAAATTTGTTTTACGACTTGAGATTTAACGGTCTACAAGAAAGAAAGTTTCTTGAAACCACATGCTTGTACAAGGTAGTGCCACACACATCAGAAATAAAGACGCACGCAGGAAATTATAATGTAGCAAGGTCAGGAGTTAAAAGAAATTACTCGCCGAAATATTTGTGTATTTGGTTTGCATGTACTCTGACATTTCGCAAGAGCTTTCAAAATGTGCAAGGGATAACATCACACAGAATGTTACTAGCGCGAAATGGAGAGCCGAACTAGAAGTTTGGCTGTGGAGTTATGTTCCTCGGCAGGAGAGTAAACCACACATATGTGGAACAACCCTTCATGCGCCAAACGTTTCGACGTGGAAATTGCTGAGACAGTTCGTACATTATCTAAATGCACAAAAAGAACACTACATTTACAACAATAGCCACTTGTCGGCGTAATTCCACCTCCCATCAGAGCGCAAATCGCATTTGAGGAAGCAATGTGATGGCTACAGACATCCGTTTTATGACTGCCAAATACAGCACAGCCGACTGCAGAGCCGGCTAAGTTTTGTGCGTTTTGTCTTCAGACGAATACCTAGAGAATATTTTGGGAGGAAAAGGATTAATCAGACTGTTTCTGGAAACCATATACCGTTTCCTATATGGGTGGTTCTCAGCCACTTAAGAACTGGAGTCACACGGTGCAATACGAAGCTGATGAAGTTGGATATGAAGAGAAGGACGCTATGCGAGTGTAGTGCAACTCAAGCTCACCAACATCTGATGATATGTCCAAAATAGCCAAGACATACACATTGGCTGACGTTATCGCAACAAATAACAGGTCAATCCACGTCGATGTTTTCTGAAAGCATGTAATACAGATGGTGACTCTGTCACGTAATGTATCAAATTTAATTCGAGAAGTTATAAATACTATGACTGATGTCAAAAGAGAACACTTAGGGTATCCACAATTCAAATGCTTTACTAGGAGGAAGATGTAATACCTCAAAGACGGTCATCTAATAAATCAATTTATTTATTTATTTTACTTACTTATTTATTTTATTTATTTATTTATTTTGTAGCCGCGGCGGAGTAGCCGAGCGCGTTGAGGCGCTGTGCTACGATGTGCGAGGCAGTTCCCTGTCGGGGGTTCGAATCCCCCTTCGGGCATGGCTGTTTGTGCCGTCTTTAGTATAAGCTAGTTCATAAGTAGTTTGTAAGTTTAGGGACTGATGACACCGCAGTTAAGTCCCATAAGCTTTACAAACATTTGAACATTTGATGAGAGTATTAAACGTCGATAATTTGTAGTTGTGTGGTAAAAATGCATCCGAAGCAACATTTTTACGCCAGAAACCGAGACAGGTTTTTTTTAATTTAATTTATTTATTTATTAAATGTGCAGGCTTTAGGGCGGATATTCATGCTGCTCACACTTGAACTAGGCCAGTACTTTGTGTCCAGGGTGACGTGTGGATGCGTTTTCATGGAGCAGAAACACTATCTCTGTAAGCAGGTCATTTACTCTTTATGTAGTTAAGTAGGCTAGGAGTGTGTTACAGAACACGTTACCGTTAATGGGTTTTTAGTACTCGAGGAATTCTATGAGTTTCGGACCTCTAACGTCGAAAAATACGGTGAAAATTGTCTGCTGAGGGCACAGCCTTGCATTTCTTAGGGCGTAGGGAGAGGTTGAAAGGAGCGTGTAGTTCTCTATAGAAAATTCTTGCTCAAATAGCCAATTAAAAGAAGCATGTATTTACTATTTTTCTTGATGGAATTGCACTAAATTAATCTACGGATATTAAATAACATATATTAAATGTGGCAACGGAAACGCGGTTTAGTTGTCTCTCCTCCAGAAGGAAGCAAGAGACAAGCTATTTGAACTAATTACACAACATTTATAAATTATATAATGTGGGAGAATTTAAATTAGGACAAAGGTTAACGTTTAATACAATGATTTATTTTCCAAGGCATAAACAAAAAATGTGGGAGAGACCGATTTAAATATAATAAACACGCACCTTAGAAAAGAATCCACATTTACATAAGATATATGGCCCTAATACTGCCCACCAGCAAAGGTAGTAATAGCGTAATTAATAAGGATTACTTTTCAGAGGGGAGAAGGGAGGAATTAATACACATTCTCATACAGATACATGCGCCAAGCCATGCAGGTACTTACCAGCACCGAACACAGAAAACAGCAAAGCCAGCAAAAAACGTTCAAATGTCTGTATAGCTTATGGGACTCAACTACGGGGTCATCAGTCCCTAAACCTACAAACTACTTATGAACTAGGTAATACTAAGGACGGCACAAATATCCATGCCCGAGGGGGGATTCGAACCCCCGACCGTAGTGGCCGTGCAGACCGCGACTGACGCGCCGCAGTCCCCCCGGCCACCGCGGCCGGCCAACTCCAGCAGCAGAACGCATGCACCAATAAAAGATAAACTTTGTTTCCTAGCGTACGGACTTGTGCTTTAGGCTCGCGGTAGCTACCAGCGGAAACAAACACACGTGATAGAATACTACGTGGCGTGCGATACAGTTGCGAAGTTTCAAGAGAACTTAAAGATATCGATTAAATATGAGAATTCGCTAAATAATACCTAAAAACGGGCGTTCCCCTGTTAGTTTTGCACAAGGGGAAGAGAACTACTGAATGGTAAAGGTTTCACGTCAAAACAGCACTCTACAGGATCGGATCATAGAATCCCAAAAAAAAAAAAAAAAAAAAAACACTTTTAGCACTAGCAAAAGCGCCAGATAGGTCATGCAACCATTCGTCCTACTCAGGAGAATGATATGTAGCTAATAAGGAAGGTTACAAACAAAACGACGGTTTAGCCATGGGTGGTTGTCTGTCAGGTTTCCTTGCCGATATATTTGTCAATCACGTTGAATCTCAATACTTCCAACAAAAACTCCAATAAACAGAAAAATACTCTTCTACAACAGATATGTCGATGACATACTGATCAGTTTCAAGGGTACTCTAATTGAAGTAACATTTTGTGAATTCAACAAATTACATCCGAAACTAACCTTTACACCTGAAATAATGAACTCCTCCGGTGTCTTAAATGTTTTGGACCTACAATTACAGTTAGCTGAAAACAAAGTTATATTCCAAATCTATAGGAAACCGACCACAAATGACTCAGTCATATATGATCTTCATGCCATCCATGGCAATACAAAATAAGCTTTTTTCAATCAATGATTAACAGAATCTTTGAGATTCCCCTTTCTGAAACTTCCGTCAATAAAGCACTAAATAATCTTGAATACATCGCTGAAATGAATGGTTACAACCCGTCTTTGGTTCGAAAAATGTACAATGAAAAACGTTCTAAAGATGTACCACAGCTTCACTCCATAACATCTGACGATGAAGTTAAACGTATCCCCATTCCTTTCATGGGATTTTTTCTTATGACCTGGATAAACTCTTTCGTGGCACAACTGTACAAATCATATGTAGTAGCCCTTTGAGCAGCCAGCAAATTCTCCCACACAACGAACAAGCCAATAAGGACAGATACCTTTCCTCGGGAGTCTACAAATTACAATGTCCCGAATGCCAGGCTGAATATATAGGACAGACAGGCAGGACCCTTAAAGTACGTTTTACTGAGCACCTTCTTACAAAAAAGGACAACTCAAGAAACATTTAGTGTGTTCCGCAAAAGCATCCGATCATCAACAATACACCATTGATAACATGCAAATTTTACATATTGCACAGAAGGGGCATAAGTTAAATTTACTGGGAGAGTTTGAGATAGCGAAGCGGGCTTAATTTGGACATCCACACCTCCTAAACGATGAGTTGTCATGCTAAGATCAAACATTCCTAGATATTATGATGTCTCTGTTCAAATAAAATTCCTTTCATTTATAAGTACCAACATAAATTATTAACTTCTGTCCTGCTTAATAACCTCCCGTTCGTTAAATTTGTATTCAGACAGCAAGATTTCATCCGTCCGGTCTTATACACCGGCTTCCTGTGTTACTCTCTACCCACATTCCCTTAGTCTGTACAAGTCGGCGGAGCAGAACACCACGCCCGTGAGCGCAATTGTAAACATGGGCTTATCTTGTATCACCAGACCACCGCTTCTATTAAGGTCATCTTAAAAATCGGTTTTATGTCTCTCACATCTTTGCCGTGTATTTTGCAACTGTAATTCGTTGCTACCCGATCATTTGTAGGGCTACAAGGAAATCCAAAAATTCCAGAAAAATAGAAACGCCGCAAAGCAACTTCCGGTGTCACACCACGGAGAGCGCATTGTAAGCTTTGTTTACCATTTATACTGTCTTCTTAACACAAAATAAGCCCTCGTACCATTGTGTTCCCGCCTTGTAATTTTGTGTAAATTCTGTCACGCAGATAATCTGAAGATGCCCTGCTAAAGGGCGAAATGCGTCATTAATTAATAAAACAATTTGCAATCAAGACGGTTTTTTACCTTATTCCAAGGAACGGTGAAGTTACCTGTGAAAACCCCATGGGTATTCGTCAAGTAGTTTTGGAGAAGTTGTTTCTAATAAAAGAGACAGACACGACGGTGAATTAAAACACTTCATGATTCTATTTTGATGAAATCATGCCTGGATCCTGACCCAATCTTCGCTCATGTTTCCTGTGAAAACCGCATTAATTTTCGTCTAGTAGTTTTGAAGATTGAAGCGAACAGCGACTAGCCTACATTTACAAATCTATTATTAGTATATATATGTTGTATAATTGTAAAATTTTGCAGGAATATATATATGATTTGCATAAGTGTTGTACGTCGGTAAAATCTGTTGAAAATATGGTTAGTAGTAAAGTACTAATAGATCAAAACGTGATGCTTGTTGGGGCGGTTTTCCATGAATGTTACTTTTTAAGCCTTCCTATGCCATGAACTACGTGTCGTACTGTGGTACAATTTCGAATGTACATTCAGATTTAAGTGCCTGACTGCAAAATTTCCTGCGAGTACAATTGGTAGTGTAGCAATTATAAATTGTAACGTTATATCGAATGCCGTAGTTTTGCTCCATGAACAGCGGAAAAGTAGTAAGCGAGAAACTTCTTTTATTTCATTATTTTGATGTGGTTGTCTGCGATAAGAAGTTTAATAAAAGTTTGAAATTATGTTTAAAGTTTGTTGCAAGTTGCCGAGTAATGTCATTCTCAGATAGTGTATTTACAAAGTCTCGTCGCATTTAGTAGCAGTTTTTTACAATTCCTATTGTTCTTGACGTTATATCACTTGAACTATGTGTCGTATGTGGTTCTTACCCCCACAGAAACTGTTACGGTAAGAAATATGTGTTCCAAATCTGGTTGGAATAGGTCCAGTGGTTTATGAGGAAATGTGCAGTAATGTCGTTTGACGCGGCAGTTTTTCGCGCATCTCATTGTTTATGACGTCATATCTCCTTACGTATGTGTCGTAGGAGATTATTACCCCGACAGCGATTGTTACCTGATATGAAGAAACATGAGTACCAAGTTTGGTTGAAATCGATTCAGTAGTTTAGAAGGATATGTGGAAGATACGTACATACACATATACAGCCTATTTTATAAGATGTAAGATAATGCCATCTCTGGTATTGTACCAAGTTCATGTAGTGGTTGTTGCACTTTGGTAAGTTGTTGGTAAGTTGTTGCACTTTGTTGCTTTATCACTGGGACTCATGTCCAGTGAGTACTGAGGATGCTTAGGAATTTCACACTGCCAGCGGCGCAAGACGTTCTGGACAGCAGCAGCGGTGTGTATCGAGTATTGTCAGAAAGAGTAACGAGGAGCAGTTCCATGAAATGTCGCTTTAGTGTTGGACGAAGTTGGTGCTGTTTCATGGAACAGCACACCATCAAGTATCATGACAATGCTTCATGCCACGCCGCTGCTCACGTGGAGCAGGAGATTCTGGAACATCCAATGTACTCACCAGATACTTTTCCCTGCGATAACGATCTCTTTGCCAAAGTGAAAAAATCTATGCGAATGATGCAATACTACAATAGAGCGACATAATCGAGGCGATAGGGTGCTCAGTATTGGATGTTAACAGAAATAGACGCTCAGGTGATAGACATTATCCGAAAATTTTGCAGAGCATCAGATATAACGGGGACGAATATATTAGAGGTGTTCAATATAAGTAGCACTGTCATTAACGTGATTTCAACGAAAAATAACAGTTCTCATATCTTCTTATTCAGCGTTTTTCGGTTCCGCGTTGTACTGGACACTGAGCATCTTTCAGCAAATGAACGAAGTTAACATGATAATACGAAAGTGAATATGTGTGTGTGCTTCACCACCAGCCCACATTAAGTCGATGATCTTTCGTTGAGAAAATTGCACAAATTAATAATAATTTACCACGTCGACATTCATATAATTATATGTATAAAAAATAAGGATAATTTTCTTCTTCTTTCTAGCTTACAATAAGTGTGTTAAAATAGAAAACCAAACTTTTGAAAAACTATGTTACTTGTGGAATAAATTACAAATACGTTATAATTCGATTGAAGTTTACACATATGTAATGAAATTTTATGAAGAAGTTATTACAGTGATTGGTCGATACTCCTTCATAGCACATTTCTGTTCCACTGAATTATGTTAAAGTGATAATTTAGGCGACAGGAGAGGCAGAGTATCTTCTTTCTCAGAGTATGGAAATACTATAATGCAGTTTGCAAATATATCACGAATAAAAAAGATCATACCAAAGAACCATATTAAACTTTGACACTTAGCCATTTCCTTTCATATACACTTGAATTATTTTGATAAGATATATTGTATTATTTTATGTACAATAACTGATCCAGAAGTGCTACGACATTCTGGAGAGGGTAATAATTGTGTGGGGCCGGCCGCGGTGGCCGAGGGGACTGAGGCGCTCCAGTCACGGTCTGCACGGGCACTACGGTCGGGGGTTCGGATCCCCCCTCGGGCATGGATATTTGTACCGTCCTTAGCTAGTTCATAAGTAGTTTGTAAGCTTAGGGACTGATGACCCCGTAGTTAACTTCCATAAGTTCTACAAACATTTGATTTGAATTGTGTGAGTTTATATTGTACTGCTTCAATTATATAGATAAAACATATTTATTATTTACGGAATTCATTGATATTTCGTTCTCACGATGTAAATAAATAACGTTCTTCTTTGGGGGCGGCGTCGACGATAACAATGTCATGACGGAAGAGAAGTAAATAATGTCCCACTTCTCCGAAATACGAAGATATACGCGGTACAGAGGAAAACTTGCTTTGTGCCCTACGTTGGCCACTTTATAGAGTTACTCCGAACAAAGAGATGGGAGCCTTTCATAAATCCAAAGGAATTAGATTTTCTACTTCTTTACAGGGAAAGCAGTAGGTACGTGGAAAGAACAACTACGACACAAGGCACAAGTGCATCCCGAGACATAGCATCCAATGGGAGTTAGAATTCTAGACAATGTGAAGATTGTTGTTATTAAGAGAGAACTACAATGCTACGCTACAGGTAAGTTGGAAGTTTGTAATGATCAAACTAAATAGAACTTGTGACAGTTTTTCCACATCATCCCCTTGTTCAAGGCTGAAAAGTTGCGAACGATTATAAATTTTTTTAGTGCAGGTAGTTCGCAATCATATTCCATTATCGTCTTAAAGTCAACAGCAGATTACTTGGAAATTGCATGTAATGCTGTGTTTCAAATATTTGTAAACCTATAGGGCCAAACTTCAATGGTCATCAGTCCTTAGACTTACAAAGAAACTAAAACTATGGAAAACACCCACAACCATGCCCTTGGAAGGTCTCGAACCTCCGGCGGGAACAGCACCCACTCCATAGCATGACGCCTTTGATGAAGTGGCCATTTCGCGCGACATGGAATTCTCTTCGTCGGCCCTGTTACGAATTTTACTTCCTCGAGTTTCGTCTGCGAGCAAAGCTTCACAAACCTGAAGACAGGTATATGGATTAAAACCCAGAAACACGGCGCTGCCCAGGTATTTATTTAGTTGACCCGTACGAATAATTCTCTCTCTACCCTGATCAATCACTGCTATGTAAGATAGTAACTGAGAAAAGGTAGCTGCAAGTATGTGTAAAAGATAATATACTTCGAATACTAGTAACAAGTAAATTTATGAAATGAAATTGAATATCATTAATTGTGGAACATAAAAAAATTCAGATATGTATATTTAATTTTTTGGAAACTTGTTTATTTTATAAAACTTCTTTAAGAATAATATTAGTAGTTATAATGTGATCATCGATTACTTTTGACTGTATGTGTCTTTAGCAAAAACATAAATATCACTGAATGAGCGAACTCGTGAAAAAGCCACGAGAATACAGGTTCTGGTAAGTAAATCCTGCCCTTGTGCTTTATTTATGGCTACTTTTCTTGGTAATTGTCTTCTTATCATTTGGAAAGGCATGGTTGGATCAGAACGTGTGAGGTTAATGCGCGGTATTAGCACAGTTTTATCGGAGTCAATGAATTTAGCAGTGATGATGTACTTATCCACAATTAATTATTAGGGTATCATTTCCACTAATGACGAAAAATACACATATAGTTATAACAGTAAGCGGTACTTACCTGTGATGTGCGATGATGAACGTTGAGGTAATACAGTTCAATCGCGCAGTATACAACGCAGTTGTGCCTCTACGCGTGGAACAGAAATCTCTTGATAAACTACGCTTGTGTAATAGCTCTCGTGCCTGTTAGTTAATTTAAATTATTTTTGTATTCTTCGTCGTTACATCGATGTTTATAATCAAAATCGTGTGACAAACTGACCTCGCATCAAAGAAGGTCTTTGGCTTGTATAAAGAATCTAAACATCTGCAAGAGCTGTCGTTTACACAGATTGTCAATAGAGTGTATCTTCTACATTGCTTTATATTGGCTGTGCAACCTAAGTTGAGCTCGGATCGGTGGCTGAAGGGAGCAACGCTAAATACAAGCTCCATTTCCGATCGTTCGCAGGGTATCATCTTAGATTGTACGAACAGTGAAAATTTTTTCAAAATATGTTTTTCTTCTTTTTTTGTGAAAACAATAACTTCAAACTATTTGTGTATTTTTCGTCCATAGTGGAGAACGAATTTTGGGAGATATGGCGTGACCACAAAAATATCGATGAAAAATAATATATATGATACCTTTAGTCCTTTTCTTCTCATATCTATCTGATCTTCCGCCGTATCTCTGTCAGTCTCCCTCCTCATTCTCTATTTACCTCTTACTCTACATCTACATAGATACTCTGCAAATGACATTTAAGTGCCTGGCAGAGGGTTCATTAACCACTTTCATAACTTTTTTCTACCGTTCCATTCTCTAATAGCGCGCGGGAAGAAAGAACACCTAAATCGTTCCGTTTTCGATCTGATTTCTCTTATTTTATTGGGATGGTCATGTGTCCCTAAGTAGGTGGGTGCTAGCAAAGTATTTTCACATTCATAAGTAAAAGTCGGTGATTGAAACTTCGCAAACAGATCACGCCGCAATGAATAACGTCTTTCTTTTAATGATTTCCACCCCAATTCGTGCAACATTTCCGTGACGCTTTCCCCCCCATAACGTGATAAAACAAAACGAGCTGCCCTTCTCTGAACCTTCTCAATATCTTCCGTCAGTCCCACCTGGTGAGGGTCCCACAAGGGGCAACAGTACTCCAGGAGAGGATGCACAAGTGTGATGTAGGCATCTCTTTGGTGGAGCTGGTGCATCTTCGAAGCATTCTGCCAATGAAACGTAACCTTTGATTCGCCTTCCCCACAATATTTTCTGTGTGTTCTTTCCAGTCAAAGTTGTTGGTAATTGTAACTCCTAGGTATTTGGTAGAATTAACGACCTTAAGGTTTGACTGATTTATCGCGTAATTGAAGTTCAGTGGATTTCTTTTAGTGGTCATGTGTATTACTTCACACTTTTCTTTATTTAGTGTCAATTGCCAATTTTCGCACCAAGTAGAAATTTCGTCTAAATCGCTTTGCAGTTGCTTTTGATCATCTGTTGACTCCACTAACCGATAAACGACAGCATCATCCGCGAACAATCTAAGGGAGCTATTCAGATTGTCTTCTAAATCGTTTATAAACACGAGGAAGAGTAGGGCACCTATAACGCTTCTCTGTGGAACGCCAGATATCACTTCTATTTTACTCGATGAATTAAAGTCAATTACAACGAAATGTGTCCTTTCTGATAGGAAATCGTGAATCCAGTCGCACAATTGGGAAGATATTCCATAAGCACGCAATTTCATTAGAAGCCGCTTGTGGGGTACAGTATCAAAAGCCTTCCGGAAATCCGGAAATATGGAATCGATTTGAGATCCCTTGTCGATGGCACTTAACACTTCATGTGAATAAAGGGTAAGCTGTGTTTCGCAAGAGAGATACTTTCTGAATCCGTGTTGTCTATTGGTTAATAGGTCGTTCTCTTCGAGGTAGTTCATAATATTCGAACAAAGTATATGTTCCAAAATCCTACTGCAAATCGACGTCAATGAGATAGGCCTGTAATTTTGGGGATCACTCCTATTGCCTTTCTTGAATATTGGAGTAACTTGGGCAACTTTCCAGTCTTTGGGTACAGATCTTTCGCTGAGTGATCGGTTGCAAATTATAGCTATGTACGGAGCAATTGCATCAGCATACTCTGAGAGGAATCTAGTTGGTATACAATCCGGCCCCGAAGATTTGTTTTTGTTTAGTGACTTAAGTTGTTTTACTACTCCAGGAACATCTACTTCTAAGTTTCGCATGCTGGCATCTGTTCTTGGATTGAATACTGGAGTTTTCACTTCGTCTTCTTTGGTGAACGAATTTCGGAAAGCTGTGTTTAGTAATTCTGCCTTAGCAGTACTGTTGTCGGCACTATTACCATTGCTATCGCGTAGTGAAGGTATTGTTTGTGTTTTGCCGCTAGTGTACTTCACATATGACCAGAATTTCTTTGGATTTTCTGCAAGATTACGAGACAGGATTTCGTTGTGGTAACTACTATAGGCTTCTCGCATTGATGTCCGCGCTAGGTTTCGTGTTTCAGTAAAAGATTGCCAGTCTTTTGGATTCTGTGTCTTTTTAAATTTTGCATGCCGTTTTCTTTGTTTCTGCAACAGTGATCTGACCTGTTTTGTGTACCACGGGGGTTCGGCCCCCTCTTTTATTAATTTATTTGGTATAAATCTCTCGATTGCTACTGATATTATGTCTTTGAAAGTAAGCCACAACTGATCTACACTCGCATTTTTAGTTTTGAAAGACTGGAGATTATCACTCAGGAAAGCGTGAAGCGAATTTTTATCTGCTTTATTGAATAGATATATTTTTCGTTTATTTTTTGTGCATTTGGGAATTTCGACATTTAGTCTCGCTACTACAACTCGATGTTCGCTAATCCCTGTATCTGTTTTGATGCTCTTTACTATCTCAGGATTAGTTGTTGCTAGGAGATCAAGAGTATTTTCGCAACCACGTACTATTCTAGTGGGTTCATGAACGAACTGTTCGAAGTAGTTTTCAGAAAAAGCATTCAGAACTTGTTCGGACGATGTTTTATATTTGCCGCCGGTTTTGAATACGTAATTATGCCAACATTTAGAGGGTAAATTAAAGTCGCCACCGATTATAACAGTATGCTTCGGATACCTACTTGAAATGTGATTCAAGCTTTCTTTGAACATTTCGGCAACCGAATCGTCTGAGTCAGGGGGCCGATAAAAAGATCCAATTATTAATTTATTCCGGTTGTCAGGTATAACCTCTACCCACCCAGACCAACTCACAGGAAGTATCTGTCTCAATTTCGCTGCAGGATAAACCGTTTGTAACAGCAATAAACACACCACCCCCTTTTTTATTTATTCTATCCTTTCTGAAGACCATTTGGCCCTTTGAAAAAATTTCGGCCGAACTTATCTCAGGCGTCAGCCAGCTTTCAGAACCTATATGTGCCTCAGTATTTTCTATCAGCGCTTGGAGCTCTGGAACTTTCCCGATACAGCTACGACAATTTACAATTGTTATACCAATGGTTTCTAGTTCTGCTTTCTTCCTGTGTCTGACCTGCCCCCTTTGAGACTGAAACCAATTTTGTGTATTCCCGAGGCCCTCTAACCTAAAAAACCGCCCAGTACACGCCACACAGCCCCCGCTACCCGTGTAGCCGTTTCCTGAGTATAATGGACTCCTGACCTATTTAGCGGAACCCGAAAACCCACCACCCTTTGGCGCAAGTCGAGGAATCTGCAGCCCACCTGGTCGCAGAACCGTCTGAGCCTCTGATTCAGACCCTCCACTCGGCTCTGAACCAAAGGTCCGCAGTCAGTCCTGTCGACAATGCTGCAGATGGTGAGCTCCGCTTTCATCTTGCAAGCAAGACTGGCAGTGTTTACCAGTACTGATAGCCGCTCAAAACCAGAGAGGATCTCTTCCGATCCAAAGCGACACACATCATTGGTGCCGACATGAGCCACCACCTGCAGCTGGCTGCACCCTGTGCTCTTCATGGCATCTGTAAGGACCCGTTGCACATCTGGAATGACTCCCCCCGGTATGCACACGGAGTGCACATTGGAATTCTTCCCCTCCCTAGTAGCCATTTTCCTAAGGGGCTCCATTACCCGCCTAACGTTGGAGCTCCCAACTACCAACAAACCCACCCTCTGCTGAGTGCCCGGATCTTGAAGGCAGAGGGGCGATTACAGGACAAGCGACACCATCCACATCAGGAACATCCCCTGCCACAGACAGCGCCTCGAATCTGTTGGCAAGACTAACCGGGGAGGTCTCCACTTCGGTCCCCCGGGAAGTCTTACGCCGCCTGACACGCGCTGAGGGGACCTTCCAATCCATCACGGATTGGGGGGCGACCTCCTCGCGGGCAGTGAGCGGGCTGGCCACGTCGCAGGCCGATCGGAGGGCACAACAGACGCACAGGGCGTCTGCTGTACCCCCGCGAGCGGCCCACAACAGCGGCGCCAACCCACCGCAGTCTCAAGCGTTGCCAGCGAAGCCAACGCCGCCTGAAGCTGCGAGCGAAGAGTCACCAACTCTGCCTTCTCTTCCTTCACTTTCCTCTATTCATCCTCCTAACTGTCCTCTCATCCTGCAGTGGTATGGGTAATTCATGATAATATTCCCTCTTGTATTAGTTCATATCGCCCTTCTCTCTCTCCGTGTTCACCTGCGTTTCCCTCATGTTCTTCTCTCCTTATGCACACATCTGTCGGTCTCTTCGCCATCTTCTTATCTCTGTCCTCCTTCCTTCTCTCACTCCACCTCCACGTCCCACTATCAATGAAATATTACATACTCAACAAACAACGCACCCCCCCCCCATGTCTACAACTGTATGTACACGTTACAATTTGTTGTGCGATTGTTTTGATCTGTCCTTTAGGGAAACATGCCTTCATAGGCGTTATGTATTAAAGATTTTATTAGTTACATGATGACTAGATTCTACAGATGTTTGCTGCCATCATCGCACCTTTGGAACATTACCGTATAAACATCGGAAAGAAAATATGAATAAAATTCGTATTCCTCATTTAACATTTACATATTGGCGTGAAATAAAAAATCAACAGACAAAATACACATGGCACCATAGACGTACTCTGATGTACTACTGCAAGACATAAAAGTAACATAGGTCCAATTTAACCGTAGGAGCTCATAAATCTAATGTTTGTAAATCTATCGGACCAAACTGCGTGGTTATCATTCAGTAGCTTACAAACTACTTGAACCTAGGTAAACCAACCTAAGGACATCACACACACAGGGAGGGCTCGAACCTCCATGGCGAGCAACCGCGCGATCCGCAGCGAGACGCTTTAGACCGCTCGGCTACTCCATCGCGGCGGAGCTCATACATCGTACGGTACCGGTATTAGAGGGAATAACAATTTTGTTTTAGAAATCTTGCCTTTGACGACATCTTTCGATGAATTCCATAACTACTAAATTTTAAATTGATTAGTCAGACGGTGTAGAGGTTTTTGTGAGGTAATCACAATGCGGTGGCTAACGCAAAGTAAGGTATGACGTACATCCACTGCAAATTTTATCCAAATCTGTCAGGTCCTTTCATTGTAAAGTACTAGCAAAAAACTCAAGCACAAACTCACAGGAATTGGCACAAATTTGTGGAAATAAAACTTTCACTCTGCAGCAGAGTGTGCGCTGATATGAGTCTTCCTGGCAGAATAAAAATGTGGCTTGTACCGGGACGCGGCCTTGGGACCTTTCCCTTTTGCTGGCAAGCGCACTACCAATGAGCTATCACGACACGACTCACCGTCATTAATTATGCACAAGTCTACGATGGACAAGAAACAGTTCAATTCTCTTACCATTGTGACCTCAAAATTCCAGCATCATGGTTGCTGAGTCATAATCTAAACTGAAATGATGTTATTTTTTAAACTTACGGCCAGAAAAAAATATATTTAGGACGAATCGGGGTTCGAATATGGTATCATCACCCGTCGCGGGTAAGCGCTCGACTGCCTGAGTTATCCTGGAACAGTGTACTGTCATCTTCACAGCATTAGATCCGTCAGTGCCTCGCCTCCTACTTTCCACACTTCACAGCAGTTTTCATACGAACCTGAAATTTGCAGTACAGTTCGAAAGCTAAGAGGTGAAGTGCTCGTGGATCTAGAGCTGTGAGGACGGACTGTGTAGCACTGCAGGATATATCAATCGGAAAAAAATCGTCAGATCGCTTGCTTACCAGAGGCGACGGCACCAGTTCGAATCCCGGTACGCCAGCTTGAAGTTCCATATTAATGAATATTCCGCCGGAGAGTACAAGTGTTATTCCGGACATAATTTTTACGGATAAATCCCTAAGCTACCAATACCATTAAGATGATCGTAGTGGTCCTCGCTTGATTTAACGAATCTGATCGTTATTCTCTGGGTAAAGTATTCGATATAGCTTATGGGAAAGATCTGACGATTCAAGTCAAATGACAACATAGGTTTGTTGGAGTATGTATAAAAATATAAAAAGAATCTCCCCATGTCATTACAGTAGTTCATCCACCAGCGACAGCAAATTTGTTTTGAAATAAACGTTGGCATTTTCGAATTCTAAATTAGAAAAAGTCTATTTTAATGAAATTGTAAGTGAAACCTTTAATTTCTAATTTCATTTTGTTCCTGTTGATGTTCAAATTTTGCATCTTCAAATTATACTCTGTTTGTTATTGAATAATATTTGTGTCTCCTTGCCCTGTTTTATAGATTACGTAATATGCACTTTCTGTTCCAATTGATCCGTAGTGATGAGATACAAAATAAATATTTACAAAATAAGAGCATATATGCTATTTTACCTTCTACAGATCTCAAACGAAATTTAGTACGTGGTCTTGGAATCCATAAAAGAGGTTGCAAGGGGATGGTTTATATTTCGAGCCTCTTCCCGGCTTTCGTATTATGTGTACATGACAAACAAGTCCTTGACCACACCACACTAGTCTCTTCCACATGGGCCGTCTAAGATGGTGGAGACATTGGCTGTACCCTTTTACGTTACAGTGACAATATAAAAATTGTAAAAACAACAATAAGTCATAAGTTACAAAATATCATTTAATAACACCCGTTATGTTTTTTTGGACCTAGGAACAGGGTCGGATAAATTGATCAGGAGTCATTTGATTTGAACCAGTCAAAGGTGTTGCTACAGATCAGTATTCATTCACCACATGCAATTCTTAGATATTCCTTTTGCTACTTACCATGCACTACCTACTTTATACATGCATACATAAGAGAATAGACAACTGAAGTATAAATGTAGTCCTTTCTCTTAGCCATTTTGCACAGCTCCTTGATGTTCATTTCTCAATTCGCTTGGCCTCCTCAATCTGTTTATAGGCTCTCTGTACGTTCGCTATTCTGGCACATAGTAGCTCTACCGTTTATTCGGGCGCTTGGTCTATCATTTCTCTTGTTATAGCAGTAGCGCTTTCGTAAATTGCATTCTGCTCATTGCTTCTAACACGTCTTTATCATCGACCGCATATCTGTAACTCCCGTTGTTGTGCTACTGCTCAATACCTGTTGCATTATACAAACTAGTAGGTTGGACTGTTACTCTCTCCACATCATTAGTTTCCGTTTGTCGGACCGTAACACACGCATCCATGTGTTGTGGCATTCCTGTGGTGGGTAATCTATTGCTTGAAGAGCTGTCTAAATCCGTTTCCGTCGCAGTGACGTGGACGATTTCGATTCGCGCAGCTCCAGGGTGAGTTATTTGCCATGCGGTATTACATTCTTGCGTCCCCATAAATACCTGTCCGCGTTCACCTACCTGTTCCATGTTCCACTTTCTCGGCTAGAGAATTGCACTGATTAACTTAAATTAACCTTTCCTAACTACGCGTTAACATGAATATGAAACGAATCCCAAAAATACGAATATAAAATGTAAGGCGATATAGCTTAGCAACACACATAAAAAATATTAGAACACAATGCCGTGTTACAAAGTAGCTGTCCGCAGATGTGACACAGAACTCACAATAACATGCTGTAAATAAAAGCGCAAGACTATTGCTGAAGCCCTATTTTGTTGCCGGTATATACTCTCATAGTTCTGCACGATTAACACAGCTATTGAGAAATGCATATTCTCTCGTAATTGTCGTGACTGATTCTCAAGGGGGCTCGAAATCTTGAAAGCAATTTGTAAGGGGGTTGGTGTTTTTTTTTTATTTTTATTTTTTATTTTTTAGCAGCGTATTTGAACTAATTGATTTATTATATACTAATAATTTATTAATTTAGGGCTTACAATCCCAACCTTGGCAATTTGGTGCTTAATGTTTCTGCCTCATCGTGATTTGACTTTGGCATATAAACGACACTTCTCTGTAAAGACAAGGGTGTACATTAGACACCTTTTCAATCGTATTCAAATTACATGTCATCATAGGTAACCTAGTTCTACTGTCATAATAAGGCGTTGTCGTTTTTAAACATTTATTATGAACATAGCAAATTATAGTCAAACATTAGTTAAGCTACAATTACAACAGTGCTAAGTGTGACTTTGCACCACACACACCTATTGTGGAAGCAGTACATTACGGGGAGGGTAGAATCGAAAGGAAGCTAATTACGCCGTTAATATGCACTCGTTCATTACAAGGAAGAATAAAACAGAACTAGTTTGTCATGCATCATGAAGTAAAATTTTTTAAGTGGCCTGCATCCAGACATTGTTCCCTTTTTTTTTTTTTTTTTTTTTTTTTTTTTTTTTTTTTTTTTTTGCCAGTGAGCATGTAAATATCCGTACTTCGACTTCGGCGGTTGTGATGGCGTCGTTGCAGCACGCGATAGTTAGATCTGTGGCTACAGATCAAGATGTTCATCATGACGATCTAAGCCTGTCCTACGCTTAAATTAAGAAACGAAGAAACCCTATGAAAAACATTTAGATTAATAAGTACGGTTGTTTGCGTCCATTGACATCTTAGCTACTGTTTATAAACTGGCTGATTGTGAATGAAATTGTAACAGTGATAAATTTATCCTGAGTTAGGCTCTTATTCACGCGCACCTGAAGTGAAGCTCCATATGGGGATTATCAAACTACGCCGGTCATTGTGCACTTTCAGAAATCATATCTGATAGTGAAAAAAAATAAACAAATAAAAATAAAAAATAATAGAAAAAGTGTTTGTTTCACAGCACTAGTGAACACTGGCATAAAGTGCGAAAGATGAAAGCAGGTGGACCTTTTCCGATGCCAGCAGTGGACAGAGAGTGTTGCAAAGCGGCTCCTGGAACAGGGTGACCGTTTGCTTCAGAAATGAAGACGTCTCCCTCCACTTTTGGCGGCGTGTCAGCCAAAGTGGCCAATCGTAGACACTATAGTTTCTGGTGTCAGTATTTTTTCCTCTGCCTTGAAGCAGTCGTCCAATTACAGTCTTCTTTATATCAGGAGACCGTCGTTGGTATAAGTTCCCGCTCGTGATTACGTGAGAGCGATGGGACCAATCAGCGGTCATGGCTTAGCGTACAAAACGCGGAGTCCATGTCCTCTGTAGCAATGGCAGCTTCCAGTCACCTCGACAGAAGGCGCGTGCTACCTCTCAAGGGGGTGGTTCTCTCATGGCTTACGTTACAGACAAATATATACAGACGGGAAACCTCCGTAAGGGCCCAGTTCTACGCTCAGGAGTGCGGGGAGGGAGGGTTTCCAGCAGTTCCATAAGATGTCCCATGATGGCGCTGCGATCAGAAGCAGCCCTTTAAACTGGCCAGAGCAGGCGGCAGGTAGCGGCTGCCCCCAACCCACCTCCCCTCAAACGCCAGCAAGCCGGACACAGCCGTGGCCTCGTGGCAGGCGGCACGAGCCCTCCCCTCAGCCTCCCCTCCACGCTACCCTCTGACGTGCGAAAGGCACCCTAAGCCAGGGAACCACCTGACACCTGCTAGCATCTTACGGAACTACGTGGGGAGCGTAGGACAGTGGTTTATGGGGGGGGGGGGGGGGCTTCTCCTCTGTATCTGTTACTCTGTGCTTACGTTTCCTCGCGGTCGCAGTTTGTGTCGGCGGACTGCAGGCCCTTCAAACTACTTTACAGCCTACAGAGAAAAGCAGCTTCCAGCCCCAGAACTGACACGCAATATTGGAAAAACAAGCTACATTAATTATTTTGCAAGGCTGAGTGCACTTTCAGGACATGTTTTAATGATAAATATCATCAAACAAGAATGCGATCTACCCTAATCAATTAGACTGCAGAGATGTCAAAACGAATAAATATGAACGTGAGAGTGACCAAAATGGTTGTATTTCAGAGTAATAAAAAAAAATCCAATCCGTTTGTGACATTTACGTTTCATGTTTCTAGAATGAACAACATCTTTCAATGGCACATTGTTGGGTTTTAGATAGTCATGTCCATCCAGTCGCATAGTATCATGGCACCACGCTACCCACTGACTTAATGAAGTAAACATTTTACAACACCACATTGGGAAACAGTAAAAGGCTATTAGCAAAGCGAGCAGACTGGATTTATCTATGGAAAGAAACTTCTATGATATCCTAACATCATCAGCCTACTGTATGTCGAAAGCACGCATTCTCTTCAATAATGTACACCTCCCGTAAGACGTGAATCTGAATGGTACGTCACTGTTATTGAAAAATTCCTGTTCAGTTAAAAACCCCACAAGATGGGCATTTAGTTAGAGAGACAACAGCGTTTAATGTTAGTTTTATGCTTGTTACTGTCGATAAATTAATCCAAAGACTTACTTGTGGACGAGCGTGTGACATATGGATTTTCCCCCGTCAGAAACTGACAGTGATCGACAGGATAATCCCTTTGAATGTAATGATATCTGAGTTCACCAGAAATTTTCAGAAAAACTAGAACAAACACCTATACGGCAATCTGGATGCCTGCATGTTTAAATGCAATAAATCATCAACTCTCTCTCTCTCTCTCTCTCTCTCTCTCTCTCTCCCTCCTCCCTCTCTCTATCTATCTCTCTCTCTCTCTCTCTCTCTCTCTCTCACACACACACACACACACACACACACACACATACAGATACAGACGCACATACAAAGCGTTTATCGTGGACTGAAAGTGAATACTGCAAAATCATAACACTTTGATATATGTCGAAAGAAGTGGCATGAAAATAATTACCACACAGTTTTATAGAATTGACCCAGGAGAAGGAGATGACGACAAAAATGATGCTTTGCATTTAAAACAATAGAATATTTAGTGATGAAAACCCATTAACCTCTATAATGAGCCGAATAAAAAGGACTTACTACATAAACAGTCACTCCTGGAGTTTCCTTCCGCACGGCATGGCTTCTTAGCTCTGAAGTCTTAACTGATGGAAAAAGGTATTTTGTCCGCTTGAGAAAATAACTGTGTTACGAAATGTTAGAAGTTCTATTAATAAATTATTTTTCATAAAAAGAAATGATTAAACGTGAAGAGTATCATCTTAAAGTTAATTTTTTCTCTTCTATCCAAAAGTAGCAACGCGCTCCCGCGTTGCACAAGTAGCGCACTATACATAAACTAACACACTTACGTGCAGTGTTCGTTGCGGAGCGCTAAATATTTAACAGTGCAAACACACCGTCCATTTACATTAACTCTTCACATCAAGGATAACTTCAAAGGAACATCAGTGGATTTCGAACATCCTCGGTGAGTAACATTGTAGTTCCCTCTTTCTTTACTTTTTATCTTCTGCTAGGGGTGCCATCTAATAAAAAGTTTTGGGTGGGCCCACACCGGGAAATTTTGTAAATTTTTAGATGAAAAATAGCGATTTTTATGTGTTTTAAGCATTTTAAACTCATATGATCAACATTATAACCACGAAAACTGGACTCTCGGTAACTCGACAGTCCGAGCAGCTCGACAAGCGTGATACATTTTTGGCTTTGAAAAAAAAAAAAGAAAAAATACATACTCAAGTTATTATCGTAAAATTCTAATTTAATTTACAGATAAAAGTATAAAATTGTTCTTATAGATTATTACAAAGCAGTGAATATATAGCTCTGAAAAGACTGAAATTATATTTAAATAAATCGTAAAATATAATTAAAAGAATAAAACAATATATTGCTGTCGCACAGCAATAGCTCTTTGATTAATGAGTGAAATAGCTAATTTAAGCTTACTCTGAGTAAGGCTCAAGGTTTATTAAATAGAAACAAGATCTCGAACTTAATGCTTTAATACAGTTAATTAAATTAGTATAGTGTGCCCAATACTTTCAGTCAATTTAATTGGGTCTTACACTCTAAAATATTTAAGTATTTTAAAATAACTAATGCGGTATATAGTAATACAGTACTAAACAAGTATAAATATTTAGAAACTGAAAATTTAATATGATATATGTATTTAATTATCTATTTTATAAAGATTTTAATATTGCTCTAAAAGCCATTATCAGTGCTAGCTAGAGTACCTATAGAAAGATGCAAATGTCGGCCGTCTGACTAGATTACTGAATATGAATTCACTGATGTCTGGTCGGATATCCAATTCATCGAAAACATCTCGGTGGGCATGAAGAACAGTCAGGTTGCTCAATCGCTTCTGTCCGACTGTTGATGGAAGATATGACTTCAGACATCTAAAGTCCCTAAATGAAAGTTCTGCTGTTGCTGTCGTGATTGGTTCTACTTGGAGAAGCTGAATACGCTTCACTACTTTACATAACATTTCTTCAACTGCATGCTCTGTGTAATGTACTTTCTCACATCACAAACGTTTTTAAGACAAATTGGTTTTCTATTAGCGATATCTGTTAACATAATATAAAGTGTAAGCGCAGTTTCTCAATGTCTAGGTAATTTTTATAAGACTCTGTAGATTTTTCCAAATTTGTTTCACCTGTGTTCATTAAAAGCAAGCACAATTGTTCAACTTCAATGAGCTGTGTGAGTCCAGTTGAACCAAGCCACTCAGTAATACAAGAATGCACCGTTTCGCAAACTTCAGTGTAAATAGCTTCATAGAATTCCTTTGGGGTTTTAAACTGTGTGGTGAGCTGGCTACATTGTTTTCGTACGTATTTGGTATAGTTAGATTCCGAGGAAGCGAAAGATCATCAACATGTAAAGGTTTTTCTTTTAAATACAATTCCCAAAAGTGTTAAAAACTATCGCGCCTTCCATTCAATATAAAAATCAAGCCCTCATTCTTTTCCCAGATCAGTATATTTAGATGAGGGCATTATATTTTTTCATTGACATTCTCTACTGGGCCCATTGCATAGCAATAAAGTAGTAAAGAAATGTCGTGAATTGTAACATTGTCTCAAGGTATCCTGGACATTTGTAACCAGCCTCTGTTTGTACTACGCAGAAAATGTTTCAAAAACTCTAGATGTTTTTTCAAAGTTTTTCATTACTCTCAAAATAATATAAGCTCTATGTTTAGTTGAGTGCAACGAGTACAGAATAAAATAGAGAGGCATTTTAATGACTGAAATGATGCTGGGCAGAGAGCGCGACACCCAACCAACATGGCGGCCGCAGAGCATGAGTCGTCCTAGTGCCAAGCACCACCGCTTAGCAACGGCGCTTGAGTGTTTAGATTGGTGCCTATAAAGGGTCACATCAGACATCTTGGTGCAGTCAAGTGTTAAAGTAATTTGTCTCTACTTACCCTATAGTGTAGTTTATTACTCATAAGCCGTATATTTCCATTTTTGAATTAATTTATCAAATAATTTCTCTTGATTTTGTGTCTTTTTATTGTGCAGTATTAGTAGTGTATTATTGTGTTATTCATGAAATTCGTCATGTCATTTTTCAATAACATTATTACTGTTATACTTGATTGTATCATTGATTTCTTGTCCTTTGAAAAATATGGCATGTACCGTAGAAAGAAAAGAAATAAAAATGGCTTATAGCGTTGGAAGGAATAAATAAATATCTTCCCAAATTCAATAAACAATTACAAATATTAATTCCTTTCCCATATATCTTAAAGCATTCCGGTTTTTACAATTTTTTTTCCATAAGTGATTGCAAATTTCAGCTATGGATTGGAAATCACAGTATTATGTAAAATAGAATCACATTTTTCTCTCTGTCCATTCTTTTAACGTTTCATAACTCAAGGAACACCGAACGTATAGTCATTCAGTTTCTTTTAATTTCTTCTTTAGAATCCTTAGCGTATATTTAATGTCAATAGGAACTTGTGGAACAACTAAAATAAGAATAAAAACGTAGAATGGTTTACCGCTTCTGCACTTTAGTCAGATCTGGAGCCAAAACTATAAAAGCTAGGCCAATGTATACATAGTATAGCATTACAGAACTCACGAAGTTCTAAATAAGTAAATAAAATACGCGATAGCATGTGTCTAATTCTTACGAGTGAACCACATTCATCATTTTCCTCTTCTAAAGCGCTGGCGCCAAATGGTTTCAGACTACAGGTATAGTGATAGTGGGGAGGCCACTAAAGTGCGGATGTAGTAAACCATTCTACGTTATTATTTTTATTTCAATTATTTCATTATTTCGCACTGACATTTAATGTAGCCTACGTTGATCCCAGAATTACAACGAAGAAATTGAAACCAAATGCATTACGAAAAATAAAGTATTAAGTCATAATTATTTAATACAAAAATTGTATCCCAAATTAAAAAATTCATATCGAAATTGGTCACAAAGTACAAGGTGAGTGGCTAACAGAATCTATGCTCGCTGATCGGCAAACTCGCTGAAAGTAACGAGTAGAATGAAAGGTACAAATGCTCTATTTTATCAAAATTTGCGAGAAAACTATGGGAGCTGTAAAAAATTTGTTTAAATAAAAAGAAATGTTCATTTAATTGTATACCGAACCACCATTATACTATTTATCTGCCATTCCATTCTGGAATAGCGCGCTGGAAGAAAGAACACCTGAATCTCTCCGTTCGAGCACTGATTTTTTGGACTTTATTATCATGATCATTTATATCTATGTAAATGAGAGTCAACAATATATTTTCGCATTCGGAGGAGAACGTTGGCGATTGCAGTTTCTTAAGTAGCTCACGCCGAGAGCGACAAACGCCGTTGTTGTAATGATTCCCATCCCAGATCCTGTATCATTTCCGTGACACTGTCTCGACTGTATCGTGACAATACAAAACGAGCTGCCCATCTTTGGACTCTTTCGATGTCCTCCGTCAAACCTACCTGATAAGGATCCCACACTGGGCAGCAATACTACAAAAGATGACGGACAAGCGTAGTGCATCCAGTCTCTCTAGTAGTTCAGTTGCATCCTTTACCAATAAAACACAGTCCTTGATTCGCCTTTCCCACGACATTATCGACGTGTTATTCATATTCTAGCCGTGTATATTTTATCACGGCACCGTGAGTCGTGTCGGAATAACTCAGTGGTAGAGCACTTGCTTCCGAAAAGCAAAGGTCCTAGGTTCGAATCCCAGCTCCGACACACAAGTTTAATCTGCCAGGACGTTTCATATCAGCGGACACTCCGCTGCAGAGTGTAAGTTTCATTCTGGAAACATCCCTTAGGCTGCGTCTAAGCCATGTCTTCATCATATCCTTTCTTTCAGGAGTGCTAGTCTTGCAATTTGCTCAGGAGAACTTCTGTGAAGCTTGTAACGTAGAAGGCAAGGTACTGGCAGAATGAAGTTGTGGGGCGGCACCGTGAGTCGTGTCGGGATAGCTCAGTGGTAGAGCGCTTGTCAGGAAGTTTCGTAACGAGTAGAATTTGAAAGGTACCACAGCTCTATTTTATCAAAATTTGTAAGAAAACTAAGGGAGCTATAAAAAAGTTTTTTGAGTAAAACGAAAGGTTCATTTCATTATATACAACGTTTTCGGTGACGAAAATTTCCTGACAACAAAATAAAAAAGTGGCTGGTGACAAACTTTTTTATGTCGTTATTTCATTCAATTAAAATTAATAGTTTCAATTATTATGTTCATATAAACACAATACGTATTGCTGAATTCTTTCATTATTCACCTGTCTGAGTAAAAATTTTACTTTCTTATTCTAAGGGGAATGACAATGTAATTGAGGCGAGCACCATTTGATGAACTACGAATTTATCGGCACAACTTCTTTTCTACAGCCATCCAAGATGGCTGACGTGACTTCACAGCCTGTACGCTTACGTAGGCGGCATAGCCTCTCTCTGTTACTCTGTGCTCACCGGGTTGTGTGGCCATTTTCCGCAGCAGCTGTTAAAATTGACTATATGACGTAATCCGTCTTATGATGACTGGAACTGAGAGATTTATTTGAATCCAGACGCGTTTCGCTTTTTATTTTAAAAGCATCTTCTGTGGTCTGTATATCATACACATATTTGTACTATTTATTTTGTATACATAGATTAAAGAAGTGGTAGCAGGGAACAGTGGCCTCAGTAAGAGTACAGTGTGTGATAGTTTTATCATTGGCACAAACAATAGGTTTGCCTTGATGCCACAGTCTAATGAGGAAGAGCCTCCAGTAGACGTAGGTGTAATTAAGGAGCAACAGAATTTCATTAGGAAACCAAAGGTTTCAAAAAAAGTAAAAAGGATGAGGAAAGTTCTGTTGCTAGGTAGGAGCCATGGGAGAGGTGTGGGCCAAATTGTGCAGGAATAACTAGGTGACAGGTACCAGGTCATAAACTTTTTCAAGCTCAGTTTAAGTCTTAGCCAGGTGGTAGAGGATTTAGATTCATTGTGCAAGGTATTTTCTATGGAGGATCATGTTCTGATAGTGGGTGGTGCGGGAAACAGTATCGATAGGGATCAGGGCTACAGTATTGAGTGTGACCTGGTGAAAATAGCATCTGCAACAAACCATACGAATGTTCGGATGATGCCTGCCTTCATGCGGTATGACCAGCCTCGGTTGACAGCTCTGTAAGGAGGGTCAACATGGAGTTAGATCAGCTGCGTAGGGCGGCCACTCTGTCGGACATTGGTTTGGTCGCTGTTGAGGCTATTGATAGGTAGGACTTTACTAGGCAGGGCCTGCACCTCAATAGGAAAGGGAAGGGAAAATAGCTGGGTTGATAGGAAAATCTATAAGGGGGGACACTGCAACTCTTGGGAGTACCTCTTTTTTAGGATACGTTCTGTGTCCAATGAGAAGCCCAGACAGGCAGGTAACTAAATATCACAAGATCCTAACATTAGTTAATTAAAAAATAATGTTTGTATTTTTCATCAAAATATTGGGGGTTTAAAGAATAAATTATATGTACTCCTGATTTGTTTAGAAACTATAGAAGCTGACAATGTAATAGATATACTATGCCTGTCTGAGCATCACATTGTCACTGATATGAATAAAGTAAACATTAGTGGCTATAAACTAGCAGCACATGTAAGTAGAGAGAAGAAGGTGAAGCGAGGAGTTGCCATTTATGTCAAAAGTTGTCACAGTGTAAAAAAATTAGAACAAAAAAAATTTGCATAGAGCAACATATAGAATCATGTGCCTGTGAGCTTAAACTGAAGGGTGGTTCTTTTATGTCACAGTGTATAGGCCCCCTCAGGAAACTTTCATTTATTCCTGGAATACTTGGATGCCTTATTGTGCTATCTGTCAGATAGGGGGGAAGCAAATTATTATCTGTGGAGATTTCAGTGTTGATTCACTGCAAAAGTGTAATAAGAAGAAGTGGAAGTCTTTCTCGGTTCTTTCAATTTGACATCTGTTATTGATTTTCCTACCTGGGTAGTAAAGAACAGCAGCACATTGATAGACAATTTTTTATAGACCAAGATAGGTTTAACAACATTAGTGCATGTCCTGTTGAGAATGGTCTTTCTGATCATGGTGCACAGCTAGTTACGTTATATGATACAGCTCCTTTCAGTAATTTGAATCAGCCCTCCATAGTTGTTCGTTCAATTAATGATTCGACAATTAGAAATTTCACGGAAAGTCTTCAGCAGTTAGTTTGGGATGAAGTGTATAAGGAACCTGATGCTAATTTAAAATAAAACTTATTTCATGATACATTTATAAGGGTATTTGATAACTTTTTCCCCAAGAAATTAGTCAAATTTAATTGTAAGGAACCAAGCAAAAAGCCGTGCTCACCAATGGTATAAAATATCTTGTAACCGGAAAAGGGAACTGTATCTGACAGCAAGAAAGAGTAGTGACCCAGAAATATTCAACTATTATAAAAACTACTGTTCTGTATTAAGGAAAGTTATTAAAAAATCCGAAAGCAAGTGCCTCATGTCTGAGATTAGTACATCCAATAATAAAATTAAAATAATCTGGAACATTATAACAAGGGAGACAGGGCAACCAAGAACACAGGAAGACAGCATTACCATCAAAGTGAATGAAAAAATTACAAACAAAAAGTCAGAAGTTGAAAACACTTTTAATAATTATTTTTTAAATGTTGTGGAGAATATAGGATCCAGATGTTCATTAGAAGAAGCTAGGCAGTAAATGGAACAGGGCATACCTTGACAGTTTGATACAATGGAAATCCAACCCACCTCTCAATCTGAAATTAGGAAATTAATAAACTCTCTCAAGAGTAAAACCTCTCATGGCATTGATGGCATACCCAGCAGGGTATTGACAGCTTGTTCCCAAGAAATATGTAGGATTCTTAACCACATCTGTAATAGATCACTGGAGCAGCGTACTTCTCCTGATAGACTGAAATATGCTATTATCAAACCATTGCATAAAAAAGGTGATACGTATTTCTCCTGATAGACTGAAATATGCTATTATCAAACCATTGCATAAAAAAGGTGATAAGTTGGATGTCAACAACTACCGCCTAGTCTCACTTCTGACCGCTCTATCAAAAATTTTGAAAAAGTAATGTATTCCAGAGTAGCTTCACATATTAATAAAAATAAAGTTCTAACAAAATGTCAGTCTGGTTTCCAGAAAGGCTTTACAACAGAAAATGCAATATATATTTTCACTAATGAAATATTAAATGCTCTGGATAACGGTAAATCACCCGTTGGGATTTTATTTTTATCTATCTACATCTACTACATCTACATACATACTCCGCAATTCACCGTAAGGTGTGTGGCGGAGGGTACACTGTACCACTACTAGGCATTTCCTTTCCTATTCCACTCCCAAATTGAACGAGGAAAGAAAGAATGCCTATATGCCTCCGTACGAGCCCTAATTTCTCTTATCTTGTCTTTGTGATCTTTACGCGAAATGTATGTAGGCGGCAGCAAGATCGTACTACACTCAGCTTCAAATTCCGGCCCTCTAAATTTACTTAACAGAAATTCACGAAAAGAACGTCGTCTTTCTTCCAGCGATCCCCAATTGAGTTGCCGGAGCATTTCCGTGACACTCGCGCATTTATTGAACCTACCGGTAACAAATCTAGCTGCTCGCCTCTGAACCGCCTTTATGTCTTCCTTCCAACCGATCTGCTGCGGGTCCCAAATACTTGAGCAATACTCAAGACGTGGTCGTACAAGCGTTTTATACGCGGTCTCCTTTACAGGTGAGGTACATCTTCCCAAAATTCCCCCAATAAACCGAAGTCGGCTGTCTGCCTTACTCACAACTGTCCTTACATGCTCGTTCCATTTCATATCGCTCTGCAATGTTACGCCTAGATATTTGAACGACGCGACAGCATCAAGAAGCTCACTACCAATGCTGTATTCGAACATTATAGGATTGTTTTTTTCTACTCATACGTATCACCTTACATTTTTCTACATTGAGAGCTAGCTACCATTCTTCGCACCAACTAGAAATTTTGTCTAAGTCAACCTGTATGCTATTACAGTCAGTTACAGACGACACCGTCCCGTACACCACAGCATCATCAGCAAACAGCCGCAAATTACAACTTACTCTCTCCATCAGATCATTTATATAGATAGAAAATAATAGCGGTCCTATCACACTCCCCTGGGGCACGCCTGACGATACACTCGTCTCTGATGAACACTCGCCGTCGAGAACAACGTACTGCGTTCTATTACTTAGGAAGTCTTCCAGCCAGTCACAAATCTGTGAACCTATTCCATAAGCTCGTATCTTCGTTAGCAGTCTGCAGTGTGGCACCGCGTCGAACGCCTTTTTGAAGTCGAGAAAAACACAATCCTCCTGTTGCCCTTCGTCCATGGCTCGCAAGATGTCATGTGAGAAAAGGGCAAGCTGAGTTTCACATGAACGATGTTTCCTAAACCCGTGTTGATTCATGGAAAGATGCTTTTCCGTTTCAAGGAAATTTACTATATTCGAACTGAGAATATGCTCCAAAATTCTACATGAAACCGATGTCAACAATATTGGCCTGTAATTGTATGGGTCAGTTCTCTTTCCTTTCTTATACACGGGAGTCACCTGCGCCTTTTTCCAATCACTAGGAACTTTGCGCTGAATTAAAGATTCGCTATAAATGCAAGCTAAGTAGGGGGGCAATGCCGCAGAATAGTCTTTGTAAAACCGAACTGGTATTCCATTCGGACCAGCAGACTTTTTCGTATTTAGCTCTCTCAGCTGCTTCTCTACACCGGAAATACCTATTGCTATGTCCCCCATTTCGGAATTAGTACGTTGATCAAATGATGGTATATTTGTGCGGTCCTCCTGCGTGAAAGATTTCTTAAAGGTTAAATTTAGAACTTCAGCTTTCCGTTTGCTTTCTTCTATTACTGCCCCGGAATGATCAACTAGTGACTGGACAGTGGGCTTTGACGCGCTTATCGATTTTACATAGGACCAGAATTTTTTCGGGTTCTCGGAAAGATCTTTTGCTAAGGTATGACTGTGATAATTATTGTATGCTTCACGCATCGATCTTTTTATAGACGCACGAATCTCTACTAACTTTTGCCTGTCATCATTTGCGTGTTCTTTTTTGAATCGAGAGTGCAACAGCCTTTGTTTTCTCAGCAGTTTTCTAACATTATTATTATACCACGGTGGATCTTTTCCATCCTTAATCGTCTTTACTGGCACATATTTCTCTAACCCTTTATTAACAATGCACTTAAATTTAGTTCACAATTCCTCTACATCCATAGTCCCAGAATTAAATGATGCCCATTCATTTTCTAAGTGCGATCGTAACATTTGCTTGTCGGCTCTTCCCAACAAAAACACGCTCCTAGCCTTCTTGACTGGTTTATGAACTTTGGTCACCATCGACGCTATGACAATATCATGATCACTAATTCCTGTTCTACCCAGACATCGTTAATAAGGTCAGGCCCTTTTGTGGCTATAAGGTCTAGAATATTTCCATTGCGCGTGGGTTGCCGGTTTAACTGCTCAAGACAGTTTTCGGAGAATGTGTCCAAAAGTAGCTCGCAAGACTGCTTGTCTGTACCGCCTGAAATGTAACTAGCGAGGTCCCAATCTATACTCTTAAGGTTGAAGTCACCTCCGACTAATATTACGTGGCCCGGATACCTATGCACTACCTGGTGTAGACTTTCCTTGAATGATTCTAAAACTGCTACAGCAGCACGGGGGGCCGGTAAAAACACCCAATTATTAACTTTACTTCTTTTAGACCTGTTATACGTGCCCAGATAACTTCACAGTTACTTTCAACCTCGATCTCAGTAGAAACAATATCTTTGTCCACAGCGATGAACACTCCTCCTCCAGTTGTATCAGATCTATCTTTCCGATATACATTCCACGCTTCGCTAAATATTTCTGAACTTGCCACATCATCATTTATCCAGCTTTCGGTGCCTAAAACTATCTGAGCGCAATAACTTCCATGCAGCGCTGCAAATTCGGGAACTTTGTTTCTAACACTCTGTAAGTTCGTGGCTAATACTTTTATGTTCGAATTTTTTTTCCGAACGTCGCCTGAATTCGCTGTTTGAATGCTGACAGCGCCTAGCCTAAAAACCCCCATGTGCACTCCACAAGTACTCTGCTACCCAGTAGCCGCTTCCTTAGTGTAGTGTACCCCTGATCTATCTAAGGGCACCCTACAATTCCCCATCCGATAACGCAGATCCAGAAATCTGCAGCCATGACTGTCATAGAGTCGGCGAAGCCTCTGGTTCAGACCCTCCACTCGGCTCCAAACCAAAGGACCCCGATCAACCCTGGGAACAATGCTGCAAATCGACAGCTCTGCTTGCACCCCGCGTGCGAAGGCAGCAGCCTTCACCAATTCCGCCAGCCGCTCGTAGGACCTGAGGATGTCCTCAGAACCCAAGCGACAAGCGTCACTGGTGCCGACGTGAGCCACGACTTGCAGTCGACTGCACCCCGCACCCTCGATAGCCGCCGGCAAGGCCGCCTCCACATCTCGGATGAGGCCCCCCGGCAGACACACCGAGTGCACGTTGGAATTCCTTCCAGATCTGGACGCTATCTGCCTAAGGGGCTCCATCACGCGCCTAACATTGGAGCTCCCAATAACCAATAATCCCCTCCCCCCGTGCACCTGCTCGGATCCTGCTGAAGGAGTGGCCACACTTTCACTCACAGGACGAACGGACGTCCAGCCTCCACATTGGCCTTCCGCCTCGAGCGACGCGAACGCCGTACAACCCGCCACTCCCCTTGCGGAGAAGGACGGTCGACGACGTCCGGTACACCTGAAGGTGCCTCGGTAGCAGGGACAGAGAGCGAAGCGTGAGACACCTGAGGTGTCCCACTCGACGCACCAGACTCCCCACCATCGCTGCACCCCGAGACAGCAGCCTGAAGACGGCTGACCGTAGACAACAGCACGCTCAGCTGTTCGCGAACCGCGGCCAACTCCTCCTTAGTCCGCACACAGCAGGCACACATCCTATCCATCCTATCGATACTGACTGATAACGAACTTTAGTAACGGTCTCTGACTTGTTTTGAAATACACCGGTCAAAGACGAAGACTAAACACAACGGTATTTATCAAATACGATAGAATAAACTATTAAAACAGTAGTACAAACGAAATCTGCAAATACGCGGGAATAAACCTCTTAAAACAGAGTACTAACGAAAATGAACTAGACTGGGAAATTAAATTTGACACAAATTAAATTGAGATACTTAGCGCTGTTTACGATGTGGCACTGGTGGCAGCTGACACTGGACTATCAAAGGTCTTTGATTGTGTTAACCACGGAATTCTTCTAGATAAGCTTAAGTATTGTGGTATGAGTGGAAAAGTGCACAAATGGTTTAAATCATACCTAACTGGAATAGTTCAGAAAGTTGATATAAGTAATTCACATAATATACAAAAAACAGCCGAGTCTTCAAACTGGGGAACTATCAAGCATGGGGTGCCACAGTGTTCGGTACTGGGACCTTTGCTGTTCTTAATATATATTAATGATTTGCCTTTCTATATTCATAAAGATGCCAAGCTAGTTCTCTTTGATGATGATACAAGTATCGCTATCACACCCGAATCACAGGAATTAACTGATGAAATTGTCAATGAAGTATTTCAGAGAATTATTAGGTGGTTCTCTGTAAATGGACTCTCTTTAAATTTTGAAAAAACACAGTATACTCAGTTTCACACAGTAAATGGCATCACACCATTAATTAATATTGACTTCAACCAGAAATCTATAGCTAAGGTAGAATATTCAAAATTTTTAGGTTTATGCATTGATGAGGGATTGAATTGGAAGAAACACATTAAAGATCTGCTGAAACGTTTGGGCTCAGCTACTTATGCTATTAGGGTGATTACAAACTTTGATGATGTACAACTCAGTAAACTAGCATACTATGCCTATTTCCATTCTCTGCTTTCTTATGGCATCATATTCTGGGATATTTCATCATTTAGTAAGAAAGTATTCATTGCCCAAAAGCGGGTCATCAGAATAATTGCTGGAGCCCACCCAAGATCATCCTGCAGACAAATATTTAATGATCTAGGAATCTTCACAGTAGCTTCACAATACTGAAATTTGTTATTAACAATCCAACTGAAATTCAAATGTAACATCAGTGTGCATAGCAGTGTGACCTACACTACTCAAGGTTACATTTAGCTCTGTCACAGAAAGCGGTTAATTATTTTGCCACAAAAGTCTTTGGTCACTTACCAAGTAGTATCAAAATTCTGACAGATAGCCAACTAGCATTTAAAAACAAATTAAGAAAATTTCTGAATGGCAATTCCTTCTTAACATTAGATGAATTTTTAGATAAAAGTTAGTACTTTAGGGAAAAAAATTATAAAATAAAATATTCAAATATTGAGTGTCATGTAATGTTATGTATAGACATTATATTTAACTGAAACGTTCCACATCATTACGAAGTCTCGTATTCATGATCTATGGAACAAGTATTAATCTAATCTAATCTAAGAAAGTTTTTATTTAAAAAATCAATTTTTGCAAACTAGGCGTAGGTGTTTTAAATTGATTTTCAGTCTACTTACTGTGTTTTTGTCTCTTCTATAGATCTCACTGCTGTTTCTCCGTCCGGTTGGCTGTAGTTTGTTCGTTCCTGTCGTGTGTATTTCGGTTGTGTACGGCACTTTTGCATGTTTCTATGCCGTTTCTTCCGTTTTATTTGTTGTTATTGCACTTATTTGAAACTGTGTTCAGTTTGCGTATCACCCGTTTTAAGTGGAAAGTGAGGGAAAAAAGAACCTTAAGGCATTCCACTTAAAACGAGTGGTATGCAAACTGTGCACAGTTTGAAATAAGTGCAGTAGTAACAAATGAAACGAAAGAAACGGCACAGAAACAGACGAAAAGTTTCTCAAATGTTCAGATGTTTGTAGAGCTTATGGGACTTAACTACGGGATCATCAGTCCCTAAACTTACAAACTACTTATGAACTAGCTAATACTAAAGACGGCACAAATATCCATGCCCGAGGGGGGTTCGAACCCCCGACCGTAGTGGCCGTGCAGACCGTGACTGGCACGCCGCAGTCCCTCAGCCACCGCGGCCACCGTCCAGTTTCTCGTTTTTTAAATTATAAGTAGTACTTATCGCATGTTTTTGCTTCCTTCCAACTTCCTTTCAAATGAAACATTCAGGTAACATTAGAAATTAGAATTCGTGGGTTAACGTCTTTCTATTTGCCCATGACGCAGAATCACTGTACCGCTGTTTGCACTAATTAATGCAGTTATTATATTTTACGTCGCACGCTTATGTTAAATTATCTGGTAATTATGGAATTTTTACATGTCAATTTAAGATTAAGATTTGAATGTGCATTTAATTAAATTTCGAAATAATCATTGAAAAAAAAGTATTCACTATAATCCAGCGGCGCAGACACGGGGGGGTGGGAGGCGGCTAATGGGGCTGGAGTCCACCCGCCCCATCCCAGCATCCGCGAGAGATTATTAATTTAAAAAAAAAAAAAAAAAAAAAAAAAAAAAAAAAAAAAAAAAAAAAAAAAAAAAAAAAAAAAACAGGCCGGAACCAAAATTTGAAATAGTACACATGTCATAAATGTCGTTGTTGTTGTGGTCTTCAGTCCGGAGACTGGTTTGATGCAGCTCTCCACAATACCCTATTCTGAGCAAGCCTCTTTATCTCCACATAAGAGCGACAACCTGCATCTGTCTGAATCTGCTTACTGTATCCATCTCTTGGTCTTCCTCTGCGGTTTTTACCCCACACACTTCCCTCCAACGCTAAATTCACAATTCCTGGATGTCTAAGAATGTGTCCTACCAATCTATCCCTTCTTTTAGCCAAGATATGCCAGAAATTCCTTTTCTCCCCAATTCTGTTCAGTACCTCCTCATTAGTTACGCGATCCACCCACCTAATCTTCAGCATTCCTCTGTAGCACCACATTTCAAAAGCCTCAATCCTCTTCCTGTCCTCACTGTTTATCGTCCATGTCTCACTCCCATACAAGGCAACACTCCATACAAATGCTTTCAGAAAGGACTTCCATAGGTTTAAATCAATATTCGATGTTAACAAATTTCTCTTTTTCAAGAATGCTTTTCTACCCATTGCCATTCTGCATTTTATATCCTCTGTACTGCGACCATCATTTGTTATTTTACTGCCCAAGTAACATAACTCATCGACCTCCTTTATTGCTTCGTTTCCCAATCTAATTCCTTCAGCATCACCTGATTTTCTAAGACCGCATTCCATTACCCTAGTTTTGCTCTTGTTCATGTTCATCTTATATGCACCTTTCAGCACACTGTCCATTCCGTTCAATTGCTCTTCCAGGACCTTTGGTGAATCTGACAGAATTACTATGTCATCAGCAAAACGCAATGTTTTTAATTCTTCCCCCTGAACTTTAATTCCTTCACCAAATTTCTCCTTGCTTTCCTTTATAGCTTGCTCAATGTACAAATTGAACAACAAAGGCTACAACCCTGTCTTATTCCCTTTCCAACCACTGCATCCTTTTCATGCCCTTCAACTCTGACAACCGCTGTCTGGTTTTTGTACAAGTTGTAAATAACCTTACGCTCCATATATTTTACTCCTGCTTGCTTCAGAACTTGAAAGAGTTTATTCCAATCAACATTATCAAAAGCCTTCTCCAAATCTACAAAAGTTAGAAATATAGGATTGCCTTTTCTTAATCTATCTTCTAGGATAAGCCGTAAAGTGAGTATTGCCTCCCGTGTTCCTACATTTCTCCTAAACCCAAACTGATCTTCCCAGAGGTCGGCTTCTACCAGCTTTTCCATCCTTCTGTATATAATTCGCGTTAATATTTTGCACCCATGACTTATTAAACTGATGGTTCTGTAGTTTTGACACCTGTCTGCACCTGATTTCTTAGGGATGGGGATTATAACATTTTTCTTAAAGTCTGAGGGTATTTCACCTGTCTCATAGATCTTACACACCAGGTGAAACAATTTTGTCATGTCTGTTTCTCCCAGAGACTTCAGTAGCTCTGAAGGAATATAATCTACTCCAGGGGCCTTATTTCGACTCAGGTCTTTCAGGGCTCTGTCAAATTCCTCTCTCAGTATAGTATCTCCTATTTCACTTTCATCTACATCCTCTTCCCTTCCTACAATATTGTCTCGAAGTTCATTTCCTTTGTAGAGCCCCTCTATATACTCTTTCCACCTTTCAGCTTTCCCTTCTTTGCTGAGAACTGGTTTTCCATCAGTGTCCTTGATATTCATAGAGCTAATTTTCTTATCTCCAAATGTTTCTTTTATTTTCCTGTAGGCTGTATCTATTTTTCCCCTATTTATACATTCTTCTACATCCTTGGATTTGCCTTCTAGCCACTCCTGCTTAGCCATTTTGCATTTCCTGTCAATCTCATTTCTTAGTCGTCTGTACTCCATTTTGCCTGTTTCATTTACTGCATTTTTATATTTTCTCCTTTCATCGATTAAATTTAGTATCTCCCGTGATATCCAAGGTTCTTTGTAGGTCTTACCTTCCTACCTATTTTGTCCTCTGCTACCTTCACTATTTCATCTCTCAATTTTACCCATTCCTCCTCTACTGCTTTATTTTCCCCCGTTTCTGTCAATTGTTGCCTAAAGCTCCCTCTGAAATTCTTAAGAACCTCAGGTTCCTTCAATTTATCCAGGTCCCATCTCCTTATTTTCCTACCTTTTTGGTAGTTTCTTTAGTTTCAGCCTACAGTTCATAACCAACAAGTTCTGGTCAGAGTCTATATCTGCCCCTGGGTATGTCTTACATTGTAGAACCTGGTTCCGAAATCTATGTCTTACCATTATAAAATCTATCTGGTATCTTCCAGTGTCTCCTGGTCTCTTCCATGTATACAACCTTCTTTTGTGATTCTTGCACCAGGTGTTTGTTATAACTAAATTATGTTCTGTGCAAAATTCTACCAGGCGGTTTCCTCTTTCATTCCTTTTGCCCAGACCATATTCACCTACTATCTTCCCTTTCCTTCCTTGTCCTACTACCGAATTCCAGTCCCCCATAACAATTAAGTTTTCTTCTCCCTTAACTGTCTGAATAATTTCCTTTAGCTCCTCATATATTTCTTCGATTTCCTCATCATCGGCAGAGCTAGTTGGCATATAAACCTGTACTACAGTTGTCGATGTTGGCTTCGTATCTGCCTTCACAATGATAATGCGATCACTGTGCTGGTCATAGTAGTTTACCCGCATTCCTATTTTCTTATTCATTATCAATCCTACTCCTGTGATACCCCCAACTGATTTTGTATTTATAATCCTGCACTCACCTGACCAGAAATCCTGTTCATCCTGCCACCGAACTTCACTAATCCCCACTATATCTAATTTCAACCTATCCATTTCCCTTTTTAAATTTTCTAATTTTCCTACTCGATTAAGGGATCTAACATTCCACGCTCCGACCCGTAGAATGCCAGTATTGTCTTTCCTGATGATCACATCCTCCTGAGTAGTCCCCGCCCGGAGATCCGAATGGGGGACTATTTTATCTGGAGAATATTTTACCCGAGAGGATGCCATCATGATATGTTCATACAGTAGAGCTGCATGTCCTCGGGAAAGGTAACGGCTCTAGTTTCCCCTTGCTTTCAGCCGTTCGCAGTAGCTGTGTGGCAAAGCCACATTAGCTGATGTTACAAGGCCAGCTCAGTCAATCATCCAGACTGTTGCCCCTGTAACTACTGAAAAGGCTGCTGCCCCTCTTCAGGAACCACACGTTTGTCTGGCCTCTCCACAGATACCCACTCCGCTGTGGTTGCACCTACGGTACGGCTATCTGTATCGTTGAGGCACGCAAGCCACCCCACCACGGCAATGTCTGTGGCTCATGGGAGTAGTCATAAATGTCAACGTAACTATAATTTGCCAAGCACAAGTTATCGAGACAGTGGTTCACCAACGTGCTGCCGCGGCGGTGTGCCCGAGTGCATTGAGACTCTACGCTCCGATGCATGAGGCTGTTTGCCGTCGGGGGCGCTAATCCTCCCTAGTGCATGGAGGTTGTGTTGTTTTTTAAAAAAATGTTCAAATGTTTGTATAGCTTATGGGGGTCATCAGTCCATAAACTTACAAACTACTTACGAACTACCTTATACTATAAAAAAATCCATGCCCAAGGGGGGATTCGAATCCCCGACCGTAGTGGCCGTGCAGACCTTGACTGGAGCGCATCAGTCCCCGCGGCCACCGAGGCCGGCTGTTGTTTTTAGTGTAAGTTCGTTTGTTGTTGTTGTGGTCTTCAGTCCGGAGACTGGTTTGATGCAGCTCTCCACAATACCCTATCCTGTGCAAGCCTCTTCATCTCCACATAAGAACGACAACCTACATCTGTCTGAATCTGCTTACTGTATCCATCTCTCGGTCTTCCTCTGCGGTTTTTACCCCACACACTTCCCTCCAACGCTAAATTCACAATTCCTTGATGTCTAAGAATGTGTCCTACCAATCTATCCCTTCTTTTAGTCAAGGTATGCCAGAAATTCCTTTTCTCCCCAATTCTGTTCAGTACCTCCTTATTAGTTACGCGATCCACCCACCTAATCTTCAGCATTCTTCTGTAGCACCATATTTCAAAAGCCTCAATCCTCTTCCTGTCCGCACTGTTTATCGTCCATGTCTCACTTCCATACAAGGCAACACTCCATACAAATGCCTTCAGAAAGGATTTCCTTAGGCTTAAATTAATATTCGATGTTAACAAATTTCTCTTTTTCAAGAACGCTTTTCTACCCATTGCCATTCTGCATCTTATATCCTCTGTACTGCGACCATCATTTGTTATTTTACTACCCAAGTAACAAAACTCGTCTACCTCCTTTATTGCTTCGTTACCCAATCTAATTCCTTCAGCATCACCTGATTTTCTTACACTGCACTCCATTACCCTAGTTTTGCTCTTGTTAATGTTCATCTTATATGCACCTTTCAGCACACTGTCCATTCCGTTCAATTGCTCTTCCAGGTCCTTTGCTGTCTCTGACAGAATTACTATGTCGTCGGCAAAACGCAGTGTTTTTAATTCTTCCCCCTGAACTTTAATTCCTTCTCCAAATTTCTCCTTGCTTTCCTTTATAGCTTGCTCAATGTACAAATTGAATAACATTGGAGAAAGGCTACAACCCTGTCTTACTCCCTTTCCAACCACTGCATCCCTTTCATGCCCTTCAACTCTGACAACCGCTGTCTGGTCTTTGTACAAGTTGTAAATAACCTTACGCTCCCTATATTTTACTCCTGCTTGCTTCAGAACTTGAAAGAGTTTATTCCAATCAACATTGTCAAAAGCATTCTCCAAATCTACAAAAGATAGAAATGTAGGTTTGCCGTTTCTTAATCTATCTTCTAGGATAAGCCGTAAAGTGAGTATTGCCTCCCGTGTTCCTACCTTTCTCCTGAACCCAAACTGATCTTCCCCTAGGTCGGCTTCTACCAGCTTTTCCATCCTTCTGTAAATAATTCGTGTTAATATTTTGCAAGTTCGTTTTTGCAAGTTCGTTTATAAGTGGTATATTACTCTGATAAAATTCAATTGTATGGGTTAGTCTCCATAAAACTGAGAAATGGCTTCACAGATTTGAATAAATTTCGCGTGGCCTCCCGCGTCGGAGGTTCGAATCTTCTCTCGTGCATGAATGTTGTCAGGTTAGTTTAACATGGTTTGTTTGTAAGACTAGGGACTGTTCACCAACGTAGTTTGGTCCCATAGGATTACAAACATGATATATTATATACATATACTAAATAAAATCGTATTTTATGAGTAGGCATGCCGTTCACCCGACTGCGATAAAAGTTTTCACACCTGAAATTCAAAATAAAAAACAATGGCGTAAGATTGCGTACGGTGCTTCTAGGAGCGTATTTTACAACAAACGTCGACGAGAATATATAATTTCATTCCAATATTGATAAACGTTTTCTTGTGAATTTTAAAGTAAGAGAAACATAACTAGTGCATGGGAGATAATATCTTCCTGCAGAGCAGCGGTGGAGTGGCCGAGCGCTCTAAGGCACCTAGCTGCGGAGCCGTGGGTGGTTCGAGTCCTTCCTCGGGAATGGGTGTGTTTGCTGTTCTGAACATTAATTAATTTAAGCAGTTTGTTTGCCTAGGGACTGATAAGCAGAGTAGTTACGTCCAATAGATTTACAAACTTTTGAACATTTTTTCCTTCCACCTAACATCAGTACCGCCTGAACGATCATTATGACAATTGAGAGTTATCAGTAATTTTTCATGTACTGGGGAGGGAGGAGATTAACAGCGGGGCAGAAAGAGATCAGCATAGAGAAAGAAGAGACACAATGACAGAGGCAGGGGGATTGACGGGTGAATATAGGAGGGAGAAGAAGTTGGTGGAAGCGGAGGAAAGAAAAGGTGATGTGGGGAGGGAGGAGGAGGAGAAGAGGAGAAGATGGACAAAGAGTTGATGGAGTAGTAAATCGATTCGAATAAATAAGCATCCGAGCAGTGCTGGGTTTTCAGTTAGCTGATACAGAAAGAAGAGTAAGAGGACCAAACTGAGAGATGGGGGAAACTGATGGGCAGAGAGATCAACGAAAGAAGTGTAGCATGTATACACAATTGTCATGCATATTTAGCAATTGTAGATGATGCCGGGCTCACTAGGAAAGAGTAATGATCGGAATTTATTTTTTCGGAAGTTAGTGTATCTCTAAGATTTACAG